>BSBN01000172.1:1369333-2738666 GCA_027924645.1 Cunninghamia lanceolata | reverse complement strand
GTATCAGTGTTTGTTGTAATTCACTGTGTAGGCTTCAAATATGTCACCATTTAGCATATATTTACTATATCTACTTGTAATTGATCATTATTTACAGTTATCAATGACTACTTATGAAATTGAAAATGAGAAAATAGAGTTTAGAGATTAAGATCCTAAAATTACTTAAATTTGACCAATAATCCACATATGTGCCCTAATACTGTAATGAAGAGAAGTAAACTAAATCATACTTCACCAAGATGTTCCACAAATCCCTATGATCTAGTGCAAATCTTCTAAGAAAGTTGACAACAATGTGTAATAAAATGAAAGCACTTCTATTGAACAAAACATTTCACCATTACACATCCAGAAATGTCATGTCCCTTTTTCCAAAAATAACACTTCCTAAAAATAACAAGTTTTCACTATCCAGAAATAGTAAGTCAGGGGTTACTAGATACATTGAAAAATATTATTTATTTAATATTTATATTGTCCTAGTGAAATATTTATCTTTTGGACAAATAAATATTAAATTATTAATGGTGCCAACACAAGTGGAGCATGGGAATCCTTGGAGTAATTTCTCGTGGGTTAATGGGACAACATTGGGGAAATTAATTGGTTTAATATTTAATATTGTCCAAATGTAATTTATATTATTTTGGACAATTAAATATTAAGTTAAATATTTTGAGGCTCAAGAGAGGCATTGGAAATTAGGTTCCCAGTTCTCCTAAGTGGGGATCATACAAAAGGTGAAAAATTGGTCATTGGCAAGCATTGTTGATTTGATATTTTTCTCTCAAACTTGCAGATTTGTAGATGGTGGCCTTAATGGAAGAAACCCCATGAGTTTTAGGTGATCAGAGGATGAAGCTCCTTTGCTCATATGGAGCAATCTCAACCAGAGTTTGCATTTGTACTGAAGGAGTTAGAAGATTTGGCAGTGTTTGCAGTTAGTGTGCAGTTTTGTTATTTGCAGGGTTGTTTCTAGTATTGTTGTTGTTATATTTTCATGTGTTCTTCTGTAGGTTTCTATTTTGCATCCATTCCAAGTGCCAGGATCTGATCTTACAAGTTTGGGAGGTGTTGGTTGTGATTTGGCTTTGTATTGTTGAAATACATAGCTTGTATTCAACATAGTTTGTTGTGGGTTTTGGTAAATTGTGCTGCATGTTTATGTACTCTAATAATTAGTGTTTCAAACCTGATTATCTTTTATTTCCATCAGAAAATTCAATAAAATCAGTTTCGTGGTGTTTCCAATGATTTTGGGCTCCATTCGGTATTCGGCAATTTTGTGGGTTTTGTTGTATTTGCTCTAGAATTGAAAATATAGTTGTTGTATCTTTTGTGACTATTATTAAAGTCTAGAAGATGATAAAATTAGATTAATATGCAATAAAATTGATTCCATAAGTTTTGGGCAAAAAGTGTTAGTTTGGTGTTGTTCTGTGCATGACTAGCTTGCTAGTCTTGGTGAAATTGTCATATGTTTTCGGTTGAAATTAATTGATTCATCTCCATATCTGATTTCAAATTAAAATATTTTAGTTTGGCACATTACAGTGGTATCAGAGCATGATCTTGCTAGCTTGTTTGAGAAGGTAACTATTGTTGTAGTTTATGCATGTTACATGTCAAGTTTTGGGGTTGCATGTTAGTGATCAGCACTTGCATGTCAGTTTTAATGATTGCATGTTAGTTTAGTAGTGGTAGAAAGATAATTTTTATACAGAAAGATGCAGACATTTCAAGAATCCATGATGGAAATGATGCAAGAATTTCAAAAATCTTAGAAGAATCTATTAGCATTGATGAAGGATCCAGGAATAAAGAAAATGTTTTTGAAAAAATTTTAGTGAATGTTGAAGGAAGATTAGATAAGTGCTAGAAAAGAAGATAATGGAATTAGAGATAGTGGCAAATACACCTCAGCCACAACATGTTATTTCAGACCAATTCATCGAGAAAGAATATAAGGAATCTACTTTGGTTGTTGCAGAAGAAGATAAAAAATTGATCAAGTTCTATTCCCCATTCAATAGTGGTAAGATCAAGGAAGAAATTGTGTTGGAAAAGTGTGAGAAAGAATAAAAGTCAGATTTGCAAGATAAAGGTAAAGAGATCTTATCTGTAGAAAAAGATTTAATGATTCCTAATGGGTTAACTTGGTAGGACAATATTTGTCTCAATAGAGTTAATGAGAAATCAGCTTTGCATGTGGAAAATAAAGAAGAAAATGTACCAATTGTTATGGGGAAAATGGGATAATATTAAAATGAATCATAAACCCAATAACTCAATGGAAAATGCAAATAACAAAGATTTAAAATCAATAAACAAACTTACAGTGCTTTGTTACCTGGTGGCTTCCATTGTTCACCTAGTCTCAATCGATCTTTGTTGTGAAGAATATGGCCCTCAGGAAACACAATTCCTTGCACTTCTTCAAGATGGAGATAGAGAGGTGGCTAGGATACTTTTTGTATAGAAGATGAGCTTCAATACAATGAATAATGGATATGAGCTATGTGATAGTGTAGGTGCCAAAGGCACGCTATGGATTCTATAGCGTAAGTTTACTTGAAAGCATGTGTTGTAGAAATGGAAGAAGAGGGTTGTATTTATAGACTCATGAGAGATAGGATCAACGGTGTAGAAGAAATAAGAAGATCAACGGAGGAGAAGACTTGAGAGGATGTGCGCGAATAGAAAGAAGACAAGTGTCATGAAAAAAGATATTCTCTTTGAGTTAATTGCTTTCATGACAAAGATAAGATTTGCTTTCACAAAATTAGAATGTTTTATTCTAATTGAAGAGTTTGTTGATAAAAACAAGGCTGTTTTAAATCAATAACTTAACTTTTGCTTTTGCATGACAAGGAAGATTTATTTTTAGAAGATTTGGAAGATAAGAAAGTGAATTAAATAAATAAATTTATTTAATTACTTGCACATGATTTGGAAGAATAAATAAAATATTTAATTATATTTTATTTTTGGAGAGTGAGAGGATTTAAATAAATTTAAATGATTTATTTAAATTTGGAGGAATAGACTTGACTTAATTAAATAATTTAGAATTATTTAATTACTTGGAAGAATTTAATTAAATAAAGGATTTTATTTAATTTTAACTTTAGAAGAGATAATTAAATATTTTGATATTCAATTAACTTAGAGGAATATGAATCGAATAAATAAATTTAATTATTTATTTATTGATAGACGAAGGTAGACTTAAATAAATATTAAAAAATATTTATTTAGACAAAGTCGTGTCATTTTTAGGTGTATACATTTTGCCCCTCTTTGATGCAATGTGTTTTATCACGTTGTTTCAAAGAATAAGATTGTCTGAAAATGATACATGCCCCAATTTGCCTTTGGTACAAGTTTAACGTTGATAGGATGCCCCCTTAGGAGATTGGATGGGAAGAAGGCAGAAAGCGTGAGATGGATAATCGCATGAAGAAGAAGGTGGAAGATAGGCTAGGATGAAGAAAAAAATGGTTTGAAGAAAGAGCCAAATGATATGTGATGCAAGATAAAATGATAACACACAAGCAAGTAAGCAAGTATGCACAAATGATACAAGAATAAACAAGGTATTGCCCATATCAAGGGGTAAACCAACGATATACTAATAACGATATACAACAGTGTTGTCATGGCAGGGAATGATAGATCCCTAGAGCAACACAAAGGACAGTGTCTGGTTTTAGGAAATGAAGCATGTCATGTAAGACGCATGTATAGGTCTGATTTTGACAATGCTACATCATGTATAAGACAAATGTTTGATTATAACTGAAGTTGGTTTATGACCAGACAAGGATCAAGACCATTGATTGTGATTGGATCATTTGACAATATTGACTTGACTTGATTGGTATGGATTTAAGGATAGACTTGCATTTTGATCACTGCTTAGATTGACAGCTAGGACTTTTGACGAGAGATATGAAGACAGATAGAAATTTGATCGATAGAAGAATGACTCGACAGAAGAAATCACAATCTTTTATTTGTTAACATTGATTCTCTACATATAATTTTATTGCATGGGATATGGATATGGATATGGATACAGATATGTGATGTAATTAGATACGTTATGGATATGGATAAGGAATGCTTTCTAGATATGTTATGGATATGGATATTTACCATCTTGATATTGCAAGTATTTTGAAGTGCTTATTTCATCATTGGGCATTTATTATGTTGTAAGAAAATGCAAGCATCTAGGTATAATTAAACCAAGATGACCTGAGTATTACTTACATGGATTTTGATATAGCAAGTTAATACAAGCATCTAGTCAAAATTGAATCTAGATGACCTGAGTATTTCTTGCATTTCAACAGACAAGGATTGCCCCTTTTCATGTTCAGACCTTCGAAAGTCCTCAATGATTTTTTATTGATCATGTCGTTAGAGAAAATTCGTCACATTACTAAAGTTTGATCCATAAATAGTAGACAAAGAAAATGATTATGCCCCCATCATAGCATCTCTAGCTTTTGGCATCCTTGAGTAACATAGAAAGACATAATAACAAAAAATCAAGACTTTGTAAGTTAAACGATATAAAAGCACAAAACATTCTTGCATTAGATGTGTCAATTTGCCATAATTGATAAAGAGTCAGTTTGAGTGTTTTGGTATGGTGTTCTACTTTGCTTTGGATAGGTTGATGTTATGTGCCAAGATTTTTGTTGTTTTGGGAAGCTTGCTTTCGTTGCGTGCCCTTGTCTAGTGAAAGGTGTGGATGTGGATGGACCAGAGGACAGGCGATAAGGTAGGGAATGGATGGGTAGAAAATCCTTGGGGGCGCATTGATAATGGCCTTGCCTACGTGATGACGTAGAGGCAACGTAGTTCGGGGTGAACCCTATGATACTGAGATATGGATCGGATGAGACACGATAGGGAATAGATATGGATTAGGTATGGAATAGATATTGACCAGCTATGGATCGAATGATACTGATGACAAGGAAACACCATGGATAGGTAGATGCATGGGTGATAAGGAATGAAATGCACATGGAAGAGGGCAAGGATGTGATCGCCAATGACTAAGTCACATAGGAATAGCATGCCCCATTGTAGGTAGAGTACTTAGGATTTTTCATGACAATGCTTAAGACGAAGGAAGAGGATGAGAGGATAATGAAGGATTTGAGTGGTTTGGAGGGATAAGGTATGTCAAGAGCCATTCAAAAACATTTGTCAACATTGTGCCCCCAATCTTTATCAAGATCAAAGAAATAGAGGAATGGAAGATCAGGATGGATAGACTTGACAGTATAGGTGTGTAGTGGCTAGAGGAATAGGATAAGAAATGGTATGGAAGGAAACTAGTAGGAGAAAAGTGATATGCCGATGAGACAAGGTGCCCCCAAGTGTAGGTGACATAGAAGATCAACTTACACATGATGCCTATTTGCCAGGTTTTCATCATGGTACTTATCCAAGGCCCCTGTTTGCTAGATTTTCAACATTGGATGAAGGGATTTTTCTTTACTTTTTTTTTTTGAAACATTCAGATGGGAGGTGGATATGGAAAAGGAGAGACTCAAGTATCTAGTTCCCTGAAAGGTGATAGTCCCGTTAGATGGATGTTGTCATATGGACGATGTCAAGTGTTCTCACAGATGTTGGTATGGAATTGCATGAAAGTGAGATGGAGAAGGTAGATAGCAGATTATGGAAGGTGCAATAGCTGATTATGATGAGGATTATGCAATAATTATGTAAGGATGGAGGGAAGGCTTATGAAAAAGCATGGACCATAGGGATATGATGGGGAAGATATGTAGGATAATAGTGGAAGAAAGGGGAGATGGAGTTATGTGGAAGTGTCATGGAATGGAAGGGAACCATGACCAACAGTTGCACACACCATGATAAACATTGAAGCTTATGATGGGAAGGTGGTGTAGGAAGCAATGGAGAGTTTTTCTTGGTGGATGAATGATATAAGCCTTTGGGGACCCACATAGACTTAGTATTTTTCTAATTTTTGCTTGTCATGTGGGATGGAAGGATTTGATACTTTTGGATGGAATGCAATTTTTGGATGGAAAAGGAGAAAGTGGATGGTTGGGATTCGTGAGAGGTGGATGCTTCATTTGACTTGAGGGATTTTTACTTAGGTACCCAAACCATTTTGCTTTTAGACTTTGCTTGTGAAGGTATGGGTTTGGGTGTATGTAGCTTGTGTGCAGCTTCAGAGGTAATTAATTGTTGCTTGGGGACCCACACCTTTTTTAGTTTGGCATTGAGGTATATGGGTGTATGCATCTTTTGATATGGATAATCCTTTGATCCTTGGCTTTTGTATCCTAGGTCATGAGGATGCTTAGGATTTTTGACTTGAGAGGTAGAGGCATCCAAATTTTTGCTGTTGAATTCTCTTGGGATGGTGGAAGTGGGGTAGGTGGAAGCTCTTTGTTTAGACAACAAGTGCATTTGTTGGCCATGATTGGGATTGTTAGAAGATTTATAGATGGATGAATAAGGTGTTGGAAGAAGTGGTGGTAGGATGCATGAAGGGCTATTAGGAGTTGGAAGTAGCAGAGGTAGATTGGATGGTGGAAGGTGTATGGTCACATGCTTTTGAAAATTGTAGGATGATGGAGGTGGAATGGCAACATATGTTTTGGGGATATGATAGGGTTTGCGATGGAAAGTGGTAGACTTAGGAAGAGTGGAGGAAGTACCAACATCTTGAGATTGTTCACCTTGGGGTATGTATCCAAGGCCGTATGAAGGTGGAGGAACATTGACATGGACAGGCTCTAAAATACCTTGTTCATGAAGGCCTAAGCCTTTACCTTGATAGTTCATATTCTGGAGTATGTGGTGGACAGTGGGATTATGTATGGTTGGAACACTAGTAGTGAGATCATTATTTGATGGAGAAGGTGAGATAGAGGATAATAGTTGTTGGTGTTCTAAGGAAGAACATTCATGCATGAAGGTAGTGGGACCAAGGATATAGGATAATAGATTTGCAGCTTGGTCAATAATGGATGGTGAAGGATCACTAGAATCTTGATCATCATTATGCTCTTTAGGATCTAAGTTATTGGGTTGATCATTCATGTGCACTTGTGAGGCAAGTGTCTCATCAAAGTAAACGAAAGTTGTTGGATCATGGATGGGATTAGATGGAAGAGGGATAGAAGTAATGGAGGTTTCTTGCTTATGAATGGGTATGGGATCAAATTGTTCAAGGACATCTTCTTCATAGGGAATATCTCGATCATAGAATAGATAAAGTTTATGGATGGGTTGGAGTTGGATTTCCTTCTCATGTATAGGATCAAGTTGCTCATGGATAGCTTCTTCATCAAAGATAGTATCTTGATCATAGAAAAGATAAAGGTTATGCATGGGATGGAATTGGATCTCTTTCTCATGTATAGTTGTTGGGAGATGGATAGGATAAAGTGGCTCATGGAGAGGTTCATTATTATGGATATCATCTTGATCATGGAAAAGATACATGTTATGGATAGGTTGCATGAAAGTGATTTGATCTTGACTTAGACTAGGGCTTAATGTTTCCACATGCTCTAAGGTGTGCTCTTGACATAACTCTTGGGTTTTTTGAATGAAAGTGGATAGCTTTTGACTTGGGTTCATGGTAGGAGACTCTTCGATAAGCTCAAGGGGTTGAGGATCACATGAAGGGGTTGTAGGATTTGACATGTTATTGGAAGATTCTTTTGTAAGGTCAAGGACCAAATTTTGGGGACATGGTTGACTCTCTGTTGGTAGTCCTTAGATCTTGTCCTTCATAGGTGTATGGGTAGATGAATGAGGTAATGGATGAGTTGATTTGGCTTTCTCCATAGCTTTTCTTTTGCTGTATAAATTTGAAAAACATTTTTCCCACCACTCATCTGATTCTTTTTTGGTTGTCCATTTAGAGTTTGAGGAATTAGATGGTAGTGTCTATGTAGAACTAGTATGCTTTGGGATATGTGTCTTCAAAGATAGCAAAGGAGGACTAGTAGATGGGGTGGTATATGATTTCTGACTTGAGGTGGTTCTTGCCTTATCAATAGTATCATTAAGACAGGAAAAGAAGGTTTGATTTTGGTGCAAGGTGTAGCTTGTACTGGTACGTTTAGCTTGCAAGATTGCCATTTCTTGTTGTAAGACTTAGATTTGTTGAGCAATTTCTATACAATCTTGGGGCAAGGGACCTAAGTTTATTTGTAATTGCAGATATTGGAGTTTTTGAGCAATATATTCTAATTGGTTTGCCATCTCTACAGAAATTGACACAAGACTGGAAAAGCTTATTATGATAGATGCATAGCTACAAAGCAAGAATAGGTAGCAAAAACACAGGAAGTTGGTACAAATGCACAGTAGGTCAAGATATATGCATAACTTTAGAATGTATATGTGTAACTCTAGTTTTCTGAATGCTTTTGTAAAAATTTTGACACGTTTTGCAATTTTTTTGGTTTTTTGGTTGCAGGTTGGTCTTTTTGATCTGATTTTATCAATTATAGCAAGAAGACATAGCAAACACACAAAATGATTTCATGGTTTTTTTATTTTTTTGTAATTTTTTGGACTCTTTTTTACTAAAGAAAATAGTTACAAACCTAGAATAGTAAGGATAGTATTTGTCAGATCCCCTAGCTATGCATATTCAAAGAGGATAGCTTCAGGATCTTGGTAGCACCGGCTCCTCTCCATGGCACAGACTTCTCGTGCATACCAAGATCTAGGTTTCTCAAGGCTCATACCCCCACTAAACCTTAGGATTACCCCTGATATCTCTACTAAGAACCACATGAATCGGGGTAGCTTCAAAGGTCCTACCTTTTGCGCCAACAAATAGAAGGATTTGGGCTACTAAAACAATGGTTCATAGTGGGGGAACATCCAGGGGACCGGAACCTCACGAGCATCCAACAAGCCACTTAAGGCTCTAACCAACCCTACTAGGAGTTTAATATACACAAAGGTACGCCTCCTTTCGAGCTAGAACTATATGGTGAGTGCTCATACCGGTTAGACTTGGCTTTCACCTTATCCTCAATTTACATATAGCAGACCGAATGAAAGTACCGCTTGGGGTCGCCAATGAGTTCTTCGTATGAATGTGTCTCAAGGGCAATCCCACGTCCTAAAAAAGAAGAGAATAGAACTATTTCTCTTACACCCAAGATCCTTTTGAAGGCGAGGGGAGAGGATACTTCGATTCTAACCCTTGGGTAACACAAAGTGTGCAAGTGCACCAAACATGACAAACAAGTTCTAATGTTCTTTTTAAGTCCAAATCCAAATGTTCCTAAGATCAAACAATGGTTCTTTTTTTAAAGTCCAAATGAAATGTTTGCCTAACTAAACACACAAAGATTTATTTTAAAGCTCAAAACAAAAGTGTGCCTAGTTTAGTGATAAATGATTGTTCTTTGACCACTTGAACCTGTAGAAGATATGTCAAAAGTTTCTTTTCTCCTTTCTTTGACAAGTGTTTAAGTCAAGCTGCACAAATAAATCATTAGTTTCTAAGAAAAAATGCTAGATTTAAGCATGGAAAGATAGCTAAACTTTTACTATAAAATAGCTAATAAAATGATAAAATCACTTGATCAAACCTACTCCATTGTGAAGTTCACAGAATTACTTTTCCAACAAGTGTTTGTTTGCACAATTACGAGTTTTTATGCTCCTGTTATGGCAAAAAGAAAAAGATACCACCCTTATGGAATGTAGAAGAAGGCAGGATGGAGGATTGTTGGATAAAATGATGCACCCTATGAAAACACCCTTTGGACTGCTGGATAAAAGGATACGGAAGCACTCTTTAGACCACTGGATAAAACGATGCACCTTGCAAGAGCACCCTTCGGACCGCTGGATAAAAGGATGCACCCTTCAAAAAAGCTCTTCAAATAGTTGGATAAAAGGATGTGGAAGCACCCTTCGGACCGCTGGATAAAGCGATGCACCCTATGGAAGCACCCTTTGGACCGCTGGACAAAAGGATACACCCTACGGAAGCACTCTTCAGACCACTGGATAAAAGGATACACCCTGCGAAAAAGCTCTTCGGACAGTTGGATAAAAGGACACAAAAGTACCCTTCAGACCACTGGATAAAGCAATGCACCCTTCAGAAGCACCCTTTGGACCACTAGATAAAAGGATGCACCCTCAAAAAAATCACAGAGATTTTTTTCAGTCTCTAATTTTTGTGAATTAACAGGTGATTCTAAGGTTTTTGACCCATCTAAGCACATTGGTGATGTCATTTTCAGCCCAGGAGGTCACCTTTTAATAAATCCTTGCAAAACTTGACAATGGGGTTTAGAGAAACACAAATTTTTACTACAAAAATTTGTAAAAAACATAAAATTGAACGGTGGGCGCCAAAAATGTTATGGGGAAAATGGGACAATATCAAATGAATATAAAACCCAATAACTCAATGGAAAATGCAAATAACAAAGATTTAAAATCAATAAACAAAATTACAGTGCTTTGTTACCTAGCGGCTTCCATTGTTTTCCTAGTCTCGATCGATCTTTGTTGTGAAGAATATAGCCCTCAGGAAACGCAATTCCTTGCACTTCTTCAAGATGGCAATAGAGAGGTGGCTAGGATACTTTTTGTATAGAAGATGAGCTTCAATACAATGAATAATGGATATGAGCTATGTGATGGTGTAGGTGCCAAAGGCATGCTATGGATTCTGTAGCGTAAGTTTACTTGAAAGCATGTGTTGTAGAAATGGAAGAAGAGGGTTGTATTTATAGACTCATGAGAGAGAGGATCAACGTTGTAGAAGAAATTTGAAGATCAACGAAGGAGAAGACTTGAGAGGATTTGCACGAATAGAAAGAAGACAAGTGTCATGAAAAAAGCTATTCTCTTTGAGTTAATTACTTTCATGACAAAGATAAGATTTGCTTTCACAAAATTAGAATGTTTTATTCTAATTTAAGAGTTTGTTGATAAAAACAAGGTTGTTTTAAATCAATAACTCAACTTTTGCTTTTGCATGACAAGGAAGATTTATTTTTAGAAGATTTGGAAGATAAGAAAGTGAATTAAATAAATAAATTTATTTAATTACTTGCACATGATTTGGAAGAATAAATAAAATATTTAATTATATTTTATATTTGGAGAGTGAGAGGATTTAAATAAATTTAAATGATTTATTTAAATTTGGAGGAATAGACTTGACTTAATTAAATAATTTAGAATTATTTAATTGCTTGGAAGAATTTAATTAAATAAAGGATTTTATTTAATTTTAACTTTTGAAGAGATAATTAAATATTTTGATATTTAATTAACTTAGAGGAATATGAATCGAATAAATAAATTTAATTATTTATTTATTGATAGAGGAAGGTAGACTTAAATAAATATTAAAAATATTTATTTAGACAGAGTCGTGTCATTTTTAGGTGTATACACCAGTTGATCCCAAAGAGATCCAAGAGACACCTATAGAAATTCTTAGCATTGAAAAGGAGTCAATATCATGTGAGAATGACAATGTTGCTGCAAATGTCTCAAAAATTTCCAAGTCTATGAAAGGAGGTAAATATTTTGATTGTTTATTTGATTACAACTCAAGGAATAAGTCTGAAAGGAGAAGGAATTATTGCAGCATGTTGATATGAAGTTATCACATCATTCTCATCATAATAAGAAGTATCCTAATGACGATGAAGAGATGAAGGGAGCAAAATGGAAAGAAGGTTTTTTCTCTCAACTTCAAATTTGTTCATCCATAATGGTGTGGGATCTTGGAGCTACAAATAAAAAAAATACATAAATTGAACTTCAAGAAACTAATGAAGACTAAAAATTTTGATGGTTTGAATATCATATCTGCAAAAATATTTTATAGCTCAAGACTCTCCACTTCTAGTTGCATGAGAGTAGCACAGTGGAAGCATGGTGATATATCCACAACTTTTAGTTTTGGAAAAGAGGATGAATTACTTGATGGCAGCCCAAGGTATGAAAAAGATTCTCAATTTTCAGATTTGTTGCCTCTTTCTATGCCAATACAAAAAAATATTCACCAAAGGAAGCATGCTAAAAAGGAGAATAGATTAAGAGATACAATTTTCAAAATAGGACATGTAGATTCATTGACTCAAACTCAAGAATGTTTTTGTATTTGGGATCTAAGTGATGTTATAAAGGGAAAGGAGGATAGAGGATTTGATGTCATTATTGAATTTTTCGTATCTTGAATGGGAATGGAAAGGAAATTCATGAAGAATTATCAAGACTATTTTGTAAGTTCTAACGAAGTTGTAGGAGTTCAATGTTTGCAATTCATGAATTACTCCTTGGAACTTAATTCTATAATTGAAGACAAAGGTATGATACTTGGCATACTCCATGGTCTTAGAGAAGAATTCATAGTTAAAGGTACTACTCATAAATGACGAGCTCTACGGGCAGCAAGTTGTGTAATGAATGAGAGCATGCAAACTATTTTGTTCCTTGGTAAGCAACATAACCTATCCTGTGTTATTCAATTGATTCCAAATCAGAAAAAAATGGTGCTTAGAAATATGTTGCCAGAATTGTTACTAGATAGAATATTGCAGCATTAAGATAGCACTTGGAAAGAGCAACAAGAATGCAAACTTATGGAGAGGGATTTCCACCATAGATGGTTTATATGTTCACATGCGAAGGTAAAAAATAATGTGCAAAAGTGCAGCAAACTTATTGTTGGTAATTCTTTAGGAAGGCCACCTAATGAAGAATGTACTAATGTGGTTCAATATGAGGTTTCCATATGGAATGTGTGGATGCATGGAGGCATCATAATTCCTAATTTTGTGAAGGCTTAACTTCTGGATGACTCATGGATTGAGATCAAGGTATGCAATATTTTGGAACTAGTTAAGGTATATTTTTATGATGGAGTTTTCTTTGTGTTGCATCAACCTTGTATGGTATTTATACTCACATCTCTGAGTTTTTAAAAAAGTAGTAATTACCATCATGATTTTGATTTAAGGACTTGTGTTGAGTATCCTCCTATCTTTGAAGAAGCCATCATAGATATCAAGAAGTCAAGGTATGAGCATGGTTATGTTACTTCAATAAAAAAATTCCATACAGGAGTTTTATGTGATATTACTGCTATGTGTGAATGTGGTGTTTATGCTCCAAATCCATTCCAAGTGTTGGAAACTATATCTTTCCAGTTTGGGCACTTTTTGTTGTTGATAAAGGTTGACTATGCAGGGAGAAAAATACACTATGTTATTCTGTAGTTTGGTCTATTTTGTATACAAATCTTTATGATTTTGTTACAAAAGTCTATGGTGGTGATGTTATTCTATAATAGACCCCTTTGTTGTTGTTCTTCATCAGAGATCAATAATAACCAAGAGAAGATTTCTTGGAAGTCTACAAAACAAAAATTTATCATCGATATTGTTGTTTCTTTACTAACTAGTTACCATAGAAATTCATATGTACACTTAAGAGTGACTGGAAGGAACTTGTGGATAAAGGTTGGATCAATTTTAAGATGATAGGATATGCCAATGATTTACTTGCAACCATCATTTTGGGAAGTGTGTTAGGTGATCAATATGTGCTTGTGAATGGACACAGAAGGTGCACAGTCTTCTACTAGAATGAATTATTGCTTGTAGATTCAATTTTTGGGAAATGGTGGTATATTTTCTTCTATTATATGATGTTAATTGTTGTTACTCAATAGTACCATTTCTTTTCTAGATCAGATCCTAAAGTTGCATTTAACATTCTTGAAGTTGAGGTAAAGTTTGAAATAATTAGTGTTATTTTCAGCAGGGTGTATCTCCACAATACAAAGGTAAAAAGGGTAATTGCTCCTTAGTTCTATACTTGCTGTTGTGATGGATTTATTTACTATCATATCAGTCCTATGGGACATAAAAATCAGATTTGTGACATGATAAGACATTTCAAATATTTCAGGTACAAACTACCTAGTGTTAGTGCATACATACAATGGAAACGGAATAAACTTTTGCTTTCAAATCCAATCTTTGAGAAATGGTGGTGTAAATGCTATTATTATGTGATGCTACTTGCTGTCCCTCTACATATATTTTCCTGTTATAGATCAGCTAATGGAGTTGAAGATAACATCCCTCGAGTTGAGGTAAAGTTTAGGTTTACTAATGTGCAATTCAACTATGTATATTTTAGTGTTTTGAAAATAGAAGTGGTTGTTTTTCCCAAATATGTACTTTCTATTATAGAGGATACAATGGATGTTTTAATTTTCCTAATGGATGCAAAAATCAGATCTATATCATTGGGAGTGGTTGCAGGAGTTTTAGGTTTGATTCATCACATGCTAGTGCTTATATAGTGGGAGACATTTGGTGAGTTTGCAGAATTTCTTTTTGAAGATGTGGTTCAGATTTAGAGTTGAAGTGAAAGCATCAAATGTTTTCATGGATATTCCTATTGTTATTATAGCATTTTCACACAAGAATCTGAGTTTTCAAGTTTGCATAATGTCCCTTGGCAAAAGCTGCAACACCTCACAAGTACATGATAAAGGTTTGGGATGCAATTTGAATTATTTTATCATTTTGGAATAAGGATTCTTGAGCATTATGGTTGTAATTGTTAGGGTTAGCTGGCAGAAGATATCAATTAAATGCAAATAAAGATTAAACAGAGGAATGGAAATACACAAAAATAATAACAGCGAAAGACAAGTTTTAACATGGTTCACCCAAATTTGGGCTACATCCACCAAATAGAGAGTCCAATATTATTATCCAGTAAATCAAATTAATTACAACTAGCAATCCCTGCAACTCAATACTACTATAAAATGCTATAATACATCAATGGAAACCCTAACTCTTAGCCATTTTTATCACGACTTTTGTCAGTTACAAAAATAGGGTTTTTTATGTCAGCCAATAAAAATAACTCCTGATGCCTTAATAAAATAATAAAAAACCATGTGAGGTTTCGGGGGCATTGCCCCCGAGCCCCCGCAAGGGCGTTACCCCTTGACCCTACCCTATATCGCGATAGGGAGTGCACCAGGGGTGTTGCCCCTGGAACCCACAAGGGGCACTACCCCTTGACCCTGTAGGAATTTGGGGGGAAACCGCGCCAATAAAAGTGGGGTAAATTTAACCTCTGAGTCTGATTAGGCTCCATATAACAACAATCTCCCACTTGGAGACTGATCAGACTCCACGCCATATCATCTCCCACTTGGAGACTAATCATAAAACTGTTGACCCTGTAGCTCCCACTGGAAATAAGTACTCTGGACTCTATTGTTTTAATTTTATTTTCAATCTTGAAGACCAACTGAAGCTGAAGAGGAGCTCAGCTTCTACCTTATCACTGCCTTTGTAAACATATCCATTGGATTTTCATTTGTATGTATCTTTTCCAGCCTTAACTGTCCATCATCCAACACTAACCGAATGAAGTGATACCTCAACTGTATGTGTTTGGTCTTTGAATGCAAGGCATAATTCTTTGCAAGATGTATGGCACTCTAACTATACATAAGCAAATAAATGTTAGCCTATTGTTTGCCCAATTCTTCCATGAAAGATTGTAGCCATATCATCTCGTTACTTGCCTCTATTGTAGCTACATACTCTACATCTATAGTGGATAAAGAAACTACCTTTTACAACCGTGAGATCCAACTCACTGTTGTCCCACCTATAGTAAAGACATAACCTATAGTACTCCACCTAGTATCAATATCCCCTACCAAATCTGAGTCTACATAACCTGCTAAATCATTATTAGAGCCCCCAAAACATAAGTGTTTATTGGATGTACCTCTCAAATATCTGACAATCCATTTTACTACATTCCAATGCTCTAATACGGGATGACTCATATACTTGCTTACGACTCCTATAGAATGTGTAATATCCAGTCTCGTGCATACCATGGTGTACATTAAACTTCCTATAGCTAAAGCATATGGTACCTTGGACATTTTTTCTTCCTCCTCTGGTGTCTTAGGACACATCTCCTTAGTCAATTTCTAATGACTAGGCAAAGGTTTGCTGACAGCTTTTGCATTCTCCGTATGGAAACTCTGCAAAACCTTTTCAACATAATCATCTTGAGATAGAGTCAATTTTCTATTCTTTCTATCTTGACAAATTTTCATACCAAGGATTTGTTTTTCTACCCCAAATCCTTCATAGAAAATGACTGTGTTAACTGCTATTTTAGCTCTCTTATGTGATCCATGTTAAACCCCGCTACAAGCATGTCATCAACATATAAACATAAAATAATGTAGCTGTCATTATCCAACCTCTTAAAATAAACACAATGGTTAGAATTACACCGACTGTAGCCTTGCTCAGCCATAAAACTATCAAATTTCAAGTATCATTGCCGAGGTGCTTGTTTCAGGCCATACAAACTCTTCTTCAATATGCACACCAGTTTCTCCTTACCTTTGACCTCAAATCCTTGGGGTTGTTCCTTGTATATCTCCTCCTCCAAATCACCATGGAGAAAGGTAGTTTTCACATCTAGCTGTTCCAAATGCAAATCTTCAGCAGCTACAATACTTAAAATAGTACGAATAGAAGTCATCTTGACAACCGGAGAAACTATCTCATCAAAATCAATGCCCTTTTTTTGTGCAAATCCTTTTACAACTAACTTGGCTTTAAATCTTTTCTTACCTCCATATTTCTCTTTTAGCCTATAAACTCATTTGGTTAGTAAAAACTTTTTACCTGCAGGTAACTTACATAATTCCCAAGTCTGATTTTTCAGCAAGGATTTCATTTCTTCTTTCATTGCAAGCTCCCACTGAACCTTGGTATCCACCTGCATATCTTCATCATACCCTTCTAGTTCACCAGCATCTATTAACAAAATAGAATACAAAGAGGGAGAAAACCTTTCAGAAGGTCTACTTAGCCTTGTTGACCATCTAACATTCACTAGACTTTGTGGTATTTCTGGTTGTTGTTGTGGAGCATGAGGAACCACTGGAACATCACTATTTGGAGTATCATCTAGCACCACATAATCCTTTTCTTTCTTCTCATGTTGTTGTAGTTGATCCTTGTACAACACCTTCTCATTGAATACAACATCCCTGCTTCTCACAATTTTCTAATTTTCAAAATCCCAAAGCCTATAACCAAATTCATCAATGCCATATCCAACGAAGGTACACTTTTTTTATTTTGCATCCAACTTGGTTCTTGTTACTAAATTTTTGTTCACACTAAAAATTAGTTGGCCCTAGGTGTAATTATTCAGAATGAATAATAGAAAACTTCAAGGTTATGCATTCTTGAATGGTTGACACTTTGACAAAGTTGAAAAGGAGATCTAGTTATCAGGATAACCCTTCAGTCCAATCAGGATTGATAAGTTATCATTACAAAAGAATTTATCATCAAGGATCAATCATTCAAGGAGATACAGTTGTTTTACAAAGTTTGATCTTTCAAGAGTTATAAGTTAAATTGATTATTCAGATTAATCAGTTTTTGAATAAAGGAGAGAAAGATGTTGTATTACACTGATATTTTATGTCATGTTTTGAACATACATCCAGGTATCTGTTACTTTATCTCATGCATTAATTAAAAAGGAAATACATATACATCATATGCATCAGAGAAAATAACTGATCATGTTTTAAAGAAATGTTCAAATGTGTCCCACACAAGCCGTGGGAATAACTAAACTGAGCAATTGCAGACATGCAAGCTATGTATCTGTTTGATAAAAGAAAAGAGAAAAGAACATATGATAAACCTAAACATCCATCACTGCCTAATGATGGAGGTTGTTGTTGAAGCTAGTCTTCAAGGTCTTCAGTCTTCATGCTTCAATCCAAGCTACCATCTAGTTGAAACCTACAAAAAAATTTGGGACAGTCCCGTTAGTGCTCCGGATGTTTACAGTTATCACATGCTTTTATCAAACAGAGACATCTACTTATCATATCTTGCATTCAGATAAGAATTCAGATCAAATAATGATACAGATTAAGAAGAAATCATGAAGGAGATCAATCAATGCTATCAAGTACTTTTTTATGCTAACTTGTTTGTTCACTGTGCAAGTATAGGACAAATTTTGTTGCTGATTTGAAGACAAATAAACATGTGGATTAAATGTGGCTCCCAGAAGGGTTGAACCCAGAATGTTTCTTTTCATTTTTTGAAAAGAGTACCAGAAAAGACAAGATGCATCATTCTAAGCTATATCATGCATCATCTAATCAACTTACATAAGGAGAATGTCATCATGACATCATTATAGTTGATTGAAACAAATCAAAACTATATAACTGAATCAAGATTGACAAAAGACAAATTCAAAAAAAATCAGATTACAATCATCTCAAGAGTGAGACAAGTTTTCAGATTATTGTGCCTGATAAAGAAGAAGAGAGATAGAGCAAGGAAGATACAAGAACTTGTGTAAAAGTTGCAGAATAGATCTTATGAAGAGTCATCTCATTATGACAAAGGAGAGATGAAACAACATTACATACCAGGTATTTTTCATGTTGTTTTCACACTGTCTAAAGATGATCAAGTTTAAAACGGCTATATCACATTCAAAGCTACAAGTATCTCATAAAAAGTAGTCAAGTAAATGCCACATGAATAGAAGATAGAACAGTGGAAGACAAACAGCTTAATCTCTATGCCAACTTGACTGCCATTAAATAAGACTTCACAATATGTATGAGATGGATGTACAGTCATCTAAAAAAGAAGATATAAACTTTGCAAAAGGCTGCCACCAATGCCTCAGGGTTTCAAACCATTAAAAGGTACATAAAGATCAAATGCTACATTCGAAATGAGTAATATGTTCAAACAATCAAGCATCGAAGGATGAAGTATATAATAAAAGCAAATACCCCAACACAGTGAATGGGTCTCCAACATGATAGTCAAGTCAATCTTCAAGATCAAATGAAATAAAATATGCAAATGCAAGATAAAAAAGACACAGTCAACATAAGCCAGTATGCAAGTGACAAGATATAGAGAGTGCCACATAGAAGTAGATGTACACAGTACATGCCATGCAATATGAAATCAAAGAGTGGGTGTAGTCAAAAGATATAATGATGACATAAAGAAAAACACATTGCAAAAACAAGATAGTCATGACAGTGATCATGAAGTAGTATGATACATCATAATGATCAGTGCTCACCTACAGAGGAACATCAATAATGATAAAACAAACAGTCAAGAAGAAGACAACTTTTCCTTCTATGATAGTTATGCTACCAAAGTACAGTCACCATCATCATAATATTCATAACAGTGACCTATGAAGTGGTTTAAATAAGCAAGAAACATTTATAATACACCATAATGATCAGTGCTCACCTACAGAGGAACATGCATAATGTTAAAGATATGAACAGCCAAAACAGGTATGAAGATGCACGAGAAAGCTACAAGTAGGTATTACAGTATGCGAAAGATAGCTATAGATATGAGGATGCACGAAGGCATACCATAGAAGATGAAATAAAGAAATATGCCTATGCTACAGTAAGCCTTGAAGGATAGCAAGAAACAAACAAGAAAGCATGTTATCCAAGACACAGTTGAGAGATTTCAATGAAAATGCCACAAACAATAAAGAGGAAGACAGCTAATCTCTATGCCATGATATACATCCAGTTATAGCTGAGAGACAGTCCCACATTCAAAAGATGATAATACAACCACATAGTTCATCAACCTTACATACATGCAATCTAAAAAGATAGTCTACAGAAGAGCCTTACAGTATGATACAAACTATGCTATAATGATGCAAATGGAGGTAAAATGTCAAGCCATTATATAAGAATATCAAAAGACTACTGTCATGATAGAAATTAACACATCCTTCTACCCATCAGCGACAGTGAGATGTAAAGCAAGTAAATCATCAGTAAATGTGTATGAGGCAGTCACAAGGAGGTGAGAAGTATTAAGAGAAGTAAAGCAACAAAACCCATTTCCAATACTTCAAAACCCTTAAACTCTTGCCAGTAGTTAGAGATAAAAGCATAGCCAAGGTGATACTACACAAACAGTATACCATCAATGTTGAAGAAATCAAACCCTAATGATGTTCTTGTAGGCTCAAAGAGAGATTTCAAAGAAGATGTCATAATACATTCATAACCTACAGAGAAGAGCAAGAAATGAGAAAGAATGTATACCCATATGCCAAATTCACAAGATTTCTTCATAGATACATCAAATCTTTCATTTCTTACAAAGAAGAAGAGATCAAGTAAAACAATGGTTGTAGCATTACAAGAATTTTTCTATGCATAATTAAGTTGAAACCCTAACTTCATGACTTACAAACCTCTAGGTAAGTGACCATTTTATGCCTATTAACAAATACAAGCATAGCCATGGCAGGTAGAAGTTCTGGGTATGCAAGAGAAGTTGAAACCCTAACCCAAAACTTCAAAAAGCCTCAGGTTTCTGCATAATGAAGGTAGATTAAGATAAAAAAAGAAATATGTAGCCATGGCCAATAGACACTCAACATTTCTTGCTATAAAATGTAATACCCACAACCATCTACAGCTTGTCATGCTATCTCAGGAGTGAGACCATCAAAAGAATGAAACTATAGAGAGGATAGCAAGTGCTCACCTCATTACTATCAAGAAAGAAGGATCTTCCATGGCTTCACAGTGGCCTCAAACTTCTAAATATGTAGGAGAAGGCCATTGAGAAGGGAATCGCACAGAGAAAGAGTGAAGGCATTAAAAGAATGCACAATAGTAAAGGTTGTTATAATAGCGAAAAAGGCTATGGCCATATAGATAAAGGAAGATAAAGACTTCAAATGCTTCATAACAAATAGAAAAGGAAGGTTACCTTCATTCCAGCTCATGAGGAGTTCATGGCAGTGACTATGCATTAGAGCCAGTGAAGGAGGAAACTAGAGCCACAAATGGAGCTACTTCAAACCCTTGGCCGACACTTTTGTAGAGCTCAAAGAAAGAAATCAAAAGATGAGTGAATGAGTGAAAATTAGGGTTGGTTCCCTATTTTGGTTGAAGGTTCTTTTCACTCAAGTACATTTTTTGACTTAGAAATACCAAATTATTACCTTATCCAAAATTGTTGTCGGGGTCAAGACTTTCCTAGCAATCATAACACAGTGGCCGACAACAACCCTTTGGATGTTGGTTCCTTTTAAAGTCAAGAGGCCGATATAACATGTGGGGAGGCTCCAAGCCTTATGACCTATTATGCATGGTGAAGTTCCTTGGTGGTCGAATGGTGGAGACATAAAAAGACACATCCTTAAATCCTTTTTCCTATGCCCAAGCATCCAAGGATGGATTTCAAGATTATGCATGGTGGCTAACAGCCAAGGAGGTGGATGTTTTAAGACATTATATGCATGAATATAGAGTTTACAAAGGTGGCAGATAAGGTGAGCATCTATAATGGTGCAATATTTTATTCATATGAAATACATGGAGGTTCAAGGGTAAACTCATTATGCATGGTGGAGATATAGCATATGGATGATAAGTGATGTGGCAATTGAGTGGTGGCACCATTGGTAATGACAGTATATAGTGGATTTTTTATGCATGGGGTCAAGTTGCATAGTGGAGTTATTTTCTTTCCTTAACTTCAAATATTGCATATGGGGATATAAGGAGATTTGAGAAATAGATATTTATGCAACTTTTTGTCTTGTGCATGGAGTGTTATAGGAGTGACTGGTTCTTTTATTTTCCTTGCAGAGGGATATTTTTTTTACAAATGTATTGGAGTGATAAGGAAATGTGTATTTATTCCTAAGTCCTATTTTTGCAAAATAGGCAAATGTATTGGAGTGATAAGGAGTTTTTGTCTTCTAGTCATGCATGATTTTACACATTAATTAATTGTAAATAAATAATTAAGTAATATTCTATAAATTACTTTATTATTTTCCACAAATTGTAAAATCAAAAATAGACAAGTTGTAACTGTTGATGATTGTTTTTACACAGTCATAACAAAAGTTAAAATTCACAAGATGAACCTACCTGTCTTGAAAGACATGAAGAAATCAATTAAGATTACTTAATCCCAAGTTTCTATATGGTCAGGTCTTGACCTTTTGGACAATTTAGTAGGTTGATGTGAAGCTATAATATGCAAGGGGCCTTACTTGATTTAAAGTAATTTATGACTCACTGGACTTGAATTATGCAAATTATCACAAATATCAACATATTATCCATCTCTTTGCATAAAATTGATACTATATCACAACGCTTTATATGATTTATATTAAAACAAGCCTTTCTTTTCAAATACTATGAAAATTGTCAAATATTAACTCAATTGTTCATGTTTCCCTCAAATATCAGACAATCTCCTTTAGATTTTACGTTTAAGCTAAATATTTCAAATGTTTGGGGAAAAGTTAGAGAAATTTAAATTGAACTTCATTCTGCTACAGGATCTAAATGCTCTGTTATTCACGTTGCAAGTAGTACAGCAAACTTGATTAAATCAACAAATTAAACCTTTAAATGTAAGCCCTGAGTATTTTCATGAACATACATTCAAGACTGCAAGCTTTTGAAGAGATAATATTTCAAATACAAATAAGAGCCAAAAACACTCTAAAGTAGACGTAGAATTTCAAATGTATTTGTATTCAAAATATACAATCACATATGATTTACAACGTATGAGTAACTTCTTGCTTCATTAATCAACTTACAGAAAACTTACAAAACGTCTTACAGATACAGTAAGAAAGCTGGATATTCCACGCGTTTCTTATTGTAGACACAAGCAACCTCCTTCTATTCTAAATTAAAATGTTCTTCTAAAATGCTCAGACAAATTACAATTCCAGCTCTATTCTATAAATCCCTGTGTAAGTAATGTACAAGTAGCAAAGTTCCTTATATAGATTTTGAAACTTTCCATGCTACGGCTACAAACTTCATCTACGGTTGAGATCTTTCTCTTTTTGATCAATGGTGCACATTCATCTCTAACCATCTGCCAAAATATCTAAATGACATCATTTCCCTCTCAAAGGATGCTGTTGGAATCTTTTCAAAAGTGAGATTCCTCCTTTCTTTGACTTTTACTCGTTGATACTCTTTACTTGACATTTCCCAAAACTTTTACTTCCTTCGTCTTTTCATTCCTTTACATATGTTTTGAAATTACCAATTACACCTTCTACAAAGGTGCAGTCCCCTCTTGGACTCTTTGCCCATATGTACTCTTGCATCACAACTCCTTCCCTCAATTTCTTTTCTCTTTTTCACGTCACCCCCTATGTCTATCTTTTTCTGTCTCTGGGCCATCCTGTGGAACAATGCATCTTTTAAATTCTTCATTTTTTCCTTTTACCTAGGGTTTTACTGTGAATTTCTTTTTTTTTAACCATTTTACCCTAACCCAGTTTGTCCTTTCTATTTTGACTTTTAAATTTGTTAAGCTCTACCCAGTTAATTAATGCTTAAAACAGTAATTTGACAAATGCCTACGGTTTATAACGAAATTACTAAAATTAACTTGTAATTTACCATTTGAAATGTAATGACATTTTGGGGATAAATACCTGTATATCTTGACCACTTGACTTCAATCGTTGACTTACTTTTACCGTTTTGCTTTCGTCTAACTGCCGTAATTCCTTTGCTCTGATGAGTTCTGTTCAAATTACTGTAACAAATTCATTCTTCTATAATTTTAACTCTTAAAAATGTATATCTGAAAGCAAAATATGTTACATTTACCCTAACTTTCATTACATTTTACTCTTTTTGAGTGTTAGATCAGCATTAATTACAGCAATTAATGTGCCAAAAGTTCGGCCTTCTATTTCAGGGTTTGCATTTTTTTAACTTTTTACCGATAGTTTAATTTCAGCATACATCATGTTTTCTTTATAATTTCCCTTGTATGTTCTCTTTGTATGTCTTCTTTGTATCTTTAAACATAAAAGCATTTATGCAAATAACCACGACTAACATTCTTTCCTTTTTCCCTTTTTGTCCGTACTTGTATCTTTGCTTTGTATATCACTTTTTGCATGTCTCATTATATACAAGTGCATATACAGCAACCTATACAAGCCCTCTCATTACCTTTTATCTCTCGCGATACCTTTTATTCCTTTGTATCTCAAATGTGTATATCATAAACATACAAGCATTTAAACATACAAAGACTTTTCTATATTAAACTTCTTTTGATATCTGGCTTGTATCTCGTATTTGCATATTTCAACTTGTATATCAACGATATACATTGTTATTATACAAGCCTGATATGCAAGCAGTGGGGACCACATTATTTTCCCCTTGTATCTCCACGATAGGACAATACTTGTATTAAAACCCTTAGATACAAGTCCAAATACATACAAACATTTGTATCTCCTTTTCAGACTTCTCATTCTATAAACCACAGTTTACTCACCTTTCGACACCGCGACATGTATAAAGTGCAATGCATCTTCCAATATACTTTAATTCATGATGCATCATTTTAACCAGATTTTAACCTTTCTTGAGTTCAACATTGCATGTACATCGCAATGTATGTCTTCAAAACATATATACAAAGCACGAAACATACAACAATAAAACCTTATTTCATAATCCTTTCAGTTCTGTAGCATGCATATAGCTTTGTATATCCACTTTGTATGTTTCCCTTTTTTCCAAACATACAAACTTAAAATACACCCGACAGACTTAACCGATTATTCATTTAAACTCTGAACTTTGTCAGGCCCGACTTGTATGTAAAGATAAAGCATTAGAGAAATGTATACAAGTATCAAAATATACCAAACCTGACAATTCCCTAATGCGACTCATACAACGACTTGCCATATAAATGATTTTGTATATGCAACATACAAACCCTCTCATATTACATTTTACCAAAAACACACATACCTCACAAAGTTTTGGGAATTTTAAAATGGTTCAAAAGGTAACCCTCACTCATTTTTGACAAGGAATTCACCTCTATTCTGCTCTGGTACTTAATGCTATTTTTCTCTATTTTCAACAAGGTTTGTAACATTCACTTCCTTTTACCTTTTACCACCAAGCAAACCCACACACACAAGCAAAAAGCAACAGCCACAGTAGGTGTCCTCATTTTGCCAAGAAGTAAAATGGGACATGTTGTGAGCATCACAACAACTAGCAACCAAACAAAACAATTAAATTAAAACTATCAAAGAAAACTAAATGAAATAAATTCATAATTTCCAACTATCCTTTCTGCAAATCATTATCCAACTTGAGACATAATGTATTCAATAAGGTGCATGAATTTTCCCATTCAGTTTAAGTGGGTGCACGTGATTAATAATCTTCATCTTGAAAATCAGTTGAACAAACTAGTGACTGATATTAACCTACATAGTTGATGTCATTCCCTCATATCCAACTGGACAAAGCCTTGCTACCAGCAAGCGTTTATAGCCCCGACACGGTTATCGTTACAATTCTCCTAAGTAGAGCCCCACTGCCAACAAGTGTCTATAGCCCCGGTAGAGTTACTTAGATGTCTTAATCTAGATTTTTAGTAGAATCCATATTATTATTTTATTATTTTTATATTTTAGGTAAGATAGAGACTTCATAAGATATTACAGTTGTAACTTCACGATGCAATAAATGATCACTTGCTGAAATTAAGATGAGAATTGTAATGTAGCAAGGGTGACCTCTGATTTTTCACCCAACATCTACACTGGTAGGTTCAACAAACCCAAGGATTTTAGGTGTGTCATTGTGAGAAACCTCCCTTGAATACTCAACCCACAGTTATTGAATACGAAATTTCACAAGTCAACTAACTTTCTACATTCATGACAGTCACAACAAGTTATGCATAAATTTCAAATAGTTAACCCAAATGTTCTAAATTTTCTATTGTTTTCAATGGTTGTTAGCCTACTCCTGCATACTTCAAAACAAAACAAACGCCCATACCAAGGAAACACAACACACAACAACACAACACAACAAAACAAACAAAACAAAAACCAAACAAAATTGTACATTATTCACATTATGATACAGAACTTCCCAAACAACCTCACCTCAAGCCTGAAAGTAATGTTTCAAATGTTGGCCATTAACATGTAATGGCACATCTTCCCCAATCAAATTCTTGAGCCTAAATGTATTGTCTCCTATTATCTCTGAGACCTATAATGGACCTAACCATAACTTGTCAAATTTTCCATGATTTCCTTTCTTTTCATGTGCTTTATCACAGCACAGCACTAAGTCTGATATTCTAAATGTTTTGACTCCTGCTCTTTTGTCAAACCATCTTTTAACCACCGCTTGATGTTTAGCAAATTTCTCAATGGTTTGATCTCTTTTCTCATCTAATTCTAACAGTTGAATTATTCTAGCTTCCCTATGATCATCAAAGCCTAAATATTCATTAGCAAACTTCCAGACAGGTATTCTTAAATTCACTAGAAGTATGGGATCAGCCCCATAAACTAGGTGATAAGGTGCATTGCCTAGGGCTGACTTAACCTTAGTCCTATCTACCTATAGCGCATACTTCAGCAATGTGTTCCATTTTCTAGGATTCTTTTCAATTAGCTTCTTGATTATATCCAATAAAATCTTGTTTGTAGACTCAGCTAATCCATTCCCCTGAGGATAATAATTTGAAGAAAATTTTAAAACTATTCCATATTCAAAAGCCCATTTAGAAAATTTCAAAGAACAAAATGCAGGGCCATTATCACATACCAGTGAATATGGAGCTCCAAACCTTTTTATGATGTTTTCTTCAAGGAATTTGATAACCACCTCAGTAGTAGAGAAATTGCAACATGTGGCTTCAGTCCACCTTTTACAATAGTTAGTTACTATCAGTATAAACTTATGTCCTGCAGATGATGGAGGATTTATGACTCCAATGAAATCTAAGCCCCATTATGCAAATGGCCTAGACTCAATGACTGGCTATAATGGATTAGCCTGATTCCTTCATTTGTCTGTTGTAGTTTGACAGGTGTGACAACTTCTAATGTGACTCTCTGTATCTTTAAACATTACGGGCCAATAATAGCCTGCTCTCAATATCTTATGCATTGTAGCTAAATGAGAACCATGAGCAGTTCCATACTTATCATGCAATTCTGGAAATACCTTATCTGCTTCAGCTCTGTTTAAACATCTCAAATATATTCCTTCATAGTTCTTCTTGAATAGAAGACCTCCTTGTACCATGTACCTCTGTGCTTTAATCTTTAAAGCTCTCCTCTGAGAAGATTTCATCCTACTCGGATATTTCCTTGATATCAGAAAAGTATTCAAATCATCATACCACCTTGATGCATCCTTAGTATTCAATACATACTGCTGCTTTACCAAGTTTGGATCTATGTTTGCTATGGTCTGCACTAATGCTTGTCCTCTGACCAACTTCATTGGAATAATTTCCATATCAAACTCTTACAATGTTGTAATCCACTTAGCTCTTTTCTCTCCAGGCTCATTCTGCATCAGCAGCATCTTCACTGCTACATTTGGTACTATGGCCTTAACTTGACTTTGTAAGATGTAATGTCTGAACTTTTTTACTACTCTTACTAATGCAAATGCCTATGTTTCTGTGTCAAGATATTTCAGTTGTGCATCTTTCAAAGGTGCACTCATGAAAGCTATAGGTTTTTCTTCATTATCTTTCCCTTTTTGTGTCAAAGCAGCTGCAACTGAATGTGAAGATGCAAAAGAATAAATGTAAAATGGCTTTGTATAATATGGACTTGTCAACACAAGAGCATCAGAAATAGCTTCCTTAATATCTTCGAATGTAGTTTTAGCTACTGGTGTCCATTCTATCTTTGCATCTTTTTTCAACATGGCATTCAATGGTTGTACAATTTCTGTAAACCCTCTAATAAAATTCCTGACAAAGTTAATCTTACCAAAAAATGACTTTAGTTCTTTCTTACTATTTGGTAGTTGCAATTTCTTTTTTCCTTCTATTCTATCAAGATCAATGGATATCCCATTTTTAGAAATGATGTGTCCTAATAATTTTCCTTTAGTTACACCAAAAGAACATTTCTTTAGGTTAAGAGAAATTCTGTACCTTTCACATCTTTTAAGTACTCTTCTCAAATCTTCAGCATGAGTGGACGCATCTTTGGAATAAACAGTTAAATCATCCATATAAATTATAATGCATTTACCTGATAGTCCACAGAATGCAATATCCATGGCTCGCTGAAAAGTGGCACCTACATTATTAAACCAAAAGGCATTCTTCTATATGCATAATTACCCCATTTGCAAGTAAAAGTGGTTTTCAACCTATCTTCTTTATCAACCAAGACCTGGTTATATCCTGAAAATCCATCTAGAAAAGACATCATCTTAGCTCCATTCACTGCTTGTAGCACTTCATCTATTAGAGGCAGGGGATAATTATCTTTTTCAGAGGCCTTGTTCAAATTTCTAAAGTCTACACATAACCTAATGTCTCCACTTTTCTTTCTCACATGCACTAAATTAGCTACCCAGGTTGAATGTCTGATTGGGAAGATTATCCTAGCAGATAACAATTTTTTAACTTCTTCAAAGATTAAAGGCTCTAAAATAGCATTCATAGGCCTTTGTTTCTGCCTAAATGGTTTAACATCTAGTTTTAAAGGTATTACATGAGTGATGATGGATGTATCATATGTATTTAAATCTTCATATGTCCATGCTATGACATGTTTGTAATCTTTTAGAACATCTATAATTTCTTTTCTTAACTCGTCAGAGCAAGCCTTTCCAATCAGTACATTATGTGGACTCTGCTCTGTTCCAAGGTTATATGGATCACATTTACCTCCTTCAGTTTTGGGTAAATCTTTCTGTTTTACTACCCCATCAAAGTCAAAAATCTATTCTAACTCAATCACTCCCTTAGGTAAGAAATCACTTTTCAAGTTGATTATGTCTTCTTCATCCCAAGACACATCAGGCCTTTCTTGTTCATCAATAATTTGAGCTTTAAAAACTTCATTACAAGTTAGAAAATCTACAATTTGTTGATCTCCTTTAAATACCTAAAAATGAGTAACATTATCTGGTATGCTAGGAACATTTACCAATTCAATAGCAAATTGTTTCAAACCTGACAGTGTTAAGGGTTCCAAAGTGCTAGCAGCAACTGCTAATGCATCTAGCCTATGATTCAACTCTCTAGGGATATGTTCTATGTTGAAAGCATCAAATGAATCTATCAAATCCCACACCCTATGCCTATAACAAACCATCTTTTTGTAATTGCATGCATACAACTTTCTTACTTGTCTAACCACTAATTCAGAATCTGAAAACACTCTAATCATTTTTACCTTTTTCTTGATGGCCATCACAAGTCCATAAATCAAAGCTTCATATTCTACTACATTGTTAGTACAAGAAAATTGTAACCTGTATGCTGCTAAATATGATTTACCCTTGGGATCTATAAGTTCTACACCTGCACCTGCACCTTGTTTAGATTTTGATCCATCACATTTCAGTGTCCACATGCCTTCTTTATCCTTTTGACCTTTTACTTTGGCATGTTTTTCCTTTTCTATTACATGTGAGGTACTATCTTGTTTCTTCATGTGCACTTCATTTTGACCTACTTGTACATTTATCCTTTCAGTTCATAAATCAGAATGGTAGACACTCTTGTCTTCTATTTCTTTTCCTAAATTTGGAATCAACACATCCAATTTGTTCTAAAAGTATCTCTCTGGTTGATTAGGATTAACCTTTCCTTCTTACAGTTCTATTCCTTTTGTGCATTTTATGTATTGATATTTAATAATATCTCTGCACATTCCACAATTTTCTTCAAAATGAGGCTTATTATGGACTCTGCACATGTTCTTGTACAATTTGCATTAAACCGAAATCTTTTGTTCAATGAACTTTTCCATTTCCTATCTAATGATCTGACCGAAACTATTTATTGCATTGTCTTCTTCATCAAAAGAATTTTCATCAGATCAATGAACAATACTATTTCCTTACTGATAGGTTTTTCTCTAAAATTCATCATTAAAATTTCTTCAGTTTGTACTCCCTTATTAGTGACTCTATAAACACCAGGTTCAATAGAAGCATACAATATCTCATTAGTCCTGTTGTATTCTGTAATCATATGTTTCATCCTAAGTTCAACTTCTATCCTGATCTGATTTAGAACACCTCTCCAAGGTAACCACATATGTGAAAAGTCAGTGGCCATATATCCATTCAATGTTTTGGACCAGTCTCTACTCAACAACATCCCATAATTATCAAGTATATCTACCATCTGAATTTCAATAAACTGACTCACCCTAGGATCTGAGGCTAATTGCATTTGAATATGCATTAGTTCTCCTATCACATTAACCTTAGTTTTGTCCAATTGTGTAACAACTTTAGCAGATTTAGTAGGAGTCCGCCCTAAAGTTTTGCATATTCCTAAAGACATTACATTAGCTGATGCACCAGAGTCTACCATGCAATTATGTATGTTCTTTCCACACATCCTAATAGTTAACAAGAAAGGAGGTGCCTCTCTCTTATTTGCATACATTACCACATTAGTGTTGGAAGGCTATTCAGTTTTCCTACTCTTTTCTTTAGACTGTGAATCCTTACTAGGAACATTCATATCCACAGAAACCTCACCTGTCATAGATGTATCCAAGGATTTTATGAAAGCATTTCTGACCCCTGGACTTTTCAACTATTCACACAAAGGTATACTAACCTTGATTTTCTTTATTTCTTTTGACAAGTAACTCATCAACCTTATTGTTTCTACTGTCTCTGTTTTACCTGTTTGGACCTTTTGTGCTACTGTTCCATTACTTGCATGATGATTAGCCTTCAGTATAGCAGGATTATTACTAGCGTTCTGATCTAGGGGAGTATTTAAATTGTTAGGAGGATTGGAAGTAGTGAAAGGGCCTCCTGGCCTAGTGTTATTTCTCAAATTGTAGGTATGATTTTTGTTTGACTATTGAAACGCATGTACCTCTTCTATTTCATATAACACTTCATTTTCAGTTTCGAAGGGAAACTGAAATGCATTTAGTACTAAGGATGATTCAGGATATAGGTTCTCACAAAAATAAGGTTCATCTTCTAATAATTGGTCTTCTTCCTCTTTGGTTGCAAAGGTGAAAGTCTCTAAGACTAAAGCAGTCTCATATCCTGAGGGCACTATTTCATTACCTTTCGGAAAGAGAAACTCAAAAGTGGGAGCCTATACATCTACATTGAAAATACTAGCTGCTATATGGAACTGAGGACAATCCAATTTAGCATAGGTGCTGGTAATATGAATTCTACACCAATTCTTTAACGCTACATTGGCCATTTGAATTCTAGCTGTTTGTTTTGTATCTTGGTTATCCAAATTTTCAAATGGAGAAGATAGAGTGCCATTATTTGGCCCTGTGTTCCATGTCTTAGGTGGCCTCAATTGATTCTGATTTCTATTGTTATTACCCCAGGCTTTGTTATCTACAGCAAGCCCTCTATTTTGCATTGCTTTCCCCTGATTATGATTTTGGTTTTGACTATAATTTTGACCCTGATTAGAACCCTGACTCTGGTTATAATTCTGGTTATGATTTTGATTGTGGCTCTGATTATAGTTCTAGTAATCTCTTTGTTTTCTTCCATTTCCTCTTGTGCCTTTGTCACAAATGTATCCTGAGGAGGCTGGAAGAAGGACTGACCATTATTTTGATTATTATTGACAGTGTTACCAGTATAAGGGACTATAGCCTAGATTGGAGTAGGATTATACATAGGTGTGTATGTAGGAACTGGATTCAATAATGGAGTATTATGTGCAGGGACTCCATTCCATGATTGTGTTTGATTTTGTATCCCAGGGTTTCCTCCATTAAGAAATGGATTGTAAGTTGTTTGTCTCATCTCCTGGTTTACTGAGGTTGCCTCCTTGTAAGCCTTGGATATTGTATCTATATCCACCTTTCTTTTGACAAACATAGTAGTCAGTGGATCTAAGGCAATGTAATACATGGCTAATAATGTATCTGCATTTACTGTGTAAGGAGCTACTAACCTAGAATAAGCCTTTTGAAACCTATCGTTAAAATTATCAATCAGCTCTCCTTCACCTCTCTTAGTTGTAGCCAATTTATGATATAAGGTGGAAGGATCTATTGGTCCTCTAAACCTAGACAAAAATGCTTCCTCCATAAGTGCCCAAGAAGAAATGTAACCATTAGGCAAGTTAACATACCAATTAGAAGCTTGCTCATTGAAGGTGTAAGGAAACAACCTACACACAACATCTTCATATTCTAACCTGGCCCTAAAGCAAGCCTCTTTGAATATTCTAATGTGATCTTCTGGATCCTGATGCAGATGATATTTAGGACATATCTTTTTAGGATTTTTTGGCATCTCATGATAATCAGGGAATGCTATAGGAGAATTGACATTAAAATAAGCCATTACATAGGTACTTGTGCTTGACCTGGACCTGTAGGAATACCTAGATTTCTAGGTGGACTAGGATTTCTACGGGGACTGGGACCTCTAGGAGGACTAGGACCTCTAGGAGGACCTAAACCAAGATTTAAAGATCTAAATGAAGAACTCTCAGACTCACAATATTATGGATGTTAAAAGGTGATCCAAGAGGCATTCTAGATGAACCTCCTGCGTGTGATACCCTAGGATTCCAAATTAAAGGACCTTTACTTTACCTTTTATAAGGTAATTGCATAAATATATCTTCTAAACTGGATCTAGACATAGTCACTCTACCACTGTTATGAGCCAACTTTACTCAAATTCAACTTTAACTCCAATCGGCCCTCCTTCTAGTGCCAAAAACTATTGATGATTGTTTTTACACAGTCATAACAAAAGTTAAAATTCACAAAATGAACCTAATTGTCTTGAAAGATATAAAGAAATCAATTAAGATTACTTAATCCCAAGTTTCTGTATGGTCAAGTCTTGACCTTGTGGACAATTCAGTAGGTTGATGTGAAGCTGTAATATGTAAGGGGCCTTACTTGATTTAAAGTGATTTATGACTCACTGGACTCAAATTATGCAAATTATCACAAATATCAACATATTATCCATCTCTTTGCATAAAATTGATACTATATCACAAAGCTTTATATGATTTATATTAAAACAAGCCTTTCTTTTCAAATACTATGAAAATTGTCAAATATTAACTCAATTGTTCATGTCTCCATCAAATATCAAACAATCTCCTTTAGATTTTACGTTTAAGCTAAATATTTCAAATGTTTGGGGAAAAGTTAGAGAAATTTAAATTGAACTTCATTCTGCTATAGGATCTAAATGCTCTATTATTCACATTGCAAGTAGTATAGCAAACTTGATTAAATCAACAAATTAAACCTTTAAATGTAAGCCCTGAGTATTTTCATGAACATACATTCAAGACTGCAAGCTTTTGAAGAGATAATATTTCAAATACAAATAAGAGCCAGAAAACACTCTAAAGTAGACGTAGAATTCCAAATGTATTTGTATTCAAAATATACAGTCACATATGATTTACAATGTATGAGTAACTTCTTGCTTCATTAATCAACTTATAGAAAACTTACAAAATGTCTTACAGATACAGTAAGAAAGCTAGCTATTCCATGCATTTCTTATTGCAGACACAGGCGACCTCCTTCTTTTCTAAATTAAAATGTTCTTCTAAAATGCTCAGACAAATTACAATTCCAGCTCTATTCTATAAATCCCTGTGTAAGTAATGTACAAGTAGCAAAGTTTGGTGCAGGAGCACCCCTTCAACAAGTCAATTATACACCTAAGGGAGAAGATTAAAGTCTTGATATGTCTTAGACATATCTTTATTTTAATGTAATAAGGTTTGTTTGACCAGTACATGTTATAGTAGTTTGCATCTAGGACACTTGTTGATCTGTCATGACAAGGTTGTTAGTTTGTTAAGAGTTTGTTAGTTGGTTGTTTTTCCCAGCCGCTTGGAATTGTCTCTCAACCTCTAGGAACCAAGTCTATACTACTCATAGTGAGTAGATAAATAGCCTAGATCTGATCGATTAGATACATGGAGAGAAGATGTTAGACAGAGCAATAGTTGTGAAATTAAGTTGTGCAACTGTGAAATCAGATATCTGTATGCATTTCTGAAAGTAATAAGAAGATCCTGTTTGTGTTATCTTTCTGGTTTTCGAATCACTGTATAATCAATTTTCTGCTTTGGAATCGAAATGGGTTCTTAACCCATTCCATCAGTTGGATTACTTCGTAATTGGTGGAATGGTTGTATATATAGATCTGTGTTTTGTTTCATTTTCCTATTTTGTTCATTTTCATATTTGCAGGATCGTTTGTAGCATGCTTCGATAAACCCTAGCATCCTCATGTGCTAGGTTGGCAAAGTGCAAAAGTTTGTATGTTTGCGGAAGAGATAGTTCTGTGCAATCGCTAAGCATAAAGTGGGTTAAAACTATGAAAATCCACGTGGTTTCAATAGATATACAAATTGTGTGTATATCACTTTTGTATGCGGGATATACCTTCTGTGTATATATCGCAAAGCATATCAGGTGTGGAAACATGTTGAAAATGCATGTTATGATTATACAAAGCTAAAACATATCAGATAGACAATTCCTATGTATATCGCAATTGTATGAAGGTCTAATTCCTGTGTATATCCTTATCACATGTTCCTGTGTATATCGCAGTTGTCTATCGTGATTGCATGTAGCAAATGTACATTGTAAACATGTACAAGTCTATCAGCATACAAAGGAGAGAGAAAGTTTTAGTTTCATTCGGCATACAAGGAAGTCAATAGTTTGGTCAAACCCATCAAATGCATAACTGAGTTGCATATTGTGAATGTACATCGCAAATGTACATCGGCTGATATACAAAGGGGTCAATGGCAGTCAAAAGGTTGATTTGTCTACATGCAGAAGGAATGCATCTTTACGTTTGTATATTGTGGTTGTATGTCGAAACATACATTGGGTTTATATACAAAGAAGTCAGTGGTCAACTTCCCTTGAAGGCAGATTCTGAAAGTATATTCAATGAATGCATGTTTCAAGTTGTATGTTTTGAATGTATATCAAAATATACATTCCGCAGATACATTGAGTTATATGCAGGAAGTGACCAGTAGGAGCAGTAAGAGGAACCGGCACAACAAGTCAAAGGAATGTATGTATTAGTGTTCAGCGTGAAGAAAAAGTGGCAACTACAAAGAGTCGTGGGTGCAGCAGGTACAGGTTTGTACATAGAATCAAGAATGTATTTCGAGATGGATACAAGTGCTACAGTGATCGGCATGGACACATTGTGTTAAGCTGAAGGTATGAAGATTATATGCATGATGCATTGACATATATTGGCGAATGTATGTTCAGGGTTTTTTTTGTGGGTCCTCTGCATCATAGTTCCTTATATAGACTTTGAAACTTTCCATGCTACGGCTACAAACTTCATCTACGGTTGAGATCTTTCTCTTTTTGACCAATAGTGCACATTCATCTCTAACCGTCTGCCAAAATAACTAAATGACATCATTTTCCTCTCAAAGGATGTTGTTGGAATCTTTTCAAAAATGAGATTCCTCCTTTCTTTGACTTTTACTCGCCGATACTCTTTACTTGACATTTCCCAAAACTTTTGCCTCCTTCATCTTTTCATTCCTTTACGTATGTTTTGAAATTACCAATTACACCTTCTACAAAGGTGCAGTCCCCTCCTGGACTCTTTGCCCATATGTACTCTTGCATCACAACTCCTTCCCTCAATTTCTTTTCTCTTTTTCACATCGCCCCCTATGTCTATCTTTTTCTATCTCGGGGCCATCCTGTGGAACAATGCATCTTTTAAATTCTTCATTTTTTCCATTTAGCTAGGGTTTTACTATGAATTTCCTTGTTTTTACCATTTTACCCTAACCCAGTTTGTCCTTTCTATTTTGACTTTTAAATTTGTTAATCTCTACCCAGTTAATTAATGCTTAAAATAGTAATTTGACAAATGCCTACATTTTATAACAAAATTACTAAAATTAACATGTAATTTACATTTGAAATGTAACGGCGTTTTGGGGATAAATACATGTATATCTTGACCACTTGACTTCAATTGTTGACTTACTTTTACCATTTTGCTTTCGTCCAGCTGTCATAATTCCTTTTCTCTAATGAGTTCTGTTCAAATTAATGTAACAAATTCATTCTTCTGCAATTTTAACTCTTAACAATGTATATCTGAAAGCAAAATATGTTAAATTTACCCTAACTTTCGTTGCATTTTACTCTTTTTGAGTGTTAGATCAGCATTAATTATAGGAATTAATGTGCCAAAAGTTTGGCCTTCTATTTCAGTGTTTGCATTTTTTTTTAACTTTTTATTGTTAGTTTAATTTTAACATACATCGTGTTTTATTTATAATTTCTCTTGTATGTTCTCTTTGTATGTCTTCTTTGTATCTTTAAACATACAAGCATTTATGCAAATAACCACGACTAACGTTCTTTCCTTTTTTGTTTTTTGTCTGTACTTGTATCTTTGCTTTGTATATCACTTTTTGCATGTCTCATTACATACAAGCGCATATACAGCAACCTATACAAGCCCTCTCATTACCTTTTATCTCTCGTGATGCCTTTTATTCATTTGTATCTCGAATATGTATATCATAAACATACAAGCATTTAAACATACAAAGACTTTTTTATATTGAACTTCTTTTGATATCCAGCTTGTATCTCATACTTGCATATTTCAACTTGTATATCGGCTTGTATATCAAAGATATACATTGTTATTATACAAGCTTGATATGCAAGTGGTGGGGCCCACATTATTTTCCCCTTGTATCTCCGTGATACGATAATACTTGTATCAAAACCCTTAGATACAAGTCCAAATACATACAAACATTTGTATCTCCTTTTCGGACTTCTCATTCTATAAACTACAATTTACTCACCTTTCGACTCTGCGACATGTATAAAGTGCAATGCATCTTCCAATATACTTTAAGTCATGATGCATCATTTTAACCAGATTTTAACCTTTCTTGAGTTCTGAATTGCATGTCCATCGCAATGTATGTCTTCAAAACATTTATACAAAGCATGAAACATACAACAATAAAACCTTATTTTATAATCCTTTCAGTTCTGTGGCATGCATATAGCTTTGTATATCCACTTCGTATGTTTCCCTTTTTGCCAAACATACAAACTTAAAATACACCAAATGGACTTAACTGATTATTCATTTAAACTCTGAACTCTGTCAAGCCCGACTTGTATGTAAAATAAAGCATTAGTGAAATGTATACAAGTATCGAAATATACCAAACCTGACAATTCCCTAATGCGACTCATACCACGACTTGCCATACAAACGACTTTGTATATGCAACATACAAACCATCTCATAGTACATTTTACCAAAAACACACATACCTCACAAAATATTGGGAATTTTAAAATGGTTCAAAAAGCAACCCTCACTCATTTTTGACAAGGAATTCACCTCTATTCTGTTCTGGTACTTAATGCTATTTTTCTCTATTTTCAACAAGGTTTGTAACATTCACATCCTTTTCCCTTTTACCACCAAGCAAACCCACACACACAAGCAAAAAGCAACAACCACAGCAAGGGTCCTCATTTTGCCAAGAAGTAAAATGGGGCGTGTTGTGAGCATCACAACAGTAACCAATAATAGAGTAATATTTTATTACTTTATTATTTACTCACAATAAATTTTGCTCATGCAAATTAATTAGCTGAGTTATTTAGGCCACCTAAGAGGTTTTGCATGACTTTTAGTAGTATTTTTAGGGTCCTTAGTCAAAATTTTGGTCAAACACATGGAGAAGCCCAAATTGAAGCTATTTTTGCTCAATTTGAGGCAATTTTAGACCCTAATTTTGAGGATTTTGAGGTTGCTTAAGAATGAGTATTTTTAGAGGCAGTTATCTACAAGTCTTTATTTTTGCATGCCTCTTAGAGAGAGAAAACCTATATATTGTAAAGCAAAAGTTTGTTTTTGCTAGTTCTTAATTCTCATTCTGATTCAGACAGATTGGAGAATTCTTGTAGCTCACTATTACAGTTTTATTGAGAGATCGACAGGTCACAGGTTATCTTTCGTCTTTCGCAAAGCTTTCCTTTGTTATTTTAGATCAATTGAATTACCTTTCCTTTTAGTGTTGAATGCTGAAGTGATTTTGATGAAATTTTGTTGTGTTTTATTATTAGACCTTCAAAATTATTGTCTCACCTCATTGTTTATAGCATTAAAGCATAAAGTCATCACAAGTCTTAGGTCGTGTTAACCAGAAATAGTCTTTTTATGCTGTGAAAACCCATTTTCCTTCATAAAAACATGTTTTCAAACCTTCCTTAGAATCATTTTTGTGATATTTATGCCAAGTTTGGATTGTGTAGAAGTCAGATTTCTAAGCAAGCATTGTGAATCAAATTGCATTATTTTTTATCTATATCAGGTGCATCACCATTTTACACTTAGAGTTTATTTAGTTTCTTTCTTCCCTTTTTCCCAAAAAGTAAAAAACATAGATCTCAATAGAACATTTGAAGGGAACCAGCCCACAATCTGGAGATCTAATCTCGTCATAGGACACCCACAACCTGAGATTAGTCCCATGTTACACAGAATTGTAGTGCTTTAACCAGCTTTGTATACGGGTGCAATTCCCAGTGATAACAGTTTTTGGCATGCCTGGTGGGACCTTTGAACTGATTTTCAGTTCAAAAGGACTTATTTCTTTTTGTTGTTTTTGGTATGAGCAGCAGAATTCTAGCCTTTTAGAGGTTTCTTATCAATACCTGGCGACTCTAATACTTTGGTTTTTTCAGATCAGATCTTGCAGCCTATGAAAAAATATCAAACAAGGTCAAGTAAAAATTATGAAAAGAAGCATAATCAGTTATCTCCACCAAAAAGAGAATAAAAGCAGAGAAAGAGGCTAATACAATAGATTTATCAGTTATTACAGATATTCCAAGTACACATCCTGACTTTGCTTCACATCAGAATCCATTGTTTGCAAGTTCATCAACAAATTTTTTAAGTTCCCCACTAGCAAGCCCAGAAGAATAGATCCTTGTTGTGATGCTCACAACAAGCCCCATTTTACTCCTAGGAAAATGAGGACCCCTGTTGTGGCTTTGCTTTTGCTTTTGTTTGTGTGGGTCTATTGGGTGGTAAAAGGTAAAAGAGAGTGAAAGTTATAAACCTTGTTGAAAACAATAAAAACAATTACATTAAGTTCCAGAGAAGAATATGGGTGGATTCCTTGTCAAAAATGAGTGAGGGTTGCTTTTTGAACCATTTTAAAATTCCCTGTATTTTGCAAGTTATGAGTGTTTTGGTAAAATGTACAATCAGGTTTGTATGTTGTATATACAAAGTCCTTTGTATATCGCTTGCATACAAAGTTGTTTGCAGATACAAATTCATTCATATACAAAGTTCTTTGTATATCGGGTTGCATATACAAAGTCCTTTGTATACAAGTTCGATTGTATACAAAGCCCTTTGTATATCAGGTCTCATATACAAAGTCGTTTGTATATAAAAAATCGCTCATTATATAAAGTCGCTCATTATACAAGTGGCGACAAATGGGTTGTTGGGTTTTTATACATTTGTACTTGTGTGCATTTCGCTTACACTTTATTTTTATATGCCTACCGCAGACCCGAAACAGTTCATAATTTGAATGCATATTCTGGTGAGTCCGTTGGATGCATTTTAAGTTTATAGGTTGGGCACCCAGAAACATACAAGTGAAGCATACAAACGAAACATACAAACGAAACATACAAGCAAAATATACAAGGCCATATACAAGTGGCAGAACCGAAATATTTATGAAATAGGATTTTATGTTTGTATGTTTCGCACTTTGTATATACATGTTTTGGTTACATACATTTCAAGATTTATACAAAGGCGGACCTAAAATTTTTTTTTAAAGTTGGTTAAGTCAATGTATGTTTTGTGCTTTGTATGTATCTTACATACAAAGCCGATATACATTGCACCATATGCAAGTTGCGGAGCCGAAAGGCAAATAAGCTGTGGTCTACAAAGGTTGAAGTCTGAAAGGACATACAAGGGAGTTTGTATGTATTGGGCTTGTATCTAAAGGTTTGATACAAGCCCATATACAAAGCAAAAGATGCAAGTGAAAGGTAAAGTGGACCCCACCATTTGCATGTCAGGTTTGAATGTATAATTACAATGTATGTTTAAGATATACAAGCCCATATACAAAGCAAAAGATGCAAGTTAAAGATACAATGTGGATGCAAAAAGAGAATTAAATACAGAAAATTCTTTGTATGATTAAATGCTTGTATGTTTATGGCATACATGTTCGATATACAAAAGAAATAAAGGCATCAGGTAGAAAGATATGATCGGAATGAAATCTATCAATCGACCCGATGGAGGAAGCTCACGCCAATGGAGAAGATACTTTAAATGATGAAAAGATACATCGGCTAGAAATGTAAGATCGGTAGGAAGTTTTTTGATCAGCTCGACTGCGAGAGTCACGCCAATAATGAAGATATTTAGAGGGTTTAAAGGTGCCAACGCTGCAACTAAAGACTGAGTTGGTGGTGCATTAATTACTACAATTAAGGCCCATCGAACATTCTAACCAACTATAAATTAACGACAGCAGCATGAATTTTAAGTCTATTTTCTTTTATGACTATTTTGCAGGTATATAGAAGGTGAAACTTAATGGCGATGACATCGCAAAGGGTGGATCAAATCACCAAAGAAGCAAAAGGAGATAAGGATGGTGATGAGAAGTAATATGCAGGTGAAACTTAATGGCGATGACATCACAAAGGGCAAAATGGATCACAATAGAAGCGGTAGAAGATATTTTGATGGTTGTTAGGGTTTCCAAAGCAAGATCTTTACGCCCATTTCAGTATGTTGCTCAGAGATTTTTGGCAGGATTTGTTTTCCATCGATTGATCCTGCACTTGAGATATGGACTGTTGATTGACTAGGGTTTTTGGAACTGTATTGGGGATAATCAGAGCTATAAATTGAGCCCCCTTACTCTATAATAGGTTACACAGGGATTTGTAGAACAGAGCTGGAAGTTGTAATTTATCTTATCATTTTAAATAGAGGGATCTTTTAGTTTAGAATAGAAGGAGGTCGCCTGTGTCTGCAATAAGGAATGTGTGGAACATCTAGCTTCCTTACTATATCTGTAATGCATTGTAAGTTTTCTGTAAGTTGATTAATGAAGCTAAGAGTCATTCATACATTGTAAATCATATATGACTGTTTATCTTGAATACAAATGAATCTGGAATTCTACTTCTATATTCAGAGTGTCTTCTGGCTCTTCTTTGTATTTGAAATAATTTCTCTTAAAGCTTGCAATCTTAAATGTGTGTTCGTGAAAATACTCAAGGCATTCACATTCAAAGGTTTAGTCTACTAATTTAATCAATTTTATTGTACTTCTTATAACATGCATAACAGAGCATTTAGATCTTATAGTAGAATGAAGTTTAATTTAGATTTCTCTAACTTTTCCCAAACCATTTGAAATACTTAGCTTAAAATGTAGAAATTTAAAGGAGATTGTCTGATATTTGAAGGAAACATGAACAACTGAGTTGATATTTAATAGTTTTCATAATATTTGAAAGGAAAGCTTGTGATAATATAAATCATACAGAGCTTTCTGATGCAGTAACAAATTTATGCAAAGGAATAAATAAAAATGTTGATATTTGTGATAGTTTGCATAATTAGAGTCTAGTGAATCATCAAAAAACTTAAATCACATAAGGCCCCTTGCATATTACAGCTTCACATTTACCTACTGAATTGTCCAACAGGTCAAGACCTGACCATACAGAAACTTGGGATTAAGCAAATCTTAATTGATTTCTTCATATCTTTCAAGACAGTTAGGTTCATTTTGTGAATTTTAACTTTTGTTATGAATGCGTAAAAACAATCATCAACACCTGTTTCCAAGAGGAACCACTTCTTCTTGAGTTTACTATTGAGGAGCCTATTTTATGAGAAATATCTCAAGAAATTTCGTTCCAAACACTAGCTCAAGTGTTACCCACTCTAATGTCTTTACTAGGAGGAGGTGGAGGAGTATTACCACCTCTCGGTGGTGGTGGAGGAGGAGTGTTACCACCACCCGGAGGTGGGGGAGGAGGTGGAAGAAATCTACCGCCACCTTGAAATTAGCCTTTTGTGTCTTTTAATAGAGGTAGCCCTTTGAATTTGAATCATCATGATGACATACCAATGGCTGTACTGAAAAGTTTACCAAGTTTTATAGGAGAAGATGGGACTACACCCATTGAATATATCAAAGATGTGGTGTCTCTATGTGTTGTTCACCACATCACCGAGGAAAACATTGCAATCAGGTTACTAGCAGCATCATTAAAAGGTAAAGCTCTTCAATGGTTTAGAGGCTTACGAGTAAATTCAATTAGATCTTGGGATGAATTAGGTGCTTCTTTGAATAGGCAATTTTAGGACAAGTCTGATCATTTATCATTAGTTGAACAAATGACTACTATTAAGAGGGTTCCACAAGAGCAAATGATAGATTTTAATTTCAGATTTCAAAAAATATGGAATAGAATTCTTGAAACAGTGAAACCATCACCAGAGCATGTTTTTTTATATTATTTAAGGGCATTAAATTTAGATATTGTTGTTATGATACAATCCATGGGAGGGATAACTTTACTAGTTGCTTTTGATATTGCAATAAGAGCTGAAAACCATTTAATACAAGCTGGTAAGATAGCACCTAGGCCCCCAATGCTGATTTTTCTAGATATACAACCTTTAATACCAATTTCAGCCCCACATATTTCGGCAATACCATCTTTTGGTTATTCAACAAACACACAAAATAATACAAATCCCATTCATTCTAAATTTAGAGAGCTGAAAGAAAATCAGCAAAGCATAGTAAAAATACTACAGACTGTGAGTAATGACTTAGTGAGTCTAAAAATTCTAACAAATCAGAGTAACAGACCTTACCAAGAAGCCCCTTACCAAACAAATAGATCTGGTTACCAGGAAGATTATCAGGGTCAAAGAAGAAATTACAATAATAGGCCAAATCAGCAATACAATCCAAATGTTGTCAATACATCAAAAGAGATAGTGCCTATATAGAACAACATGGTTCAAGACTATGCATGGTGCTATCCCTGTAATCAGTCTCATAATCAGGCCACTTGTCCAAATGGAATAGTAAGTCAAGCTTTGATGGTACAGAATAACTATGCTGCCACTAAAAATTCAAGAAGTGATGTAAACAACCAACTGGACATTCAGCCTCAATATGTTAATCTAGATGTAGCTTTAATGAATTGGTAGGCTAATGAATTTTGTGGTGTAAATTAGTTGCCAGGTCAAAAGTAATCTTTCAATAATATTGCAACGAACACAAGATCAAAAAAGAGAGCTGTTGACTTGCAACACCAGTCTGGAAATACAAATCAACAAGTTGAAACTAGAAAATAGCAAGTTGGAAATGTATCTCAGCTAACTGATAAGCAAAAATTATAGTTTCTACAACTCAGAATGAGAAAAACCAAGCCTCTACATCAAAAGATTTGCACATTTTATCAAGACAACTAGCTACAGAAAATAAACAACCAGCAAAAGATCACCCAGAGGTTGCTATCCCAAAAGGACAGTAAAAGGTTAGTGGCCATGTCTTTAATATTTTGGATCATATGAAAAAGAAAATAGTAAGCATGTCTATTTTAGATTCTTTACACCTACCAGGACAAAAAGATTTGCTACAAAATGCTCTATCTTAGTTGTCTTTGTCAAATGAGGTACAAAAATCACATCAACATCAGATTATGATTGCAAATGAAATAGAAAAAAGAATAGAACAGCCTAAACCAGTAGGCAAACCTCCACCATTTTATGTCACTTTGATTGTGGGTGATTATTTAGTACATAATTGCATGATAGATTCAGGAGCCAGCGATTCAGTTATGCCAAAACAGTGAGCTGATAAGTTAGGTCTGAAATATGAACCTATTGTTAGAGGTGTTGTACAAATGGATGGAACTGAAGTAAATACAGTTGAAATGTTCAAAAATTTAGGCCTTACTCTGCATGCTTGTCCAAACTTTGTTATATACCAGGACATTTATGTCATTGATTTGCCACCTACCTTTGCCATTTGCTTATCCAGAGATTTTACAACAAGGTTAGGAGGGTATTTATCATCTGATTGGACACATTTATTCTTCAAAACTAGATATGGAACTAAGGTTACAATCAAATCTGAACCATTAGCAAAAGATCATTTGGAACCTTACACACCCAACTCTATAAATGCAAATCTTCCCATTTTTATCAAGAGGATCTAATTTCTGTCCAAGATCCAAACACACCTTTAGAAGGAATTTCAGATTTGGTTCTAGACCAATGGGTAGCAGAAAATCATGAAATAGATCCATTTGAGCACATGGATGAGATTGGTCTTGGTGTGTACATGATTCAAGAAAATAATACAGTTATTCCAAATTTGATTAAAGAAGAAAAACATCAAACTGTAGAATCTGAAAATGATGTTTGGGAACTATTTTTTTATGGTTCTAGAAGCAAGGTAGGAGCTGGAGGAGGAGTTGTTTTAATTTCTCCTACAGGTGAGAAATATTATTCATCTTTTAGATTTGCTATCAGCTGTTCTAACAACTCAGCTGAATATGAGGCTTTAGTTCATGGATTAGAATGGGTAAGGAAGAGAAAAATCAGATGTTTAAAAGTGTTTAGAGATAGTGAGTTAGTGGTTAAACAAGTTAGAAACCTTGTTGCTACAAAAAATGACTTGCTGAAATTATACAAGCATAGAGTTCGGGACATGATAGAAGAGTTTGATGCATTCAATCACATATCTGTACCTAGAACTGATAATAAGCAAGCTAACAAACTAGCTGTTATAGGAGATGAATATGATATTCCTGCTGAAATGAAGAATATTCACTCTCCTTTATATGTCAAAGTTGTTGTTAGACCATCAGTTCTAAATAATAATGTCAGTTGGCAAGTGATGAACAGATTGTAAATTTCTTAATGGAAGAAGCTAAATTTTCTGTAGGTAATCAGCAGAATTTTGTGCAATGATATGATGACCAAATACTTCAGTTAAGATCAAATAAGTTACCCAAGGGCTTAGTGACCTTGGAATCTATCTATAATACTAATGATCAAATAAGAAAGGACAAGGCCATCTTGTCAATAAAGTAAGAACATCATGAACCTATTGAGATCTTTAAAGGAAAATTGCTCAAGCTAGGAAGGATATTTATAAAACAAGAACATCAAGCATTTATCTAGCTTTGTTAAGAGTTTAGTGAAAATTTTGCATGGGAATATGGAGATCTGAAAGATTTCAACCCTGAGTTAGCTCAACACACAATAGAGCTGGAACCCAAAGCTAAACCTGTCAGACAGAGGCAAAGACCATTGAATCCCAAACTAGAAGTGCTCATGAAAACAGAACTCAATAAACTCATTGAAGGTAATATCATTTTTCCTATCAAATAGACTTCATTGGTTTCTAACTTGGTTCCTGTTAGAAAGAAAAATGGAGAAATCAGATTATGTGTTGATTTCTGTGATTTAAATAAAGTGTCCTTAAAGGATCATTATCCTTTACCATCTATGGAACAGATATTGTAGATTGTTTCTGGATTAGAGAGATTTTCTTTATTAGATGGTTTTTTAGGTTATAACCAAATTCTTGTGAAAGAGGAAGATCAATACAAGATAGTTTTTACTACAAAATGGGGCACACTAGCATATAGAAAGATGCCATTTGGCTTATCAAATGCAGGTGCAACATTTCAGAGAGCAATGGAAATGGCTTTTCAAGGCCTGATTAATAAAATTGTGCTTGTATACTTAGATGATGTGACTATTTTTTCTAAAAATGATGAAGATCGTTTTCATCATTTAAGACTAATCTTTGAGAGATGTAGAGAATTTAGGGTATCATTAAACCCAAAGAAGAGTATTTTTTCTATTCATGAAGGCAAACTACTAGGACGCATTGTGTCTAAAGATGGAATATTGATTGATCCTGAAAGAATTATTGCAATACTGGCATTACCTCTTCCTGCACATAAGAAAGGTTTACATAGATTTTTGGGAAGAATTAAGTTTGTAAGAAGGTTTATTCCAAACATAGCAGCACTTTTACAACCTCTTACAGCAATGCTGAAGAAGAATATTCCCTTCAGCTGGACCAAAGAAGGAAAGCAAAGCTTTGAAGAAATAAAGGAGGCACTTGATGCTGCTCCAACTCTGATAAATCCAAATTTTGATAAAGACTTCATTTTATATGCATTTGGCAGTGTGGATACTATATCAGCAATGCTATGTCAGCAAAACAATGAAGGAATGGAACAACCTGTGGCATTTTTCATCCAGGTTCTGCATGACTACAAGGTAAGATATTATTTTATTGAAAAGCATGTATTAGTTGTTATCAAGATCTTAAAGAAATTCAAACACATGCTTTCAAATAATAGGATTCAATTAATGGTTACTCACCCAATAGTGAAAGAATTTTTGCTCAGTAAAGATTTAAATGATAAGAGAGTAGAGTGGATAACAAAGGTCATGGAATATGACATACAAATTAAGGTAACTAAGCTGGTCTAAGGCAAAGGACTGTATGAATAGCTTGCAGGAAATGAAGGATACAGCAACGAACTTGAAGGAGAGGCTGAGATAGTGCTTCAAAATAATGAAACAGCTGCTGTCCTAGACCCCCCTGCAAGTTGGATGCATGATATGATTCATTATCTACACACTGGTGATTGTCCACAAGGCCTGGACAGATCTAAAAGAGGATATTACAGATTATAGGCAATCCCTTATGCCATAATTGATGGAATTCTTTACAAGAGAGATTTTAACAATGTTTTATTAAGATGTGTATATCCAGATCAAACTCAAAAGATTCTAGAAGAATTTCATGATGGACCTGCTGGAGGTCACTTTGCAACTAGAACAACAGCCCTCAAAATTATGAGGGCTGGTTACTATTGGCCTGACTTGTTCAAGGATGCTCATGAATGGGTAAAGAAATGTCTTAAATGTTCAATTTTTGTAGGTAAACAAAGGCTGGCAGCAATGTCCTTGCATCCAATTCAAGTGGAACAACCATTTGGCAAGTGGGGATTGGACTTCATTGGTCCTATCAATCCACCTTCAAGCCAAGGACACAAGTGGATTTTGACTGCTACGAATTATTTCACTAAGTGGACTAAAGCAGTTGCTTTGAAAGATGCTAATAAAACATCAGTCCTGAATTTTTATCAAGATCTAGTGTCTAGGTTTGGAACTCCTGACTCAATTATTTCAAATAATGCTTTAGCATTCATTAGATTAAGAACATTTGATTGGTCTGTCAAAAATAACATATTCTTGAATACTTTATCAAATTATTACCCTCAAGGTAATGGACAGGGTGAATCAACTAACAAAAATCTGATTAAGATTATAAAAAAAATAGTTGATGAGAATCAAAGGTCTTGGCATGATAAATTAGAGTTAGCACTATGGGCTGATAGGATTACACCTAAAAGATCAATGGGTAATTCACCTTATGTGCTTTTATATGGAAAAGTAGCCAAGTTGCCAATGACAGTGGACTTGCCAACACTTAGCTATATAAAACAGATAGAGTTACTTGAAGAACAGCCAATGGAAATCAGGCTTGCACAGTTGATTAAACTTGAAGAGATCAGAAGGGAGGCCTTGAAAACATTAGAAATACACCAGGCCCAAATGAAAAGGACTTTTGATAAAAGAGTAGTACTAAGAGTTTATAAAGGAGATCTAGTTTTCAAGTGGAATGAATTGAAAAGTAGACCAGAACAACATACAAAGTTTGATGCAATGTGGGATGGACCATATATAATCACAAAGTCTAAGCAAAACAATGCATTTTAGCTTGCTAAGTTAGATGGTGAGGTGTTGCCAATCCCAATTAATAGGATTCACCTCAAGATATGTTACTAAGTAAGGCAGCCTTATGCTACAAATAAGTACTTTTGCACAGTTAGTTTAGTTTTGTTGTTTTGTTTCCAAGAAGTGCTTCTACACATGTAGCTGGTTCTATTTTAAGCAAATCAGTTGTAGTTTTAGTTTTCCAGTTACTTGCTGTTGTTGTTTTCAGTTAGTATGAGTTACAAAATTTCTCTAAGTTCAGGGCAAATTTGACTGTATGCCCAATGAGAAGGCAAGGCTACTGGTTCTAAATTGTTTAGTAGGCAAACACCCCTAAGAGGTCACCAGAAATATTACTAATTTTCTGTTCACACTAAAAATAAGTTGGACCTAGGTGTAATTGTTTAGAATGAATAATAGAAAATTTCAAGGTTATGCATTCTTGAATGGTTGACACTTTGACAAAGTTGAAAAGGAGATCCAGTTGTTAGGATAACCCATTAGTCCAATCAAGACTGATAAGTTATCATGACAAAAGAATTGATGATCAAAGGATCAATCATTCAAGAACATACAGTTGTTCTACAAAGTTTGATCTTTTAGGAGTTATAAGTTAAATTGATTATTCAGATTAATCAATTTTTGAATAAAAGAGAGAAAGATGTTGTATTACACTGATATTTTATGTCATGTTTTGAACATACATCCAGGTATCTGTTACTTTATCTCATGCATTGATTAAAAAGGAAATACATATACATCATATGCATCAGAGAAACTAACTGATCATGTTTTAAATAAATGTTCAAATGTGTCCAACACAAGCCGTGGAATAACTAAACTGAGCAATTACAGACATGCAAGCTATGTATCTGTTTGATAAAAGAAAAGAGAAAAGAACATATGATAAATCTAAACATCCATCATTGCCTAATGATGGAGGTTGTTGTTGAAGTTGGTCTTCAAGGTATTTATTCTTCACGCTTCAATCCAAACCACCATCCAGTTGAAACCTACAAAAAAATTTGGGATAGTCTCGTTAGTGCTCCCGATGTTTACAGTTATCACATGCTTTTATCAAACAAAGACATCTACTTATCATATCTTGCATTCAAATAAGAATTTAGATCAGATAATGATACAGATCAAGAAGAAATCATGAAGGAGATCAATCAATGCTATTAGGGACTTTTTTGTGCTAACTTGTTTGTTCACTGTGCAGGTATAGGACAAATTTTGTTGCTAATTTGAAGACAAATAAACATGTGGATTAAGTGTGGCTCCCAGAAGGGTTGAGCCCAACATGTTTCTTTTCATTTTTTGAAAAGAGTACCAGAAAAGATAGGATGCATCATTCTAAGCTATATCATGCATCATCTAATCAACTTACATAAGGAGAATGTCATCATGACATCATTATAGTTGATTGAAACAAATCAGAACTATATGACTGAATCAAGATTGACAAAAGACAAATTTAGAAAAATCATATTACAGTCATCTCAAGAGTGAGATAGGTTTTTAGATTATTGTGCCTGATAAAGAAGAAGAGAGACAGAGCAAGGAAGATACAAGAACTTGTGTGAAAGTTTTAGAATAGATCTTATGAAGAGTCATCTCATTATCACAAAGGAGAGATGAAACAACATTGCATACCAGGTATTTTTCATGTTATTTTCATACTGTCTAAAGATGATCAAGTTTAAAATAACTATATCACATTCAAAGCTACAAGTATCTCATAAGTAGTAGTCAAGTAAATGCCACTTGAACAGTAGATAGAACAATGGAAGACAAACAGCTTAATCTCTATGCCAACTTGACTTCCATTAAATAAGACTTCACAATATGTATGAGATGGATGTACAATCACCTAAAAAAGAAGATATAAACTTTGTAAAAGGCTGCCACCAATGCCTTAGGGTTTCAAACCATCAAAAGGTACATAAAGATCAAATGCTACATTCGAAATGGAGTAACATGTTCAAACAATCAAGCATCAAAGGATGAAGTATATAATACAAGCAAATACCCCAACACAGTGAATGGGTCTCCAACATGATAGTCAAGTCAATCTTCAAGATCAAATGAAATATAGTATGCAAGTTGCAAGCTACAAAAGACAGTCAACAAAAGCCAGTATTCAAGTTGCAAGCTACAGAGAGTGCCACATAGAAGTAGATGCACACAGTACATGCCATGCAAGATGCAGTCAAAGAGTGGGTGCAGTCAAAAGATATAATGATGATATAAAGAAAAACACATTACAAAAACAAGACAGTCACCATCGTGATAGATAGTCATGATAGTGATCATGAAGTAGTATGATACATCATAATGATCAGTGCTCACCTATAGAGAAACATCAATAATGATAAAACAAATAGTCAAGAAGAAGATAGTTTTTCCTTCTATGACAATTATGCTACCAAAGTACAGTCACCATCACCATAACAGTCATAGCAGTAACCTATGAAGTGGTTTAAATGAGAAAGAAACATTTATAATACACCATAACGATCAGTGCCCACCTATAGAGGAACATGCATAATGTTAAAGATATGAATAGCCAAAATAGGTATGAAGATGCACAAGAAAGCTACAAGTAGGGATTACAGTATGCAAAAGATAGCTACAGATATGAGGATGCATGAAGGCATACCACAGAAGATGAAATAAAGAAATATGCCTATGCTACAGTAAGCCTTGAAGGACAACAAGAAACAAACAAGAAAGCATGTTATCCAAGACACAGTTGAGAGATTTCAATGAAAATGCCACAAATAATAAAGAGGAAGACAACTAATCTCTATGCCATGATATACATCTAGTTATAGATGAGAGATAGTCCCACATTCAAAAGATGATGATACAACCACATAGTTCATCAACCTTACATCCATGCAATCTGAAAAGATAGTCTACAAAAGAGCCTTACAGTATGATACACACTATGCTATAATGATGCAAATGGAGGTAAAATGTCAAGCCATTATATAATAATTTCAAAAGACTACTGTCATGATAGAAATTAACACATGCCTCTACCCATTAGCCACAGTGAGATGTAAAGCAAGTAAATCATCAGCAAATCTGTATGAGGCAGTCACAAGGAGGTGAGAAGTATTAAGAGAAGTAAAGCAAGAAAACCCATTTCCAATACTTCAAAACCCTTAAACTCTTGCCAGCAGTTAGAGATAAAAGCATAGCCAAGGTGATACTACACAGACAATATACCATCAGTGTTGAAGAAATCAAACCCTAATGATGTTCTTGCAGGCTCAAAGAGAGATTTCAAAGAAGATGCCATAATACATTCATAACCTACAGAGAAGAGCAAGAAATGAGAAAGAATGTATACCCATATGCCAAATTCACAAAATTTCTTTATAGATACATCAAATCTTTCATTTCTTACAAAGAAGAAGAAGAGATCAAGTAAAATAGTGATCGTAGCATTACAAGAATTTTTCTATGCATAATGAAGTTGAAACCCTAACTTCATGACTTACAAACCCTTTAGGTAATTGATCGTTTTATGCCTATTAACAAAGACAAGCATAGCCATGGCAGGTAGAAGTTCTGGGTATGCAGGAGAAATTGAAACCCTAACCTAAAACTTTGAAAAGCCTCAGGTTTCTGCATAATGAAGGAAGATTAAGATAAAAAAGAAAGATGCAACCATGGCCAACAAAGACTCAGCATTTCTTTCTATAAAATGCAATACCCACAACCATCTATAGCTTGTCATGCTATCTCAAGAGTGAGACCATCAAAAGAATGAAACTACAAAGAGGATAGCAAGTGCTCACCTCGTTGTTGTCAAGAAAAAAGGATCTTCCACGGCTTCACAGTGGCCTCAAACTTCTAAATATGCAAGAGAAGACCGTTGAGAAGGGAATCACACAAAGAAAGAGTGAAGGCATTAAAAGAATGCACAATAGTAAAGGTTGTTATAACAGTGAAAAAGGTCATGGCCATACAAATAAAGGAAGCTAAAGACTTCAAATGCTTCGTAACAAACAAAAAAGGAAGGTTACCTTCATTCTAGCTCATGAGGAATTGATGGCAGCGATAATGCATTAGAGCTAGTTAAGGAGGAAACCAGAGCCACCATGGAGCTACTTCAAACCCTTGGCCAACATTTTTGCAGAGCTTAAAGAAATAAATCAAAAGATGAGTGACTGAGCAAAAATTAGGGTTGGTTCCCTATTTTGGTCGAAGGTTCTTTTCACTCAAGTGTGTTTTTTGACATAGAAAAACCAAATTATTACCTTATCCAAAATTATTGTCGGGGTCAAGACTTTCTTGGCAACCATAACACATAGTGGCCCATAGCAACCCTTTGGAGGTTGGTTCCTTTTAAAGTCAAGAGGCTGATATAACATGTGGGGAGGTTCCAAGCCTTATAACCTATTATGCATGGTGAAATTCCTTGGTGGTTGAATCATGGAGACATAACAAGACACATACTTAAGTCCTTTTTCCTATGCCCAAGCATCCAAGGATGGATTTCAAGATTATGCATGGTGGCTAATAGCCAAGGAGGTGGATGTTTTAAGACATGATATGCATGAATATAGAGTTTACAATGGTGGTAGATAAGGTGAGCATCTATAATAGTGCAATATTTTATGCATATGAAATACATGGAGGTTCAAGGGTAAACTCATTATGCATGGTGGAGATATAGCATATGGATGATAAGTGATGTGGCAATTGCATGGTGGCACCATTGGTAATGATAGCATATAATAGATTTTTTATGCATGGGGTCAAGTTGCATAGGAGTTATTTTCTTTCCTTAACTTCAAATATTGCATATGGCGATATAAGGAGATTTGAGAAATAGATATTTATGCAATTTTTTGTCTTGTGCATGGAGTGCTATAGGAGTGAGTGGTTCGTTTATTTTCCTTGCAGAGGGAGATTTTTTTTACAAATGTATTGGAGTGATAAGGAAATGTGTATTTATTCCTAAGTCCTATTTTTGCAAAATAGGCAAATGTATTGGAGTGATAAAGAGTATTTTTTCTTCTAGTCATTCACAATTTGACACATTAATTAATTGTAAATAAATAATAAAGTAATATTCTATAAATTACTTTATTATTTTTCACAAATTGTAAAATAAAAAATAGACAAGTTGTAACCAATAGTAGAGTAATATTATATTACTTTATTATTTACTCACAATCAATTTTGCTCATGCAAAATCATGCAAATTGATTAGCTGAGTTATCTAGGCCACCTAAAAGGTTTTGCATGACTTTTAGGAGTATTTTTAGGGTCCTTAGTCAAAATTTTGGTCAAACACATGGAGAAGCCCAAATTGAAGCTATTTTTTCTCAATTTGAGGCAATTTTAGACCCTAATTTTGAGGATTTTTGAGGTTGCTCGAGAATGAGTATTTTTAGAGGTAGTTATCTGCAAATCTTTATTTTTGCATGCCTCTTGGAGAGAGAAAACCTATATATTATAAAGCAAAAGTTTGTTTTTGCTAGTTCTTGATTCTCATTCTGATTCAGACAGATTGGAGAATTCTTGTAGCTCACTATTACAATTTTATTGAGAGATCATCAAGTTATAGGTTATCTTTTGTCTTTTGCAAAGCTTTCCTTTGTTATTTCAGATCAGTTGAATTATCTTTCCTTTTAGTGTTGAATGTTGAAGTGATTTTGATGAAATTTTGTTGTGTTTTATTATTAGACCTTCAAAATTATTGTCTCACCTCATTGTTTACAGCATTAAAGCATAAAGTCATCACAGGTCTTAGGTCGTGTTAACCAGAAATAGTCTTTTTATGTTGTGAAAAAACATTTTCCTTCATAAAAATTTGTTTTCAAACCTTCCTTAGAATCATTTTTGTGATATTTATGCCATGTCTAGATTATGTAGAAGTCAGATTTCTAAGCAAGCATTGTGAATCAGATTGCATTATTTTTTTCTATATCAGGTGCATCACCATTTTACACTTAGAGTTCATTTAGTTTCTTTCTTCCATTTTTCCCAAAAAGTAAAAAACATACATCTCAATAGAACATTTGAAGGGAACCAGCTCACAATCTGGAGGTCTAATCTCATCATAGGACACCCACAACCTGAGATTAGTCCCATAATACATGGAATTGCAGTGCTTTAACCAGCTTTGCATACGGGTGCAATTCCCAGTGATAACAGTTTTATTTTCAGAATCTACATGTGCAAATGCTTCACATCTGAAGGTTTTGAGAAAAGAATAACTCACCTTCTTACCTATCCATGCTTCCTCTGGAATACCACAGCCCAAAGGAACTGAAGGACCTCTATTAATTAAATATACATCAGTGTTGATAGTCTCTACCCACATGTTTAAAGGTAGCCCAGCATGTAATCTCGTGGTCCTTGCATGCTCCATTATTGTCCTATTCATGCGTTCAGCCACTCCATTTTCCTGTGGAGTCCCTGGAACTGTTTTCTACCTAAGAATTCTATTAAAGGAAAAATAATCCTCAAATTCCTTTCTGCAATACTCACCACCATTATCAGATCTAAGACATTTTAATCTTTTACCTATCTCATTCTCAACCAAGCTTCTCCATTTCTTAAATGTTTCAAATACATCAGATTTCTACGTAAGGAAATAAATCCATACCTTCCTAGTTGCATCATTTATGAATGTAACATAATACCGAGAGCCACTGAGAGAAGATACCTGAGCTGGTCCCCATACATTTGTATGCACAAGCTCCAACTTTTCATCTTTCTTTTGCTTCCCATCCTTGAGAAAACTGACTCTCTTTTATTTTCCATACACATAACTTCACAAAAATCCATATTAATATATTTCAAACCTGATAAAATTTTCTTAGAATGAAGTACCTTCATACCTTTTTCACTCATATGCCCAAGTCTATTATGCCACAGTGTTGTCTCAGAACATGCAGCAACTGTTTCAGTCTCTTCCTGTGAACCTGCAGCAACTATTTATGAACCTATTTGTTTTATCTCTGCAACATCTAAAGTAGAAGAAACATTATGACCTGTACAAAGATATAAGGTGCCTACTTTCACACTTTTTGCTACTATTAAGGCACCTTTTGAAAGCTTCCAATTTTTTTCAATAAATGTAACAATGCAACCTTCTTCAGCTAGCTGCCCTGCTGAAATTAAATTCCTACTAAGCCTTGGAACATGCCTTACCTCTTGTAGTAGCAAATGATTCCCATTCTGCAACTTAATCTTAATTCTTCCCTTTCCAACAATCTGACAGGGTTCGTTATCTACAAAATAAACTAGCCCAAAATCCCCTTGGACATAATCAAGAAAATAACTTCTATGGGACGTCATGAAATGAGGCCCCTAAATCTAAAACCCATGAATCATCAACATTATCTAGGGAAAGAATCAAAGCATCATCTTCAGATTTATTACTAACCACATTTGCCTCCTTATTTCCTTCTTGTTTGTCTCCTTTATTCTTCCGAGACCAGCAATCTTTCTTTAGATAACCTGGTTTCCCACTGTACCAGCAATCTTTCTATCCTCTGGATTGGGATCTCTTGTCCTTTGATTTTCCTCGTGACTTCCCATGACCTCCAGAACCTTTTCCTCTCTCCTTTGATCTACCCCTACTTTCTGCATTCAAAACACTACCTGATGTGGACCCTCTTAAGCTTTTCTGTCGTATTTCCTTACTAAGTATAACACCAACAACATCATCACATTTTAAAGTATTTGAACCAGAGACAGAGTTACTTGTAGTTGTATACACGTAAAATTGGCTCAGGTTGAATTAAGTAAATATTTTGATATTTATCTTAATTCTTATTTTCTTCTGTCAATTAAATAAATATTATAAGTTTATTTGATTGTTTCATTATCCCATAATTAAATAAAATTATTTTATTTAATTAAATTCCCTAAATTCTTCTAATGTCTCAAGTCCTAAATCCACCTCATCAATCCACCTCATCTCTTCCACCTCACCATGTGGCACATATAATTAAAAATTCTTAATATTTAATTAGCTAATATCCTCAATTATCCAAAATTAAATTTTTAATTCAATTGTCCCCCACTATCCTCCAAAATTGAATTTTTAATTCAATGGTCATCCACTAATTGAATTTTTAATTCAATTATCCTCCACTCCTCCACTAATTGAATTTTTAATTCAATTGTCCTCCACTAATTCAATTTTTAATTCAATTGTCCTCCACTAATTGAATTAAAAAATTCAATTTGTCATAATCCACTCTCATTAAAAATAAATTTTTAAATCATCCATTATGAATTAAAGATTCACAAAAAATGAGAGCCATTGATCTCATCTTTTGATCCTCACCCTCCATTGCCTTTTCAGAAAATCTATAAATGAGACCCTTCTCTAAGCAATTGAAGGACTTCATTTAGGCATCCTTACTATGCCCAACTTCTTCTAGAAATCTTCTTCTGGCATCCTCATAATGCCCACATTCTTCTCAATTCCCTTCTTCATACCATCCTAATGCAGAAATCATTCTAGCCATCCCACATCCTCTATTCATTGTCCCTGTGTTTGAAGCTCATCTTCAACACAACAAAATATCACAACCATTCCGTTCTTGTCACCGTCAACAAGCAAGGAAGCAAGCTCACTGAGGGCCAATCTTCAGCATCAAGGTCGAGAACAGATAGGTGATCTATGGAAGCCGCAGGGTAACAAGTTTGTAAGTTTTGTGCTTTTGTTTATTCAATCTTGTTTACTTGCATATTTCATAGATGTTTGGGTTTATTGTTCTTTATTGATCAAATCTATTTCACCCTTTACATTTTGGCCCCCACCCTTTACACTTCATCTTGCACAATCACTATACCCAAATTTCTCTCATTCTCTTCATCATTTCATTTTCAAGTGTCCTCCATTATCATGTGTTTGAAATTCACATTCAACACAAACTGGTATCAAAGCCATTCTTCCTTTGTCATCTTCAACAAGCAAGCAAGCAAGCAAGGAAAGCTTCTAAGGGCTTCACAATCAGGATCAAAGAAAGATAGGCAAACAATGGAAAAGGATAGGTAAAGGAGTTTGTAAGTATATTTACTTGTGTTGGTTTTAAATTTTCTTTGCTTTCAACTTCCATTGATGTTTGGGTTTATTTATCATTATTGATCAATCTTATTTTCACCCATTAACATTTTGGCGCCCACCGTGATATAATCCACTTTGTTTGTAAGGTTTTTGTCGTCGAAGTTTTGTTGCAGGATACAGGTTTTTTCCAGAGCACATGCAGGCATCAACTTCCACAAATGACCTCCTACACACAACCCACGCTCATCATTGAGTCCAGAAGGCCTCAGAGGTAAGAAATCACCTATAACTTCTCCAATTTTGTTACTTAAAATTTTTTTAAATTTTTTTTACTTTTTAAAATATTTTTTTTGCAAAAAAATAACTCAAAAAAAAAAAAGAAAAACAAACAAACATTGGGGTCTTTTTTACAACATTGGGGTTTATGTGTTTTTTATTTTAATATTTTCATTTTATTAAAAAAACAAAAAACCAACCAATCAAAAAAAAAAAACTTTCTTTAAAAGCTTTTTGTGTTATAAAATAAAAATCAAAATATAATGAAAAAAAAACATAACAAAAAAAACACAAATTAAAAAAAAAAAAAAAAAAACCCACCCCCAATCCCCCCTTACCCCCCGTGCCACCCACGGCCTCCCCACCCCCCACAGCCACCAGCACCCTACCTCTCACCCCCCCAACCACTCGCCACTCCCTTACCTCCTGCCAAACCCCCTCCCGATGCCCTCTGAACCCCGCTCCCCAACCCTGTGTACTCCCCTTGCCCCGCTCCCATCCCTCCCTCCCTCGCCACTCCCTTACTCCCCCCGACCCTCCCTGTTACCCTTCCCCCCCGCGCCACCTCCCATCCCCCAACCCAAACCCCCGATCCCCCACCTCTCCCCTGCCACCCGCGCATCTCCACGTCACCGCCTCTCCTAAACCCTCCCCCCACGTGCCACCTGCCTGCCTCCCCTCCCCACCCCCTACGCCATCCCACCACCCCCCCGCGCCCTCCCCCCTCGCCGCCCCTCCTCCCGACCTCCCCTCCGCCGCCATTCCTCCCAACCGCCACCAGCCACCTCCACCTCTCCATCGCCACCCAACCACCACCTACACACACCACATTTTAACTAACAATACAAAAAAAAAAAACAAACAAATAAAAAAATAAAATACAACAAAAACCAATTTTTTTTTTTTAAAGGCACTCAGTCCCTGGTCACATGGAGAACCAGGGGTCTGTTTAAAACCCTTACATTTAACTTAACCGCTAGAGGAGAAAACCGCCAATGTGACCAGAATCCGCCTAACCACTAGCGGTCAAATCAGACAGTCCGTTAACCTCTTGGGCTCCCCGCATGCCCTAATAGGGCCTTTTTTTCAAATTTTCACAACTTTTGAATACAGTAATGAAATCACACAAAATTGGTGGCATTGGAAAGCTGACTTTGTCAACCTTGCAGTTGTGAGGATTTTATCAGGTGACTATACCTTTATCAGGCATTTTTCGTAGTCAAAGTCAAACTTGCATTTACACTTCAAACCATCATAACTTGTGCAAATTTGATCATTTTTCAACGAATTTTTTTTCAAAGTGTATGGAATTTCATCTAGAATCTAATTATGCATTTCATTTCTCTTTATCAATTCATTTCTCATCAGATTTTATCAGATTCTCAATGTTCACATAACAATCTCCTTGGAAGTCTCCTTGCTCTGCTTTCATTTTTGTGACTTGCAGGTGATCATTTAGGGCTGGAATAACATCAAGATCAGCAAAAACATCAATTTGGACAGCGAAAAAAAAAATCCGGGTGCATCCATTTTCATCCTTTATCTCTCAATCTTGTTTGCAAACACACTTTGATTTGGGCTCATAAAATGAACAGTGATTAATCACATATCAAACTTGGGCATAAATCAATTAGTGTTTTTCAATCACATCTTCAAATTAGACTAAAAAGAACCATTGATCGACATGTCCTTCACACATTTCAATTTCTAAAGGTAATTAACCACGTGCGAGTGTGAATCAAGTGTGCGTGTGTATGCTCTCTCCTCGCATCGCAAGGTGACCTTGAAGATTAAAAACACCTCACTTGATTCGCTTTTGTTTACTCTTTCCTAGGAGGCCTACTAGGGGATTTCATCACCCCTAGGGATGACCTCAATCGAGGCTGAATTGAAAGACACCCTCATTGGGAGTTGTAAATCTTTTCACTCTTAGCTAAGCCCCAAAGAACTTTCTACCTTTGGGAAGTGAAGGTGAAGGGTGGGTTACCCCTTTCTCCCGGCTGTGTGACAAGATTTCACTTTCAATCCCTAGTCAACCTTGTGTAAACATTGCCCAAACCTAATTGGCCATACCCTACATCAAACTAGACATTAGGGCATGTTGATGTGTCTTCCGCGTGTGCTTGTTTAAGCATCATCATATTCTTCAAATTCAACATTCAAAATTGCTTGTGTCTTGTGTGAGTGACTCATGCTTATACATGTGTGATCATTACCAAATCAAGTTAAACACCAAACACATAAGACAAGTCATTCAACTCATTCCTCCAGGCACATTTGATCTTGACTTGTGACACATTTGCATTCTATTACGACACATTTATTGCTGCACATCCAAACTAGTAAGCTTTTCCAGTCTTGTGTCCATGGCAAACCACCTAGAATATTTTGATCAAAAACTCCAATATCTACGATTGCAAATCAACTTAGATCCCTTGCCCCAAGACTGTATAGCAATTTGTCAACAAATCCAAGTCTTAAAACAAGAATTGACAAGCTTGCAAGCTGAACGTGCCAGTACTAGCTATGCCTCGCCCCAAACTCCTATGTCTTTTTCCCATACTTATGACAAGGCAAGCACCACTTCAAGTTAGAAATCATATACCACTTTGGCCCCTAATCAACCTTCACCTCCAACATACCACCAAGCCCATCCACGAGGCAACCAAGTGTCTGTCATGACCACATTTCCCATGCGGTCACAACACGTATTCATGCATGTCATGTCCACATGCGTCATGTGGTCATGATACGAACTATCAAAAATTTTCTCTTACTACTCTGAAAACCCCCTCGCACGCGTAAGCGTGCTCAGTGGCGTATGCTTAAGGAGTAAACAAAGCAGTTGTTAGCGGGGTATTACACTCACGAATTACATTTGTACAGCAGTTGTTTTAGGTGATAAATTATTTTTCAACAAAGTACGATCATTTGTCCTCTCTTCCGTTTCTCTAAAATTTAATTTAAATATATATATGTATATATACCACCATTATCTTAGTTCACTTTAACTCAATTTCATTAATAAGTTCCTTAACTGTAAAGAAAGTATAGAATATATATATAATAAATAAATATATATATAATTTGTTAAAATAGATTACTATCCAATAAATCATTAAAAACAAAGCAAAGAGTTAATTTTTTTTTTTTTTTACAAATATAAACATTGTATTTCCGAATTGCAACTCTAAGTTTAAGCATCTATTCAATTCGTATTATACAATATGCATAAATAAATCCCACTTTTACTATTCACTTTCACTATTCACTATTCACTTTTACTATTCACTATTCACTATTCTGTTACTATTCACTATTCATATTAAGGCAAACTTTTAATATGAGATTAGTTTCTATTTAACTCAATTACACAACTTTAATCCAATCATATTTCCTTTCCAAATGGCAAAACTAAATGAACAATAAAACTACAACTATCAATACAATAAGGAAGTAATTTTCTCACAACTCCAAAAAATAACAATTTGCACAACCGTAGCGAGATAATTTTCTCCTTTTGACAAATCAACCAGGATGCAGTCACTAATATGACCAAGCTCTCTTATAGAGCCTTAAGAGTAAAGGAAAATAAAATATTTTTCCAACACAAGAAACTTCTCCAAACTTCATAAATAGCTCCAACAATACCTGCATAACACACAAGGAAAGAAACACCACACAAGTTGTTCTCCTCCCTATCGTAGACCCACAAGAGGGTCACCCCAAGCTAGGGAGATCATCCACACGCCTAGGGGATTCAATACCACTTCACAACAAAATAAAAACAATACACCAAAACATAAATACACCTATAGATATTTACACAACACAAAACTCATCCACTATGAGTTTAAAGAGGGGTAGGAGGGTGGACACACTCAACTCTAGAGTGTCACCCTTCAATTAAATTTCAACACAGTTTCCTTCTCATGGCCTCAAGCCAACTTGCCGACAAAGATTCTAAGGAGTTTATATTTTGACTCTCAAGCCAAATAACACAATTTCTCAAAGTCACACAAATGTCCTCAAGGCTTTCAACATCTCAAAAGAAACAAGGCATGTACTCGAGGAGGATCACTCCTCCCCTACCCCACACTTGATGAGCATTTCTCCCAAGTAGAAGAAGCTCTGTCAACACCTAAATAAATTTCCCCACAATTACATAATTTACAACACAACAAATCAAATTTCATTTCACAAATCCATCATGTAAGAAATAGAAAATGCAAAAGAAAGGCCTTGAAATACAACCTTAAAAAGCCCTTTAATGGATGAAGTTGATGTAGAGTTCCTCTCCAGCCTCCTCTCCAAATCTCCCTTCTCAAAAAAAAAATCTCTCTATGATCACAAGCAAGGGATAATGAATGGAGGGTATAGGATGGCTAGAATAATTTTGGCATTATGAGGCTATGAAGAGGAGAATAGAGAAGGAATTGGGCATTATGAGAATGCCAGAAGAAGATTTCCTAGAGGAAATTAGGCATGATAAGAATGCAATATTGAAGTGCCCTTGCAAGAATGAAGTTCCCCTGCAAGAATCAAGTTCTCCTGCAAAATCCAGTCTTGTCTAATTGCTTAGAGAAGGGTCTTATTTATAGATTTTCTGAGAAGGGAATGGAAGGTGAGTATCAAGAGTTGAGATCAAGGGCTCACATTATTTGTGAATTTTAAATTCATAGTGGATGAATTAAAAATTTATTTTTTTTAAGATTGTAATATTTAAATAACCCCACTATCCCAATTGGAATTAAAAAAATCCCCACTATCCCAAGTGGAATTAATAAAATATCTCCACTCATGAGGTCCCCCACCATAGTCCTTTTCCAACACATGGAGGAATAAAATAAAATAAGTAAAAATAGAAATAAAGAGGGAGTGGATAACACACCACCCTCTTTATGGGGGACTCCCACCAAAAGTGTGGGACAAAAAGACAACCCACTCCATTATTGGTGGATCATGGTGTCATTCCATGACTTGGAAATGGGCCTAAATGTGGATTCCACTCATCCCATTATCCCCATACTTCCAAATTCGTTACTTAACTTCACTGTGAAGTTAAAGTGACCATATGAAGGTTATCCCAAGGTTATCCTAGTCAAAAGGGTCCCTAGACCGATGGGATATAACCCAGGGTTGATTTTAACCTAGTTAGGACCCCAAGGACAAGTTAAAGCACAAGTAAAGGGTCTCAAAAATATAAAATTTAAAAATGAAATTTCAAACAACAAATCTTACAACACATATCATAATATAATTTTACAAAAGGGTAGACCTAACTCATTCAACCTCATGCAAGACAATATTACATTACAACATTGCACCAAACATAGAGTTGATCTTGGTTCCTTGTGGAACTAGATCGACTTCACAAGGGATTACAACATAAGGTGCAGAATGATCTCCAATATCTGTGGTTTTGTTAGAAATACCTGCACACTCAACCTCAAAGTTAATTCCACATATACATATCATAGCCGAAGTAAATTTAATACATGCATTTCTAAAGCATACCACAGTTCTTATAAACATAATGAAATCACATGACAATTTTCTTTCTAACATAACCCAATTAGTTTCCCTGTAATGTAAACATTAATCGGACATCACCCAATTATTTTTTCCTATAAAATAAACATCTATCTAACATCACCTGATTTATTTTCTCTTAAAGAAAACATCTAACTAACATCACCCAATTAGTTTTCCTTTAACATAATAAGGTTTAATAGTTTAAAAATCTGGGATCAACAGTCCCAAAAATGTAAAAGTATCAACAACAGTAAGGTAATTAGTCACATGTACGGAAATGAAAAAGTGTAGGCCTCACATACTCCCCCTTAAGACTGTACTTCCTCCTGGAAGTCACCAAAGAGGTAAGGATAAAAGGAACTCATAAGATTATAAAGTATGATAACTAAATGTTATAAAGGAATAATCCTATTCACAAAGCACACTGCATTGATTGAAATCAACATAAGGAATTTCATCTTCATCAATCATTATCACACATGCATAAGGGATTCACACATAGTACAACCTATTTATATAGAACATCAACTCATATACAAATACATCAATTACAGATCTTACATCTAAACACATATTTCATTCATCCACATTACAGGAATTAACTTCACAAGGCTCACATAAAGGTTTAGGGGGATGTCATAGTCTCATCATAGAACCAAGTAACTAATAACCAGTGCCAAGTAACCAAAGATCCAAGAACCAGATAGAATGATGGTCTCAGGGCCACGCGCCTAGGGGCCTCTCCATACATTCCCATAATGGCCTACCTCTTGTTTGTATAAGGGGTTTAGCCTCCAAGAGATAGCCAACATAAGAACAAGATCACTAGGAAGGTAAGTGGATAATGACCAGCCCATACTAGTCCACACCTACCCCCATCCTCAAAAGTTTCCCACGTCTACTTCCTTATATACACTCCATCAAAGGTCGCTCCATCGACATGGCAAGAAGAACATCACAACACAAGACCAGCACTAGAAAAATAGAAAGAACCTAGCTTAGCCAACACAAATATCTAGAAAAGCCAAGAGAAGTCTCCAAAACCTAAATTAGCATAAATAAATAAATGAATAAATGCGTGCAATTTCAACATTAAAACAACGTAACCATAGGAGTCACACGAAAAAGGAAGAATCAAAAGTTGTGGCTAAGCTACTTTTAGACAAGATAAAATAACATGGCTGGTCCACACAACCAAAATACAAAAAGGTCACCAAACAACCGAAAGAAATAATTGCAATCCAAGAAAGTGCACATTACATCACTATGTGACTAACATTAAGTCACCAATAAGGAAGGAGGGAAACACGGTCACTACATGTGTTATGCAAACACAACCAATGCAATAACATCATGTAGGTAAGTATTATCAATGCGCCTTCACGTACTCTTACGTGGAATCATGCCCTTCTCAAAGGTATGCATCATTAATATAGTACATCGTGCCCTTCTCAAAGGTGCAAATAAGATACCAAGGTAAGAATAAACCTGCACAAGTAGCATGGCCTCGAGCAATTCACATGCCCATACCAAACCATAACCAAGATCCCAAGTCTAATGTCAATAGTACCATCAAGCAAATATAGCATGATAGGATAACATGATGGGCCTCTCAAAGGTCCATTCACTAAGAAGTAGGGGGTACTCTGGCATAGGAAGGTATGGTTGGTTGGGTAATCCCAAACCCATGCCACAACACGTCGCCATAGCTTCCTAAATTCTTCCTCTCCACTACTTAACTCCACACATGGAAGGTCTCCAACTCCAAGATTGGACCTTACAGGGTGTACATACAAGCAGCCACACAAGCATGAGTCCATCATACTTGTAGTTATACACTCAACCCATGGATGGATACCTAGTATCGCAAGCTCATGAGTACACTAAGCATGTATGGGATAATCACAACACATAGCAAACATGCTCATAACAAGTATTCACACTCACAAGGTAGCACATACACAATTTTCCTTTGGCGTTCATTACTTAGTGAATAAGGACAACGTTCATACCCAAAGTCACATAATAATTACCATAAAGGTTCTCTAAGAAATTTACTCAAACATAAACTCAAATTGGAATCCAACCATGACTTTACATTTAGAGATAAGGCAACACTCTCAAGTAAGTACACCAATTTACTAGCTATGCTTGATAGATCATAATCGAACCCAAACAACATTATTTCAACTCACAAGATATTGACTCACAACACATCACATATCATAGAGTTAACAATAACCCATATAACACTACATATGCACTATGAAACCACCACATGTTTATCTAACACAAGGTTCATAAAGTAGAGGCATATCACAAGAAGAATCTAATAGCAAGATCCTCTAATTTTACTATTCTACTATATGAAGCCTAAACATCTTTTTCGCACAAGGTATGCATAACATGATATCAAATTCACACAAAAACAAAGTTATAAAATACAAAATTTTATTTTGTAGAAGTAATTTACCAAAAAGGGTCGCCAAGCACACAAATTCCTCATTGAACAATTTAAGGACATATGTTAATTCTTAACAATTTGCCATACATAAAACTAATTTTCACCTCTTTCTTTCTTAGTATTTCTACAAGGTAATCAAATGAAATCACACACGTAACAAATTACACTCATAAAATTTAAAGCAAGATACACTTCATGCAATCTTTTCGAGTTATCAATCCAAAAGAGACAATGCCAATTTTCAATGATATAAAGGGTTAGGAATTCAAGAAATTATGTCATTCAACCTTATGATAAACACACGTCAAGTTCACAAGGCAAGAGTAAATCAAATGGGTATTAAGATGTCACTACTCTCCACAAAAATACACAAGGGTGAAGAAGGGTCCAACGCAACCCTCACCACTTAGACCAACTGACTCGAGAGGACAATCGGCCAAGAGGATCACAATCATCACAAAACACAAGCGAAAGACTTCGATAATCATGTGACAAGGCCATCATGATGACAAAACAAGAGGATGGGTATTCTTCCAAGGTGAAGGTTAGTCGACAAACCACAACCTCACTCTCTCACAGCTACATGCAATAGGACAAGGGTCAAACCATGAGCAACCCACTCCATGTCGGTCCAAAAAACATGCAAACCCCAGAGCTCCCAATGTTGAAACATGTGCTCTGATACCAAATGTCATGCCCACATTTCCCATGTAGTCACAACACGTATTCATGCATGTCATGTCCACATGCGTCATGTGGTCATGATACGAACTATCAAAAATTTTCTCTTACTACTCTGAAAACCCCCTCGCACGCTTAAGCGTGCTCAGCGGCGTATGCTTAAGGAGTAAACAAAGCAATTGTTAGCGAGGTATTACACTCACGAATTACATTTGTACAGCAGTTGTTTTAAGTGATAGATCATTTTTCAACAAAGCACGATCATTTGTCCTCTCTTCTGTTTCTCTAAAATTTAATTTAAATATATATATATGTATATATACCACCATTATCTCAGTTCACTTTAACTCACAATTTCATTAATAAGTTCCTTAACTGTAAAGAAAGTATAGAATATATATATAATAAATAAATATATATATTTAATTTGTTAAAACAGATTCTATCCAATAAATCATTAAAAACAGAGCAAAGAGTTAATTTTTTTTTTTTTTTTACAAATATAAACATTGTATTTCCGAATTGCAACTCTAAGTTTAAGCATCTATTCAATTCGTATTATACAATATGCATAAATAAATCCCACTTTTACTATTCACTATTCACTTTTACTATTCACTATTCACTATTATGTTACTATTCACTATTCATATTATGGTAAACTTTTAATATGAGATTAGTTTCTATTTAACTCAATTACACAACTTTAATCCAATCTTATTTTCTTTCCAAATGGCAAAACTAAATGAACAATAAAACTACAACTATCAATACAATAAGGAAGTAATTTCCTCACAACTCCAAAAAATAACAATTTCTACAACCGTAACGAGATAATTTTCTCCTTTTGACAAATCAACCAGGATGCAGTCACTAATATGACCAAGCTCTCTCAAATTTGATTGAGTTGCCACTGCTAGAACCTTTTGAACCAATCCTTAAACCCCCTTGGTATAATGAAAACCATTATTGTGCATACCATAGATATAAGGGCCATACAACAACAAATTGTGTCAAACTTAAGAGATTGATCAAAAACCTCATAAATTGTGGTAAGATTATCCCTTCATCCAATCCAAATCCTAATCCACCCAATCCAATTAGCCCCCAACCTAATCCTAGTCCTAAGCCTACAACATCATCCACTATTATTGCTCATCCATTATATCATCCATCTACCTATACACCGGTGACGGATGTGATCCAAGGACTACTAGCAGAAAGTCAACCATGTCCCCAAAGTCTAGTCCTTGACCTTACCAAAGATTCTTCCAATACCATGTCAAATCCTCCAACCCCTTCATGTCATCCACAACCCCTTGAGCTTCTCAAAGAGCCTTCTACCATGCACTAGAGTCAAGGTCCGTCACACCCTCATGTTGTTGACCAAGAGCCTATCCAAGAGCCCTTAAATAACATTCTTAGCCCTTCAAGCCCATCATGTGACCAACAAGCCATCAAGCCTATTCAAGAGTCTCCTATTATGAATCCAAGTCAAGAGTCATCATGTTCTCATGTTGTTGACCAAGAGCCTATCCAATAGCCTTCCACTTCCATTCAAGCAACCCAAGAGGTATGTCAAAGGTTTAATCCTAAGCATGTGGAAACATTAAGCCCTAGTCCAACTCAAGATCAAATCACTTTTATGCAACCCATCCATAATATGTATCTTTTCCATGATCAAGATGATAACCATAATGATGAATCCATCCATGAGCCACTTGATCCTATCCATATCCTGACAACCATTCATGAGCAAGCTATCCAAATTCAACCCATCCATAACCTTTACCTGTTCTACAATCAAGATATGCCCTATGAAGAGGATGTCCTTGAACAACTTGATCTCATACCCATCCATGAGCGAGAAACCTCCATTACTCCTATCCATATTCCACCTAGTCCCATTCGTGATCCAACAACTTCCACTTCCTATGATGAGACACTTGCCTCCCAAGTGCACATGGATGATCAACCCCATAACCGGGACCATACAGAGCATAATGATGATCAAGATCCAAACGATCCTTCACCATCCATTCTGGACCAAGCTACAAATCCTCCACCGTATATCCTTGGTCTTACTACCTTCATGCATGAATGTTCTTTCTTAGAACACCAGCAACCATTATCTTCTATCACATCTTCCTCATCCAATAAAGAACTCGCTACTAGTGCACCTATACATAATCCTACTGTCCACCGCATACTCCAGAATATGAACTCTCAAGGTAAAGGCTTAGGCCTTCATGAACAAGGTATTTTGGAGCCCATCCATGTCAATGTTCCTCCTCCTTCATACGGCCTAGGATACATACCCCAAGCTGAGCAAACTCGAGATGTTGGTACTTCCTCCACTCCTCCAAAGTCCACGACTTTCCATCTCAAATCCTATCATATTTCCCAAACATATGTCGCCATCCCACCTCCCTTATCATACACATCCCAAAAGCATGTGACCATACACCTTCCACCATCCAATTTACCTCTGCTACTTCCAACTCCTAATATCCCACCATCCAATATACCTCCGCTACTTCCAACTCCTAACAACCCTCCATGCCTTTTACCACCACTTCTTCCAACACCTTATCCATCCATCTATAAATCCTCTCAATATCCCAATCATGGCTAACAAATGCACATGGTGTCTAAACAAAGAGCTTTCACCAACCTCACTTCTACCATCCCATGGGTATTCAATGACAAATATGTGGATGCCTCTACCTATAAAGTAAAAAATCCTAAGAGTCCTCATGACCTAGGATATAAAAGCCAAGAATCAAAGAAACATCCTTCTACAGAGAAGCCTGCACCCACAAATCTATATGCCAAATTGAAAAAGGTGTGGGTCCCCAAGCAACAAATGATTACTCCAAAAACTGCACAAAAGCTACATACACCCAACACATACCTTCACAGGTACTCCCTAAAAACAAAATGGTTTGGGTACCCAAGAAAATAGCCCTAAAGTTACATGAGGCATCCACCTCTCAAGAATTCCAACCATTCACTTTCTCCCATTCCATCCAAAAGTCTCAAATTCTTCCCTCCCATATGGCAAGCCAAAATCAGAAAAATACTAAGTCTATGTGGGTCCATAAATTCCTAAATCATTCATCCACCACGCAAAAATCTCCATTGCTTCCTACACCACCCTCATATCATCAGCTTCAATGTTTATCACGGTATGTGCAACCGTTGGTCATGGTTCCCTTCCATTCCACAACACTTCCATATAACTCCATCTTCCCTCCCTTCCACTACTATCCTACATATCTCCCTCATCCTAGGGTCCATGCTTTTGCATAAACCTTCCATCCACTATCACACCTTCCATAATCCTCTATCTACATACTTATATCTCACTTTCATACAATCCCCTACCAACATCTGTGAGAACACTTAACATTGTTCATGCGACAACATCCATCTAGTGGGACTGTCACCTTTCAAGGAACTATATACTTGAGTCTTTCCATATCCACCTTCTCCTATCTAAAAGAAAAAAGAAAAAAGAGTAAAGAAAAACCCCTTCATCCAATGGTGAAAACCAGGCAAACAGGGGCCTTGGATAAGTACCATGATGAAAACCTGGCAAACAGGCGTCATGTGTAAGTTGATCTTCTGTCACCTACACTTGGGGGCACTTTGTCTCATCAGCATATCACTCTTCTCCTACCAGTTTCCTTTCATACCATTTCCTATCCTATCCTCTATCCATTACATACCTATCCGATCCCGTCCATCCATCCAAACTTCCTTTCCTCTATTATTTGATCTTGATAAAGATTGGGGGCACAATGTTGACAAATGTTTTGAATGGCTCTTGACATACCTTATCCCTCCATACCATGCAAATCATTCATTATCCTCTCATCCTCCTATCATCATTAGCATTGTCATGAACAATCCTACGTACTCTACCTACAATGGGGCATGTTACACTTATGCGACATAGTCCTTGGAGATCACATCCTTGTTTCCTTCTATCCACTATTGCCTATCCTCATAACCATCTATATCTACTATCTTCCATCCATCTACATATCCGTGGTGGTTCCTTGTTATCAGTATTGTTTGTTCCATATCTATTCCATGTCATGTCTCTTTTTGTTCCATATCTAATCCATATCGTGTCTTATCTGATCCATATCGTGTCTTTATTTGATCCATATCTGATCCATATCAGTTCCATATCGTGTCTTTCTTAATCCATATTTGTTCCATACCGTGTCTCATCCGATCCATATCTTAGGTCCATTAGGGTTCTTGTCAAACTACGTTGCCTCTGCGTTGTCACGTAGGCAAGGCCATTATCAATGCACCCCCGAGGCTCTGCTTCCCTGTCCATCTCATATCTTGTCGTCTATCCTCTATTTCATCCATGGTCCAAGCCCTGAACTACGCTGCCTCTGCGTTGTCACGTAGGCAAGGCCATTATCAATGCGCCCCCAAGGCTCCACTTTCCCATCCGTCCCATGTCTAGTCCTTCTATCTGTCTGAGTCCACTCCACTTTCCCGTTCATCCCATGTCTTGTCGTACGTCCCTCTACCCGTCTGTGTCTACACCTTTCGCTAGACAAACAAGAGCAGCAAAGCAAGCTACCAAAAAAAAAATCTTGACGCAAAAACATCAACCTATCCTAAACAAAGCAGAGCACCATATCGAAACACTCAAAACAATTCTATATCAATTATGGCAAAAAGACACATCTAATGCAAGAATGTTTTGTAAATAGGTTAACTTACAAAGTCTTGGATTTTTGTCATTATGTCTTCCTATGCTACTCAAGGATGCCAAAAGCTAGAGATGCTATGATGGGGGCATAATCTTTTTCTTTGTCTGCTGCTTGTGGATCAAACTTTAGTAATGTGATGACTTTTGTCTAACGACATGATTGGCAAAAGATCATCAAGGACTTTGAAGTCTAAACATGAAAAGGGGCAATCCTTATCTGTTAAAATGCAAGAAATACTCAAGTCATCTATATTCCGCTTTGACTAGATGCTTGTATTAACTTGCTCAATCAAAATCCATGTAAGTAATACTCAGGTCATCTTGGTTTAATTATACCTAGATGCTTGTATTTTCTTACAACATAATAAAGCCCAATGATGAAAGCGCTTCAAAATACTTGCTATATCAAGGTGACAAATATCCATATCCATACCGTATCTAATCACATCTCATATCCATACCATATCAAATTGCATCTCATATCCATATCCATATCCATACCATATCCAATTGCAAGTCTATCCTTAATCCATGTCAATCAAGTCAAGTCAATCTTGTCAAATGATCCAATCACAATCAGTGGTCTTGATCCTTGTCCGGTCGTAAACCATATCAATCAATCATAAGTATCCTTCATGTTGCTCTAGGGATACATCACTCCCCGCCATGACAACACTGTTGTATATCGTTATCATATCAAATGTCTTAGACATGATGTTATATTGTCAAAACCAGACCCAGAGTCTTATACGACATATCTCATTCCTAAAACCAGACATCATCGACCTATATCGTTGGTTTACCGCTTGACAGGGGTAATACCTTGTTTGTGCTTGTGTCATTTGTGCATACTTGCTTACTTGCTTGTGTGTGTTATCATCTTTTTATCTTGCATTCCATATCATTCATCCCTTTCTTTTGCATCCAACCATTTCATCTCCTATCAACCTATCTCATCGTGAGATTGTCCGTCTCACGCCTTCTACCTTCTCCCCGTCCAATCTCTCGAGGAGGCATCCTATCATCATAACCTGTACCAAGGGCAAACTAGGGCATGTATCATTATGAAACTTCTTATTCTTTGAAACAACGTGATAAAACACATTGCTTCAAAGAGGGGCAAAATGTATACACCTAAAATTGGCTCAGGTTGAATTAAGTAAATATTTTGATATTTATCTTAATTCTTATTTTCTTCTGTCAATTAAATAAATATTATAAGTTTATTTGATTGTTTCATTATCCCATAATTAAATAAAATTATTTTATTTAATTAAATTCCCTAAATTCTTCTAATGTCTCAAGTCCTAAATCCACCTCATCTTTCCACCTCATCTCTTCCACCTCACCATGTGGCACATATAATTAAAAATTCTTAATAGTTAATTAGCTAATATCCTTAATTATCTAAAATTGAATTTTTAATTCAATTGTCCCCCACTATCCTCCAAAATTGAATTTTTAATTCAATGGTCATCCACTAATTGAATTTTTAATTCAATGGTCCTCCACTAATTGAATTTTTAATTCAATTATCCTCCACTCTTCCACTAATTGAATTTTTAATTCAATTGTCCTCCACTAATTGAATTAAAAAATTTAATTTGTCATAATCCACTCTCATTAAAAATAAATTTTTAAATCATCCATTATGAATTAAAGATTCACAAAAAATGAGAGCCATTGATCTCATCTTTTGATCCTCACCCTCCATTGCCTTTTCAGAAAATCTATAAATGAGACCCTTCTCTAAGCAATTGAGGGACTTCATTCAGGCATCCTTACTATGCCCAACTTCTTCTAGAAATCTTCTTCTGGCATCCTCATAATGCCCACATTCTTCTCAATTCCCTTCTTCATACCCTCCTAATGCAGAAATCATTCTAGCCATCCCACATCCTCTATTCATTGTCCCTGTGTTTGAAGCTCATCTTCAACACAACAAAATATCACAGCCATTCCATTCTTGTCACCATCAACAAGCAAGGAAGCAAGCTCACTGAGGGCCAATCTTCAGCATCAAGGTCGAGAACAGATAGGTGATCTATGGAAGCCGCAAGGTAACAAGTTTGTAAGTTTTGTGCTTTTGTTTATTCAATCTTGTTTACTTGCATATTTCATAGATGTTTGGGTTTATTGTTCTTTATTGATCAAATCTATTTCACCCTTTACAGTAGCCATTACCAAGCTATTCCAACTTTCTGGCAAAGAACATAATATCAAGAGAGCCCTCACCTCTTCATCAAAACTTACTTTTACAGAAGTTAACTAACTGATAATCATATTAAACTCATTTAAATGATCTATCACAAGTCCACCTTCAATCATTTTCAGATTAAACAAATGCTTCATGAGAAATACCTTATTTGAGGCTGAGGGTTTTTCATACAATTTAGCCAAAGCTTTCATCAAACCATCTATTGTCTTCACTTTCGTTATATTGAATTCCACTGATGGTGCCAGGCACAACCGAATGGTTCCTAGTGTCTTTCTATCTAGAAGATTCTAATCCTCATCAATCATTGTTGTCAGTTTCTTAGGTACTCCTTCCAACATCCTCCATAAATCCTTCTGATAGAGATAATCTTCCATCTGCATCTTCCATAATTGATAGTTCTGCCCATTGAATTTGTCTACCTTCAATTTACCCTCATCCGCCATTGCTCCCACTCAATCGTGAGACTTCCACTCAACCATGAGACCTTGTTGCAGATGATAATAGAACACAACTCGCTCTGATACCACTTGTTAGGGTTAGCTGATAGAAGATATCAAATCAATGCAAATAAAGATTAAATAGAGGAATGAAAATACACAGAAATAATAATAGCGAGAGACAAGTGTTCACATGGTTCACCCAAACTCGGGCTACATCCACCAACAGAGAGTCCAATATTATTATCCAATAAATAAAACTAATTACAACTAGAAATCCTTGCAACTCAATACCGCTGCAAAATGCTACAATACATCAACAAAAACCCTAACCCTTAGCCATTTTTATCACAACTTTTGTCGGTTACAAAATACGTTTTTTTATGTCAGCCAATGAAAAATAACTCCCGATGCCTTAATAAAATAATAGAAAACCATGTGAGGTTTCGGGGGTGATGCCCCCGAGTTCTCGTGAGGGCACTGCCCCCAAACCCCCACAATGGATGCTGGCCCTTGACCCCGTAAGAATTTGGGGGGAAACTGCACCGATAAAAGTGGGATAAATTTAACCTCCGAGTCTGATTAGGCTCCATATAACAATAGGAGTTTTGTCCTAAATTTCAAAAATTCTATAGCTTTCTAAAGTAGAAGGTGTCTAGCATCATGCCTAACCAAAACATGAACTCAACGAACAAGCAACTAGCACAACCAAGCAAAAACACACAAAACCACTATACGAGCAACTATACATATATACAAATTTTTGACCTTCCCTAAATTAGGCTTGAAAATAATGTTTAAGGAACTATCCATTGATAGGCAATGGAACATCCTCCCCTATTAAAGTTTTCAACCTATAGGTTATATCTCCTAATATTTCTTCTATTTGAAAGGGACCAGTCCACAATTTATCAAATTTTCCATGATCTACTTTCTTCTCATGGGCTTTATCCCAAGATAAGACCAAATCAAATATCCTAAATGCTTTGATTTTGGCTCTTTTGTCAAACCATTACTTGGCAATAGCCTGGTGTTTAGAGAAGTGATCAATTGTTTAACCCCTCTTCTCTTCTAAATTTAATAATTGTAGTAAACAAACTTCCATTTTATCCTTCAGTCCTAAGTATTCCTATGCGAATTGTAGGGTGGGGATTTTCAAATTAACTGGCAGAATTGGATTTACCCCATAAACTAGCTGATAGGGAGAATTTCCTAGGGCTGACTTAACGGTGGTTCTATCCACCCATAAATCATATTTCAACAAGGTATTTCATTCCCTAGGATTCTTTTCTACCAATTTCTTAATGATGTTCAATAGATTTTTATTGGTAGACTCTACTAAACCATTCCCTTGATGGTAATAATTAGATGAAAATTTTAGTGTTATCCCATGTTTGAAAGCCCAACTAGAAAATTTTAATGATGCAAATGTTGGACCATTATCACATACTAATGCATAAGGGATTCCAAACCTGGTAATAATATTTTTTTCAATAAATTTGATCACCTCATCAATTGTACATGTTTTTTTGCTAATCACTTTTGTCCACCTGATATAGTAGTCCATAACAGTCAAAACATACCTGTGTCCAGCAGATGATGGAGGGTTGATGATTCCAATGAAATCCATGCCCCATTGTGCAAATGGGTGCATCTCCATTACTGGTTGCAGGTGCTGGGCTGCATACTTTTCTCTATTTGTAGTTGTCTGGCATGTATGACAGTATTTAATATTCTTAAATGTGTCTTTAAAAATTGTTGGCCAATAATACCCTACTCTAAGGATTGAATGAGTTGTGGCTAAATGGGACCCATGAGCGAAACCAAACTTGTCATGTAATTCATGCATAACTTTGACTACTTCTTGCTTATCTAGACACCTAAGGTATATCCCCTCATGGTTCTTCTTGAATAAAACTCCCCCTTTTATCATATAATTCTAAGCTTTAATCTTCAAGGCTCATCTATGGGACAATTTCATATCTATTGGGCATCTAGCTGTGATTAAAACATGCTTGATATTTAGGTACCATTCATCTTGGTTACTCAAATCTACTGTATACTGTTGATTGATCAAATTGTGATCTACTTCAGCCATCATCTGGCTGAGAGCCTATCCTCTGACTAATTTTATGGACACAATTTCCTTGTCATATTCCTACAAAATTGTGATCCATTTAGCTCTCTATTCCCCGGGTTTGCTCTGCATTAATAGCATTTTGACTGTTGAGTCTAGGACAACAAAAATCACCATACTCCTAAGGATATAATGTCTAAACTTTTTGGTAGCTCTAACCAAAGCAAAGGCTTTCCTTTCTACGTCCAAATATTTCAACTCAGCATCCTTTAATGGACTACTCATAAATGTGATGGGCTTCTCTTCTTTCCCTTCATTCCTCTATGTCAACACAGTAGCACTTGTATGGCTGAAAGCAAATGAATACATATAAAATGCTCTGGTATAATTAGGACCGTTCAGCATTAGAGCATCCACAATAGCCCTTTTAATTTCTTCAAATGTTGCTTTAGTTTCTGGTGTCCATTCTATTTGTGCATCTTTTTTCAATATGGCATTTAGTGGTCTTACTATCTTAGCAAAACCTATTATAAATTTCTGAACAAAATTAATCTTGCCAAACTATGACTTCAGCTCTTTCTTGCTTCTAGGAAATTGAAGCTTCATGATGGATTTAACCTAATCTAGATCAATAGTTATCCCATTTTTAGACATAAAGTGTCCTAACAATTTACCAGTAGTAACACCAAAGATGCATTTCTTTGGGTTCAATGAGATGCATTTCTTCAAGGTGAATAACCAGCCAAGAATTAAAGCTTCATATTCTGCTAAATTGTTGGTGCAGTGAAACTATAACATGTAGGTAGATAAAAATGATTTTCCCTATGGATTTATAAGATCAATTCCTACTCTAGCTCCCTGTTTAGATTTAGATCCATCAAATCTAAGCATCCAAGGTCTGTTGTCAAGAGGAACTTTATCTGGACCCTTTTTCTTCTTAACTCTGTCTGCGCTTCCTCCTACAATCCATTTTAGAACATGCAACTTTCCAATACCAAGTGAATTTTTTAGAACTGGTGAATCTTCAAAATTTTGTAACTCTAGCAGATCAACCAACCCCTATTCCAAACTAGACGACTTTTCAGTACTAGTCGATTCTTCAAAATTAGACAACTTTTGCAGAACTAGTGACCTTTGTAGATCTAGGACTAGCAATCTTTGCAAATCAGGCATCTTTTTTAGATTAAGCGATGCCTCAAGATCGGACAACTTATGTTTTGCAAGAGTGGTAGCATCAAAATGTTCATGTGTCTAAATGTCAGGGGGATGCATATCCATATGTCTTGCATCTTTGGTAGTGTTTATGTCTAGTCTTTTAATCTATTTTATCATACCATCGATTGAGGAAGGATAAGCCCTCTCTAACTCAACTCTTTTTATTTCATGGACCCGAGTAGTCATCTCATGGCCTACCCTTTCAACTGGAAACTCCACTATTTCTAGAATTTCCCTTGGTAAATTTATGTTGTTTCCTAAATATAGGCATTGTTTTATGCTTACCAACTCTAAGCACAATGCACAAGCAGTTACTGAGTGTGGAGCTTCATGTAATCAGCACCATTCCTTCATCAAAGTTTGTATAGGAGGAACTCCCTACAACTGGTAACACTAGATTTCCTTAGACAAAAATTCTTCAAACATAGTTAACCTGCTTCCAAAATCTTCATCTTATAATTCATAATCAGACTCAATTAAGCAATCCATCTCTAGAATGGTTACCTTTACTTCACTATTTCATAGCCTGTCATTGCATATCATAACTTCTTCCACTGTGACCTCTAGAATCTTAATTCTATAAACACCTAACTCTACATTGATATACATCACTTCGTTATTCTAATGATACTCTGTAATCATATGCCTCATTCTTGGCTCTTCTTTGATCCTAACCTAATTAGGTATCCTTGTCCATGACAGCCACATGTGTGAGAAATATGTAGCCATGTATCCATTCAATGTTTTGGCCCAGTCTCTACTCAGTAACATGCCATATGTATCAGGATATCTACCACCTATATGTCATTAAAATTCTAAACTCTAGGATCAGAAGCTAAGTGCATGTGGACGTGGGTTAACTCACCCATAACACTAACTTCATATTTGTCCAACTAAGTGACCTTCTTTAGGGATTTAGCAGGGGATAGACCCAGTGTTTAACACACAAACAGTGGCATGACATTTGTCGAGGCTCTAGAATCTACCAAGAAATTGTGGAGATTCTTCTTGAAAATTCTCAAAGTCAAAAGAAAAGGAGGGGAGTCAGTTTTTCCTTTATATAACTCTACTGGTACAATGTCAGCAGCATGTACTTGTCCTCTATCTTTAGGTTTGAAATGGATATCCCTATGTATGGGATCTCTAGGTAGAATATTACTAGGGACATTCTCTTTTCCTGTAGGCTCATCTAAAGACTTGAGGAAAGACTTCTTAACCATTGGTGTTTTCAACAACTTAGATAAAGGAAGACTAATCTTTATCTTTTTTATTTCATCAGCTATGTATGTAACTAACCTATCAGACTTGGGTAGCTCATTCATACCTTTAGCTAATATGGATGAGGAGTTAAAATGAATTTGATTCACTTTTGGTAGTGTTGGATTAGTGCTAGCATTGACGTCCAGAGGACTGTTGAAGTTATTCGGTGGAATAGACCTTGTCAACGGTCCAGTCGGCCTGTTATTGTTACCCCTAAGATTGTAATTATGTCCTCTCTGGGACTGTTGAAAAGCATGGACTTCATCCATTTCTTGTTCAAGCTCATTATTCCTTTCAAAAGGAAAGGTATAATCTTCAAAAGCTAAGGTTGTCTCTTCACATCTGAGAGTAAAATTTTCATGCACTGCATTTTCTTGTCCTCTCTGACTTATGGAACTTTCCACAACCATAGCTGACTCATACCCCAAGGGTACTAACTCATTGCCTTCAATAAAATGTACTTCTCCTTCAGTATTTTGCACTTCTACGTGGAGAATATTGGCAGTGCTTTAAACTGTAGACAGTCTAATTCTACATGTGCATTAGTTTCATGCAATATGCACCAATTATTTGATGTAGCTTCAGCTAGATTAACTCTAGTTGTATGCTTATGATTAGGGGGTGCCTGATTATCTAAAGGTGATGGTAAAATTCCATTGTTTGGTTTGGTATTCTAGATTCTCGAAGGTCACTGAGCATTATTACCATTATAACTTGTGCCATTGTTATTATCTTTATCAGGATATCCTCTATCATTGTTGTATGGACATAAATCCATACATCATCATATACCATAACATCATGAATAAATAAAACCATCACATCATCATAATGAACCATAACACAATCACATGTGCCACCAAAAATCCATGGCATCTCATATATATAGTAAAAAACAAGGGTGTACTCTACTATGTTCTATCTAAGTGTGAGCATTTGATTTGAGGTGAAGGTATTGAGTTACATTGCATTTATCTTCATTATTTACCTTCGATTATATCTTGCATACATTTTACAACTTGACAAGGGCAATAAACTTTTTTGTTTTTGAATCATTTGTGCCCTAATCTCTAGCATCCTTGTGATGTTTAGCATCCCAATAGCTGCCAAAAAGTCTCACTCCTCCTCAGTGAACTACGGGAATAGCCTCATAGTCCTTGGTCACCTCACGCATGACTGTATCACTAGTGATCACTCTTGTATCCATCCAAACTCACTATTAGTCATTTGCATAAGTCAAAAACCCATCCCCTTTTGATTTTTTGTAAAAGCACATCATTTTCATGCATAGGCATACTATTACCCACAAGTGCACCATTTTCTTGCCCAAGTGCGCTTTTATGCAAAATCACATCGTTTCCTTTCCTAGGTGCTTCGTCCGACCATGTGAGCATGCTTTTACTCGCATGAGCATGGATTTTCCACAAGCATGATGCATTTTCACAAAAGTGCACCACTTGACCACAAGGGCAAACTTTTACAAATCCATGCCCATGCTTTTTGCCCTTTCCCTAGAATTTATGACACCTAAACCACCCCCTAATCTACTAATGACACCCTAGGTTTAGTCACTTACTGGTCTACCAGCTCTTGTCAGTCACTAGAAGCTCTTAACTCACTCATTGTGATGTCCATGTCAATGAATAGCTACTCAGTCTGCCATTGCTTTGTCTTTATCTTCTCTCTCTGTATTTTCTTAATACTATGAGTTCATATTGTTGGATTTAGGACAGACAACTGAGAGGGGGGGTGAATCAATTGTCACCAAAATCTTATTCCTTATTCACTTTAATACCTTCTTATATTTCAACAACATATCAATGATTCAATCATGAAAGCATAATGTAATAATTCAAGAGCAGAAACAAATTCAACACATATAACACCAAGATTTTAATGTGGAAAACTTAATTAAGGAAAAAACCACGGGGTGACTAACCCAAGATTGTATTCTTTGTTAAAAGAATAAGAAGAATAAAATGGCACTTGTTAGTTAGGGCTCACTGCCTGAGCACACTACTCACAAGAGGCCCACTACCTAAAGGAGACACACCGTCTATAGAAGAATATGAGTATTACATACTTGAACTGGAGATTAGCATCTTTACTATGCTTGAGTCAATTCCATTTAAGCTCAACACCTCTGCTTTACTTTTAACTCCTCTTCACTATCACCTTCTCATCATGACCACATGAATACAATTGAATGAATTTGCAACTCTTATTTATACATGACATTGACTTTGGAATGATCATCAAAGTTAGCACAACATACACTTACTTTATTATAGAGTAATTACAAAAATACAACTTGATTTATTACAAAAACTTCATGCTCATCACTACACTATCGGCCACACATAGCTGGGACTTCAATCTTTTTCGAGGAACATGCCATGTTTCGTAAAACATCTTCAAGATCATCCGCAACATGCACAAAACATCCGGTCAGCCAAGACTAGGAAGAACACCATCACCCTAAAGGTAAATCTTCAATTACAAGATCAATCTTCAATGCGGACTGCCAACATGAACTGGACACAATCTAGAGACACCCACAAGCTTGCTTGAATCACCAAGAACATCCACACCACTTCTGCTTACTGTAATCATTCACATCTTCATCCGGAACCTCAAGAACATAGTCAGTCATCACTGTCACATTAGAAGGATTTCTTGTGGACCTCCAAACCATGAACCAATTGAGTTGTCAATTCACATTGGCCTCCCAAAAAAGCCATCAGATCTGCAGAACATGATATTGTATTTCCAGATCTCACCGGACCTATTTGTGTCACTCTGTCACCTTTGAATAGTTGCTACAATTGATTTTACTCTCATGGCCATAACTCCACATTTTCATGCGGACCTCTCAAATCTTGACTGGATCATCTTTAGACAAATATCTACAAACCCTTTGATACGCATTCTCTGATCTTCATCTAGCTGGGATCTTCACTTCATAGAGCTTCACTATCTTCACTGTTCTTCTCTATTTCTGATAGGACTAATTTTCTCAATGTCCTTAGCACACAACTCATCCAATCCCTGACATCAATGACAACACTGATTAGGCCCATACTTGCAACAATCTCCCCCTTTGTCATTGATGGCAACATATAATGTGAAAAACTAATTTAACCATCAAGACAAGAACTTCTCCTCACTGACTGACATAGGTCCCCCTATCAACACCAACCATTCACATGTCTTCTCTTCCTTTACTACTCCCCCTTTGATCAGCAACCACTTTTTGTTTTTCACATGTCTTCTCTCCCCCTTTAACATCAATGGAAAAGGGCACATACTCGCAACCACTTCTCATATTTCAGAATCATATTAACTGCTCCCCCTAAGTAGCAGCCTCCTAACATCAATCTAGATCACAAGATATGACTGTAGGATTCACCAAACTGATGCACATCAGTCCACCTTAATTTAGAACCAGAGGGGTAATAACCCCTAACTTCTCCCTAAGATACTCAAAAGTGTCCTTAGGTAGAGGTTTGGTAAAAATATCTACAACCTAATCCTTTGAGGGCACAAACTCTAATTTGACTTCATTCTTGTTCACCTACTCTCTCAAAAAGTGAAAATTGATGGATATATGTTTTGTCTTTGAATGTAACACCAGATTTTTTGATATGTTTATTGCAGTTGACTTATCACAAAACATTGTGATAGGTTCTTCATACTCCACTCTAATATCTCTTAGCATTTTCTCCATCCACAATACTTGAGTGCAACTGCCTACTGCTGCAATATACTCTACTTCTGTAGTGGATAGAGATATTGCCTCTTATTTCTTTCTTAGCCACGAAACCAATCTTTTTCCCAAAAAGAATGCACCACCACTGGTACTCTTCTGGTCATCCACATCTCCTTCCCAATCATCATTTGTATATGCATGAAGAGAGAAATCATGATCCTTAGGATACCATAATCCATACTCAACTGTTCCCTTCAGATATCTAAGAATTCTCTTGATTGCCATGACATGAGACTCTCTAGGATCAACTTGGAATCTGGCAACAAGACCAATAGCATTCATAATATTAGGTCTAGTTTGAGTAAGGTAGAGCAGTCCTCCAATCATTGACCTATACTTTTTTCTAATCAGCCTTAGGAGATTCATCATCTTTACTTAGCTTACATCTAGTTGCCATGGGAGTATTCATTGGCTTTGAATCTTCCATTCCAAATTTCTTCAACAATTCTTTCACATATTTGGTCTGTGATATGAAGATTCCTTTCTTTGTTTGAGTGATTTACAGACCCAAGAAGAAATTCATTTCCCCAAACATAGACATCTCAAATTCACTTTGCATTTGATTTGCAAAAGTCTTGCACATACTATCTTTCCCTCCAAAAATGATATCATCAACAAATACTTCAACAATCAAGATATTTTCATGATCAATCTTAAAATATAGATTATTGTCAGCAGTACCTTTGTTGAAACTAATCTTCAAAAGATGTACAATCTTTCATACCATGCTCTTGGGGCTTGTCTGAGTCCATACAATGCCTTCTTCAACTTGTAGACCATATCTCCATGATCATACAATTGAAATTCATCCAGTTGCTCAATGTATACCTCTTCTTCCAAATCACCTTTTAGGAAAGCAGACTTGACATCCATCTGATATACCTTGAAATCTCTGAAGGAAGCAAAGGTAAGAAATAATCTGACTGCTTCAATTCTTGCCACCAAATCAAAAGTTTCTTCAAAGTCAACTCCTTCTACTTGATAATAACCCTTACAAACCAATCTGGCTTTGTTTCTTACTACTTCATCATCTTCATTCAGTTTATTCTGGAAGACCCACTTAGTCCCAATCACATTTTTGTCCTTAGATCTAGGAACAAGATCCCAAGTGTGATTCTTTTCAATCTACATCAATTCTTCCTCCATTGCTTTAACCCAGTTTTTATCATTGCATGCTTCACTTACTATTTTTGGTTCAATCTTTGAAATCAAATAATACTTCATTGAATCTTGAGAAATTTTTCTTCTTGTTTGAACACATTTGCTTCTATCTCCTATGATCTGATCTTCAGATTGATTTAGTCTTACATACCTGGGAGTTTTGGGATTCTATTGCACTTCCAATTATTGGACAGGTTCATCCAAACTTGTCTCTTCTTCTTGTATTTCAAGGTTCTTCGGATTAGTCTGAATCTGAACTGGAGTTGGGACTTGTTCTCCTTGGTCTGAGACATCATTCTGATCATCTGCTTCATACTCATAATATCTTGAGGGACTTTCCATGCCTTCATCAACCTTCACATTTGTACTTTCTACAATCTTTCTCAATCTCTTGTTATAACACTGGCATGCTTTGCTTTGAGTAGAATATCCCAAGAATATTCCTTCATCACTTCTAGCATCAAACTTGCCAAGGTCTTCATCTCTTTTGATATAGCATTTACTACCAAAGACTCTGAAATACTTCATAGTAGGAGTGATACCAAACCAAAGTTCATAAGGTGTCTTACTAGTATTGCCTCTGATTTGTACCCGATTAAGAGTATAGACAGCAGTGCTTACAGTTTCTCTCCAATAGGTTTGAGGAACATTTTCTTCCATCATCATGGTCCTAGACACTTCCTAGATGGTCTGGTTCTTTCTCTCCACTACTCCATTCTGCTATGGAGTCCTTGGAGCAGATAACTATCTCTTTATCCCATGTTTTTCACAGAATGTTATGAACTCTCTGGATGTGAATTATCCACTTCTATTAGACCTGAGGCATTTTATGTTTATTCTAGTTTCATTCTCTACCATAGCCTTGAATATTTTGAACTTCTTAAGTGCTTCAGATTTCTCTTTCAATAAAGTCACCCACATCATCCGAGAGTAGTAATCAATTAGCAACATGAAATATCTATCTCCTTGTAGACTCCTAATTATTATCAGACCACAGAGATCAGTGTGCACCAAGTCTAACAATCTGGTTGAAGATTGTTCCTTACTTTTGAATGAGACTCTGTTCTGCTTACCCAACTAACATTCTTTGCATAAGTTGTTAGCAGGTTTCACCAGTCTTGGAAGATCTCTTACAACCTGAGTGTTGCTTATCTTTATGATATTATCAAAATTCACATGACACATTCTCCTATGCTACAACCAACTCTGATCAATTTGAATAAATAGGCAACTTTTGCCAGTAACAACCAAGTGAAAGATGTTACCTTTTTTTTGTGTATCACATGCAATCTCAATTCTAGAGCTTTCAAAGATCTTGCATTTTCTATTTTTGAATCAGAGGTCATAGCCTTTGTCCACCAACTGTCCAACACTGAGAAGATTATGCTTTAGACCTTCAACATATAGAACATCACCGGTTTTGTTCTTTCCATCAAAAGAAATGGTTCCTCTGCCTCTAATTTTGCCAGTAGAATTATCTCCAAACTTTATAACTCCACCTTCATATCTTTCCAAGCTTAAGAACTTACTCTTGTCACTAGTCATATGGTGAGAGAATCCACTGTCAATAACCCATTCATCCTTTTCTTCAACCTGAGCAGCCAAAGAACTTTCTATCATCTTATGATTGGCAAATTCAATAGGCATTGGATCTTCTTCTTTGATGGCAATAAAGACCCAGTCACTTCCGAGTTTGTTTCCTATCTTAGATTCATCATCTGTTATTCCTTCATCACCATCTTCTTGAACACAGTAACACTTCTTCTAAAACCTTTCTGGACATCTTGAGGCAAAATGACCAATCTTATTACAGGCAAAGCATTTGAAAGGTAATTTTCCTTCATACTTACTAGATCCTCTTGGCAGTCTCTTTGTAATAAGGGCTTCAAGTTGTTCAGCTTCTAACTCATCTTCTTCCAGATCTTTCCTTGCTTTATCATACCATGTTGATTTCATTGAGGAACTATCTCTAGGATCATATCTATGTTTGCCTTTTGTAGAGGCACTAGCTTTGAATGCAGATTCAGTCTTGGGAAGTGCATCACCAAACTTAGCCAACTCAAATGCAGATATCTTACCAGCCAATTGATCCCTTGTAATAGTTGTTAAAGATTCAATTTCCTTAATAGTAGTAGCTTTGTGTTTGTAAGAAGGAGGTAGAGATCAGAGAACTTTGGCAACAATCTCATCTTCATCCAATATTCCACTAGCACATCTAATGCCACATACAAGCTCATTTACTTTTGACATATATGAAGTAATATTCTCATCTTCACTCATCTTCAAGTTTTCAAACTTTCCTTTCAAACTTTGCAGCTTGGCACACTTAACATATTTGTCACCTTCATAAATATTTTCCAGCTTTGTCCAAATTTCATAAGCAATTTTCAAATCCATAACATTGGTCTGCTCTAAATCAGTCAAGGCACTCAGTAGGGCTTCTTTACCTCAAAGCTTATTGTTTGCATCTCTGACTTCATCCATAGTTGTTGGACCATTCTTTGGGGGAACATATTTAGTTGAAGTTATGTTCCAATACTGATTTCCCATGCATTGTAAGTGACATTCCATGTAGCTCTTCCAAAGAGTGTAGTTTGTTCCATCAAACCTTGGACTATCCTTGTAGGATGACATCTTGGATCTCCTCAAGTGGTTAATCTTCTTCTAGAGAAACTTGGCTCTGATACCAATTGTTAGATTTAGGACAGATGACTGAGAGGGGGAGTGAATCAGTTGTCACTAAAATTATATTCCTTATTCACTTTAAAACATTCTTATATTTCAACAGCATATCAATTATTCAATCGTGAAAGTATAATGCAATAATTTAGGAGCAGAAACAAATTCAACACATATGACACCAAGATTTTAATGTGGAAAACCCGGTTAAGGGAAAAACCATGGGGTGACTAACCCAAGATTGTATTCTCTATTAAAAGAATAAGAAGAATAAAATGGCACTTACCAGTTAGGACTCACTGCCTGAGCACACTGCTCACAAGAGGCCCACTGCCTACAGGAGACACATTGTCTAAAGAAGAATATGATTATTACATACTTGAACTAGAGATTAGCATCTTTACTATGCTTGAGTCAGTTCCATTTAAGCTCAACACCTCTAATATGCTTTTTGCTCCTCTTCAGTATCACCTTCTCATCATGACCACATGAATACAACTGGATGACTTCGTATCTTATTTATACATGACATCAACTTTGGAATGATCATCAAAGTCAGCACAACATACACTTATTTTATTACAGAGAAATTACAAAAATACAACTTAACTTATTACAAAAACTTCATGCGCATCACTACACTGTCGGGCACACATAGCTGGGACTTCAATCTTTTTTTAGGAACACGCCATGTTTTGCAAAACATCTTCAATATCATCCACAACATGCGCAAAACATCCGGTTAGCCAAGACTAGGAAGAACACCACCACCCTAAAGGTAAATCTTCAATTACAAGCTCAATCTTCAATACGGACTGCCAACACAAACTGAACACAATCTAGAGACCCCCACAAGCTTGCTTGAATCACCAAGAACATCTGCACCACTTCTGCTTACTATAATCATTCGCATCTTCATCTAGAACCTCAAGAACATAGTCAGTCATCACTGTCACATTAGAATGATTGCTTGTGGACCTCTAAACCATGAACTAATTGAGTTTTCAATTCACATTAGCCTCCCAAACAAGCCACCAGATCCGCAGAACATGATATTGTATTTCTGGATCTCATTGGACCTATTTGTGTCACTCTGTCACCTCTAAACAGTTGCCAAAACTAGTTTTACTCTCATGGCCATAACTCCTCCACATTTTCATGTGGACCTCTCAAATCTTGACTGGATCATCTTTAGACACATATCTACAAACCCTTTGATGCGCATTCTCTAATCTTCATCTAGCTAGGATCTTCACTTCATAGAGCTTCATTGTCTTCATTGTTTTTCTCTATTTTTGATAGGACTAATTTTCTCAATATCCTCAGCACGCAACTCATCCAATCCTTGACATCAATGACAACACCGGTTAGGCCCATACTTGCAACAAAAATGAGGAGAGATGGGTTCCCTTGCCATTATTTGTAGGCCCCCAAGCCCTAATTTTCACCCCTAGTCTAGGTTTTTCATCCCCCACCTCCCCTTTTCACCCCAAGCTCTCATTTTTTTTCTACTTCACCTTATTTATCATTGTCGCCTGTAATCACTTCCTTATCCTTCTTTCAAGATTTTACCTGAGAATTTTTAGTTTTCAAATAAATTCTTGAGGGGGAATCCATTATCCATTATTCCCTTTTCCATCACCGACTAGGGGCATATTTTCATTCTTTGACATGATGCCACCTTATGGGATGTCGTATCAAAGAGGGGAAAAATGTAGACACCTAAAAATGACCATGTATTCACCTTCATTTTTGACACATCCCTAACACCACTTCACATCCTAACATGTCTCCCAAATTAATTAAATAATTTTATTATTAATTAATTAATCCATTTTCTCATATTAAATAAATAAATTTTGATTATTTATTTAATTTCCCATTTCCTCTTAAATTAATTAATAAAGCCCATTTATTTAATTAATTTATCATTTCTAACAACTTCCTCTCCACAAGCCCACATGGCTAGTGGAGTGGGCTTGTGACTTGCGATGGCTTTTCAAGCTCATGGGTTCGACTCCCTCCCAGGTTTACCCGGTGGTATGGGCTGGCGGGTTGTTACGTACCCCTCCAGGGACTAGTCTTGCCCCTCCGCTTGCCTCTCAAATGAGTCACTGGGCAGAGGGTCGTAGGGACACCCTGGGTTACCAAAACAAAAACTTCCTCTCCACAAATTAATTAAATAATCACATTATTTAATTAATTTACCTACTCACATCCTTATCAATTCAACCACTCACCACAATTATTAAATAATTGGTTCAAAATTAAATTTATTTTTCATCTCCACTATCCACCTCATATTAGATCTTTTTAATCTCCACCATTCACATAAAAGAATGTTCTAGAAGATCCTTATCCTTGACCTATAATCCTCTCATCTAATCTTAGCCATCCATTTTATCTTTTAATTGTATCCCTTCATTCATCATAACTGGCCTCTATAAATTAAGCCTCTCACATCATTATCACATCACATCTTTCATATGCAAGTACATGCTTTCATTTTCCATATCATTATTATTATCATTTGCCTCTATTATAGTCATCTCATACCTAGATTATGTTGGTTTTGTGAGCAATCCACAATGCATAATATATCCATAGAATAAAGCTAATAGAATTAGGGTGCACTCTACTACATTCTATCTAAGTGTGAAGGTTTGATTTGAGGTGAAGGTGTTGAGTTATATTATCTTCATTATTTACCTTGGATCATATTTCTACATACACAACCATATGGCAAATTAATTCATGAGAAATTCTTCCCAGGTCAACTAGCCTATAAATACTAAGGGCCCCCCACCACATTACTATATTTTCTGTGGGGTCCCCCCCACACCTAGGCCTTTGGAATGATACTAGGAGGAGGTTAGTCAGTAGGTGATCGATAACTAGATGTGGGGTGGATGGCAATGAATCAATAAGGTAGGGTTTGGTTGGGCAAGCCATAGAAATGCGATGGTCGGATGGAGGAATGGATACATGCAGGGGTAGTCATGAATGAATAACGGAGTAGAGAGAAATTCTTGGGGGGCTGAATAGAATGACCTGGTAATGGGGGATGATAAGTTTGGCTAGGGATGATGAGACATGTTACGTATAGATATGATGATACCATTTCAACGATAATGCATTTCATTATTGCCAACCAACTTATACTAAGCTGAAGAGGGATGAAAAAGTTGGACCACCAGTTGTAATATGAACTCCTTAGATATGGAAATCACTATTTAGGTGAAATGGGCATCAGAAGTGGACACTTCATAGGCATGGCTAAATTGATTCAACTCAATCTTGTCGCCACCATCAGTGTTTTTAGCTGGAAGGAAGTGCATTAGGATCCTCCACTCAAGGTTCATCCTAGCAATGGATAAACATGTATTTTGCATAAATGGTGTCCATGGGGCTGAACTTATCATTCAACTACCAACACCCAAAACTATATTTTCTTGGGGGCCCACCCATAATTAAGGTGGTGTTGGAACAGGTTGGGGCAAGATGAAGTTTGTTCATCAACTAGTGGATGCCATAACCCCAAGATGTGAGGGGGAGTCTTGAGTTGCCAGCCAAACACAACGGTCTCGAAGACTCAAATAAAGGGCACCTCTATCTAGGTGCTACAAATCCTACATAGTGGCTTATGTGTAGTTTGGGTTCTAGTCCCCAAGGCCAGCAAGATGATAAGGCCATGGATAGCTTCAGGGTTGGAGAATAGGGCGTTACTGCTAAGGCGAATGATTTATGATGATCTATTGTATGACAAAAGAGGAGACCCCTTTGTTTTGAATGCCTATATGACATCTTCCCAGATAGATACAAACCTACCTCCACCAGGTACTACTGTATTAGGCATTCCCTTCAATTGAGGAGTAATGCACTCAATGGAAGTAATCCATTACCCTAATGCAATCACGAAAGAGTGCCCAACTCTCTCTGGCATGTATTGGAGGAGAGAACCTTACTTGATCTACATCTAAGCATGGAGAGGTAGTTACAATTAGTTAGCTTCCTCACTGTCCCTTTCCATGGAAAATGTTGTGTGGGTAAAACAACATAAAGATAGAGTAGATATCCTTTAGTTTTTTAATTGTAACCCTTCAAAAGAGCTCGGCTACCCCCAAATCCCCCATACTAGAGGGTGACCCCCCAAACCCCCTGAAGCCCCCTAACATCTTGGGTGGGTATTCTCAATAGTAGTCCTGGGAGTGGTAGGTACAGGTGTGGGAAGGATGGTAGGTAGGGTGGGTGAGCATGGGGTGGTGGAGTAGGCGTGTTATGTAGGGAAATCAATCCTTGATTGGGGTGGGGGAACCCATAACCCCAAAACTCTCATTCATTACCTTGACCTATTCAATACCATGTGGAGGATTCAACCTCGAGGGGTTTGGCCACCTTCAATTTTCACCCTCCTTAGGGTGGTATTGGGCCTCGGGGTATCAGAATGAATGGGGCCTATTCAATACCCCCTTCAGGTCAAACCCTTCTGTGGGTATTGGGCCCCGGGTCCTTCGATGGATGGTGAAGGTTGGGTTGGAGGATATAGCACCCCCGTTGGGGTCAGTATCTCCTTCAAGAGAAGTAGATCTTCTGGTTGCCCCATTTAGTGAGGGGAATGGGTTTGAATCCCATGGGATCTTTAGCCATGGACCAAATATGACTCCCTCTATATTAGAGATTCTATGGAGGGATAGTGAATTACATTTTATAGATTTTATTATACAGTCATCAATTTTATTTTATTTTCTGTTCTTTATAACTATATTTGATTAGAGTTTAAATTTGTTTTTTGCATAATGAAATTTAATTTAATAGTTTTTTTCATTGTTGTTTTATAATAATATAGTGTCGTAAAATAATATTTTATAACTATATTTTATTAGGGTTTAATATAGTGCTATAAATTAATATTTTATTACATCGAGAGGCTTAATACAATGGCATCAAGGGGATGACTATGACTCTGTTCACAAAACCTAAAAAGAGCTGACATATATATTTTTTAAATATTTTATTAGGGTTTAATATATTATAACTATATTTTATTTTATTTACTCTAGAGTTATTTTAATGATAATACTCAAAATTAATATATTAATTTTCTAAAGATGAAGTAGTATTTTCTAGAAAAAATGGCTCGCTCTAGGGGTCACATGTGAAAAGAGCACGGTTTTTAGAGAAACCAAATATTAAAGGAGCACAGTTTAGAAGAAGCAGTGGAAATCAACCTCTCCTTAGAAGTTGTGTTGGATATAAACTCACTGAAAGAGAACATGATCATTTGCCAGTTTTTTGGAAAGAAAAAAATGAGGGTCAAAATTGAATCATGGGTAAAGGAAAACTGGAATTGCTCCTATGTGTTGGAATTTCTTCTGCGGGGGTTTTTCACTGTGATTTTCCTAAACAAGGAGGAATGCGAGGTCAGAATAAGAAGCACTAGATGGAAGGTAGGAGAGGCCTTTCTTTTTGTACAGAAATGGTGCCCTAGTTTCAACCCCCTGAAATGTGAATCAACGGATGAGACCATTTGGATAAAGCTTTACAATCTGCCATTGGAAATTTGAGCAGATGATTGCTTAAAGAAAATCGGTAACTCCATTGGATCTCTCTTATAAATTGATGAAGAGATAATTGAAAACAATTCATATTTATATGCAAGAATGAAGATTCTGGCCATCCAAAAAATCCCAAAGAACATAACCTTGGTAACTAAAGAAGGAATATGGAACCAAATGGTAGAAATTAAAGAGAAGAAGTTCTTTTGCCTGAATTACAAAAAAGGGATCATTCAATGAAATATTGCCCTCTTGTTCAATGCAAGGTGTGGGTGGCAAAAGAACTGCCCTCTGAACCAGAAAAGCCTCAAGATCTAATTATTCCTACCATTGAGGAAGACATGCCAACCACAGAGAAGACAATGGAAGGAAGGACAACTAACGTGATGACAATCTATTCCCTAATTGAGTCCCCACCTATGATGGTCATGGAAGATGAATCCAGACAAGGATCAAAGCACTCAGAATGGGAGGAATAAGAAAGTATGAAAGAAGATGAATTTGAGACTAAGGAGATGTGGATCATTAATCAAGGGGCCTCAAGGATTTCAAAACCAAATCTGAAAGATGGGAAAAAAGAGGTAGAAAAAGAAACAAAAAGAAACTTGAGAAGAGGAGGCATGCCACAAGAACAAATTGTCAATCAGTATTTTTTTATCACTAAGGTAGGAAGCCCCTCCCTTAGGGGACAATGAAGATAACCATATGAAATGGTAGGGTCTTAAATTCCCTTAACAATAGGTGCTTGGTGAAGAGCTAATTCGAAGTTCTAAATGCAGATGTGATCATTTTACAACAAACCAAGCTAAACATGGAGGAGACAAAAAAAGTTCTCACAAAGTTCAAAGACTGAAAGGGACATTTCATTGGATCGAATGGAGCACCCGACAGTATTGGGGTAATGTGGTGACCCAATAGAGTAAAATTAATCACTTGTATGAATGTGATCAGTTGGATGGCTATGGAAATCTCTTGCACTATGTCCAAGCTTTCATTTGGCCTTGTCAATGTTTATGGGTCTATTAGAATAGAGGACAAACTAAAGGTATGGAATGAGATCAAAATTTTCCTTGAAAATGCTAATTTCAATTGATTTCTCATTGGAGGATACTTTAATACAATCCTCTCCCAAGGGGAGAAGAGAGGAGGAATTTTTAATGCAAGCAGATAGCAAAAGGATCTTCAGGAGTTTGTGTGAAGTTTAAGATTAATCAATGCAATTACCAAAAATGGAATTTTCACATGGATTAATCAGAGGAAGGGGTTCACAAACATTGTGGACCAGTTAGATAGATTCCACTTCAGCCCAAATTGGCTTTAAATTACAATAATATCTTAACTTCCTTGATCAATCCATGCCCTAGATCATATCACTATCTTGTCTCAATCACTATGGAAGACAAAAATCTCTAGATCGGTGCCCTTTAAAATTTGAACGAATGTGGCTCTGGTGTGACTCCCTCTAGCGAGTAATGAAGGAATGGTGGCAGAATGCTCAAGTTCAATGGGGAACCAAAATGTTCATGTTCGCCCAAAAGTTGATTATTATAAAAACCAATTGAAAAAATGGAATAAGGAAGTTTTTAAGAATATTTTTAAAGAGAAGGAAAGGATAGAAAAGGAACAAGCGACTCTACATAATCACATCCTTGAACATGGAATGACTGGGGAGGAATATATCCTAGAGAAATATTTGATGAAGGAATATGAAGAAATAATTTCTAAGAGGAGGTATATTGGAAATCAAAGTCTAGGGAGAATTGGCTTAAGGAGGGGGATCTCAACACAAAATTCTTTCACAATTCAACAAAGTGAAGAGAATTTAAAATAGAATCAACTCTTTGAGGAAGGAGGATGGAACTATTATTGAAGACAAAAGAAGAAATTAGGGAGGAGGCTTTATGATTCTTTCAAAACCTTTTTTGAAAATACTGAAGCTTCAAACATTTCGAATCAGAATTATTTCCTCAACTTGATACCAAAAATACTCAGTGATGAAGACAACCAAATGTTTATGGTGCCCATTACCAAAGAAGATACTAGTAAACTAGATGTTAGTAAGGCATATGATAGGGTCGATTGGAGATTCACCATGAGCTTTTTGAAGGCCTTTAGTTTTAACAATGAATGGATTGCTTGGATCTTCAATTGCGTCTCCTCAATGAGGTATTCGATTTTGATAAATGGTAGCCCGATTGGTTTTATCTCCCCCACATGAGGCCTTTGACAAGGTGACCCAATGTCACCCTTCATCTTCATAACAATGGCGGAAGCAATTGGAAGGGAAATTAGAAGACTATATGATACTGGACTATGGAAAGGAACTCATATGGCAGACAATTTCCCTCAGATCACACACCAACAATTTTTTGATGATATAATATTATATGGAGTTTTGGAGATCACAGAGGTGAGATTGATTAAGGAATTACTTGCAAAGTATGTTCAAGCATCAGGTCTGGAAATAAATAAGCATAAATCTAGTATTTTCTTTTTTAATACTAAGAAGAGTATGAGGCGTCGAATCCTTTCTTTATTAAGATTCTACCCTATAGATTTTCAAGGGAAATATTTGGGCATGCCACTCTTTAAGGGGGTGGTTAGAACCAACCTTTGGGAAGAAACAATAGAAAAATGTAAAATAAAAGATGCCTCTTGGAAGGGAAAATAGATTACCCTAGCAGGGAAGATCACCATGATAAAGGCAGTTCTTTTAGCCATTTCAATCTATCTATTGTCAAGAATCCATATTACAAATAAGGTGAACAACAAAATTGAAGGAATCTTCAAAAAAATTATTTGGAAAGGATCAAAGGAAGTAGGAAGGATCCCTCTAGTGGGCTGGGATATATTATGCAGGGAGAAAAATGAGGGTGGTGTAGGGATTAGAAGAGTTAGAAAGTAGAACTTTGCTCTTGGGACAAAGCTGATATGGAGGATGTATGAAAGCCCTGGTAATCGTTGGTGCCAAATACTACAGAATAAATACTTAGACTCGGATGAGTGGGAAAGAATCATCACAAATCCAAACCCACCAAGAGGGTTCCATATATGGAATTTCATGCCCAATTGGTGGACCATGTCTCATGGAAAATTAATAATGGCAATACTGCCCTCTTTTGGCTCGACTCTTGGAATGGATATCCTGCATTAAATAATGATGCAGGACTTCATAATAGTATGAGGGTGCTTTCGAAGGTTTGGGGGATCTGAGTCAAAGACTAGTTTTTCTTTAACAAGGGAATAGAAGGTGCACTTTGGAAATCACTGGACAATGTGGATATACCAAAAAAAGAAAATGACTTATTAAGACAAGGATGAGTGCAAAGGAAAATATTCCCAAATTTAGGTAATGACACAATTATATGGACTGGAGTAGCTTCCAGGAAATACTTGGTCAAAATGGGCTATAAACTTCAAAAATATAATAGTACAGGGGTCAAGTTGGCCCACGAAGTTATGCTGGAACCCATGGTGCCTGCCCAAAGCAAGAGCATTCACCTAGACCGCCATACACAAAAGGATTCTTACAAATGATAGGCTGAAGAAAATTAGTATTTGTGGTCCGTATAAATGTACACTATGCAAAAATATTGAGGAAGACGTGGATCATCTCATGTTATCTTGCCCTTTTTCATATAATATTTGGTGTCAAGGTTCTTTGAATGTTGCGGATGGAAGGGTGCTCTTCCAAATGACTTACCCTCTCTATTCTTGGGATAGCTGAAATTGAGAAACTCCCTTTGGGAAGGAGTGTGGATCACAAGCCCTTCAATGACTCTATGGAATATTTGGCAAGAGAGGAACTCCAGAATATTTCAAAAGGAGTTGATGGTAGAAGAAGTGAAGAAAAAGATTGAGGTAGGGATTTGTGAGATTGTAATGGCCAGAGTCTGGAAATCGTAGAGCAATCCGAAACCATTCACATGATGGGATGACAAAATAATGAAAAAGTAGAATCCATTGAAGGCATTTGTAGAGTGCTCAACAAGAGGGATGCATACCTCAAAGAAAAGGAGAAGAGAAGTGGTGAAGTGGGTTTCCCCTCCCTCTAGCCATTTAAAACTAAATTTTGACAGCGCTGCAAAAGGCAATCCTAGGAAATCAAGTGCGGGATGCATGATAAGAGATAAGAAGGGAGAGATTATGTGGGCTATCATGAAGAAGTTGCCTAATGGAACTAATAATGAGGTTGAATTCTAGGCTTCGGTGGCAGATCTGAACCTTTGCAAAGATAAAGTTTCGAATGACATAAGGAGACTCAAATTTGCATCAACATAGTCAGAACAAGAAGGATTCAGAATTGGAAACTTAGAAATATTATCTCTGCAATTTGGGTAACCATTGATAACCTACAAATTGCATCAATAAAGCATTTCTATAGAGAAGCAAATCAGCTAGCAGATCAATTGGCAAATAAAGTTTACCTTCAACATGAAGAGGAAATAACATCCAATGATATCACTAGATGGGACAGAATTTGTTTTTGATATATTCATGTATGCCTCTATACAAGCTCTTATAGAGAGCCTCCAGATTATGATTTCTTTTCATTTTTAATATATATGTTGTCATATGGGTAGAAAGCTTATCTATCAAAAAAAGATAATACTCAAAATTAATTATTTATTTTTATTTGCTATACAATAATTTAATTTATAACTATATTTTATTAGGGTTGTATTATATTATACCTATATTTTATTTTATTTATTGTAGAGTTATTTTAATGATAATACTCAAAATTAATTATTTACTATACAATAATTTATTGTATAACTATATTTTCTTAGGGTTTTAGCATATGAAATATTAAAGAAACAACGTGTATTCGTAAAGGGGAGAGCGTAGAAGTTTTTCCAACGATAACTGCATTGTATTTTGTTAGGGTTATCTTTTCTTTTTTTGTTATTTTATTTATTATGTAATAATTTAATTTAGAACTAGGGTTTTATTTATTATAACTATATTTTATTTTATTTATTCAATAGTTATTTTAATGATACTACTCAAAATTAATTATTTATTATAGGATAATTTATTGTACAACCATATTTTCTTAGGGTTTTATCATATGAAATATAAAGGAGCAAAGTTTAATGGACAAATGCAAAAGTTATTCTAATAGTAAGTGCATTATATTTTATAGATTTTCACCAAAAAAAATTTGGAGAAAAGGTGTAGAGCACCCATACGTGTTAAGATAAAGACCCAAGTCAGGAAGTACAAGAGGGCACACAACAAGAAAACCAACACAACTACCAACAATGAAAGAATGTGGTCAACGAGGAGAGAAAAAGGACTCCAAAATATTGTGATATAACAAAAACATACCATAGAAGCATCTGTATGGTACAACCAAAGTGGCAAACAACAAGCCATGCAAGCTTTTAATGCATAGTCATTAAAAATTTCACCCCCAACTATGTCTACCAACAAGCCTGGTACGAATAACTAGTAGAATCCCTAGAAGATCTACCCATTGGGGTAAAAAGGACAGGGAATTAACATCGATTGTCCTAAAATGTCATACACCAGAAGCCATAAATACACAATTTGAATTATCTCCCCCATTGAACCCACAACCACAATCATGACCAGCTCCATCCAAGCCCCAACACAGCCCCCAACTACCTTGAACCACCACCAAGGAAGTTTCCACCATCAATAACTCCGCCAAGACACCGCACAACCACCACCAGGGCCACACACCTCTAACAACACTACCACTCATCCTACCTCCATGACCAGAGCCACCATCAGGTCAGTCAAGCACACCACCACCACTACCAAAGATGAGATCTTTGTCTAATGATCACCAACACCTCCTCTAGGTGTGCCTACGAAGTCTCCCCCAGGCCACCATCAACACTTCCACTTGTGACTCCATCCAAAATGCCATCCGCACTGCCAGAATAACCAACATAGCCCCCTTCTGGATCTCTGCCAAATACAACACAAGTTATACTATTGATACCTCCACCAAGGCATCAATAATGCCACCTCCTAGACTAGAGCCTCCTCCCATCCATCATCAGCCCTGTTGGTTTTTCTTCTGAATCAGCATCAAGGTTTGCCAGTTCCTATGCACATGCAGATTCAGCCAACTAATACAGGAGGTTGCGTGAGCTCCTCCCCTTCACTTCTGGTTCAGCTACACCAAGGGGGGTATCCCTATAACTTAAGATGTAACCTTGACTAGCTCAACAACACAATGATTTAGCTTGACAGCAACAGGCAGAATACTCTCATGTATGGACCAAGATCTGTATGATAGATCACAAGGTGGGCAACATTCTTGGACATATATGTCTGGTTGGGTATGAGAGCATGCATGGGGTTCCTAATCCTACTCCTACAACAAACAGGTGGAAGTGATGAAATGGGCGGACATAATGTCCGGTGTTGGTTTTTCTTCTAAATCAGCATCAGGGTTTCCCAGTTCCTATGCACATGCAGATTCAGCCAACTAATACAGGAGGTTGCGTGAGCTCCTCCCCTTCACTTCTGGTTCTGCCGCAACAAGGGGGGTATCCCTATAACTTAAGATGTAACCTTGACTAGCTCAACAACACAATGATTTAGATTGACAGCAACAGGCAGAATACTCTCATGTATGGACCAAGATCTGTATGATAGATCACAAGGTGGGCAACATTCTTGGACATATATGTCTGGTCGGGTATGAGAGCATGCATGGGGTTCCTAATCCTACTCCTACAACTAACAGGTGGAAGTGATGAAATGGGCAGACATAATGTCCGGGATGCAAGACAAGGGCTTTTGGCTCATAACTACTGATCCAGGAGCAGACTGGTGCCTATCTATTGGGCAAGGAGTCAACTAGACGTATACAACAGATGGTTTGCAACTTTCACTCAAGTTTCAGGGGCTTGGACTGATGCTTGCCTTACAAACATCACCCAAGAATGGGTACCTAACTGCCTCTACTTACAGATATCCCTGCTGACATGCAACCAGATTCAAAAGAAAGAGAATAACATGCAGCAAATGGAGACAAGCAGATAGACACATGCAATAAGCATTTTTCATATAACATTAACACTGAAACTGAAAATATGTGCAAAATACACTCATGTTGCAACTCATAAACTCCAAAATGGGATAAAACAGCCAAGATCATGCCCTGTTCTTCATTATTTACACAAAAATGCCTCAGGCCTTCAACAACCTAAACAATGGTAACACAGTCTGCCTATATCGGCCAGAAAGTGTACCACAGCAATTAATTACATGGTTGACCAAAAATCCTGCCAAATACCAATATCAGAAGGAATGGCGCTCAGAAGTTATTGCTGCAGCAGACAAGGGAGGCCTTGAGCCCTGTGCTGCCATCTGGAAGTCTTCATTCATAATTAGACAGCTTCACCATTTGTACCATCGCCCATACCTCTGCTACAATTGCCATTTATGGCTCAACCACCCACGGCCTACCTGGAAACCGTCGCTGCGCTCAAAAAGGAATTTCTCGCCAAAACACATTTTACTGAAGGTTCAAGTTATGCAGGAACATTAATCCCACATGCACGGTGCGGAGACTCCTTCAGTAGTTCAAAAACATGGCCACATGCATAATAAGCATCGAGCGCTTTTGCCACGCTCGACACACGCCTTTCTCTCCAAAAGCCCATCGGCCAAACTTCTACCATCGGCTTACCCCAAAAAACTCTCGCCGACCTCATTTGTCTAACCGACAGCCACACTACACTCCACTCCATTGGCCAGAGACAGACCATCGGCCTAGCAAGAAACCCCTCTACCAATAGAACAACACCTGTCGATAACACATCGGCTCGCCACCTCCGTCGGTGTGACATACACCGTCGAAACAACCAAAATCTCTCTAGCCGATGAAGAGTGTTACGCTGATGCCTGCATATGCAAACATCCTCCGGATGTTCAAAAATCATCTTAATGTCAGCAAACATCCTGCCAAGCTCATCTGGATAATTTGCACCACCTGATAAAAGATATCACCCAAATAACAAACCTCATCGTCATATCTGCAAATGTCCTAATGATGTCATCATCACATCTGTATACCGCGCACCTTCTCATATCCGGATGACGTCACCATCATGTCAGCATCAGGATGATATTCGAAAGATAACTAGATATTTGGAAATATCATCCTGATGCACAAATATCATGCTGCACTGTAGCTCCACTATAAGATCGGGGTGATATATGGATATGACAGATATTTGAAATGATCACCCCCCACTGGACAATGCTTGAAGCCGACAAGCGAATATCTCCCTGACGTCAGCATCATCATGATGCTAGAACAAACATAAGGTGATAAAATAACATCAGGGTGATCTTAACAAAGATCACCCGATATTCAAATATGATGACCGCTCAAGAGATCGGGTCATACTTAGAAACTTCGCAACACCAATATCGGGGTGATCTTAACTAAGATCACCCGATATTAAAATATCACCCCGGGTGAAAAATCAGGCTGGCAGAATATGATGATGACCCTTGCAAGCAACATCAGGGTGACAACTAGAAATATGATGATGATGACCTCCTCCAAAGAAAATATGATGCTGATGCTGAAACATGCTGAGGAGGTCCAAGGACTTAGAACCTTTTTTGGATTTTTTGGGAAGGTGCCTGCATGTTTATATGCTTGAAAACTGACTGCTTATGCAGGCACCAACAGTGGCTCTGTCTGGGGACGTGCAGGTGCAAGACTGCAGCGAGAACCCCAGATCTCTGGGATGCAGACCAGTGCCTTATCCATTGGGCATAGAGTCAAACTTGCACCAATCTACATCATCAAACACATTATTTCAAAATAAACATGGTGGCCCAGGGCCACCAAAAAGGGAAAACCAGACTTTTCCTTTGTCAAACACCTGATTTTCTTTTGATTTCTTCAAATGAAGCCTAAAAGCATTTAACTGTCTGCAGCAAGCCCCTTGGCAATTATTTGTGCTGCTGCTCATTTCTTTTTCTTCAACAAATCTACAACTAGCTTCATCAGCATATATAATTATCAATTGTAGAATGTCATCATCATATGAGTCACTGATGTTGCTTGGAAAAATAACAAACTCACATGAAACAAATGAATCCACATCAGAATTTTGCCCTTCCTCAAAAAATAAGAGCTCCTCTGTATCAAACATGCAATATTCAGGCACAAGCAACATCTCATAATCAAATTTATCTTGATGAACATATAGATATCCATCATCATCATGCACGGTAGTTTTGTCATTAATGTCCACCTGAAATGTCTCAAGAGAAGGCAGAAATAACTCAGAATGTAGCCCTACACTGAAAGCTTCATAGTCACCCCTGCAATCAACACTATCCCCAACTGTATGAGCACACACATCTACAATTTTCCCATCCACCTCTAAATAGTGACCTTGTTTTTTATCTTCACCAGTGCCCTGATAATCAAAAGCAAAGTTTTCAACCTCTGCACTATGAAGGTGGCCAAAATCTTCAAGGAAACATTCATAATCAACATCCAAATATATTTCATCATCTGAAAGGCTCACATATGCATCTGAATGCTGACAATCACTAGCATATTCACTGCCATCCCTTGAATCAATGTTTTCTATATTCAGACTGAAGCTCTGCATATCCACTTCATATAAATAATCAGGCATAACTGGGATATGCACACTGCTGCAAGACACAACTTCATGTATGTCTCTCATTTGATCAATTGGAGGGCACCTTGTGTCTGCAAGCTTTTCTTCTAGAGGCAGACAATAATCTTTGTCCACATCATTATAGGATGTGCCTACATTTTCAGCAACATTTTCTTCATGCATGACATCATGGCTACACACATTATTCTGAAATATATTTCCCTCTACACAATCATCTTTTAATGCACATACTGGGAGAGCTGAAATATATTCACTTTGATAACTACTTTGACAACTTGCAGCCATGAAACCTACTGGCATTCCATATTTCTCATTGTTTTCTATGTCCATAGCAAATTGGAAAGCCTGGTGAAGTGTGACTGGTTCTTTATCTCTCAACAGATAACTCATTTCTTCATCAAATGCAGCCAAATAAATTGTTAAGCACAATGCATTATTAGGTCTCATATATTTAGGGATCTACCTGAGCAATTTAATAAACCTAAGATTAAATGCTAGAACTAGTTCCTCATCTTCCCTTTGGATATTCATAAAATGTATGATCAATGAGGCCACATCAAACCTTTCACCAAACTGCCCTAGGAATGCAACTTCTAAATCCATCCATGAAGAAACTAAACAAACAGGCAGGTCTGAAAACCATATCCTAGCATCATCTTCCAATGACTGAACAAAGAGTCTCATTACTACATCTTCATACTCTACCTCATAATCTTCTATTAAATTACAAAATCTTTGCAGATGTTTGTTTGCCGATTCAGAATCTGATCCACTATATTTTGGCAAACATCTTCTAATTTTATTGGGAATAATATTTGGGTAACCATATATCCCTGTGAAATTTAGGGCTTTATATCTTTCAATAAAGAATGGTCTTCTCTGAGAGCATGACCAGGCTTGCTGTTCTAAACTCAACATTTTGGAATCAAAGATGAATACCTGGATATATGTTGCAACACTGATAGGTTCTTTCAACAAAGTCGCTACCTCTTAGAGAGAGGACAGAATGTCAGCAAGGCACTTTTGTTTTCTAGATTCATCACCCCAGCAGAGCACCACATGGTTCCTTTGTGCTGCAACAACTTCACTAGAAACTAGATTTTCCAGCCCTCAGGTTACTTGACTCTCTCTCTCCAGAGCGGAGTCGCCATTTTGTTGGTGACTCAGATGGGTCACAAATATATCATTTCTTTTATCAGTCCATCCCCAGCAGAGTCACCATTTTGTTGGTGACTCAGATGGGTCACAAGTATTATTCTTTTTAAATCAACTCCCTAGCAGAGTCGCCATTTTGTTGGTTTTCTTCTGAATCAGCATCAGGGTTTGCCAATTCCTATGCACATGCAGATTCAGCCAACTAATACAGGAGGTTGCGTGAGCTCCTCCCCTTCACTTCTAGTTCTGCCGCACCAAGGGGGGTATCCCTATAACTTAAGATGTAACCTTGACTAGCTCAACAACACAATGATTTAGCTTGACAGCAACAGGCAGAATACTCTCATGTAAGGACCAAGATCTGTATGATAGATCACAAGGTGGGCAACGTTCTTGGACATATATGTCTGGTCGGGTATGAGAGCATGCATGGGGTTCCTAATCCTACTCCTACAACTAACAGGTGGAAGTGATGAAATGGGCAGACATAATGTCCGGGATGCAAGACAAGGGCTTTTGGCTCATAACTACTGATCCAGGAGCAGACTGGTGCCTATCTATTGGGCAAGGAGTCAACTAGACATATACAACAGATGGTTTGCAACTTTCACTCAAGTTTCAGGGGCTTGGACTGATGCTTGCCTTACAAACATCACCCAAGAATGGGTACTTAACTGCATCTACTTACAGATATCCCTGCTGACATGCAACCAGATTCAAAAGAAAGAGAATAACATGTAGCAAATGGAGACAAGCAGATAGACACATGCAATAAGCATTTTTCATATAACATTAACACTGAAACTGAAAATATGTGCAAAATACATTCATGTTGCAACTCATAAACTCCAAAATGGGATAAAACAGCCAAGATCATGCCCTGTTCTTCATTATTTACACAAAAATGTCTCAGGCCCTCAACAACCTAAACAATGGTAACACAGTCTACCTATATCGGCCAGAAAGTGTACCACAGCAATTAATTACATGGTTGACCAAAAATCTTGCCAAATACTGATCTCAGAAGGAATGGCACTCAGAAGTTATTGTTGTAGCAGACAAGGGAGGCCTCGAGCCTTGTGCTGCCATCTGGAAGTCTTCATTCATAATTAGACAGCTTCACCATTTGTACCATCGCCCATACCTCTGCTACAGTTGTCATTTATGGCTCAACCACCCACGGCCTACCTGGAAACTGTCGCTGCGCTCAAAAAGGAATTTCCTGCCAAAACGTGTTTTACTGAAGGTTCAAGTTATGCAGGAACATTAATCCCACATGCACGGCGCAAAGACTCCTTCAGTAGTTCAAAAACATGGCCACATGCATAATAAGCGTCGAGCGCTTTTGCCACACTCGACACACGCCTTTCTCTCCAAAAGCCCATCGGCCAAACTTCTACCATCGGCTTACCCCAAAAAACTCTCGCCGACCTCATTTGTCTCACCGACAGCCACACTACACTCCACTCCATCGGCCAGAGACAAACCATCAGCCTAGCAAGAAACCCCTTTGCCGATAGAACAACTCCTGCCGATAACACATCGGCTCGCCACCTCCGTTGGTGTGACATACACCGTCGGAACAACCAAAATCTCCCTAGCCGATGAAGAGTGTTACGCCGATGCCTGCATATGCAAACATCCTCCGGATGTTCAAAAATCATCCTAGCGTCAGCAAACATCCTGCCGAGCTCATCCAGATAATTCGCACCACCTGATAAAAGATATCACCCAAATAACAAACCTCATCGTCATATCTGCAAATGTCCTGATGACATCATCATCACATCTGTATACCGCGCACCTCCTCATATCCGGATGACGTCACCATCATGTCAGCATCAGGATGATATTCGGAAGATAACCAAATATTTGGAAATATCATCCTGATGCACAAATATCATGTTGCACTGTAGCTCCACTATAAGATCGGGGTGATATATGGATATGACGGATATTTGAAATGATCACCCCCCACTGGACAACGTCAGCATCATCATGATGCTGGAACAAACATAAGGTGATAAAATAACATCAAGGTGATCTTAACAAAGATCACCCGATATTCAAATATGATGACCGCTCAGGAGATCAGGTCATACTTAGAAACTTCGCAACACCAATATCGGGGTGATCTTAACTAAGATCACCCGATATTAAAATATCACCCCGGGTGAAAAATCAGGCTGGCAGAATATGATGATGACCCTCGCAAGCAACATCAGGGTGACAACCAGAAATATGATGATGATGACCTCCTCCAAAGAAAATATGATGCTGATGCTGAAACATGCTGAGGAGGTCCAAGGACTTAGAACCTTTTTTGGATTTTTTGGGAAGGTGCCTGCATGTTTATATGCTTGAAAACTGACTGCTCATGCAGGCACCAACATCTGGGATGCAAGACAAGGGGTTTTGGCTCATAACTACTGATCCAGGAGCAGACTGGTGCCTATCCATTGGGCAAGGAGTCAACTAGATGTATACAACAGATGGTTTGCAACTTTCACTCAAGTTTCAGGGGGTTGGACTAATGCTTGCCTTACAAACATCACCCAAGAATGGGTATCTAACTGCTTCTACTTACATATATCCCTGCTAACATGCAACCAGATTCAAAAGAAGGAGAATAACATGCAGCAAATGGAGACAAGCAGATAGACACATGCAATAAGCATTTTTCATATAACATTAACACTGAAACTGAAAATATGTGCAAAATACACTCATGTTGCAACTCATAAACTCCAAAATGGGATAAAACAGCCAAGATCATGCCCTGTTCTTCATTATTTACACAAAAATGCCTCAAGCCTTCAACAACCTAAACAATGGTAACACAGTCTGCCTATATCAGCCAGAAAGTGTACCACAAGCAATTAATTACATGGTTGACCAAAAATCCTGCCAAATACATCTATCAGGAAGAATGGCGCTCAGAAGTTATTACTGCAACAGACAAGGGAAGCCTCGAGCCTTGTGCCGCCATCTGGAAGTCTTCATTCATAATTAGACAGCTTCACCATTTGTACCATCGCCCATACCTCTGCTATAGTCGCCATTTATGGCTCAACCACCCGCGGCCTACCTGGAAACCGTCGCTGCGCTCAAAAAGGAATTTCCTGCCAAAACATGTTTTACTGAAGGTTCAAGTTATGTAGGAACATTAATCCCACATGCACGGTGCGGAGACTCCTTCAGCAGTTCAAAAACATGGCCACATGCATAATAAGCGTCAAGCGCTTTTGCCACGCTCGACACACGCCTTTCTCTCCAAAAGCCCATCGGCCAAACTTCTACCATCGGCTCACCCAAAAAAACTCTTGCCGACCTCAAAGGTCTCACCGACCGTGAACTCCACACTTCACCATCGGTATGACTAAAGCCATCGGCAAGCACAAAAGATCCTTCGCCGACAACACAAGTCACCCCGATGGTCCTTCAACAACCTCACCTTCTTCGGCAAGACGACCACCATCGGCCCAGCATCTCAAACCTATGCCGATATGCAATTTCCTGCTGATGCCTTCAAAAATCCTGATGACATCATCATCATATCCTGATGATGTCATCAGCATATCATGCCTACTGCACACCTCCAAATATCCAGATGATGTCATCGTCATATTCGCAACATCAGGGGATCTCCATAAAATGACTTAGTGTTAGCAATATGACCCTCCAGACCTTGATGATGTCACCACCATATCGGCATCAGGATTATATTCAGAAGATGACTGGATATTTGGAAATATCATCCTGATGCACAAATATCATGCTGCACTGTAGCTCCACGAAAGATCAGGGTGATGTTAGATCATACCTGATATTTGGAAATATCACCCCGCACTAGACAATGCATGAAGCCGACAGGCGGATATCTCCCTTTGGAAATATCATGATGCAGACAGGCAGAAAAGCGGATATCACCCTGATGTTCAAATATGATGACCCCAATGAATATCAGGTCATGCTCAGGACTTTGCAGCAACATCATCAGGATGATGACCGGAAACATGATGATGATGACCTCCTCCCCTTAAGAAAATATGATGCTGCAGCTGAAAAATACTGAGGAGGTCCAACACTTAGAATATTTTTTGGATTTTTAGGGAAGGTGCCTGCATGTTTATATGCTTGAAAACTAACTGCTCATGCAAGCACCAACAGTGGCTCTGTCTAGGGACGTGCAGTTGCAAGACTGCAGCGAGAACCCCAGATCTCTGGGATGCAGACCAGTCCCTTATCCATTGGGCACAGAGTGATGATGTTATATTGATCTGCATCACCAAACACATTATTTTTAAACATTATTTTGGCGGCCCTGGGCAGCCAAAAAGGAAGAACCATAATTTTTTCTTGTCAAATGCCTGATTCCAAACTGGAAGATCCCAATCCCAACTGAAAAGATTGGCATAATCTACCCATAATGTCATCTACTTAAATAGATATTCCACCAGTTTTGAAATCTTGCCACCATCATTTTTAGCTCTATCATTTTGGATTTCAAAATTAGACATATAACCATACACATAATATTCTTCAACATTAGGCAACACATGTATGTTATATCCCTCAGACAGTACATCATACTGCTCTTGGCATTCTTCATCATTTATCTGGCTGTTGCACATTGTTAGGCACTCATCCAGCTGATCCAAAAACTCAAAATACTTAGAAAACATGAGACCCCTAATATCTACTGATATTGAAAACAAATCCTGATCCACACACCCAATGTTGCACATGTCTTAATCAAGTGATGATGAACATTCATTATTCACAGTTTGCAAATCAGTATCATCATCTTCAAACAAAGGGTTAATCCTGCACCAATGAAGGTCACGACTCACAACATCATATGCATCTACAGGCTCATCATAAAGGGGATTAACACTCAATGCAAAGGCCTCTGCTTCTTCTTCATGACACTCCAATTCTTCTTCACTACTATCAGATCCAGAGTCATAAAAAGAACAAACCTGATCCATGAATTGATCATGGATATCATTTTCATCATCTGATTTCCCCATATACAAGATTTCTGCTGTTTCAATGTACTCTGAAGTTGAACTATCTGCATCACTTTCCAACCCTCCAATGCTTCCTGATGAAACTGATACTGACTGTTGATCCACATGATCACAACTTTGCATAACTAGATCATTTAAACATGAAGGCTCTTTGTTTAGGACTGGTATGCAAATATTACTTGAAAAATTATTATTTTCAACTTCACTTGCTGGGCAAAAAAGAACATCCTCCTCTATAATAGAAACATCATCCACTTGGAATGATGCAAAAACTGGGACAACAGGGGTGTGAGTGCTTTGACATTCATTGTCAACACCTGAATTAAATCTTTCATTAACATTGGGGGCTGTAGGACAACAAAAATTTTTAGAAAAATAACCCTTTTGAATTCCATACCTCCAATTGTTTTCAATATCTATTTCAAACTAATGTGCCTGATGCAATGTGGTGGGCTCCTTATCTCTCAATCTATAACTCATTTTCTTATCAAAGGCTCCCAAATAGACAACTAAGCACAGTGCATCATTAGGTCTCATACATTCTGGTATTCTGTTCAATGCCCTCATAAATCTGAGGTTAAAGGCTGGGATCAACTCATCTTCTTCAATATGGATGTACGTGAAGTCACTAATAACTGCATATTCAGAAATTCTTTCACCATATTGTACTAGAAATGCATATTTAAAATCATGCCAAGAGCTGACAGAGCGAGCTGGAAGGTAGGAGAACCAATCCCTTGCATCTTCATCTAGAGATTGAACAAATAATCTCATAACTACATCTTCATGGTCAATCTTGAAATCATCTATAACATTTATAAACTACTGCAAGTGTCTCTCAGCTGATTCATCCTTTGCGCCACTAAATTTGGGCAAATATCTTCTAATTTTAGGTGGAAGAACATTTGGGTAGCCACAAATGCCACTAAAATTTATGGGCTTATATCTATCTATGTTGAAACTTCTTTTATTACATGGTTGGGACTGACTACTATACATTATTGCATTTGACACCTCACAAGGGTGCATAAGCTGACAATACATCCTTTTACGCTTTCGCAACCCTCTTCTCTACTCAGATTTTCAATCACAATATGACCTTAGGCCCTTAAAATATAAACTGCTATTTCAACCTACCTAAAGTCCTCTATATGAGTCTTTTGAAAAATATTGCATGCCCTTTTGAAATATAGAGTAGGTTCTAACAAAAGCATGCAAACTCTGCTTTCACCAATGTTTCCCTTTTAACCAGTGCTATTTCACCAGATAGGGAACTCTTCAAAAACTTGTACAAATACCTGGATATGTTGTAGCTGCTGATATGTTCATTCAACAGAGTCGCCACCTCCTTAGCAGAGGAATGAGCTTCAAACAGGCTAAAGCTAAAAATTAATTTCTTTCTTTCTGGGTCATCCACCAGCAAAGCCACAGATGAAACTTTTTCTTTTGCTGCAACAAGGCACCTCCAGGTCTGATTCTTCAATTTCTTAGACTCAAGCTTCACGGATATGACATTGTTTTCCCCAGCGGAGTCACCATTTTGTTGGTGACTCAGATGGGTCACAAATATATCACCAAGGATGACTAGATATTACTTTTGATCAATCACATCCCCAGCAAAGTCACCATTTTGTTGGTTTTTCTTCTAAATCAGCATCAGGGTTTGCTAGTTCCTATGCGCATGCAGATTCAGCCAACTAATACAGGAGGTTGCGTGAGCTCCTCCCCTTCACTTTTGGTTTTGCCGCACCAAGGGGGTATCCCTATAACTTAAGATGTAACCTTGACTAGCTCAACAACACAATGATTTAGCTTGACAGCAATAGGCAGAATACTCTCATGTATGGACCAAGATCTGTATGATAGATCACAAGGTGGGCAACGTTCTTGGACATATATGTCTAGTCAGGTATGAGAGCATGCATGGGGTTCCTAATCCTACTCCTACAACTAACAGGTGGAAGTGATGAAATGGGCGGACATAATGTCCGGGATGCAAGACAAGGGCTTTTGGCTCATAACTACTGATCCAGGAGCAGACTGGTGCCTATCCATTGGGCAAGGAGTCAACTAGACATATACAACAGATGGTTTGCAACTTTCACTCAAGTTTCAGGGGGTTGGACTGATGCTTGCCTTACAAACATCACCCAAGAATGGGTATCTAACTGTTTCTACTTACAGATATCCCTGCTGACATGCAACCAGATTCAAAAGAAGGAGAATAACATGCAGCAAATGGAGACAAGCAGATAGACACATGCAATAAGCATTTTTCATATAACATTAACACTGAAATTGAAAATATGTGCAAAATACACTCATGTTGAAAATCATAAACTCCAAAATGGGATAAAACAGCCAAGATCATGCCCTGTTCTTCATTATTTACACAAAAATGCCTCAGGCCTTCAACAACCTAAACAATGGTAACACAGTCTACCTATATCGGCCAGAAAGTGTACCACAAGCAATTAATTACATGGTTGACCAAAAATCCTGCCAAATAAATCCATCAGGAAGAATGGCGCTCAGAAGTTATTACTGCAACAGACAAGGGAAGCCTCGAGCCTTGTGCCGCCATCTGGAAGTCTTCATTCATAATTAGATAGCTTCACCGTTTGTACCATCGCCCATACCTCTGCTACAGTCGCCATTTATGGCTCAACCACCCGCGGCCTACCTGGAAACCGTCGCTGCGCTCAAAAAGTAATTTCTCGCCAAAACATGTTTTACTGAAGGTTCAAGTTATGCAGGAACATTAATCCCACATGCACGGTGCAGAGACTCCTTCAGCAGTTCAAAAACATGGCCACATGCATAATAAGTGTCGAGCGCTTTTGCCACGCTCGACACACGCCTTTCTCTCCAAAAGCCCATTGGCCAAACTTCTACCATCGGCTCACCCAAAAAAACTCTTGCCGACCTCAAAGGTCTCGCCGACCGCGAACTCCACACTTCACCATCGGTATGACTAAAGCCATCGACAAGCACAAAAGATCCTTCACCGACAACACAAGTCACCCTGATGGTACTTCAACAACCTCACCTTCTTCGGCAAGACGACCACCATCGGCCCAGCATCTCAAACCTATGCCAATATGCAATTTCCTGCCGATACCTTCAAAAATCCTGATGATGTCATCATCATATCCTGATGATGTCATCAGCATATCATGCCTACTACACACCTCCAAATATCCAGATGATGTCATCGTCATATTCGCAACATCGGAGGATCTCCATAAAATGACTTAGTGTTAGCAATATGACCCTCCAGACCTTGATGACATCACCACCATATCGGCATCAGGATGATATTTGGAAGATGACCGGATATTTGGAAATATCATCCTGATGCACAAATATCATGCTGCACTATAGCTCCACGAAAGATCAGGGTGATGTTAGATCATACCTGATATTTGGAAATATCACCCCGCACTAGACAATGCATGAAGCTGACAGGCAGATATCTCCCTTTGGAAATATCATGATGCAGACAGGCAGAAAAGCATATATCACCCTGATGTTCAAATATGATGACCCCGATGAATATCGGGTCATGCTCAGGACTTTGCAGCAACATCATCAGGATGATGACCGGAAACATGATGATGATGACCTCCTCCCCTTAAGAAAATATTATGCTGCAGCTGAAAAATACTGAGGAGGTCCAACACTTAGAATATTTTTTGGATTTTTAGGGAAGGTGCCTGCATGTTTATATGCTTGAAAACTGACTACTCATGCAGGCACCAACAAGCCCTATCTCCACTAGTACGCCCTTCGAAAACTCCACTAGGGCCACCTACAGCCCCACCTCTTGCACCTCTACCAGTCATCACCATTATATCTTCCAAGTTTAAGGCCTCCTTCCCCAAGGCCGCTACCATATGGTCCAAGCAACCTCTAGTGAGGAGTCATTCTCCAACTAAGACTACATCTTCCAAGGCAATGTCATTATCCTCTGAAATAATATTGAAATCATCATCCTCAACTTGCCACAGTGCCAAAACTTCATATTGTTTCTATAATAATAGATATGAATCCATTATTGTGACCATTCCCACCCATTATCTCATCTCAGGGTATAGGTGAAAGTTGCAGGCACCAATTCTCTGCAACTACAGCTCTTTAAACCTACATCTCTTTGTAGCTTGCCATAGTGTTGCTCTTGTCCCCACCCTTCATCTCACCTCCAGATGTAAGTGAAAGTTGCAAGCATAGGTTCCATTCAACGTCAATTCTCCATAGCTTAATGTGCATCTTCAACAAACCAAGCTTGAGGCCTCCTCCAAACCCACCAAAGTATGTATGGTTCACCATAAGTGAAACTCCTCAACCTTCAACATTCCTTCACCATATCCTCTGCCATGGGTGCTACCATTGCCTTAGTCAACATATCCCAATCCCCCAGCCCACATCAACCACCTGAATCAGCCCCAGCCCACTTCCTCTACCCAAATCTCCACTAGAGCCGCAAGCATATGCACATCCACTGCCAAGGCCCCTTCAGCCTCTCGTCGTCCCCTAAGCTTCCACCTTGTTTGAGAGCATCATCATCACCCCCTACTCCTCCACCAATACTGGTGTCCAAACACTCCTGCACCAAATTCATCACCAGTAGCTTCTTTGAAGCTCTGAAGCCATTGTCTTAGCATCCAAACATAGCAATTTTAAGGAGAAAACCCACTTTGGGCTTCCAAATAATGAGTAGGAACCCAACGCCTTCATCCTCCTTTGAAGCCAAAACCTATTAGTCTGGGGCTTCCTCCTCCAACCCAACTCCACTTATGTCAAGCTCCACCTTAGTCATCTCTAATGACCCCTTCACTAATCTCTCCTTACTGGCCACCATGAAGGGTTGACCCCATTCAAAAAACTACTTCACTCTAAAACTCGTGGCATGTGGCTCGGTTTCAGCACTTGAATATAATGATTTAACAAAAAAGAAAATGGCCTCCAAAGTGATGTCCCATTTATCTAAATCATCATCGCCATTACCATCTTCATCGTCCTCATTGCTTGCTTCCTTCTCGCTTGCCATTCTATCTTTCCACTATCATTCCATGATTTTCATCAATTTTCTTTTCTTTTCTTTTATGCAGAATGAAATTTAATTGCGTCGAGAGGCATTTTATAGTGGTAGGGAAGAGCTAAAAGATTTAGATTCCAGTAAACAAAAATTTAAAAATTTAAAAACTAATTTAAATCAAAATATAGAATCTTTATAAAAACTACAAATTACCAGTAAGTTGGAATCCATGTTAATGGGGAAGGTGAAAGGACTAGGCATTTCACGGCATGACGAATGGAAATTGAATAAAAAATTCAAATAATTCTTGTAATGAGCGGTGCATGGGACATTTACATAACTGTCGGAAGTAAAAATAGCTTAGGCGAGCATATCAAATTGCAAGATATGAGGTGAGCTGAAGGATAATGCGAACAAAAAATAAAAGAATTTCCTTTTTGTTTTTTGGTATAGAAATTGATAGAGTAATTGGTGCGGCCACTTGGATTTTCTTCTTTGCATTTAAAAGTATGCAAAATGATTAGGAGATTGATTGGCTCATTTATTGAATCATTTGATAAACATATTCTATCAAATTTTTAGATTAGGTGATGAAGGGGAGTGCGAATAGAAAACAAAAGAATCACCTTCCGAGGAATCGATCCAAGGCACATGGATATTGGCAGAGGGCATGGAGCCTAGATTTTACCATGCCATAGCATTTTCTTAAAAGTTCCACTAGTCTTTCCAAAAAAAGAAAGCATTTAAAAAAAAATGCAGGTGGAAGAGGAGCATGGCCTCTTCTGCTTGAAGCGTAGATCCCTTTTCTCTTAGTGTTGTGCTCTCGAATGCCTTCACCTTGAAAAAACAAATCTACCTAAAAATTTTCCTTGGGAAGCCATTGTTGGACGTTAGGGTTCCTCAATTACCATCCACACATGTTTCAGGGTTAGTAGTTTGTATTACAATATTATTTTTGTTGCCATTTGTATGTTGTCCTTTGATTTTTAGTTTGAAAAAGGAGGTGATTTTAATGTCCATTTCAAATGTATTGCAGAAATAATGTAATGTGGATTATTGTATCATATCCATTTTTTAGTTGTAGAATTTAAATTTAAATGTATTGTGTAAATAATATAATAAGAATGGAATAATGTATTATGAATTATTATATTAAATGTAATTTTCAAGTATCATGATTCTTAATTATTATCAAAATGAATATGTAAGATGAAGTGTAAAAACGTGAATTATTTTTGAACTCTTTCTAAAAATTTCTCATTCACTCTTATTCAATATAAATATATATACATATTAATTTAAAATAAGATAAAATGATTTAAATATTTATCTGTACAAATGATCACAGAAATCAATTGAATGTATGCTTAAAATACTTTTAAAGTAAATTTAACTAAATCATATATATAACACATTCCTCTCATAAATTTAAACTAGAAACATAGAAGGAAATTTATTAGATCTTAGAGAATTCTAAAATCTATTAATCTCTTGAAATATAGAAATTCAGATTATACCAAAACTTCATTAATCATTATACCTGTAAAACAATAATGGATTCAGTAAATAGAATAGACAAAAAATGCTTAGAAATATGCCTTAATTATACTTAGATTACTTTTTATAATTTAGTGTAAGGTAGTTTCCTAAAAAGTAGTTGACTTATCTCATTAATAATAGTAGTTGTTTTAATTTGAATTTAATTTAATAAAAGTAATTATGCAAATAAGTTAAGATTTAATTTTTAATGAAATTAATAAGTTTTACGTTATACAATTTTTTAAAAACTATAAAAAATCATAATCCTATTCACGTTGAAAATTAAAATTGACAAAAGGAAATAAAAATTTGTTAAATAAAAAAAAATAAGAAATAAGAATTCATAATTTTTAAAAATAAAAAAAGATGAAAAAAAAATAATATATGTTTTGTAAAAAATCAAGGAGAACTTTAAAATAAAAAGGGAAACAATCAATATTTTTTAGTAAGGCAAGAAAGAAAAAAATAATGGTTAAAAATAAAAGAAAACATATCAAAAGCAAGTCATAATCCTATTCAATTTGAAAATTAAAAATAAAAATAAAAAATAAAGTCATAATCCTATTCAATTTGAAAATTAAAAATAAAAATAAAAAATAATATATCTTATGGTGGTAGGGTTTGTTTTGCAAGATCAGGGCATTTTGTTTGTAGTCTAGTTGTAATGTTGAAACTTTGTTTAATTTTTCTGTTAAATATAATATAAAGGGAGTTGGCCCCAAGTCAGCAGTTAACCAAGAAAAAAAAATATCCCTTACAAATCTTTTAAAAGTTAGGGAAAACTACAAAATAAAAAGGGAAACATCAATATTTTATTTTCAATAAGACAAAAAATCTACACACAAAAATACAAATTTATAATTTAAAATTATATATATATTTAAAAATATTATAAAAAGCAAACTAAAACTTTAAAATGAAAAGGGAAACATCAATATTTTTTAATAAAACAAGGAAAACAATGGTTAAAAATAAAAGAAAGCATCTCAAAATAAAGTCGTAATCTATTTAATTTGAAAATGAAAAATCAAAGATGAGAAATAAAAATTTGTATTTTTTTTTAAATGAAAAAAGAATATCCTTAAAAAATCTTTAAAAAACAAGAAAATCTGTAAAATAATCAATATTTTTTAATAAGACAAGAAAAATTACATATCTTTAACTATATAAATATTCAATGATTGAATAGATGAATGAACCCTATGATCTTCTATAGCGTGTAGTTATTTCTTTTCTTATAGTTGAGGGCTTGGTGTAAGATTTGGCTATGGAGATAGCCACTCAAGATCTAGAGGCCTAATGGAAAGCACAAATAAAAGAGAAGATCAACATGACAAGAATAAATGGTATTCCTATCAAAGAATGTAACTACAACAATATATAATATTACTCTCTCATTCTCTACCATTGCAATATGCTATGGCATACGTTGCTTATAAAGACAAGGTTGAGAGATAAGATGTCATATAACAAGTGTCTTAATCCTATGACATGTGACAACTAGACCACATGTGTAGGATAAGACAACTATCAACAACAAGAGACAACTCTCAACATCTAGAAACAACTAGAATGCTTCCTAAGTCAACTCAACATGTGAATATGTGTGTGAATATTATTTAACTAATAAAAGTTAAATAATATGAATTATTCAGACAAGGGGAAAATAGCTAGTAAATATTAAACTAGAAATGAAATACCCCTATTCACACTAACACCCCCCTTAAGTACAACTTAGGGAGAAGTTGACAAATGCAAGGATGCAATGATGAATGGGTCTCGACTACTAGGCCATGTTAGGTACCCATGTACAAACAAATCTCAAGTGGAGTAAAGGAGAAAACCTCGTGGGAAAAAACTCCTCCCCAAAAGTGAGAATGCAAGAAGTGTGGAAAGGTAGACTCAACATGAATCATATGCTACCAATTCCAACACATATACAATGAATATTCCCCCCAGAAGAGAGACCAAGTAGCCCCCCCTCAATGTAGAGTCTCCTACACTTATGGTAGATGCCTGACAATGAATGCTTAAGATGTTCCACAATCGCCGAACAACGTTCCTTCCCTTAAGAAGAAACAAGACCAAGAATGTATGCAGGATTTCTTCCCATTCCTGAAAGGAGTATGAAGGAAGAAAACTCAAGATGTATGAAGTCTCTGAACTCTACTCAAGTGTCGTCATGTCGATGCTGAAAGAAGCCACTATCAAATTAGAAGTCCTAGGCCTGCTTGAAGAAGGTAACAATCCAAGATCTAATGGAAACTTATGTAGAACATGATCCAAAGACAAATAATCCTCTAAATGTTTCTCAAGGATCTCCAACTCAATGCCAAACTGTGACAAGTGAAGAGAAGAAAAAACAAGAGAGTATGAAGGTTCCCACATCACATCTGAAGAAGATGATGTAACTCCATGAAAGTCAACATTGAAGAGGAGATGAATAACCTCAATGGTGTCCTCCAAGTCTACAAGATAGGACTCACAAAACAAGCCTACAATACCTTTCAAGTACTCATCCCAAGTAGTTGAATCTGGAAGACTATGAATGTCCTGCTGCACCAAATCAACAAAAACTATGGATGTAGCAACACTAAATTTTTTAGATCCAACAAGTGATGGAGATGAGATCTCAGTGCATGTCATCTGACTACACTACTCATTGGTCAATGATGTGTCCACACAAGATGTCTAAGTGTGTATATTAGAGGTGCCTGCCAATGTTGGAATACAAGGGTCATCAGCCTCAAGATGTTGACTCATAGATAAAGAAGATGAACCCTCTAAATCTTGATTAGGAGTCATAGAAGCCAAAGTCTTGATAGAAGTCTCTCTAGGAGAAAAGGCATCTATAGAAGTCTTTATGTCATCATAACATTCAAGATCCTCCCAGTCATTAAGCACTGCAGTTGTTTTATGATCATATGGTCGTAAAACATCAAGTGGAAGAAGACAATCCAAGGCAAGATCTTCTAGGAATGGAGGATCAACTGGATCTCCATACATCTCCCAAAATTTGATCGAAAGGTCATGAGGACACTCAATATTAGCAATATCCATTTGGGTGTCAATATCAACACTACAACCAATCACTCCTAGGATGTGTTCAATCTTAAAATCCCACACAAATTTTCACCAATAGGATGTAGGTTGAGGAACAAGTCCATAGAAATGTAGCAAAATATGAAGCCACCTGAAATGCGTCAGGATTCCATCTTGCCAAGACTTATACTTTCCTCTAATCAATCTTATTATAGAAGGATGCCTTTTAATACCCATGATTAACTCCTCAAATTTAGTCACACAATAGACCAATCAAGAGACTCAATCCAACAAAAGCACAAGATTACCCCCCAAATTTACTTAATCATGAGAATCCCCCAAGAAAATTATGATTATGGCACTTTATAATTAGTGTGATTACAGTTGCCACAAGCCAAAAAAAAACATAGTCTTTTGATTTTGGTACATGCAAATGCCAAAATTAGGCTATAACTAAAAGTATAGATTCTGAGCAAAATTAGACCAAACTGATTGCAGATCTAAGAAGTACTTGAAAAATCATGCAATTTCAAAAAAAATTGCTAGAAAATGTTACTGAATGACCCCAAACGGAGCCTTGGAACGTCTGAAAACGAGAACTGCTCATCAACAGTGATGGAAATCTGTAATTTATGTGGAAAATCCAAATCCCAAAATCAAAATCCATCTACAACACTGTGAAGCCTACAAAATTTTGCCCCAAATCAAAAAAATTGTACCAAAATTAGAGCAAATATGACTAAGTTATAGGCATTCAAAGATCAGCTACCAAATCAAAAACTCCATTGGAGAGGGGGGAGAAAATGTAAAAAAAATTGCCACCAAATTTGGTGGAACTGCTGCCAAATATGGAGGTCTGCTAAATGTGGATGGCTACCAGATAAATTAGAATCTCACCAGATCTAGAACTCTGCTAAATATAGAGGATTCCCAAAAATGTCACCAATTTTGGTAAACTACCAAATATCCTGCTAAATCTAGCGGATTGCCTAAAAAAGTAGATCTAGAACTAGGTATTAAAAAAATAGTTTTATGGCCAAATGGCCTATGTTGCCCATACAAATCTGAATTGTTTTGAAAGGGGGTCAAGCCCCTTAAAGGGACCATGAGGCCCTTGCAGGTCACAGGGGCCCTATAGGGGCTTTGAGTTCAAGGGGCACCCATAGTGCCTTGTAGGGTACCCTGCAGTAGTACCCCTATGGGGTACCCTACAACAGTACCCCTGTGTAGAGCCTATGCAGGGTAATAATGCCCCTTTTTATATTTTTTTTATTTTTCAAAAACAAAATTTACCCTGTAAAAATCTTTAAAAAAAACTACGATAGAATTTTGGAAAACACTTTTAATTTTTTTTTTAAATTAATTGCAGAAAAAAGAAGGGTACCTACGCAATAAATTTCTGCAAGGAATATTCTACAGAATATTCTCATCCGCACAGCGAAGGGGGAAAAAAATTTGCCTTTTGAGATGACTTCCGATTTCAATGATTTGGCAGTCAATCTTAGGGTTTTTGGGCCTCCTGAACGCAATGGTAGGGTCGGATTTGAGCCAAAATGCTCCAAAACATTAGGTACCTAATGGATCTTGCATGCACCTCGCAACTTCAAACCCTCATAGATTTGCCCTCTAATGTTTGATCTAGACAAAACAAAAGATGATTTCAACTATCTTAAACCTCCTGAACACAATGGTGTGCTTAGATTTGCAGCAACATGCTCCAAGAAGCCCTCTCAAATCTGGTATTTCTATCAAATTTTTATGATTCTTCAGGTCATCATTCGATGTAAGAGAATAGAATACTCAATTTTTCAAGATCTACCATGATTTGCACTCAAGATCTCTCAATAGACTAACCAAAGTTAATCTAGAGCTTTGATACCATGTAAGATTTGGCTATGGAGATAGCCACCCAAGATCTAGAGGCCTAACGGAAAGCACAAATAAAAGAGAAGATCAATATGACAAGAATAAACTGTATTCCTATCAAAGAATGCAAATACAACAATATACAAGATTACTCTCTCATTCTCTACCATTGAAATATGATATGGCATAGTTTGCTTATAAAGACAAGATTGAGAGATAAGATGTTGTAGTCATGTGACAAGTGTCTTAATCCTATGACATGTGACAACTAGATTACATATGTAGGATAAGACGACTATCAATAACTAGAGACAACTCTCAACATCTAGAAACAACTAGAATGCTCCCTAAGTCAATTTAACATGTGAATATGTGTGTGAATATTATTTAACTAATAAAAGTTAAATAATATGAATTATTCACACAAGAAGGGGGAAATGCTAGTAAATATCAAACTAGATATGAAATACCTATTCACACTCACACTTAGACTAGCTATTCGTATGAGATAATCATTTAAATCATTTAAAGTGCAAATATTTAAATACAATATTTAATATTAATAGAAAAGTATTGTGAATCTTGATCATCTAGGTACCCCCAAATGAGAATCTTAAATGATTTAATACAATATATGTAGCTTTTCCACAACATTCAACTTAACTTATTTTACAAAACTCTCCATAAGAGAAACATGAGACAACCCTAAATTCTTATATCCATACCAGTCATTATACATAAGAAAGAATTAGGGTTAGTTTTATGTTTAGAATTAGAGTTAGGGTTAAAATTAGGGTTATTAAATGGTTTAGGTTAGAATTAGAGTTATGGTTTGTATTAGAGTTTGAGATACGATTAGAGTAATAATTATGGTTAGAAATAGGGTTAGGGTTAGAATTAGGATTGGAGTTAGCATTAGTATTGGGGTGAGGGTTAGGGTTAGGGTTAGGGTTGGAGTTAGCGTTAGTATTGGGGTGAGGGTTAGGGTTAGGGTTAAAATTAAGGATAGAGTTAGGTTTAGGGTTAGCATTAGTATTGGGGTGAGGGTTAGGTTTAGGGTTAGAATTAGGGTTAGGGTTAGAATTATGTTTAACTAGAGTTAGGCTTAGCATTAGTGTTAGGATTAAGGTTAGGGTTAGGGTTACAAATATAATTAGGGTTTGAATTGGGGTTATTAAAGGACTCATGTTTGAATTAGGGTTAGGGTTAGTATTAGAGTTAGGGTTAGAATTAGGATTAGAATTATGCTTAAGAATAAGGTTAGGGTTAGAATTAGGGTTACGGTAAGTGGTAGTATTCGAGTGAGGGTTAGGATTAGGGTTAGGGTTAGAATTAGGGTTAGTATTGGGGTGATCACTAGGGTTATAATTAGGGTTAGGAATTAGACTTACAATTAGTGTTAAAGTTAGGGTTACAATTAGGGATAAAATTTGGGTCTTGTTTAGAATTAAAGTTAGGGATATAATTAAGGTTAGGGTTAGGGTCCAAATTCAAGTTAGAATTAGGGTTAGGGTTAGGGTTCAAATTAAAGTTAGAATTAGGGTTCGAAATATGGTTAATGTTAGTGATATAATTAGGGTTAGGGTTATGTTTACAATTACAGTTAGGGTTATAATTAGGATTAGTGTTAGGGTTTTTCCTAGAATTAGGGTTACTGTTAATATTATAGTTAGGTCTTGAATTATGAATAGAATTAGGGAGAAAATTAGGGTTAATAAAATGTAGATTAGAATTAAGGTTAGGGTTAGAATTATGCTTGGAATTAGGGTTAGGGTTAGCACTATTGTCAGGATTAAGGTTAGGGTTACGGTTAACATTATTGTCAAGATTAAGGTTAGGGTTAGGGTTATAGTTACAATTTGGGTTCGAATTAGAATTTAAGGCTACAATTAGGGTAAAGGTTAGGGTTCATGTTCAAGTTAGAATTAGGGTTAAAAATATGGTTAGGGTTAGTGTTACTATTGGGGTGAGGATTAGGGTTAGGGTTAGAATTAGGGTTAATATTAGAGTTAGGGTTGGAATTATGGTTAGAAATATGGTTAGGGTTAGGGATAGAATTATGGTTAGGGTAACAATTATGATTGGAATTAAAGTTAGGGATAAAATTTGGTTTTTGTTTAGAATTAAAGTTAGGGATATAATTAGGGTTAGGGTTAGGGTTTAGATTCAAGTTAGAACTAGGGTTAGGGTTCAAATTAAAGTTAAAATTAGGTTTAGAAATATAGTTAGGGTTAGTAATATAATTAGGGTTAGGGTTATCTTTTGATTGACAATTAGGGTTACAATTAGGATTAGTGTTAGGATTAAGGTTAAGGCTAGCATTAGTGTTAGGATTAAGGTTAGGGTTATGATTACAAATACAATTAGGGTTTAAATTAGGGTTTGGATTAGGGTTAGTATTAGAGTTAGGGCTATATGTAAAAAGATGAGGGACCAAAAACTTGCCACATGACTTTTTGGTACCATATAAGTCATAACGCAAGCACATTATAACGCGCTTGCGTTATGGCTCAGTATTACCGAGCCTATAACGTGACTCGTGTTATAACACAAGCACATTTTGCAAAAGCAAAACTCTCTCTCTCTCTCATTGGAGTTTGAATCACCTGTGTAATTTCTAAGGGAGAGGGAGAGAGAGAGAGTTTAGGGGTTAGGGGTCAGGGTTTAGGGGTATTATTTAGGGTTTATGAGTTTAGAATTGCTCAAATTTAGGGTTTAGGGGAATTATTTAGGGTTTAGGATTACTCAGGTTTAGGGTTTAGAAAGAGATAGACAGATGGGACCAATAGATATTGGGAGAGATAGAGGAGATAGAGGGGAGAGATAAGGAGATAGAGAGTGAGGGACATGTCCAGGGACATAGGGAGAGAGATTGAGAGGTAAAGGGACGATAGAGATAGGAAGATAGGGAGAGCTATGGAGATAGAGGTTTAGGGTTTCTTGGGTTTAGGGTTTAGGGGTTTGGGGATTTAGGGGTTTAGGGTTAGGGGTTAGGGTTTAGTGGCATTATTTAGGTTTTATGGTTTAGGGGTTACGTGTTAAGGTTTAAAGGTTTAGGGTTTAGGGGATAGAGAGAGTATCGATAGGGAGATATAGAGGAGACCAAGGGGAGAGATATAGAGATAGAGAGAGAGGGACATGGCCAGAGACATAGGGAGAGAGATTGAAAGGTAGAGGGATGATATAGATAGGGAGATTAGGGAGAGATAGGGAGATAGAGGTTTAGGGGTTAGGGTTTAGAGGCACTATTTAGGGTTTAGGGGTTTAGGGGTAGAGAGAGGTTTAGGTTTTAGGCTAGGGGTTAGGGTTTAGGGGAATTATTTAGGGTTTATGAGTTTAGGGTTTCTCAAGTTTAGGGTTTAGGGTTTATGGGTTAGGGGTATGGGTTTAGGGTCCAATTATTTAGGGTTTAGGGATGCGTGTTAAAAACAATCTCTCTATCTTTATCTCTCTCCCCCCCTCTTTAACTCATCTCTATGTCTCTCTCTCCTAGGGTTGCTTAGGTTTAGGGTTTAGGGGTTAGGGGTTAGGTGTTAGGGGTTAGGGTTTAGGGTTTAGAGGTTAGGGGTTAAGGTTTAAAGGTTTAGGGTTTAGGGTTTAGAGAGAGCAGACTGATACGGAGATATAGAGGAGGCTGAGGGGAGACATAGGGAGATAAAGAGTGAGGGACATGGCGAAAGACATAGGGAGAGATATTGAGAGGTAGAGGGATGATAGAGATAGAGAGATAGGGGAGAGATAGGGAGATAGAGGTTTAGGGTTGCTTGGGTTTAGGGTTTAGAGGTTTAGGTTTGTTCAAGTTTAGGGTTTAGTGGTTAGGGGTTAAGGTTTAGGGGCATTATTTAAGGCTAGGGTTTATGGTTTTAGGAGTTAAGGTTTAGAGGTATAGGGTTTAGGGTTTGGAGACAAAGGACTCATTGGGAGATACAGAGGAGACAAAGGGGAGAGATAGGGAGATAGAGAGTGAGGGACATGGCCAAAGACATAGGAAGAGAGATTGAGAGTTAGAGGAATAATGAGGGACATGACCAGAGACATAGGAAGAGAGATTGAGAGTTAGAGGAATGATAGAGATAGAGAGATAGAGGTTTAGGGTTGCTTGGGTTTAGGGTTTAGTGGCATTATTTAGGGTTTAGAGGTTTAGTGTTGCATGTCAAAAGCTCTCTCTCTCTCTCATCGACAAAGAAAATGGAAACAAGAAAACTAGGACATTTTAAGAGGGATGAGGATATAAATTGGGAGGATGAAATGGAAACAAGATTAGATGGGAAGAATGATGAGAGGAGAGGTGGAAAATAGTAAAATAGGTGAAATTGGTGGGATCTAAACAGAAACTAGAAAGGAAAAAAACTAGGAGGTAGATAGGTGAGACTCTCTCTCTCTCTCTCTCTCTCTCTCTCTCTCTCTCTCTCTCTCTCTCTCTCTCTCTCTCTGAGTCAGAGAGAGATAGAGAGATAGGGAGAAAGTGATATATAGGGGGAGAGAGAGAGAGAGATATAGAAAGAGAGTCATAGTTTTATTTTTTCCATTTCCTTCATCGATAAGGGAGAGGGAGAGATAGGGAAATAGAGGAATGATAAGGGAGAAGGAGGTAAGAGATATGGAGAGAGCGAGAGATAGATAAGTAGAAAGAGAGAGGAGACAGATATGGAGAGATAGAGGAGAAAGAGGGGAGAGATAGGGTGATAGAGAGTAAGTGAGATGTCCAAAGAGATAAGGAGATAAGGGAAAGATATGGACATAGAGGTTTGGGGTTTCTCGAGTTTAGGGTTTAGGGGTTAGGGGTTATGATTTAGGGGCATTATTTAGGGTTTAGGGGTTTAGTGAGAGACTGCTTTTGACATGCAACCCTAAACCCCTAAACCCAAGCAACCCTAAGCCTCTAAACCCTAAATAATTCCCTTCCCTAACCCCTAATCCCTAGACCCACGAAACCCTAAATCTCTATCTCTCTATATTTATAATCCCTCTACCTTTCAATCTCTCAATAATGCCCCTAAACCCTAAACCTAAGAAACCCTAAACACCTCTCTCTCAACCCCTAAACCCAAGCAACCCTAAACCTTTATCTCCCTATCTCTCCCTGATCTCCCTATCTCTATCATCCCATTACCTCTCAATCTCTACCTATGTCTTTGGCCATGTCCATCACTCTCTATCTCTCCCCTCGGTGTCCTCTATATCCCCCTATTGGTCTTCTCTCCCTAAACCCTAAACCTCCAAACCTTAACACCTAAATAATGCCCCTAAGCTCTAAACACTAAGCCCTAAACTTGAGAAACCCTAAACCCCCAAACACCAAATCCTAAACACCTAAACCCTAAACCTCTATCTCCTTATCTCTCCCCTATCTCCCTATCTCTATCATCCCTCTACCTCTTAGTCTCCCTCCCTATGTCTCTGGACATGTCCCTCACTCTCTATCTAGAGAGAGAGGTATTTAGGGTTTCTTAGGTTTAGGGTTTTGGGGCATTGTTTAGGGTTTCTCAAGTTTAGGGAGAGAGATTGAGAGGTAGAGTGATGATAAAGATAGAGAGATAGAGATTTAGGGTTTCTTGGGTTTAGGGTTTAGAGGCTTAGGGTTTCTCAGGTTTAGGGTTTAGGGGCATTATTTAGGGTTAGGGGTTTACGGTTGCTTAGGTTAAGGGTTTAGGGTTGCATGTCAAAAGTAGTCTCTCTCTCTCTAAACTCCTAAACTTTAAATAATGCCCCTTAATCATAACCACTAACCCCTAAACCCTAAACCCAAGCAACCCCAAACCTCTATCTCCCTATATCTCCCTTTTCTCCATATCTCTCTAGACATCTCACTCTCTATCACCCTATCTCTCCCCCCTTTCTCCTCTACATTTCCCTATCTATCTCCTCTCTCTCTCTACCTATCTATCTCTCGCTATCTCCATATCTCTTACCCCTTCTCCCCTATCATTCCTCTATTTCCCAATCTCTCCCTCTCCCTATATATCACTTTCTCCCTATCTCCCTATCTCACTCTGCCTCTTAGAGAGAGAGGGAGAGAAAGAGTGAGGGAGAGGGAGAGAGAGAGAGATGTTTAAGTTCACCATAATGCAAGCACATTATAATGCGCTCACGTTATATGAATGTACAAAATACGAGTGCGTTATAATGCGCTCGCATTATGCATTACCTTGGTTATTTCCAAGCCTAAGGCTTGGATTTGTCTTGGGCTTCCAACCCAAAGTCTTGGACTATGTTTAGGATGTCCAAAGACATGTTTTTCCATATTGTAGTAAAAACCACATAATTTGGAGCGTGCTCCCCATCAGGTTTGCACTTATTTCGATGAAAACTCAAAACAAATACCACCATAATCTTGATATCTCTATTAGCTATCTAACCATATAATTTTTTTCACATTTTGAGTATGTTAAGGGTTTTATCTATAATTTCTTTTGTTACTATATCCATTTTTGTCAAAAACCAGTGTCTAGTATTTTTGACCTTTTTTTTTAACCATTCATTGACATTTGAAATAAGTTACATTTTTAGAAACTAGACTCCATTCTACACGTATTCAAAAAAAATCAATTTTTAAATAGTTTTCAAAAATTTTAGGGGGGAGCACACTCAATTTTCTATTTTTCAGGATGTGTCCCCAAATTACTAAAAAATTAATTATTCATAAAAAAATTATCAAAAAAATCAGGGATAAACTACATGGTGTTAGCTAATTTCTCACCGAAGCAATTTTTGAAATACTAAAAAAAAAGTTAACATTTTAGGGGGAACACACCAAATGCTATGTTATATTTTTTTTAGGAAAATAGGACCAATTTGTGTGCTTCCCCTTTTTGAACCCCTTAATCTCAACCATTTTTGGAAAAAATTAGTAGTTTAGAAACTAGATTCGGAGCACTACGACTCTTGTTTTTGTTCCATCTTCAAATTTTGAGTGTAGCTATCTTCAATTTCTCATCCAACATCAAGGTTTCCTGATTTTAGAAAAAAAAAGTGGCATTTTAAGACCCCCTTTTGGTCCCCCATCTTTGTGCACTTACCCTTGGAAAGAATTAGGGTTAGAATTATGATTAGAATTAAGGTATGTTTATGGTTATAATTAGGGTTAGTGTTATAATTAGGATTTGGGATAGGTTACAATCAAGGTTACGGTTAAAATAATGTTGTTTATATGTTGCAACTATGGTTAGAATAACCAAGTTAGGGTTAGGGTTAGGGTTAGGGATAGAATTAGGGTTAGTGTTATGTTTAGAATTAGAGTTAGGGGTTGAAATTATGGTTATTAAAGGGTTCATGTTAGAATTAGGGTTGGGGTTAACATTAGTATGGCAGTGAGGGTTAGAATTAAGGATAGAATTAGGTTTAGGGTTAGCATTAGTATTGGGGTGATGGTTAGGTTTAGAATCAAAGTTAGGGATAAAATAGGGTTAGGATTAGTGTTCAAATTCAAGTTAGAATTAGGGTTAGGGTTAGGATTCAAATTAAAGTTAGAATAAGGGTTAGAAATATGGTTAAGGTTAGGGATATAATTAGGGTTAGGGTTATGTTTAGAATTATAGTTAGGGTAGAAATTAGGATTAGTGTTACGGTTCTAGCTAGAATTAGGGTTACAGTTAATATTATAGTTAGGTATTGAATTAGGAATAGAATTAGGGATAAAATTAGGGTTAATCAAATATAGGGTAGAATTAGGGTTAGGGTTGTTATTTGTAATGTGCTAAAATCTCACAGGCTAAAATTAGTATTCCAAAAGCATTACTCATTCCAAATAAGGAAAGTGAATCATTTATAATTATCAAATATCCATAGTTGCACAAATTAGCAAGTTTCCAACAAAGGAGTACAATTGCATACACTAAAAGAGTGTTACATTTTCATTTGCATACACCACAAGGGGCATTACATTACATGTCATTCTACTTTTGTTCTATCGAACCTCACAGAGAGAGAGAGAGCATCATCGTGGTGATATCCACCCTACCATAAAACATTGAGCTTCCCCGTGCTTGCCTACTAGGAGGCCCGACCCATCACGAGGGGTCTAGCAAATTGACAACAGATTGGAAGAAGGAATCTAGTGCTCTTCTCAATATTCATACATAAATACAAGAATGGAAAATACATCCTCAACTCATACATATGTTCTATACCCTATCCAATGATACATTCAAAAATGATCACTCACTAATAGAATAGATTACTTGGAAAACAAGTCATAAGATAATTCCATAGTAAATCAATGGTCTTCAAAATCTTAACACTTTACAAACATAGATTAAGCTCCTACAAGCTTGCTAACTCAAAATCTTAAAATTCCTAACGATCAGACACAACACAAAGACCTTTTTACTCTCATGATCCAAAGGTTAGAAGAATTATCACACCCATTGATATTCCAAAAATGTATACAATAATAGAGAATATATAGTCAATCTAAATAAACCAAGATGAGTATTCATGCACATACCAATGGTTATTATAGGGATAACACATTTCTCAAAGATGCCCAACAAATATAACATTTTCACATCATCAAAATTTATAGGTTATATTAAAGAAAGGTTATTATACTTATCTTTTCATAATAATGTTTTCGAAAATAGAATATTAGTAAACTCTTAATTTCATTCAAAAAGAGAAGGATAATCAACTATCATTAATCTTTACCTCTTTTCATTATCTACATAATATAATGGAATCATAATTGTCTAAGTGGAGGATCTAACCATAAAAGAGTTGTTCGCATCCTTGATTACTTTTGAAATTTATCAACATACAAAGGAATGCTTTCAATGAAAGAAAGGTTATACCAAGAACAAAGTCTATGCCTAGCAAGTTATAAAGTTTCAACCAAGAAGTTAATAGAGGATTGAGACAATTGGTCTCTCAAACATGCTTAATATATTTATCGTGCTCTACCTTTATATAGAAAGGACTCATACTGTGCTCGAAAGAATTCAATGGACTCTCTTAGAATTCTATGGAATATTAGAAAACATCTTAAAACAGGGAACATGAAATTTGTAGTAGATATGACTAGAGAGCGATCGATACTATAATCATGCTACCTCAGGTAAATATGATGGCCTAGTCTCCAACCAAAAACACTAGCCAACTAAAGGAATATGCTTTAATTCATAGCAAAAACTGATTAATTATAATCACTCAGCAAAACTAATATACAAGAATTATATCAAATGGTGTAATTTGTTATAACATTGTCGACTTAAGAGGAATTCTTAACTCCGCACACCATTTTCCAAAAGTTCATCTAGTAAACAGCAAGAATAAAGGCTAGATCACATCCCTTAAGGATTATCGATTTAAGAACTTATGATTGAAAGTGATCTCGAATCTATTCAACACTTATGATATAAGCTAACTAACTGGTTTTAGGATAAGGACGACTTACTTGAACTAGTAAAAGAAAGGCCGATTACCTTCATTTACAGGGCGTAATTAAATACTTCTTCAAACTGAGGTTGTATTCACCGAGGATCAAGGATATCAGATTATTTGAGAGAAGATAAACTTCGAGGTAATTGTTCAAGAAAAACATCAAGACAAGGTGCAATAACTGGTGGCGTTGGATATTTAAGGTGATGCTAAATGAACTAACTCGTAAAATAGGCTTTAACAATGTGTGCTATGCTTCTTGATCAGAGGAAAATGAAGGTACGTCCTTCGTACCATAATGGTAGATATACATACAAATGAGAAGACAATATATAGGGCACGCAAACTATTTCACAGAATTCCTCAAGAGCTGACATCTCATGGAAAACAATGATTACAAGATATGCACAATGCTCTGCAAAAATAGATTGGATGATGAGGCTTTAGAAACTTTCTCGCATCCACTAATGGTAGGCGTAAGGTCAAATTCTAGTGTATTGAAGCTATAATCACAATTTTTTGGTAGACATATACACAAAATGTGGAAGTATAGATAAGACACATAGGGTACATAAAAGATCTATAGAAGAAGATATGAATTTGCCATTGTATGCAGAATATTGTATGTGGATAGCTCTTCAAGATTCAAAGACAGAAGTAATTTAATATGACCATTCTCTTCTTCCTATGTATATTACATACGCAAACTATTGGATAGAATGCCTCATAATGAAAACAAAACGTGCCAGAACAGAAAAAGCATGCGGTATGATGGCAGGATACCTCTAAAGATGCTATCTTACAGAAGACAATGCTTGTTAGACATGCACGAATAGAATTAGTTTTGAAGGCTTCAACAATGAAGTAGAAAAAAAGAAGCACCACCGAGGCACACAACTGTTGTCACAGCAAAACAAGAAGGTGCAAACTAAAACGCACAAGGATTGAAAATATACTACAACCCGTTCAGCCTGTTAATTTTAGTAATCAGATTGACAGTAAGAAACAATAAAACACAAATGCACACATAACACACATATACCCTGGGAAAACCTCCCTCTTGGAGGTGAAAAACCCAGCAAGAAAATCTCAGATCCGATTTATATTAAGAGCAGAAACAGATTACAACTTCACCCAGCTAGGGCACGAAACATAGATATCAAAATACAACTTATCTGAACCTTAATTCTGATCCAAACTGGTCAGCATGAAGCTCGCTTGCACATAAGAGTAATTGCACAGTAAACACAGAGGTTCGGCAGCCTTAGATAATCTATAACAGATCTAGGGTTAAACTTTGCTCATGCTAGAACAGATTTGCTTCACCAAGTAACAGGTTCACTGATGATTGCAGATGAAAGTGGGATGATCAAATCAATTATCGAACCATTGAACTGGTTGAACCGTCAAACCTGTTGAACCGTCGAACCTGTTGAACTTATCGAACGGTTGAACCTGTTGAACCGTCAAACCTGTTGAACCGTTGAACCATCGAACCTGTTGAACCGTCGAACGGTTCAACTATCGGCAGAACTCCTTGTTAATTGCAGAAGTAGATCACTAATAGAGAGTTGTCTCAAAGCAGAATTCAGTGTCTTGTATCTGAATTGTGACTACAAGTCACTTTACATTTATAGGAGATTGCCCAAACAATAACCTTGGTCGGCCTGATACAAGCCTGATACAATTTGGTGCCAAGTTCAAATTACATTGAAATAGGTCCTGACCTAATTTCAAGATACATCGAATAATGAATTCGCCCAATTAGGGCCTGCCTTAAATCGGATAATACAATTGAGATTCTCGAAATGCTAAGGCCGATAGGCCATTCAGTGTTTTATGACTAGGTTGGTCTCTAGAAGGGATCCGACCTAGCTACCAAAATCAACACTCCCTCTTAGCTAGGGAGGATTCCTTCATAAGGATCAAGTCACATAGTGACTACCACCATGGCTACTCCCATAGAAAACATAAGTGCTTATTGTCATCTCCACATGACGTTTACCATAGATACTCCCAGAGGGTGAACAAGCACATCATAGAATTTCTCCCATGATATCCACCATACCTACTTGCAGAGGGTGGCTCCACCATGCCTATTCACAGAGGGTGGATCCACCATGCCTACTCGCAGAGGGTGGAAGATATAGTATAATGTATCACTGATGCTGAGACTCCCTCTCAGCTAGAGCTTCATTCTCCACAACTCCAAGCTTGTCTCGAAAATATGCAAGCTTCACTCGAGCAAGAGGTTTGGTGAGAACATCCGCTGTTTGCTCATCAGTGCTAATGTACTTCAGCTGAATAGCATTCCTTTGCACCATATCCCAGATATAGTGATATTGAGTTTCCACATGCTTTGATCTGTCATGAAACACAGGATTGGCAGAGAGCTTCACACAGCTCTAGTTATCACTATGAATAACTGTAGGCTCCCAAGGTTGTCCAAACAATCCTGCAAGGAGTTTTCGAAGCCACACTACTTCTCGAGATGCCACACAAGCTGCAATATATTCTGCTTCAGTAGTACTCAATGCTACTAAAGACTGTTTCCTGCTACACTAGGATATCATGGCAGATCCCAAGCTGAAGCAAACTCCAGAAGTGCTCTTTCTATTAGTGACACTTCTTGCCCAATTAGAATCAGAATAGCCTTCCAAGGTAATGACTATATTAGAAGACTACTTCAATCCATATCCAACTGTACCACGCAAATATCTCAAGATATGCTTGGCTGCAACAAGAGGAATCTGCCTTAGTTCACACATGAACTGGCTGAGGGCACTCACTGCATAGCAAATGTCAAGTCTAGTGTTAACTAGATACATCAAGGATCCAATCAGCTGCCTGTATTTAGTAGGATCCACAAGATCAGACCTAGCTGCAGATTCACTCAACTTCTTTAAGTTAGTTTCCATAGGAGTAGGCATAGGTTTTCAATCTAACATTCCAAATCTCTTCAAAATATCAATGGTATATTTTCCTTGACTTAGAATAATTTCATTAGGTCTTTGCCATACTTCTAACCCTAGAAAGAAATGCATGAGACCTAGATCTTTCATTTCAAATTATGAAGTCAATTCTTCCTTACATCTAAGAATGAGATGATCTTCTCCAGTTAGGAATAAGTCATCAACATATAAAACCAAAATCAACATTTCACCATTGAATACCTTGAAGTAAAGGTAAGGATCAGCATCATTCTTACAAAATCCTAGGCTTACCAAGTACTTGTCAATTCTTTCATACCAAGCATGGGGGGCCTGCTTAAGGCCATATAATGTTTTCTTCAATCTGCATACATGAGATTCTTTCTTATGGATCACAAAGCCTTCAGGTTGCTCAATGTAGACCTCTTCTTCAATAACACCATTGAGGAAGGTTGTCTTTACATCCATCTGATGCAACTTCCATCCCTTAGCTTTGGGTCTAGGCATAATATCCCAAACATCATTCTTGATGATAGACTGATATTCTTCATCCATAGCATTCTTCCATGCTTGTTGTTTCATGGCCTCTTCAATGCTGGAAGGTTCAGTCTCAATGAGATTGCACATCAATGCAACATAGTTCGAGAATTTCTGAGGCCTCCTACTTTTTCTGAATGTGCCACTTGGAGCTGCAAACTTTTCTGCCTCTTGAATCTAGAGAGGTCTCTTCTTACTCACTGTAATGTCCCTAGGCCCATCGGTAGGATCCAAAGGTTCACTTGGATCATCATGATTTTCAGATTCTGTAGACTCTCTGAATCTTGGTATCATGCTCAATATCCATGTCTTGAGGGTTATCATGGACTTCATTGTGAATCTCTATACTTGAGCCTTTAGATCTTTTGAGTGCAATATTTTCTTCAAAAGTGACATCTCTACTAACCTCAATAAACTTCTAACCTGGAATGTAAATTCTGAAAGCTTTGGCTGTTTCACTGTAGCCCACAAGAATGCCTCTTTTGCCAGAAGGTTCCAACTTGGTTCTCTTCTCTTTGGGTACATGGATATATACTGGACTCCTGAAGATCCTCAAGTGACTGATATCAGGTTTGATCCCTGAAAATGCTTCTTCTAGAGTCATATCTTTCAATACACGGTGAGGCCATCTATTCTGAATGTGGACAGCGGTCCTAGATGCTTCGACCCATAGGAAAGTCTACAAATCCTGATCATGAATCATAGCTTTTGTTGCCTCAACTATGGATCTGTTCTTTCTTTCTGCAACCCCATTTTGCTAAGGGTTCTAGGGAACACAAAACTCCCTCTTGATCCCTGCCTCAACACAAAAATCATGAAAACTACCCGAGGTGTATTCACCTCCATTGTCAGACCTTAAAACTTTAATTCTTTTCCCAGATATATTTTCAGCTAAAGCTTTAAATTCTTTGAATCTACTTAGAACTTCATTAGATTATTTTGATTTGAGAAAGTAAATCCAAGTTTTCCTAGAGTAGTCATCTATAAAGATTACATAATATAAGAATCCACTTGGGGAAGCAACAGACATAGGTCCACATAAATCAGAATGCACAAGAGCTAATTTCTCTTTAGACCTACTTTCACTTTGACGAAATGGACTCTTAGTGTTTTTACCCATAGCACAACCTTTGCATGTATCATCATGAATATGACTAAGTTTAGGCATACCTTTAACTATCTTCTCAAGTGTAGGGAGGGCTCAGAAATGAAGATGTCCAAGTCTTCTATGCCATAGCTCACTTGACTCAGGAGCTCTTCATGAATGAGAGCTTGAACTAGATGTGCTGAAAGCTTATATAGGCTCTCATACCTATTCACAATGACACGAGCTGATTTGATGCTGGACTTCTTAGGCCATGCAAGCACTCTTCCCTCAGAATGTAATCTGATAACCTTTATCTTCTAGTGCTGATATGGAGATAAGGTTTCTTTTGATTCCTGGCACAAACAAAATATCAATGAGGAGAAGAGAAATTCTAGAATCTAAATTAAGAGAAGTAGTACCAAAACCTCTCACAGAATAGCAAGCATCATCACCAATGACCACATGAAGATTAGACTCTTTCTCCACTAAATATGAGAGATGCTTTCGATAGCTGATGATGTGTCTAGATGCACCACTATCAATCAGCCAAGTATCACTGTCTGAGGGTACATTGCTTGACAGAGCAGAAATGAAAAGGAAGTTTTCAGTATTAGACTAATTTGAGACTTCATTTAAGTTTGCTCCTTGTTGCTTAGACTAGGATAAACAGTCCCTTGCATAGTGTCCGAATTTGTCACACCTGAAGCACTTGATGTGAGACAGGTCCTTTTTCTTTTTCTTTGAATCATGAGGTGGATTAGACCTTTGATCTCTATTCCTCTTGAAATTGTTCTTCTTCCAGTAGCCTCCTTTCTTCTTGAAAGACTGGGTAGCAAGGACATGATTGTCTTCATGAGTGTTTTTGATAACTCCTCTAGCAGCTAGTCAAGACTCTTCTTGAATACAGTCAACCCTTAATCTATCAAACTTGGACAGATCAGCTCTTGCACTAATTCCTTGAATGTAGGATTCCCAAGATGCTGGAAGACCATTGAGGGCTAGCATAGTTAAATCATTTTCATCAACAATCTTTCCAATAGATGAGAGTGGATCTCTCAAATCAGAAATTCTCATGAAGTAAGCCATGACGGATTCACCTTTAGCCCATCTTGATGTGATGAAGCTGCTGCTTCAAAGCTAGAACACAACTAGTGTTGATGATTTCATACATCTCCTCCAAGGTTCTGAACATTGTGCTTGTTGTCTTCAGCTTGGAGATGATGAGAACAATGTGGTCCTTTACTGAATCAATTAAGATCTTTTGAGCTTGAAGATCTTTCTTCCTCCATTGGGTCTTTTCTCCTTCTACCTCAAGCTCGGAAGATTCTTTGGTCACAAAGTCTGCAAGGTCATTTTCATTCAACACAAGCATGATGTGGACTCTCCATGATGTGAAATTGGAAGCCCCATCCAATCTATCTTCCACCCTAAGAACCATCTTGAAGAAGTGATAAGAGTAGAAGTAGATAATTGGTTACTACAAATCCAATTATACTAATTCAAACCTAGCTCTGATACCATGTTAATTTTAGTAATTAGATTGACAGTAAGAAACAATAAAACACAAATGCACACATAACACACATATACCCTGGGAAAACCTCCTTCTTGGAGGTGAAAAACCTAGCATGAAAATCTCAGATCCGATTTATATTAAGAGCAAAAACAAATTACAACTTCGCCCAGCTAGGGCACGAAACTAAGATATCAAAATACAACTTATATGAACCTTAACTCTGATCCAAAATGGTCAGCATCAAGCTCGCTTGCACATAAGAGTAATTGCACAGTAAACACAGAGGTTCGACAACCTTAGATAATCTATAACAGATCTAGGGTTAAACTTTGCTCATGCTAGAACAGATCTGCTTCACCAAGTAACAGGTTCGCTGATGATTGCAAATGAAAGTGGGATGATCAAATCAATTATTGAACCATTGAACTGGTTGAACCGTCGAACCTGTTGAACCGTCGAACCTGTTGAACTGTTGAACCTATTGAATCGTCGAAACTGTTGAACCGTCGAACCTATCGAATAGTTGAACCTGTTTGAACTTATCGAATGGTTGAACCTGTTGAATTGTTGAACCTATTGAACTGTTGAACCTATTGAACTTATCAAATGGTTGAACCTGTTGAACCGTCGAACCTATTGAACCGTTGAACCTGTTGAACCGTTGAACCTGTTGAACCATTGAATGGTTCAACTATCAGCAGAACTCCTTATTAATTGTAGAAGTAGATTGCTGATGGAGAGTTGTCTCAAAGCAAAATTCAGTGTCTTGTATCTAAATTGTGACTAAAAGTCACTTTACATTTATAGGAGATCGCCCAAAAAATAACCTTAGTCAGCCTGATACAATTTGGTGCCAAGTTCAAATTACATTGAAATAGGTCTTGACCTATTTGCAATTTCAAGATATATCGAATAATGAATTCGCCCAATTAGGGCCTGCCTTAAATCAGATAATACAACTAAGATTCTCGAAATGCTAAGGTCGATAGGCCATTTAGCATTTTATGACTAGGTCGATCTCTAGAAGGGATCTAACCTAGCTACCAAAATCAACACAGCCAAAACCAAGTCACTCTCAAATTAACACAACGACTACTCAGGAAAGTGATGATCTGGTTATCTTAGGGATGTATATCAAAACATGGTTGAAGTACAATTCATCATCTATCATAGTTATAAGTATCCTCACAGTATGTATATAGAAAAGAGACAGAGGCATGTGAAGGCATAACATGGCATGGAAACTGTTTAAACATATATGCCAATATATAAATAGCGTAAACAACTCACCGTTATCACTTGTCCAACAAAATAATTTCATCTAAGATTTAAACTTAACCGATAGAAATGTTTCATTCGTTAAGAGGCCAAAATCTCTCAAATTCCATTTCCAGATCCTCATTGATAAATATACCAATTCCCACAGAGAATATGGTTTTCTCCCTGAATTCCCTCATTTTCTGGTTCCAGATCTATTACTTTTCCTATTCCCCCTACATTCCTCCTCCTTCCTTCTTAACGAAGAATGTTTCTCTCCTCTTTACTTGCTTTTAGATTTTTACATTTATTTTTCTTTTTTCTATTTTTTTGTTTTTCTTGCTTATCTTATGTTTTCTTTATCCCATTTATTTGTTTCCTTCTAAACAGGGTTTTTGCTTTACTCTTGTTTTCATCCCAATTTTGGTTTCTTTTCCTTTATTCTATTCTTTTTTCCTTTTATTCTAACTTTAAAATTTCCTTATTATATAAATAAAAGGAATATTATCACAAAAACAAATATATGCATTTTTTATTTTATCTTTCTAATTTACTTATCTATCTCAAAACATTTCAATTAATTAATTAATTTAGACCATCTGTTTGTCCATTTACTATAATGCAACATATCATATGTAAAGATTTTTTTTAAGCAGAATGATCTACGTGGTGTGTGCATCACAAGCCATCGTCAGTCAGCTAAACACCCTCTCCTCGATGATACTCTCTCTTTGTTGAGAGAGTGTCGTCCTGCAATTTCACATGAAATAAATCAATTAATTTCTCAATAATATTATTCAATATCGTAATTAAATACTAGAAAATAAAGGGTTGTGACATGATTAGGTTATCCTTTAGGTTAGAATTATGGTTGGAATTAGGGTTAGGGTTAGCATTATTATCAAGATTAAGGTTAGGATTAGGGTTATAGTTACAATTTGGGTTTGAATTAGAAGTTAGGGCTACAATTATTGTTAAAAATATGGTTCAGGTTAGCACTACTATTAGGGTGAGGGTTAGGGTTAATACTATAGTTAGGGTTAATATTAGAGTTAGGGCTAGAATTATGGTTAGAAATATGGTTAGGGTTAGGGATAGAATTACAGTTAGGGTTACAATTATGATTGGAATTAGAGTCAGGGATGAAATTTGGGTTTTGTTTAGGATTAAAGTTAGGGATATAATTAGGGTTAGGGTTAGGGTTTATATTCAAGTTAGAATTAGGGTTAGGGTTAGGGTTCAAATTAAAGTTAGAATTAGGGTTAGAAATATAGTTAGGGTTAGGAATATAATCAGGGTTAGGGTTATCTTTAGAATTACAGTTAGGGTTACAATTAGGATTAGTGTTAGGATTAAGATTAGGGTTAGCATTAGTGTTAGGATTAAGGTTATGTTTATGGTTACAAATACAATTAGCATTCAAATTATGGTATGTATTAGGGTTAGGGTTAGTATTAGAGTTAGGGCAAGAATTAGGGTTAGAATTATGGTTAGAATTAGGGTAGGTTTATGGTTACAATTAAGGTTGTGGTTAGAATTAGGGTTAGGATTAGAATTAAGGTTGGGGTCAGGGTTAGGGTTATAATAATGTTGTTTACATGTTGTAACTATGGTTGGAATAATCAAGGTAGGGTTAGGGTTAGGGATAGAATTAGAGTTATTGTAATCATAATTCTATATCTAACCATAATTCTATATCTAATCGTTATTATGACCTAGATCATAAGATTACACTTAGCTTTGATTTATAAGCCTAATGCTATATCTAACCCTATTTAAAAGCCTAATCCTAACCCAATCCTTAAAAAAAACTTAATTCTAAATGTAATCTTCATTCAAACGCTAACTCTAACTCTAATTCAGATGACAAGTTGTGCTAACATTACACTTAGCATATATTTCTATAATGATAAATATGCTAACCTTAACACTAATTTAAATCGTAACTATAACCCTAACAGTACATGGAACCCTAAGCCTAACCACAATTTGGTACATGAATAAAACATTAAATGTAACGAGATTTATAAACATAACCATAACCCTAATATTATAATATAGGTTAGATATATTATTATAATTATATATTGTATTATATTATTATAATATAGTTATATTATATATTTTTGGTATAATATAATATATAATTATAATTATTATATAATATATTATAATTTATATCTAAACCATATTATAATATTATATATAATTGTATTATTATAAAATATTATATCTAACCTATATTATATCATTATATTTTATAATTATAATAATTTATAAGATATGTAATATAGTTAGAATTAGGCTTGTGGCTCCAATGCTACTAGCATACCAATATTTAATAGCATACCTATATTTAAAAAACATATCTCTCCATGTACTTTATATATATTTTTTAAATATAGGTACATGCTAGTTTATTTGTTTTTCACTCACTCCATATTGAAATAAAAAATGAAACCCTAGGGGTCAATATGAAACAAGTGCCACATAGTGGCCATTGTGGTGTTGTTATTATAGTATTTGTTTAGTTGTAATTTTTTTTGTTGAGTAGCTATTGGTTGTATATAGTATTTGTGTAGTTGTAATTTTTTGTTGATTAGGTATTAGTTGTATAGACAAATTGCATTCCAATAATTGAAAAATTAATTTTTGAAAAGTGTTGAAATGTCTTGGGTAAATAAAATTAAAATATCAAAAATAATCTAATTTGGTAAAAATAAAATAGGACTAAAATATTTCCTAACTATAAAACTAAACTTTTACAAAGTCTATTAAATAACACAAATATTTCCTTAAAATGTAATAATACTAATATTTTTATAATTTAAGTTTGAAGAATAAAATAAAAAATGTAATAACATGACGAAATATTTTTTGTGATACTGTAGATTTTTAACTTTTGACTAAATAAAATTAAAATTCTAGATTTTTAACTCTTGACTAAATAAAATTGAAATCCCAAAAATAATCTAATTTCATAAAATAAAATGTGTATAACCATAGATGGGTGTGGATAGATTTGAAATATCTGGTAAAATATTAAAATGTAATAATATTGAATACTATTAAAATTTAAAATGCATTAAAATATTGTAAGTTTGAAGAATAATTACATAATATAATAATAGTGTTGATAGATTTGAAATGTCTGCCTAAGATATTAAAATGTAATAATATTGAATACTATTACAATTTAAAATACATTAAAATATTGTAAGTTTGAAGAATAATTACATAATATAATAACAATAACATATTCATATTTCCATCACTACAGTATTTTATCTTAGTCACTTCATTTTTTATTTAAGTAATAATAGTAAGGACTTTTAGAGAACATGATTTTAATTATTTTAATTAATCCAATATTGTGGTTTAGTAATAATTTTGGGTGCATTCATTTAATAAAAGTATGTGGTTCAGCTCCATTTAATTAACATCAATGGTTAAGATTAAATGAATAGTTAAGAAATATTTTAGTGAAATTAGGTTATTTATGTGTAGAACCCTAAAGTATAGTTATAAAACAAATTTAAACCCTAATAAATTTTTTTTTATAAAATAGCTGTGAAAAGAAATCAATAAATAAAAATATGCATGCTTTGTAAAGAAAAAATTTAGTGTTATTTTATTTTACAAAATTAGGTTATTTTTGGTATTTTAATTTTTTTTACTCGAGTTAAAAATCTAGAGTGTCATGTTGGGTGGTAGGGTGGGCAACCTGTGGCGGAGACACCCATGAAACTGGGAGCTAGTGGTGAAGGCAATTGGGTCGGTGAGCTCCAATCCATGGCAAGGGAGCTCGATCTCATGTAATCTCATGTTCAGAATTTGTTCTCTGTTATAAGTTCTACTTGTTTAGATAGCCATAATGGCAAATTTTGGAAAACCTTGGTCCTAGAGGTCTTTTTGTCTTAGCTAAGGGAGATAGCTCTTGGAATGGAATGCAGGAAAATAGCTTATAGCCACCTGCTTGTAATTTTTTGCTCCTCATCAATATAAAAACTCTAACTTTATGAATAAAAAAAAATCTAGAGTGTCATGAAAAATACTTTTATTTTGGGGATTTCAATTTTATTTACTCAACAGTTAAAAAATCTAGTGTGATGGAAAATATTTAAATGAAGTGATGCCATGTTCCTAAATATAGTTAGTAAAATCTTAAAAATATAATGCAATTCCTTATCGTATACTTTTCCCTTTTTTATTTGATTTGATAAAACCAAGGCCATCAAATATTAAAGTTTGATATTTTAAAATAAACAGCACAAAGTAACAACCCATGGATTGAAGATTTAATGATAACTATTGAGCCATTGAAGTAAATAACAACCACTGCACCAACCCAAATCAATTGAAAAACGTGCACAGGCACAAGGGAATAGATAAAATCTAATTTAATATACTTTGAACTGTATAAGAGTTATAGCTGGATAAAGGGGCCAAAAGGCCCATGAACTAAAAAACAATTTTAAAAAAATTCAAATTTTTTCGCAACACCTAAAATGCATAACTTGATAAATTGTCCTCATGTTGAACGGTAATAGTTAGGTGAACTGCACTGTTTGTAAATAATAAATTAAATTCAATTTAATATAGGAAGTTGTTTCCTATGTATTAAATATTCAATGTTTATATTTTCACTTACAATTTAAACATAAATTTTCAAAATTAAATATTAAATATTTAAATAATATAATTATAATGATTAAAGAATTAATTAATGTAATAATACTAATACTTTTATAATTTAAAATGCATTAAAACATTGTAAGTTTGAAGAATAAAATAAAAAATGTAATTAAATTCATGATAATATAGATTTTAAAGTTTTTGACTAAATAAAATTGAAATCAAGATTTTTAACTTTTGAGTAAATAAAATTGAAATCACTAAAATAATCTAATTACATAAAATAAAATGTGTAGAACCCTAAAAACTAAATTAAAATTAAATTACTTTTAGCTAATGAAGCAAAAAATTAATCGCCTTCCATTTAGGCATGACTTAACTAGTGGGAGACAAAATTTGTGTTAAATCATTTCTAAATTTTTTTTTTAAAATTTATCATGTTGACATAGGAAAACTACAAATTTAAATCAAATTTGTCTGACAAGAAAAAGAATCCTATCTTTTGAAAGGCAGGTACTAATAAAATGATAAAAATATATTAAACAAAATTAATATGTTGTTTTATTTACTGTAGAGTTATTTTATATTATTTATTTAACCAAAGATTAGTAAATAAAACTATAAAAGCATATTAAAAGAAATTAATATGTTGTTTGCGGATAAGGGCGTGGTTCGGTGTTAAGCTAGAGTTATTTTAATGAAAATACTTTGTATTAGTTGTTCATATATATTTTGAAAACAATTAAATCATAATCTATATTAATAATGAAAAGGTTACTCAATAAAACCCTAGGCAAATATGAAATTAAAAAATGAAACCCTAGGGGTGAATATGAAACAAAAGGATAAAAATATTGAATATTAAATAAAAGGATAAAAACATTTTTAAAAATTAATATGTTATTTTATTTTATTTAATTAAGGAAAGATTAGTAACACAAATATGAAATAAAAAAATTAAACCATAGGGTTCAATGTGAAATAAAAGTATAAAGAGTTATTTTAATGAAAATACTTTGTGTTAGTTATTCATATATATTTTGAAAACAATTAAATCTTAATCTACATTAATAATGAAAAGGTTACTTAATAAAACCCTTGGGGTGAATATGAAACAAAAGGATAAAAATATTGAATATGAAATAAAAGGATAAAAACATTTTTAAAAAATTAATATGTTATTTTATTTTATTTTATTAAGGAAAGATTAGTAGCACAAATATGAAATAAAAAAATTAAACCATAGGGGTCAATGTGAAATAAAAGTATAAAGCCTTAAGAAGTGATGCATCTAATTTTCTTTCTTTCCAATTCCATAAAGTGGTGGGTCAATAGAAAATTTTCCCTATAAATAGTTAAAAATTTGAAATGATAAACAATTCTTTATGTTTAGGAAAAAATAAAAGTTCAAGTGCATGTTTGTTTTCTATGAGATTTTGAAAGTGAGGAGCAACCCAGACAATACCTATCTTTAGAAAAATCTATCTAAAATTGATCCCATAGAGATTCAGGAGCACTAGCACTAGGGTGGCATCTGTACAGGCAACTATGTTTTTAGTTTTTCAGTATTTTTTTTTAGAATTGTCTACATCTCAGTAAATGGTATTTTCGGAGGCCTTCAGAGTGGAATTTAGGGTTAAGACTTTCATATGTTGCTTAGAGCGGTAGCCATAGGCAGGGCTCGATGCAACTCAATCTAGCCCTCTTGAATATCTTTCCAACGATTTTGAGAAGTCTGGATTTCGACTAGCTAGCTAGGAGTTATGACCCTACCAAGTGGGGTCCAAATTTAGTAGTTTTTTAAAAAAATTATAATTTGAATTTTTAAATTTAAGTTAGTTAGTTGTTGTTTTTATCACCTTCCTATTAGCAATAGCAGGCAGAAGATATCAATTAAATGCAGATAAAGATTAAATAGAGGAATGAAAATACACAGAAATATAGTGATAGACAATTTTAATGTGGTTCACCCAAACTCGGACCCCCACAATGGGCTCATCCCCGACTCTCGTCGAGGGGGTCATCCTCCCAGGCCCCACAAGAGGGGCTCCGTCCCCTTCCAATTCCCCATTAATTAATTTGGGGGGAAAATGCACCAACAAAAGTGGGGAAAATTTAACCTCTGAGCTGATTGGGCTCCATAAAACAACACTTCCTTCATTGTATATAAACATTTTTTTGATGCAAATAAAACTCTCTTTGGTTGCCTGCAACACTCTATGAGTTCTGCACATTGAGCTCTTGTTTATTTTTACAATATCACAAGCTCAGCACTATTGTCCTTTGAATTCTCTATTAAATTCAAAAAAAATGGACTGAGAGATATCCTTCCTGAGGCCCCTATTGAACTCTTTCTTTTGGTTATTATTATTAAATTAATAAATATTTTCCAACCTTCATATCCGTCTCTTTATTTTTTTATCCTTCTTTTTTTGGGGAATAATCCTCTATATTACTATTTAAATAATATTACACATATCAAAAAAAGAGTAGGTGGAAGAGTCACACTCCAAAATCCAAACATAACCCAAAGCAAACTTACACAATTATTCTAAAAACTCTTATTATCATTTTTATAGACTAAAAATCCAATTAAAAACTTTCAAGCTGCTAGCCTCAACCTTAACACAAAGAACACGGTATAAGACTTAAACAGTGGGCAGTTGTAGCACTCTTTACATAAGACCTGGCCTCATAGATATCATCTGTTTTCATAGGACCCTCGTACCCAATGTTATGTGCCGGGGACCAAGGCACAAATTATTTTTGTTCTGTCTTTAAACATATCCACAACAATACTCTTTGGATACATGTTGAAACAGATCACTACACAATACCAGAAACTTACAATTAATAGATCTAATCAGACTTCTCAATCCTCTTATGCTTAAGCATAGACTCCAAGGAAGCTTCCATAGTTCTCTCTAACCTTCCAATCATTAAGCATAGTTATCTATGCATGGCCTGACTTGGTGGAGGTGCCATGCCAGTGTTCGGCAGGGGTCTCTCTAGATTTCCAGCCCATCCTAAACAAACACCATTTTAATAACCCACTTTAAGTAGTCTCATCAAAACTATCTGCAATATTGAAAAAATGAAGAGACATTGTGCAACAATATAAAATATTATACCAAGGCTTGGATGCAGTCCTCGACTTTTAAGCTCCCTATATTCCTGACACAACGCGCAGGGCAAAAATAAAAAATGAACGAGGGCGTCCATTATTGGAGCTTCCTCTAAATTGTATTTGTTTCTTAGCCTGGTTCTGTATGAGAATGTATATATCCAAGGACATGCAACCATGATGGAGAACATAAATCCAGCCATGGCACAGGCTGCAACAAACAAAAACATAAATTAACAACCCCAAAACTCTACTCGCGATTTATTCCTGAAAACTATTTACAATGAATTGAACTGCTTCAAATATTATATCCAAAAACTATAAATGGGGTACCTCCAACTCAAAATGTTGTTTTTATTTGCAAATCTTTCTAGAAACACATAAGAAAACTAATTACAACTCTTTCATAGCAGAATGGAAAAGATACAACTCGGAGTTTCTGCCTAATTTATATTCAAATGAGAAAGAAGAGACTAACATTTTAGTGATCTAAATATGATTATAGATAAACCATGAAAGATAAACTGGGTGATAACGTAATCCCAGAGTTGTAATGTTTATTTTGATCAAAACTAAACTGACAAGCAATGAAATGTAATTGTAGGTCCATCTACAAACTTAACTTGGAAGTTACAGCTCAAAACTTTTAAACAGATTATATGGAAAGTTTACTAATCAAACTATTTTCAGAAATTGGAAAATCACACTGGGGCTGCTCACCCAACCTCTGGCCAATACAATTAAATAAATTCTTCTAAATTCAAAATACTTCAAATTTCAAGATGGGATATGAGAATGGGCTATTCTTAAATATCATCCACTTCAACAGTCAAGATCAATTTTTACCAATAAAAATAGGACAAATATTTACCACTTTTTGTTGTGAATGAAGTGTAAAATTACTATTGATTTTTTGACCATTGAAGTGGATGATATTTAAATAGAGGATGGGAATGTAAAGACATGGAAGCTCACTAGTTTGGCCTTCGTCCACGATCTCTGCAATTTGGCCGAATGTAATACAAGGAGAAACAGCAGTCGCTGCGCCTGTCAAAATAAAACATGACTATATTAGATGATCATCAAAAATAATTCTTAAATACATTACATATAAAAATAACTTTTTTAGAAGTATAGGGAGAAAGTGTAAGTTGGTTGTAAAGAATTGGAGTTATCTTCAGTTAAAAAAATATGCAGTGCAAAATTGAAATAAACAGTGAAATAGCAATAAATCGTACAAATTAGACAACATAGTTTTATGTGGAAAACCTGGTTATGTATTAGGGAAAACCATGGACAAGGATCTCTCAATAATTTTATTCTCAGAAGAAATTTACTGTTACAGAATTCAACCATACATTGGCATTCAAGCTCAACTAATTTAAAAAGTCACGAAAAAACATACAGTTAATCAATGCTGGAATAAGAAACTCACTTCACATACTAACATCTTCTTCGCAATCGAAGAACTCAGAAGCACTGAGTTCTTCAACTGCCTGCAAAGAAGTTATCTTCTTCACAATCGAAGAACTCAGATGCTTCTGAATTCTTCGACTACAAAGAAGAAGGGTCTCGAAGGAGACTCCAAACATAAGAATTAAAAGCTGGACACAATTGTATCCAAATATGTTGCTAAAACAAAATATATAAGCTAGATGTAGTACAGTTGGAATCATCTTGTTGGCAGTCGAAGAGCCCTGAGCTCCACCTTTGGCGCGGAGGCTGCTGAGTGATTGGGGATGGAGGTGGGTATGTACTGCTCTGAGGCGGATAAGGAGGAGGTTGATAAGCAGTGTGCTGAGGTGGATATGGAGGAGGGTATGCAGGGGACACTTTGGATGAATCATAAGTACCATTATTGGGATTGGGATAAGCAGGAGAGTATCCAGGGGACACTTTGGATGCATCATAAGTGCCATTATTGGGATAAGGAGAGGATTTGGGGGACACCTTGGATGAATAATGGGTGCCATTATTGCGATTGGGATAAGAATGGTATTCAGGGGGCACAGTAGATGAATGATCGGTTCCATTATCAGGATTGAGATAAGGAGGGTATTCAGAGGACACTGTGGATGGATCAACAGTGCCATTATCAGGATTGGGATTATAAAGAGGGTATTCAGTGGACACTGTGGATGGATCATCGGCGCCATTACTGAGATTGGGATCAGATATCTCGACATCATTATTAAAAGTGGCCTCTTCAAGAGGAGCTGAATACGAGTATGAATCTTCCATCTTCACAATCTCTGCCTTTCTTTCTTCTTTGCTGTGCTCTATGCATAAATTGTGTCTGTGCGCCTCAGATTATATCGTGATGAGGAATGATTATTGTTCACTCTGTATGAAAAGAAGCAGCTGTCATCGTTGAATTGCATAGTTTGACTTTTACAGAATTTGAGTGAGCTGGTTTTGATGTGACGTTGAGAGGACCACATAATTTTCCGCCACTTAAGGCCAAATTATGGAAGAAGCCGTAAAGAGACCGCAACTTGCTCGTCAACGGCACAATTCGAACTATCCACACAACGCCTATCAAAAATGTTGGTCTGTAGAAATACTTAATATCAAGCCATTGTAGGCTGTAGCAAAACCTAATAAGCAATAATTCCAAAACATAATAGGTTGACCAGCTAAAGCAAGATAAAGCTCAAGAGCAGCGCCAACATGTAAGACAATGGTTAGGTGTGGATATGCAGAGTCTTTTTGTGCACGTTTCTTTCTGTATCGAATTGTCGCTCCCCATTAATTATATATAATTACAAGGATACAAATCCAGGTCACAAGTCAAAACTTAGTACAGTCCTTGGATATGCCTATTTAAGTAAACACCGTACGCGGCTGAGGACAATATTTTGGTTCCAACTTTCAGCCATGGTAGAACAAGAGTTTAAGCTAGGTAGTGGTGTGTGGACAGAAATTTAATAGAGGCAGTCAACATGTCATTTTTTCGTTCTTTAATAAAGAAGCTGAATTGTACTATATTGTATAGTATTTTAGATTGATTACAAATTTATTTCATAATAATATTTGATTGAGTTTTTTAGTTCCTGCCTTCGGCAGGTATAACTACTGCATCGGCTAGATGCAATTTCTCAAATTATTCGTCCAATCATGTGAAAGAACTAAAAATTTGCAACCACAATGCTATAGTTCATTATTTTTTTTTTTAATTTAATCATTTAAAAAATACCATTTATCTATTGTCTGATTGGTCTATGGTGTGAACAGTAAGGGTAAAAAATGAAATAATGATTTAAAAAATTATTGAATTTTTGAATGATGCCAATAAACAAAACAGTTAAGTACAGGTCGTGCAAAGTGACGGCAGGAACTAACAAATACAGTTAAGTACAGGTCGTGCAAAGTGACGGCGCCGCTGAGCTTGTTGAATTTATTTCGTTTACAATGTTAATTAATGATTTTTATTTCATTTGCAATGTTAATAATGATTTTTAATCATCCTTACAAGATGACAGGTCATGTCTTGATCGGAGGTTTTCAATTTGTATGCGCTTTGGATTGTTGTTTCTCAATTTGTTTGCACTCAGAGAGTAGTGAAGGTGGGCATCCGGAGGCCTGTGAAGCTGCATCTGTGGTAAGCCTCTATATGGACTTCTATTTCGTAATCCGTGTAGAAAACCAGTGCTACTGTTCACAGAAATTTCAAGATTTCAGATATTATATGAGTTTTAGATTGTAGAGCACTCTCAGTTATAGAAATTTTACAGTTTTCTCAAATTTCTGTTAGAGTTCAGATATCTCTTTCTAGAACTTAAGTTTTCTATTTTAGAAACTCGGATATCAATTATAGAATTCCCAGACATTCAGGTATGAATTGCCAAGTTTCAATATATTGACAAATTCATGATTTGGGAACATAAAAATAGCTATGCAACTGTGTCACTAAATAACAAAGAAGGTTGCAGGAAGAACTAACTATACAAGTGCTCATGCTATATGCAGTATTACTTGTTTCATTTCCAGATACATTGTATATATTCAAGCTGTAAAGCATCTACTTATATTCTGTTGCAACTTTCTACTCTGCAATTTCTATGGTACAACTTACAGTTGCTTTTAAGTGATTTCATGCATGTGTTCACTGTTTAATTTACGTTTGAATGATTGAGGCTCGGAGTTCACTCAGTACCCATCATATAATATGCTGGAATTTTATGGCGACGGTGCTATAGACCTTACTTATACATAGCAAGGGTGTGAATTTCATACCTTGAAGCAGAGAGTATTAACGAATTTAGGTAATTTGCTAGTAATCCCAATTTGGAACAGAGGCTCGCCCTCTTGTTTGGTCCTCTACCAAATATTCTGTTTTGAAAGAAAGAATAAGGATATGTTATCGTGTCCCTATAATGTTTAATGGCAGAGATTATGGTCACACAAGGAAAATACCCGCAAAAAAAGTGTTCCAATCTTGTGAAGGAAAATGCAAATTTATATGTGAAAGAGAATTCATGACAGAACAACATTAGTTGGTACCCTTCTCGACACATTGGAATACTATTTTGTGAAATTCTGTAGAAGAGGTTAATGCTGGACATGAAGAGTTAAAATAAAATAGACTGTTTCTATCTGAATATCTAAACAACAATACCCAAATATATTCCAAATATATTTGCATGCGCATGTTATAATCCTATCGCAAGGTCATCATCATGATATTTGCTGAAGTTCAAAATATGATGATGACAACTTCATATCCTCCTGATCTCCTTTTGCATAATTATGATCATCATCCTGATCTTTCACGAGGGTCATTCGCTGAAATTCGCTAAGTGATGGAGACATCGTCATCATAAATGGATAAAGGTAGCTTTTATAAACTTTCTGTACTTTGAGCGCAGCTGCTTCCTCTTTAAACCTGTCTCATCTCAATGAGGAAGTCTAAAAATCCATTTTCTTAGAACTGTTTGATCTCAACGATGCCAATTCCAAATCACCAGCTCTGGGACTAATTATTTCCTGGGTAGGAGTTAATAAATCTTGGCCTTTAAAACTGATGCACCTCTCTGAAGCTGTTTCTATGTGGTTACATTTGAAGATCGTCTGAAAGCTACTAACCTCCGTTCCACATTTGAGAACCTTAAAAGATGCATGTGTTGATAAAATTGTTAGGGCTACAGCTGTGCACCTCTGAGACAGGTGGCGATTGTGTTTGCAGGTGGCGATTGCATTTGCTTTTGTCACGATTTAGATTTTAGGCCAGTTTAATTTTAGTTTCAAGGGTAAAGGAACCGTGGCATTATTGTTTTCCTATGCACTGACTTTTTAGTTTATTTTAAAATTTAAAAGACAATTTCAGATACATAAACTCCTTTTCTAAAAGGGAATTCAAAAGATTATTTAGAGATTCACATTTAAATTTATGTGGGCAATTTTGTTTCTATGACCTCATATTTAGAAAGAGCTTGAAATTCCATGCAGGTTTGCCTTTTACTTCACTCAAAAATTCTTCCATATGTGAAAGTTATGCACGGTCAAAGTTTTGGTCAAACCTGATATTCGCAGGAGGATCATCATATTTTTATATCCTAAGTCATGTTGTCAAGATCATCATGATCTTGGTCTATCACCCGATAAAAATCATGCAGTCACAATATCCGGACGTCAATCTTAGGTGGTAGTGCCCTTTACCCGTCAAATGGCCTTAGGCGCATTGTCAGCATCATGATTTCTTTTAGGAGGGTCATATGTTATAAACTCGGTTTTGGTTACATGAAGATGATCATCATCATCATATTTGAACCCCCCCCCCCCCCCGATAATATCCTGAGGTTCAAATATCATGATGGTATCAACTTTAGGTCAGGGTAAGTTTGCCCGTCGAGCGGTCTTTGTATAGCGAGCATCATCATGATATTTCAACATTACCTAATCTTATCATATCATGCTGATCACCCTTAGAAAATCCACCTTCGGCATATTTGCACGCGCATGTTATAATCCTATCGCAAGGTCATCATCATGATATTTGCTGAAGTTCGAAATATGATGATGACAACTTCATATCCTCCTGATCTCCTTTTGCATAATTATGATCATCATCCTGAAGAAGGTTGCAAGAAGAACTAACTGTACAAGTGCTCATGCTATATGCAGTATTGCTTGTTTCATTTCCAGATACATTGTATATATTCAAGCTGTAAAGCATCTACTTATATTCTGTTGCAACTTTCTACTCTGCAATTTCTTTGGTACAACTTACAGTTCCTTTTAAGTGATTTCATGCATGTGTTCACTATTTAATTTACGTTTGAATGATTGAGGCTCGGAGTTCGCTCAGTACCCATCATATAATATGCTGGAATTTTATGCCGACGGTGCTATAGACCTTACTTATACATAGCAAGGGTGTGAATTTCATACCTTGAAGCAGAGAGTATTAACGAATTTAGGTAATTTGCTAGTAATCCCAATTTGGAACAGAGGCTCGCCCTCTTGTTTGGTCCTCTACCAAATATTCTGTTTTGAAAGAAAGAATAAGGATATGTTATCGTGTCCCTATAATGTTTAATGGCACAGATTATGGTCACACAAGGAAAATACCCACAAAAAAAGTGCTCCAATCTTGTGAAGGAAAATGCAAATTTATATGTGAAAGAGAATTTATGACAGAACAACATTAGTTGGTACCCTTCTCCACACATTGGAATACTATTTTGTGAAATTCTGTAGAAGAGGTTAATGCTGGACATGAAGAGTTAAAATAAAATAGACTGTTTTCATCTGAATATCTAAACAACAATACCCAAATATATTCCAAATGAGGGCCGTTGCTACAAAATTAAATTATAAGCAAGAAAACACTGAGGTAAAATTGGGGAAAGAAGGGAGAGGTCAATGTAGGTTAATAACAAAGACAGTTCTGCTAATCAGAACAAAAAATTGCCAATTTTTGTTTGCAAGACACAAATTAAATAAAAACGAATCTTAACAACTGGCATTAGCAAAATCATTAGAAAGGAGGTGAAGACGGCAAGCCCATGCAACCAATTAGTTGGATCTCGACTTACAAAAGTGAAAAAAAAAAGGGCATGGCACAGTATAGAACCAGAGTTCCTCAATGTAGACATGAATGTACCGAGCACAATCTGCAAGATTCCATCTTCTATGCTAGCTTTTATAAACTTTCTGTACTTTGAGCGCAGCTGCTTCCTCTTTAAACCTGTCTCATCTCAATGAGGAAGTCTAAAAATGCATTTTCTTAGAACTATTTGATCTCAACGATGCCAATTCCAGATCACCAGCTCTGGGACTAATTATTTCCTGGGTAGGAGTTAATAAATCTTGGCCTTTAAAACTGATGCGCCTCTCTGGACCTGTTTCTATGTGGTTGCATTTGAAGATCGTCTGAAAGCTACTAGCCTCCGTTCCACATTTGAGAACCTTAAAAGATGCATGTGTTGATAAAATTGTTAGGGCTACAGCTGTCCACCTCTGAGACAGGTGGCGATTGTGTTTGCATGTGGCGATTGCATTTGCTTTTGTCACGATTTAGATTTTAGGCCAGTTTAATTTTAGTTTCAAGGGTAAAGGAACCGTGGCATTATTGTTTTCCTATGCACTGACTTTTTAGTTTATTTTAAAATTTAAAAGACAATTTCAGATATATAAACTCCTTTTCTAAAAGGGAATTCAAAAGATTATTTAGAGATTCACATTTAAATTTATGTGGGCGATTTTGTTTCTATGACCTCATATTTAGAAAGAGCTTGAAATTCCATGCAGGTTTGCCTTTTACTTCACTCGAAAATTCTTCCATATGTGAAAGTTATGCATGGTCAAAGTTTTGGTCAAACCTGATATTCGCAGGAGGATCATCATATTTTTATATCCTAAGGTTTGACATTCGCAGGAGGATCATCATATTTTTATATCCTAAGTCATGTTGTCAAGATCATCATGATCTTGGTCTATCACCCGATAAAAATCATGCAGTCCCAATATTCGGACGTCAATCTTAGGTGGTAGTGCCCTTTACCCGTCAAATGGCCTTAGGCGCATTGTCAGCATCATGATTTCTTTTAGGAGGGTCATATGTTATAAACTCGGTTTTGGTTACATGAAGATGATCATCATCATCATATTTGAACCCCCCCCCGATAATATCCTGAGGTTCAAATATCATGATGATATCAACTTTAGGTCAGGGTAAGTTTCCCCGTCGAGCGGTCTTTGTATAGCGAGCATCATCATGATATTTCAACATTACCTAATCTTATCATATCATGCTGATCACCCTTAGAAAATCCACCTTCGGCATATTTGCATGCGCATGTTATAATCCTATCGCAAGGTCATCATCATGATATTTGCTGAAGTTCGAAATATGATGATGACAACTTCATATCCTCCTTATCTCCTTTTGCATAATTATGATCATCATCCTGATCTTTCACGAGGGTCATTCACTGAAATTCGCTAAGTGATGAAGACATCATCATCATAAATGGATAAAGCGGATCATCATCTTCATATCCTCTTGATTGCCTTTTTTGCAATATCATGATGATCACCCTATCTATTCAGAAGAAGGCGATATTTCATTCCTTAAACAGCATGATCATTTTTTTACAATATCACCCTGGCGCAATATCATAATGACCTCAACTCATCCTTGTGCTTCGACGACAAAATATCATGATGGCGTCATCATGATAATTCGATGAGGAGGGTCATCATCATATTGTTTTATCCTGTCATGTTGTCAAGATCATCATGATCTTGTTTGTTCACCTGATGTTTCATAAAGTCCTCCTGCCGATGAAATACAACCTTTTGAAAATATCTTGATGGTCATCATCGTCACATTTTCCCTTCGGCAGGATATTTCCCAAACATGATCCCGTTGGCGAAATATCATGATGTCGTCATGTTCTAAGTTTAACAAAGGCTCCGAATATCATGATGACGTCATCCCGATCTAATAAACGAAGAAGCAAATATCCTGATCATCATCATCATCACATTTTTCCTTCAACAGGATATTTTTCAAGCACGATCTGGTTCGCGAAATATGATGATGACGTCTTGTTCTAAGTTCGACGAAGAAGCAAATATCCTGATGCTCATCATCATCCTGATCTTTCGAGAGGGTTGCCTTGGCCGCAAAGGGGTCATATTACATTCATCATCCTGATCATGCTCCTTAGGTGACCCGATATTACATTTATCCCCTGATCTTAACGAAAATGACGATGACGTCATCCTTAGCATTTCAATGAAGCCCGAACGTCATGATGACGTTACCATCATTTTCCTTTCCTCGGCAACATGATCATATTCCATATCCTCCTTTTCTTCTTCAACAATATGATGATGATGATGTTGTTCTTTTCCCCAATATGCAGAAGCGAAATATCATGATGATGAAGTAAATATTGACCAACACATTTTTTTTTGACACGCCGATGGCGATGATCATGCCGATGGGCGAGAAATGAAGCGGTGGAATTTTAAAGTGTTTTTTTTTTTAGAATAACAAATGATTCCAACATGAAATCATCATAAATAGATGCAGCCATCTCTTCGATGTTCTAGAAAACTATGTAAATTGTAATAACAGTGATGTGGGCAGTTATTTGCAATTTGTGAAAAACACTGTACACTTTTGCATGTCACTTATATTTTATGCATTGGTCTTACTGTACTTCTTTGGTGCTAGTTAGCTATTATTGAGTATGAATGCAAAGACATATAACAATAGTAAATTGTAAAAATTGCTTCTAATAGTTTTCAATATTTTTTTGTCTAGATTTCTATAAGACTTGATAACAAGAAAACTAATAGTGGAATTATATTCCCGTGATAGTTATATGATTTGCAAGATTCAACAACTAGTTATAATATCTTTTTTTGTGTATAGGCCAGCATTGAAGAAATCTTGATGTTACATGTTTGGTGTCCTAGCTTTGGATCTTGTTACAGTCTATCCATGTCTACTGTATTTGTTATTTTTACGTGTTATAGTTAAATTCAATATCAAAATATAAATAGATAACGCAGTTTGCAAGTTGTAAGTAGCAAAATTCTATTAATGATTATATAAGTGACAAAACCACTTGAAGGCATATACTGTTTAATAATGCACAATACCTTTTCACTTTGTAAAGAAATTAACACAATCCCATCAATATAATATTGCAATTGCAACTAGTTTACAATCCTTTAGACTTTTGCAGATCAATCTAATCCTTCACCTGCATCTACAATCCAAGCACAAGCTTATCAAAATGTTATTGTCATCTATTCAAGTTCATTTGCTCCTTCATATCTCTTGTTTGTTTGTTTCTTCCATTGTTTAATTTATATGTTCAATATATTGTTCATATATGCAAATTGCTAATTATTTGAAGCCTATGGCTCAGAGAATATGTGATGTCATTAGAGTTGTCCAAGGATTGTTCCTACACTATTTACACAACTACATAACAATTATTTTTGCAATACTTAAACAATGGCTTGGCTATTTAGTATTTAAACACTGTATTTATTTATTTTTAAATGTAAACCTCTGATTTCAAATATCAAAACCGAGTACAAAATGAATTTCAAAGTCACAGGTCTACACTCTTTTCAAATCAAAACTTGGTTCTTATTTTGAATTTTAATAAACCTTTTGTGGCTATCAATGATCAGAACTATCTACCAAATGGTGATTTCTATTTCTTTATTTTTTGAAGAAAATAATGCAAGTGAATGAATCTGACATTGCCATTGCCACTAGTTTTAAATCCTTCAAAATTCTCTTCTTTATTACAATGCCTTATTTTCTTGTACAATCCAAAAATAACGATTATTTTCATTGCATTTAAACAATGCCTTGACTACTTAGAATTTTAGCATTGAATTTATTTGTGATTTGAAATAAGGAAACCAAATACTAAATGCATTTCAAAATTGCATATCAACATTGCTTTTAGGAAACAGCCTGCTTCTAATTTCCATTTGTAATATGCCTTTTGTAATTATCAATCATCAAAACTATCTAACCAATGGTTATGAATATATTACAGGTGCACCATTTTTTTGATATTCTGGGATCAACGAAATTGTCCTTGTTTGCAAAAAAAATGAAGAGAACAAGAGTGCCAATAGTTGATAAACAAAAACAGATCATAGATGTAGAGAAATACAAATTAGCAATTCAGACTGAAATTCTAAACATTGACTATGCATTGAGAAATGAAGGATTGTGTAGAATTCAAGTATTTAAATACAATGTAGGGGATTGCTTATTTGACTCATTGGAGTTACTTCTTCATTCTCAATACACATCAAGTCAATTACGGAATGGAGCTATAGACCATTTCTTGAGTTGCCTCACACAAGGTGATCCAGAAGCAATCACCTCATATAATTATGAACTAGATAGTCGAACATTGCATGAATTGCACGGTGTACAAAATGTTGAAGAGTACTTGCGTAGAATGCGTATTTCTGCAATGCATTCTACAAATAATAATGAAGTTGGCCTATGGGGTGACTTGTTTTGCATCCGTTGGTTGTCAAAGTGGCTAGACATACAAATATGCCTTTGGTCAACTACTTCAGGAAAAAAATACTTGCACTTCAATCCGTCATCCCAAGGACAATCGTATTCTATCTTATTTCATGATGCAAATCCCATCCAAGGACATTTTGAGCCGCTTGTGCCTTATCTAGTACAAGCAAACAATGCTAGCCCATGTATCACATCTAGACAACTAAAACAATTTCAAAGCAGTAATCAACAACATCATGATGGTGATTTTATTAGAAAACAAAAAATTGCAAATAGCAACACTACATCACTTCGCAAGATCAAACAACAAATACGTGCTAATAATCAAATGGAAAATACAACCAAGAAAACTAGACACTCAGCATCACCAATAGAATTATTTCAAAAAAAAATTCAAGATACACCGATACATACTTGTGCAATTTGTCAGACATTGCATTTTAAGAAAAACATTATGGCTTTTAGAGAGAAAGAAAAGCAAACATATTATAAACTGACAAATCAAAATAACAATGTATTGATGAATTGTATTTGTCGCATATGCCATGAAACATTGAAACAATGCAAGCTTCCAAAATATGCAACACCACACCGTATTCAAATGAATATAGCTTTACAATATGTAAAAATGCTTACGCAACTAGAAGAGCGCCTTGTTTCACTGAGAATTGCATTCGCACAAATATGGGAATTAGGTTACAAAAGACCCCAAATTGGATTGACTGGGTCTATAATTAATGTCCCAGTCAACATGAACATTGTACAAAATGCATTGCCACGCTCTGCCGATGAAACATACACTATTGCAGTTGTGCTAAAAAGACGGCTACAATATAAAAATGCATATCAGAAGGGGATGGTGCGATCGACTATTATAATGAAAGCTTTGAACCAATTGAGCGAAACAACTCTATACAAAAATGAGAAATTCCAATTAAATAAGCACTGGAGACAATCTCTTGAAATAGATGATGAAAGTGGCATAGTAGACGATCGTTGCATAAATGAAACAGGTTCAGAGTCTGATACAGATGAGCAAAATCCTTGTGAGACCTTGGTCCATGGATACACAGAATCTAAATGTATACATGAAATGCAAGACAAAATCATAGAAGTTGCACCAGCAGAAAACCATTATCCTATTGGAATTTTTAAAGACAAATATGCAGAAGAAATGAACTTTCCCACACTATTCTTTGGAAACCCACGTAATGACGACATTGTCAAGAATTTTTCCTATCAAAAAATTGCACAATGGGAACTACTTCATTCCAATAGACAATTTGCATATCATACAACTAATCTATTTTTCAAAACAGTCAAGATATTGATACATCAAGTTTTATCTACAATGTGGATAAGAGTACGAAAAGGTCAGTTAAAAGGAAGAAAACTAATAGCAAAAGATGTCAAATGCAAACCTAACCTAGAGAAGATTCTCAAATCAAACATTGGATATGTTGACTTTAAAAGAATAAGAATATCTCCAGATTATTTACATCAATTAAAAAAAAATGTCTTTGCAATGATTCGGCAACTTGGACCGCCTACATTTTTCCTTACATTTACTAGTGCTGAACAAAATTGGGAACACCTTTCAAAAGCACTTGAAGCCTTGCATAATACATATTGTGCATCTTCACAACAAAAATACGACATACAAAATGAGAAAAATATTTTCTATCTCATAAAAAAAGATCCTGTAACATGTGTACGCTATTATAAACATAGAATCAATGCACTAAAATAATTGATATTTACAGATAGCTCTTTCTTCGGAGAGCTCTTGGATTATTTCTCTGTAACTGAATTCCAAAATCGTGGCAATGAACATGACCACTTTCTTTTATGGATTAAAGATGCTCCAATTTATGGAAAAGATGAACTTGCAAATATTGAACAATTTATTGACAAATACATCACTTGTAACACTGATGATTTGACTCCTCAAATAGCTATCCTGCATAGGCACCATCATACAAAACGATGCAGAAAATCAAAACAGCACTGTTGTAAATACAATTTCCCATTTCCACCAATGAAAAAAACTATGATTCTCGAACCGCTAAAAGACAATAATGAAATTATTGTTTCAATGGCAACAAAAATCTTTTCCGTATTACAACAATCTAATTATGACCAATTATTCTCCTTTCAAATGTTTCTACAAGACATCAACTTGAATGAGCATGATTACATCACAGCTATAAAATCAACAATCCATAGGCCTACAATTTTCTTAAAACGAAACCCTTCGCAGATATGGAATAACAGCTTTTCAAAAAAAATACCAGAGCTATGGAAAGCAAATACAGATGCACAATTTGTGCTTAATGCATATGCTGCAGCAATGTATTGCAGCTCATACATGACAAAAGTGGATAAAACAATGACAAATGCATTTAAAAGAATTCGTAGGGACCATCAACAAAATAATATCGATGCTATAAAAATGATAAGTAGACTTGGAAATGCATTGCTAAATCTGCAACAAATGTCTACACAACAGGCTGTTCACATCGTACTATCACTTCCACTAAACTATAGTTCAAGAAAGTGTATATTCATTGATACAAGAGCTGATAGTGATCGAACTTTTGTTCTAAAGTCAGCAAAACAATTGAACAGTGAACCAGATGAATCAGAAAATGTGGCCTGTAGATCTTTAATAGATTACTATTTAGCACGACCTGAAACACTCACACATATTTGCCTTGCACAATTCGTATCAGAATATAGAAAAGATGGGAAACCAATGCACTGCAAAGCTAAACCAAATATTATACGTTTTACCAATTTTAACAAACATGTTGACTTGGAAAATTATTGCAGAGAGAATTTATTGCTTTATGTACCCTTCACAATAAATGAAAAAACATTGAACCATGGTTTCCATTCATGGCATCATGCTTATTCATATCATGAAAACACAATTAATACTAATCGTATCAAATACAATTACCACATAAACTCTAAATGGGGCGATATTGACAAAGCTATAGATGAAATCTATTCTGAAAATAATCACATACCAAATGAATTGATCATTTCAAATCAAAATCCACAGAAAGAAACATACAACATAGAAGACGATATTCAAACACTAAAGCATAACAAATCAAAAACTCAATTCTCTAATGCATTTGAAATTGGAAAACATCCACATATTATGGACAATGTTGAATACTTCAATTTGAGATGAATGTTAAACAGTGAACAACAAGCAATTGTAAAGGACATTGTGTTGAAGAAATTAAAAAATTTTAAAACTCCACTACACTTGTTTCTAACAGGTGGAGCAGGCACTGGCAAAACCTTTACTGCAAAAGCAATATTTCAATCTCTCCTTTGCATATATAATAACTCCATTGATAGTGATCCGGACAAACCAAAAGGCCTAGTAGTTGCTTATACAGGAAAAGCAGCTTACAATATAGGTGGAGTAACATTACACTCAGCATTTCGAATACCTTTCAACAAATCAGAATTCGTTCCATTGAATACTGAAATCTTAGATACAATGTCAAAGCATTATCAGCAGCTGCGTGTGCTATTAGTAGATGAGATTTCATTGGTAGGTGCAACATTTTTACGTTGCATCGATAAGCGATTAAGAGATATAATGCAAATGCCAACCACATACTTTGGAAATCTTGATACAATTTTTTGTGGTGATTTATATCAAGCACAACCTGTACTAGATTCAGTTGTATTTGATAATACACCAACACTGACTGAATTAATGCCATACAACTTTTGGAAACACAACATAAAATACTATGAGCTACAATCAACAATGCGGCAAACAGATGAGAAGTTTATTGCAATACTCAATAGAATACGTGTAGGTTCACAAACAGATAATGATATACAGTACTTGAATCAGACTTGTTTACGCTCACCACCCATCGACCCAACATTCCCCTATCTATTTTACAGAAGGAAAGATGTTAATGCACATAATCAAAATATGTTGTCAATAGTTCCAGGAGAGCTAATTGTACTGAGTGCAATTGATGAAAATGACGAAAACTACAATGAAATACATCTGTATAATCACACAATGTCTTTACCATCTCAAATACTTTTGAAACCAGACATGCTTGTAGAAATTTATGCTGGTAATTATGATACGCAAGACGGTCTAGTCAATGGGTCAGATGGAACATTTAAAGCATATACCATATCCAATGCTTTTGACATTGTTTGGATAGAATTCAATGACCCAAACATTGGCCACCATCAACGTGTTAAATTAACACAATGTTATAACAATGACATTCATAAACAATGGACACCTATACTTCGCACCACAAGGCCAATCCAAAAAATCTCAAACAACAAGAAAATAACTATTAGAAAACAATTTCCAATTCAACTTGCTTGTGCTAGAACAATACATAGATCTCAAGGACTCACAATGCAAGGCTTGGCATTTGATCCTACAGCCATAAGGCAACATGGATTAACATATACAGCACTTTCGCGGACAAAAACAATCCAGACATTATTCTTGTTAAAGCCTCTTACCAAGCAAAATTTCAAAATAAAAGAAAAAATAGTCCTTGAAATGTCTCGTCTAAAATCAACAGCACACTGGCAATTTGAAAATGGAGATATCAAACAAAAGACTAATTCAGAACTACTATTGTGCACATTAAACACTCGCAATCTACACCTACATATTGAAGACATGATTAATGACACTGATATCATGGCATCTGATATCTTATGCCTTCAAGAAACATATATCCAAGACTACCATACAAATAATCTTTTCAAAGATTTCAATTGTTACTCAACATACCATATACACGGACTAATGTCTATAACCAAGAAAAACATATTAGTCTCTAAAACAATGCAACATTCAACATCATATACAGAAGCAATAACATTAACAATAAGCTCTATGAACAATCAAATTAGCATATGTAACTTATATGCCAAACCCAATGCTCCATTTGCAGATATTATAGCAATCACCAAGCAAGTATTCTCATGTATTGATGGAAATAAAACCTTGTACCTAGTCGGAGATTTCAACATTGACATGTGTACAGAAAACTACAAAAAAAAACAGCTCCTGAATCATATGCAAAACCACAATATGCATTTCTTATTAAGTAGGTGTCATGCTCTATCTAGACCATTGATCGATCATCTATGGACCAATGCACTAACAAAAAAAATTGAAGTTTACAAATTGGAAGCATATTGGAGTGACCATCTTGCTACTTTTTTAAGATTTCAACCCTCTCAGAACCTCAATGTTCTTAAATATCTCAACTATTTTTGTTCAATAACATCCAAATCAACAAAAAACATATTTTGACAAATCCAATCTATGTACAAACTACTGTTCAATTATGTATCATCCAATTTACTAATACAAAAAATCCAAATTTACAAATAAAAAGCGTATTACAGCAACAACCTCACTGATTTTCCCTAATTTTAATCCTTTCAAAAAACTAAATATTCTTAAATATGCCATTTGTTTTAGTTCAAAAGCATCTAAACCAACACCATCAAAATCTTGTCAATCAAATTAATAAATAAAACAATCCCTAATGTCCACGAAGAAAAGACATATGTATTACATAGCTTCATCATTTCAATACAATTTCATTTTCTTCTGTCTACAAATTGTCTTATTCTTTTATTCCATAGTACCAATTCTACATATTCTGATATAACATTAGAACAACAACATATTTTCATTTTGCCTGCAGAAATTTATGCAAATGACAAATTGATAAACAAATACAGGTTACAATGGACAATGCCAAAAGAACAGAAGAACAAATGGACACTATTAACCAACAACAATTGAAAAGGTAAACAATATTCTTTGGTTACATGTACACTGTACCTTGTCAAGATTCTAGATTTCAACTAATTTTGTTTTGTTTTTTCCAGATCAAAAGTAAAGAGTCAAAATCAAGTTTCAATTGAAGACTTGAATGCACGTAAAGCAGGCAACATTTTCCAAGGCGATGTCATTGTGAAGTATAAAGCTATATTGGATAAGACAAACAAGACACGTGAAGTACTACGCGCAGACCTCACAGACACAAAAGGTGAAATGACTATTACGCTAAATGCAACTGCTGATCTCGTTGCTCACTATGAAGATAAAATAATTCCAGGTTCGGGACTATCCATATCCAACTTCCAGATTGCACCTAGAACAGATTATGATCGTGGAGATTGCGACTGCATACTGGTTCTAACAAAGTCCTCAATAGTGGAAATCATTCCACGAGTTTGTATTGACTATAAATTCATCCCCAGCACAGCCATAAAACAATTGTTGGCAAGTACCGAACAATATGCTACAGGCACCATAGGTGTATTGGTCACAAGAGCAAAAAAAATAGGTCTCCAATATATTGTTGATGTGCAAGATGGAGATTCAGAGTTCGACAAAGCCCAGGTACACTTTTCAAGCTTCCACATACTAGTTTTAACTTTAAATCATTTTGAAAATTTTATTTTATATGGTAACTGCACTATATTTTAACATGCTTATCTCTTCCAACTCTTTATCATATCTTCCCAGCTTGAACAAAACAATGTTTCAGTTAACTTGAGACCACAACCCCTCATGATCCACTGTATAAGTTCTCTCAAAAGTCTGCCTGCATGCTACACTGTAATAATATTCATTTTTCTCCTCTCATTATTTGCAAACAATGGTTATCTAAAGTTAAACTTTAAGCCCTTTTAGGTTGTTGTAATTTCTTGCTTGGGATTTGCATTGTTATAGAATTTGATTTTCAAAGGTTATGTGACTGTTGACATATCTGTATACATGGTTATTTTTATAATTGCAATCAGTGTCCTTTTCGCTTTTTGTTGCCATTCAATCAATCAAACCTGCATCATCCAATCATAATAAAGTATTGATTTCCCCAGTAGAAGGGATCATAGTTGTGTAACTTGCCAACTAAGTCACAAAATACATGAGTCTGAGAAGCAAGCAACCCTAATGTGCAAAATGGATCAAATTGTAAAGACTCTCCAAGTCTGAGCATGAGACTTTGATTATTAAAAAATAGAGAAATAGAGCCCTCATTTGCAGGTCAACTACCCCATTTTGGAGTGGCCAGGTATATTGCTACATTCTTGGGAAAACAATTGCCTGCACTAAGTTATTTTGGTGCACCCATCTTGTGGAGTCCAGACCTCTCTAGTACAAAAGAAATTGTAATGACTTCTGCAGTGATTTCATGCTGAGATGACATTTCCAGCCATTTTGGCACCAATGCTCACACTAAAGCCTATCGGCTAATTAAAAATGTTTACACACTAATAAAGCTTGTTTCCTGACAACGATTTCTTGTTTCAAGTTCACTTATAAAAGCCTTTTGCCTAATTAACATCATCTTTTAGTTAACGAGATGACATAAAACAATGGTTAATAAAGATTGCGGCCAACTATGATATGCAGCCCATTCTAATTGATGTTCGGCAAATCGCTGTCGCATTTTCTTAGCTTGAAAATAGATAGATCCCTAAATTATTAGAGCATCTAGAACTACTTCACTACAGAGACAGGTACAGTTTTTTTATCGTTAAAAATATGTTTCAGACTACAATAATGGAATTTACACACAGGCTCACGCAAACACATGTAATTATCCTCCATAACTAATCCTATTCCTTCATCTATCTTATCAATAACAATTCCTAACGTCTTCTATGAAGATTCCACCAACTAAATAGAGGTTTTGACATGAAAACTCCAACTAGTTACGAGTTGGAGAAAAACCCTGTGGCAGCTCATCTAGAACATCCAAGTTTCGAACTCAGACTGCTAATAAGCGAACACTTGTCTTTCAACCTTAAGCCTCGCCAGTTCAAAATTAAGCATTCAGATTCAGTCCCATTGCTATTAGATTACTGTTTGATCATTATTGATTAAAGACTCAAGTAAGTATTATTTTAATCTGCTTTCCATGTGGAATACAGTTTGCCCCTCTTTTGCTTAGATACTTGGTCTGGACTCTGCAGTGATTCAGATTTCAGGAGCAATCCAGGGAAAAAAAGTAAACACTAAATCACTTGATCTAAAGTGTTATAAACAAGTATGAATCTACTGACAGCAATGACAGTACAGAAAGGAAATGTAAAACCAATCACATACACAACAATAAAACAATATTGACAATAAGAACTGACACTACAAATGCTCATCCTTCATCAGATACAAACCCTAGCATTGACAATCACTAATCTAGCTATATCTCAAAGGCCAAAAAAAAATGCATATAAGCCACAAAAAACAGCAACTAAATTCACAGAAATGCATTCAAGCGTCAACACAGAGCTGGTATCTGCAGGAATGAACAACGGTCTGATGTCACGTCTCTAAGTAAAATTCTAAACATTTGATAACACCGATTAATTGCACATAAGTCAACAATTCACTCAGTTCCATACTTTTTAGAACATAGACTAATGTATCTCTTCATAAATAGGCGACTACTTCAAATCAATTTTTTCATCAAATACAAATGCAAAAATAAAAGCTCTTTGTCTCGGTAAAGCTTCAAAATAAAGCAAAAATTAGGAATTTAAAGTGGACAACATGTTCCAAATGCAAGAGGTACATGTACTTGTTTATGCTTCGACTGTCTCCTTTCTTGTTTAAATTGTTTCTAGTTCTTGAACCTACTTTTCAATTAACATACATTACTCTTTTGCAGTTTCATTTCTTACTTACACTATTTACACCTACAGCTACAGATGCACCGGAATTTTGAGGACCATTTTGTAAAAATCGAACAACAGCTCCGAAGCAATGAATTTCCACTTATCCTTTTCAAAAATATTGTCAAACGGATCAATGCAAAAGACAACATGCTTCACACTTGCCAGTCAACATATATCGATGTATTAAATGACAAAAGGACCTTGGATCACTTAAACAGTTTGTTGCACTCAACATTTGAGGTAACAACTCTTGAAATCTCCAATCTTCTCCCTGGCAAATCTAAAACAAAATTAACAAAAAAAAAATCTTCCTAACCAAACAATACTTTCATATGTATTGCAGGTACAAGGAACATTGAAAATAGCTAATGCATTTTCCAGTCCTTTCCATGCATTTTGCTCAAAATGCGATTATAAATTTGATACCTATGGAGCACTTGACAATGAAACTGCCCAGTGTGATAGATGCAAGGAACAGGTCACCTATATCTACTCGCACTATCTCAAGACTATTTTGACAACAGACAACAAATAGACAATACATTGCTCATGCACCAACAATATCATCCAAATGCTACTGTCAGACCTGCAACAAATCAGCTATGACGAATACCTCAAGGATAAATCAGCAGTCATCTTTATGTTACGAGACTTCAGCAGAAAAGGACAATTTACATTGAATAAGTCCAATGTCATCATTGATGCATGTTGTCCTGAAGAATGAACACAAAGCATACGAAACTACATTTTTGTTACATATATCTTATACACGATACCTCTTTAATACTCTCTTTACTCTCTGAACTACACATTACTTTATCATTTTACCTAATTTTATATGTAATTGGTATTTTTGAGTACAAAATCAAATCCCTTAATCAAATATGTCTTAAATTTTCTTTTCGTTATAAGCAAATATTGGAAAGCTTCTTAAATTCTCTCAACCAAAATAAGAATGCTGTAAACCTCTCTCTCATTATGCATACTATGATAATCTGCACTAAAATCGTCTTCAACTTTCTTGCTTCATTGATTTACCTCACGAAGGCGTCAACTTTTGTGTCTGGTTTTGCATGATCTTACTGGTAGTGGCACTTGTATATATATGATGACACATTGTTAAAAAATATTCATTTCTCTCTCCGGTATCTATGAAATCTAATTCTATATATGCAAGTGTCTAAACACTATAAAGCATTCATTCTATTTAAGCAACAGCTATTTAGTCGTGGAGAAGAATCCATTCACGTGTCAACCAACCATGTACTAAACTGTCAAAGAGAACGACTACTCACATTTCACCAAGTTGTCTCAACTTTTATACACTTCTAAAAGTGTGAATAGCTGTTATCATACATATGGTTTATGTTGTCTGTTTTCTAGACATAAATTTTCAAATTTTTTTTGTTGTGATGGTTTTAAGATTCATGGTGCACCTGACTTCTAAAATTGATACATATTAACATAGACATGGTACAAATTTTATAAAAGTTTAACAATGGTTTTAGGATTTTAAAGTGTTTTTTATTTTTTTACAAGTTTAGGCATTTGCATCTGGAACAGGACACCATTAAATGGAACACAACACTCCATAAATGGAACCGTTGCTGTTCCATGGCCACTGCATTACCATTCAAAATGAAAAAACATATTTTCCATCTACAGCAGTTGTTCAGCATTGCAGATCGGTTGTCTAATAAAAGGCAAAAAGTAGGGAGTTGGTTGCAACTGTTTATGACAAAATGGCCATCGTACGGTATGATTTTGGGTCTGAAGAAGTGCACTACAGTAAATTCAATAGAAAACTAATTAAGTGCAACTGAGGACCAGTCAAACACTTCATAGTGTTGTAAAAAGTCTCTTAGCTTTACTAAGATCTGAAAAATGGTCATAAGTCCAATCTGTTTTGGTTCCTGCACTGTTAAAAGCCATATTTTTCTCCCAATTGTCAAAATTGTTAAACAATGAGCATCTTTTAGTTATGGACTTTATTATACCTTGATTTAGTAAATACTCTACTACCAATACTGTTTAGTAGTCACGCTATGTTATTAACTGTTTTTTAAGTCACAGTCACACTCTATCAAATTAACTTCAAAAAGTAGGGAGTTCATTGCATTTCTTGCAACATAGCATTGTTGTCAATTGACTAGGTATTAATGTTGCAAACCTAATGAACAAATCAACACATCCACTCAAGATATCTTGCACATGAATGTAAATGTTGCACATAGAATTTTACCCTACCTAACTGAAGTCTTTTCCTTACCTTACCTCTTTCAGGACCTTAGCATTTTGATGTATCATATTCTCTATACCTTTCACTGACTGGACCTATACATGGCACAATGCTAGACATGATTACAGCCAGTGTATCTTTCATTTTCTTCTCAAAATAAAAGAGTTCTTCTCAGACCTCCAATGGGCCGTAGCTTCACAAAAATCCCAATTGAACTGTTTATGACAAAATGGCCATCGTGCGGTATAATTTTGGGTCTGAAGAAGTGCACTAGAGTAAATTCAATAGAAAACTAATTAAGTGCAACTGAGGGCCAGTCAAACACTTCATAGTGTTGTAAAATGTCTCTTAGATATATTAAGAACTGAAAAATAGTCATAAGTCCAATCTGTTTCGGTTGTTGGAGTGTTAAAAGCCATATTTTTCTCCCAGTTGTCAAAATTGTTAAACAATCAGCATCTTTTAGTTATGCACTTTATTATACCTTGATTTAGTAAATACTCTACTACCAATACTGTTTAGTAGTCACACTATGTTATTAACTGTTTTTTAAGTCATAGCCGCAGTCTATCAAATTAACTGTTTTTTAAGTAATTTGATAGACTGTGACTATCCATGCATATTTTGGCTATGAATATGTAACCTGTAGCTTTGATCCAATATGTATATAGAAAAGCACTATGACTGTGCATGCACATTTTGACTGTGAATATGTAACCTGTAGCTTTGATCCAATATGTATATAAAAAAGCTTAAATCACATGTATGTAAAGCAATGAACACAACCCTCAATTATGGATTAGTCTAATTATGTAATGAAAACTGACTACTGTCCTTTTTATGGATTGCTTGAAAGATACAAAAGTTTACTGTCAAAAAGTGTTGATAAGATTAAACCTTTGCAGCCAAGCAATACTATCTGCTTAGATACTATCATGCAATTCTGTTCTAATTTGAAGAGGCAACGATCATTATGGGTCAAGTTGCCAATTGAACAAATTCCAATCAGCTATTCTGTAATATAAAATATATTTCCAGCTTTTAATTTGGAAGCTTCTCTTCCTGTATGTGCACATAATTCACTCTATTACATCTGTATATTATAGATGGCCAATGCTTTTTCAGATGCAAAGATATTTTAATTATTCTAATGCTTACCAAAATTATTTGCAAATCATTTGTTTAGGCTAGGGCTAATGGTCCTTGGTAAATTTATGGTTCCAATGCACTTGAGTATTATGCGAATTATCTATCTTTAGTGTCTAAACGTTTCGACAATTCAATAGGTTCAAATCATTAACCGTTCAATCGTTCAATCGTTCAGCAGGTTCAACAGGCCAACAGGTTCCACGGTTCAACAGGTACAAGGGTCCGACAGGTTGCACAGTTCAACACGTTCAACAATTCCACCAGCACACTGAACATCAAAGCAGCATATATATGTGTATGCGTCTTATTGATTTTCATAGCTAGGTCAGATCCCTTCTAGAGACTGACCTAGTCACAAAATGTTGAATTGCCTATCAGCCTTAGCATTTTGAGCATCTCAGTTGTGCTATATGACATACACCAAGCCCCAATTCAGTGAACACAACATTCTATCTATCTTGAATTTACAAATAGGTCAAGACCTATTTCAAATATAACGTATATGTAATTTGCAACAAAACGTTTGTACAATCTCTTATTCACAGTCCATGATTCAAAAAACTATAAATATTATCTTACAGAATTTTGTAATACAGAAATTTATGTCATGGCTATTTCAGACAAGGATCTAATTTAATCTACCAAAGGATCTAATTGTTTCTGTCATGCACTATGTAAATACCACAGTAATTTGATCAAAACCACAGTAAAAACCCTGAATGTAAGTTCTAAGCATTTTCACAAACATACATTTAAAATTGCAAGCTCTCAGAGAAGATATTTCAAAATACAAAGAAGGGCAAGAGAACACTCAGAAGATAGATGCAGAACTCCAGATTCTACTGTATTAGAAACGAATAGTCATACATGATTTACAATGTAGGAATGACTCTTAGTTTCACTGATCATACTACAGAGAACTTACAAGCTTTACAGATACAGTAAGGCAGCCAAACATTCCACACGCACCTTACTGCAGACAAACAAGCGACCTCCTTCTACTTCTAAACTATGCTAAGCTAACTCACTGTCTTTTCCTAGAATCCCTGTGTCTAGGCCCTAAAAATCCCTGTTGTCAAGTATTACAGTGTAGAGAGGCACAATATAAAGACATTCTGATTGTCCTCACTACAGCAAAAACCTAACTGAACCCCTGGTTCAAACCCCTGGTTACAGCAATAAATACAGCTGAACCAGCTCTTCAAAATATCTCTGAGCAGTGTCAAATCTCGGCGAAATATTGCCCCTTCTAAGAAGTTCCGACAGCTCAGCAATAACTTCTGTTTGTCTGTTGTACTAATACCTCCAGCTGCAACTCTGTCTTTCACTTGAATGGCCTTGACTTTTCGCACTTTACCCTTATCTTCTTGCTCCTGAAATTGAATTTCCTTCCTCCATGAGGTCGCTGTATTGACTTTCCAGCTGCTTCCTCAACTACAAGCCTGCAAGACAAGACAAGCAATAAGTATTTCATTTATCACATAAACAGCAGGAAATTAAAATAATCGTTTGAATCCAGGTGACTATGCAAAATCGTGGAAATCAGATCCAAAATACTCTCAAACGCGCCCAAAATGCGTTCAAACCGCTCAAAATTCACTGGGCCGACCATCGCTGACCGCGAAAATGCCACAGGCGCCCAAAAAAAACACTTTAAAATTCCACCGCTTCATTTCCCGCCCATCAGCATGATCATCACCATCGGCGTGTAAAAAAAAACCTGTTGGTAAATACTTACTTCATCATCATGATATCTCGCTTCTACATATTGGCGAAAAGAACAACATCATCATCATCATATTGTTGAAGAAGAAAAGCAGGATATCGAATATGATCATGTTGCCAGGGAAAGGAAAATGATGGTGACGTCACCATGATATTCGGGCTTCATTGAAATGCTAAGGATGGCGTCATCGTCATTTTCGTTAAGATAAGCGGATAAATGTAATATCGGGTCACCTAAGGAGCATGATCAGGATGATGAATGTAACATGACCCCTTTGCAGCCAAGGCAACCCTCTCGAAAGATCAGGATGATGATGAACATCGGCATATTTGCTTCTTCGTCGAACTTAGAATAAGACGTCATCATCATATTTCGCGAACCAGATCGTGCTTGAAAAATATCCTGTTGAACGAAAAATGTGATGATGATGATGATCAGGATATTTTCTTCTTCGTTTATTAGATCGGGATGACGTCATCATGATATTCTGAGCCTTTGTTAAACTTAGAACATGACGTCATCATGATATTTCGCCAACCGGATCATGTTTGGCAAATATCCTGCCGAAGCGAAAATGTGACGATAATGATCATCAGGATATTTTCAAAAGGTTGTATCTCATCCGCAGGAGGACTTTACGAAATATCAAGTGAACAAACAAGATCATGATGATCTTGACAACATAACAAGATAAAACAATATGATGATGACCCTCCTCATCGAATTATCATGATGGCGTCATCATGATATTTTGTCTTCGAAGCACAACGATGAGTTGAGGTCATCATGATATTGCGCTAGGGTGATACTGTAAAAAAATGATCATGCTGTTTAAGGAATGAAATATCACCTTCTTCTGAATACAAACGGTGATCATCATGACATTGCAAAAAAGGTGATCATGACGATATGCAGATGATGATCCCCTTTATCGATTTATGATAATGATGTCTCCATCACTCAGCGAATTTCAGCGAATGACCCTCGTGAAAGATCAGGATGATGATCATGATTATGCAAAAGGAGATCAGGAGGATATGAAGTTGTCATCATCATATTTCAAACTTCAGCAAATATCATGATGATGACCTTGCGATAAGATTATAACATGCGCATGCAAATATGCCAAAGGTGGATTTTCTAAGGGTGATCCGCATGATATAATAAGATTAGGTGATGTTGAAATATCATGATGATGCTCGCTATACAAAGACCGCTCCACGGGGAAACTTACCCTGACCTAAAGTTGATATCATCATGATATTTGAACCTCAGGATATTATCAAAAAAAAATGTGTTCGTCAATATTTACTTCATCATCATGATATTTCGCTTCTGCATATTGCACAAAAGAACAACATCATCATCACCATATTGTTGAACAAGAAAACGAGGATATGCAATATGATCATGTTACCGAGGAAAGGAAAATGATGGTAACGTCATCATGATATTTGGGCTTCATTGAAATGCTAAGGATGACATCATCATCATCTTCGTTAAGATCAGGGGATAAATGTAATATCGGGTCACCTAAGGAACATGATCAAGATGGTGAATGTAATATGACCCCTCTGCAGCCAAGGCAACGCTCTCGAAAGATCACAATGATGATGAGCATCGGGATATTTGCTTCCTCGTCGAACTTAGAATAAAACGTCATCATCATATTTCGCGAACCAGATCATGCTTGAAAAATATCCTATTGAAGCAAAAATGTGATGATGATGATGATCAGGATATTTGCTTCTTCGTTTACTAGATCGCGATGACATCATCATGATATTCGCAGCCTTTGTTAAACTTAGAACATGACGTCATCATGATATTTCGCCAGCCGGATCATGTTTGGGAAATATCCTTCCGAAGGGAAAATGTGACGATGATGACCATCAGGATATTTTCAAAAGGTTGTATTTCATCGGCAGGAGGACTTTACGAAATATCGGGTGAACAAACAAGATCATGATGATCTTGACAACATGACAGGATAAAACAATATGATGATGACCCTCCTCATCGAATTATCATGATGGCGTCATCATGATATTTTGTCTTCGAAGCACAACGATGAGTTGAGGTCATCATGATATTGCGCTAGGGTGATATTGTAAAAAAATGATCATGCTGTTTAAGGAATCAAATATCACCTTCTTCTGAATAGATAGGCTGATCATCATGATATTGCAAAAAAGGCGATCAGCAGGATATGAAGATGATAAACCCCTTTATCGATTTATGATGATAATGTCTCCATCACTTAGCGAATTTCAGCGAATGACCATCGTGAAAGATCAGGATGATGATAATAATTATGCAAAAGGAGATCAGGAGGATATGAACTTGTCATCATCATATTTCGAACTTCAGCAAATATCATGATGATGACCTATCATCATGATATTGCAAAAAAGGCGATCAGGAGGATATGAAGATGATGATCCCCTTTATCGATTTATAATGATGATATCTCCATCACTTAGCGAATTTCAGCCAATGACCCTCGTGAAAGATCAGGATGATGATCATAATTATGCAAAAGGAGATCACGAGGATATGAAGTTGTCATCATCATATTTCGAACTTCAGCAAATATCATGATGATGACCTATCATCATGATATTGCAAAAAAGGCGATCAGGAGGATATGAAGATGATGATCCCCTTTATCGATTTATAATGATGATGTCTCCATCACTTAGCGAATTTTAGCGAATGACCCTCGTGAAAGATCAGGATGATGATCATAATTATGCAAAAGGAGATCAGGAGGATATGAAGTTGTCATCATCATATTTCGAACTTCAGCAAATATCATGATGATGACCTTGCGATAGGATTATAACATGCGCATGCAAATATGCCGACGGTGGACTTTCTAAGGGCAATCAGCATGATATGATAAGATTAGGTGATGTTGAAATATCATGATGATGCTCCCTATACAAAGACCACTCGACAGGGAAACTTACCCTGACCTAAAGTTGATATCATCATGATATTTGAACCTCAGGATATTATCGGGGGGGGTTCAAATATGATGATGATCATCATCTTCATCTAACCAAAACCAAGTGTATAACATATGACCCTCCTAGAAGAAATCATAGTGTTGACAATGCACCTAAGGCCATTTAACGGGTAAAGCGCACTACCACCTAAGATTGACGTCCAAATATTGTGACTGCATGAATTTTATCGGGTGATAGACCAAGATCATAATGATCTTGACAACATGACTTAGGATATAAAAACATGATGATACTCCTACGAATATCAGGTTTGACAAAAACTTTGACCATGCATAACTTTCACATATGGAAGAATTTTCAAGTAAAGTAAAAGGCAAACCTACATGGAATTTCAAGCTCTTTCTAAATATGACGTCATAGAAACAAAATATGAACTTTGACAAACTGACCTCATGATAATGACCTACCTTATCCAATATCATGATGATGATGCACCTAGCCTTCATTTTTACCAAACCGCCAGAAAACAAAAAAACACAAGCAAAAGCAAAAACCAAACACCAGCAGGGGTCCCCATTTTGCTAAGGAGCATAACGGGGTGTCTTGTGAACATCACAACAGCTTCTTAACATATACTTGACCAATATATGTGTACTTTCAGCAAAAATTGATTTTAAAAAATTGGAATTAAAGGCACAATATATACATTTATTTTACAATAATCATTAGTACTGCTATAGCAATCCTAAACAATTTCCATTGCTTTAATTATCAAGACAGTCTATACACACAAAGTATTTAGAAAAAAGAACTATGGTCCATAATACATAATGAAATAATCTGTTCAGACTATCTTGTATCCAAGATTTCATTGCACATTTTTCATCTAATGCTTTTTCCTCTGTTCTCAATCTTCTATTTGATGGTCTCAAGACTAAATTTGACATATAAAATCATTACTCACATGACCTACTCTCATCCCATCAAGTTTTCGTTTCTCACAATATACTACACCAACATTAAATGCATAAAGGCAGGAACATGACGCATTGCGTCTCTTGTTTTTAATTGTGATTGTTGTTTTAGAGAGATAGCTATTATTAGTCCTAGTTCTGTTTAGATATATTTAGATGGTAGACAGTTATTTGTAGAATATTTTTTGACATGTGGGGGATAGGAGATGGCTTGGGATTGTTTTTCACATGTCCTCCATCTTTTCAAAAAGTTAAGGGTTAAAGAGTCTTTGGTCTACTAGTGAAGTTGAAAGGTTCTGAATGAGCCCACTAGGGATCAAGTCTCACTGAGTGCAAGGCCCTCGATACCATAAAGGATGAGGTCGGAATCGTGCCCCAATCGAATTTGGCGGAATGGATACCCCTCAGTCCTTGACTCTTAGCCGAAGAGGTTCAGCCTGAGGCTCGTGCCCCTGAATCGGGTAGCAAAAATAATTTCCTAAATAACCTTCATCAAAAAAAAAAGTATGGGGATAGAGATGGTGAAAGCTTAAAAAAACCTCGGGAACAAGTCCCCATGTATCATAGATTTATAGTGGTGCTATTAAAGGTTGTGACTTCTTAATGGTAATTGTTGATGGAAGTGTATATGCATATTAATATGTGCTTTGATCAATTTTTTCTTCAAGTTTTATTAACACTTATGTTATCTTAGAGAAGCCTACTTTCCAAAAACAAGAATTGCATATATATTATCAGTCTCTGAGATACGGATAATGCAAAGTTAGATCTATGTTGTACTGAGATACGGATAATGCAAAGTTAGATCTATGTTGTATAATGTGATATTTAGAAATGAATTGGTTTTTAAATTACAATAGAAACTTCAAAATGAGATAGATTTTAATCGATGATCTTGTATATTAGTCGAGTGTTTCTCATTGCATAAGTTATTTTATTACTATCATTTGAGAGGAGCACTAGCATAGCCCAAAGGGTATTGATTCACATGTGAAAAGAAAGTTCAAAGGATGCATCCTCATGTACAACATTGGTTATGGATCCAACAAGAAGACCATGCACTACTTGCCTTCTAGTTTAAAAATGTATTTGTAGGTAATGCTAGAGAGCTTGACCTTTTGATGATGGAAAATAGGTATGGACATTGCTTTCTATGTTATTGTTGAAAAGGTGCTTACAGAACAAGTATGCACATTACTTTCTATTTTATTATTCAAAAGGAGCCTAAACTTTCTTTTAAAGAAATTCATATTCACATTTTTTCCATATATTTATTCAAAGGGTTATTAACTAACTATTTTATATAAGGTTTTGTTTGGTTGGAGTGCATGAAATACTCAATTTTCTTTACGTTATCGAAGAGGCCTATTGTAATATTATTTTTTGGATTTCTTTTTTTATGTGAGTAGTAAATGCATGTTTTTGTGTTGAAATTACGCATAATGTTTCAACACTAAAGGGAAAGGCTATTGTGGAGAGAGATGCACAACTCAATATCATGGTAACCAATATGCTAGCCAAGAGGATGAGTAGAAGTTCGTCATGTTTTTATGGTGATAGGGGCTATAAGGATATTCTTGTTGAGTTAAATTTTATTATCAAGTTTGGGAACAATGTAATCACTTGATAGTTTTTAGGTAAGTTGTTTGTATATTGAATGTACTGTGGTTAGAGAATTTTTATATTGCACAAAATACAATTTTGGTTCAAGGGGGAATCTTTAACTTTTTGATATTTTTATAATTGTCTAATACATAGGTAATTTAAGTATATTGAAAGAATGTTGTCGGCATAATTTACTACATTCAAAACCATAGTGTTTCAATTCTACTATAGAGATGTTAGAAGTGTAGAATGATTGGTATAACTACTTTTGATTTTAGTTTGCTTTCCTTTGGGTGCTAAAGGTTTTTGAGTGTTTTTTTCAACTATTTTTGTTGACATTTTTTGATGTGTTTGTCATACTTCCTTTTGAAATAGTTGGAGTAGCATTTTAATGTTTGGAAATACTTCTCCTTTTTAGTCTTGTTTGATTGAGATGTTCTCGAGATAGATATAAGTCGTAAGATTGTAGATTTCTTCATAAAAATACTAATTTAATAAGTTGTAGAAACATTTCTAGATGTTTGAGAAATGTTTTGCATTTTCAGAAGTTTGTTCAATTATACACACTTTGATTTTTCACTTATTAAACTTCATGGTGTATCGATGAAACTTCTTTGTAATCTAATAATCTTTTGGAGAAAATGGTTGAAATAATAATCAATTTGGCAAGAAATCAAGTTCTTTTTGCTTTGCTTGTGTAAAGAATGTATGCTAACATTGTTAGCTAACAATACACTTGTCATTCTCATTGGTGTATGTTTTTAGATGCACGTCGTCATCAATTTTTCTAGCATTTTAAGCAAGGAAAAGTGTTTTAGTTGTGTCATCATTAATTTTGCTAGAATTTTAAGCAAGGAAAGTGTTTAGGGTTTTTATTTTTATTTTTAATGGGAGGTGCATACAAGTAGATCACATTGTTTATACACTAGGAATTGGTTTATAATGAGGCTTGGAGTATGATAAATGGAAGTTTTTGTTTTTTATACAAGGTTCTATTTGGGTTATGTGAAGGGAATGTGTCTACTTTATATATTTCTTTTATAGTAATCAAAGGGAATATTGTTAGATGTTATGATCCAAAAGTATGTTTGTTAATATTAGTAATGTGCTAGATAGTTAATAGTTAGGTTATTACGAGAAAGGTGGTTGTTAAAGTTAAAAGGATGAAGGCCTTTTATCAAGCTCGATGAATAATGTAATGAAGTAAATTATTGCATTTTTTAAAAATTATTCTTATATTATTTATAGATATAGTGGTATTAGAGCAAGAAAGATGGAAGGTGGGTAAAGAAGAAAAAATGAAAAATTTGAAGTGAAAATAATCAACATGAAGAATAGTGGTTGAATAAAGACATGTACAATTTGTTTTGGATTTATTGACATTACAAAATTTTGTTATGTGTGGAAGTATAGATATGTAAGGGAGGTGCCATTTTTTTGTTTAGTATAGTAGATGACACAAAAATATTTATTTTATGAAAATTCCCTTTCTAAATTATCATGGGCGGTTTGACTATTAAAGGTTAGTTGGTATTATGGTAATTTCCCTCCCTCAAGTTTTGGATAAACATTCAATATAAATTTTTGAATAGCATTTTTAAAACTATTATCAAATATAAGAGTAAATGTATGGATAGACATTGGAGATCTTTTAAGGGGTTATTTTAATAGAAGTTTTAAAGTGGACATACATATAATTATTCATTTTAGAGATTTTGAAGTATTTAGTTGTATGATTGTTTGAGAAAATTTTGTTGGTTTGTAGAGATATTTTAGAGATGTATTTTTTGTTTACATTGATAACTTAAAGCATAAAGTGTTCATTTTTGTCATCTTATATAGTGCTTATGTTATCATGGCTTTTGAAGATTCTCATACTACATATATCTATTAGAGCATAAGGGGTCAAAATGGAGGTTGGAGGACCCACCAGAAGATGGAAGAATATTCCCATCTCCAATTAGCTTCTTAAAGATATTGGGGACATTTTATGACAGACAGTTTTGGTAGGAATAGTTTTATTTCCTTTTAATTTGGTAGTTGCAACTTTTTGAGTTTGGTGTGTTGTATTCAATTTTAGTTACCTTTTGTTGAGCATTGATGAGGAATGATGATCTAGTAGAGTTATGTCATTATGTTTCCCATCTCTTGCCTAATAGGGGAAGGTAGGTCTTCACAACCAATCAACAAGTGGTTTTATAATTCTGATATGTATTACCTATGCTAGAGAAGTAGAGGCAAAGTGGGTTCAGTGAATGTGTATGTGGTCAAGCAATTGGTCATCAGTTGAGGATGTACTTGAGGGTTCTAGGTACAACAAACTAGGACAATAGTCATTGTAGTTGGGCATTTGGTAACCAAGATAATGAGAAGTTTTGGTAGCCAAGATAGTAAAGGAGGAACAATTTTGATAACCAAGACAATGAGAATTTTTTCTAGATGGGATAACTTGAAGAACTTGAACATTTTTAATGTTGCTCATACTACATGTGGTATAGATGGTTAGAGGCATGTGGATAGAGAAATTTTAGCATGATCATGTCAAGTAGTGTGAGGAAGAGGCAATGGATCTTTAGACTCTAGGAGGCAGTAGCACAAGTCACTAGATATATAGGACTCCTAGGTGTTGCTCGTGCACAAGAATTTGAAGCAGAGGGTCAAGCATCAGGAGGATGTGTACAAATGTCAACACTAGTTGATCAATATCAAGAGAGAGACCAAGTTTGCAGAGTGGAAAATTATGTCAAATTGATGGATGCTCTAGATCATCTTGAGTTTGTTGTTGATTGATTCAATGTTGTTAATGTGGGTTTTCCTTTTGGATCAAGGGGTTTGTTAGATGTTATGATCCAAAAGTAAGCTTGTTAATATTAATAATGTATTGGGTAGTTAATAGTTAGGTTCTTAGGAGAAATGTGATTGTAAAAGTTAAAAGGGTAAGGACCTTTTATAAAGGTTGGTAAATAATATAAGTAATTAAACTCCTTCATAACATATTTTTTGTGTTCTTTTTATATTATTTACAAATATAAATTTTTATTATCATTCTTAATTTGTTGCTATATTTTTAAGTTTTGTGACCTTATCAAAATTAAAAAGATGATGAAGATGATGAAATTTCATAAAAAAGATGATGAAGATGATGAAATTTCATAAAAGAAAATGTGTTTTGAGCTCTCTTACAATACCATATTCATAATTTTATTTTTTTTAATTTGAATTTTTTATAATTTCAGACAATAAACTATGTGAAACAATAATGCATATGTGAAAATGCAAGTTATCCTTACCACCATTGTACTAGACACTCTCCTAAATCAATGAAATCATTTTATTAAGATCAAAATTATGTGATGGAAAGTAAAAACTAACGGAGTAAGTCAATGTCATAACTGCTAAGATATGGTGGGCTTACAGCCACATCATCCAGCACATAGGAAACCCTCTGCAAGTTGAGAACAGTCGATTGTACACTGTTGTCACCGTTGAATTGCAGAGTTTTTGACTTTTACTTATATAGAATTTGAGTGAGATGGTTTTGAGGTAACGTTGAGAGGAGCACATGATCTTCCGCCACTCTTTAATGCCAAATAATGGACATTGGAGACCATGTTAAGGTATGGATGAGCAGTGTCTTTTTGTGCACAGTTCTTTCTGAATGAAATTTTCAATTTTTCGCTGCCTATAATTACATTCGTAGCATAGAATTAGGACGATACAAATCAAAGTCCATAGTCAAAACTTAATACAAGTCAAAATGCATTATTGATTTGTTGCTTGTAATGGTCGTTCAAGATAGATTGGCCCATGACATCCATTATTGAGCGTTTTAGGTATTTTATCATTGGGAAGCATAATGATTAGTATGGAGGGAGTGGTTGACCTAGGTTGCCCTTCAATTATGCCTAATAGAAACTCATGAGAAAGATTATCAAATTGGTTCTTCTTTAATAGTTATATTATCCTCAGTCAAATCTATATTATTTGTTATTATGTGAAAAAGAAATTGTATAGATTTGTAAATTTTGATTAAGGGGGTTATGGACTGATTATCTTACCATTAACATTTTCAATATGAATTAATTTATTATAAATAAGGCATTGAATCTTGTATCATGTTTGAATTAAGTTTATGGTAAGTATAAAATATTTTAGCATTATAACTTTTTGGCACATAAAACAATGTATCAATTAGTCTAATTAATTGTAAGGTTATCACATTTATTTCCAACAAATTTTGTAATCAACATTTAGAGGATCATGGAGTATTTTAAACTTTCTATATATTTTTTGGCTTAATGAATATGACATTAGAGGCCAGAGGCCATAAATGATGTAGAAACATTATGAGTAGAGAACCTCATATCATTCTTGTGTGAAACATGACCATCCTTCTTTTTAAAAAATAATGGAAATCTTGAAGGATAAGATGGTTGTGATGGAGGATGTGAGAATCCATACTTAAGACCATTAGATTGTAATAATTTCAACTCAATGTTTCTCACACACATAAGTCCATGAATGAGTTATAACTATTCAAATACAATTTCTCTCGAATTGTAGGCAATAAAATCTTAATAAAAAATCATCAGTTAACAAACAAGGATTTTAATGGATTTTAACTCTTTCGTTAGATCCTTGTTTGAATTCTACTAAATCTAAGCTTTAAGGTCAATGTATACATTAAAGTGGGGGACAAATGTGTTAGGTGATTTTATATATGAGCGGATGGAACAATGAGGCAAAGAATAGAGTTATTGAAGTGCATAATATTTTTAAGTTTGTGGGAAAATGTTAGTAAGTAGATTGTCATCATATGCATAATTTAGACAAGTAGCATTAAATAATTTCAAATAAGTCATGAGATTCCCTTTACCATTATATATCTCAAACCTAGGGGCCAAAAAACCCATAGGAAAAGGAATGGCAAGAATCAAGCATAAGAAAGTGAATTGTGCTTGATTTCACATATAATGTCATTTTTGGTACTCGAAGGCAAGTTATTAGCTTTGTGTTGTACTTATCATCAATCTTTTTAATGATTGTATCAATTATGGAAGGGTGGATGGTGGGGTTAGTGGTGGGAATAGGAGTAGAAGTAGGAACATGCCGATTATAGGTTTCAAGTGTAAGTGGGTTAAGGAATGGTGGAAGAAGGTGGGATGATATAATGGGAGGTGTGAGTGGGAATAAAGGAATTAGGTTCCATGCAAGAGGTGAGAATAATAAGAGGATTAAGTGTAGTAGGAGCTATGGAAAATGTAAAAGAAATGGAGATTTAGGAGATTGAGCATATGGCATAGAAAATGTGCGAGAGGATGTATGAGGGTGAATAATGAAAGAGGAGGCTTGGTAGGGTGGTGAAAGATCCCCATCATTAAGAGGACTTGATGAGCTTAACCTTTGACCTACACCTCTAAGTACTTTCATTCCATATGGTTTTGTTATTAACATACTATAAAGGGCATCCATTAATTCTAAAGGATTGGCATGATTATCCATATATAGAAAAAAATTATTTGAGCATTTGGGTAGTAAGATTGGAATTTCTTACTTATCCATGTTAGCAACATGGGCATCATGGTCAAATGATTCTTCACCATTGAGATAAGCAATAGCATTTAGAACTTTAAATTAATTTGTTGCCATGATAGGGTTTAACCTAATGCTTCTTTTCAATAGAAAGTGAAAGATAGGTTCAGACTTTGGCATACAATCAAAATATGAAGTAAATACAAAGTAATGAGTGAAAGGCAATATTTAGATCTAATATGAAAATTAAAAAACTATAATGATTAGATCTAAAAAATAGCAAATGAAACAAAAAACTAGGTGGAATAAAAGTGATTCCAAGGATCATTTGCATTCACTAAATGAAGAGGAAACAAATGGCCACCCTCTTTTAAATTAAGTGAATATAAGAACATAAACAAATTAATACTAAATAGTTAAATTTTAGACTAATATAATAAATTGATTCATATGTACAAGACAAATAAACATTGATTTAAATAGATAGGTGAGAGATAGCTTAGCTCCCTCAATGGAGTAAAGTGTTAGTGTTGTGATCTATCTAGTATTGTGCCTATAAATTGCGTTTTGACTACTAAAATTTATATCTAAGATACCTTTCTCAAAGATAATGTGTCATTAACCCCTACAAAATAATTGGATGGAATTGTTAGTGTGATTCTGACCTCCAAATCTACAATTCTACTCAAAATATACAATCTTATCTTTGATTATCACATTCTCCTATATCTATGTGCCTTTATTGCAACACCCAAGTTAAAGTTGAGGTGATGCTAATGAGCACTTTTTGGGGCTTGTTATGCCAGGATTGAAGTTTGATACTTTCTTATGCCTCGGTCAAGCTCTATTTGTTGTTTTTCACAATGTGTAATAAAGAAATTAGTATATCAAATGGATGATAATTAATGCTCACTAATTTGTAATGATATTTTGATCTAAAATAATTTTGAACTTAGATCTTATGCTAATGCTCAAATGATCTCTTGATGGATTTGTTAGAATGTTCTACAAGATGTCTTTGAATATGCAATCCTAGGTGTTAATTTGAAAGTTTCATGTGCAAGCCAATAGATAAAAATCAAATTTTTAAATGGGGTTGAATCAGGGAAAGTGAATTTAATCTTAATACAAGGCAAATAGGATCATGCCAATGGTTCCATCCAAGGTAAGGAGAAGGGTAGGATTAGAACTGGGTCTAGACCACGGGGATGAATTAGCTAGAAGGCTAAGGTAAGGGTAGGTTTGGTCAACTTGGGTGTTGTAATATCTCAAATTAAGTACCCAAAGGATACATATATCAATAAGACTAAAGTACAAGACAAGGGGGAAAAGTGTGAAGTATGTAACTGTCTACTCTACAAAAATATATTTGAGTTCCCATACTTAACATCACACATAGCCCCATGTTAAACATATAGTGTGATTTAACTTGATATGCAAACTTTAAATTACTATTTTTAACATAAGCTTTGTCCTTATCCACTCTTGGGAGGATGGAGACAATTGTGATGTTAGGATATTTAGGCTAGGCGTGTTTTACACCTTGCAAGCCTTGTAAATATTTTAATAGTTTAATGTGTTGTAATTTTTGGCCTTCATAGAATGGGGTGCCACACTTGGAGGAATCCATGAGGGTGAAAGCACAAAGCTATGTCACCCTTTTATAAAGAAAAGGAGAAAAAACTTCTAGCTTTTTAACTTGAAGCACTTCAAATTGATATGTATGTTTCAAATTTTAAAATAATCTAAACTAATGAAATTATTTTTTTAAAATTAAAAAAATAGTTTGGTATTTTTTTTTATAAAATTATTAGTACTAAAAAAAAGCTCATGAAGTAAGGTCAATGGGACATCAAGAAATTTGTGACAAATTTCATTTTTTCTTTAATTTTTCCCTTATTGTAAACTTGATACTCTAGTGTAGTAAAAAAAAAAAGAATTTTGATAAATAATTTTTATATTAAATGTTTGAAGTTACTTGTACAAAAAATAAAGTAATTGTCAAAAATGGGCTACAACCGGAGGTTTTCTTTGTCGATTCTTTCCTACCGGTATGTCCCCTTGAATCTAGCATTTTGTATTTCTCTCTTTCTAATTAATATAATTTCAGTGGTTTTACCACTTTTTCAAAATAAATAAATAAAGTACTTCCATGGGACATTAAACATTTTGTTGTTTGTTTATCAACAACAAAAAAGATTATATTGGCTCAACTGACACTCTCTCCTCTTTTGTACTAATTTTTTTAGATTTTTTTAGATTTTTTAATTATTTTTACTATTCAACCACTGCTTTTGAGCTAATGACCACTTGTCACAAAAAAAATTAAAAATTAAAAATTAAAAAGTGAATAGAATTAATATAATAAAAAATTCATTAGAATTGGTGGGAAAAAGTTAATTTGACCCCAATTTGGAAAGTAAAAGGAATTCACTTCAAAACTTTTCCACCTATATTGTGCTAAAGTTGGTTCAATTGAACGCAGTTCAACCAACTAGGTACAACCCAACACCCCTTTGGTCTAACCTATTTAGTATGAATAGCTTGAAAGAAAATGTCTCCATTTTAGAAAATTTCCCCAATTAATATACCATCGAAAAATTAAGATTATCTTAAATAAATATTTTCAACATCTCATTTTCAATGTTTAGATCAAAAAATTGACCTTTTCATGACGTCTCAATGATTTGGTATCTACGTATGATTTTTTTCAAACTATTAAATTAATTTATATTAATGTTTGTTTTTAGTTTACTTATGTTAAATTATACTATAGTTTTCAATTTCATATAATTTATATTACCTTGATCCCACTCTATAGTGCACCAAACACAACATTCAACAAGATTACCCTCTCATGCCCTAGGAAGTGATGCCCAAATTATACTAATGTTTTCTATTTCATATAATTTATATTCCCTTGAGCCCCCTCTATAGTGCACCAAACACAACATTCAACATGACTACCCTCTCATGCCCTAGGGCTACAAAGGTCCCTTGGAGTGTTAAGGAGACTACATAAACTTTTACTATAGTTATTTTTTCTTTATATTATTCCCTCGCTTTTTATTTTCTCTCTTTATTTTTGTAGAGATCTCTTTGGACCATTCTTCTTCTTGTGATCTATCATTTTTGGCTAAGCTAAATTCCTCATAAAGGGTCTAATGAAGTTATGGTGATATGACTCCAATACTCAAGCCCCAAATAGACCTAAGACCTTTAAGTACCATGTCTCTGTACACTCAAAAACATGACTCGGTTGCATGGGGTGGTCGAGTCATCTTTGACAAAGCACACAGGACCCTCTCATTGCCACAAACAAACCTCCATGTCACTCTCACTCTCGTGGTAGAAGCCAATTGAGAGGAGGCAAGACACGAGGGTGATCTTACTCACTTAAGAGATGGACTTCACGAAGAGTGGTTGGCTAGTCCTGGAGCCTTTCCTGGGTATTGTTCTTATGTGGTGTTCAGTGACCATTGTAGTTGAGATAATTATATGACCCAAAGGGTCACTAGTTACTGTTCTCCTATTTGGGTTCCTAAGATTCCAATGTTAAGTGGGTTGTTAATGTTTTTATTTATGTTTCTTTGAAGTTGGAGTCTCTCTTCAAACCATTGTATGATGACTCGTGTTTGTTATCTATGTTGAAGTAACCTTAGTCTGTGTTCTTGTTCTTGGATTGTTAATTGATTGTGTTGAGGCCTAGGGTGTAATTCCTCAATCTCTTCGATCTCACCCACTCACCTCTAAGGCCAGCGCACATTCATGACCCTAAACCAAGAGAGTTGGTTAGAGTTAACCATGATTTGAATTATGTTTGACTTGGGGTGATGACCTAAGGTTTTCTTTGCTTTGTTTTGAATTGGTTGACTTGTGTTGACCTTGTGATGAAATTGAGGGTTTACTTGAGTTTTCTCTTTGTTTTGATTTTTGTTGACCTCATGATAAAATTAAGGGTTTATGAACTTCATGTGATGCTTATATTTTTGTTGTTTTCTACTTTTGTATGCATGCACCCTATATGTATGTAAGATAACGTTCTTTTTTTGTTCTTTTTATGGATTTTTGAAAAGAAAGTGCTTTTAATTAATCTAGAATTCAAATATGAATGCAATTCTAAAATGAGTTTACCTAATGCAATCTTAATCTATGTTTTTGGTATTTTCTTATGTTTTGATTTCAATTACTCTAGGAAATGAAAGTACTTGGAAATAAAATAATCTAATAATGCAAATTGCTTGAAATAAACTAGTTTAACAATACAATTTTATCTAGCCTATCAAGGAAATTACAATATGAAATTACTATCTCCAAGAGCAAATTTGAGATTATCTAATTACTACCAAAAATCATTAAAGAACATGGAATGTGTCAACACATGAGCCTCCACTACCCTCAAGTATCCTTATATGGGTAACCTCTTCATCCTCTTGCAATAGCAGGGATCTCCTCTTGGCAACAATAGGGAAGGGATGCAAGAATAGCTTGAGAAATATTTGAAATATGAGCTCAATGTGAGCTAAGAGAGCACTATGGCTTACAAAATGAGCAGCACAATGATGTAAAAAGAAGCTTTTAGCAAAGCTTTGGCATAACAACAATAAAATAAAAGGCTCATAAGTCCTACGTGAACATAAGAATTCTATGTGGAGAACAAAAACTAGCAAATCTTGGTTGCACAAATGAAATGGCCTCCCTTTGTGCTTGAGAGAGGGGGGTTATTTATAGGTCTGAATGGCACATGAAAGGTGGGAAGGATTGAAGATTTAACTCCCTTGATTGGGGAGTTAACTCATTAGATTGGATAGTAAACTAGGTTAATTAGGGAGTGATGAAGCAAAGATAGCTTATCATAGAAGTAACAATGGAGTCATCAAGAGTCAAAGAGGTGACAAGTATAGATCAAAAAGAGATAATTAAGCCAATTTGGAAGAGGTAAGTAAGATAAGAATAGTGCACTCCACGTTTGGATCAAAATTACATACAAACAGGAAGAGAAACAGAGCAAAATAGAGCTTTTTTGCGTCTAAACTCCAAGTTAATCTATAGCTGGAAAGACACCCAAGTCACCCATGGTTCACCCCTTTTACCAGTCCAAATCACCTAGGGGAAACCTTGGGTCACTTGGGGGTGACCCATGGGTGACCCACAGAGGAGAGGGCCTGGGTTGGTATACAATTGGTTGGAAGCTATTAGTCAGGGGATGAAGAACTAACCTATCTCCAAAACCAAGTCAAAGATGATTAGAAACTAAATCTCCATTTGCAAATGTTAAATCTCCCAAGGGAGATACTGAAATAATAGGGGGAGATTTTTCCTAGTAAATCGCAACTAAAAACTGAAAGTTGGAGATGGCTTGGGAGATCCCTTAGAGGGCTCCTATGGGTGGGCTAAAATGAAAAACATAAGTGAAAGGTTAATTTATGACAAATAGACAAACAAGAGGCTTAAGGATGAAGTCACAAGCACAAAAAATAAAAATTGACAAGTGTCGACAAGTATCAAAAGTGAGGGAGAAGTTAGTATGATAAAGGGGAAACAAAGGAAGAAGCAAAAACCCACATGTTGCCAAGAAAAAATGTTGTTGAGATGGTGTTATTTTCATGCTTACATGTGTGTGACAAGGATTACATGTCATTATGGGGTCCTTATGGAGGTTGTGTGTGTTTTTAGTGCTAACATATTTTCCCCCTTGGGGACGGTAGTCTACACGAAGGGTAGGTACTGATCCCAAAATAGGCCTTATTGTCAATTTCCTGCAATTGTACTTACAATAACTAGTAGTAGTTGAATATTTTAAATGTATCAAGATAAATAATGAAAAGTGAAATGACTAAACATACCACAAATTTCATCGTGAGTTTGCCTAATGGTTTGCTTTGTCAAAGAGACCTGTAGAGATGAAAGCATCCAAAATGAGAGCACGGAAGATGCATAAAAGCAACAACTACTCTAAAATGCATAAAATAAACTAAGTTAAGAGAGGAAAAGAGTGGAGAAATCAGAGTGAATGGAGTGAAACGTTGATGGAATCAGTCATGCAAGAAGTCATTGGAAAGATATCGTCAAGGGATCGTAAAGATGCCCACTATTCCTCCTGCCGCTGAGAATCAGATACATAATCAGTCAAAAACCCTCTTCTAAAACCTAGTTTTCTTTTTTTTTTTTTAAATCTCATGAATGTGTCTATTTTTTACCATTTTTCTTGTTACATTATGTTAGGTTTGTCATTTTGAGTAGAATCAGTCTTTTGTTTATCAAATATCGATCAAAACTTGCATTTTTTAGAGTGTTTTTGACATGATGGGCTATGGGACTGGGTCACCCCTTTCACCAGTCCAAATCACTTGAGGGAGATTTGGCTATGCAATAGGGTCACCTGGGGGAGATCTTGTTGCACATCTAGGTCACTCAGGAGAGATTTGACCTGCTAAAAGGGGTGACCTAGCCAATTGAATTCTGACTAAAATTTGATGTTTTTCTGATATTTATGGTACTCTGTTTGGTCTAATTTTGTCACACCCCAAATTTTGACTATGATTTACTTTTTACTTGTACGTGATTAGTAGTTATTTATGCATGAATCAATGATTTGATGTTATGCGAAAATGTCAGGATAAATCAATGATATCATGAATTTATGTTAATATGATTAGAATTTAGACATGTGATTATAAGATGTCATGATCATAAGGTTTATGGATTGACTAACGATGCACAAATCCCAGTTTGGTGATTGCAAGTTGTAACCAAGAAAAAAGTTTTTCCACGCTCCTAAAAAGAGAGGGAGAGCATCATCAGAGAGAAGATAATAGACGTGTGGATAATAATAGATTGTTTGTCATCTAAGTCTCGTGCTTTCATAGCTTAGTGAACCTTCATCGAGTATGGTAAGTTATGTTTGACCAATTGGTCTATGTTTGGTTCTGACTTGACAAATTGTTGATTGCCAACTAGATTCATTAAGCTGAGGTTATTGTTGAAAACTAAGTCAAGTTAGAACATTATCATCGACAAGGAAATGGTCAATAGTTGTTATTTCTTTGTGTGAAGTAATATAAAATTATATCACTAGAACAAATAAATACTAGTAGTTAAACTACTTTATGTTAGACTTAGGGCACACAACTGAGAGGGGGGGTGAATCAGTTGTGCAAAACTTTCATTCTATTTAAACACTTAATTCCATTTTTTAACTCAACAGCTTAATTATAAATCAGTCATGGAAACATAATGCAACAAATCAAGAGCAGAGACTAATCAATACATGAGGCACCAAGATTTTGACGTGGAAAGCCTGGTTAAGGGAAAAACCACGGGGTGATTAACCCAAGAAAGTATTCTCTGTTAGAAGAATAGAAGGAACAAAATGGCACTTGCCAATTAGGACTCACTGCCCGATCACACTTCTCACAAGAGGCTCACTGCCTACAAGAGACACACTATCTACAAAGAAATAAGCAGCACCTACTTGAACTAGAAAATAGCATCTTCACCATGCCTGAATTAGTTCCATTAAGCCCAATACTTCTGCTCTACCTTTCGCTCTCCTCTTTGCTACCACACACTCATCTTCACAAAGACACTTTACAAATGACTTCGCAATCCTTTATTTGTACAAGACATCAACTTAGGAATGATCATCTAAGTCGGCAAACATCTACAATAACATCCGCAAGATGTATAACTCATCCGATCAGCCTGTTTTAGGAAGAACACCATCATCTGAAAGTTGTTTTTCAAAAGTGAACTCCAACTTCAATGCAGACCACCAACATGAACTGGACATGATCTAAAGACCACCACAAGCTCTCCTGAATCACCAAGAACATCCACACTTCATCTGCTTACTCAAATCTTTCTCTCCTTCATCTGGAAGCTGAAGAACATAGTCTGTCATCACTATCACAAAAGAATAGATGCTTGCGGACCTTCAAACCATGAACCAATATAGTTGACACTCCACAAAGACTTCCTCAGCACTCCCTCAAAGCCGTAGAACATTATAATGTAATTTCGGATCTCACTGGACCTATCTGTCATACTCTATCATCCCTGAACACCTGTCGGAACCAGTTTTACTTGAACAGTCACAACTCCTTCAGATCTTCATGCAGACCTCTGAAATCTCTACTGAACCACCTTAAGACACATATCTACAAACCCTTTAAACTGTATCCTCTGATCCTCATCCTATCTTGGACTTTTACCTTATTGTCTTCCCTATCCTTCCTTGTTTCTGATTGAGACTAATTTTCTCAATATCCTTAGCACACAGCTCATCCAATCCTTATCATTAATGCAATAGGAGTATGTTGAAATCAATGACAACACCGATTAGGCCCATACTTGCAACAATCTCCCCCTTTGTCATTGATGGCAACATATGATGTGAAAAACTATTTTAACCATCAGGACAAGAACTTCTCCTCGCTGTCACAGCTCCCCCTATCAACAACAACCATTCACATGTCTTCTCTCCCTTAACTGCTCCCCCTTTGATCAGCAACCATTTATTTTTCACATGTCTTTTCTCCCCCTTTGACATCAATGGCAAAGGGCACATACTTGCAATTCTAACACTTCAGAAACATCCCTGCTGCTCCCCCTGAGTAGCAGCGCCCCATCATCAATCTGGATCACAAGATATGACTGTGATAACCACCAGACTAATGCACCTCAGTGCAGCTTAGTTTATCACCAGAGGGGTAATGACCCCTAGCTTCTCCCTGAGATACTCAAAAGAATCCTTAGGTAGAGGTTTAGTAAATATGTCTGCAATCTGATCCTTGGAAGGCACAAACTCTAATCTAACTTCATTCTTGTTCACTTGCTCTCTTAAAAAGTGAAATTTGATGGATATATGCTTAGTCTTTGAATGCAACACTAGATTCTTAGATATGTTTATTACACTTGAATTATCACAGAAGATTGTGATAGGTTCCTCATACTCTACTTGGATATCTCTTAGCATCTGCTTCATCCACAAAACTTGAGTGCAACTACCTACTATTGCAATATATTCTGCTTCAGTTGTAGACAAAGATATTGCCTCTTGTTTCTTGCTTAGCCAAGAAACCAATCTCTTCCCCAAAAAGAATGCTCCACCACTGGTACTCTTCCGATCATCCACATCTCCTACCTAATCTACATCTGTATAGGCATGAAGAGAGAAATCATGATCTCTAGGATACCACAAACCATACTCAATTGTTCCTTTTAGATATCTAAAAATCCTCTTGATTGCCATGACATGAGATTCTCTAGGATCAGCTTGGAATCTAGCAACAAGACCAACAGCCTGCATAATGTCTGGTCTAGTTTGAGTGAGATACAACAATCCTCCAATCATTGACCTGTACTTTGTCTGATCAACCTTGGGAGAGTCACCATCTTTACTCAACTTACATCTGGTTGCCATGGGAGTGTTCATTGGCTTTGAGTCTTCCATCCCAAGTTTCTTTAATAATTCTTTCACATATTTGGTCTGAGAAATGAAGATTCCTTTCTTTGTTTGAGTGATTTGCAGACCCAAGAAGAAATTCATTTCACCAAGCATGGACATCTCAAACTCACTTTTCATTTGATTTGCAAAAGTTTTACACATACTATCTCTTCCTCCAAAAATGATATCATCAACAAACACTTCAACAATCAAGATGTTTTCATGATCAATTTTCAAATACAAGTTACTGTCAGCAGTACCTTTGTTGAAACCAATCTTCAAAAGATTCTTATCCAATCTTTCATACCATGCTCTTGGGGCTTGCTTCAGTCCATACAGAGCTTTCCTTAGTTTGCAGACCACCATGATCAGACAATTGAAAACCATCTGGTTGTTCAATGTACACTTCTTCTTCCAAGTCACCATTCAGGAAGGCAGACTTGACATTCATTTGATACACTTTGAAATCTTTGAAGGCAGCAAATGCAAGAAATAATCTGACTGCTTCAATTCTTACCACCGGAGCAAAATTTTCTTCAAAATCTACTCCTTCTATTTGAGAATAGCCTTTGCAGACCAATCTGGCTTTATTTCTGATTACTTCACCAACTTCATTCAGTTTGTTCTGAAAGACCCATTTGGTTTGAATCACATTCTTGTTTCTAGGTTTGGGAACAAGATCCCAAGTGTGATTTTTCTCAATTTGCATTAGTTCTTCCTCCATGGCTTTTGACCAATTTTCATCATTGTAATTTTCATTCACTGTCTTAGGTTCAATCTTTGAAATCAGACAACACTCTTCTGAATCTTGAGCAATTCTTTTTCTTGTTTGTACTCCTTTACTTTTATCACCTATGATCTGATCTTCAAAGTGGTTCAATCTTACATACCTGGGAACTTTGGGAGTTTCTTGCACTTCTGATTCTTGACTAGACTCATTGAAGTTCAACTCTTCTTCCTGATTTGCCGAATCAGTTTGAATCTCAATTTTAGAAGGGGCTTGGGCTTTTTGAAACATAACACCATCCTGATCATCTTCATCATATTCATAAAACCTTGAGGTTTTTTCAATTCCTTCATCAACCTTCACATTTGTACTTTCTATAATCTTTCTTAGTCTCTTGTTATAAACCGGTATGCTTTGCTTTGAGTAGAGTAGCCCAAGAATATTCCTTCATCACTTTTAGCATCAAACTTTCCTAGATCCTCATCTCTTTTAATGTAACATTTGCTACCAAAAACTCTGAAATACCTCACAGTAGGAGTGATGCCAAACCAAAGTTCATAAGGAGTCTTCCCAGTATTGCTTCTGATTTGAACTCGATTTAGGGTATAGACTGTAGTACTGACAGCTTCTCTCCAATAGATCTGAGGAACATTTGATTCCATCATCATGGTCCTAGATGCTTCCTGGATGGTCCGGTTCTTTCTCTCGACTACTCCATTCTGCTGTGGAGTCCTGGGGGCAAACAACTGCCTCTTTATTCCATGTTTCTCACAGAACTCTATGAACTCTCCGGATGTGAATTCTCCACCTCTGTCAAACCTCAGACATTTTAATTTTAATCCGGTTTCATTTTCTACCATAGCCTTGAATATTTTGAATTTCTCAAGAGCTTCTGATTTCTCTTTCAGAAAGGTTACCCACACCATCCGAGAATAGTCATCAATTAGCAACATGAAGTATCTATCACCTTGCACACTTCTAATTCTTTCCGGACCACAAGATTAGTATGAACTAGGTCCAATAAACTGGTAGAAGATTGTTCCTTGCTTTTAAATGAGACTCTGCTTTGTTTACCCAACTGACATTCTTTGCATAAGCTATTTGTGGGTTTCACTAATTTTGGAAGATCTCTTACAGCCTGAGTATTACTTATCTTGATGATATTATCAAAATTCACATGACACATTCTCCTATGTCATAACCAACTCTGATCAACTTGCACAAATAGACAACTTTTACCAGTACCAACTAGATGGAAGATATTACCTTTTGTTTGGGTACTAGATGCAATCTCTATTCTGGAACTCTCAAAGATCTTGCACTTTCCATTCTTGAATCTGAGATCATAGGCTTTGTCCACCAACTAACCAACACTAAGAAGATTGTGCTTCAATCCTTCAACATATAGTACATTTCTAGTTTTGTACTTTCCATCAAAAGAAATAGTTCCTCTACCTCTGATTCTACCAGTAGAATTGTCACCAAACTTTACCATTCCTCCTTCATACCTTTCCAAATCTACAAACTTATTTTTGTCACCTGTCATATGGTGAGAGCATCCACTGTCAATGACCCAATCATCCTTTTCTTCAACTTGGGCAGCCAGAGCTCTTTTTGCAACTTCATGATTGACAGATTCAGAGGATATTCGTTCTTCTTCCTTGATAGCAATAAACACCCATTCACTTCCAGATTTGTTTCCTATCTCTGATTCATCATCTGTTACTCCTTCATTGTCATCTTCTTCATGAACATAGTAACAATTCTTTTGGAACCTTGATCTGTTAGGATTTGGCCTTGAAAATCTTTTCGGACACTTTGAGGCAAAATGACCAATCTTATTGCAGTTAAAACACTTAAAAGGTAGTTTCCCTTCATACTTACTGGATCCTCTTGGTAGTCTTTTTGCAATAAGAGCTTCAAGGTGAGCAAATTTAGCTTCTTCTTCTTTCAGTTCTTTTCTTGCTTTTTCATACCATGAAAGTTTCTTTGAAGAGTTCTCTCCCAGATCAAACCTTTGTTTACCTTTTACAAAGGCACTGACTTTGAATGCAGATTCAGTCTTGGGGGGGTCATCTCCAAACTTTGTTATTTCAAATACAGCTAGTTTCCCAGCCAATTGATCTCTTGTGACAGTTGTATGGGCTTTGAATTCATCAATAGTAGCAACCTTGATTTTGTAAGATTCAGGTAGAGATTTGACAATTTTGCCAACAATCTCATTTTCATCCAAGACTCCACCAGCATTTCTAATTCCATAAACCATCTCATTCACTCTTGGCATAAAAGTAGTAATATTTTCATCATCTCTAATCTTCAGTTTTTCAAATTTCCCTTTTAGACTCTGTAACCTTGCACATTTAACATACTAGTCTCCTTCATGCAAAAGTTCCAGTTTATTCCAAATCTCAAAAGTAGTTGGTAAGTCAATAACATTTGAGAGCTCTGAGTCAAATAATGCACTGAGAAGAGCCTCTTTGGTCCGCAGATTATTTTCAGTGTCTGTGATCTCATTTAGGGTTGTCAGACCACCCTGTGGAGGTACATACTGTTTTGTAACCATAGACCAGTACGCCATTCCCATACATTGCAAGTGACATTTCATGCGACCTTTCCAAAAAGCGAAGTTGGTTCCATCAAACTTCAGACTATCCTTCTTGTAAGATGACATCCTGGATCTCCTCAAGTGGTTAAGCTCCTTTTAGAGGAACTTGGCTCTGATACCAATTTTTAGACTTAGGGCACACAACTGTGAGGACTGCCCTTTTTACTACTGTTGTTATGACTATTTACAGTACTGTTATTGTTACTTTCATATTTGTGGGATAGCAGTTCCCGGAATTTGTCAGACTATTTAACTTTATTATGTTTTCGGAAAAACTAATTGGGTGATGTTTGGATAAGTTTACTTTTCAGAAAAATGAATTTGGTGATGATGGAAAATTGTAATATGATTTTAATTATGTTAAATTGTACTAGGGCATGAGAATGCATGTTTTATTTAAGTTGCTTCGGCTATGATGAATTTATGTGGTTACTGATCTTGTAATTGAGTGTGCAGGGATTACTAATCGAACCACAGATTTTGGAGATCATTCCACACCTTGTTATTTGTTATTCCCTGTTAAGCCGATCTGGTTCTACGAGGAACCAAGATCTCTTTGTGTTTGATGTCATGATGTAATGTGGTCTTTCGTATGGTCAAGTGGGTTAGGTTACCCTCATGTACCATTATTTTTATAATTAGTGTTGTAAAGAGATTGAATTTGAAATTTCTTATTTTATTTAAATTATGAGGCCCTTTTCTTGTGCCTTACCTTGACCAGGGGTGTCTTGTATGGGTTAAAGTTGACCCTGGGTTATACCCCATGGGTCCAGGGGCCCATTTGGCATGGGTAACCCTTGAGTAACCTCCATCTAGTCAACTTAACCTTCCCCTAAAGTTAAGTGGCGAAAATTGGAGGTAGGAGGGGACATGATGGGTTGTACCAACACCCAACCCATCCCCTCTACATTCCCCTAGATAAGAGATGCCATCCATTAGTGAAGGTCACCTCTTCTTTAGTGAGATTCCCCCATGTACTCTGGGGACACCCATGTGAATAAAGGAGAAAGAGGCATGGGTCACCTGTCTTGTTCCCATTTAACTCTTTTTTTTATTTCTCCCATGAGAAAGTGGAGTCACATGAGAGGAATAAGGAGTACCCTTGGGAATGGAGAGTGACATAAGCCACCAGGACAGAATAGTGGTTTTGGGGAAGGGTGAGGAGGTGACAAGTGTCACTTCCCCATTTCTCAAAATTAAAAAGAAAGAGAATTTGGGTTATTTATTTTCAAATTTTGGGAGGAGAGGGAGTTAGTTGAATTTTGGGAAAAACTTTCATTTTTGCCTTACCAAAAATAGAGAAGTTAGTTTGGAAGATAGAGAAGGGAGAGGGAGTTGGTGGCTAAGGTTGGAAGTGAACTCTGTGGACTCTGCAACAACTTCATTCCAGGAGGGCTTTGCAAGGTTGGTCTGAATTTTACCTTTGTTTTTGTAGAACTGAAATGTGTATGAAATGTGTGTGAAATATGTGTTTAGATTTGTTTTCTGTGGGGTTCTTGTCGGGTTGTTTGACAGAGCGTCTCCCACTTGGGAGAAATGCTCATCAAGTTTGGGGTAGGGGAGGAGAGATCCTCCTCGGGTGCATACCTGTTTCCATCTTTTGGGATGTTGAAAGCCTTGAGGGCATGTATCTGTGACTGTATTTTTGACTTGAGAGTCCTATACAGATTACTTAAAAATTGTGATCACACTTGGTTGAGACCAAGAGAAATTTATATTGGTTCATTTATCTGTCTGGGTGACACTCTGGAGTCGAGTGTGTCCACTCTCCTGCCCCTTATGAAACTCACTGTAGTTGAGTTTCCGTATTGTGTAAAATACCCACAGGTGTAGGTGTGCTTTGGGATTGTTGTTGTTTCTGTTGTGAAGTGGAGTGTTTGAGTACCCAGGTGTGAGTATGGTCTCCCTAGCTCGGGGGTGACCCACTTGCGGGTCTACGGTAGGGAGGAGAGCTAGATGAGTGGTATTTTCTTCTTTGTTTGTCTTTGATACGCAGGTTTTCTCTTGGAGCTTCTGGTTGGCTATTTATGAAGAAACAGTTCATCTTCTTTGTCATGGGAATTAGGCCTGGTTCATTTCATAGAGATGAAGAGAGAACACCTCTCTTGTTAATGTTGTAAATTAATGATATTCTGGGAGTGAAGAAAATCACCTCCCTGATCTTGTTATTATTGGACTTTTATTTGGTTGTCATAAGTTATCAGTTGTGTACTGTTTGGGAGAAGAAAGTTCATATCTGGGAAGTTAAGTGGTGGTATTCATGATTGAGAAGCTGTAATATGAATGTGCTTAAATTTTTAAGTTGATGTTTGCAAACTTTGTTCAATAGCAATTTTTGTGTTTCAAGTATTACTGAAAGGAAAAGTTCATTATTGCAATCTAATATGAGTTGTTTACATTTGAAAGTTTGGAATTGCTTAACTAGTTGAAATGTTAGTTTTTATAGTTCAATGTTAAAATGGAAAAGACAGTTTTAAATGTTTGAGTTATTCTCCATATTTAGTGGATTCTGTTAAATTCTAGCATGTATATATATTCTGTTTGTACATTTAAGCATTCTTAAATATTTATGAAAATGGAAATATATACTTATAATAAGGGGATAGCTATTTACCATTTCTACCGATTAAGTGAAATTGGGATATATATATATATATATATAAACATATATATATATAGATATATATATCTAATTGTTATGACAATATCTTTATAACAGGTTGATTTGGAGTAAATGCATATAGTAGTGAATTTGAGAAATTTAGGAATTATATAAATACATATAAGAATATTTTTATATAAATATATATATATATATATATATATATATATATATATATATATTTCACATTTTGAGTAATTATCATTTTATAGAATAATAGAGAAATTGAAAGTAATTATCATTTTTATGAGATTGAATGATATATATCAATATAAAAATAGATATATATGTATATATATATATATGAAATATATATATATATATATATAAATATATTATCATTGATATATATATATACATGAATATATATATATATATATAAATATATTATTGTTGATAGAAATCAACGAATAGCACATAAGATTGACTGTCAAAGTTTAAGCCGCGGGAGAAAACACAGTCGCGGTTAGATTTGGGCGGTGGGGAGAAATCCCCACCGCAAGCCCATATATATATACTTGGAGGTGTGGAGTGGGGCAGAGCCCCACCCACACCCCACATCGTGGGATGTGGGTGGGGCTCCGCCCCACTCCACATCCCCCCCTTCCCCTTATGCCTCCCGCGGCCTGCACAGGCCCGCCGCTCTGCGGCCACCGCCGACCCTGCTCCTCTGTCACTGCGGCCACCGCCGCCCATGGCCGCCGTCGGCTGTGGAATCTAAAGCAAAAAAAAAATGTTAGGGCTTTGGCCCTAACATATGATTGGTTTCTTTGGAAAATAAATACATTTTTATAGCTCTATATATAGGCATATATATATACTATATATGTCTATGTATATAGCTATATATATAATAAAATAATGATTATATATCTATCTATATATTTCTATATATATATATTTATATACATAGAGATATATACATATATAGTGGTAAACCAATTTCGTCCTATACATAGACATTATATATATATATATATATATATATATATATATATATATTATATATATATATATATATATAAATGTATATATATATATATATATAATATACATAGGAGTAAATCTATGAACCATGTTATTGGGCCCTCGTTTTAAATTGTTATAAACTATGTCTCATGGACATAGAAAAAAAAAAAAAAAATTATAACAAATTATATTTTCACAGTAGATGTTATTAAGTGTTGAACACAACAACCAAAGAAGTGATATTACCATGATCAGGGTTTTATAAAGTGGAGAGCCTCCTACATCTATTTACAACGTTATACGAGTCACAATCAATGTATTAATAGTCCTTACTAGTAACAACAGTAATTATAAACAAGAGAAAATAAAATTATAATGTAAAAGAGAGTTAAGGAATATTCAGTGATACTCTGGAAAGAGTTTCTCGGAAGTTTCAACTATCAACGTAATATCAATCACCCGGAAAATGAAGAGGAAAAGTACAGATCACCTTGCTCAAAAGAACACTGGAAATAAACTTAAGAAGCCACCACTGACAATCCATGTGGCCATTTTAATCTCAACTGTAGCAAACGACCTCATAAGTAAACCTGTAAGAGAGTCCGAAGAAGAAAAACTAACATTGGAAAACACAGAGGAGAAAATGCGCGACATTTCCCAAATGGGATAAGAGAACTAAGTTGACGGACCCTTCTGCTAAATCTGCTTAGGAACAGGTTTAATAAGTACATACGAAGAGGAGGAACCTAGATCGGGGAAGATTAGGAGACCGAGTCCAGCGAAATAGTAAACCAGCCTTTGTGACCTAGATCATCCTGAAATTAGGTTTAATATCAACAATAGCTGCAGTGATAACCCTGATTGACGTAAATCATGAAGAAAGGTCAGGATGCACATAAAGAAAGCATAGAAAACGAAAGAGAGAGAGAGACCGAAATATAAACACACTAAATTAACAGAGAAATAGTTAAGGTAAGGGCGATAAAGATACAATCAAAATTAAGAACTTGTGAAAAGGGAAGAGAGAGCAACCAAACCGCCTTGTTGAAAATGCTAAGTCATAGGAGGAGTATGTTTCAGGAAACAAGAGAGGAGACAGACAACCGTGCCTGGCTGAAAAATGACTAAATAGGGAGATCACTAGCCGGTTTAGTCGGAACAAGGCGTCGTGGGAAGTTGTTACTCTATCAGCGAACCACGTGCGTAAATGAGTGCAGCGTAATTCCCACTAACGCCGTAAGGCATTATGCTACCGAAAATTGCCGAGGGTTCGATTTAAGAACTTTGGTAATCTCACTCTTGCAATGACGTTAGCAGCGTTGTATAGACCCTCTTGTTGATCTATATGCTTCTGGTTGCACGCAATTGTACTTGTATTCCGCCGAAGAGTGTAGTGTTTCGCCATGAGAGAACACCGCCGAGCATGCGTACGCATGCGAAGGGGGTTTTTAGGACAGTGTGAGAAAAGTTTTTCATATCTCGTGTCATAATCACATAACAGATGTGGCTATGACACGTGCGATGTGTGTTGTGACCACATGGAAAATGTGGGCATGACATTTGGTATCAGAGCCAAGTTTTAAACACTGGGCGTATTTGGGCACGTTATTATTCCGCAACTTTGGCTAATTAGTTTCTACCTTGTTTTGTAGGATGCCTCCCCGACGTGTTCGACGAGCGCGATCACGCCACACAGCGTCAGTCGAGGTGCACAGCGATTCCTCAGCCGAGGGACTGGCACCCGTAGATATAGCAGCACCACCTGCACCACCTGTACCACAAGCACTACTAGTACCACAGGCGACACCAGTAGTTACAGCAGCACCACCTGCACCACCTGTACCACAAGCACCACTAGTACCACAGGCGACACCAGTATCAGATATAGGTCCACAGATCTTACAGGCACTACAGACTATGCTAGACAGGTTACCACCAGTGATTCCTGAGCCACGGATAGAGCCTCGTGTTGATCCGCGAGAGGAGCCACGTGCCGAGTCACGTATTGAGCCACGTATGGAGCCCCGCGTTGATCCACTAGAGGTGCCACGTGTGGAGCCCTTCGTTGAGATTCCTGACACAACAGTAGAGGAGGTAGGGCGGCCTCCCGAGCACGGAGCAGGAGTCCTCCGAGACTTTTGAGACAAGAACAGGTTCAGCATGGAGTATATGAGGATGGTGTGGAAGAGCCACTTGGGAGACTTAGAGACAGAGGGGACCCTATCAGAGATCTACTGAGGCTCAACCCACCCACTTTCGCAGGAGCTACAGAGGGAGCTGTGGCCGAGGCTTGGCTAATTAGCTTAGACAGGTGTTTCGCATTGCGACCGTATGGGAGCAACACGAAAGCACGAGTGGCAGTTCATCTTCTTAGGGATGCAGCAGCCACCTGGTGGCGCACAGAGGAGTGCAAGCGCCGACTCTCCGTGGATACACTCACATGGGACATCTTTATTGAGCGCTTGAATGCGCGATATTTGTCCGAACATTATAGACAGCGCAGAATCGATGAGTTCCATGATCTACAGCAGAGGGGACTCACCGTTACTCAGTATGAGAGCCGATTTATAGAGCTTTCTCGTTACGCGGAATACCTCCATGACGAGAAAATCTTAATACACAAATTCATCAGGGGGCTAAATCACGGGATAGCAGGACCAGTTCGTATGGCAAATCCCCATACCATGAGCGAGGCTGTTGAAAAGGCCCTTATATCAGAGGAAATTCAGGGACGAGGATAGAATTCACACCCACAGTACCAGGAACGGAATCCCCAACAACAGCAAAATTTCCGAAGGCCTCAAAACACAACACAGAGAGGAGGATATAATCCTTCATCATTACCTCCTAGGCCTCCATAGCAGCAGCAACATCAGCAAAAATCCAAATTTCAACAGAGGGGACAGGGAGGACAGAACCGTGGATGGCAGCAGCAGGGACCACGCAGAGATCAGAGACAGCAGGGTTCATCGGCAGGACCCGCAAGGTCCCAGCAGTCTTACAGAGGCTCACAGGGATCCACCGGACGGACTGGGCAACAACAATCGGGCAGAACACAGTCAGGGCAGTTACAGGTTAGAGGACCGTGTTATGTATGTGGTGGGGCAGGGCATCTGGCTAGAGAGTGCCCGCAGGGATTTACTGCACGGGGTCAGCCCCGATCAGGAGGGTCTGAGCAGACCGTTGGTGACGTGGGCAGATCTCACCACATGTTTGCAGCGGTTGATAACCGCCAGGCTGATTTCCAGGCTTCTGTCATCGAGGCAGCAGGTACGATTAGAGACTTTCCCATCTCGATCCTTTTTGACTCAGGAGCTACTGACTCCTTTTTGTCTACATCGTTAGTGGAGCGTTGCAGGCTGGTGGCTTCTAGGCAAGACATTAGGTGGGAAATTGAGTTGGCCTCAGGGGCCAGGATGTCAGTAGATACCTTAGTTAAAGACTGTGAGATCACATTGGGATCCTTCACCACAACATGTGACCTTAGGATTATGCCATTAGGGTCTTACGGAGTAGTTCTGGGTATGGATTGGCTTGCGGCACATAGAGCCAAGCTTGATTGTCGCCAGAGAACGATTAGCTGTTTAGATGATCATGGTTCGTCAGTTGAGATAGTGGGCATTCAAAAGCCCACGGCTGTTCGTATGATATCCGCTCAGCAGCTTAAGCACTGTATGCAGAAGGGATGTCAGATGTTTGCCATCACAGTCAGTGATAGAGCAGAGGGTGAACCTGAGGCTACTTTAGATGATCACCCTATCCTTAGAGAGTTTGCCGATGTATTTCTGCCAGAATTACCTGGTATGCCTCCACGCAGAGAAGTGGACTTCCACATCGACTTAGTGCCAGGTGTAGAGCCGATATCCCGCGCACCCTATAGGATGACGACCCATGAACTCACTGAACTTAAGCTGCAGTTAGAAGAATTACTTGAGAAGGGACACATCCGACCTAGCGTTTCACCATGGGGCGCACCAGTTATCTTCGTGAAGAAGAAGGATGGGTCTCTTCATCTATGCATGGACTACAGGCAGTTGAACAAGTTGACGGTGAAGAACCGTTATCCTCTGCCTAGGATTGACGACCTTTTTTATCAGATGCAGGGAGCCAGAGTGTTCTCGAAAATCGATCTAAAATCTAGGTATCACCAATTGCGCATCACGGAGTCAGATATTCATAAAACTGCTTTTCGAACCAGATATGGCCATTATGAATTCACAGTGGTACCTTTCGGGTTGACGAACGCTCCTGCAGTATTCATGAGTCTCATGAACGGGGTGTTCCGTACATACCTAGATCGATTCGTGATCATATTTCTAGATGACATTCTGATTTATTCACGGACTGAGGAGGAGCATGTAGAGCACTTGCGTCAAGTTTTGCAGCAATTACGAGGGCAGCAGCTTTATGGCAACTTGGCGAAGTGTGCCTTCTTCAGGACAGAGGTGCAGTATTTGGGACACATTTTATCAGGTGATGGCATCTCCGTAGATCCATCTAAAATTAGAGCAATTCAGGAGTGGCCGGCACCCACTAACGTGACAGAGGTCAGAAGTTTTATGGGGTTAGCCGGGTATTATCGTCGGTTTGTCGAAGGTTTCTCCAGGATAGCACATCCCATCACTTCCCTTCAGTGCAAAGGGAAGGGTTTCACTTGGACCGAGCAGTGTGAAAAGGCTTTTGGAGTCCTCAAGGAGCGTCTTACTAGTGCTCCTATTTTAGCAGTCCCAGATCCATCAGAGGAGTTTGTAGTTTGCACAAATGCATCATTAGAAGGTTTGGGAGCCGTGCTTATGCAGGAGGGTCAAGCGATCGCATACGAATCGCGGAAACTAAAGACACATGAGTTAAACTATCCTACGCATGACTTAGAGCTCGCAGCTGTTGTTCATGCCTTGGTTCGCTGGAGACACTTTCTCTTAGGTCAACGCTTTGAACTCCATTCGGACCATCATAGTTTGCAGTATATTTTTACACAGCCTAATTTGAACGCCCGCCAACGGCGTTGGATGGAATTCCTATGTGAATATGACTTCGATGTCCACTATATCAAAGGGAAGGAGAACGTGGTCGCTGATGCTTTGAGTCGAAGACGCCACGAGATCCAGACCCTGACCTTGAAGATGGACTTGAAGGATCGCATCTTACAGCATCTGCCGGAGGACGAATGGTTTCTTGAAGTGCAGCAGGCAGTACTAAATCAGAAGGCCCTTGAGGGCAAATTTACAGGATATACCCTTGAGTCTGATGGTATGCTTCGACATCGGCAACGCATCTATGTACCCTACGCGGGTAATCTTCGTACAGTAATCCTATCAGAGGCTCATAGAGCACCCTATGCAGCACACCCAGGAGTGAAGAAGATGCATGCTAACTTACGACAACTTTATCATTGGGCTGGGATGAGGCATGACATTGCCGAATTTATTGCTCGTTGCCTGGATTGTCAGAGGGTCAAGGCCGAACATCAGCATCCAGCGGGACTGTTGTACCCTCACGAGATACCTGAATGGAAATGGGACACCATTTCTATGGATTTTATCGTTGGTCTACCTATGTCATCACGTCGCCATGATGCTATTATGGTGACAGTTGACAAGCTGACCAAAGTGGCGCATTTTTCACCCATATGCACAACATACAATGCACCATCAGTGGCAAAGGTGTTTCTTGATCAGATTGTTCGACTTCATGGGGTACCTCGCCGCATTATATCTGACAGAGACTCCGTATTCACTTCATCGTTCTGGAGAGCCTTACATCAGGCGTTGGGCACACAGCTCAACTTTAGTTCAGCATATCATCCGGAAACCGACGGACAAACAGAGAGAGTTAACCAGGTGTTAGAAGACATGCTTCGCATGTATGTGATGGACCACCAGTCTAGATGGGAGGAGTACCTGTATCTAGTTGAGTTCGCCTACAATAATGGGCATCATAGCTCGTTGGGTATGCCTCCTTTCCAGGCATTATATGGCAGACCATGCAGAACACCTTTGAGTTGGGATCGGATAGAGGATAGAACAGTCATCGGCCCAGAGATAGTTCAGAATATGGAACTGCATGTCAAACAGATAAGACAGAGACTCCAGGAAGCACAGGACAGGCAGAAAAAGTATGCCGATGCTAAGAGGACAGACCGAAGCTTCTCTGTGGGGGAAAGAGTATTTTTGAGAGTGCGGCCGCACAAGAGTCCAATCCGTTACGAAAAAGGCTCTAAGCTCGCACCTCGATTTGTAGGACCTTTCGAAATCTTGGAGCGGATAGGACCAGTAGCCTATCGTCTAGCCTTGCCACCTAGCCTGTCACGTATCCACGATGTATTTCATGTATCAGTTTTACGTCAATATATTTCTGACTTATCTCATGTGTTGGATTGGAGTGCTCTTCAGGTAGAGGCAGACGGACAACTGGCGTTGGAGCCAATTCGCATATTGGCTCGTCGGACGCTGGCCCTTCGAGGTCGAGAGCTGGACCAGGTTAGAGTCCAATGGGACTTATACGACGAAGTCACTGCAACATGGGAAGATGCAGAGAGATTGAAGACCCTGTATCCTCACCTTTTTGACGACTTCCAGGAGGAAGCACCGTCTTAGGGGGAGAGGATGTGAGGACCGCCCTTTTTACTACTGTTGTTATGACTATTTACAGTACTGTTATTGTTACTTTCATATTTGTGGGATAGCAGTTCCCAGAATTTGTCAGACTATTTAACTTTATTATGTTTTCGGAAAAACTAATTGGGTGATGTTTGGATAAGTTTACTTTTCAGAAAAATGAATTAGGTGATGATGGAAAATTGTAATATGATTTTAATTATGTTAAATTGTACTAGGGCATGAGAATGCATGTTTTATTTAAGTTGCTTCGGCTATGATGAATTTATGTGGTTACTGATCTTGTAATTGAGTGTGCAGGGATTACTAATCGAACCACAGATTTCGGAGATCATTCCACACCTTGTTATTTGTTATTCCCTGTTAAGCCGATCTGGTTCCACGAGGAACCAAGATCTCTTTGTGTTTGATGTCATGATGTAATGTGGTCTTTTGTATGGTCAAGTGGGTTAGGTTACCCTCATGTACCATTATTTTTATAATTAGTGTTGTAAAGAGATTGAATTTGAAATTTCTTATTTTATTTAAATTATGAGGCCCTTTTCTTGTGCCTTACCTTGACCAGGGGTGTCTTGTATGGGTTAAAGTTGACCCTGGGTTATACCCCATGGGTCCAGGGGCCCATTTGGCATGGGTAACCCTTGAGTAACCTCCATCTAGTCAACTTAACCTTCCCCTGAAGTTAAGTGGCGAAAATTGGAGGTAGGAGGGGACATGATGGGTTGTACCAACACCCAACCCATCCCCTCTACATTCCCCTAGATAAGAGATGCCATCCATTAGTGAAGGTCACCTCTTCTTTAGTGAGATTCCCCCATGTACTCTGGGGACACCCATGTGAATAAAGGAGAAAGAGGCATGGGTCACCTGTCTTGTTCCCATTTAACTCTTTTTTTTATTTCTCCCATGAGAAAGTGGAGTCACATGAGAGGAATAAGGAGTACCCTTGGGAATGGAGAGTGACATAAGCCACCAGGACAGAATAGTGGTTTTGGGGAAGGGTGAGGAGGTGACAAGTGTCACTTCCCCATTTCTCAAAATTAAAAAGAAAGAGAATTTGGGTTATTTATTTTCAAATTTTGGGAGGAGAGGGAGTTAGTTGAATTTTGGGAAAAACTTTCATTTTTGCCTTACCAAAAATAGAGAAGTTAGTTTGGAAGATAGAGAAGGGAGAGGGATTTGGTGGCTAAGGTTGGAAGTGAACTCTGTGGACTCTGCAACAACTTCATTCCAGGAGGGCTTTGCAAGGTTGGTCTGAATTTTACCTTTGTTTTTGTAGAACTGAAATGTGTATGAAATGTGTGTGAAATATGTGTTTAGATTTGTTTTCTGTGGGGTTCTTGTCGGGTTGTTTGACAGAGCGTCTCCCACTTGGGAGAAATGCTCATCAAGTTTGGGGTAGGGGAGGAGAGATCCTCCTCGGGTGCATACCTGTTTCCATCTTTTGGGATGTTGAAAGCCTTGAGGGCATGTATCTGTGACTGTATTTTTGACTTGAGAGTCCTATACAGATTACTTAAAAATTGTGATCACACTTGGTTGAGACCAAGAGAAATTTATATTGGTTCATTTATCTGTCTGGGTGACACTCTGGAGTCGAGTGTGTCCACTCTCCTGCCCCTTATGAAACTCACTGTAGTTGAGTTTCCGTATTGTATAAAATACCCACGGGTGTAGGTGTGCTTTGGGATTGTTGTTGTTTCTGTTGTGAAGTGGAGTGTTTGAGTACCCAGGTGTGAGTATGGTCTCCCTAGCTCGGGGGTGACCCACTTGCGGGTCTACGGTAGGGAGGAGAGCTAGATGAGTGGTATTTTCTTCTTTGTTTGTCTTTGATACGCAGGTTTTCTCTTGGAGCTTCTGGTTGGCTATTTATGAAGAAACAGTTCATCTTCTTTGTCATGGGAATTAGGCCTGGTTCATTTCATAGAGATGAAGAGAGAACACCTCTCTTGTTAATGTTGTAAATTAATGATATTCTGGGAGTGAAGAAAATCACCTCCCTGATCTTGTTATTATTGGACTTTTATTTGGTTGTCATAAGTTATCAGTTGTGTACTGTTTGGGAGAAGAAAGTTCATATCTGGGAAGTTAAGTGGTGGTATTCATGATTGAGAAGCTGTAATATGAATGTGCTTAAATTTTTAAGTTGATGTTTGCAAACTTTGTTCAATAGCAATTTTTGTGTTTCAAGTATTACTGAAAGGAAAAGTTCATTATTGCAATCTAATATGAGTTGTTTACATTTGAAAGTTTGGAATTGCTTAACTAGTTGAAATGTTAATTTTTATAGTTCAATGTTAAAATGGAAAAGACAGTTTTAAATGTTTGAGTTATTCTCCATATTTAGTGGATTCTGTTAAATTCTAGCATGTATATATATTCTGTTTGTACATTTAAGCATTCTTAAATATTTATGAAAATGGAAATATATACTTATAATAAGGGGATAGCTATTTACCATTTCTACCGATTAAGTGAAATTGGGATATATATATATATATATATATATATATATATATAAACATATATATATATATAGATATATATATCTAATTGTTATGACAATATCTTTATAACAGGTTGATTTGGAGTAAATGCATATAGTAGTGAATTTGAGAAATTTAGGAATTATATAAATACATATAAGAATATTTTTATATAAATAAATAAATATATATATATATATATATATATATATATATATATATATATATTTCACATTTTGAGTAATTATCATTTTATAGAATAATAGAGAAATTGAAAGTAATTATCATTTTTATGAGATTGAATGATATATATCAATATAAAAATAGATATATATGTATATATATATATATATATGAAATATATATATATATATAAATATATTATCATTGATATATATATATATACATGAATATATATATATATATATAAATATATTATTGTTGATAGAAATCAACGAATAGCACATAAGATTGACTGTCAAAGTTTAAGCCGCGGGAGAAAACACAGTCGCGGTTAGATTTGGGCGGTGGGGAGAAATCCCCACCGCAGGCCCATATATATATACTTGGAGGTGTGGAGTGGGGCGGAGCCCCACCCACACCCCACATCGTGGGATGTGGGTGGGGCTCCGCCCCACTCCACATCCCCCCCTTCCCCTTATGCCTCCCGCGGCCTGCACAGGCCCGCCGCTCTGCGGCCACCGCCGACCCTGCTCCTCTGTCACTGCGGCCACCGCCGCCCATGGCCGCCGTCGGCTGTGGAATCTAAAGCAAAAAAAAAATGTTAGGGCTTTGGCCCTAACATATGATTGGTTTCTTTGGAAAATAAATACATTTTTATAGCTCTATATATAGGCATATATATATACTATATATGTCTATGTATATAGCTATATATATAATAAAATAATGATTATATATCTATCTATATATTTCTATATATATATATTTATATACATAGAGATATATACATATATAGTGGTAAACCAATTTCGTCCTATACATAGACATTATATATATATATATATATATATTATATATATAGATATATATATATATATAAATGTATATATATATATATATATATAATATACATAGGAGTAAATCTATGAACCATGTTATTGGGCCCTCGTTTTAAATCGTTATAAACTATGTCTCATGGACATAGAAAAAAAAAAAAAATTATAACAAATTATATTTTCACAGTAGATGTTATTAAGTGTTGAACACAACAACCAAAGAAGTGATATTACCATGATCAGGGTTTTATAAAGTGGAGAGCCTCCTACATCTATTTACAACGTTAGACGAGTCACAATCAGTGTATTAATAGTCCTTACTAGTAACAACAGTAATTATAAACAAGAGAAAATAAAATTATAATGTAAAAGAGAGTTAAGGAATATTCAGTGATACTCTGGAAAGAGTTTCTCGGAAGTTTCAACTATCAACGTAATATCAATCACCCGGAAAATGAAGAGGAAAAGTACAGATCACCTTGCTCAAAAGAACACTGGAAATAAACTTAAGAAGCCACCACTGACAATCCATGTGGCCATTTTAATCTCAACTGTAGCAAACGACCTCATAAGTAAACCTGTAAGAGAGTCCGAAGAAGAAAAACTAACATTGGAAAACACAGAGGAGAAAATGCGCGACATTTCCCAAATGGGATAAGAGAACTAAGTTGACGGACCCTTCTGCTAAATCTACTTAGGAACAGGTTTAATAAGTACATACGAAGAGGAGGAACCTAGATCGGGGAAGATTAGGAGACCGAGTCCAGCGAAATAGTAAACCAGCCTTTGTGACCTAGATCATCCTGAAATTAGGTTTAATATCAACAATAGCTGCAGTGATAACCCTGATTGACGTAAATCATGAAGAAAGGTCAGGATGCACATAAAGAAAGCATAGAAAACGAAAGAGAGAGAGAGACCGAAATATAAACACACTAAATTAACAGAGAAATAGTTAAGGTAAGGGCGATAAAGATACAATCAAAATTAAGAACTTGTGAAAAGGGAAGAGAGAGCAACCAAACCGCCTTGTTGAAAATGCTAAGTCATAGGAGGAGTATGTTTCAGGAAACAAGAGAGGAGACAGACAACCGTGCCTGGCTGAAAAATGACTAAATAGGGAGATCACTAGCCGGTTTAGTCGGAACAAGGCGTCGTGGGAAGTTGTTACTCTATCAGCGAACCACGTGCGTAAATGAGTGCAGCGTAATTCCCACTAATGCCGTAAGGCATTATGCTACCGAAAATTGCCGAGGGTTCGATTTAAGAACTTTGGTAATCTCACTCTTGCAATGACGTTAGCAGCGTTGTATAGACCCTCTTGTTGATCTATATGCTTCTGGTTGCACGCAATTGTACTTGTATTCCGCCGAAGAGTGTAGTGTTTCGCCATGAGAGAACACCGTCGAGCATGCGTACGCATGCGAAGGGGGTTTTTAGGACAGTGTGAGAAAAGTTTTTCATATCTCGTGTCATAATCACATAACAGATGTGGCTATGACACGTGCGATGTGTGTTGTGACCACATGGAAAATGTGGGCATGACAACAACTGAGAGGGGGTGAATCAGTTGTGCAAAAATTTCTTTCTATTTAAACACTTAATTCCATTTTTCAATTCAACAACTTAATTATAAATTAGTCATGGAAACATAATGCAACAAATCAAGAGCAAAGACTAATCAACACATGAGACACCAAGATTTTGACATGGAAAACCCGGTTAAGAGAAAAACCATGGGGTGATTAACCCAAGAAAGTATTCTCTATTAGAAGAATAGAAGGAACAAAATGGTACTTGCCAATTAGGGCTCACTGCTCGAGCACACTGCTCACAAGAGGCTCACTGCCTACAAGAGACACATTGTCTACAAAGAAATAAGCATCACCTACTTGAACTGGAAAATAGCATCTTCACCATGCTTGAATCAGTTCCATTAAGCCCAATACTTTTGCTATGCCTTTCACTCTCATCTTTGCTACCACACACTCATCTTCACAAAGACACTTTACAAATGACTTCGCAATCCTTTATTTGTACAAGACATCAACTTAGGAATGATCATCTAAGTCAGCAAACATCCACAATAACATCCGCAAGATGTATAACTCATCCAGTCGGCCTATTTTAGGAAGAACACCATCATCCGGAAGTTGTTCTTCAAAAGCGAACTCCAACTTCAATGTGGACCACCAACATAAACTGGACATGATCCAAAGACCACCACAAGCTCTCTTGAATCACCAAGAACATCCACACTTCTTTTGCTTACTCAAATCTTTCTCTCCTTCATCCGAAACCTCAAGAACATAGTCTTTCATCACTGTCACAAAAGAATAGATGCTTGCGGACCTTCAAACCATGAACCAATATAGTTGACACTCCACAAAGACTTCCTCAGCACTCCCTCAAATTCGCAGAACATTATAATGTAATTTCGAATCTCACCGGACCTATCTGTCATACTTTGTCATCCTTGAACACCTGCTAGAACCGGTTTTACTTGAACAGTCACAACTCCTTCAGATCTTCATGTGAACCTCTGAAATCTCTATTGGACCACCTTAAGACACATATCTACAAACCCTCTAAACCGCATCCTCTGATCCTCATCCTATCTTGGACTTTTACATTATTGTCTTCCCCATCCTTCTTTGTTTCTGATTGAGACTAATTTTCTCAATATCCTCAACACACAGCTCATCCAATCCTTATCATTAATGCAACAGGAGTATGTTGACATCAATGACAACACCAGTTAGGCCCATACTTGCAACACTTTATTATCGATAATTCCCGATTGGAATTCTATTATGTTAGTTTATCTATTTTGACATTTAAGAAATTTTGAGAGGGGGAGAATACCTCGACCCCATTCTCATATCTTATCGTGTACTAGAGACAATGTAAGTATACATTGTATACACTGATATTTTGTTGTTAAATATCTATTTAATATGAACTATAAGTTTAAACCAATTGTTTTGTTGTCGATAAGCATTTTAAGGAACGTAGTGTTGTTGCAAACTTAATGCAAAACCACTTCATGTTCTTTTGTGGGCACTCGACTCCTTTCCTCCACATTGGTTATGGAGAGAAAGGAGGAGTTTTACAAATAGTTTAGGAGTGGTCTTTATGACCAGTGAATCCATCATTTTTGCATGCCATTGTAGAGTGTAAATAGGCATATATTCAAGAGGAATCTATGGTTATGGAGGACTGTAATGGGATAAAAACTCCTTAAGAATTGTTCTTAGCGCATTTGGTAGATACGAAGGAGACTCTCTTTAGAGAGCATGGTGGGAGAGAGAAGAACAAGGGATGACATTGAAGATTGTATCTTTGTTTGAGTCGAGAGTAGAGATAACACCCATAGGAGAAGGTAAGAGTTTGGGTTATCATGCATTAAACATATATCGTTATAGTTGCAATCTTAAACCTAAGTAAAAACTGTGTAAGTTAATGTTATTTTTGCAAGCTTAAAATGGTGTTTATACTATGAAAGATAATATTAATGATACAGCTCAAACATGTGTATATGTTGCGAAGAATAACATTGTTGTTACACGCATAAACCACTGTTTATATTGTGAAAGATTACATTGTTGTTAGAAGCTTAAATATTTGTATAGGATGTGAAGGGTAATTTCATTTATGCAAGCTTAACCCTATGCGAATATTGTGAAATATATAGTTATCTCTGCAAGTTCAAATATGTGAATATGCTATGAGAGATAACGTTATTCTTGCAAGATTAAATTTGTGAATATAGTGTACAAGAGACCATTATGTCTGCAAGCTTAACACTGTACATATATTGTGAAAGAAATCGTTACTTCTACAAGTTTACACCTGTGTAAATATTTATACTATGGAAGATAACTTTCTCATGCCATCATTTTGTATCATCAAACCCATAGAGAAAATATACTGTAAACTTTGTTGCTTTGATAGACACCGGATTATGGAAAAATGTTATCAATAACATTGTTTACACAGAGGTTTACAGTCTGTAGAAAGTTGTCACTTAACTTTGTTTACTTGAGCAAACATAGGTTTCTTTTAGTTGTTAAAACACCAAATCTATGTAGAAAACTAGCATATAAAATGCAAAGTTTGAACTTTCTGAGAACTCGGATATAAACCTAGGAGTTGAGATGAGTAAGATTAAAGAAAGTTTAGACAATGATAGATTCATGTTTTCCAATGATTTATATGTATAAGTTTTAATGTTTATAATCAAAAGTTATCGTGATAGATATTCACTTATTTTAGAATATATAAATGATATTGATATCATTGAAAACACCTATGTATAGTGATACAATATTACATATGCATTATACAAATTATGATAAGCATTATCATAATATACAAATGATGTTATATATGAGTTCATAACCTACCCTATATCAAAATTTGGTGGACTTAAGAAGACCAAGAGGTTGAAAATACTATATTATTATTCTAGACTCAAACCTATTTAGGTTGAAAGATTAAACTTAGTCAAAGATTAGTTATGATAATGATAGTATTCATTAAGATCTAATATGAATGAGGATATACCTCATGTTGGAATCTCTACAACACCTTTTCAACATAATCAACCTAAGATAAAGTTAGTTTTTTGTTCTTCCTATCTCTGCAAATTTTCATATCAAGGATTTGTTTTGCTGCCCCCAAATCCTTCATAGCAAATGATTGTGCTAACTGTTGTTTTAACTCTCTTATGTGATCCATGTTAGACCCTGCTATAAGCATCTCATCAACATATAAACATAAAATAATGTAGTTGTCATTATCCAACCTCTTAAAATAAACACAATGGTCAGAATTACACCAGTTGTAGCCTTGCTCAGTCATAAAACTATCAAATTTCAAATATAATTGTCGAGGTGCTTGTTTCAAGCCATATAAACTCTTCTTCAATCTACACACCTATTTTTCCTTACCTTTGACCTCAAATCCTTGGGATTGTTCCATGGAGAAAGGTAGTTTCCACATCTAGTTGTTCTAAATGCAAATCTTCAATAGCCACAATACTTAAAATAGTATGAAATAGAAGTCATCTTAACAACCAGAGAAAAAATCTCATCAAAATCAATTCCCTTTTTCTATGTAAATCCTTTTACAACTAACCTAGCTTTAAATCTTTCCTTACCTCCATCTTTCTCTTTTAGCCTATAAACCCATTTGTTTGGTAAAGACTTTTTATCTGCAGGCAACTCACATAATTCCCAAGTCTAATTTTTTAGCAAGGAGTCCATTTCTTCTTTCATTGCATGCTCTCATTGAAACTGTGTATCCACCTACATAGCTTCATCATACCCTTCTAGTTCACCAGCATCTGTTAACAAGATAGAATACAAAGAGGGAGAAAACCTTTCAGGAGGTCTACTTAGCCTTGTTGACCATCTAACATTCACTGGAGTTTGTGGTATTTCTTGTTGTTGTTGTGGAGCATGAGGAACCACTGGAACATCACTATCTGGAGTATCATCTAGCACCACATAATCTTTTTCTTTCTTCTCATGCTTCTACAACTAATCTTTATACAACACCTTTTCATTGAATACAATATCCATGCTTCTCACAATTTTCTGATTTTCAAAATCCCAAAGCATATAACGAAATTCATCAATGCCATATCCAACGAAGGTACATTTTTTTGATTTTGCATCCATTTTGGTTCTATTTTCAGAATCTACATGTGCAAATGCTTCACATCCGAAGGTTTTCAGAAAAGAATAACTCACCTTCTTACTTGTCCATGCTTCCTCTGGAATACCACAGCCCAAAGGAACTGAAGGACCTCTGTTAATTAAATATACAACAGTGTTGATAGCCTCTACCCACATGTTTAAAGGCAGCCCGGCTTGCAATCTCATGGTCCTTGCATGCTCCATTATTGTTCTATTCATGCGCTCAGCCACTCCATTCTCCTGCGGAGTACCTAAAACTGTTTTCTACCTACGAATTCCATTAAAGGAACAATAATCCTCAAATTCTTTGCTGCAATACTCACCACTATTATCAGATCTGAGACATTTTAATCTTTTACCCATCTCATTCTCAACCAAGCTTCTCCATTTCTTAAATGTTTCAAATACATCAGATTTATGCCTAAGAAAATAAATCTAAACCTTCCTAGTTACATCATCTATGAATGTAAATAATACCGAGAGCCACCAAGAGAGGATACATGAGTAAGTCCCCATACATCTGTATGCACAAGTTCCAACTTTTCATCTTTCTTTTGCTTCCCATCCTTGAGAAAACTGACTCTCTTTTGTTTTCTATACACACAACTTTCACAGAAATCCATATTAATACATTTTAGACTTGGTGAAACTTTCTTAGAATGAAGTACCTTCATACCTTTTTCACTCATATGCCCAAGTTTGTTATGCCACAGTGTTGTCTCAGAACCTACAGCAACTATTTCAATCTCTTCCTGCGAACCTGCAGCAACTATTCCTAAACCTGTTTATTTTTTCTCTACAATAGCTAAAGTAGAAGGAATAGTATGACCTGTACAAAGATATAAAGTGCCTACTTTCACACCTTTTTCTACTATTAAGGCACCTTTTGAAACCTTCCAATTTTTATCAGTAAATGTAACAATGCAACCTTCATTAGCTAGCTGCCCTGCTAAAATTAAATTCCTACTCAGCCTTGGAACGTGCCTTAACTCTTGTAGTAGCCAATGATTCCCATTCTACAACTTAATCTTGATTCTTCCCTTTCTAACAATCTGACAGGGTTCGTTATCTCCCAAATAAACTAGCCCAAAATCCCCTTGGACATAATCAAGAAAATAACTTCTATGGGGTGTAGCATGAAATGAGGCCCCTGAATCTAGAACCCATGAATCATTAGTATTATCTAGGGAAAGAATCAAAGCATCATCTTCAAATTTAGTACTTACCACATTTGCCTCCTTATTGCCTTCTTGTTTGTCTCCTTTATTCTTCCGAGACCAACAATCTTTCTTCAGATGACCTAGTTTCTCATAGTACCAGCAATCTTTCTATCCTCTAGATTGGATCTCTTGTCCTTTGATTTTCCTCGTGACTTCCATGACCTCCAGAACCTTTTCCTCTCTCCTTTGATCTGCCCCTACTTTCTGCATTCAAAACACTACCTGATGTGGACCCTCTTGAGCTTTTCCATCGCATTTCCTCACTAAGGATAACACCAACAACATCATCAAATTTCAAAGTGTTTGAATCAGAGATAGAGTTACTTACAGCCATTACCAAGTTATTCCAGGTTTCTGGCAAAGAACATAATATCAAGAGAGCCCTCACCTCTTCATCGAATTTCACTTTTACAGAAGTTAATTGACTGGTAATCATATTAAACTCATTTAAATGATCTGTCATAGATCCACCTTCAATCATTTTCAGATTAAACAAATGCTTCATGAGAAATACCTTATTTGAGGCTGAGGGTTTTTCATACAATTTAGCCAAAGCTTTCATCAGTTCACTTGTCATCGCTTCTGTTATATTGAACGCCACCAATGGTGCCAGGCACAATCGAATGGTTCCCAGTGCCTTCATGTCCAGAAGATTCTAATCCTCATTAGTCATTGTTACTAGTTTCTTGTCTATTCCTTCCAACAGCCTCCATAAATCCTTCTAATAGAGATAATCCTCCATCTGCATCTTCCATAACTGATAGTTCTGTCCATTAAATTTATCTACCTTCAATTTACCCTCATCTGCTATTGCTCCCACTCAACCGTGAGACTCCCACTCAACCATGAGACCTTCCTGCAAACGATAATCGAACACAACCCTCTCTGATACCACTTGTTAGAAACATACAAAGCCAAGAATTTAAAATGCATAGCAAAAACTCAAATCAAGCATGGAACAAGAACACAATCACACCACAGTGATTTACCCTAGAAAACCCCAAACTAGGGAAAAACTAGCAATGAAGATATTCATATTAACCCTCAGCCCCAACTGAGTTGAGCTTGGAGGCTTCAACTAGCCACACATACAATGGAGTCACCAAGCCATTATATAGACTTCCATACATGCAAAACCATGGACTTTAAAACCATGGACCAATACAACTAGCACAAAGCCATGTACTAAAGACCACTAATGGTTAATCCACTAACTCTAACCCAAGAACTAGTTTAACCCAACAAAGATGAGTAAGATTAAAGAAAGTTTAGACAATGATAGATTCATATTTTCCAATGATTTATGTGTATAATTTTTAATGTTTATAATCAAAAGTTATTGTGATAGATATTCACTTATTTTAGAGCATATAAATGATATTGATATCATTGAAAACACCTATGTATAGTGATACAATATCACATATGCATTATACAAATTATGATAAGCATTATCATAATATACAAATAATGTTATATATGAGTTCATAACCTATCCTATATCAAAATTTGGTGGACTTAAGAAGACCAAGAGGTTGAAAATACTATATTATTATTCTAGACTCAAACCTATTTAGGTTGAAAGATTGAACTTAGTCAAAGATTAGTTATGATAATGATAGTATTCATTAAGATCTACTATGAATGAGGATATACCTTGTGTACTATGTTTATACATGTTATGAGAAATTTGAATTCGAACAATGCCCAAGTGGTCAAGAGAAGACTAGAGGTTATCATTTCCATGTTATATTATTATAAATTATTACTTTTGGAAAACAAGAGTATTTGATATTCCAATGTGTTGGGATAGAGAAATTAAATCCCTAGATTTGACCCAAAAGAGTTAAGAAAATCTAAAAACTCTTAAATCAATTATAATATTGAATTAGTCTATTGTTTGTTATGGTCGATAGTGAATGGTCGAGAAACTATAGATCAAGACAAGTATAATTTAGGAAGAGTCTAAGAAGCACTTATGATAAATTAAATGATTTCTTGATAGAGTCATAAACTTGATATATTACATAAGAGTGCTCAATCTTTGGGTCATTGAGTAGAATGACAAGAAGTCATAGACCCTAGTATTTGCAAGTATGCAAAGAGGGGCTCTCTAAAAGGTTAAATTGCAAAGAGGGACTCTCTAAAAGGTTAAAGTCATATAAACCCTTATATTATGATTATCCTAGATTAAGGATTAATTCTAAGTCAGATTGACTAGGATGTGAGTTTAGTCAAGATAATTCATATCTAGAGATTCTAGACAAGTAAGTCAAATTGTAGGATGTTGTAGTTTCCAAGTCGAGTTAGAGGTGTGTGAACACACAACTACATTTATTGCAAATGTCTATTTATAGAGAAACTTTGGCCAAAGTGATGCATTTATCTTTGAATGCATTAGTCGGTTCACCGTGTCTAGATTGTGTAACCTACATAATGATCATACTTAGATAGAAGATTGGCTAGAGTTGTATGGTCGATTGAGTTACGTAGGACACAATACTAGGACTCGGATGGCAACCTGTCGGTTCTTTATGTCTATACTCTTTGTAAAGGGTCGAGCCACTTTTAGATGGAAGATGAGTGGGGGATCATCGGTATGTGGTTGGAGGAAAAGCACTCAGATGATGCTCTCCCTCTGTAGTAGAGGACTCACCGAGACTTGTGAGACAGATACCAGAATCTAGATGTAGTATACTTCATGTTATGACTTATGATTTTCAAACTTATGTAAAATTGTTCATATTGCCAAGTACAAATTATTTGTAAATGTAAATTGAAATGATTTCAGTATGATTTTCTTTGAATATATTGTAATTTCAAGGTTGAAAAAAATTTAGAAAAGATATACATTTAAATCTATGTGATTATACAAATGTTCAAAAAAAATTCACTCATGGTTAAACATGTTAATTTACTTTATTAGTAAATTTTGTGAGTAATTCCAAGTTTTATGAGTTGGTATGTTACTTATGGTATTAGAGAAAAATGGGTTTAACACATGAACCTAGGATCTCACTATGAGAAAACTTGTCAACATTCAGCAAATTGGCTAATGTTTGAAAATTGGTTTTATGCCAGAATGGTGTGGACAAGAACCAAGAAAAATGTCAGGAAGTCTATTCCTGATAACTTACCCAAGATAGTGGTTAAGAAAGAACCAACTAAGGAGGTAAAACTCCAAGAACATATTAAGTATGCTAAGGGTGCATGTATGGAAGACTCTAAGACATTGGTTGACTCTCTTAAGCGTATGTGACTAGAAAAGAAACAACGCAAAGAATTGGCTAAGAAACCTATTGTTCCTACTCTTGTGTTAAACTAAGTAAACCATCTGCTAGTCCTGACATGTCATTTAGGTGTGGTCATGATGCCCCTACTTTAAGAAAAGAGGTGTTGGAGGAGTACCTACGTGTACATCCACCCTCTAAGTTTGTTTTACTAGATTCTAATGGGGAAGAGGAACCTGAGGAATGTCCTTTTAACTGGCAATGACGTGTAGTCTTCTTTGAGTTATCTATCTAAATAAGAATGTATTTATACCCAAAATAAAATATAATAAAGATGAGATTGTTTTGCACAAATTTAAGTATTATGAATAGATTTAATGATGAGTTTTGAATTAGTGAGATGCATTATTTCTAAATTTTATTCTATAACTTAATATGAATATCAGGTGTGATAGAGTATCATCATGACCTTCAAATTTGAACAAATCTTGGAGATAGTCGGGGAGAGTCAAATCCTTTCGAAAACCAAATGACTAAGTTGGATCAGATATTGACCATGCTAAATGAAACCAAGAAAAGGCTTGGAAACCTGGAATAGAAAGTGATGGGCCAAGGCAAACCCGAAGGACAAAAAGAGCACTCGCATGTAGGGGATGATGATTATGTCCATGAACCTAGTTCTCATAGTGAATGAAGGGAGGATATTAATAAGATTAAGTCTCAAGAAGAACGGAGAAATAGACTTGCCTTAGAGCTTTCAAGAGATATGAAGAAAGTGATGCCACCCAACTTCAATGGAATAGTAAGTAGTGATGCTACAAAAGCTTGGTTGACAGAGATGGAGAAATATTTTGAGATCAGAAACTACTCTAAGATAACCAAGGTAGTTTGGGGGGCCTATCAGTTGGTATGTGAAGCATCCACGTGGTAGATGAACAAGAAAATAGAACTAGGGCTTAGTTCTCTGAGCTTAACCTGGAATCAGTTCGTGGTCATATTTTGACAGAGGTGGTTACCACAACTTTTCTTCAACCAAAATCTAATAGTTTTTTAGAATTTGCGACAAGGAGAAATGTTAGTGGTTGAATATTGGAAAAGTTCACCCGTCTCCTAAAGTATGTGCCACAATATCAGAAAGATGAAAGGTTTTGAATCAGAAAATTCATCATGGGTTTGAATGCCCGAATAGCTGGAGAAGTGGATGTGCATGGTCCTACCACTATGGACCAAGTTTTTGAGAAGGTAATCAAACAAGAGTAAAAATTGAAGTTAATCTATGCATATCACAAGAAGAATCGCAAGAAGTTTAATAAGTCATAAGCTTCTCAACCTTTCAAGAATAGGAATAACAAATAAGATGTGAATAAGAAAAGTGGCAAGGGCTTCAAAAATAACAGGAATGGACCCAGAAATGAGAAGAAAAACAATAGCAATTTCCAAAAGAATGATAATAATACAAGAAAACCTACTGAAAAGCAAGGACCTCCTGATGTGTGTTTCTCTTGTGGTGGAGATCATTACACAAATCAATATCCAACTAAGAACCAAGGAGTTCATCAGCGGATTGTGCCTTGCACACACACCCCATTTCAAAATAGGGACCCCCTCTTTCAAATTTGGCTTAGGATGTCAATAGATCTTTTTCATCTCCTAAGTGGTTAAGTGGTCAAAGTACATTTTGACCATGATTGAATGATAACATTGAAAAATCACTTCAAGAATCTGCTAGGTTGGATTTTCATGTCCCCTTTAATGGCCTTGAATTGCCCCTTTGAGCTGATTTGCTATCTAACCGACCTTTGCACTGATTTGCCCTCCAACCAACCTTTGCGCTAAAAACCTTTATCACTAACTTCAACACTAGTTTCCCTCCCAACGGACTTTTGCGCTAAAATCAATCATCTCTAACTTGTGCTATATCGTTCGATCACTAACTAAGTTGAATGAGGCCCAAATTCCTGCAAGTCTGAAAGACCATAAAATCCTACAAACCGCATGAAGTTGAGCCTGTAATTGCAGTGCTAAAAGGAGCTCCCACTGACTAGGTCCATTGTGTCCAAATTCCCCGCCAAGTCTAAACACATGAGAAGCCGTGCTAAAACCCTAATCTGTTGACTGTACGTTGAGCATTTATGGCAATTTGGCTAGGAGAATAAAAGGGGATAGCCTTCGTCGTTTTAGCTGTCCTTGCATTTGATCAAGATTTTGGAGCTCATTATATGATTTTTGTTGTCCATTAAGCATTTCTTGCTACCGTTTGCCCGAGTTCGAAACCATGACCACTTCCTACCTGAGCAATCCAGACACACTTTCCACATTAACCAGGTAGGGTTTCAAACCTAGTCGTTTGAGCTTTCACTATATAGAGTTAGGGTTTGATTGAATGTTTTCTTTCTAAGCAAACACCTTTAGGGTTTCCAGCTAGGGTTGTGTGCAAGAACTATCTATTTTATGTTAATACCTAGTTAGAATTCCCTTTTGAAAACACAAATGGATTATCATATGTGAAAGAAAATGATAGCTTAGACAAACACTACCAAAGTCAAGTTGAAAAGACATTCAATTTTAGTGCCAAACTCGAGTCTGACCGACCTATAAACATGTCAATTCTTCAGTCTATCAGTGACCGTTGAAACCCACGCCGCACTTTGAAATCCACTCAGCGCTAAAAACATTTACCTCCAACCTACATAGCCGTGTCATGTTTCACCGATTAGATCAGCGAAACCTCAAAACCCTGCAAGCCTTAAAAGATGATTTTGCACTAAAAACCTCTTGTGTTGACCTTGCACCAAATGACCCCATCTCTGACTTGGTCAGACACCTTGAATATCCTCGCAAAGCTAGTGACGTCCCAGAGTCCCACTAAAAATAAGACAACAACTTTGCGCTAAAATTAACTCCATCCGACCCTGCGCTTAAACACTCTTTCACCAACTTGGTCGGTCAACCTCAAAACCTACGCAAGTCAAACAAAGCCAAATCTTGCACAAATATAATACAAATGATCTCAAAGAGACTTGCACTGAAAACACAACTGACTAACTGAACAACCAATGAAAGGTCAGTGACCTCCAGAAGCCATGCAAGTCAGTCACAACCAAAATCCGTGCAAAAGTTAAAAGAGAACAAGTAGTAATAAGAACTTGAGTTGGACAAGCCCGTTTTTCCTGCTAAGGTCGGCAAACCTCTATTTTAGCGCTTTTCTGCCTACAAGTCAGTTGACCCTAAAAATAGCGCAAACCATGCAAAATGATTGTGTTTTAAAATATTTTCAAAGGGAAAGTATTAAGAGTGATAAAGTTAATGTTGTGATGCATAGATAATGATGATTTTCATACTTTCAATAAGATTTCTTGCAACATTAAATGTCTTTTGCATATATGAATGATGAAATACTATAAATATAATGATAACAACTATTAGATCTAAGATCCTTAAAGGGGGTATATCATTAGTGTTAGAAGATTCATTAGGGATCATCTCAAGCTTAGGAATGTGAAAGAATTCTCAAGGTATCGACTTATAAGGTCCGGTCCTACAGATTAAATGACTGCCCGAGCTCAAGCCATGAAGTATGAGTTCAAAGGAATCCCTCCAGAAACCAAAATTCACTTCAGATGGAGTGATGTAGGAGATACAGACCTGGGTCACATAGACCTAGATGACTTTAGATTAAGAATCTTCGATCCAAACCCAACTCCTCAGGGCAAAATACTTAGAGATAGTGGTGTATCACAAGTTGATGTCTTCCCCACCTCAATACAATGTGCAGAATTGATGGCAACCTATGCAGATAGATATGATGTCATAACAAGGACAATTCAAACAACCAACGGGGATATCCTGGCTGATTTAAGTCCACCCTCTCTAGCTGAAACCTTTGATATTCCATGGCACAAAGTCATGACGATGCCAGACAAACAAGGATCAGAGGAGACTTATAACAAGGATGTAGAAGGATGCAGAAAACATATGAATGACAATTGGGCTAAAAATAGAAGGTCTTCCCTCAGCAAATTCCCCCAAGTGCTATATAGAAGTGATTTCCATGATGAAATTGGGGATTTGATAACCTTCTTGAGCAAAATCTATAGATTACCTACAACTTCCACTTTTGAAGGGTGGATGTTTGTTATCATCATTAAGATATTAAAAGGGACTAAGTTCCATTGGGCCCAAATCCTCGGTGACAACATTCATGAGACCTTTATCAACTTCAAGGAGAAGAGGTATTTCATATGGACATCCTATATTGTCTATGCATTGGCAAGAAGAAATCACTATGTTAGGTTGTCCAAGATTGGAGAAGTTGCAAATGATGAGCAAACCTAAGTGAAAGTATATGAATGTTACCCACAATTGACCTCATATCAATCTTTGATACATTTCAAAAGGGTAAATGATGCTTTCATAATGTATATAACCCGATTGCTGCAAGGCAACATAGCCTTGAGGATTTCCACTGAGGCAATGAATGAAATAACTAAATATGGCAGGTGGTATATCCAATTTGAGAAATTTACATATCTAAGAATACAAGGTTTCACTAGGATGGCATACAAACTTCCCAGATATCCTGATGACAAGATAGTACTTCTGGAGCTATCTAGATAGTTAATACCCTGTGCCAAGAAGCTCAAACACTTACACAAGACCAATGTTCAGTTTCCTATCAGGTTTGGCAAGGGGAACTATGCATGCCCTTCTTTGGCATCGGTAGAGCATTCTGACAAAGAGCTCCAACTCCTCAACTTACACTATTACACTGCAAGGGATCATTTTGATCCAAATAAGGTGATGGAAAGGTTCGTGAGTAAGAATTTGTTCCACAAAATACACATTGAAGATTTTTGGGCCAATTGTCCAGATGATTATGAGATTATGAAGAAGGCACACTCAAGGCTACCTCTAGATTTTATCAAGAAGTTCCACATTATGGCAATACCAGATCAATTACGAGATGATGAAAATGTTATGGTCAGAGGACCTTGGGAGGCTCAATACCATCATCCTATTCCCTTACCAAATTGGGCAAATGCAGAAGAAAGCTCCTTGGACACCATTAGATTAAGTAAGGCCTGGGTGAGGGGTCAGGTGGCTACTTTAGAAGAATAGGGAATGTAGCTAACTTACATAGCATTAGAATCAGATAAGGACTATGGAGGAGAGGAAGATGAACCAATCAATGTCACAGATGAGGCAGAGCCAGTTGAGAAGCAGAAATCAGATAGTGAAGAACATGCATCTCTAGAAGAGAAGGCAAAGAAGATTAAGAAACCATCTGTAAGGCCTCCTCCAAAGAAAGATCAACCTCCCTCTACCAAAACAAGGGCCTCCAAGAAAAGAGACATGCCAAGTGGCCCTGGAGAAGGTTCCAAGGCCAAGAAAGTAAAAGTAAAAGAGGTAAGTAAAGAGGATGTTACAACCAAGAAAGATTCTAGTCCTCCAACTCCCATGTCCCCTGCTACCCAAAGAATGAGCATGGCTACCACCACTCTTGTAGCTTCTACTACCACTTCTGCTCCTACCGCTTCTTCTACTGCTGCATCCACTTCACCTATGACCTCATCTGCCATTGCTACCACCTCTCTCACCTCTACCATTACAGTTACTTCCTGCTCACTAGCAATTTCTTCCAATATCTCTAGTAGCCCTATCTCTTCCGTCGTTGCCACTTCATGTTCCTCTACTACTACTACACTTACACCTTTGACTTCTTCCACCCAATTATCCATCTCCACAACATTACCTACTATCTCAACTATCCTCTCACCTCCTCTTCCTCTACCTCACTACCTTTTCCTTCACCTCTTGTCATCTCTTCTTCCTTATCGGTAGTATTAGCTAACTTAACACAGGTCAACATGCCTCCACTAGCCATATCTTCTGTTGTTCCTATTTCACAAATACCTACAAACTCTTTGGCCATACCACAGCTACCTGGAATTGAAAAAGGTATGTGCAAAGTTGGGTTTACATGAGCTTGAAGAGGCATTTGAGGAGGAGAAAGAGATCTTGACAGAAGTATGCAATGAAGACCCCAATGAACCTCTGAATAATGTTGAAGTCATTGATGTATCTGACAGTCCTCCAGATAAAGGTCAAAGGGAGGAAGTTTCCAAATCAGCTCAAGAAGAAGAAAAGGGAGAGGAAATGATTACAGAAAAAGATGAAGAACCAGAGCAAGAACTGAGACAGCTTGAAGAGTTGGCTGTAATTGATAATAGTGGAACCACTGGAATGGATAAATCTTCTACACCTGAATGGTTGCAAAGCAAAATTGCATATCCTGAGCCTCAAGTGGAGATAATGTAACTTGATTTAAGTACAATTTTATCACAAGCTTAGAGGCCCAAGAAACAAAAGGCCAGAATACAATCTAGAATCTATAAAGATGAATCAGGATCAAGAATTGTTGAAATAGCAGTCCCACCGACTGATGTAGCAAAAGAACAAGTCAAGGCAGAGGATTATGTAATATCTACAGTTGATTTGGGACATGCCACTTGTGCTCAAAGAGTGGATGATTTTAAATAGTTAGTCACATCAATTTTGGAACAATTAGACAAGGACGAGATGTCAAAGAAAAATTTGAAGCAGCAAAATGAAGAGCTCTGCACCTATCTTCAGTTTTTGGTTAAGCTAGTAGACGCAGGAGGAGACATAAGGATAGTGCCCACTTTCATGTCTATTGATGAAATGGCCAGACTGGGCGAGGTAAGATCTAAATCCAAAGGTACAGAGAAATGGTTATCTAGAGTTTTTGAGATGGGATGTGAAGCTATCAATGCCTCTGCTCAAGTGCACAAAAAGCTGGTAGAATTGCATAAAAGATGGAAAGATATGCGCGAGGAATGTGACTCCTTTGATGAATATTACTCACATATGTATCCTCAAATAAAGAGCATCAAGGATTTTCCCACCCAAACTCTGGTTGTAAAGAATATCCTAACTGGGAACCAGCTGCCCAAAGCTATTGAATGGTACCAATAGCTGCTTTTGAGAAAAGAAACTTTTGAAAATATAAAAGAAGCATATAAGCCAGCCGATGAGGAGTTAAGGTCCATTATATATGATATCAATGATTCCTTGAAGGATTTCCTAGAGACATCCTATGATGACTATGCTCCATATGATATCAAAAAATGTAAAGGCAAATTACATAAGGTAATTTTTTAAGATGTCAAGCTTAGTATGGAGGATAGGTTGGATAAGGTAAGTGACCTTAGGGCCAAATTCAAGGTGTTTCAAAAGGCCGGTGTAGAAATAGAGAAAATATACAGTAGATTCAGTTAGGAACTGGAGATGTTTGACTACCAGATCAATCATTTGAAGGATCAAGACCCGTCAGAAATTAATCCTGCACTGGACGCATGGTTGACTTACAGCAACAAGCTGGCTGGCAAAGACAAAATCGATTTGGATGAAGAACCTTGATAATATTTTGAATATTTTAAGAATATAATCCCATCATAATTGTAAATTGATGTATTTGGGGCAGCATGTGACTCTATTTTGTCTTTTCTATGCTTCTTAAATTTTCTTTTCTATTAATATATTGAGTTGGCTAGTTAAATTGACTAGATTCAATGTATCTGGAGGTTGTTTTTCGTCTTTTTCATAGAAGACAAAATGTAATCCGAGAATTGATGTCAAAAGTTACAATTGTATTTATTGATGTAATCTGGGCTGTCAGTGCCGAGTTGATCTCCACCGTTCATTTGAAAACTCGATATGCTACTTTTCTATATAAAGGGCTACCATTTCCACTGTTTGTAAGAGAGAATTTAATGTCGAATTGTTGACTCTATGCCATTTGAAGTAATGCAAAGAAATTTTCTGCAGTTGTTCTAAGAATTTGTGTATTGTGTTGCTTATTTGGTTCTTCATGGTTTGCTTCTTGCTCTCCCATAGTTAGTTAGTAGTGTTTTATAATGTTATGGTTTGCTAAAAATATTTGATGAATGCTCTAGTCCATACTTTTAGTTGTTTGTTGATGGTAAATGACTGTGTAAAGTTAGTCTGGACTGATCAGTTGTGCTTAGTTCAATTACATCTCATATGTTAAGTTGCACCATTCATTGGGTATTTAATGAATGAATGTAATTTGAAAATCTTTATATTTGCATTTAAGATTGCATCATTTTTTGCAGTGTTGTAACACCCATTTTAGTTTGGTAACTCAGAAAACTGGTTAAGTTTTAGAGCATTTGTCTGCTTAAATTAAAATCTATGCACTGTGAATGTCACTTAAGATTCCTCTAAAACCCTAACCTTTTGTATTTTCTTTGAAAACCATTGTTAGATTAGAAATTTTAGCAGCACTTTATCTTGTTTATTAGCTGAAAATCATAAAAGGGTTTATGTGTATTTGTTATCCCAACTTGAAAATCTGTAGAGTGCATGTAAGACCCCTTGTAGGCACAGCTAGAACATACTAACTAAGAAATTCCAAGCAAGCTAAGACCTAGCTGTATTATCCTTGGAGTAGTTTACCTAGGGTAGGATACTTTTCAAGAGAGGTGTGAAACTAGCAATCACACCTGCGTTGTTGCATGCTAAAACCACCATCAACATAGTGTAGTAATGCATTACATACCCAGCAAGCAACTTTTCAATAGAGGATCCAAGTTGCATTAGACAGTCATTAGGTGGAGTACTACATTACTCCCATAGAGATGAAAAGTACTTTGTTTCTAGGAGTTCCTATTTCTATTTTAATTGATACTGGAGCAAATGAAAGTTTTATATCTCCAAGAGTATTGAATAAATTTCCTAGAAGAGCTAGACATATGGCTAAACCCTAGTCAGTTGAATATGCTAACCAGACTAAATCTTGGGTAGAGAAATGCTTGTTTGAAGCCAAAATTGATGTTCCTAGTCTTTTAATTAAGGTGAATTTGTATGTAGCCCCCCTAGGTTCCTACGATGTTATCTTAGGAATAAATTGGTTATGGAGTCATACGGCCAATGATGACTATTTTGCAAAAATAGTTGAGGGTCTAGACGATCTAGGAAACAAAGTCTATCTGCAAGGTACACAAAGAGAAGTCAAGATTAGACCAATCTCTGCTATGCAATTGAAGAGGGCTATGCAAAAAGGATGTCAACTTTTTGTAGTCAAAATGGAACAAGTAGAAGAGGATCCTAGTAAACAAAATGTACCCTTGGAGAACTATCCTTTCCTTCAAGATCTTTGGGATGTCTTTCCAAATGAACTTTCGGGGTTACCTCCAAAGAGAGCTTTTGATTTCTCTATTGATATAATGCCTGAATATGAGCTGATATCAAAGGTGCCATACCGTATGACTATTACAGAGTTGATGGAATTGAAAGCCCAGCTTCAAGAGCTATTGGCTAAAGGATTGATTAGACCCAGTGTTTCTCCTTGGGAAGCACATGTGATCTTTGTCAAAAAGAAGGATGGAACCTTGCATCTGTGTATAAACTATCATATGCTCAACAAATAAATGATAAAGAATAAGTATCCTCTACCACGTATTGATGATCTTTTTTATCAGATGTGGGGTGCAACAATATTCTCAAAGATCAATGTGTGATCTAAATATCATCAGCTGAGATTGAAAGATGAAGACATTCATAAAACAACTTTCAAAACAAGGTATGGACATTATGAGTTCACATTTTTACCTTTTGGACTTACGAATGCCATTGCTGCATTCATGAATTTGACAAATAGTGTTTTATGAGATTGCTTGGATCAATTTGTTCTAGTGTCTCTAGATGACATTCTTATATATTCTAAGAATGAGGAAGAATACTTGCAGCATTTGCAGTTGTTCTACAGTGGCTGAGGGAACAGAAGTGGTATGGGAATCTTTCTAAGTGTACTTTATTTTAGAAATAAATACAATATCTAGAACATATAATATCAGCTGAAGGGATTTCAGTACATCTTACAAAGATCAAAGCTATATTTGAGTGGTTTGCGCCAAATAATGTGCATGAAGTGTGCAGTTTCATGGGGTTAGCTAGATATTATAGGAAGTTCGTATTAAAATTTTCTAAGATTGCAAACCCAATCACTTCACTTCAGAGAAAAGGAAAGTGTTTTGACTGGTTAGAAAAATGTCTAGAGGCATTTAATCAGTTAAAAGAGAGGTTGACAATTGTACCAATATTGAAAGTTCCTTATCTGGAAGGTCAATTTGTTGTAATCACTTATGTCTCAGGTGAAGGTTTAGGAGTCCTTGTGCATAATGGGCAAGTGGTAGCCTATGAATCTAAAACGTTGAGAGCATATGAGCAGAGTTATGCTCCTCTTGAATTAGAGTTAGCAGCATTTGTGCATGCTTTGCAACTGTGGCGACACTATTTTCTAGGAAACCCTTTTGAAATAAAGTCAAACCATCAAGGTCTTAAGTATATATTTTCCCAACCTCATATGAATGCTGGAAAAGAAGATGTTTGGAATTGATATTGAACTATGAGTTTGAGATAATTTATATCAAAGATAAAGAGAACCAAGTAGTAGATGCTCTGAGTGGATGGAGGCATATCTCATCGATTGTCTCTATCCACTTGAACTTCAAGGATTTAGTAGTACAAAATTCTGTAGTTGATGAGTACTATGAGCAAGTTAAACAGGCTCTCACAGTAAATCCTCAAGACTTGAGATATGATGGGTTCTATTTTGAACCAGATGGGCTTTTAAGATACAGTAGAAGGATGTATGTTCCAAACCCTACAGAATTAAGAATCCTTATGTGGAAGGAAGTTCATTCTGCACCATATTTAGGTCACTTGGGAGTAACCAAACTCCTCGCCGATGTGAAGCCTCTTTATTTTTGGAAAGGAATGAAGAATGACATTGTAAGTTTTGTACCAAGTTGCCTAGAGTGCTAGAGAGTCAAGGTTGAGCATCAGCATCTAGCAGGACTTATGTATCCACACGATATTCCAAAGTGGAAGTGGCAAGTCATTAGTATAGACTTTGTGCAAGCCAATGTCTCGAAATAGACATGATGCTATTTTAGTGGTGGTGGACAAGCTCACCAAGGTAGCTCATTTTATACCTAGGAATCTAACAGATGGAGCACTAGTTTTAGCTTGCAAGTTTGTGCAAGAAGTATTTAGATGGCATGGAGTTCCTGAGAAACTTATCTCAGATAGAGATGTGTGCATGACATCAATATTTTGGCAAACTTTATTCCCAGGGCTAGTAACTCAGCTCAATATAAGCTTGGCTTATCACCCTAAGATAGATGGTCAGACTAAGAGGGTAAATCAAGTTCTAGAAGATTTGTTGTGGATGTATTGCATCAATCAGCAATACAAGTGGGAAGAATATTTACTGCTTGTGGAATTTGCATATAAAAACTCCTACCATTCTCTTATTAAGATGGCTCTATTTGAAGCATTATACAGATGAAGATGTTGAACTCCTATAAGCTGGGATAAGCTAGAGGATAGGATTGGCATTGGTCCAAAAATGTTATCAGAAATAGAAGAATAGATCAAGCTGATCAAAAATAGATTGGTGGAATCAAATGATAGAAATAAAAGTTACATTGATGCCAAGCATACACCAAGACAATTCTCAGTTGGAGAAAAAGTTCTTTTAAGGGTCAAACCTCATAAGAGTTCCATAAACTTTAGAAAGTCTTCCAAACTAGCTCTTTAATATGTAGGACCCTTCAAAGTTCTTGAAGTGATCAATCTGGTTGCCTACAAAATCACTCTACTATAAGCTCTTGCCAAGATGCATAATGTTTTTCATGTTTCATATTTGAAAAAGTATATAATAGGTGATAATCATATTCTTGATTGAAATGCTTTACTAGTATAGGACCTAGGAGTGGTCATGATCGAGCCTCTCAATGTGCTCAAAGTTCACAAGCTTCACTTGCATAACAGAGAGGTTACACAGTGCAAGGACCAGTGGGACTAGTATGTAGAGGATAGTGCTACATGGGAAGATTACCATGATTTTATCAAAGATTTCCTCATTTGATTTATGCTTTTTAAAGTTGAACAAAAACTTTATCTTATTACTTTATGATATACTGGATCATCAAGGATGATGAATCTTATGGGGGGATATATGTCACACCCCAAATCTTCACTATGATTTACTTTTTACTTGCACATAAGTAGTAGTTAATTATGCATGAATTAATGATTTGATGTTATGTGAAAATGTCAGGATAAATCAATGATAACAAGAGTTTATGTTTATATGATTAGAATTTAGACATGTGATTATAAGATGTCATGATTATTTATTCATAAGGTTTATGGATTGAACGATGTACTAATCCAAGTTTGGTGATTGCAAGTTATAACTAGGAAACACATTTTTCCACCCTCTGAGAAAGAGAGGGAGAGGATCATCAGAGAGAAGAGAATAAACATATGGATAAGAGAAGATTGTTTGCCATCTAAGTCTTGTGCTTTCACAGTTTAGTGAACCTTCGTTGACTATGGTAGGTTATGTTTGACCAATTGGTCTAAGTTTGGTTTTGACTCGACAAATTATCAATTGTCAACTAGATTCATTAAGTTGAGGTTATTGTCCAAAACTAACTTAGGTTAGAACATGACCATCGACAAAGAAATGGTCAATAATCATTATTTCTTTGTGTAAAGGAATACAAAATTATATTACTAGAACAAATAAATACTCGTAGTTAAACTACCTTCTTATCGGTATTTCCCAATTGGAATTCTATTATGTTAATTTATCTATTTTGATGTTTAAGAAATTTTGAGAGGGGGAGAATACCTCAACCCCATTCTCATATATTATCATGTGTTAGAGACAATGTAAGTATACGTTGTATAAATCAATATTTTATTGTTAAATATCTATTTAATATGAACTATAAATTTAAACCAATTATTTTGTTGTCGATGAGCATTTTAAGGAACATGGTGTTGTTGCAAACTTAATGCAAAACCACTTCATATTATTTTGTGGGCACTCGACTTCTTTCCTCCACATTGGTTATGGAGAGAAAGGAGGAGTTTTACGAATAGTTTAGGAGTCATCTTTATGACTAGTAACTCCATCATTTCTACATGCCACCGTAGAGTATAAATAGGCATGGATATAGGAGGAATCCATGGTTATGGATAAAAACTCCTTAAGAACTGATCTTAGCGCAGTTGGTAGATATGAAGGAAACTCTCTTTAGAGAGTGCGATGGGAGAGAGAAGAACATGGGATGACATTGAATATTATATCCCTATCTGATTCGAGAGCAGAGATAACACCCACAGGAGAAGGTAAGAGTTTGGGTTTTCATGCATTGAACATATATCATTATAGTTTCAATCTTAAACCTAAGTAAAAACCATGCAAGTTAACATTATTTTTGCAATTTTAAACTGGTGTTTATACTGTGAAAGATAATAGTAATGTTACAAGCTCAAACCTATGTATATGCTATAAAGAATAACATTGTTGTTACAAGCATAAACCACTGTTTATACTGTGAAAGATTACATTGTTGTTAGAAGCTTAAATCTGTGTCTAAAATGTGAAGGGTAATGTCATTTATGCAAGCTTAACCCTATGCGAATACTATGAAATATATAATTATCTCTGCAAGTTCAAATATGTGAATATGCTATGAGAGATAATGTTATTCTTGCAAGATTAAACTTGTGAATATATTGTGCAAGATATTGTTATTTATTTAAGCTTAACACTATACATATATTGTGAAAGAAATTGTTACTTCTGCAAGTTTACACTTGTGTAAATATTTGTACTATGGAAGATAACTTTCTCATGCCATTGTTTTGTATCATTGAACCCATAGAGAAAATATACTGTAAACTTTGTTGCTTTGATAGACACAGGATTATGGAAAAATGTTATGAATAATATTGTTTACACAGAGGTTTATAGTCTTTAGAATGTTGTCACTTAACTTTGTTTACTCGAGGAAACATAGATTTATTTTAACTATCAAAACACCAAATCTCTATAGAAAACTGGCATATAAAATGCAAAGTTTGAACTTTCTGAGAACTCGGATATAAACCTAGAAGTTGAGATGAGTAAGATTTAAGATAGTTTAGACAGTGATAGATTCATATTTTCTAATGATTTATATGTATAAGTTTTAATGTTTATAATCAAAAGTTATTGTGATAAATATTCACTTATTTTAGAATATATATTAATTATATTGATATCATTGAAAACACCTAAGTATAGTGATAAAATATCACATATGCATTATACAAATTACGATAAGCATTATCATAAAATATAAAGAATGTTGTATATGAGTTCATAACCTATCCTATATCGAAAGTCGGTGGACTTAAGAAGACCAAGAGGTCGAAAATATAATATTATTATTTTAGACTCAAACCTATTTACGTTGAAAGATTGAACTTAGTCAAAGATTAGTTATGATAATGATAGTAATCATTAAGATCTAATATGAATGAGGATATACCTCATGTACTATGTTATGAGAAATGTGAATTTGAACAATGTCCAAGTGGTCAAAATAATACTAGAGGTTATTGTTTCTATGTTATATTATTATAAATTCTTCCTTTTGGAAAACAAGAGTATTTGATATTCCAATGCGTTGGGATAGAGAAGTTAAATCCCTAGATTCGACCTAGAAGGATTAAGAAAATCTGAAAACTCTTAAATTTGTTATAATATTGAATTAGTTTATTGTTTATTATGGTCAACAATGAATGGTCAAGAAACCATAGATCTAAACAAGTATAATTTAGGAAGAGTCTAAGAAGCACTTATGACAAATTAAATGGTTTCTTGCTAGAGTCAAAAACTTGATATATTACATAAGAGTGCTCAATCTTTGGGTCATTGAGTAGAATGACAAGAAGTCATAGACCCTAGTATTTACAAGTATGCAAAGAGGGACTCTCTAAAAGGGTAAAGTCACCTAAACCCTTATATTACATTTATCATAGATTAGGGATTAATTCTAAGTCATATTGACTAGGATGTGAGTTTAGTCAAGACAAGTCATGTCTAGAGAATCTAGTCAAGTAAGTCAAATTGTAGGATGTTGTAGTTTCCAAGTTGAGTTAGAGGTGTGTGAACACACGACTACATTTATTGTAAATGTCTATTTATAGAGAAACTTTGGCCAAAGTGATGCATTTGTCTCTGCATGCATTAGTCAGTTCACTGTGTCTAGATTGTGTAACATATCATAATGAGCATACTTAGCTAAAAGATTGGCTAGAATTGTATGGTCAGTTGAGTTACATAGGACATAGCACTAGGACTCAGATGGAAACATGTTGGTTCCTTATGTCTATACTCTTTGTGAATGGTAGGGCCACTTCCAGATGTAAGATGAGTGGGGGATCGCTGGTCTGTGGTTGGAGGAAAAGCAATCAGATGATTCTCTCCCTTTACAGTAGAAGACTCGCTAAGACTTGTTAGACAGATACCAAAATCTAGATGCAGTATACTTCATGTTATGATTTATGATTTTCAAACTTATGTAAAATTATTCATAATATCAAGTGCAAATTATTTGTAAATGTAAAGTGAAATGATTTCGGTATGAATTTATTTTTGAATATATTGTAATTTCAAGGTTGAAAAATATTCAGAAAAGATATACTTTTAAATCTATGTGATTATGTAAATGTTAAGAAAAAAATTCACTCATGGTTAAACATGTTAATTTACTTTATTAGTAAAGTTTGTGAGTAATTCCAAGTTTTATGAGTTGGTATGTTACTTATGGTATTAGAGAAAACTGGGTTCAACACATGAACCTAGGATCTCACTATGAGAAAACTTGTCAACATTCAACAAATTGGCTAATGTTTGAAAATTGGTTTTATGCCAGAATGGTGTGGACAAGAACCAAGAAAAATGTCAGGAAGTCTATTCTTGATAACTTACCCAAGATAGTGGTTAAGGAAGAACCAACTAAGGAGGTAAAACTCCAAGAACATATTAAGTATGCTGAAGGTGCATGGTTGGAACACTCTGAAACATTGGTTAATGATCTTAACCATATTCGACTAGAAAAGAAACAATGCAATGAACTGGTTAAGAAACCCATTGTTCCTACTCTTGTAGTTAAACTGAGTAAATTGTCTGCTAGTCGCAACAAGTCGTTTGGGTCTGGTCGTGATGCCCCTGCTTTAGGAAAAGAGGTGTTGGAGGAGTACCTACGTGTACATCCACCATCTAAGTTTGTTTTACTGGATTCTGATGGGGAAGAAGAACCTGAGGAATGTCCTTTAACCAACAATGACATGTAGTCTTGTTTGAGTTATCTGTCTAAATAAGGATGTATTTATACCTAAAATAAACTTTAATAAAGATGAGATTGTTTTGCACAAATCTGAGTAATATGAATAGATTTAATGATGAATTTTGAATTAATGAGATGCATTATTTCTAAATTCTAATCTATAACTTAATACAAATATCAGGTGTGATACAGAGTATCATCATGGTTCAAATTCAAAAAAAAATTAGAGATAGTCAAGGAGAGTCAAATCCTTCTAAAAACCCAATGACTAAGTTGGATCAGATATTAACCATGCTAAATGAAACCAAAGAAAGGCTTGGAAACCTGGAATAGAAAGTGAGGGGCCAAGGCAGACCCAAAGGATAAAAAGAGGACTCGCATGTAGGGGATGATGATTATGTCCATGTACCCAGTTCTCATAGAGAACGAAGGGAGGATGTTGATAATATTAAGTCTCAGGAAGAAAGGAGAAATAGACTTGCCTTAGAGATATCAAGAGATATGAAGAAAGTGACACCACCCAAGTTTGATGGAATAGTAAATGGTGATGTTGCAAAAGCTTGGTTGACAGAGATGGAAAAATATTTTGAGATCAAAAACTACTCTGAGATAACCAAGGCAGTTTGGGGGGCCTATCAGCTGGTAGGTGAAGTGTCCATGTGGTAGATGAACAAGAAAATGGAACTAGGGCTAACTTTTCTGAGCTTAATCTAGAATTAGTTTGTTCATACTTTGGTAGAGGTGTTTACCACAGCTTTTCTTCGATGAAAAGCTAACAAATTTTTAGAATCTACGACAAGGAGAAATGTCAGTGAATGAATATTAGGAAAAGTTCACGTCTCCTGAAGTATGTGTTAGAATATCAGAAGGATGAAAGGTTCCAAATCAAAAAATCCATCATGGGTTTGAATGCCTAGATAGGTGGAGAAGTGCATGTGCATGGTCCTACCACTATGGACCAAGTTTTTGAGAAGGCAAACAAACAAGAGAAAAAACTAAAGCCAATTTATGCATATCACAAGAAGAATTGCAAGAGGTTTAATAAGTCACAATCTTCTCAACCTTTCAAGAAAAGGAATGATAAATAGGATGTGAATAAGAAAAGTGACAAGGGCTTCAAAATAATAGGAATGGACCTATAAATGAGAAGAAAAACAATATTAATTTCTAGAAGAAATGATAATAATACAAGCAAATTTACTAAAAAGTGAGGACCTCCTAGGGGATGTTTCTCTTGTGGTGGAGATCATTACACAAATCAATGTCCAACCAAGAATGAATGAGTTCATTAGCATAGTAATGCATTACCTACCCAACAAATAATGTTTCTGTTATGTCAAAAAAAGTAACCTTGGGGGCTTTTTCCTATTAAGGTTTAGCTCCCATGTCCTGTAATTGCATTTAGAGCATCTTGTATGTTATTTCTGACTCCTGATGAGAAAACCCTTGGGTCTTGTGACAAATAGGACCTAGGGGCTGCACTTTAATGAAATCTGAGCAAAAATGGCAGGGTGGACTTGGGCACTAGCACCCTAGTCCAGCCCTATTTTTGGTCTGACCTAATTTCAAATGTCAATTTTATGACCGTTAATTAGGTCCTATGTCGACATCTAAATCTTGAATTACGAAATTCTTAGCGGGAATCTTTGTAGTTGCATATATAAGCATGATTAGGTTTCATTTACAAACTAGGTGGATTTGATGTATACTTATGATCATAAAGCATTCAAAATATTCATTATGTTGTAGAGAGACCATTGTTATTATGTTTGTGTTTGCAGATTTGACATCTATTTCCTCATGGCATGAAGAGTGTATTCCTTCCATGAGACCTTCACTACAAGGCGATATCATTTATTTTTTCAATTATTTATTATTTAGATTTTTGCCTCTATCCCACCAGGATATGCACTCTCATCTGACAACAGTGTTCGAAAGACTTGAATGTCTCTCCGGGGCTTGACCAAGGTAAGCCTCTAGACACCACAACCCCCTCCCACACTCCTTTTGATTGTAGGTTACAGATGTCACATCTAGAAGATGTGGAGTTGCAAGGAAGGTTAGCAGACATAGAGGATTTAGGATCTAGAAAGAAGTAGGACACTGGTGCTTTTCCTGGACTAGGATGCTAGTCCCCGTGTCCTTCGCATCAGAATCTTCAGAAACTGAAATTACAATGCAGATTAGTGTTGGTAGGAGCTCAGAACCCCTCAAAGAAATTGGTACCTTAGACTTGGGTGTGAGTCCCCATGTCCTCAACTTCTCCGCCTTCTGAACTTCAAAAAATAGTAAGTTATCTCTATCCCTTTCTCCATCCTGAAAGGATTTTCTGTAATTTGATAATTTGCTTATTGATTTGCATAATTAGGGTTTCTAAACATAATTGAGCATTAGATAGAGACCATTGTTTGACATATCCAAGAGTCCACAACTTCCCAAGTGGCTACCCAACACAATAGGTGACTACTCTCACTTAGTGGAGATTCAACTCAGTTGATAAGCCCTTGGAATGTTTGTTGGGAAAGGAGGATTACAAATAAACAATTAAAACCAACAACCCTCACTTTTCCATACAAAACATTTTGGTGAACCCATGTTTTTGAACTTTTTGGAACCTTTTTGAGTGTTTTTTGATATATTTGTATTCATTTATCTTATTGCATTCAAAAAATTACAAAAAAAATTAAAAATTTTTAAAATTTTTAAAAAATTTTGAAAATTTAAAAAAAAAATATGAAAATTTAAAAAAATTAGCATCTTAGGTTTGCATTTTAGCATAATTTAAAATATTTGGCATTAAATTTCATTAAATTTCTATCATTATCATTAGATCTAATTTTATTTTCATAAATTCATCATTTAGAATACATTTGCATTACATTTGTGTGCTTAATTTGACAAAAATTGCTTGAAATTGTATACTTTTCTTAAAAACCTAGTTTTTCATTAACTAGGGTTTGTAGTCAAAATCTTGTTTCATATTTTACTACCATTTTAAAAAACTCATTTGGACTGATTTCTAATAGTAGTGTTGCATTATAGTGGTCTTCTTGCAAAATATCATGCCTAGGGTTTACAAACCTTGCATTTTCACTAAATTTGGCCTTATCAACTCTCTAGATTTGCACCATAGGCATGTTGTAAGGGATTTCTGCACTAATTAGCTGTTATTAGGGTTATTATCTACTTCCCCTCCTCATATTCTTTACAACACCCTTTCCACTAGGCCTTTGCATTGAAAGATTGTGAAAAATTGCATGTTTTTGCTATATTTTCACTAGGGTTTGACCTTGACTGGCACTATAAGTGTGTTGTGATGGATTTTTTGGCATTAGGTGGCTGTTATTACTATTATAATTTTATTTCCATCATCATTTTCCTTACAACGCCCTTTTTCTTACTCTTTTGGCATTAAGATTTGGTGAAAATTTGCATATTTTGGCCTATTTGCACTAGGTTTTGACTTATCATCACTCTAGAGTTGCTTCAAAAGTGTGTTGTGAAAGATATTTTTGCATAATTGAACTATTATATCATTTTCTGTCCTCTTTGAAAATTTTCACAACACCTTTTCTTTCACTTATTTGCATTGAAATTTTTTTGAAAAATCAAGCATTTTGGATCTTAAGCATATCTTGCTCCTAGGGTTTTTTCTATTAGTTTGTGCATGCTTTTGTATGAGTATTATTACTCACAGCCCTAATAGAAATATCCCTTTATGAAGAAGCATAAGACTCATGGGATCTAGTGCTTTTAAAGAATTTGACATCCCTACCTCTGAAAATCCATTGAATACCTTCTTTACAAAAGGTGAGACACAGATTTTGAAAAACATTATACCTTCTACAACCATTATGGAAGATCAAACATTTCATGATGTCAATGACACTATTAAGGTGGTCGCACATGTACCTGATGAACAAATAAACAAACTTGATAAAGATTTAGCTGAATTTCAAGCATTGGTGGGAAATGAAAGGATAGCGAAAGAAGTTGTCCATGTGATCCACCACATAAGAGAATTGATAAAAGAAGGACAAGATGGTATTAATGTGGTTCGAGGTTTAATGCATATAGTACACAATAATCTCATGACGGTGACTAAATGTGTGAATGGTATTAAGAGCATGTCATCACCGTCTCATATGCAAGTATCGGCACCTATACTGACTACGGGAGCATCACATTTACATCAATGATTTTAACCACCAATGTAAATGCTTGTAGTAATGCTACCACTAGTATTGGAGTATCTAATGGGACAAATTCACAAAATTACAAAGTTGTGGGATTTAACTATCAAAACTTGGTATCTAAAGGGATTTCTTCTATGAATAAGTACTCTCAACCACCTCTCCATCCCACCTATTCACAACCATCTTCCACCTATCAATATGTCCAACCACCACTGAATTATTCACAGCCTCCGCTTATCACTACTCAGGCTCAATCACCACCTCACTTTGGTTCTAACTCTTCACAACAAACTACACCTCCTAATGATGCCATCTTAAACCAATTATTGCAAGGCATGACTTCAATACAACAAAAGGTGACAAACTTGATAAATTCTTCACAACCTAATATACCCACTTATCATGCCTGTAATCCCCTATCTTATGCAATCTTGAGAACCCCTATGCCTGAGAGGTTTGAGACTCCTTGCTTTGAAAAATATGGTGGAAAAGGTTATCCTAACACTCATGTGGAAGCATTCACGGCTATGTGTAGCAATTTCTACTTTGAAGAGGATTTGTTCGCAAAACTTTTCTACGATCTCTCAAAGATACAACTCTAGAATGGTTTTGCTCTTTACCTCTGAATTCAATACATTCTTTTTCACAATTAGTCAATCAATTCTTGCAACATTTTTAAGCAACTATTGGACCTCAAGTCTCTTTGATCGATTTAGTTCATTGCAAGCAAGGTCCGAAAGAGAAATTAACTGAGTTTATTTGTCGATATCAATCTCATATGCACAATTTAGTATCAAATGAAGGATGAGGATGTTCAAAAGGTGTTTATTACAAATCTACAACCTAACATCCTTGATAAGATTCTCTTGATGAAGTATAACTCCTTTCAACATTTATGCACCACCCTTCGTGATTATCAACTTTCGTCTAGTCAGTATGAAATCCAAAACTCATCGGCTCAAGTTGGGCAATCCATGGGCGGATCATCACAAAACAACTTCAAGAGGAATAATAGGAGTTTCATCAAGGTTAATGGATCGAATTAAAACAAATTTTCGCAAGTGTCTGCTATCACTAATCCAAAGAAGGCACCGTATCAACAAAGAAAGTTTACTCTGATATCTGAATCTTATCATTCTATCATGAATCAAGCTCTGAGTAATAATCTTATGAAGCTTCCCCCGATCAAACCTTTAGATCCTAGTAGAGCACAAGGACCTTATTTCGATGCTAATGCTTTTTGTCATTACCACCAGACACAAGGACATGATACCGAACAATGTATGCATCTTAAACATGAAATACAAGACCTCATTGACTCGAATGTGATACAAGTATTGGGTGTAAATGATAATGGGAATAAGTTGGTTGCTCCACTGAATCAGAACTTACAAATCTTCACTAATCCTTTTCCTAAGCATACTGATAATAATTTGATGGAACAAAATACACTAGAGGTAGAGGATGACTATTTGGACTATGATGAGATTATTGCTACAATAGAAGTGGATAAGGAAAATACTGAAGTATCACCTCGTCCACGAATGAATGGTATTTATTCTAAAATTCCTCCTCTGTTATCCCTTCAAGGATCGAGAGATACGCAACATACATTAGAAAGACAAATAGACCAAGAGACTCTAACAACTGACAAGATCAAGATAGTATAATATAGTCCTTGTCACTATGATAGATGAACTCAACAATGAAAACTAGCTAAAAAATAGAAAAGAGCAAGAGGGTTATCATCAGTTGGAATTAATAGTGGTTCTCCCCCTCATAAGCAACAAAAGACTTCATATACACAAGGATATGAGAAACAAACATCACATGGACCTCCTGACAACAAACAAGAATCTCATAAGAACCACTCAAACTTCACACAAAACTTGATGGAGCATCTCTCCAAGAGGCTCGCAAGTTCCAAAATTGTACTGGCAAGTAAGTATTTCTAAACCTTTACCTATGTGATGAGTTTCCCTCGTGATGTGTTATGTGTTGTTTAGGCCTCCTAGGATGACCCTTGATCCTCTTGTAAGGTCAAGGATACTAAGAGACAACCTCTGTTGTGACCCTTCTATTTGTATCGTAATTTTTCTATATTGCTTCTCCTCTATTTTCATTATTGTGTGTTGTGTCTTATGGACATAGTGTTGCAATTGGTGACTTGGGGACACCCTCCTACATGACTATCCCTAAGGCACTTGTTTCTCCTCTCTTTCTTTATTGTTTCCCTTCATCTAGTGATTCTATCTAGTGGGCGAATGATGAAAAACATTTTATACTGATGTGGACCTAGTGTCCCTTTAGTGAGAAATCAAAAAATGGATCTAGTCCATACATGATGATGGGGTTGTTATATATATCCGACAGTTGGCTAGAAGAATCACTTCATGTGATCTTGATGTTTTCTTATCACACTTACAAAACATAACAATATTGTTTCTCCATGCACTTTGTCTATCTTGAATCTTGCATTCCTTAGTTCTATGTGATTGATCATATGCATTGTTGTTTATCATGACTATATAGACACTAACACTTTTCTTGCAGGAATGTGTTTGTGGGAACATTTGGCGATCGTAAAGTACATGTCACCTCCAGGGGGCATGGGCTCTGTGAGAGCTTGTGTTCCCTTGTGTGTTTTCTTCCTACCTTAACATGCTTGATATCGGTACACAACATCAACCACCTTAAGGTGGGGGCATATATAAGGTAAGCTGCCTATTGTAGATGTTAGCAATGTGTGTTTGTGAATCTTGAATCTATTGCAATCACTTAAGCCCTCTACAGAGGCAAGATATCATGTATATCCTTTTTCTCATAAGCCCTCTATGCGAGGCGGGGATGCTATATTTCTCGAGGAGAGTGCACAATCTTGTCATTTTCAAAAGTCCTATGCGGAGGTGGGGAGCGGTTCTGTGACTAACTCAACCCTTAAGCATGTCTTCGGCAATTGTTGTGGTGAAGCGCAATTGTCAGTGTGTGCCTGTAATGTGCATGAGATGGTGATGATCCTAGAAATAGGAAAACTTCATCTCTTGTCTGTTGTGTTTTCTCTATGTCTTCTAAGTGTGTGTGTATTGCGTGTTTGTTCCCAAGCATAGTCTAAAGACCAGTGGTGATGAGTCCCTCCTATGCTTTGGGATTTGTATGGTAGGTTTGTTTTGTATGGTGTGTTTGTTCTCAAGTGCAGTCTAAAGACTGGTGGCACAAGTCCCTCCTGCACTCTAAGATTTGTTTGGCGTGTTTGTTGCCCCATATGAAATCTAAAGACTAGTGGCGATGAGTCCCTCCTGCATTATGGGTGGTGTGTTTGCTTTTCCTATACTTGCATCCTACATTTCATTTATATGAAAATGAGAAAGAAAAGAAAATCATTACTGTCTTCATTGCATTCACTGTATTCACTGTGTTTTGCATGTCTTCAATGTTGTCTTCTCCGTGTTTTGAATGATTGTAACTATCTTCTTCATGTTTTGCATGCTTGTTATTGTCTTCAACATGTTTGGAGTGTCTTCTTCATGCTTAGCGTGTTTGTTGTGTTTGTTGACCGTACTTTAATTCATGTATTGGCCTTGCATTTATACATACATTAAAGTGGGGGCTAAATGTTATGTCAGAAAAAGTTAACCTTGGGGGATTTTTCCTATTAAGGTTTAGCTCCTAGGTCCTGTAATTGCATTTAGAGCATCTTGCATGGTATTTCTGACTCTTGATGAGAAAACCATTGGGTCTTGTGACAAATAGGACCCAGGGGCCTGCACTTTAATGAAATCTACACAAAAATGGTAGAATGGACTTGGGCACTAGCGCCCTAGTCCAGCCCTATTTTGGGTCTGCCCTAATTTCAAATGTTAGTTTTATGACTGTTAATTAGGTCCTATGCCAACATCTAAAGTTTAAATTATGAAATTCTTAGCAGGAATCTTTATAGTTGCATATATAAGCATGATTAGGTTTCATTTGCAAACTAGGTGGATTTGATGTATACTTGTGATCATAAAGTATTCAAAATATTCATTATGTTGCAGAGTAGAGCTTTGTTATTGTGTTTGTGTTTGCAGATTTGACATCTATTTCCTCATGGCATGAAGAGCATCTTCCTTCCATGAGACCTTCACTACAACATGATATCATTTGTGTTTTCAATCATTTATCGTTTGGATTTTTGCCTCTATCCCGCAGGGATACGCACTCTCATCTAACAACAGTGTTCAGAAGACTTGAATGTCTCTCTGGGGCTTGACTGAGGAAAGCCTCTAAACACCACAACCCCCTCCCACACTCCTTGTGATTGTAGGTTACAGGTGTCGCATCTAGAAGAAGTGGAGTTATAGGGAAGGTTAGCAGACATAGAGGATTCAAGATCTGGAAAGAAGCAAGACACTAGTGTTTTTCCTGGACTAGGGCGCTAGTCCCCATGTCCTCTACATCAAAATCTCCAAAAACAAAAGTTACAGTGCAGATCAGTGTCGGAAGAAGCTCAGAACCCCTCAAAGAAATTGGTACCTTGGACTTGGGCACGAGTCCTCGTGTCGTCGACTTCTCTGCCTTCCAAATTTTGAAAAATAGTATCTCTATCCTTTGCTCCAGTCTGAAAGGATTTGCCATAATTTTATAATTTGCTTGCCGATTTTCATAATTAGGGTTTCTAAGCATAATTGAGCATTAGATAGAGACCATTGTTTAACACATCCAAGAGTCCACTGCTTCCCAAGTGGCTACCTAATACGATAGGTGACTGCTCTCACTTAGTGGAGATTTAACTCAATTGATAAGCCCTTGGAATGTTTATTGGGAAAGGAGGATTACACATAAACAACTAAAACCAACAACCCTCACTTTTCCATACAAAACAATTTCAACTGAGGATCCATGTGGCACTAGACAATCACCAGGCGAAGCACCACATTACTCCCACAGAGATGATAGGTACTTTGTTTGGAGTTCCTATTTCTATTTTAATTGATACTTGAGAAACTAAAAGTTTTATTTCTCCAAGAGTATTGAATAAATTTCCTAGAAGAGCTGGATATATGGCTAAACCCTGGTCAGTTGAATATGCTAACCAAACTAAAGCTCAGGTAGAGCAATGCATGTTTGAAGCCAAAATTGATCTTCCTAGACTTTCAATTGAGGTGAATTTGTATGTAGCCCCCTAGGTTCCTATGATGTTATCTTAGGAATAAATTGGTTATGGAGTCATAGGGCCAATGTTGACTATTTTGTAAAAATAGTTGAGTGCCTAGACAATGGAGGAAACAGAGTCTATTTGCAAGGCACACAAAGAGAAGTCAAGATTAGACCAATCTCTACTATGAAATTGAAGAGGGCTAGGTGAAAAAGATGCCAACTTTTTGCAGTCAAAATGGAACAAGTAGAAGAGGATCCTAGTAAACAAAATATACCCTTGGAGACCTATCCTTTCCTTCGATATTTTCAGGATGTCTTTCCAAATGAGCTTTTGAGGTTACCTCTGAAGAGAGATTTTGATTTCTCTATTGACATAATGCCTAGATCTGAGCTGATATCAAAGGTGGCATATCGTATGACTACTATAGATTTGATGGAATTGAAATCCTGGTTTTAGGAGCTGTTGGCTAAAGGGTTGATTAGACCTAGGGTTGATTAGGCTAAAGGGACAAATAATATTAGCTAAAGTAATTTTAGTAGATCCTACAAAGATCAAAGCTATACTTGAGTGGTCTGCACCAAAGAATGTGCATGAAGTGTGCAGTTTCATGGGGTTAGTTGGATATTATAGGAAATTCGTATTAAAATTTTCTAATATTGCAAACCTAATCACTTCGCTTCATAGAAAAGGAAAGTGTTTTGACTGGCTAGAAAAATATCAGAAGGCATTTAATCAGTTAAAAGAGAGGTTGACAACTACACCAATATTGAAAGTTCCTGATCCGGAAGGTCAATTTGTTGTAATCACTTATGCCTCAGGTGAAGGTTTAGGAGGAGTACTTATGCAGAATGGGCGAGTGGTAGCCTATAAATCTGGAAAGCTAAGAGCATATGACTAGAATTATGCAGCTCATGATTTAGAGTTAGCAGCAGTTGTGCATGATTTGCAATTGTGTGACACTATTTTCTAGGAAAGCCTTTTGAACTAAATTCTAACCATCAAGGTCTTAAGTATATATTTTCCCAACCTCATATGAATGCTCAACAAAGAAGATGGTTGGAATTGATATTCGACTATGACTTTGAGATAAGTTATATCAAAGGTAAAGAGAACCAAGTAGAAGATGCTCTGAGTCGACAAAGGCATATCTCATTGATTGTCTCTATCCACTCAAACTTCAAGGATTTAGTATTACAAAATTCTACAAGTGATGAGTACTATGAGCAAGTTAAGAAGGTTCTCACAGTAAATCCTCAAGACTTGAGGTATGATGGGTTCTATTTTGAACCAGATGGGCTTTTTAAGATACAGAGGAAGGATGTATGTTCCAAACTCTGTAAAATTAAGAAACCTTGTGTGGAAGGAAGTTCATTCCGCACCATATTTAGGTCACCTGAGAGTAACCAAACTCCTAGCCGATGTGAAGCCTCTATATTTCTAGAAAGGAAAGAAGAATGATGCTGCAAGTTTTGTAGCAAGTTGCCTAGAGTGCCAGATATTCAAGGCTGAGAATCGGCATCTAGCAGGACTTTTGTATCCACATGATATTCTAGAGTGGAAGTGGCAGGTCATTAGTATGGACTTTGTGCAAGGTCTCCCTATGTCTCAAAATAGACATGATGCTATTTTAGTGGTGGTGGACAAGCTCACCAAGGTAGCTCATTTTATACCCAGGAATCTAATGGATGGAGCACCAGTTTTAGCTCTCAAGTTTGTGCAAGAAGTATTTATATTGCATGGAGTTCCTGAGAAAATTATCTCAGACAGAGATGCGAGCATGATGTCAAGATTTTGGCAAAATTTCTTCTCAGCGCTAAGAGATCAACTCAATATAAGCTCAGCTTATCACCCTAAGATAGATGGTCAAACTGATAGGGTAAATCAAGTTCTAGAAGATTTGTTGCGGATGTATTGCATGGATCAGCAATAAAAGTGGGAATAATATTTACCTCTTGTGGAGTTTTCATATAACAACTCCTACCATTCTGTTATTAAGATGGCTCCATTTGAAGTATTGTACAAAAGATGTTGAACTCCTATAAGCTAGGATAAGCTAAAGGATAGGATTAGCATTGGTCTATAAATGTTATTAGAAATTGAAGAACAGATCAAGCTGATCAGAAATAGATTGGCAGAAGCAAATGATAGACAAAAAAGTTACGCTGATGCCAAGCGTACAACAAGGTAATTATTAGTTGGAGAAAATTTTATTTTAAGGGTCAAACCTCAAAAGAGTTCCATAAAGTTTGGAAAGTCTTCCAAACTAGATCCTTGATATGTAGGACCCTTCAAAGTTCTTGAAGTGATCAATCTGGTTGCCTACAAAATCACTCTACCATCAGCTCTTGCCAGGATGCACAATGTTTTTCATGTTTCATATTTGAAAAAAGTATATAACAGGTGATAATAATATTCTTGATTGGAATTCTTTATAGGTACAGGAGTGGTCATGCTTGAGCCTCTCAAGGTGTTCAAGGTTTGCAAGCTTCTCTTGCGTAATAGAGAGGTTACACAGTGCAAGATCCAGTGGGACCAGTATGCAGAGGATAGTTCCGCATGGGAAGATTACCATGATTTTTATTAGAGATTTCCTCATTTGATTTATGCTTTTTAAAGTTAAACAAAAACTTTATCTTATTACTTTATGATATACTGGATCATCAAGTATGATGAATCTTATGGGGGAGATATGTCACCCCAAATTTTGACTTGGATTTACTTTTTACTTGCACGTAATTAGTAGTTAATTTTGCATGAATTAATGATTTGATGTTATGTGAAAATGTCAGGGTAAATCAATGATATCATGAGTTTCTGTTTATATGATTAGAATTTAGACATGTGATTATAAGATGTCATAATTATTTATTCATATTATGGATTGACTAACGATGCACTAATCCCAATTTGGTGATTGCAATTTGTAACCAAGAAATAGGTTTTTCCACCTTCTGAGAAAGAGAGGGAGAGCATCATCAGAGAGAAGAGAATAGACGTATGGATAAGAATAGATTATTTTCCATCTAAGTCTCGTGCTTTCACAATTTAGTGAACCTTCGTCAAGTATGGTAAGTTATGTTTGACCAATTAGTCTACTTGTTTGGTGTTGACTCGAGAAATCATCGATTGTCAACTCGATTCATTAAACTGAGGTTATAATCGTTCAAACTAAGTTAGGTTAGAACATGATCGTCGACAAAGAAATTTCCAATATAGTCATTATTTCTTTGTTTGAAGTAAAATAAAATTATATTACTAGAACAAATAAATACTAGTAGTTAAACTACTTTATTACCAGTAATTCTCGATTGGAATTCTATTATGTTAATTTATCTATTTTGACATTTAAGAAATTTTTAGAGGGGAAGAATACCTCGACCCCATTCTCATATTGTATTATGTGTTAGAGACAATGTAAGTATACGTTGAATACACCAATATTTTATTGTTAGATATCTATTTAATATGAACTATAAGTTTAAACCAATTGTTTTGTTGTCGATGAACATTTTAAGGAATGTCATGTTGTTGCAAACTTAATGAAAACCACTTCATGTTATTTTGCGGGCACTCGACTCCTTTCCTCCACATTGGTTATGGAAATAAAGGAGGAGTTTTATGAATAGTTTAGGAGTGGTCTTTATGACCACTAACTCCATCATTTTGGCATGCCACCATAGAGTGTAAATAGGCATAGATGTAGGAGGAATCAACGGTTATGGAGGATTGTAGTGGGATAAAAACTCCTTAAGAACCGATCTTAGCGTAGTTGGTAGATACGAAGGAGACTCTCTTTAGAGAGCAAGATGGGAGGGAGAGGAACAGGGGATGACATTGAACATTGTATCTTTGTCTGAGTCAAGAGTAGAGATAACACCCATAGGAGAAGGTAAGAGTTTTGGTTTTCATGCATTGAACATATATCGTTATAGTTGTAATCTTAAACCCAAGTAAAAATTGTGCAAGTTAATGTTATTTTTGCAAGCTTAAACTGGTGTTTATACTGTGAAAGATAACATTAATGTTACAAGCTCAAACTTGTGTATATGCTATGAAGAATAGCATTGTTGTTACAAGCATAAAGCACTATTTGTACTATGAAAGATTATATTGTTGTTAGAAGCTTAAATATGTATATAGGATGTGAAGGCTAATGTCATTTATGCAAGCTTAACCCTATGCAAATACTGTGAAATATATAGTTATCTCTATAAGTTCAAATATGTGTCTATACTATGAGAGATAGCATTATTCTAGCAAGATTAGACTTGTGAATATACTATGCAATAGATCGTTATTACTACAACATTGTGCATATATTGTGAAAGAAATCATTACTTCTGCAAGTTTACACCTATGTAAATATTTATACTATGGAAGATAACTTTCTAATGCCACAGTTTTGTATCATCGAACCCATAGAGAAAATATAATGTAAACTTTGTTGCTTTGATAGACACAGGATTATGGAAAAGTATTATGAATAACATTGTTTACACAGAGATTTACAGTCTGTAGAAAGTTGTCACTTAACTTTGTTTACTCAAGAAAACATAGGTTTCTTTTAGTTGTCAAAACACCAAATCTGTGTAGAAAACTAGCATATAAAATGCAGTGTTTGAACTTTCTTATAACGCAGATATAAACCTAGGAGTTGAGATGAGTAAGATTAAAGAAAGTTTAGATAGTGATAGACTCACATTTTCCAATAATTTATATGTATGAGTTTATTGATATCATTGAAGACACCTAAGTATAATGATACAATATCACATATGCATTATACAAATTATGATAAGCATTATCATAATATACAAACAATGTTATATATGAGTTCATAACTTATCCTATATTGAAAGCCATTGGACTTAAGAAGACCAAGAGGTTGAAAATATTATATTATTATTTTAGACTCAAACCTATTTAGGTTGAAAGATTGAACTTAGTCAAAGATTAGTTATGATAATGATAGCATTCATTAAGATCTTATATGAGAAAGGATATGCCTCGTGTACTATGTTTATACATGTTATGAGAAATGTTAATTCAAACAATGCCCAAGTGGTCAAGTGAAGACTAGAGGTTATCGTTTCCATGTTATATTATATAAATTCTTACTTTTGGAAAATAAGAATATTTGATATTCCAATGTGTTGGGATAGAGAAGGTAAATCCCTAGATTCGACCCAGAAGGGTTAAGAAGATCTGAAAACTCTTAAATCGGTTATAATATTGAATTAGTCTATTATTTATTATGGTCGACAATGAATGGTCGAGAAACCATAGATCAAGACAAGTATAATTTAGGAAGAGTCTAAGAAGAACTTATGATAAATTAAATGATTTCTTGCTAGAGTCAAAAACTTGATATATTACATAAGAGTTCTTAATCTTTGGGTCATTAAGTAGAATGACAAGAAGTAATAGACCCTAGTATTTGCAAGTGTGCATAGAGGGACTCTTTGAAAGGTTAGAGTCACCTGAACCCTTATATTATGTTTATCCTAGATTAAGGATTAATTCTAAGTCAAATTGACTAGGATGTGAGTTTAGTCAAGACAATTCATATCTATAGATTCTAGTCAAGTAAGTCAAATTGGAGATGTTGTAGTTTCCAAGTCGAGTTAGAGGTGTGTGAACACATGACTATGTTTATTGAAAAACTCTATTTATAGAGAATCTTTGGACAAAGTGATGCATTTTTCTTTGCATGCATTAGTCGGTTCACCTTGTCTATATTGTGTAACCTATCAGAATGATCATACTTAGCTAGAAGATTGGCTAGATTTGTATGGTTGATTGAGTTACGTAGGACATAATACTAGGACTCAGAAGGCAACCTGTTGGTTCCTTATGTCTATACTCTTACTGAAAGGTAGGGTCACTTCCAGATGGAAGATGAGCGGGGGATCGTTTGTCTATGGTTGGAGAAAAAGCACTTGGATTATGCTCTCCCTCTTCAGCAGAAGACTCACCAAGACTTGTGAGACAGATACTAGAATCTAGATGCAATATACTTCATGTTATGACTTATGATTTTCAAACTTATGTAAAATTATTCATACTTCCAAGTGCAAATTATTTGTAAGTGTAAAGTGAAATGATTTCACTATGATTTTATCTTTAAATATATTGTAATTTCAAGGTTGAAAAATATTCAAAAAAGATATACATTTAAATCTATGTGATTATGCAAATGTTAAAAAAAAATCACTCATGGTTAAACATGTTAATTTGCTTTCTTAGTAAATGTTTTGAGTAATTCCAAGTTGTATGAGTTAGTATGTTACAAATTTGAGCACTGAATTCATTAATATATTGCAATTTTCTAGGTCTTATATGCTTTTTTTGTGAAATTCCTATGTTTTACAAGTTTTCTAGATTTTTTGAGTTTAACGAGATCTAACAAAAGTTATATTCTGATAATAGGATATGCACATTCACTGGAATGCAAACCGTGACCAATTATGATTATTTGAGATGTACGATGCTTTATCTCCTAGTGATCTTGCTATCCTGAAGAGGGTAGGATTAGAGAGGATATGTCAGATTCATTTTGTTCATCCTACCTCTCGTATCTATTGTGATATCTTTACCTACTGGGATGTAGATAGGAACACCTTAAAATTTCCCCAAGTCTCAAGGGAGTGGACCATCACACTGTATGATGTCTATCGCATCCTAGAAGTCCCTATGAAAGGACATCATCTTGTTCTTCCTACTAACGAGTCTATTGATTACAAGGCATCTTGGGCTTTGATTATGGGTGTGACTCATCCTGAAGAGTAGTCAAGAGTTCAACTTACTTCAGTACCTAGGATTCACATTCCTCTCTTGAGGAAATTCCTCGTTGGTTTGATTGCATAAAGGTTGTCAGGAGACAAGGCCTCATCTTGACTTAGATGGTGGTTGGCACCCATCATTCAATGTATAGAGTAGGGTACTATTTTTGCATGGGGTGTTGACATCCCAGGTATGGTTTAGCATGAATTCTACCATATTGCTCATCATGGGGCTCTTGCTTTCCGCCACTCTACTTTGATTATGACATGGATTTATGAGCACATCAAGCCATATCAGAAGGATATGCCACTTCCTGATCCTAGACTTTCAAGAGCCACTCCATGGACTCGAGTTGGTCATTTTGACACTTCATTGCATGTGGTGGCTACTCTTACTAATGTTGACATGATTTTCAATCCTTATGTTGACATGGAGGGTTCTTAGCCTCATGATAGACAGATTCAAGACTATTGTTGTAGTATTACCAAAGTTTCTAACAAGAATGAATTCGTTGAGGCTCATCGTATTGAGCAAGTCCTTCAACAACTAGGAGATGACTTTCCATAGGACTTTCCCCCAATCCCTACCTACTACAGATCTATCTAGGAGATGGGTGACATTGGCCAGAGACTTATTATTTGGACTCCTTTGACTCTCGGGGTTTTGATTACCAAAATTTCTAGGACCCCAAAAGTTGGACAGAGGATAGGAAGAGGAGCTTCCTCCTAAGGACTTATTGTGCTGGAGGATATTGATTCTACTAATGAGGACTATGATCCTGAGAGGGATGATCAGTCAGATGATGGTTCAACTAGAGATAATAAGGAGGTTGATTTAGATGAGGAGCAGGTGTCAAGGGAAACTTCTTCAAGCCTTAATCCCCCTCTTTCAGATGATGGCATGAGGCACATTGATCCCACTTGGCAGTCAGGTGACCCTTGTAAGTTTATTTACTTTCTTACCTTTCATTGTATCCTCTTGTTGACCTTGGGAATTAACAGTCCTCTTCTTTTCATCTTTCAGGTAGCGCTAAGTCTAGGACCTTTGTTTGTGATACTTATGTTGACTTAGTTGGTCCTCTTACTAGTCTCTCCTGAGAGTGACTTGTTATTGATCCTCAAGTGCCTGCTAGGGCTAGTCGACATACTGATATCTTTTCTCCTACCTATCACAGTTATCAGGAGAATGTTGCTTTCAAAGCAGAGATTCACACTCTCTTGGGAGATAATTCCATCCTCCAAGAGATGGATCATCTTGAGATATGACATCCTAATTTGTGTGAGCACAGAAAGTCCTTCACATTCTCAAGTTCACAGCAAAATTCCTCACTCTCATAGATCTCTTGGAGATTCTAGTGTTATTTGTTGGTTCCCAAAATAGAAGCAACCCAAAACCCTAAAACATTTCACCATCACCAAGGCTAGGGGTGTTGTCAAGGTGAATGAAAGAGGTCTATCAACATGTCAAGGGTGATCTTGGCCAACTAACAGGAGTGGGTATGCTCCTCTACACTTCAAGATTATCTATGTTGGAATAAGGTGCCATTAACCTTGTAAATTCTAATACTGTATTTATTCCATTTATTATTTGTAATTTGTAATTACCCATAAGGGAATGAGGTAGTTTCACTAGGAGTGGTAATTCTGGAGTCACTGGAGGAAATTAATAAGTGACATTTATGGTTGGAAATTGTAAAACTCAATAGTAAATGAGTGTAGGCACCACCTTGGGAGAATCTACTATTTTTAACATGTATGACATGTGTCATAACATTTGGTGGGTGCATGTAAAGAATCTATGACAGTTGCAAGTTGTCATAAGATTATATGACACTATGACTCATCTGATAGATATTAATGAGTTGTAAGTTGCTATGTTTAGCCCAAGGTTCCTAGCTTAGAAAGATACTCTTTTGTGGAATCTATGATGGTTATGATGTGTCATAAGATGTTGTAAGAGGCACAATTTAGTCTTGGGTGCCCAACCTTGCATGGCTATTTTTGGACAAGTGGAAGGTGCTTGTAAGATGGCATTTACTGTTTACAGGTTGGAGATTCTAAGGAGAGAGAAAGTGAACACCTAGGCAGGTGTGAGAGCACTTATATATGCATTTTACCATTATTTTTTTTGCTGTAATATAGATTTTAGGTATTCATGTGTTGCTAGAATGTTGTCGGATTGAAGACTGGTGGAGAGAGTTGTGTAGTTGATGTATTGTACAATCTTTTACAGATTAATACAAACTTGTTCCTCTTTCCTGGTGGAGATTTCTACCTACAAGGGTTTTCTCCATGTAAACATTGTGCCATTATTTTGAGTTCTTCATGTTTGATATTTTCTCTATATTGGGTTTTATATTTTGATGCAATCTCCATTGATAATACACTGATATAAGATCATTAAACATATTTGCATTAGATTTCCATTGAAGTAGCTGTGCTTTCATTTCTAGCATTTGGTATCAGAGCCTGGTCATCTTTGACTCTTGGGTGGTAGTATGGAAGCTATACCTATAGTGGGAAATTTGGTTGCATTTGTTTTGCAGATCTTAGTTGATATTATGGTTGCATCCACTATTGCATCAACCTCTCGATTGGACATTGAGAAGTTCAACATAATGGGGTATGAGTTGTGGAAGATGAAAATGGAAGAATTGTTGGAAGAAAGAAACCAGTGGTTGGCTTTTTAAAATGAGAAGAAATTCAATGATGTCTCTCCAGATGAATGGGAAAGATTGGATAAAAAGGCATAGGGAACCATTCGTTTATGTCTTGCAGATTATGTCCTACTCAATGTCGCAAAGGAAGAGACTGCACATAGTTTGTGGAAATGGTTGGGTGAGATATACCAAGCCAAGAGTATGGCAAATAAATTTTATTTAAAATAAAAATTGTTATTTTCCATGAAAATGAGAGAGGGTGATTCAGTTGCAGAACATTTAAATTCATTTAATTTGTTGTTGAGTCATCTTGCATCTGTAGATGTTGATGTTAATGAGGAAGATAAATGTATCTTACTTCTTTGTTCTTTACCTAAATCTTGGGAGAATGTCATACTAGCTATCACTACTAACCTCACAGATCTGAAGTTGGATGCACTTGTTTCAATTATACTATCACAAGAATTAAAGAAGAAGAGTTCGGATAGTTCAGGGGATGCTCTTAATGTCAAGGGAAGGCCTAAAGAAAGAGGACCAAAAGGATATTAGAAAGTGGCTAAGGACAAATCTAAGGGACGATCTAAGACTCCTAGAAAGAAGAATAGAGTTAAGTGTTGGAACTGTGGTAAAAGGGGACATGTGAAGGAGTGCAGAAACCCAAAGAAACAGTGGGAGAATGCTTCTGATAAGTCCTCAAATGCAGGTGAAGATATTTTATTTTCTACTTGTAATGTTGATGCTAATGATCACTGGTTGGTTAACTTAGGATGCTCATTTCATATGACCCCACATGGTTTTACACATACGAAGAGTATGATGGAGGTAATATCTACATTAAAGACAACTCTACATATCTGATAGTTGAGAAAGGCAAGGCATTGTTGTGTTTCAGTGATGGGAGGATTAAAATCCTCTCTAGTGTTTTGCATGTTCCTAGATTAGCTAGAAATTTGATTTTAGTTTCAAAGTTGAATGATTTGGGAATGTTTGTAACATTTGATAAGCATGGTTGTAGATTGGTGAGAGGAAACTTGGTGGTAGCAAAGAGAAAGAGATTGGGAAACTTGTTTAGAATAGAAGCCACTACAATTTGTAATACCTCTTATGTTTCTAAGGCTTCTGAAAACACTTATATGTTGTGGCACCATATATTGGGCCACACAAGTAATAATGTTTTGAAAACTATTTAGAATAAAGATTTGTTGGATGGTTTTTCTTATTCTGATTAGCACTTTGATTTATGTAAGCATTATGTGTTTGGTAAACAAAATAGAAAATCATTTCCTTTAGGAAGCAATAGAGCAAAAGAAAAGCTAGAGATTATTCATATGGATGTGTTTGGACCTATGGATAATGATTCTATCAAAAAATCTCATTATTTTGTTACCTTCATTGATGATGTATCCAGATTTACTTGGATTTATTTTATGAAACACAAATCTAAAGTTTTTGCTAAGTTTAAGGAGTTTAAAGTCTTAGTTGAAAACCAATTGAGATTAAGGATAAAAATATTAAGATCTGACAATGGAGGGGAATATTACTCTAAGGAATTTGATGAGTTTTGTAACCATGCAGGTATTATCAGACAAAAGACAACTCTGTATACACCACAACAGAATGGTGTTGCAGAAAGGATGAACTGAACAATCATGGAAAGAGACAAAAGTATGCTGAGTGATGCACAATTGGATAAATGTTTTTGGATAGAGGTTGTGTGTACTGTTTGCTACTTGATTAACAGACCTCCTTGTAAGGCTCTTGATTCTACACCTTATGAAGTGCGGACAGATAAGAAACCTTCTATTTCACATTTAAGGGTTTTTGGTTGTGAGGCTTTTGTTCATGTGCCTAAGGAAAAGAAATCTAAGTTGGATCCAAAAGATGAAAAGTGTACATTCATTGGATATAGTGATAATGTCAAAGGTTATAAGATTTGGAATCCACTAACTTGTAAGATTATATATTCTAGAGATGCTATTTTTAGGGAACTTAGAGCTATTTCTGAACTTGAGCAGCCAAAAGAAAAAGATGAAAAGGTAAAGAGAGTGCACTTTGATTTAGAGCAGCAAGATGCACCTCAGGAAGAACTGAATGATGCATTGGAGGGAGAAGAAGAAGAAGAAGAAGATTTGAGTAGTTCTGATGAAGATGAATCTGTTGTTACAGAAGAAGTTGGTACAGATGATCATGCAGAAGAATGAGTTGAGACTCTTACAACAAAATCTAGGTTATGGGTATAGCCCACCAGATTTCTATTGTATATTTGCTTTATTGAGTACTGATGATGAACCTATATCCTACAGGGAAGCTATTCTTGCAGATGATAGTGAGTCTTGACATTTAGCCATGCAGGAGGAGATGATGGCTTTAGACTCTTGTAACACCTGGGATCTTGTTTATTTGCCCAAAGGAAGAAAGGCCATAGGTTGTAAGTGGGTCTTCAAGAAGAAGTTTGGAGTAGACGGTTCATTGGAGAAGTACAAGGCTAGACTGGTAGCCAAGGGCTACTCCCAGAGAAAGGGAGTTGATTTTGGTGAGATTTTCTCTCCTGTTGCTAAATTGACTTCTATTAGATTTCTTTTCTCCATTGTTGTAGCCTTTGATTGGGAGATTGACCAAATGGATGTTAAGACTACGTTCTTGCATGAAGATCTTGAGGAAGAAATTTATATGCAACAACCTACAGGTTTTGAGGTAAAAGAAAAAGAACATTGGGTTTGCAGGTTAAAGAGGTCTCTCTATGGTTTGAAATAGTCTCCCAGAATGTGGTATCAAAAGTTTGATTCATTTGTATTGAAATTGGGTTTTGATAGGAGTGAGGAGGATCACTATATTTACATTCATTGTATTGGTGATTCTCTACGTATCATCGTTTTGTATGTTGATGACATGTTATTTTTCAGCAATACTAAGGGTATGATTAGTGAGTTGAAAGCTCAACTTTCAGGTGTATTTGATATGAAGGATCTTGGAGCTGCCAAGTATATTCTAGGAATGGAGATTAAGAGGGATAGAAGTAATAGAAATCTTTGGTTGTCATAGAGTAAGTATATGAATACTATTTTGTAGAGATTTAGTTTGCAAGACTGTAACCTAGTTAGAGTTTCTTTACCCATTGGTACCAAGCTTTCACTAGATATGTGTCCAAAGAATGAGGATGATTTTTAGGATATGTCTAATGTGCCATATACTAGTGTTGTAGGGAGTTTTATGTATGCAATGGTTTGTACTAGATCAGATATTGCCCAAGCAGTGGGAGTTTTGAGTAGATTTATGTCTAACCCTGGTAGATAGCATTAGAATTATATGAAGAGGGTGTTTAAATATCTTACAAGTACTCCTGATCATTGTTTGGTTTATTCTGGTACTGATAGTGCTAATAAATCTTTGGACATAGAGGGATTTGTTGATTTAGATTGGGCAGGTGACTTGGATAGTCGAAGGTCCACTAGTGGCTATGTGTTTACTTTGTTTAGAGCAGTGAGTTGGATGAGTAAGAGGCAGCCCACAATTGCTTTGTCCACCACAGAAGCAGAGTATATGGCCACTACTCATGTCTCTAAGGAGGCAGTTTGGTTGAAGAGACTATGTACATGTATTGGATTTGATTGCAGGATCATTCATATTGGTTGTGATAGCCAAAGTGCTATTTATTTAGCCAAGAATCTTATGTATCATGCTCGGACTAAGCATGTTGATGTTTAGTATCACTTTGTTTGAGAATTGGTTGCAAATGGACAAATTGAGCTGAAGAAGATAGACACTCAAGAGAATGTTGTAGATTCATTGACCAAACCTATGAGCACAGAGAAGTTTGTGTGGTGTAGAGAGGCCATGGGCCTTGTTTCTAGTACTTGATTATTTCATTTGATTTCCTATGGGTTGATTTACAATGTATAATGTCAAGTGGGAGAATGTTGGAATAAGGTGCCATTAACCTTGTAAATTCCAATATTGTATTTATTCCATTTATTATTTGTAATTTGTAATTACCCATAAGTGAATGAGGTAGTTTCACCGACAGTGGTAATTCCAAATTCACCAGAGGAAATTAATAAGTGACATTTACGGTTGGAAATTGTAAAACTCAATAGTATATGAGTGTAGGTGCCACCTTGGGAGAGTCTACTAATTTTAGCATGTATGACATGCATCATAACATTTGGTGGGTGCATGTAAACAATATATGACTGCTGTAAGTTGTCATAAGATTATATGACATTATGACGCATATGACATATATTAATGAGTTGTAAGTTGCTATGTTTAACCCAAGGTTCTTATCTTAGAAAGATAGTCTTTTGTGGAATCTATGACAGTTATGACATGTCATAAGATATTGTAAGAGGACAGATTTAGTCTTGGGCACCCAACCTTGCATGGTTATTTTTAGACAAGTGGAAGGTGCTTGTAAGATGGCATTTAATGTTTACAGGTTGGAGATTCTTAGGAGAGAGAAAGTGAAAGCCTAAGGAGGTGTGAGAGCACTTCTATATGTATTTTTCCATTGTATTTGTTGCTTTAATACAGATTTTAGGTACTCGGGTGCTACAGGAATGTTCTCAGATTGAAGACTGGTGGAGAGAGTTGTGTAGTTGATGTATTCTACAATCTTTTACAGATTAATACAAACTTGTGCCTCTTTCCCGGTGGAGTTTTTACTTGCAAGAGTTTTCTCGACGTAAAAATTGTGCCATTATTTTGAGTTCTTCATGTTTGATATTTTCTCTATAGTGGGTTTTTTGTTTTGATTCAATCTCCATTGATAATACACTGATATAAGATCATTAAACATATTTGAATCAGATTTCCATTGAAGTAGTTGTGATTTCATTTCTAACAAGCTAGACCTAGGAGCGATATTCCTAGAGGCATGAAATAAAACTCAAACAAACTAACACAACCATACCCAATGTACACTTGAGCCCCAAAGTTGTCACTTGGTCAAGACAAACTGGCTACACAAGCCTCCAATTAAGTTGATTACTACACTATGCACTTGCACCTAATCATAACAATATTGCATTACTCGAGATGACTCCACTTAACTTTGCATACACAAGATACATAGTGCAGGTATACATGTACATGATTCACCAATTATTAAAATAGTTTGCATCACTTTAGATTTTTCCCTAGTTATTCCACTAAATCATGTACACCATGTAGAACCTAAACTATAACTACTCCTACTCCTACAACTAATAGGACGAAGATTTGATTAAAAGGTGATTGGTCCATCCCCAATATGGACCGATGCCTACTCCATTGGGAAACTAAGTCATAAGCAATAAAGAGGAAAGAAATGGACTGAACCAACATCAATAGAAAACTAAAATGTATTCACATACATTTCTTAGATTACACTTCATACACTAGACATACTTATTTATCCAAATCCAAACTACAATGACCCATTTGTAACAAAGAAATGACCCAACACAAATCTTGTATTGACATAAATGTTTTCACACATTATCAAATCTCTATTACAATCGCACCAACAAATCTAGTGAAGGCAAAATACACAGTTGCGACTATGTATTCCCCTAAATCATTACAAGTAGCCATGGAGACATCTTACTACATGAAGATGTGTGTTACAATTATTTCCTACACTATATTAGAAGCATTCCCCCAATCACTTCTTGTACATTATCCTCTATTTGATGTCTGAAAATCTCCCTTAGGCTTTCCTGACCAGACAATTGGTTCAGCGACCAACCCTAAAACACTTTTTCATATGTATATATAGCTTTTTCTCATCCATTGTGCATCCCTAGGCACTGAAAACTAGTCAACACACCAAACCCACGTTGCATTAAATTTGGCCCATAGCCCTGTCATACAACCTCTCGGATTAGAAGGAATGCCCATTCCCTGACAACTCTAAAAAATATTTAGCCGAAGATTGCCCACATGCATGGGTACTTGGAGAAATAATGAGGAAAGGTTTGAGTCCTTTCCTTGACACCTGCAACATCTATTTTATCCATTTTGTCCTCCATATGTGCAAGCACATTTAATATTTTCATTGTTTGAACAACCTACACAACTCTAGCCTACAACTCATTAATGTTGAGTACCAGTATACAATTTTCATCCTGATAATTCAAAAAATCTACTAGGTTGATCATTTTCATCTCTGACAAGCCATTTGAACTTTGGTTCTATCTCTTCATGTGCATTGGGCATCTTTCTTTCCCTTTGTTGGCAAATCTAGTCGATAAATTCCTTAGTCGGCGAACTATCAAGTTCACGAACTCACTATTTCTTTGGCAAGGGCTCTTTGCTCCATTTTCCCTTTTTTCAGGAAATTTCCCCTGTGACAAAATATCTTCCCTTTATTCATTGTTTTCCTTCATACCTTTTTCTCTTTATCAACAAATTCTCGTCATCACAAACTTCTTATTTTGTCGCTTCCTTCTTTCTTTTTCTCCTTTGTCTTTATCCTTTCCTTCATTGGTGTTTCACCCTATCAGCAAACTTTCTTATTGGTGAACCTAAAGGTTTGCAAACCTCCACTTTTGTCGATGAAGCCACTCCTTTTTCTTCCTTGGTGGATCTTTCTTTTAGTCAACGAATTACCTCGATAGCGACTTGGTTTGTTGACGAAACTTATGGTTCACAAACCAACCAAATTTCTAACAAAGGCTTACCCTTGTCTCTTTCTTCCTTCACCATAGCCTTTATCTTCTTTCTTTTTCTATAGAATCCCCTTCGTCACCCTTTGGTCACTTTATATAGGCCAAACTATGAACCCATGAACTCAATCAGGAAAATCAATAGTTTACAACTTTGTCGATTCACCGACAAACATTTCAACTTGAACAATTTTGCCAAAGAAGACATCGGGCTTCACTTAAACTATTGGCAAGAGACACTACTATGATATGGACTTGTATGGTGTCATTGATGGTAACAAGGCTCAAAGATCCTATCACCATGACAAGAAGAGATATCTCCGGAAGAGCATATTAGATTTCAGGTCCGATTGATAGAAAATGGCTAAGTATGGAAAGCATTCTGAGTAGAGGACAGTAAGTCGAATAGTATGCCTCCATAAATGATGATTGTGTAATAAAATTTAAATATGATGTTGGTAATTGTTTGGTGGTATCATGCTCCAGAGACTAAGTCTTGATTTCCTCCGGAAGTCACTTAGAAGAAATATCTAAGTCTGGGTAAGCAAAGGTATAGCAGGAACAGTGAACAGGGTCTAGTGCAGAGGTCCACATTCCTCCGCAGATAAGTATTTTGGTATGTAGTTGTAGGGTGTTGTAAACACTTGTATGAAGTGTCTTATCCTAGAGTTAGGAGATCTAAAGTCCACCAGAAGGTTAGCTACAAGCTACTAAGTATCGGCATAGTGTTTGACAGAGTTTGATAGAGATAAAGTCTAAGTTTTGATGGTCTGCATTTCTCCGCAAGATGATATAATGCCTTGCAGTTCTAAGGGTAAGATTGGGAATGTGTAAAGAGTCCTTGAAATGATTTGGAAGGTGCTTTGAGATCTTCAGTAAAAGTTGTAAGTCAGCAGATGAAGTTGTTAAGCATGCTCTTGAGGAACATGCCGACCTAATTATGGATTAAATCATGATGCAGATATATAAGAGCGATGATCTTTGGTTAAGTAATGTGCGGGAGTGTGTGTGTGATGCGAGCATGTGAATAGAAGAGAAGAGTTAGAAGAGAAGCAACGATGAAGACTTGGGATTTAGAATTCAATTGCTAAATGACTGCACCTTGGCATAGTGGCAAATGCTTAAGCAGTATTCAATTATCATGTGTGATCTGATTGGAAGAAAGTTTTTGTCATCAAGGTAGTAAGTTAGTAGTGAGCCTCTAGTAGGGTTTAACAGCCCTCATTGTAATCTTGCTAGGTTTAGGGTTGAGGCAGTGAGCCTACTAAATCTAGTTGTACTTCATGGCAGTAAGCCAGCATGTTCTAGGCCTATGGAGTGACCAAGCTTGAACATCATTTTTGTAAAGATTGCAATATATATGAGAGCTAATCCTCTCCATGGTTTTTCCCTCTTTGGGCTTTCCACGTAAAATCTTAGTGTTATGTGTCATGCTTTTGTGGATGTTGTTCAGTTGTATATTTTGCTTCTATTGGATTATTATTTTGAAATGGTTAAAAGTAAAAGTACAAGAAAAGATTTATAGAACATTGATTCACCCCCCTCTTAGTGTTCCTGACAATCAACAATTGGTATCAAAGCGAGGTTCCTTGGAAAAAGTTTAAAAGCTTAAGGAAGATCTAGGATAGTGTGATCATGGCAACAAGAAGGTATGGAAATTATGAGAGATACAATCAACTAGAAGCAGCTCTTATGGATCTTGAAAATTTTGAAGCAGAGGTCAAAGATCTGAAGGAAAATCTGAAACAAGTTGATGAATGCATCTTAAAGCTGAAAGAGCAAGTCAAGAAATTCAAAGACAAATACAAAGAAGTCAGTGACCAATTTTTATCAGCAAATGAAGCCCTAAATGATTTGGAAGCAGAAGTTACAGAAAGAACAAGAGTAGAAGATGATCTAAATTTGATTGTGAAGAACAGATCAGAAGATTGTGCTAAACTTGAAAAAGAAATTATAAGTATAAAAACAGATCTGGAAAAGGCCAAAAGTTTTGAAGAAAAATTCAAGATAAGTACTGCAAAGCATGATGAAATGATTACTAACCAAAGGAATGTTGATGAGAAACATGGTTTAGGATTTGATAAAAGAGAAAGTTCAAACTCTAGGCAAATAAGCACTGAGTCAAGGCAAAACAAAGGATACCAATTTAGAAATCAAAGAAGAAGACCTAGAAGACCTCCGGTCAGACAACCAAATGCTCAAAGGTACCCATCTTTCAATAGTTATTGTAATTCATGCAATAAGTTTGGTCATAAGGCTACTTGGTGTAGGAGTAGAATAAATCAAAAGACTACATCATTCTCTGGTCAGTGTTTCAATTGTTAGAAATTTGGTCATAGAGCAAATGAATGTAGAAATTAGATTAGGAAAAGTTTCAACAATGGGAGAAATGAACAACCATTCAAAGGTAAATGCTTCACTTGCAATAGAATTGGTCATAGAGTTGTTGTATGCAAAAGTAAAGTGAGTCAGAATTCTATTAGGTGCAATGCATGCTATAAAATGGGACACAGATCAAATGAATGCAGAAGTTCAATAAGAACTAATTTTCAAAATATCAGGGACAATCAATCATTCAATAGAAAGTGTTTTGCATGCAATAGATTTGGACACATGGCTAATCAATGCAGATCAAATTCAATCAATGGAAGAAATCAAGGTCAATAGAATGTGGTATGCTTCAATTGTAACAAATCTGGACATATTACAAGGTTTTGCAGAAGCAAGAATGTGAAGAAAGATCGCTATTCTAAAGAAAGGAAAACAAAACAGAAAAATGAGAAAGGAAAAGAAAAGGTTGATCAGATTGAAACTAAGGAAGAAATGGACAAGATCTGGGTTGATAAGGAAGTAATTTTAATTGAGGATAGATCCGCACCAACATCTAATGCAAATACCTTCTTTGAAGAGTAAATAGAGAGCTCTAGCTCAAGGGGTACAGTGTGGAAAATCTAAATCCCCCAGCCAAAAAGTGGTTGCTAGAATCCGGCACGAAGGCGTATGATGAAATCTGATGTGACACAGCTCTTGGAAGAAAAATTGGAAGAAAAAGGGTCAATGCAGCATATTGTAGAACAATCCTAATCGACTGTGTTCTATAGTGAAAGGTTTTGATAGCTTTTTGGAAATGAGCATTTATGACAACTAGGTCAAGTCGTGTAGAGGATAAAAAGGAACTTGTTTGATTTCAAAATCACTTTGCACTCAGAGCTATCAAAAATTTAGAAAGAACAAAGCTAAAGCAATGACAACCAAGATTTGAACCATTCGAAGAAAGGAAAACCTGACTCAACAAAACAAGGTATTTCTATAGAAACCCTAATTGTGAATCTATTGAATTCTTGCTATGGCAACTCCACAAATTGTAGATGTTACTGATCACCCTTGCCCCAAGTTTAAGAAACAATTCTTCAAATTGCTGAAAAATGATCCGTTAGGGGCATTCTCAATTACTCCACATCGGGTCATGCATATGGAAGATATTAGGGCATACATTCATACCAGTTTAGAAGAATATGATCATATGAAGTAAGGCAAACTGTATTTGGACGAACTGACCACTGCAGACATTGTGTTGAAAGATGATTACAAAGTGCTAGGAGAAAAGAAATTTGACACCTGGTTGGACTTTCCCGCAATTCTGATTGATGCATGGGTCAAGCTTATTTTAAGCAAAATTCATGATGAATCTTTATGGCTTGATAAACCCTATTTGATAACTAAAGAATCCATTAAAGCAATAACTAGTATGAGCTCCTTCGGAAGGGTTCCAAGCATAAAGAAGATGAAGAACAATGTGGTAATGCAGCTAACAGGAGCCAAATTTGAGAAGAATGGCCTTATAGTGAATGATATCAGGGATCCAGCTATCAGATTTGCATCAATGATTATTGGATACAAAATATACTTCTCCAACAAGGAAAATTATGTGTCTGCATCAGCAATATACACAGTGTATGACATGATCAAAAACAACATGGATTATGATCTTTGTGAATTGCTTTGAAATGAACTTATGGAGAACTTGAAAAGGGCAAAAGAAACTAATCATCCTTTCAAATATGGAACATTGATTACATGTTTACTCTTTTACTTTCTAAAAGAGCTACCTAATCTAGGAAATGTTATCTGGCTCAATCACATTCTCGTAGGTGCTCAAATAAGAAACCATTTACAAAATTTGGGTAATGGAGATATGCAAAATGAAATCACGTAGAAATATTTTAGATATTTTCAATAGAAAATGGTAAGAAGGTTCTGGATACCTAAAAAAGTAGTGATAAAGTATGAAAAGGGCATTGTATTCATGGTGAATAAAGATAAATGCTTTATGGAAGCTATGGAACCAAGAACTGTGTGGGTCCCTGCACTAGGTTATGAAGTTGCAAAATATGTTTTGACTGAATTAGCTAATACACTACTATGTAAACCTAATGATCCCAAAGAAGACAGATTCAGAACATTTTCAGAATTATCTTCCAAAATGTTGATGGAACCTGAGCAGTTAGAGAAAACATCAGATGAACAATGAAGCAAGGTAGAAACCAAATCAGGAGAATCCAAGTTCACAAGTACTTCGGTGGATTGGGCATCAAACACTCTAGAAAGGAAAGATAAGAGATCTAAAGAGGAGAGACCAGCATCTAGTTCTAGAAAAATAATGAGGATCTCATCCATTATAGAGGCCACAATTGAAGGAGAGAAGAAAAAGAAAGTCTCACCTTGTGAAGAAAAGGAGACAAGAGACACTGCTACATCAGTAAAAGAAGTGCTAGAGAAAGAGAAACAAGATTGGGATGAACCAGAATTTCCACAGGGCCAAATAAATCTAGACAAAATGTCTCCAACACAGAAACTTAAGTGGGTTTCAATTGTTCAAGCAAAGGCTCAAGAAGAGTTGTTGAAATCACTTACTGAGGAAGGTAAACTGATTGATGAAGCATCTGAGATTTTGGAGAAGCTGCTACCTACCTACAAAAGGGATTCATCCATGACCTCAGCAAGTCATCTGAGAAGGTTAATAAGTTTCATAAGTACACAGTTTGAATCCTTTGAGAAATCTGTAGAAACAAAGGTGAGACAAGAGTTTGAAGAGAAATGATTGGAAGAATTGAAAATAATGATAGTAAATGACAAAACTTCAGTAAATAATACAATAGCCAACATTCAAAAAGTTGTAAAAGATGCTGGATATTTGTACAAGTTTTGTTTATCCTGGCCCAAAACTGCTCAAAAGATTGAAGAAAAGATCAAAGATTTGGAACAAAAATTGTTGGATATCTTTGAAAATTTTGATCTGGAAGTAGAGTCAGTCATAAAGAAAGAAACAGAGGTCATCAATATTCACAATAACTTGACTGACTTAATAAATCAAAAATATCAAATAAAAAGCCGGATGGGACAAATCAAAAGACTAGTTTGTCCAAAGTTAGACTCAGTGACAAATCTTATTGCAGAGGCAAAGTTAGTTGTCCAAGCAAACATAACTTCTGATCTCAAAAAGGTAGAAGCCTTAGTTTTTCTTCTCAGCGGACAAATTTAGATTCTAGAAAATGCAAAGAAAAGTTGGGATGTGGAGTGGACACTGATTAAAAACATATTCAATGATGTTCTCAAGCACATGTAATATTAAGAAGAAGATTGTACTTGTAAATATGCAGCAAAATACAAAATTTTGAAGTTTTGACAAAATTTTTGGTTCTAGATCACACCCTTTGCCATTGATGTCAAAGGGGGAGAAGTAGATCATTGAAAAATGGATAATCATCTAAGGGGGAGCAAGAAAGTAAAATGTATATAGTAAGAGGGAGCAGTCAAGCATTTTTCACTAAGTGTTGCCATTAATGCCAAAGGGGGAGATTGTTGGAAAGAGGCACTTCTCTGGTATGGACTTGTATGTTATCATTGATGGAAACAAGGCTTAGAGATCCTATCACCATGAAAGGAAGAGATATCTCTAGAAGAGCTTATTGGATTTCAAGTTTGTTTGATAGAAAATGGCTAAGAAAGGAAAGCATTCTGAGTAGAGGACAGTAAGTCGGATAGTATACCTCCACAGATGATGATTGTGTAACGTGGTTTAGATATGATGTTGGTAATTTTTTGGTGGTATCATGCTCCAAAGACTAAGTCTTGATTTCCTCTGGAAGTCACTTAGAAGAAATATCTAAGTCCAGGTAAGCAAAGGTATAGCAGGAATAGTGAACAGGGTCTAGTGCAGAGGTCTGCATTCCTCCACAGATAAGTATTTTGTTATGCAATTGTAGGTTGTTGTAAACACTTGTATGAAGTGTCTTATCCCAGAGTTAGGAGATCTGAAGTCCACTGGAAGGTTAGCTACAAGCTGCTAAGTATTGGCATAGTGTTTAACAGAGTTTGAGAGAGACAGAGTCTGAGTTCTGATGGTCCACATTTCTCTGCAAGATGATATAATGCCTTGTGGTTCTAAGGGTAAGATTGGGAATGTGTAAAGAGTCCTTGAAATGATTTGTAAGGTGCTTTGAGATCCTCAGTAAAAGTTGTAAGTCAATAGATGAAGTTGTAAGTCAACAGATGAAGTTGTAAGTCAACAGATGAAGTTGTAAGCATGCTCTTAAGGAATATGCATGTCGACCTGATTATGGATTAAATCATGATGCAGATATATAAGAGCAATGATCTTCGGTTGAGTAATGTGTGAGTGTGTGTGTGTGTGTGAGATATGAGCATGTGAATAGAAGAGCAGAGTTAGAAGAGAAGCAGCGATAAAGACTTGGGATTCAGAATTCAGTTGCTAAATGACTACACCCTGGCTTAGTGACAGATGCTTAAGCAATATTCAATTATCATGTGTGATCTGATTAGAAGCAATTTTTTATCATCAAGTCAGTAAGCTAGCAATGAGCCTCCAGTAGGGTTTAACAGCCCTCATTGTAACCTTGCTAGGTTTAGGGTTGAGGCAGTGAGCCTGCTAAATTGATGCAGGGGCATCTTATTAAAATTCAAAAATTGTCATTGGCATTCGATTTTTGGCTTTAATGTATGGGTCTAGTGACAGAAGCATGAGGAAGGAAGCTCATGTCGCCTTGGTTTATTAATTTCTAGAAAGTGGAATAATGGTGATTATATCCAAAATCAGGTGCCGGAAGGATCGTTGGCTATTTTGAGGAGGTACTAACCATAATGTCTTAACAGACAGAAAATGTATTGAAGAAATTCTATAGTGACTGATAGTGGAAAGGTAGAAAGAACTAAAAAATAGACAAGTGACAGAAGAGAAATAAAAGCAGGCCGCATGCAGAAGATAAGGCTGATATAAAGACAAGCTGAAAATGGATGGGAGAGTGGATGCGTATGGTAGATTGTGGCAATTCAAGCATTTAATTTCTAGTCGAGCATAATGTAGATAGTAGGGAAGAAAAGAGAAGCGGCAAAATACAATTTGTGCAGGCCGCATATAATAAGGAGGCGACAGTTATTACTGAAGGGTGGGGTCATATTCAAGAAGACTGCATATGTAATGGAGAGGTGGCCAATAATTGAGGAGGCTGAATACAAGAAAGAAGACATGTCGTATAGATGCAGAAGGCCGTACATATAGAAGAGGAGGCCGCATATACAAGAGAGAGAGGCCGTACGTACTAAGAATGAGGCTGACAAGCAACAGAAGAGGAGAGTAGCAGAAGAAGGGTCGACAGGTTGATAATGAAACTAGCCATGTGTAATGAATAGATAGGCTTATAAGAAGGAATAGTGGTCGATCATTACAAAAACTAGAGGCCAAAAACAAATAAGAAGAAAAGTCAATTTGAGGGGTGTCAAAGAAGGAAGTTGGGCAATAGCAAATTCAAGAGGCTGATCTCTTAGGGCCGGAAGAATAAGCAAAGCAGATAAAAGTAGGCCGAGTGTAAGAGAAGGCGAGGACAGCTGAGGAGAGTGTTGATGTATAACATTGTACAAGTTCTAACACCAACATGGGAGGTTTTAAGAATGTGAGACTTGCTACTTGAAACAAACTCCAGATTTTAATGAAGTTGGCTCTTCTCTATTTCAATTGGGTTTTGAGCAAAGGGGAAGAAATTAATATGATTATAGATACAATAAGCAAATCTAATTATGGTGATACACCTAAGTAAAAAGTATCCCTTCAATTCAAGCACAGTGAAGATGTTCTCAAGATACAGTTATATTAAAGAGCAGATACTGCATGATCAATATAAATAGATATAATGAATATTATCAATGGCTTATAACCAAACAACTTTGCAAAGACAGATGATATCAACCAAGGCACAGAACAGAGTTCTTATTAATCTTCCAGCAACATAAAAGGCACAGATACATTAACTTTCTTATCAAGAACAACAAAATAAAGGCAAAATGACATAAACTAGTCACAGCAAAGTCTCTGACTCTTCTTTTTTAGATTTTTGACTAAAACTTATCAAAGATTCTTGAATCTCTATGAATGAATGAATTCTATATATCTCTCTCTATTACAAATACTACATATTTATGATCATCGATTTGACCCAAGATTGCCTACAACAACCCGAATCCTCAACGGCCTAATAGAACTAAAGATTACTCGAATTACATGGCGGTTATGATCTTCTAAATCTACAACGGTCGTCCCTCCTGCATGCTCATTGGCTGGGGCTGAGTATTATGTGGCACACCACCTATAGTAAGACACCTGGCGAGACCCGCGTGCATAAAACTGAAAAGAAATATGGCAGATGGCAGCGTCTGTATCAACTTAGAAACTTTTTTGTCAAGAAAACAACAAAAAATGACACTTGTCACATTCCGCAGCCTCCAAAAAAAAGATATGTGTCCTATCCCGTAGAGCCCTTAAAAACCTGTGTCTTTATACTTGGGTGCCTTCCGTTATGGCATCCATCGCAACCCGCTTTACTTATAAATTGAGACACAATAATAATGGGACCCACATCCTTTAAAACTCACTACCCTTAAAGGGAATAGAACTGGGATAGATGGCGGCCCTCGCGCTCATGCTAGCTAACACGTGGCAACTTCTGCAACACTGCTGAAACAAATAAAACTTTTGAAAGGCCCTATAGAACTTGACACTTGGCGCAACCCGCACAAATCTGTGGATCAAAAAAGTTTCTTGCTACAAGAGTTATAAAAAAAGAAACTCCTCCACATACCACCATGTGGCATCCTCCACAAGCTTGAAACCAAAGAAACTGTGGCCCACCATTATTTATGTTGACATCAATATTAATACGGAAAGAGACACATAGTATCATCTGCATAAAACTCAAAAGACACATGGCGCCCTCCGCAAAAATGTAGCAAGAAAGGAAGATTTTGAGACTACCTCCGCATGCGACACATGGCGTCATCCGCAGCATTGAAACAAAATAAACTATTGATGGTACCTACTACCTGGCATGCTCTGCATAATACTTGATACTAGAAACACTGTTGTAGCTTTGACTGTGACTTTGACACTTGGCGCAACCCGTGCATAGAAACATTTGAAACCCATGCACTAAGCCACAAATATTAAGCCGAAACTGAAACAAAATGTAGAGTTTTGACACTCTATAGTTCTTAGCGACCATCAAGACTTCTGAGCCTGCTCTGAAAGAACCCAAAACTGACAAAAAGATATGTATTGAAAATAAAACTTTTGAATCATAAATTTTGCAATGCTATCTAATATACAAACCATTCTAAATCTCAGAGCCCCTGTCTACTCTGCAAATCTTGAAAAGCAAAGTCAAGATTCGTTATGTCTTTATGAGAAAATGTTTGCAAAATTTGTACCACAGCCTTTAAATGAAATTCTAGCTGGGCCATAGGTATCAACACAGTTTCATCTTCCTTTACTATTGATGAATCACTTAAACCTTGGAAAATTGTCTGATCATTTTGCTTAGTCAAAAGAAGGGCCTTGATGTCATCAATCATCAACACTGTGTTACTATCTGGGAATGCTGAAAGGAGCCCCAGTTGCACTAAATCCTCTATATGTTTCTTCATATTCTTTACTCCTTCCTTCACTATATCTAGGAGTTCCTGACAATTTGTAGCCACAGAGTTACAACTCAAAACCTCATTGACCTTCTTAGCAGCAACCATTCTATCATTGATACCTATTGTTGATAATGTCTCATCTGTTGTGTCATACAACTTTTTCAACAAAAGTTGAGAGTTAGAAACCCTCAATGAAACAATGGACAAGGTGGCCTGCACCGAAGTTTCTACTTTCTCGCATAGCTGCTGAGCAGTTAACAAAAAAGTCAAAGATGGGTTTAGCTAGATAATCTCCTCAGAGATCCTCTTCCATACTAAAACATATAGCTCTTTTACCAAATTTAGAACTCCAACATTTTGTGGCCTATTAGCCAGCTCAATTGTCAACTGCTTTGTTCTTTTTTGCTCAGCCATGAGTTGTGCCTAAACTGCACTATTGGCATTTTTCTCATTCAATAATTTCTATTGCAAGCATGTGGCCTCTTGCAATTTATCCTGATATTTCTTTTTTTGAAGTGGCTTTTTCCTATCTTAAAACAGTTACTGCAGCCTTTTCTTGTGCCATCTCAGCCTTAAGAGAAGCAATCTAGACCTGTATAGCCTGGTGTATCCACAATGAAATAGTATTCTACAATTGTTTGTTCAGATTATCAATCTCATTTTTCTTAGATTGAATCTCCAAGGCAAGATTATTGATATTCACTTTCTCTTGAGCCAAATCATTTTCTGCCTTTTGCAACTTCTTGGACACTTTCAAATAGTCTGTTGCCACAGCAGATGCAGTTTCATTTAGTAGCTCAACCATGTCCCATGGCCTAAAGAGAGACATATCCATGGCCACGGCATTCATAGCATAATCCTGGAGCTGCATTTGTTCATTTGGTTTTACCACATTTGGAGACAAATGTGTAATTGTCAATGATTGTTGAATAGGGTCATAAAGTGACCTCATGTGTGCCATAGCAGGGCTTTTGTTTTCTTTTTTCCTCTTCTTGTCCATCCTGGCCTCTCTAGCCTTTTTGGTTGTGTCTGCTTGAGCTTGGAAGGTAGGAGGGGATGCAATATAACCTCCAGCAAAGGGGTGACCTTGAGGCAGGCCATAAGGAATAGCAGATAATTGTTGGCTAGGAGAAACTTAAGGAGGGGTCCGTTTAGGCACAGATGGAGAAAATAATGGCAATGTAATGGCCTGTGAGGACATGGCCGGTGTACTGGCAATAATGGCAAGGGTTAATGTAAGCACAACAGAAGTGGCAGGAGACATGGATGCCTAAATACTTGGGATTTCCACTCTTATAGAAGAAGAAAGAGATATAGTGGTGAAGGGAGAAGAAGTACTTACTAGAGTGACAGAAGAGGTGACTGGCACTTGTTGCTGCTGTGGTGCTGTTTATTCTTCCTCTTCCTCTTGCAGGATCATTTTCCTATGTTTCAAAGGCCTCTCTCTTGTCCCCTCTATTTCTTCATCTTCAATATTTACAACCACTAGTGGTTGCAAAGGGACAATTCCGGAACCCCCAGATGTCGAAGCTGTTTGAGTCCCTAGAATTGGTGATGACACAACACCTTTTTGCTTCTCTAAGGTGCTGAGGGATTGAGGCTATAAAGATGTAGGAGCAGCAGATGACGTCTGTCCTATTTCTTGCATTATTGGGGCTAACTCTGTCTCTTCCCCTAGCTCCTCACCCTTCCTCTAAATTCTGCTTGTGTCTGGACTTGAGACTAGGGAGGGATGCCACTCACCTAGATTGATTCCCATATTTCATCATTTTCAACATTTCCAAATGAATGTGTAATCTCTGAAGTCTCTTACCTGTATTTCTAATAGGCTTCAATCTTTTATGTTCTCCATTCTTTTGTGTTTAATGGTTTCCTCAGACCATCAGTAATCTTCAACTTAGGGTCAAACTCCTTCTCTTTGACATAGAAGGTTTCCCATGGCCTAGGCCCCCCATAGGGCAAATTGGTTAATTCCACATATAGATCTGGGTTATCTTCCTTTGGATTCCTCTTGTCCTCCCAGAATGGACGACCTTCATGTACCATCTTGGCACAAACCTTATTATTTATAATCTAGGAGGCTAGAAAATTGTCTGGGTCATATTTCCATCTATTCTCTATGATGAGGAGTCCAAGGGTAGCTAACTTCCTTAACAAGAGGCCCTCTGCACCTCTAACTTCAAGTGTCATGTTTTTTCTGGCCCATGGGACATCATACATATTATTCTTTCTTTTCTTGTGGCCAAAGTCATTATCAACAACAAACACTTGACGAGTAACCTCTAAGAATACGACCCTATGGGTTAATACTTTAGGCAATAGCATGGGTTCCCCAACAAAACCTTGGACTTTGATTATTGTATTATGTTCTCCAAAGAAGTAGTTTCAGGGAATTGGGCAATTAGTTATAAAACCCCTTATACTCTGTGTCATCCTATGTTCCACAGGCTCGGGGCTTAACTGACAGAAAGCAGGGGTGACAAAAAGCTCCCAAAGCTCATAGGGGTCAAAGGTTTCAGATAACACATGTGTCCATGCGAACACAGGGATGGTTTTACCATGACCAAAATCTAGATCATACGTATTTAAATGCATATGTTGTGCAAAAAGACCAAAGTTCTGATACATCATAAGATGAAACAGGAAAGTGGAATACCTGAATACTCGCTTTGTTTTCAAATTTGTGAGCTGATCAATCATGGCAGCAGCAATTTGTTCTGAAAAATCTAGCCGGTACTCCTATGATTTATCCACAGTTTTCATTCTGAAAATGATTGTCAATTGCTAGTCATGAACTGTGTTGTCCTCCTTCATTCCAAAAATGAAAGCTATCATTGAAATTGCATCCTGAACATTTTGGTTAAATTGTGCCCACCCAGTGGGTAATGTGGGCATCTGGGTATTATCCTCTCCCAGTTGCTTCTTTGAATTCAAGAATTTTAGTTTGTTATGTAAATTTGCCCATGTGCCTTGCATTTTGGCAATAGTTGGAAATGTGGCCATTCTATCATACTACAAGGCCATCATGTCCCTTATGGCCTTGGGCGTAATATGCACTATGAAAGGACCCTGTTGGATGGAATTTGATGGTACATGAAATAGCTCTACACATAATTCAATTAGCTCGGGACAAGCGTGGACATTTGGGACCAGGAACTATGCCAATTGAGAGGTCCATAGCCTCATACCAAAAGTTTTGAACTGCCCATTGTTTGCCTAGATGAGGCACCTTTGATGTGCCCCCTCCTAGAGATTCTTGGTGTTCTTTTGAAGGGGAGTATCATATATTTCATCTGCATAGTCCTTCACCTATTCTGAGTCAATAGATAACCCTACTTCAGGAACCCTAGTCCTTGGATAGGACTTCCATTGTTGTGCAGGTGCCGAAGCATATGATTTGTTGTTCAATAGTTTATCCATCGACTCAAAAATTCCAAGTCCCTCCCATGGTGACTATGTCTCAAACATATCTATATCTCTGTCAGAAGAATACGGGAAGCTTTGACACAAAAAAGAATGAAATTGTTTTATCAGAGTGATACTTAGCTGAAAAGCACTTGTTAGGGACAAAGTTTGGATGCAACAATGATTCAGAGCAGAAAGATAGAAACAAAATGACGGTTACACTTGGAAGGACTTAAAGCCTAGCTCGTTGGGGCTTATGGAAATAATAAATGACACATCCCATCTTATTAATGGCATTAATGCTGAGAAATAGCTAGTGTATCTTTTTGAAATCTGCATTGGACAGAGTGTCAAATATGTTATGAGAGTGGCTATCTTTCTAAAAAAATATGTACTTCCGTGAGATTTTAGGGATTGCCGAACAACCTTAATAAATGCAAGGCTAAAAGAGAAGGGGCTTTGCACTGCTTGACACGTGTTCACTGAACACTTATTTAAAAGGGAAAGTGACAAAAGAAAGTGGAAAACACAAAAGTGAGAAAAGGAAACAAAACTAACTAACTATGATACATGATGAGCCCCTTCTTAATTGAAATGTTTCAGAAAGATCCCATTTACCAGAATCTCTTCAGGTTCTCCATTCATAGTCTCCAGCTCAAATGAATTTTGTTTCTTGCAAGAATGAACTCTATAAGGGCCCGTCCATAATGATTCAAATTTGTTGTGTCGACTTAGCTTGGCAGTTCTTTCATCCCATTTCAATACCAGAGAGCCAAATTCAAAAATGGGATTAGAAGTCTTCTTATCAAACCAGTCCTTAACCATTTTCTAATGTTTCATTAGTGATTTGTGTGCCTTTTCTCTCTTTTCTTGGACTTCCAACATTTCAGCAAGTCTGACTTGCATGGGACCATTTCCTTCAATTTCTATCTGTTTTAACAATTGCAAAGTAGGAATCTCTAAACTTTAAACCAACTCATAGGGAGACATTTTAGTCACTTGTTTTGGTGTGATCCTGCCATCCCATAGTGTTGTATTAAGTAACTTATGCCACTCTCTATTATAATTAGTCCCTATCATTTTTATGATTCTGATAATGTTTTTGTTAGTGGACTCTACCAGACCATTACCTTGTGGGTAATAATTTGAAGAAGTCTTCAAATATATCCCATTTCTTAATGCAAACTTAGATAATTTGGTTCCCAAAAATGCTTTAGCATTATCTAATATGATGGTACGAGGAGGAACAAACTGAGAAGTTATGCCTTCTAAAAATTCTAGTATGACCTTTTCTATTGCCTCTTTGAGTGGTACTGCTTCACTCGACTTGGTAAAGTAATCTGTTGTTGTGAGAATCCATTTGTGTCCCATATTTGACACTGGATTGATCATACCAATAAAATCTAGACCCCATTGAGCAAAGGGTTCATCCACAACTATGGGACTTAGAGGCATTGTTGCATTTCTCCTTTTGCCAGTATAAAACTGGCAAGCCTGGCATTCCTTAACCATTTGATGGCAATCTGTAAACAGAGTGGGCCAAAAATATCCTACTTGTGTTACTTTAATTGCAGTGGTCCTTGCTGAAAAATGTCCACCCGAGGCTCCATGATGCAATTCATGTAATATTCTTTGAGTTTCATCTTTCTCTATACATCTTAAGAGTATACCATCAACATTCCTTCTAAATAAAATATGATCAGTTAGTACAAAATGGGTTCCTTGCTGCCTATAGTATCTTTTCTTATCATGGGAAGCTCATTTGGGAAAATCCCATACTTTATAAACTGTATCCTGTTTTTGACCCAAGAATCTTGGTCAACCTCTTAAAGTTTCAATACATTTTCACTTTTTGTTTCTTCAGTCACTGTTCTTTCTATGTCTTGGGTCATGTATTGGCACAATCCTTTGCCTCTGACTAACTTGGTGGGTCTTACTTCTACATCATATTCTAGAATCTTTGTTATCCAACTGGCTCTTTTCTAGTGATCTCACCCTCCATAATATATTCTCTTACACTGGAGTGAGCCACTAGTATCAGAATCTTATTTCCTATTACCAAATGTCTGAATTTTTTAAGGGCTTGTACCATGGCGTATGCTTGCTTCTCCATGAAATTGTATCTAGACTCATATTCCCTGAGAGTTCTAGAGAAAAAGGCTATTGGATGCTCTCCTTCAAGTTGATCATCTTTCTGAGTTAGAATAGCAGCAACACTGAATTCTCCCCCATACACATACATTATAAAAGCTTTAGAGAAATCTGGGTTTCTGAGTACTGGGGTTGTTGAAATGGCTCTCTTGACTTCTTCAAAAGCATGTCTTCCTTATGTGGTCCATTTGAAAACTAGATCTTTTTTAAGCAATAGTGTCATTGGTCTAATTAGACCAACAAAATCAGATATGAATTAGCTAACAAAGTTAATTTTTCCTAGAAAGGATTGAACTACTTTCTTGTTGACTGGTAGAGATAGGTTCATTATGGTTGTGACCCTTTTTGGATCAATGGAGACTCCTTCCTTGACACTATGTGTCCTAGAAGCTTACCCTAAGGTACAACAAAGATACATTTCTTGGGATTTTGAGAGATTTTGAACTCTTGACATTTCTTAAAAATAGCTTCTCAATGGTCAAAATGATCTCTGGCATTCTTAGAAAAAATAGCCAGGTCATCTAGATAGATCAGAATGATCTTATTTATAAGTTCCCCGAATGCTACATCCATTGCACACTAAAAAGTAGCCCCAGCATTTGAAAGGCCAAAGGGCATTTTAGCATATGCAAATGTTCCCCACTTTGTAGTGAACGTAATCTTATGTTGATCTTCATCTGCTAACTAAATCTGATTGTATCCTGAGAAACCATCCAGCAAGGAAAACCTTTCTGACCCAGCTACAGTCTGTAAAATCTATTCCATAGAAGGCAGGGGATAATGATCTTTCAAAGATGCCCTATTTAGATCCCTAAAATCTACACAAAGTCTTATGTCACCATTCTTCCTTCTTACAGGCATTAGGTTTGACACCCAGGTTGAATGCTTAATTGGGAAAATAATCTTTGATTCCAGGAGTTTTTGCAGCTCATCCACCATTAGAGGTTCAATTCTAGGATTCACTAGCCTTTGCTTCTGTCAAACTGGTTTGGATCCTTCAGTAAGCTCTATGGTGTGTTGGATGATATCTCTATTATAGCCATGGAGGTCCTCATAGGTCCAAGCAATCACCCTATCATATTTATCACATAAAGAAATCAGCTTTTCTTTTTCCTCTTGGGTTGTAGAATTACCTATTTTCAACTTTCTTCCTTCACTAACTTGGATCTCAGAATAATCTTCCTTATTTACCTGAAACCTCCTCTTCTCTAGGCTTGCATCTTCTAGATCAAATAAATTTTCTAGAGTAATCAATCCTTTGGGGAGTTTATTTGATTTTAGCTGGATAATTTGATCACCATATGCTTCCTCTATTTTGGGATGTAATTGATCAGCAAATTCACCTAATTGTTGTAAGAATGAAAGTACTTGAAGATCATTGTCAAAAACTTGCCAATTTTGATCATTGTCTGGAATTGTTGGTCTTACTATAACCTTAACTAACTCATTGTTCACTAATAGATCACTTGCTAGATCAAACTATGAACCAATTTGTGCCATTCTATCAGCTTCTGAATTTTGGGCTCTAGGAACTACCTCAATATTGAAAGCCTCAAAGCCATCTATTAGGTTCCAAATCCTATGTCGATAGGATCTCATTCTTACATTTTTGGCTATTCCTTTCTCTCTGATTTGTTTTACCACCAGATCTGTGTCTCCTTTTACTATCAGATTCTTTATTTCCTTTTTCTTTGCCAACATGAGTCCATGCACCAAAGATTCATATTCAGCGTCATTGTTGGTACAGGGGAACTGAAAGCAAATGGCTCTTAGAATTTTCTCACCATTTGGGGCAGTAAGGCAAATACCTGCTCTAGCACCATTTTTACTCCTAGCCCCATCAAAATTTAGGGTCTAGATCTCTGAGTCTCTTTCAGATTCTCCACTTTCTAATATCTCTTTCTTTATAATATTAGGGATTTCTTGGTCTTCTTCAAAAATAACATAAGTGCCTAGACCAGTAGAGTCATAGTTTCCATAGGGATCACTCTGCATCATGGTCAATAGCTAATTGTTCTCTTCTTCTTGTTGGTCATGTTCAGTCCAATCACCTAATTCTTCAACAAAGACTCTCTCCTCTTTATTCAGCATGGCATGGGATGCTTCTAATTTTGGGGTTGGTTCATTTGTGATATGATCTTTGGATAATAGCTCAGACAATACTTTCATCTTTGTCCCATATTTGGTTCTCGAGATGGGGTGTGACCAATCTAGTGACATTTTTGCTGCAAAATCTCTGGACAAGAATAAACCACATACAGGAGGAATATCTATGACTACCACATCTTGATTGACAATTATATTGGGACAAGTATATAGTTGTAATGGAAGTTGTTTAATTTTTCCTATAGTTTGAATAGATTTCCCATCCAACTGCATGACCCCTCTTGTAAGTGGTTCATACTTTATCTTTAAAGCATCTGCTATCTGCTTTGGCATTACTGTAGTACTGGCCCCAGAATCTATCATTGCATTATGCAGCAGTTTTTTCCCAACTATTAGAGTCAAATAAAAGGGATCTAGTTTAGATTTACCTACCTCAAGTGCATTATTCAATAGAGCTATTATTTGTAGAGGTACAGTATCTTTATGTTGGAGTTTCCCTTTATCAGTAGCTCCTCCTTTAGCACTAGTGTATTTAGAGGCTTCTTGACCTTGCAGAGCTTCTTGTAACAGTGTCTTCTGCTCGGGAATAGCTAACATATCCCAGATTGATACGTGTGCTGGAGTTCTTTTCACCTAGTCCACCACGTTTATAGGTCCTAATGCTTATGTCTTTAAATAATAAGGGTACCTTGTCTTTTCTAGAACCTGTCCTGAGGCTACCTAATTCTGCACAGGTTGGGGCATGTCTTGCTTAGAGACTGAATTGTGATGATTTTGAAATAGAGGAGTTCTAATAATTTCATTGTTAGTGACTTCAGGATGCTCCATCATTCTCCTCTTTGATCTGGTGTAATAGTCTGACTACACCAATGGTTTCTTTGAAGTGGATGCCTCATTCAAGAACACTGAATCTTCCTCCTCAATCCATGAAAATAAGGTATGTTCAGGGGCTATTTCCTCTTCTTTTTGTATGGACATCCCTTGCATCTGGGCCACCATTACTGCATTTTGAACATCAGGGGACTGATATGGTGGAGTATTAGAGGTTGAGAATTGTCCTTCTAACCCTCTTTGTTCTGCTATCTTTTGCTACAAATTACCTCTGGGACAGTCTCTAGGCATATGGGCATTGTTGCAAGCACCAAGCATTTGTGTCATCTACTAAGTTATTTTCCCTAGAACTATTTCTCTGTTGGGATTATGAGGAATGGTTTCTAGAGGTGTAAGGACTGAAACCAACTGGTTTGAAGGTTGAGGATTAGTTTGCCTTTGAGGACCTTGATATTGATTTAGCTGAAAGGGGGGTCTATTTCTTTGGAAACCTTGATAAGGGGGCTTTGAATAGGGATTTTGTTGTCTCTTTAGGTTAATTATCTCATTTGAGAAGGTCCTTAGAATGTTCTTGACATCATCCATTTCAGACGGTTGAGCAGAGGTGGTTAACCTAGCAGGTTGTTGGGGTACTAGAAAGGAATACATGGACACAGGTGGAGCTGTAAGGTTAGGAGATTCTTGTGGCAAAGGTAGAGTGATTTCTGGGAACATGGGCATAGGAGGCCTTGGGGGCAATTTTCTAGCATCTATCAACTTATTTTCAGCTTTGACTGCCAACTCATATGCTTCTGGTAGTGTCTGACCTCCTAGAGACTGAATCATTCCTAATATATTAGAGTTAAAAGATTTGAGGTAGAACACAATAGCCATACCTGATAATGGTCTTGCTATAGCAGGAATTCTATCCCAAGTCTTTTGAAATCTTGAGTTAAAATTGGTCATGGCTTCTTGTGGTGCCCTTTTGATGGTGATTAATTGTTGCAGTAGAGAAGATTTATCACCTTTCTCTTCAAATCTTACAAAGAAAGCATCGCCAAGCTGATCCCATGTAGATATTGTATTTGTAGTGAGAGATCTATACCAGTCCAAAGTCTTTCCTTTGAAAGAAGTTGCTAGCAGTCTTATTGCCACATTTTGTTCAGTAATAACATGTACTGCACACACATCAGATACATCTTGTAGATGTTCCCCAAGTGTCTTGAAATCTTCTCCACTGAACTTAGGTAGAGCCTTCAAAGCATTGGCTAGAATAGGATCCCAGGTAGCTAGTGGTACTGGGAGGATGAGGGGACTACCAGTATTCCAATTTGCATAGTTCCTTGGAGGTATAGGTGCTCCCATATTTATTCTTTATGCTACTACAACTTGATTCACTCTTCTCCTTGGAGTAGTTACTAATGGTGGTAAAAGAATACCCGGATTAGTAGTAGACGGAGCTCTTGTTGTAGGTCCATAGCTCTGGCTCCTTATTACTCTCTGGCTCATACGATCTTGATAGAAACTTCAAGAAAGGTCCCACTGAGCATGCCAAAAAAAGTTGATGTATAAAATTGTGCAGGTTCTAACACCAACATGGGAGGTTTCGAGAATGTGAGACTTGCTACTTGAAATGACCTCTAGATTTTAAAGAAGCTGGCTCTTCTCTATTTCAATTGGGTTTTGAGAAAAGGGGAAGAAATTAACAGGATTACAGATATAATAAGCAAATCTAATTATGGTGATACGCCTAAGTAAAAAGTATCCCTTCAATTCAAGCATAGTGAAGATGTTCTCAAGATACAGTTATATTAAAGAGCAGATACTGCATGATCAATATAAACAGATATAATGAATATTATCAATGGCTTATAACCAGACAACTTTACAAAGACACAGATGATATCAACCAAGGCACAGAACAGAGTTCTTCTTATTAATCTTCTAGCAACATAAAAGGCACAGAAACATTAACTTTCTTATCAAGAACAACAAAATAAAGGCAAAATGACATAAATTGGTCACAGCAAAGTCTTTGACTCTTCTTTTTTTAGATTTATGACTAAAACTTATCAAAGATCCTTGAATCTCTATGAATGAATGAATTCTATATATCTCTCTCTATTATAAATACTACATATTTATAATCATTGATTTGACCCAAAATTGCCTGCAACAACCCGAATCCTCAACGGCCCAACAGAACTAAGGATTACTAGAATTACATGGTGGTTAGGATCTTCTAAATCTGCAATGGTCATCCCTCCTGCACTCTTATTGGCTGGGGCTGAGTATTATGGGGCACACCACCTGTCTTGAGACACCTGGCGAGACCCACGCGCATTAAACTGACAAGAAATATGACAGATGGCAGCATCCGCATCAACTTAGAAACTCCTTTGTCTTCAAAGAAAACAATAGGAAAACAACACTTGTCACATTCCACAACCTCCAAAAAAATGATACGTGTCCTATCCCGCGAAGCCCTTTAAAACCTGTCTTTATACTTGGGTGCCTTTTGTTATGACATCTATTGCAATCCACTTTACTTATAAATTGAGACACAATAAAAATGGGACCCATATCCTTTAAAACTCACTACCCTTAAAGGGAATAGAACTGGGACAGATGGCGGCCTCCGCGCTCATGCTAGCTAACACGCAGCAACTTCCGCAACACTGCTGAAACAAATAAAACTTTTGAAAGGCCCTACAAAAGTTAACACTTGGCACAACCCGCACAAATCTGTGGATCAAAAAAGTTTCTCGCTACATGAGTTATAAAAAAAGCAACTCCTCCACCTACCACCATGTGGCATCCTCTGTAAGCTTGAAACCAAATAAACTATGGCCCACCATTATTTATCTTGACATCAATATTAATATGGAAAGAGACACGCCACATCATCTGCATAAAACTCAAAAGACACACAGTGCCCTTCGTAAAAAATGTAGCAAGAAAGGAAACTTTTGAGACTACCTCCACATGTGACACATGGCAGTGTCCGCAGTATTGAAACAAAATAAACTATTGATGCTACCTACTATGTAGCGCACTCCGCATAATACTTGATACTAGAAACATTGTTGTAGCTTTGACTATGACTTTGACACTTGGCGCAACCCGCGCACAAAAACATTTGAAACCTGCGCACTAAGTTGCAAATATTAAGCCGAAACTGAAACATAATGTAGAGTTTTGACACTCTACAAAGAGTTTGAGGAAGGATGATAGTAATAGGAAGAGGTCGAGCAGTGAATGGCAAATGAAGAAGGACGATAGTAGAAGGAGTTGACAGTCCAAGTATGGATCAATGGAATTGTTGAGCAGTCAAGAGATGAAGGTGTAGATGTGATAATTTGTAATAGAGATCAAGTTGACAAATGAAATAAAAGATTAATTTCTTATGCATTAAATCTCTGTATTATGAGTATGGACAGCTCCTGTAGTTGGTTATAAATAAGTCTAAATTCATGTCATTCTTGTAGCATGTTAGAGTTGATTTAGTCTCCTGTCAATTTTGGGAATATTGTGATGAATTTGAATTGCATGTGAATGATGTTGTTAATCTTTTAGTTTCTATCCTAGTTCCTATCATTTAATGACAGAAGTTATGTGAAAGCCTCTTTAGCTGAACAGAGACTCGATTCTCATTTGATGATTGATATGGGTATGTGTGCATGTTTTATGTGACCATGCTATTACTTTGGTATCAAAGAAAGACAATTTTTGTAATGTGTAGAGTGGTTGTATTAGATTGGTATCAGAGTGCAAGGCTAGTCTTGAGTGTTGAGTAGATGACCGAACAAAGGCAACTTAGCTAGGACATGTGAGTAGTAGAAGAAAGAAGGCTTGTAATTATTGCAGTGTGTGTGGAGCACTAAAAGACTGGGTAGAGTGAAAAGGAAAGAAACCCTAGGTGAGGTGCCTGAAAGATGAAAGAAGATAGAAGAATGCAGAAGCAAATGAAGAAAGAGAGTCTCACAAAAAGAGACAAGAAAAGAAGGCAAAAGAATGATGGATGCAGAATTCAAAAGAGCATTGGTAGAGTTGAAGAGGGATCTGATGATAGTAAAACAATGGTATGAAGAACAAGATCAAGAATATTATTGGGTTTGGCCAACGAGTAAGAAAGTAAAATGGCTAGTAAAGGAGATTATTGATAAGAAGAAAAGGCAGAGTATAAAAGCCTTAAGAGAAGAAGATAAGAAGATGAGAGGGTTCCTGAAAAGATGGGACAATGGAGAGTTGCCATTGAAGCAACATAGACTAAAAGAGGTCAAGAGAGTTCTCATTGAAGAGAACATGAGAAAAGAGGAGGAAAAGGTGCAATAGGGAGCACTTGAGGAAAAAAGAAATGAAGAAGAAGGAATGTCCATGAGAAGGGCATTGATAGAGACATTGTGGTCTCTCATTTTATTTGCTAATGTTCTATTTGCAGATTTGTATGCAAGTATAAAGAAAGTGATGAAGAAGGTCGAGAATGAGACCTCGAAGATGATGAAAGTTGGGGCAAGAATAGCTCCTGAAGAAAGAGTGGAAGATGTGAATGAGGAAAGCTTGATGGCAGTAGAATTCCAAGAAGAGGTTATAGCAGAGGTGCATTACAAAGTGCCTAAAAAAGAAGAGAAGATTGATGCTAAAAATTTCTAGTTTGATGATGAACATGAAGAAGAAACCATAGAGTTTTATGATGCATGTGAAGATGTTGCAACAGCAGCACAAGAAGAAAAGTTAAAAAGCCAAGAAGCTGAAGGTGGAAGCAATTTGGGACAGCGGGTCCTTGCACAAAAGAATGAAGGTAAATCTGTTACATTTAATCATGAATGTAGAGATGAGAATATGGGTAGGCAAGTTGATAGGGAAAAGAAATTGGAAAATGTATATGTGATTGAGGATCATGGATATGTAGTGCCACGTTGGCAAAAGAAAAAGATTGATGTAAGGCAACAGTTGAGTTGTAAAGAAGTGAATGCCTTTGATCATGTTTACGCTAACAAGCAAGTGCATAGAAAGAGAAGGTGCAGGTGAATAAGTGGAAATCTAATGTAAGGTTAAGTTGGCCAGCAAAGAGGCCCGGAGAAAATGATTTGAGGATGAAGACAGAACAAGGAAAGAGAATCTTGAATGCAACAAGGAAAGGACATTAGTCCAATGATAGAGTATGGGTGGCAATGCAAGCAGCAGCAAACAAATGTGTTGAAGAACAGACAAAGAATTGGAGGCATGAAAAGGAGAACAATTCCCCAGAACTTGGAAGAAGGATGAATCCAATAGAAGCTGGCAAGAAAGAGAAGGAGCATACAATAAAGTTGTAGCAAGAGAAGCAAGGTGTAAGTAAGGTAAGAGAAAAGAAATCTAATTTCTATGTTGATAAAGTTTTGAATAAAATTCATAATGATGAGGAAAATATGAGGAGATTATTAGATTAAAAAGAGACAAGGAGGAATAGATATTTGAGAAGACAAGAATGTAGACAAAGGCAAATTGAAAGATGCAGGTGTGACAGGAAAGAGGAAAAATGGAATAGAAGAGTTGTATGGAAAAGGAAGATAGGAGAGGTATGTGTTGAAGATGCAAATTTGAACCAGCATGCAGAAGATGATGATGGAGCAGCCATAGTTCTAGAAGAAGAAGGCAAACAGGAGAAGAATGAAAGCAAGGATGAGATAAGATCGGAAGATGGAGCAGCAATAGAAAATGCTAAAGAAGATTTGTGGAAGCAGTTGGCAGCCATTGAACAAGAATGGAATGAGAATATTAAAGGTGTGAGCATAAGTGGGACAGCAGTGAAGATTGAAGGCAATGATGCAGAATTGGTTACAAAAATAATATTGACGACGTCGCAAGTTTAAAGAGTGAGATGGTAAAGGATGAATGTAAAAATGATTTGGTATTGCAGCAGATGACCACAAGAGAATACTGGCTGGAAGATATGTCAGGTGAACCTGTTGAGGATGATATCGGAATGGTAAGTATTGAGAATGAAATGGGTGTTGTTATAATTTTTCCATTTGAGTATGATTTGTTTGAGGTAAATGAAAGAAGAATTTGAGATTGGAGGTAGACCATAAGTCAGGCAAGCAGTCATGTGAGAGTAGCTCATAGTGTTGCATGAGAATGTTCAAAGAACAAAGCATATGGGATAGAGAAATTATGGAAAAGGTGGAAGAAAAGGTTTGATGAAGTTTGCAGAGGAACACATGTGCAGGAGCACATGATTTTTGTCCCCTAGGAGTTTGATGCAGGGGCATCTTATTAAAATTCAAAAATTGTCATTGGCATTCGATTTTTAGTTTTAATGTGTGGGTCTAGTGATAGAAGCATGAGGAAGGAATCTCATGTCGCCAAGGCGATAGGAACAATAATAATTGTTTATTAATTTCTAGAAAGTGGAATAATGGTGATTATATCCAAAATCAGGTGCAGGAAGGATCGTTGGCTATTTTGAGGAGGTACTAGCCATAATGTCTTAACAGATAGAAAATGTATTGAAGGGATTCTGTAGTGACTGACAGTGGAAAGGAAGAAAGAACTAAAAAATAGACAAGTGGCAGAAGAGAAATAAAAGCAGGCCACATGTAGAAGATAAGGCCAATATAAAGCCAAGCTAAAAATAGATGGGAGAGTGGATGCGTATGGCAGATTGTGGCAATTCAGGCATTTAATTTCTAGTCGAGCATAATGCAGACAGTAGGGAAGAAAAGATAATCAACAAAATATAATTTGTGTAGGTTGTATATAATAAGGAGGCGACAGTTATTAATGAAGGGTAGCAGCCATATTCAAGAAGACTGCATATGTAATGGAGAGGTGGCTGATAATTGAGGAGGCCAAATACAAGAAAGTAGACAAGCCATATATATGCAGAAGACCGCACGTATAGAAGAGGAGGCTGCATATACAAGAGAAAGAGAGGCCGTACGTATTGAGAATGAGGTCGACAGGCTGATAATGAAACTGGTCGTGTGTAATGAATAGACAGGCTGATAAGAAGGAATAATGGCCGATCATTGTAGAAACTAGAGGCCAAAAACAAAGAAGAAGAAAAGTCAATTTGAGGGGCGTCAGAGAAGGAAGTTGGGCAACAGCAAATTTAAGAGGCCAATCTGTTAGGGCTAGAAGAATAAGAAAAGGCAGATAAAAGGAGGCCAAGTGTAAGAGAAGGTGAGGACAGCCGAGGAGAGTTTGAGGAAGGATGACAATAATAGGAATAGGTCGAGCAGTGAATGGCAAATGAAGAAGGGTGATGGTAGAAGGAGTTGACAGTCCAAGTATGGATTGATGGAATTGTTGAGTAGTCAAGAGATGAAGGTGTAGATGTGATAATTTGTAATAGAGGCCAAGTTGATAAATGAAATAAAAGATTAATTTCTTATGCATTAAATCTTTGTATTATGAGTATGGATAGCTCCTATAGTTGGTTATAAATAAGTCTAAATTCATGTCATTCCTGTAGCATGTTAGATCTGATTTAGTCTCTTGTCGCTTTTGGGAATATTGTGATGAATCTAAATTGCATGTGAATGATGTTGTTAATCTTTTAGTTGTTGTCCTAGTTCCTGTCATTTAATGGCAAAAGTTATGTGAAAGCCCCTTTAGCTGAATAGAGACTTGATTCTCATTTGATGATTGATATGGGTATGTGTGCATGTTTTATGTGACCATGATATCAGTTTGGTATCAGAGCAAGAAAATTGTTATAATGTGCAGAGTGGTGCTATCATAAATCTAGTTGTACTTCATGGCAATAAGCCAGCATGTTCTAGGCCCGTGGAGTGACCAAGCCTGAACATCATTTTTGTAAAGATTGCAATATATATATATGAGAGCTAATCCTCTCTGTGGTTTCCCTCTTTGGGTTTTCCACGTATAATCTTGGTGTTATGTGTCATGCTTTTGTGGATGTTGTTCAGTTGTATATTTTGCTTCTATTGGATTATTCTTTTGTAATGGTTAAAAGTAAAAGTACAAGAAAAGATTTATAGAACACTGATTCACCCCCCCTCTCAATGTTCCTAACAATCAACATAAACTTCTCTTTTTTTCTTTAGAAAAACTTTCTTTCACTCTTCTGTCACTTGGTTGACGAATTGGGGAAAACATAAACGCAAAAACTTGGTTAGCAAAATTAGCAGTTCATGAACTCACCAATTAACCGACAAAGGCTCCAAACTTCAATTTTTTTCTATCTTCCACCTATTTCCTTCACCTCTTTTGCCTCCTTATTGGAAAATCAACAAACCAGCGAAGTCATGGACCTACGAACTCAGTAGGCAAAATCGACAGCTCATGATTTTGCCGATTGGCCGACAAAACCCTCTAATGGATAGATTTTTCTAAGGGAAGAAAACACACTAACTTGGGGGAACTTTAACTTAGAAATGTTTTGAAAAAAACCCATTTAAATTGTCTCAAATTAGGTCTATGTGATGGGTTTAAACTGCAAAGGCACAAGTGGGAAATTTGATGGATTTTGGGGCAAAAATATGTATGTCTAGGGGCTAGTTTTTTCAAGTGCTAACACTGGCTCTAGTTGGGGACATGTGTCAAGAAATGACACAACGAGGATCTAAACATATCCTTGTCTAGATAAAACAATTTGATAAGCTTTCAACTTAGACAAGAAACAACTTTTATTTGTGTTTGCTAGACTTAGATCATAGATGGCAAGTAAGATAGACCTGGGGTAAAGGAAAGTAGGATAGAAAAAGGGTCCCTAAGTAGAAAATGGTCCTAAAAACTACTAGATTGTTAGCTTTGCTCAGCTAGTGCAGTGTGTGCTTTGTACCTTTCTCTCTTACTTCTTCTAGAAGAATGTCACCCTTGAAACTTTGAGCTTAGATTTATCTCCACCCAAGGGTGCGGAGATTCAACAATCTTCTCTCTATCACTCTCTTTTTTTGTAACTTTCTTTTTTTCTTTTTCTCTTTTTTTGTATTTTTGGAATAAATCACTTGATTTTTTCATTTTTTGATATTTTTTATTTTTATGGAAATGAATGTTTTTGAGCTTTCTGAGTAATTTTGGATTTGCAACAGCTTTGATCTTTCTATTCTCACTTTTCTTATCACTCTTATTTTTTATCACTCATTTTTTATTCACTCATATTTTAGATTGCTTCCTTCAGAGTTTTGGTCCTCCTAATGTTTTTGGTGAGGAAAGATAAGAGGCTAAGCACAACCAAAAAAATTCATAGCCCGGTCAGACTTCTTTCTACTAGGGAAGAATGGAGAAGGTCTACTTGCAAGCTTACTTTGAACATTTAGGTTTTGAAAACTAACTTTTCTTAGACTTAACATCATGAATCATTAAGACTGGGATCAATGTAAAGCGAAGAGCTAGGCTTTGATTAGAATCATTGGAAATGAAAGGGGAGAGCAGTAATTGTGAACATAGGGGATCTCAAAAACTAAAAGGATCGTGCTACACCTAGGCAACCCTAGATTCCTTACTGAAATGAAAATGATACAAGAGCAAGTCACCCACTGAAATGCAAGATGGACAAAATGATGTAGAAATGCAATAAACAATTTTGATCTTTTCTGAATGTTGTAATTTTTTTGTATTTTTGGAATATTTGAATTTTTTTTATGTTTTTATGTTTTTTTATGGTTTTTAGACATAATACTTTTTAAGGTGAAAGGCATTGATTGTTCACCAAATTCCTCACCTTCCATTGTGTACAAGAGATACGTATTGTTACCGACATAATCTTTAACCATGTAAGGACCTTTCCAATCTTCCAGAAATTTCCTTTTTCATCTATGTTTCTTATTCTTCGTGCTAAGTCTTCTCAAGACAAGCTATCCTATTTTGTAAGGTCCCATGAGATTACTTTGTTCTAATGCTCCTAATTTTGAGACTTCTCTTGGTAAAATGAGATGAAGTCAATCTTGAAAAGCTTGTTGGTGTAGGGAGTTCAATACAAGACTCCATCACATCTCAATAATTTCATAAGTACATCGAACTTGTCTTGCATATAAATTTTCACATTTAGTCAATCTTGAATGCTTTGGAGAAATTGGAATAACTCAAAGAGGGTTTAAGGTTCCCTTTCCTCATCAAGAGGAACAAATCTTATGCTCATCTTTTCATTGGGCTCAGGCATCAAATCCATTGAATATCCTATGTAACTTTTTGACAACTCAAAGATGACGGGATCATCTATTCCAACTGTTACTCACATTTTGTACTCCTTATTGAATGTTCCCTCACTTTCCTCATCTTCATCTGGGAGTCTCTCAACCATATCAATTTGCACTAGGGGCGCTTCCCATTTGTCAAGTTCATTTGATTGCACCAAAGTAGAGGCGGTAGATGGTCCTTGGGATTGAGAAACTATGAACACTCTTGGTAAGTTCCCTAGCACATTTGTTGATTCATTATCCATGCAGTTTACTCCTTCAAATGGTGTCATCATTCTATACGAGTCCTCTAAAGGCATAAGTGGTTCGTAGGATTCACTCTCCTCTTGTGTTTCAGGAACATATGATTCACTGGGTGATGTTAATAGAGTGTATCTTTCTATTGGATCTTCCTCAGGATCTGAGAAAGCATGTGGGTCCACATTTCTTAAGTCTAGTATTACTGTTTCAAATTTTGTTCCTTCAACTCGATTATGTTTTTCCCCTATGCAAGGGTAAACCTTATAAGCTGGTTCTACATTGATCATGAGAATTTCTAGAGGAAATTGAAGGGGTCTATCTTTTTCTAAAAACTCCATGATTTTTGTTGTTGTTTCTTTAGGGATGATCTTTTTTTTGTTTTGATGGTATTCCCTTCTCTAAATCTTTCACTTCCACATTATTTACTATTTTTGTCAAAATTTATATTTTCTTGATACATATCTATTGTGGTGTTAGACTAGGAACAAAAAATTTGTTTGTTGGAAGTTCATAGTTCGATGGGGATCCCAATTTTCTTGTTTATCATTTTAGACTTTGTCATACTAAAGGGTTCTAGATCCCCTTTCATGACATAAACCTTTTCAAGATGTAAAAATTGGACCTCTTGGAACAAGGTGGATGGCACAGCTTTCATCCTATGTATCCAAGGTCTCCCAAGGAGCAAATCATACTCTGTATTCTTATCAATAACATATCTAATGTGGTTGGGGAAGTTTTTGGTCCTAAAAATACTGGGAGTGTGATTTTCCCTATAATTTCATCCTTTAGATTTTCATATCATCTTAATGTGTCCCAAGACGTAGTGATGTTGGTGTGGCCATAACCCATCCTCTCTAAAAGAGAAAATGGACCTATCTTCACTATTGCTCCATCATCAATTAGTGTTCTCTTAATACTTGTGTCGTCAACCCACACCTATAAGTATAATGTAGGATCTCCCTTCTTGGTCAACTCTTCCTCAGAAGGCATTTGTTTTAGGTCAAAGAAAAGCCCTAGGTCTTTTAACTTAGAATTAGGTGGGTTTACATCAAAGTCTACATGGTTGATCTATTCACTAGGAGGCGATGTGATTTGGGTTGGTGTTATCTAGTCCTCACTTCAAGTTTTGTTCTTCAATCTCTCTGGCCCAGTTTTCTTATGCCCTAGTTTTTAGACATTCAAATGAGTTTAGCATTTGCAATCATTTCAATTTCAAAACCTTGGGATTAAACCTCATTTCTTCTTTAATGGTGAACCTTATGCAACATTTAAACTTAGTTAAATTTCATTTAGGTCCTTTTTAAGAAAACACTTTAGCTTTGCAAGTTTTAGATTTTTAACTTTATTTTGCAATTTGTAATTTCTTGTAAAATGTAAATGAACTACAAAGTTCATCTTTGGAAACCCAAAAGATTTTACAATTTGCAATTTACTGTCAATTGCACACGGAGTCTAAACTCTAGTTGCAAATTGGACTCCCAAAATTTTTTGTAGTTTGCAAAAACATACATAATATAAATGCACCCAAACTTTAACTCGCACTCACAACTCATTTGAAACTTGCAATTTTTTGCAAATTGCAAGTGGAGTCTGAAGTTCGATTATAGTTTGAAAACCCAAAAGTCTTTACAATTTGCAACGAACTACCAACTGAAAACTGCACATGAACCCCAACTGATATCTACACTTTTCTTGCATCTTATAACTCATTACAAACTACCCATTAGGTTTGAAATCTAGTTGCAATATGCAATCTAGGCCCAAGGCCCAAACTACAATAAAACATCATAACACTCATTTTGAAGGTTTTAACTCTTGCAACTTGGAAATTTGGTCATCTTAATCTTTAAAAATTATGAATTGGATATAATTAGTCATTGTTAAATACATTTTGGATTAATTGGTTATAATTATAAAGGCATTTGTAATATATGCAAAATGGATAATTAACTTAAGTTAGTTATTTCTAGGAGCACTTTAATTGAATATGACCTCACCTATTAAAATGAAGTATGAGTACAAAGGGGTTGTACCGGCATCCAAATTCATGTTAAATATGGCCAACATAATAGACACAAACCTAGGGCATGTAAGCCTAGAAGTTTTTCATATAAGGATGGCCCAAGATGAGGCACATATGTCTTACAAAGTTAAGAATCTAAAAGCTAGTGGATTGGTGCAAGAAACCAGTTTTCCTATCACACTTCAATCTGTCGATCTAGTTATGACTTGCGCCCAACATTATAACCCTGCCACAAGAGAAATTAGAACTCCTGAGGGTAATGTTGTATTGCTTATCCAACCACGGTATATATTGAGGAGATTTTTTATATTCCAACTAAGGATGTTAATGTGAATATCACCGTGGAATTGGCCCACAAATATTATGATGGCAATTTGGATAAATGCCTTGAGAAAATTAATAGGGATTGGATTTGAAATTTTAAGGCCATACTCTCAAGGCTAAATAATAAATTATTTAGAAGTGGTCAATGATTGTATAACCTTATTAAGTTGAGTTACTAGCCAAGAGAATGCCAAGGAATTGTAAACTTGGATGTATAGATACGTTGTGAAGATTTTGGTTGGGAAGGAATTCATTGATTGGTCAACTTTGGTAAGTAACACCCTTCATGACCAATTGACAAAGGTGGCACAGTCAAAGAGATTTTACATGACCTCATATTTAGTGTATGCCCTTGGAAGGAGACAACAATTTCAAGGCTCCAAATGGAAGGAGTTAAGAGGTCTAGGCAACAAAAGGTATATGAATACTACCCACAGTTGGAGATAAAAATAACTACTTAGAATTTTGCCAGAGTTAATGATGCCTTCTTATTTTGCCTTTTTAGGTTGTTATAGGGTGATTTTGGGTAAAGAATATCACCTGAAGCTAGGGTTGATATTGATAAATATGGTTGTTGGTTCATTCAATTCCTGACTCTCTCCTATATTAGAGTTGGGGATTTTGATAAAACTCCATATAAGTTGCCTTTGTATGTCAATGATAAACTAATCTTATTAGAGCTATGCAGAGAACTTTTAGAAGTGCATAAATTATGTTCTGAGAAGAAAGTGAAGGGACCTTAGTATCCCATTGTGATAAACCAGCATCAATGTTTGACAAGACAAGCTTCCAAGGCTGTAGAGATAGAAATGGCCTAGTGGAACTTGAAATTATACAAAGCTAGGCCTTGTTTTAATCCCAAGACTACTATTGATGGATTGAAGCACATTTACAAGTGTAAAGGTAGATTAGAGAGCTTCTAGGAAAATTGTGATGATGAATATGAATTTAGGATAAGAGAGTATACAAGGTTTTCCACCCTCCAATTAAAAACCTACTATATAATAGTTGTGACAAATGTACTTTAAGATGATGGGAATGTCCTAGATTTAGCATATGAGATGGAGCAAATTGTTTCTAATCCATTGGCTAGAATTGATCGGGGTTTGTACTCTTCTAAATGTGACATAGGCACTATCATGGATGAGTCAACTCTGATGCAGCACATGGACCCTCTCCTTTCTTCTGGTGACCTCCAAATCACTATCACTCTCGTGGAAGAAGCCAATCGAGTAGGGGTGAGACCCGGAGGCTGTCATGTTTGCTTGGGAACAAGACCTTGCAAAGAGCGGCCAGCCTGATCAAGGGCCTATTATTGTTTTGGATTTGCCTTTTTCTTTCTATGGCAGTCATGGTTGACAATATGATATGACCCAAAGGGTCACTTATGACTTATCTTCTAGTGGGGATTCTAGTGTTCCAGTGTCTTGATGGGTGTCTATTGTAGTCATTGATACACCTTGTTTGTTGTAGCCTTTCTTCTATGGCTAGAACATGTTGTATTTATTCCCTATGTTGAATCAACCTAAACATGTGATCTTGTTCTTCTCGGGTTTGTTGTGCTAGCTATGGCCTAGGATGTAACTCTTCAATCTCCTTGAGGACTACCCTCACCCACTCACCTCTGATTCCAAGGCACATTCGAATGCTTGAATAGAGAGAGTGAATTTAAGTTGACCAAGAGTTGAATCTTTGACTTAGTGGTGTTAACTAATGTTTTTCTAGGTGTTTTGTTAAGTTTATTAACCTTGTGATGAAATCAAGGTGTTTTGACTTGTGTTGATTTTGAGTTAACCTCATGATGAAATCAAGGGTTTGTGTGAACTTGTTTTGATTTTTTTGGTATTTTTTGGGTTTTTATATGGAATGCAATCTATGATGTATGCAAATAACTTTTTGTTCTTTTTTCCAATTTTTGAAATAAGATGAACTAAATTAATCTAAGAATTGAAATTTGTATGCAAGCTAGAATAAAGTTACCTAATGCAATTAATATATGTTTTTATATTATTTGAGACCGATTTTGGGCTACTCTAATAATTGAAAAGTGTTTGAAATGAAACTAATCTAAAATTACAATTTAACTACTTAAAAAATCTAATTTAAACAACTCAAATTAACCTATAAGGATATCACAATGACAAGATTACTATTCCAAGAGCAAGATTGATGATCTAATTACTATATGGGGACACATGAGCCTTCACCACCCTCAAGAATCCCTATGTATGGCAACTTCCTTGTCCTCCTATAGTAGCGAGGTCGTCCTCTTGGCGACAAGTGGGATGGAGAAGCAATTGAAAGAACTTTAAAAATCTTTGAATGAGCCCAATTGAGAGCTAAGAGAACTATGGCTTGAGAATGAGCGGGAATAACAATACTATGAAGCCTTTTAAGGCTTTGGCAAAATAATAAAAATAAGAAAAAGGCACCTAAGTCTTGCAGTGAGCATAAGCATGCTAATTGGAGAGCAAAAACTAAGCAAGAGATGGATTGCAATAATGAATATGCCTCCTCTATTGCTTGAAGGAGGGGGTATTTATAGGTTAGGAGAACACATGAGGGGTGGGGGTGAGTTAACTCCCTTGATTGGAGAGTTAACTTGCTTGATTAATTAGATGACTAAATAGATTAGAGAGTGAACTAACCTTGAAAGCTTATCACAAAAGAAGAAATGGAGTTAGCATGAAAGGAAGAAAGTTAAATAGAATGGATTGGGCTAAATTTGCATGATTGGGAGTGTTTACTGAGTAAATTATGGCCTCCTCTAAGATTATCTTGAAATTTAATGCAAATTGGGCAAAAACAGAGTCTTTTTGGGCTCAAATTGAAGTAGAAACTCACGTTAAAAATCTACAAGGGTTGCCCCTTTAACCAGGGTAGGTCTCACTGGGTGACCCATAATGGGTGACACATGGGCACAAATTGAAAGTTGTGTATGCTTAGTTGTGATCTAAAAAGGGGATCTGGCATCTAAAACAGGGTGCAGGATAACTTCAAGCAAGATCTCCCAAGGAGTTTTGGTCATTAATAGGGGAGACCCGTAGAGGAAGAAATCTGGGTAGAAACTAAAACATGGGTTTGGTTTGTTAGGTTGTCTAAAGACTTCCTAGGGTCAGAGACCTCAAGAACGAGGTGTCAAAAGGTGGCATTAGTAAGAAAAGGTGAAAACTAGACACATAGGCAAGGGGAAATGCGACAAAAAGAAGAATCAAAAAAGGGGGAAGAAAGAATGGTTAGGAAACTAAAGAATAAACAAGGGAAAAGCCCATAGACACGTGCCACCAAAAAAAGTGTTGCTGAGGGGGTGTTATTATTCACGCTTATGTGTACATGATTGGGATTACATATCATCATGGAGTCCTTGTGGAAGCTCATGCATCATTTTACTGCTTACATATTTGCCCCCTCAAGGATGGTAATCTACATGAAAGGTAGGTACCATTCCTAAAATAGAGCTAACCTATCGTCAGTTTATCATAATTGTACCTGTAAAGACTAGCATTAGTTTAACATTTGAAATATTAAGATAAATAATAAAATTGCAAATGAACAAACATACATGAGTTGTGTCGCAAGTTTAACTAATTGTCTGTTTCACGATCGGTGACCTGTAAGGATGCAAGCATGCAAAACAAGACACAAAAACACTACAAAAGCAAGAAACTACTCCTAAACACATAATTGAAAGCTAAGCTAAGAGAAAAGAGGAGTAAAGAAATTTGTGAAAAGAGGTCAATTGTTAGCAGCATCATGCATGCAAGTAATCATTGGAAAGATTTTGTCGAGGTGATGGAAACGGAGGTGACATATCCTTCTTCTAATGAGATTGGGTACAAACAATGTGATTTTCTACCTTCAAAACACTAGTTTGCATTTTATCAATTTTCTTGCAAATGATTTCATTTTTGTTAATTTTTCCTGTTGTATTGTGTTTGTTTCATCATTTAGAGCGTAAATGTGCTTTTGTTTGTTGAAATCAGGTAGAATTTTCCTATTTTTGTAAAACTTTATCATGATGGAGGGTGTGATAGGGTCGCCCCTTTCACCAGGGCAGGTTGCCTAGGGAGATCTAGCTTGATAGCAGGGTCACCTGGGGAGTTTTGCCCTGTCAAAAGGGATGACTCTGCCTATTTGATTATACTTGTAATTTGATGCATGATGATGTGTTTATGTTTCTATTTTTCACTAAATTTGACACTAATCTCATCATTTTATTGCAATTTTGTGAGGAATATATGCTTTTTATGATTTTCTGAGTTTTGATGAGATCTAACAAATGGTTATTCATTCTTGATAGGATGGACACATTCAATGGAATGCAATCCTTGAGAAGCAATGGATTTTATTTGTTTATGGGGCCCTCTTTTCAAGAGATCATTCTATCCTTAAGAAAGCAGGACTTGATAAGATATGTCATGTTCTAGTTGTCTATGCTACTCATATCTGTGGTCACATTCTGACCTACTGGGATGCTGACAGGAACACTTTTAGATTTTTGTATGTTTCAAGGGAGTGGACTATTAGTCTTTACGATGTTTATTGCATCTTAGGGGTTCTTGTGAGGATACAATGACTTGTTCTCCCTGAGAGTGATTCACTTGCTGAGAGGCAATCATGGGAATCTATCATGGGAGTATCTTACTTTGAGACAGACCGGGGTCCAACTTACTTTGGTTCCTCAACTTCCTATCTCTCCTTTGAGGAAGTATCTTATCGATATGCTCACTTTGAAGTTGTTAGGAGATAAGGGAGCATTTAGACTTAGATGGTGTTGGGCACCAATCATTCAATGCATAGAGCACGACACTGTGTTTGCATAGGGTGTTGACATTTTGGCTATGGTCTACTGTGACTTCTCTCGTATTGTGTGCATTGAGGGGCTCTTGCATTTAGTCATCCTTCTTTGATCATGATATGGATTTATGAGCACATAAGACCATTTTGGAGGGAGATTCCACTCCTTGACCCTAGACTTCCGAGGGCTACACGATGGGGTTGACTTGGTCACTTTGATACTATCTTGCTATAATGGCTACTTTGACTGATGTTGACATGATTCTTGATCCCTATATTGATATGGAGGGTGCATGGCCTGGTGACACTTAGATAAGAGCATTTTGTAGGGGTGTAGTTTAGATTTTAGATCGAAATGGTTTTGTGGAGCTTCACCACATCAAGAGAGTCCTACAACAGTTATGTAATGACTTTCCAGAGTACTTGCCTAAGTTCCCACTTATTATAGGACTATTTAGGAGATGGGAGACTCTAAGTAGGGGATGAGCATATGGACTCCTTTGACCTCTGGTGTCCTAATTACTAGGCTAGTTCATACACCTCATGGCTCTGGTTCTACCCGTAGGGGGAGGAGAGGGTCTACTCCTCACAATTTGATTATTCTTGATGATTTTGACTCTATCAACAAGGATTATGATCCAGAGGGAGAGAATCCTGATGAGGTTAGCGAGGGAGAGGATAGAGAGATTCGTCTTAATGAGGAAGCTTCCGCACCTCTTGCTTGTGATCATGTATTCGATGACCCCTCTTAGGAAGTGGGTGATCCTCGTGAGTGCCCTTTCTTTACTCCTTGTTTTTTTCATTTTTGCGTACTTAGACTATTTGAGTAACTCTCTCTTCTCTCCATTCTTCTTTTTAGGAACTACTATAGGATGGAGGGAACTATTTCATGATTCAAGCTTAGATCTTTTAGTTCTAGTCATGGGTCATTCTTGCGAATATCTACTTGTTAATGTTCATCTTCTTGCTCGGGCTAATTTTCACATGAACATTCTTGCACCTACATACTATGTCAAACAAGAGATTACTTCTTTGCGTACTGAGGTCAGGGAACTTAAGGTCAAGATTTATGTCCTTCAGGAGATGGCTAGTCTTGGAATTCATAGACATGCTTCTTGAGATGACACAGTGGGTCCTTCTCATGCTCCTAGTAGAGTTCCTTCTCTTTCTCATAGGACCCATGGAGGTTCTAATGCTACTAGTCATAGGAGAGCTAGGGATTGGCGCCTTGGTGTCTCCATGTTTTGCTTATTTCTATCTTTCCCCCTTGCATGGGGAGACCTAGAGCATTTTTTATTTGGCTCTACTTTTTTCTCTATATTAGCTTTGTACTAGCACTCTTGGAACTTTCCTTATGAACATGACTATCTTTATCTTTTGTGCTCACTGATGCTTCAAAACCTTTATGATTATGATCTCTATGACTTTACAAGACTGCAAAATGATTATAATATATTTTTGGTCTTTTTTAGAATATTTATGGATGCAATACAATGAATGAATGCGGGGACACAAGAAGGAATGAAACACATTTCAAACCTATGGAATGTCATGCGTTATGACATAGACTTATTACTTTTCTTTTTTCTGATTTTTGGTATGATCAATACATGATAGAACAAACAATGTGACTGCTCTTTAGTAGGATTTTTGCTTTAGGGGATTGCAAATTATCTTGGTATAAGAGATTTATTTAACTTTCCAAGATAGAATTTAGGAATTAAGTGGGAACGGGATGGGAGATGATATGATTCTGAATTTGAGGCTTTGCTAAAGGTTGAATAGTGATCCTTATCTAGACAAAACATATTGACAAGCTTTCAAATTAGACAAGCATCAAATTTAATTAGTTCTCACTAGACTTAGATCAAAGATGGCAAACAAGATAGACCCTGGGTAAAGGAAAGGCTTCAGAGTAGAAGATGGCCCTAAAGATAGCTAGACTCCTAGTATTGCTCAATTGGTGCATGTGTGTACTTTGTACCTTACTTTATCTATTTGATTACCACCCTCGTAGCTTTGAGCTTAGATTTATCTCCACTTGAGAGTATGGACAATCAACAATCTTCTCTCTTTTCACTTTTTTTGATATTTTTTATGCTTTTTGATGGGATACTTTGAAACTTTATTGAATGCTCTAGATATTCAACTACTTTGGATCTTTCTTCAGAATCTCACTTTTCTCTCATACTCTCATGTTTTTATCACTCATTTTTGATTCACTCATATTTTAGATTGCCTCCTTCAGAGTTATGATCTTCCTGACGTTTTTGGCCAGGAGAGATAAGGGGTTGAGCACCACCAAAAGTTTTTACTATCCTGTCGGACTTCCCTTCTACTAAGAAGAAATGGGGGAGGTCTATTTGTAAGCTTCTATTGAGTACTATAGTTTTGAAGACTAACTTTGCTTAGACTTGACAACATGGATTGCTAAGATTGGGATCAGTGTAGACCTAAAATCTAGGCTTTGATTTGAATCATTAGGGTATGTGAATAGGGGAATGGTGAATGTGAACATTAGGGATCTCAAGAGCTATGGGAATCCACCTATACCTAAGTAATTTTAGACTCCTTACTAAGACGAAAATCCAACAAGAGCATGTCACTCACAAAGATGCAAGATTAAACAGAATGAAACAGAAGTGAATGAAAGATTTAATTTTTTATGATTTTATATTTTTTTTGGATTTTTCTAGAATATTTGATTTTTTGGGTGTTTTTATGTTTTATGATTTTTTTTATTTTTTAGACATAATATTTCTTAAGGTGAAAGGCATTGACCGTCTCACCAAATTCCTCTCCTTCCATTGTGCACAAATGATAAATGTTGCTTCCAACGTCTTCTTTGACCATGTACAAACCTATCCAGTTGGGTCTAAATTTGTGTCCTTCTCAAGCTCTTTTGTCAATCAAATTATCGATTCTAAGCACCAAATATCCCACTTGGAAGGGTCATGGCACTACTTTCTTATTGTACTTTTTCTTGATTCATGCAAGGTAAGAATCATGTCTTTACACTGCCCTTAATCACTTCTTGTCTACCATTTCTAATTCAGGTAACCTCACTGCATGATATTCCTCATTGTCTAACAAGCCTTGTAAAGACACCCTTAAGCTAGGAAATTCAAATTCTAATGGAAAGACTGCCTCTGATCGAAAAGTGAGAGTGTAAGGTGTTGTTTCGATTAGGGTGTGCACACTTGTTCTATAGGCCCATAAGGCTGGGTATAATTGCAAATGTCAATCTCTCTTGGAATCTTTCATGATCTTTACTAAGATTGCCTTGAGCATTTCGTTTGTTGCCTCATCTTGACCATTTCCTTGTGGGTAATATATTGATGTCAAGTTGTGATTGATATGAAATCTTTTGTATAATTCTTGAACTTGTGGATTTTTGAATGATGAGGTGTTATCTGTCACAATCACTTTAGGGATATTGAACCTACATATGATTTCATTCAAAATGGATTTTATGATTACTTCTCCTGACATAGTGGTTAAAGGCATTGCCTCTACTCATTTGGTAAAATATTCTATTACCGTCATGATGTATAAATGTATGTCAGTCGAACATGAGGAAATCTTTCCTACTCGATCCAATCTCCATGTGGGGAAGGGCCAAGGGGTGACAATGGGCTGCAAATCTCTTGTCGGTGTGTGATGCACATGTGCATAAATTTGACATTTTGGACACCTCTTCACAAATTTAATTGCATGTCATTCTAGGCAAGGCCAAAAGTAACCTAGTTGGTGTATCTTCCTTACGATGGCATGACCACCAAAGTGTCCTCCATAGATTCCACTATGACATTCTTCTAAGATTTTATGTTCTTCTTCCTTATCCACACATTGAAGAAAGATTCCATCTAAAGCTCTTTAGTATAACACATCATCAATGAGCACATATCTTGTAGTAAGAACATGCAAGCATCTTTTTCCTAGAGGTGTCATGTTTTTAGGGTAGGTTTTGTTTGCCAAATAGTTCACAATGTCTCCATACCAATATGAGGAAGCATACTTTTCAAGGTCGATTGCATATATCTCTTCATCTGGGAAGTCTTTGTTTATCAACTTTTCTTGAGGAACTAGGTTATCTGCCAACCAATTGGATATTATATGTCCCTTAATGGATTTATGATTGGCATACATTAATTTGAATTCACTCAGTAATGTCAAGAATCTTCCTGTCCTTCTAGCTAACATAAGTTGGTTTAAGAAGGTTCTTAATTGCTATGATCGTATTATGACTCTAGTTTCTTGGTTTAGCATGTAAAGTCACAATCTCTTGGTAGAAAATACTATGGCCAAGCACTCCTTCTCAGCCTAGGTATAGTTTTTCTCATATTTCAACAATGTTCAGCTAATGAAGTATATCACTCTTTCCCTCCCATCGTCATTATCTTGAGCCAACATGCAAGCTATTGAGATATATGTGGCTCTAAAATAAAGGATGAAGGACTTTTCATGTCTAGATGGTATAAGTGTTGGAGGGGTCAATAAGAACCTCTTTACTTGTTCGAAGGCATTTTGAGAATCCACTGTCCAAGCTATCGTAGCTTGTTTCTTTAATATTTGATTAATGGGGTGGATCTTGAAGGTCATGTCTGATATGAAACATCTTATTGCACCTAATTTCCCCAAGAATGTTCCCATTGCAGTCTCACTAGTTGGGGGAGTTGCATTTAGTACTACTTTTACCTTTGTGGGGTCTATATCTATCCCTCTTCGTGAAACTATAAAACCCAATAGTTTGCCTAATGTTACTCCAAAAACACATTTTTCTGGATTTAACCTCACTTTGTACTCTCGTAATCTGGTAAAAATATTTTGAATATCTTCCACATGCGTCAATCTTTATTTACATTTGGCAAGTAGGTTTTCAACATATGTTTCTACCATTTTGTGGATAAGATCATGGAAGATATGAGTCATGGCTCTTTGATAAGTTGCTCTTGCATTTTTTCAACCTGAAAGGCATGACTACGTAGCAAAAGGTTCCCCAAGGTGTTGTAATAGTCATCTTATTTTGGTCAACTTCTACAATTTTGATTTGATTATACCCTAAAAACCCATCCATGAGGGAAAGCATTCTGTATCATGCAGTTCAATCAACAATTTGATTGATGGATGGCAATGGAAAATCATCCTTAGGGAATGCTTGGTTGACATCTCTAAAATCAAGACATATTCAAATTTTTCCATTCTTCTTTAACATTGGGACAATGTTGAACACCCAATTTGAATAATCTATGGGTTTGATGAATCCCACATTTAGCAACTTCTTTAATTTTTCTTTCACCATTTCTGCCACTTGGGGCTTTATGGGCCTCAATTTTTTCTTTATTGGCTTCACATATGGTTTCGTTACTAGATTATGCACTATGACTTTCAAGTCTAGTCTAGGAATATTTGCATATGTCCAAGCAAAAACATTAGAAATTTCAATGATAAATTTGATGTATTCCTCTAGCTCTTCGTCATTTAATTCTTCCCCCAATTTCAACATTCATGGTTTTTCAGGGGTCCCTATATTGAGATCAATCGTATCACCCGTCAATGAAGGGTGTCCTTCCTCAAATTTTTGAGGAGCTGGTGGCAATTCTAAATTTTTGTCTACTTCAAGGATTACTAAGTTATCCCCAAAGTAATCATCAGATGGGGAAGGAGAATGTATCCTTTCTTATGGTAGACTCTCAGAAGGCCATCATAGGCACAAAGGCACTCTAGGATGGCTTCATTGTTCTCGGCATAATCTTTAGTTGGTATCTTTGTTCTCTCCATCACATAGCTCATGATGTTAGGTAATTCCTCATTTTCTAACAATGGCCCACCTCGTATTGATATAATGAATGCAGATTTTTACAGTTGGGCATGAGGTGTGAACATAGTGGCCAATGTGGCCATTGAGTCTGCCACATGATTATCTTCTCTTAGTATGGCTTTTATGGTAAAGAAATCAAAAAATTGGATTAATTTTTAGATGGTGTCTTTGTAAGGGTGTAGTCATTCTAATTTGGTCTCATAGTTTTATGTGGCTTGATTGATTATCAATTGAGAGTCCCCAAAAGTGGAGACACTCTTAACACCCATGTTCTCATGGCTAACATGACTCCTAATGAGAGAGATTCATACTCAGCAATGTTATTTGTACAGAAAAAGTCTAGCCTAAACGTGAACGGGAGAACGTTTTCTATGGGGGAAGTAAGCACTACTCCTTCTCCCTCTCCTGTCTTACAACTAGCCCCATCAAAATGAAGGGTCCATAAATCTTTTACACTTTATGATCTTAATGTTTCTCTAAATTCATATGTTGATTTTTGCTTTTCCTCCTTCTCTTCTCCTTCTTCAATGATTTCTACCATCCCTATGGAGAATCTTTTGGCATCATGATCACTAAGGTAACAGATGGCTGCTAGGTTGAATGGTGCATGTGATTTCATGGTGTGAGGGTCAAAAGGGAACTCTTTGACCAATGTTATGTTTTGGTATGAAATGTCCCAGATGTTCGCTACATCTTGGGAGACTTTTTTCTTCTTTAAAAACCTTTGTGCCCATGTCAATTTTCTTTCCCTTTTCCTCTTGTTTTGTTCTATAAACACTAAAGGGATCAGGGTCTGCTTTGATGACATAATTTTTTCCCATATGATGGAAATGGATTTCTTGGAATAACATGGAGGCAATGGATTTCATTTCACGGACCCAATGTCTTCCAAGAATCATGTTGTAACTAGTTTCTTTATCGATCACATAGAATTTCATCAAAAGAGTCTTGGGTCCTAGAGTGAGTGGCAAGCTCACTTTCCCTGTGGTTTGAATGTCTTGACTGTTGTAAACGCTAAGGATGGTGGTATTTTGCTTGATGCTTGTTTTTCTATACCCCATCCTTTGAAGAAGAGAGACAGGTATGATGTTTATTGTTTATCCTTCATCTATGACTACTCACTTGATGGTAATTTTGTTTATTTGTATTTGTAAGTAGAGAGGTGAATCTTTTCTCTAATTTTCACCATTTTTTGAGTCTTTCGGCATCAAAGGTGAAAGTAGCAGGCTTCTCCTGTGTTGACCATCCTACTTCCAATACGTCTATGAATGTCTTACGATGTGAAGGAGAGGCTTTGACCAAACTTACTACTTGCAAGAAAATGTTTTCAATTTGATCCCTCTGTTCTACTTCTTGGATCAGAAAGGCTTCTTGATTTAATCTGATATGATTCAAATTCAAATTTCCTTGATCAGGAATACTTTTTCTATTTTGTGAGTCTTTATCTCTCCGTTGAGATTGCAGAAAACCCATGAATTTTTGTTGTTGTTAAGCGGCAAGTTTCGAGATGGCTTTTTTGTACCCATAACAAGTCTTTATGTCATGCCCTTTTGTTCCATGGAATAGGCAATACGTGTTGGGATCATAAGAGGAGAGACCTGATCCTTGGTATCCCTTGTGCAATCTCTGATGTTGTTTCTCATTGCTTGATTAGTTTCTAATGACATTAACATTCTTATCTGTTTGGATTTTCAAAGGGTCTATTCCAGATTCCTTGGAAGTATTGAGTTTTCCATTAGCATCATAAACCTTTCATTCACTGTCTATTGCAACCTGATCGATCCTTAAAGTACTTTCTAAAGCTTCTTCATATGATTTGTATGGCAATTTTTGTTAGTGTAGGTTTTTATTTTCTTAGTTGGGTTATTTATTTTCCTATATTCCTAAGTTTTTCCTACACATGTTATTAAGCTTGCTTAGGGTTAATTAAGTGAGTATTAGTGCGAATGGGTGCAAGGTGTTCGAATCTTCCATGGGAGTTGCACTTGCCTACTCTTCCCATTGGTTGTATTTGCCACAAGTCTCTCCCCTCTCTTCTAGTCTATTTATACTCACCTCCTAGCTTGTATTTTGTATCTTTTGCTTTTTCATCCTCTTAATGCTATTTTGCTTCTAGATCATTTGCATTACTCTCGTGGAGACTAACTCTGTTGCAATTTTGATTTCATATCATTTACATTCATAGTTTAATAACTATTCATTTGCACTAGTTTTCTAGGTTAATCATCTTTTTAGATTCTAACATGGTATCAGATCTATTCTAGTGCAGAATAGATTTTAGTTTCTTTTTTCAGAGATTAGGGGGGGTCTAATAAGCCTTATTTGTAGGTTTCCTAAAAACCTAGTATGCTCTTCTCTTGCATCTTTAGATGATCTAGAGAATCAGAAACATTTGATGGAAATATTTTAACCTCTAGAGTTTTGCATGTGTTTTGTGAGATATGGGTGATTGCAACATTTCTAGTTATACTGGAAGCATTTATGGATATTCCAACACGTCCAGGAGGCTTGAGAAAGTCAATATTCGGAGCATTTTTCAAGCCAAAAGGACCTTGCCATTGCATCCAAGAGGCCTCGTAGATAAATTTTGACATATTACATGTCATTTTTATGTTGTTGGAGGAATTTTTTGCATTAGATCCACATCTTAGGCACATCAAAAAGAAAAAATCTTTCTAGGTTTTGTTCACCAAATCGAAAAACTATCTAGGTATCTATTAATTTTTGCATGCAACAAATACATCATGTGAAAACTTAATTAGAAGTTTTCTGTAGGCCCCCTCTCCATTGGCATTTTGATTTTGGTAGTCAATCTTTGCAAGCCTCTATCTCAGTCATCCAGGCTTCTTTTTTGGAGAATTTTTTTGATTTGGGGTAGAATTTTGCAAGCTTCATAGTGGTGCAGACATTTTTTGCTTTTGGTATCTGGAGTTTCCATAAATTGTAGATTCTCACAGGTGATGTTGCACAGTTCCCATATTTTGGAACTTCAGAGACTCGTGACTTTCAAATAAGACCTCAGATTGAGGTACATCTATTTTTGAAAGTGGATGATTTTTCAAGTAGATTGCAGTCGTTGTAAAGTACTAAAAAATTTCCATTAAAATTACTAAAGTAAAATCCACATTAACATCAAGTGAGTTAAGTAAAGTAACTACAACATCATTATGAAGCAGAGATAACAGTAACTTCAAATGTCAATGCAAGATTCCATTCATTAGTTTGATATCAAATCTAGTTTCATTACATCATTCTGAAGTCAATTATAGAGTTTTTCCAAATCAAATAATATTACAAGTTTCAATAATGGCATAATGCCTTACAAATCATTTTGAGTTACAAGAAGTAGTATAACTGTCAACAATTGTCAAATAAATCCAATAATTCATCCTCGACCACCATCGACCTAACCATCTATTGCGTCGAAGGACAAGAACATGGTTCAGGTGATTTTTCCACCCAACCATGAAGCTTGTGCTTCCCCGGTATCCTTCAAACTGAAGGATGCCTGACCCTGCTCGAAGGGCCTAGCAACCTGTAAACAAGTGTAGGGTAGAATCTGGTGTGTGCCTATCAATCTACATGCATTTCTAACATGAATGCAGTATCTCATCAATGGGATATGGCAGGGAAATATAAATATAATCACTAGGCAATCAAACCATTTCATACAATGGTGCATATGTCTATTTCAACATCACAGTCGCTTTGGCCAAAGCATTAACCGTTAATATGGTGTGTAGGTTTTGAAAAAGAAAACCTACTTCTCTGTTATTCCATACTAAACACCCGTCCCAAAAGGCAATCTTTCTCAAAAGAACAATGTAACACGGATTATCCTGAGTAACTATTTGCTTTCAAAAATATAGTTTGTGGAAGAAGAGAAAAGAAAATATACTCCTACCACGCATTCATGAGAACAGAGATATAAGTTGTTTAAGCTATCCACCTTCATTTTTACTTGATACAGTTAATAATCTTAGGAAAAACGCTAGAGCCATTTGTTCGACTATAAAGGTTTGGTTTGAAGAGTTGGTAAATTGCAATAGTTGATAAAGGGCAAATATAGAAGTATGATAGCCATTTCTTTTCAAAACACTATTTATTATAGAAATCTAACTCATTTGAATCATGCAAGGATACAAATGCAAACATATAAAAAAAAAATTGACTCCACTCCTTTCTATTTAATAGATTTGATTTAAGGAAGTTGTCCATTTTCAATATTTTATAATCCAAATACGCTAGGTTAAAGGACATTTATGAAATCTAGTAATTTAAGACAATAACCATTCTCTACTAGAACTATGCAACTTATTAGTATTAACTAGTACATGAATAGTTCCTAAAATAATCAAAAACTCTATTTATAGAATCCCTACTATAGTAAACACTCCTAACATTCAAACTACAGGTTATTAGATTAGTATGATTTAATTAAGTTAGCTTTTACACTCCTTTATTCAGGGAATAGATAGGATTCTTAGACTTCATCCCTGTTTTATATGATTGTATGATATAAAGTAAAAACCATTCAGTTTTGCGCCTAAAACAATTCATTCACAAAGATGATCATAAGATTCTTTCAAGCTGAAATGGATGGCAGTGAAGGTAAACAAACTCTTTCTCTTAGTCAGTGCTTCACCAAAATTTGGAAGGCATTCTTGGAATCACGGACCTCTAAACTTAGGGTACATTCTTGATTACTAAAATATAAATATATAAAGGATCCTAAATGGAAATGAAACGTGATATATCCTTTAGGGTCACTAGATCCTTACAGCTACAACTATTGGAGGCCAAGAAGAAAATAATTACCACAGCAGATCGGAATAGCATGACTTACTGGACATTTATCCCTAGCCTCTCGCTTTTTATTTGGTTTAGAGAAGGAAATAAAAATAGGTTGGAGATTTTCCTATGGTCATAATTGGTGAGTATCAGAAGGCACATTGTTTATAGACTAAAATGATGCCACAGAATGAGAATCTACGAATGAGATCCCAGACACTTATCCTTTAGCTAAGATTTGTAAAAATTTGAATACTAAGCCAAGCAAAAATAGAGATAAGCATCCTGAGAAGCAAAATCGACTATAGAAGCAACTATATCTTAACAGGTTCAGTTACGAGAGCCGTTAAAACACCTACAGGTCGGTTATGTCATCCAACGGTTTATACAAATGCTTGACTATTCTAGAAGGAAGCGACTCTTGGACTACGAAATCTTAGCACAAAAATGACTTACCAACAAAGTTTCGAAGCTTAAACAAAGCATAGATAGGTAAAATGCCAATAACCATGGCTTTTGCCAACAAGGCGACAGGATTAGAAGCATGCTACGTGTTAGGACAGTAAAAATTTAAAAATTTTACTGTCTTCTCACTCCATCATATTTGAACAAAATCCTAAAAAATATCCCAAAAATCATAATAAAAATTTAATTCATCTCACAAGATGTCTATAGATGAGCAGTGTTAAATTTCTTCAAGGTCAATCTATCGGCAAGATATTGTTCTGTCTACACCGATACATAAGGAATCATTTGAAAATAACCATCGGCGTGAGAATAGAGATCGGAAAGAGATTTATAGAAGTCACCGATGGAATAAGTAATACCGATGACCTTACATCGGCAAGATAACCAAGTAGTCATACCGATCGGTATGACTAATAACTATCAGAGGATCCTTCGAAAGCTGCCCCGACGGTATATATCATACCGATGAAGTATTTCGGCAACAATTTCACCGAACATCCTGCGGGGGCAATGAAACAAATAGCCATCGGCAAGAAATAAGTTATCGGGATGAGAAACAAATAAGTCTCCGATACTCAATGTCTTGGCGAAAAGAGGGTCTTCGGTGAGACTCACAGCGATACAAAATCTATCGGGATGACTCAACATATCGGGACAAAGGAATTAGGTCTTACCGATTCATAAGTCACAGCGATCAAAAGGTATCGGTGATACTTTAACATACTCTGCCCGATAAAGAATATGAAAGAACCATCGGTGAGATGATTCAGATCGGGTTATCTTTTGAAAGCTATCCCGATAGTATGTTTCACTCCGATGAACAAATCATATCGGTAAGACTCATTACTTTGGAGTGAAATCTAAATCATATGGCGATGAAGGAAGTCATGCCGATGGTCGTGCCCACTTGAAGATATGACATTACATATCGTCGGGAATACAATTGAGGGGTCACGCCGATTGACTGTTAGCGCCATAAAAACATTAAGGACGCCCAGACATTTCAAAATTCATGCCGATAAGGGGAGTTATGGTGATGTGACATTTCACAACGATGAACATTGAATTGATCAGATAATTAAATACAAACGGCTACGAAATTTATATGATCATTATAGTTGCAAAAAACCGTCTGAGAAGAGAATACAGAAGAACTCTTAAGGCGAAAGCAGAGGATTCCAATTCCAGCCACCAAACGACAGGTACATATACACAAACCACTGTATAGCCTGTATTTAAATTCTCTGCCAAAGTTTTAAAATGGAAACTCCGGGAAAGGGAAAAGGAAGAAAGTTACAAGGGGAAACCAGTAAGCCTAAGAAACAAAAAACTGAACAAACCCCTGAGGAGAAAGTGAAAGAAAGAAAACTGAATCAGGACCTAATTGACCAATTGCCTGGGTCAACTCCCAAGGCTAGAAGGTCTGCCCAACTCAAGGCAGAAGTGGAGAAATTAGAAGATAAACACAAACACCTGGGAGATATCTGGACCCCAATTCGGGGATATGAACTTTTCAGATTTCACTATAATAGAAGGTTTAGGAATGCTCCTGTGTCAAACCCATGGCACATGAATTTAGGAAAACTGGTTGTACCCAATGTATTCCTGAATGTGGAACTCCTTCAATTGCTTGCCAGACATTATAATTCAAACCTGAAAGCCATCTGCAACCCACAGGGAGAACCAATTGTGCATTTGTCAAAAAATGCTATTTGTGAGGTTTTTGATTTACATGATTTATGCACTGTCCCTATCATTTATGAAGATCTGGATAAGGAGTATTGGAGAATGGACACAACTTACAATGGATGGAGGTTGCCCATTCATAGGCCCAGAGTTGAAGGAGAAGTGATGCCCTTAACTGAAAATGATGGCCCTCCCTTTCATGTAGCCATATTTGAACCATATATACAATATACCTATTTCTCTGTAGGCCAAATCCTGGGTTCAGAGGTCCCTGAGTTCATGACTATTCCTCTAATGGTCATAACCTCTGACATTCAGTGTCATAATGCAAGGCAATTTGATTATGCTTCCTATATTGCTAATAGAATGGACTCTGGTCTATCTGCAATAAAAAACAGTGCTCCAGCATGCTCTTTTGAGCATTACTCAATGCTTATGCACATGGTGTTATATTATGGCCAGGAGGTAGGGTTATGGCCAACTGAGTTTCAAGTTGTTGCTGCAGATAAGAAAGGGGAAAAGATACCTGTATAGCTGTGGACCAGAATTTGGGATAGTAGATATGCCCATTCCAGCTATGCTCAATTTGAAGAGCATTGTGTAAAAGTACTGTATAGGTATTTTAATCACCCCTGTGAATATTCAATTTCAACTGAAATAAAAAGATTCCTCAGACCAAAAGATTTTGGTGGCCCCCCTACTGTCACTCATAATTGGGGAGACTGGTATTGTTTTGAAGATGCTACTATGATCAGAGTTTATGGTTTTGAGGATGCTCCATTCATATTGCCCAAGACTGTCCCTGACAGGGTTGCATATCTGGAGATAATTAGGCAAATGCATTGTTCAAATGTGATGCATTTGAGTTCACATGACAAACAATCGTTTATGCCCAGCACCTTATGTTTTGGAGATTTTACTGTAGTTTCAAAAGAAGGTTACAATCTCATTCTGGATAAATTGATGCATTATAACATGATGACTGCTGAGATGAGAAAAGGATTTGACCCTGAAGGATTTATTGACTCTGCAAGAAGAAAACAGAATCTCAGTGGATACATGCACATACATTATCCACATGATGATGTCATTAGAAATTTAGAAGAAGCAGAAGTCGAATTGGTGGTAGAAAAATACAATAGGGATCTAGATGAAAAGAAAAAGCAGTTAGCAGAAATTGAGGTTGTATCCTCTGAAGATGAAGAACTGACAGGGCAAGAACAACCACCAGATAAAAAGGTAGAGATGTCCAAGAGGAAAATGCAACAATATCAGCCTCTTGTCGTATTACATGATGAGGAGGGGTCTGCTGATGAGGATCCACGCCAAACAGCCTATGATTCTTTCATTTCAGATGATAAGTTTATTCAATCAAAAGAATTTAAATCATTTTTATATAAATACAAAGGGAAAGAAATCAGAGAGTCAGTAGATGATGTCTCTGCTGATAATGAAAGATAATTATTAGATACGCTGAAGGAAACAGTAGATAAAGAGATGCAAGACATGACACCTAGCAAGGGTAGACAGTTACTTAAAGATGTAGGGGTCATGATTTTTCCTGGTCTGGATTTAAATTCTGCTTTGGTTTTTGACAGTTTTCTGAATAACACAGATGATAAGTATAAACTTACTCCAGAAGGAGTTAATGAAGTATATATGGGAACAAGGTTTAATAATGATGAAAATTCCTTGATGATATGGGCGTTATACCCTCCCCATAAGAAGACGGCCATCATAGATACTGAAAAGACTTTTGGCCACGTTATGACTTTGAAAGTAGGGGAAAATGACCCTATAATTACAGTAGACATTGGTATCAATGTTGCCAAATTGAATAAAGCACAAGCTCAAATGTTGATCAAAGAAAGGGATGCATACAAATTGAATTATGAAAGACTGACAAAAGAAAATGATTACTTGAAGGACGCTGTTAAGAGTACTTTTGGCCGGTCCACAAAAAGAATAACTCAAGGTGAGAGTTCACAGGGCATTCAAGTATTATCCCCTGATCAGGCAACCCAAATTCAGATAGATGCATTTGTTACAATACTGCAGAGCAGGTATGGAAACATGGTGCGGTGGTTAAACCAGTTTTGGGATAATTTCTCAGAAAATCATAAAGCAGTTCAAGAACATGAAAGACTTGAAAAGAGAATACGAGAAAAATTGACTGAGCTACAAAATAGAAGTACTACTGATAGTACAGATATTTCTGATGCAAAAGCATTTCTCAAACAGCATCAAAATTATTATGACAAACTTAAAGCTGATGCCAAGGAAGGAAATGATGCCTAAAACGCAGGAGTGCCCAGGATATTTAAAGACAATGGAGAGGTAAAGAGCAAGGAAGAATGGATTATTGATTGTCAAAGTATATTACACAAAGCCACAGGAGCTCTGAAAGACAAAGCCTCTGCGTCTAAAGAAGTTTGCAAACAATTGGAGAGCATGATCACACTTGATATAATTACCAGAAGTGCTGTTGACCTTACTAACTCTCATCGTGAGTAGGATTACTTGGATTACTTGGCTAAAGTCTACTTGTGGCTAAATAGAGCCTAATCATAATTATGTTATAGTTGTTAATATTTGTTAAGTTCCCAAAAAACTTATTGAAGAGTTATGACTCTTCATAGAAATATCTATATAAGTCCAAAATCGAGGCTGAAAGATCATCAGTAGTAGAATATATTCAGATATATCATATATACAATGTTTCAAAATGACTATGTTGCATATCTTATTTGAAGAAGAAGTTTGAAGTTCTCTGATTCAGTGGTTCTGCTTTGGTATCAGTTGTTTGTTAAGATTATTGAAATTGTGTGGCTGTCTCCATTTCTGCATTTCCTTGATATTCAGATTAAACATATCAAGTATATATTTGATCTGTCAATACACATTTGTTGTATCTGTGTGATTAAATAGGTTGGTATCCATTTCAGGAATTAAACCCTTCTGATTTAGTTACAGTAGCCTAGAAGTATTAAGTTTGGATTACTAAGTAGGGCCATACAATTATATTGCCATTCTGTCTCCAGTAAAATATTATCTGTTAATCTTGTCCATTCATTTCATTTGGTTCCTTCAAGTAAGGATTAAAATACCTTCTGGTGAATTATAAGATATCTGATTTTATTTGGTTGGATTATCAAGGAGAGTTTGTCAGTCATTTACTTGCACGTTTATACAAGTTATAAACTAAAACTGTGCCACACAACTAGAATTATTACCATTAAGAAACCATTAGTCCTGGTCCTTCAAACTGACTCTGTTTCCCAATAAGGCACTAGTCTTATTTTACTTAAAACCTTTACTTTGATATTGCTTATACAATTTCTACCAATTATTCATTAGACATTAAACCTAAAGTCAGTTAGCAAGCATTTCATCTATCCTACATCTTATGCCACTGTAGATAGATTTAGTTAGTCCACGTGTTCACATTCAATCTGCTTTAATTTTTCCAAGGTTTACCCACCTAGGTGTAGCAGGACCTAAAGCGAAGGAAATCAACTACCCTTGAAGGTTGATTTCGTCAAGTTAGTTCAGAAACGTTGCCAATCTAAACATAGAGCTTGGCATCCCCTTAGGATTGACAACCTGCATTTCTGAGACCTAACACTACGTTTTAAGAAGTGCTAAAATAAATTTGAAGATGAAATCAAGATCCACATTCAAGTAATGAAGAATCTTATTTCCTTATAAAGGTATTTAGGGAGTCAATCAACATGTTGAAAAGGGTCAGATCCATCAATAAGGGAGGGTGTTGGTTGCTACTAATTCATTGGTCACTACTATGAAAGAAAAGGCCAGATCTAAGAGATAATAGTTTCATTACTATAGAATCAGGTATAGAAAAGAAAAAGAGTGACACTGGAATGTAGATCAACCACACGGGTTGCCAACTTTTTTACATACAGGTACTCAACTGAAAGTCTTAAAACTGAAGCAATAGAAAGATAAAGAGGTATGTAAATATAATAGAGAAGAACTTGAAGCTTAGAGACTGAACCAAGCTCTAGGATTCCTCTCCCTTCCTGCACTGGCCTGCGTCCTTCCTGACCATCCTCTGATGTTTTAAAAAGCTTTCTTTTCCTTCTTTTATTCTTAGAAAACCTAAATTATTCTAGCACCTTTTTCTCCATGCAAAATACAAATCTCCTTATTCTTTATTTTATTTGCATGTAACGCATTAAGATCTCCACTTTAGAACCCAAACTATTTTTTTATTAAAATAAAACAGCTATGTTTATTCCAATATATCCTTATTTAGTCTTTAATCTAATATTATAAATAAGCATTTGTTTTGCATGAAGACATTCGTTTAATTTCGATATGGTAGATGTTAGATTATTATTCAATTCAAAACTTTATTATATATATATATATATTTATCATCTAATTCCTTATTGAGATTAACTCTTTAATATTTATTTAAATACATATGCATATCATTTGCATAATTTAGTCGCAATTTTTAATAAGTCATTATATATTTACATAAAATAAAATAAAAAATAGGTATATTCTCTTTGTCTTCTGAATAATGTTTTAATACCATATATTTATCTAGATCAACTTGCAATACTAACTCATTACTTTACTAAGACAGGCATCAAACTTAGACTCGTGGCAAGCATGATGAAGACAAAATCAAACAAGGAGAAATCGTCTAAAATTCATTGAAACAACATGCGATGCAACATTCATTAAAAATGTAATGCAATCTATGTGAGTGTGTGTGTGACACCAGATCTTATCCTTCGACAAGACCTGCATTCAAAGACACTCATGCCACTATCAATAGATTAGTCCCAAAGTATAGCTGAAGCAATTGAATCTTAAACCAATAATACATTTCTAGCAATTTATCCTCAAGTGGTTCAATGGTTTTCATGCATTTAACCAAATCAAGTATATGTGAAAGTCTGAGATGTGACAGTGGTGTTGTTAATTTCACTTGGTTTCATTCCAGTCTTGTACTTTTAGCATACACCTATTGTTGAGGATTTTGTAAGCATTGAGTTCAAGACCACTAAGTAATTCTTGCTATTGGTAGTTGTAAATGCACTAAATTCTAAAGTTCTCGATCATATTTGCTTGGGGGGTTCTTTGATTGAGTGAAAAAGGGGGATTGTCTTGTGTGTGTTCTCTTCTTTTCAGTACTTCATTTCTGCATTTCTTAATCATGGATCAAACAAAAGTACCCATATTAACTCCTTACAACTACTTTGAGTGGAAATTACACATGACAATCTACTTAAGAAAAGCTAGGTTGCATAGGATAACAATGGGACTATAAATTGAACCTGCTAAAGATGAAGATAAGCCTAAGTGGTTTAACAAATGTGATGAGGCTTATGGAACATTGTGTTTGTTTATTTCTTCTGATTTGCTCTTTCACATTGAGTCTTTGAATTCACCAAATGAAATCTACACAAAGCTACAAACACTATTTGGCACACAAGATCCAATGAGGGGTCATATGTTTTGAAAATGAACTAATTAGTTTAAGTCCAGGAAACTTCACAACAATTCAAGATTTTTTCACAAAATTGAAATCACTAAGGTTGCAGTTAAAACCATGTGGAATCAAAAAGAAAGATGAACAACCAATTCTTAGTATTCTCTCTAAGCTAAGTTCAGAATATTCTATATTTGTTTCTACCTTCTATGATACTAAGGGTGCACTTGATACTCAATTCACCATGCCATCTTTGGATATTTTTCTATCTCTCTCACATGGGAGCAAGATAAGCTAATCCATATGGACACTCTAAAATCCTATAAGTCACATGCCATGGTTGCAAACCAAGGCACAAAAAAATAGAAAAGACAAAGTAGTAATAATAAGGATAATAAACAAAAGAATAGCAAGGAGAAGAAGGATCATAAACAAGCTACCCCAAAAGCAGATAATGAGACCCAATCTTCTAATGGCGACAAGCCTAAGAGAAGGTCAAATGTGCCTATTGTAAAAGACCCAGTCATGATGAACATAAATGTTTGAAGAAACAAATTGATCACTTGACACACATTCTTGAGAAGAATAATATCAGTGTTCTTGAATCTATAAGACAAAGTTCTAATTAGGGGTCTAACAAGGCAAAGGATAACAGCAAGGGGAAAGGAAAGGGCAAGGCCCTTGTAGTATTTTCTTCACAACCATCCACTTGGGTTCTTGATTCAGGTGCTTCATGTTGGAAACATGGTTGTTGTTGCACCAAAAGATCGACCTGTTAATGTTTGATACAACTACCAAAGTTAGTGAATCCACAGGAGGCAGTTAAGCCTTGTCACAAACCCAAGTGATGTGCATGCACAGCACAAGGAGACCAAGGGTGTACACCTTGTAACAATCCCCCCAATGCAAGTGAGGGGTTCAAACCTATGACCCAGGCTCTGATGCCAATTGTTGGAAAGATGGTTGTCGTTGCACCAAAAGATTGACCTGTTAATGCCCAATACAACTGCTAGAGTTAATGAATCCACGGGAAGTGGTTAATCCTTGTCACAAACCCAAGTGTTGTGCATGCACAACACAAGGAAACCAAGGCTGCACACCTTGCAACACTTCGCACCACATGGCTTCATCTAATGAAGAACTTGCATCTTTGGAGCCATGTACTATGCCTTCTATTTTGATGGGTGATAACAGTCTTGTTGAGGTATGTGGGAGAAGGTCTATTGATATGGGGGATGGAAAATTCCATGATGTTATTTGAGTGTCCTCATTATCAACTAATCTCTTGTCATTATATCAAATCACTTACACAGGTTCATGCAAGCAAGTTGAGTTCACTCCTGATTCAGTGGAGATACGTGAGTTGCACAGTGGTTCTATAGTTGCAGTTGGGAGAGCAGATCATCAGTCATGGCTATATTTGTTTTCTAACTTTGTTCCTGATCCTCCATTGTCTATTTTTCTCACTCATTCAGATGATGTGAGTAGATTATGGCATGAGTGGTTTGGCCATCTTAACTTCTGCTACTTGTAGTAGCTCAACCAATAGAGCATGGTCAAGGGTTGCCTTCAGTTCAGTTTTCAGGTGGTGTTTACCAAGTTTGCATTCTTGGTAAGCATCCTAATGAAAAATTTGACAAAGGTAAGGCATGGAGAGCTTCACAGATACTAGAGTTAGTTCACAGTGATTTGGTTGGTCCGTTTCCTCATCCATCCTTCAACAAGGCTAGATTTGTTCTAACTTTCATTGATGACTTTTCTCGATATACTTGGGTGTACTTTCTCAAACAAAAGTCTAGGATATTTGATCACTTTCAGGACTTCAAAATTTTTGTAGAGAAGTGTAACATCCCAACAGGAATATTAAATATCATTAAACACAAATAATGTGAAAATCTCATTTTTTTATAAAGAACTAAATCAAATAATCTTACATTTGCAATTTCCAAGTACAATATATATAATTTCAAAAGATGGTCACTTCACATGCGACTAGAAAATTTCACATATATCATATGGTCACATTCCTTATGACTTACAATTTTTATCAATTTCATTTACAAAATAAGTAATGTTTTCTTGTTCACAAGTCTTTGGTAGTCAACTGCAAGAAAGAGAGCATCACCCTGGTGTTTCTTCTCCAACCACACACCGGCGGTCTCTCGCACACATTCCTTCTGGAAGTGGCCCTTCCCTTTGCGAGGGTGATAGATAATGAGAATCAACTAATTATTTTTTCCATCTAAGAACTAGTGATGCGTTCTAGCTAATGACAATTGGGCTTACAACTCTAGTCTAGCTATAGCTATGTATAACCCACTCTGACTGTTCAGCTATCTAGTACACAGTGAATCGACAATGCAAGCAATGACTTTTGCATTACTTTGGCCAAAGTTTCATATAAATAAAGTTGTATGCTCACTCACTCTTTTCTTAACTTGGAGACAACATTCTTATAATTTAGTTTATAACATATATATGATAACACTCTTTGACTTGTTTATACAACATTAGTCTTAAGGACATACAATATTCCCTTATCTACTAGTCAACTAGACAAGTATAGGGTGAGAACTTAGGTGACTTATGCAACATACATTGAGTCTCTCCTTGCATCCTTGCAATCACGGGTCTATGACATCCCGTCATCTACTCAATGGCTTGTCTACCTATTTTTGTGCTCATCTGTATTCTTCTTTAATAATATCCAAGATTTTGACATTTAAGTCATATGGATTAATGATTTAAAGACTCTATCGCTCTTAATCTTGGAATATATATTCAACTCATAATCTATTGAAGATAAACAATAACTTCATAAACCTATGTATTGAATACACTTCCTCATGTATATCAAAAGAGAATTTTGAAAATAATAAGTAGTCAAAATCTTGACCTTTCATTGCCATAGTGAGTGTAACTCTCGATAGTCTTGTGGCTATTCTTAGCCTAGATTTGGGTAAAAATAATATTCCTCTACAAAACTAGGATAAAGATAGTTTAAGATAACTCTTAGAATAGCATCTAAAACAACTTATACTTCTTGATGTATATATAGAAATAGTAGTCTAATGTCAAGTGCTTCTACAAAATGACATTGATTCGTTTACTAGCTTTTAAGCTCAAAAACATACTCTCTACCTTTTGGGTTAGCTACTGCTATGAGTAGAATACTATGATTAAAAATGATCTTCTCTCAGGTTTCTCAATATACCTGCCTTCGACCTATATTGAGTTGATTAAACCAAAGCATGGTTTCCATTTAGCAGTCGACCTATTTACACAATCAGCCTATATTTACACAATTGACCAAGTTTACACAGTCAGCCTATATCTACATAGTCGGTCATGTTTACATAGTCAGCCTATAGTTAAACTAGGGTTGTAACACATACATAACCTTGTTTGGTTGTTAAAATATCATAAGCCATTAGCTTGATACACAGTCATTTGGTTGTTGCACCACCGATACTCTTATGTATCATTATCAGTAAGAAACGACATGTGTTTATAACATATATATGTATGATACTCTTAACCAGAGATATCAAAATGTATAGTCATTTCTAATAATAACCACTATACGACATATGATAGATATATCCTACAGAGTTATCATAACTCTCTCAATTACCGATATTCGGTATAAGTTTATAGAGATAATCCTTTGTTAAGGTTGAACATCAGCAAGTTTAACTATCACTAAGATTCTTGATAGCCTACATGCTAATCGACAGTTTAAATAGTAAACTCCATACATGTCTTTACTTGTAGATATCGACAAATAAGAAGGAATGCAATCGACATATTCTATGGAATACGATAGGCTTACATGTAGAGTGTAATAGGCAGTATGTTCACTGAAGCATTACTTCCTCCAAATACTTGTGTTCCTAATCTTCTCCTCCTCTAACCTATGCTTTTGAGCCTAAAGAATGATAATTATTCCTTCATTTCTCCTGCTCTCTCTTAGTTATGCACTGCATGGTAAATGCATTCCACTATTTTCTCTCCACTCCTCCATGGCTTTCACATGCAGCAAAATATGGGAAGTATGGAACTACTACTCCTTCCCCCACTCCCCAAGCATCTAAGAAGAATGCCTAGGGTGAAAAAGAGACTTTTACCTCTTTACTAGACATTATTCTTAACTAAAACTAAGCTTAAATAAAAATAATAATTTAAAATAAACAATAGTACACCTATTTTATAGATGTCACTATTGCATACCTTCGAATGCTTAATTGTGCTTATTCATGAGCACAATTATCGATGACGGATTCTTGCAAAGTCGACTAAGACCTCTATGACAAAATTAAACTTGTTTAGTTGATTACTCATATCAAATTGGCATTGAAAGACATATGCTATGTTACTATTTGTCAATGAAGAAGATTTAGCCATCGACTTGATGATGACAAAAATTGACAAGAATAAAATGATCTTAATGCTAAAAAAATATATCTCTAAGATGACTAGAGACATAGGGATTAAGACTTAATCCAAAATTTACTTATTCTCTAATAAGTATATGTGTTTGTGTGTTTCCAAATGGCATAAGGATCATTGCATTCACATGATCTAGCATCCTCTCCATGGCAATACTCTATCTCCTCATCTCAAAGGGGGAAAAACATTGTTCCTGCATCCACCTTAGTCGCACGACAATAGTTAGTCCATTACATCATTTAACCATGTGATTAATAATGTCATAAACAATTATTCTTTTCATATAAACTAATATAAAGAAATGCATTTTCTATATTTCCTTAATCATAATATTTTATCTGACTAACTATCTTCTCGAAAATAAAGAAAATAAATATGTTAGTTTAAAACTCAGGTGTGACATATCTCCCCCCTTAGAGATCATCGTCCTCGATGATTATGTCCAAACAAAATAAATATATCAAATATGTTCCTTTACATCATGTTTATAAAAAAAGATGTGGAAACTTTTGATAGATATCATTCTAGTCCTCCCATGTAGCATTTTCCTCTGAATACTAGTCCCACTGGACCTTACCCTAGGTAACCTATTTGTTATGGAGGCAGATCTTGCATACCTCAAGCACTTTGAGAGGCTCGATCATGACCACCCCTAGGTCCTGTACCTAGAGAGCATTCCAATCAAGTATATGACTAGATCCTGATATATATTTCTTCAAATATGACACATGGAAAACATCATGCATTCTAGCAAGAGCTGGTGGTAGAGCTATCATGTAAGCAACTGGATTAACCACTTCTAGGACTTCAAAAGGTCCAACATATCTAGGTGCTAGTTTGGAAGACTTTTCAAACTTAAGTGGGCTCCTATGTGGTTTGACTCTTAAGAGAACTTTATCTCCTATTGAAAATTGTCGGGGTATTTGCTTGGCATTAGCATAGTTTTTCTATCTATCATTTTCTTTTGCCAATCTTTTCCTGATCAAATTTACTTGCTCTTCCATCTTTGAAAACATTTTTGGCCAAAGGCAAATCCTATCTTCTAGCTTATCCCAACTTATAGGAGTTCAACACTTCCTGCCATACAATGCTTCGAAGGGAGCCATCTTAATTTCAGAATGATAAGAGTTATTATATGCAAATTCTACTAGTGGAAGATACGCTTCCCACTTATACTGTTGATCCATGAAATATCCCTAACAAATCCTCCAATATTTGATTAACTCTCTCAGTTTGTCCATCCATTTCTAGATGATAGGCTAAGCTTATATTTAGTTATGTTCCCAAAGATGAGAATAAGGTTTTCCAAAACCTTGAAATTATCTAAGCATCTCAGCCCGAAATTATCTTTTCTAGAATTCCATGCAATCTAAAAACTTTTTGCATGAATTTCTTGGCTAAAATAGGTGCTCCATCTAAAAGATTACTAGGTATAAAATGAGCTACCTTATAAATTTTATCCACCACTACAAGAATAGCATCATGCTTATAGTGTGACATAGGCAATCCCTAGAAAAAATCCATACTGATCACCTGCCATTTCCATTTAGGAATATCATGAGGATACAAAAGTTTTGTCGAGTGTTGGTGTTCAGACTTGACTCACTGACACTCAAGACATCCTTCCACAAATCTTATAGCATCATTCTTCATTCCCTTCCAAAAATATAAGGGTTTTACATCAGCAAACAACTTTGTCACTCTAGGATGACCTGAATATGGTGCAAAATGCACTTCTTTCCACACAATTCTTCTTAAATCTCCCTGATTTGGTACATAAATTATGTTATTGAATCTCAATAACCCATTAGGTTCAAAATAAAATCCATCATACCTTGTATCCTGAGGATTTTTTATTAGATCTTTTAGAATTTGATCATAATATTCATCACCAATCAAATTCTTCAATACTTAAGCTCTGAAATTAGAGTGCACTAACACTATTTTCATTATGTGCCTTCTTCGACTCAAGGCATCAGACACTCAATTTTCTTTACCCTTAATGTAGTTAATCTCAAAATCATAATCAGAGATGAGTTCTAGCCATCTTCTTTGCTAGGAATTAAGGTTAGGTTGCATGAATATGTACTTCAAACCTTGATTGTCAGATTTTAGTTCAAATTATTTTCCCAACAAATAATGCCTCCATACTTGGAGAGCATGCACAATTGCTGCTAATTCCAAATCATGAGGGGCATATTTTTACTCATAAGGTCACAACTTCCTGGACTCATAGGCCACAACTTGGTCATCTTGCATGAGCACTCCACCTAACCCTTATCCCAAAGTGTCGATTACAACAACAAAATGACCCTCTAGGTCTGGCACACTAAGAATTGGTGTTGAAGTCAATTTCCTTTTAAGAATATTAAAATCTTCTTCACACTTGTCAGACCATTCAAATTTTTTTCCTTTTCTTTGCAAGGAAGTGATGGGATGGGAAATTCTAGAATAGTTCAAAATGAACTTCCTATAATACCTTGCTAATCCCATAAAACTACACACTTTATGCATATTTTTAGGTGTAGGCCATCCAAAATAGCCTTTATCTTCAAAGGATCTACAACAATTCTATTAGCTGATATGATATGGTCCAAGTATTTCACCTCTTTTTCAAAGAAGGTACATTTAGATAGTTTTTCATAAAGTTTGTACTCCCTGAGTCGTTGCAGAACTATCCACAAATGTTGATGGTGTTCCTCCTCATTATGAGAGTAAATTAGAATATCATCTAAAAACAACAAAACAAATTTATCTAGACAGTCTCTAAAAACATTGTTCATCAAATTCATGAATGTTGCTAGGGCATTGGTCAAACCAAAAGGTAAGACTGTGAACTCATAATGCCCATACCATGTTCGAAAGGCTGTCTTGGGAATGTCTTATTCTTTCAGTCTCAATTGATGATAACTTGACCTAAGGTCAATCTTTGAAAATATAGTTCTGCCATGCATTTGGTCAAATAGGTCATCTATGCACGGTAGAGGATACTTGTTCTTAATCAAGGCTTTGTTAAGCATACGATAATCTATACAAAGGCATAGATTGCCATCTTTCTTCTTAGCAAAGATAACTAACACTCCCCAAGGTGACACACTAGGTCTAATCAGTCCTTTTTGCAACAATTCCTGGAGTTGAGCCTTTAGCAGCTCCATCAACTCAATAGTAGTCATCCAATAAGGTTCTTTGTACACCAGTTCAAAACCAGGAATAATATCTATTGCCAAATCAAAAACTCTTTTCAAGGGCAGACCTGGAAGGTCTTCAGGAAACACATCCCAAAAATCATGGATCTATAAGGGTACGCTTCAAAAGAATTTTCCTTAGATTCCTTCTCCTCTTCATCTTTCACCTCCTCCATCTTAACTACAAACATCTAGCATCCTTTACATTTTTCTCTTTTCAATTGTGTCGCAGAAATTTGCCTGGTTTTCATTTCTCGATGAAAAACTTGGATAAGGACAACATTTTCATCGTCATCTAGGAATTATATTGTTTTGGAAAGACAATCAACTTTTGCACTATGTTGTGGTAACCATTTCATCCCTAAAATGACATCATAAGATCCTAGAGGTGTTACATATAGATTGATCTCCATGGAAAAAGTAGGTAGGATTAATCTGGCTTCAAACAAGCATTGCTCTACCTGAGCTCTTGACTAGTTTGCAAACTCTATTGTCCATGAATTAGCCATGAAACCAGCCTTCTTAGACATTTTATAAAGTATTCTAGGGTCTACAAAAATTTTAGTTGCTCTTGTATCTATAAAAATAGAAATTGGGGTTCCAAATAGAGTACATGTGGTTTCAATAGGAGTAACTTGATACTCATCTTGACGACTATCTAAAGCAACATGAATCCTTTGCTAAAAAGTCTTTTGTTGTGAAGGTAGAGGATTGCCTCGATAAGAATTACCTTGACTCTTTATGGGGCACTGGTTAGCATAATGATCTCCTCCACATGTGAAACACCCTCCAGGAGGACCTCTATTTCCTAAAGATCAGTTGGAATTATTATCATTCTTTTTAGGATTAAAATCCTTGTTTCCATCCCTAGATTCATTTCTCTTAAATCTAGAACTTTTACCATGGTTCCTCTCTTTGGACCATAGATTCCTTGTTCTCTAGCATGTCGTTCTGTCATCTCCATTCGGTAGGTCTTGGTGTGGATCCAGATGGGAGTCTAGTCTCTATGGAGCATGCACAATCTGCTGGGAATATTCCAATATTCATACTAAGATTCATGTCCTTGAGGTCCATAAGTTTGACACATATAGCGGCTGATAGGATTTTCTTCTGCTGAATCAAATGTGAGTTTGAAGATGCAACCTGTGTAGGAACTGGTTCCAGTAAACTCCAACTCACTTGCTAGTGGATAAGGTCCTTGAAACAAATCTCAAAACAATGAGTATCATCTGGAAAGAACCTGATCCAAGTGAATCGCAATCACCTGATTCCTGGCTTGACCAACCAAGAGCTATTGGTTGTATCCCTCATGCCTCTCACATGACATGTGCCAACTGTGAATACGACCCAAATGATGATCCTTAAGTAGGATTTAATAGTGTGGGTCCAAGTTCTAGTTAGTGGATGGGCTTGTCATCCACCAAAGGAATCTGTCCCTTCGTGTCAATAGACAGAGGTGGTCCACACCATGGTAAAAGGGAAAAGCATACGTGCCACACAGTATGCATGGGTTATCCTTCCCGTGACCAAAAAGAAGCTTTGTGTAAAGCAGATGCTTTAAGAGTCTTGTCTTGTCCCTCTTTTTCCTGTTTACAGATTATTGGGATCCTCCCGAGGAATCTTATCCTCAATGGATAACCCCACGGAAAAGAGTTGCTACATGTCGACTTCGTATGGCTAGATTTCAAACTTGGACTTAAGACCAAAAGGTTAAAGATATGCCTTGCCATCCTAGATAAAGGACGTAAGGCCGCCTCATTTCATCATCGAGTCTTGAGTGAGGAAGTTCTCCATCAAGTCTAGGAAGAGTCTTAGGAAGTGTGAAAGTTTGTTGGAGTCTTAGGAAAGGCTTAACGGATTAGAGTAGTATGCTCTTTCTGTAGATGCAGAAATCAGAAACTCAGAAGTCCTGAAAGCTATATAGTTTTTTCAGTTTGTTTATAGCGAGCATTGTAATATGAGAATATTGTAATCCTGATAGTATGAAGTTTATAATATAATGTTCCGCTTTGCATTCTCATTTGCAGTTGTTTCAAAATGTGGTATCAGAGCTTTTGAATTAATCTTTGCTTGCATTCTAGTTATAGTCTTTGTTTGACTATATCTCTCTATGAAGCAAGAAGTAATGTTCATCTGTATTACTCTCTGTAATGCTCCTTGTATTTCTCTTACCGTCATGCTTATGTTGTAAGTCCTTAACTGTAAGTCTCGTTTTTGCTATTGTTTGGCGTTTAGGGCCGTTGTAAGGCAATAATCTGGTAATATGAGCGTGAGTTTGAGCGTAAATCTTAGCACAGTAATGGATAAAGCTTCTACTTATGGATTGGGTATGGTTCCCAAAGATCACACTAGAGATCGTATTTCTCTTTTTGAAGGATGTTGAAGGACGACTCTAGTTAAATTTCTTTCGAGATATTTCTTGATACGTGTAGAGATAGATTTGAGCTTTTTCTCTTGTTTAATGGCTTTCTCAAAGACTTGATCCATGGTTGTGGGTCCATGGATGTCCACTTCTCTACCAATCTAAGTATTTAAGCCCATAATAAACTTCCTTATTCTAAATCTCTCATCCTTCTAATATTGTGGCACATACTTCAATAATCTGGTAAATTTTTCCCAGTATTCAGTGATAGTCATATCTCCTTGACAAATATTTTGGAAATTTGTTAATTTCTGGTCAAAGTAAAGTTGGGGCAACCACCTTTTCCTGAATATGACCATAAATTTATCCCAAGTTAGACTCAAGGAACTCAATCCTAATTCTATTTTCTTGTTCATCCACCACGTGGATGCTTCTCCTACTAACTAGTATGCTCCCCATATAGCTTTGGTGATCTCAAAATAATTTCTTATCTCAAAATATTTTTCCATCTCTATCAACCAAGCCTCATTTGCATCTACACTCATCATTCCATCGAACTTAGGAGTGATAACTTTCTTCATATCTTGGGCTAGTTCACTGGTAAGATGAGTTTTTGTCTCATTTTGAATCAGTGGGTCTTAATTATTTACTCTCAGTTCACCATGCAAATTGGATTCTTCTCTTCCTTCAGAGTGGTGTTCTTGATTGGTTTCTCCCCCTCTAACTTCATGTTCTAGGGTTTCCAACCTTTCGTTTGTTTTATTTAAAACTGATAAAATTTGATCTAATTTTGCCATAGGATTATTCTTAGGATCTGGGCCATCCAAGTTCCCTCCTGGGTTGCTTCTAGAATGTTCCATAACATTACCACACCTAATCATTTGCATAGAAATTTATCAAAACATGTAACTTTTTTATACACTATCATAAAATTACAAGTTCATAAATACAGAAACTCAATGATTCAACACATAAACATTTGCTTATTCTAAAAGCCAAAACTTTACTTTATTTGCTTTTTGGATTTTTACATCCTTATTCAAATACAAAACTTTTTTATTTTTCATGTATAAGAAATGTCTACATATCACTTTTTGACAAAGGAATTTCCTTGGGTTCCTCCTCTCCATCAGAATCAAGTAACACAAACTTACTGGGTGGATGTACTTGTGAGTACTCCATCAACACCTCTTTACCCATAATAGGTGCATCCTGACCACACCCAAAAGGCATGTCACGATGACCAAATGGTATACTAATCTTAACAATAGTAGGGGTTGGCAACCTTTTTGCCTCCTCAATCCATTTCCTCCTTTCTAGGCAATTATGTTTGAGTGCATCATCTAGTGTTTCAAAATCAATGAGCCAAGCTTACTTTGCATAGCTCACTGTTTCTTTCATCTTGGGTTCAAGAGATGGTTCTTTCTTAATAGTAATCTTAGGCATATCACGAGGTTTTATTTTCTTGGCTCTCTTTCTTGTCCTTTTCTTTCCTTCCATTTTGGCACAATAACAAATGTTTTATCATTAGCATATCTTGCCAATCTTGTGAAATCTGGCAATGAGCTCCAAGGTCCAAGTGTTAAACCTAGTAGCTCTAATACCATGTGTAAAATCCCAAATGGAATATTAAATATCATTAAATACAAATAATGTGAAAATCTCATTTTTTTTAATAAATAACTAAATCCAAAAATATAACATTTGCAATTTCCAAGTACAATATATATAATTTCAAAAGATGGTCACTTCACATGAGACTAGCAAATTTCACATATATTAGATGGTCGTATTCCTTATGACGTACAATTTTTATCAATTTCATTTACATAATAAGTAATGTTTTCTTGTCCACAAGCCTTCGACAATCAACTACAAGAGAGAGAGAGCATCACCATGGTGTTTTTCCTCCAACCACAGACCAACGGTCCCCCGCACACCTTCCTTCTAGAAATGGCCCTTCCCTTCGTGAGGGTGATAGATAATGAGAATCAACTGATTCTTTATGCCATCTGAGAACTAGTGATGTGTCCTAGATAATGACAATCAGGCTTACAACTCTAGTTTAGCTCTAGCTATGTATAACCCACTCTGACTATTTAGCTATCTGGTACATAGTGAACTGATAATGCAAGCAGTGAATTTTGCATTACTTTGGCCAAAGTTTCATATAAATAAAGTTGTATGGTCACTCACTATTTTCTTGACTTGGAGATAACATTCTTATAATTCAGTTTATAACATATATATGATAACACTCTTTGACTTGTTTATACAACATTAGCCTTAAAGACATACAATATTCCCTTATCTACTAGTCAACTAGACAAGTATAGGGTGAGAGATCAGGTGACTTATGCAACATACTTTAAGTCTTGCATCCTTGCAATCACGGGTCTATGACGTCCTCTCATCTACTCAATGGCTTGTCTACCTATTTCCATGCTCATCTATATTCTTCTTTAATAATATACAAGATATTGATATTTAAGTAATATGGATTAACAATTTAAACACTCTATCTTCCTTAATCTAGGAACATATATTTGACTCATAATCTATTGAAGATAAACAAAAACTTCATAAACCTATGTATTGAATACACTTCCTCATTATATCAAAAGAGAATTCTGAAAATAATAAGTAGTCTAAATCTTGACCTTTCATTTCCATAGTGAGTGTATCTCTCGACAATCTTGTGGCTATTCTTAGCCTAGATTTGGGTAAAAATAATATTCCTCTACAAAACTAGGATAAAGATAGTTTAAGATGACTCTTAGAATAGCATCTAAAACAACTTATACTTCTTGATGTATATATAGAAATAGTATTCTAATGCCAAGTGCTTCTACACAATGACATCGACTCATTTACTAGCTTTTAAGCTTAAAAACATACTTTCTACCTTTTTGGTTAGCTACTACTATGAGTAGAATACAATGATTAAAAATGACCTCTCGGATCTCTCAATATACCTGCCTTTGACCTATATTGAGTCGATTAAACTAAATCATGGTTTCCATTTAGTAGTCAACCTATTTACACAGTCGTCCATGTTTACACAGTCAGCCTATAGTTATACTAGGGTTGTAATACATGCATAACCTTTTTTGGCTGTTAAAATATCATAAGACATTAACTTGATACACAATCATTTGACTGTTGCACCACCGATACTCTTGTGTATTATTATCAGTAAGGAACGACATGTGTTTATAACATATATATGTATGATACTCCTAACTAGAGATATTAAAATGTATAGTGATTTCTAATAGTAACCACTATACAACATAAGATAGATATATCGTACAAAGTTTTCATAACTCTCTCAATAACCAGTATTCAATATAAGTTTGTAGAGATAATCCTCTGTTAAGGTTGAACAACAACAAGTTTAACTATCACTAAGATTCTTGATAGCCTACATGTCAATCAAAGGTTTAAACAGTAAACTACATACATGTCTTTACTTGCAGATATCGATGAATAAGAAGCCATGCAATTGACATATTCTATGGAATACGATAGGCTTACCTGTAGAGTGTAATAGGCAATATGTTCACCGAAGCCTTACTTCCTCCAAATACTTGCATTCCTAATCTTCTCCTCCTCTGACCTATGCTTTCGATCCTGAAGAATGATAATTATCCCTTCATTTCTCCAGCTCTCTCTTAGTTATGCACTGCATAGTAAATATATTCCACTATTTTATCTCCACTCCTCTGCGGCTCTCACATGCAGCAAAATATGGGAAGTATGGAGCTACTACTCCTTCGCCCACTCCCCAAGCATCTAGGAAGAATGCCTAGGGTGAAAAAGAGACTTTTACCTCTTTACTTGCCTAGGCTGAAAAAGAGACTTTTACCTCTTTACTAGACATTATTTTATAGATGTCACTAATGCATACTTTCAAATGCTTAATTATGCTTATTCATGATCATAATTATCGACAAAGGATTCTCGTAAAGTTGATTAAGACCTCTACGACAAAATTAAACTTGTTTAGTTGATTACTCACATCGACTTGACATTCAAAGACATACACTGCGTTACTATCTATCGACAAAGAAGATTTAGCGATTGACTTGGTGATGATAAAAATTGATAAGAATAAAATGATCTCAATGCTAAAAAAAATATCTCTAAGATGACAAGAGACATAGGGATAAGACTTAATCCAAAATTGACTTATTCTCTAATAAGTATATGTGTGTGTGATTCTAGATGGCTAAGGATCATTGTATTTGTGCAATCTAGCATCCTCTCCATGGTGATACTCTCTCTCCTCATCTTGGAGGGGGGAAAACACTATTCCAACATCCACCTCAATCGCACAATGGTAGTTAGTCCATTACATCATTTAACCACGTGATTAATAATAACGTCATAAACAATTATTCTTTGCATATAAACTAATATAAAGCAAATGCTTTTTTTATCATTCCTTAATCATAATATTTTCTTTGACTAACTATTTGTATTCTTGAAAATAAAGAAAATAAATATGTTGGTTTAAAAATGGGGTGTGACAAGAAGCAATCCGAGAAAGTTGTCAAAGTTTTGCGTACTGATAATGGTGGTGAATATGTCAACCATCATTTTGAGCAGTTTTTCACTTCAGAGGGGATTGATTTGTAACATTATGTTCCATACACTCCTCAACAAAATGGTGTTGCAAATTGGAAGAATAGGTCCTTGAAGGAAATGGCGAACTGCATGATACACTCCAGTCTCTTGCACCACAATATTGGATAGAGGCCATTAACTATGCTTGTTATATCTAGAACTATGTTCCTCCCCAAGTCTTAAAGGGAATTACTCCTTTTGAAGCTTGGAGTGGTTGGAAACCATCAATTAAGCACTTTTGAGTTTTTAGTTCTCCTGCATGGGCCCACATTCCTACAAAGAAACATAAGGCCTTAGATCCGTAGAGCAGACCTTGCATATTTATAGGCTATCTTGATAGTGTGAAGAGTTATCCGTTGCTCCACCCTACTACACACGATTTGTTCATTAAGAGGAATGTTTAGTTTGAGGAGGCCTCTTTGAGCTCAAATCCTATCACTTTTCCACCTCCTTCTACTTTGACATTAGAGTCACTTGGGCTACATGACAGATCTTTTGATGAATCAAATTCACCTGAGTAGATTCTTGATGATGAGGAGTCTTCTACCTCCACTTATAATGTTGAGAGAAATTTAGAGGATTCACCTCCTTCCTCTCCTAGTCATCATTTAAAGGGTGATGATTCTCCTCCAAATTCTTTGACTTCTGGTCTACTTTGGGCTAGACAGACCTTGCAATCTGTAGGTGATTGGGTTGGGAATCCATCAAACACCAGGCACACTTGTTCACAATTCCATGAATTCTCCACATGTCTTCATTGCTACTACCTCTGATCCACAGTCCTTTTGAGAGGCTTTTGGTATTCCTAAGTGGGATAAAACTATGTAGGAGAAGTATAGTTCCTTGATGAGGAACCAGAATGGGATCTTGTCCCTCTTCCTAAGGGAAGAAAACGTGTTCAATGTAAGTGGATCTATCAGACAAAATTTGCAGTAGATGGGTCAGTTGATAAGCATAAGTCTTGGTTGGTCACCAAAGGATTCTCCCAGGTTCCTAGGATTAACTACTTTGAGAATTTTGCACCAGTTGCCAAAATGAACTCCATCTGACTTATTCTTGCCATTACTATAGTCAATCATTGGGAAGTACACCATATGGATGTGAAGAGTGATTTTCTTCATGGTGACCTTCAGGAGGAGATCTACATGGAGCATCCACAGAGGTTCATTCAGGAATCTTCACTTGTGTGCCATCTTTGAAAGTCTCTTTATGGCCTCAAATAGGCTCCTCAGGACTGGTATACCAAGATGGACTCCTTATGATAGTTGGGTTCACTCGGTGCCATTCTAACCCAATGTCTACAATTTACAGTAGGATGATTCAGTCCTATTTCTAGTTCTACGTGTTGATGACTTATTGATCATAGGGAGCTCTTCATCTACCATTGAGGTAGTCAAAACTACCCTTCATGACAGGTTTTTGATGACTGACTTGGGCTTGTTGTATTAATTTCTTGGGATTAAGATCTACCAGTCTACTTCTGGGATCACCATCACACAATCCAAGTATGCTCTAGATTTTCTCTCACTTTCATATGGCTAACTATAAGCCTGCTCCAACTCCCTTTCTTTCTAGAGTCAAACTTGAGGCTCAGTGCTCTTCACCATTTGTTGATGGCACTTTGTATCGACAACTTATTGGGAGTCTCATTTATTTGACTCATATGAGACCTGACATTTCATATGTTGTAAACATGGTTTCTTGAATCATGTAGGAGTCCCATGAGCTCCACTAGAAAGAAACCAAGTAGATACTTCACTACATTCAGGGTACTCACAGTTTTGGGATTGACTACATAGTGAGCATTGATCTTAACTTGATGGACTACATAGATTTAGATTGGCCAAGTGATTCTCATGATCGCAAGTCTACTCTAGGTTATAGATTCTCACTTGGTTTAGGTCCTATTGTTAGTCAAGAAAGAAGCAGTCTGCTATTGCTCTATCTTCTACTAAGGTCGAGTATCAAGGGGTTGTGAATGTTGCTCCTAAGGCCATCTGGATTCAGAATCTTCTCACTAAGTTTAGGATCCAAATCAAATGACCATCAATCATATTTTGTGATAACCAGAGTGTCATTCAGATCTCATAGAATCTGGTCCAACATCAACAAACCAAACACATTAAGGTCCACATGCACTACATTCAGGAACTCATTCATGACCATGTCATTGACCTTTGCTATTATCCTACTTCTGAGCATGTTGTCGATATCTTCACCAAACCCTTCACAGAAAGTAAGTATCTTCATCTACAAGCTTTTCTAAGGGTGCAGGAGGCTTCATCTTCTAGGGGGCTTCTTAGTCCTCTCACTCAGAATCCTAACTCTCTCTACTCTGGGGGGTCTTCTCTCTCTTTTGGAGGGGCTTTTTCTCTCTTTTTTTGTGTGGGGGGGGGGACTTATTCTCTTTGGAGGGGATTTTATGACATGGGTACCTCATCAAGCTTCATTTTCCAAGACCCATCTTTTCACCCACCTAAGTTATGCTTAATGGGCGGTGTTAGTGTAGGTTTTTATTTTCTTAGTTGGGTTATTTATTTTCCTATATTCCTAGGTTTTTCCTACACATGTTATTAAGTTTGCTTAGCATTAATTAAGTGAGTATTAGTGTGAGTGGATCCAAGGTGTCAGCATCTTCCATGGGACTTGCACTTGCCTATTTTAGGCTATTGTGGTGGACTCTTCCCATTGGTCATATTTGCCACCTCTCCCCTCTCTTCTAGTCTATTTATACTCACCTCCTAGCTTGTATTTTGCATCTTTTGCTTTTGCATCCTCTTAATGTTATTTTTCTTCTAGAGCATTTGCATTACTCTCTTGGAGACTAACTCTATGTTGTTATTTTGATTTCGTATCATTTGCATTCATAGTTTAATATCTATTCATTTGCACTAGTTTTCTGGGTTAATCATCTTTTCAGATTCTAACAATTTTTGCACCTCTTCTTGTGTATCCCTATTGAGGGCATGTAGGAAGAGATTAATTCATGATGATTCAATATTTGGGGCACTAGTGGAAGAGTAGAGTACATGTCTCCACCTTGTGACAAAGTGAGCCATTGATTCGTTTAATTCTTGTTTCATGGTTAGGAATTCATGAATCCCCATTTTCAAGAGTTTGTTCATGTCGAAAGCTATGACAAACTCTCCTATTAATTGTTGAAATGAGTGAATAGAAGCTTTGAGAAGGCAATAGTACCAATCCAAGGTAATCCCTTCTAAAAATTTTGGAAATATTTTAGCAACAACCCCATCCCAAGGGAGGACTTCCCTTACTGTTGTAGTGTAAGCCTTTATATGAGAATTTGGATCTCTTTCTCCCTTGAATTTTAGAAATTTAGGGAGGGGACGTGGTAACATTACATTTCTTATAGCGTGGTCTAGTGGTTATTTTAGATACCTGAGGTATGTTCCTAGAAAATCACTTTGCGATTGTGGGGTTAATAACATTAGACCCATAGGTGGATTTTGATATCCAAGTGTTGAGGTGTGATTCGTCTAAATGTTTTGCTAGTTTTGCACGACTTGATTTCTATTGGGGAAAATGTCATTACTCCTATTTCATGAGTAGAAGTTCAAGTATGGGGGATTTTGAGATGCCCCCCGGTCTTGCTGTACTTTGTTGTTATCATGAGACCTTACTCTCTTGTCTTGAATAGCTCGTTCCTCTTCGAGAGTCCTAATTATTTGAACTAGTGTTGCAATAAGGTCTGCAGGCATTGCACTTCTTTGTGCCTCATCATTCCTTGGAGTTTCACCTCATGTGTTTTATATTTGTTCTCATCGTTCCTCTTGAAGAGCAATTCAAAAAGCCTCTTGAGTGTCCTTGGCTTCTTGCAAATGTCTCTCTAAGCATCTTACCTCATCATCTAGATGGGTATTTTGATTACTTATCAAAGGTTGGTCTATTGGATGGATTTCTAATCTCACTTGTACCCTTTGTGCTCTAGGTTGAATCATTGAATTTTGTTCCTGATGTAGAGCATCTAGGATAGTAGAAGCATGGTTCAAAACTTCACATGCAAAGGTCTCTCAAGACTCACTGTTTTCCTTAGATAGAGATCAAAACCTCTCATGAGGTAGGGTTCTAACTCACACTACACATTGTTCAAGACACAAGGTGAGAGGACTCCAACACACCTATCACCAAATGCTTAATTCCATCTAACATTTCCATACAACCCACTATGCAGGGTCTGCAGGACAGTAGCCTTATTGATTGTTATAACTTTGTTGTTCCATTAGGATAACAGCCACAATAACCTCCTTGGGTAATCCCCTTCAACACAACTCAATCTCATTTCAACACACCAAATCTTTAACCTGCACACATGCTAATGTCTTCACAAGTCAATAACATAACAACATGCCTATTCCCTTCTTGACAGTGACTGTTTCCAAAAGGACTGTCAGAGATAATATAAGGCAAAATGGATTGTTATCTTAGAGAGATTTCTTCATACTTCTTGTCATGGATCCCTGATCAAATCTAGGGCATCATACATCATTGACAAAGACTACATTTCACAAAATCTCCATTCCCACAGTTGGTGGACTTCATCTAACTGCTGTTGTCCAACTCCAAGTCACCAAACATGGTTTTGCAGTGTCATTTACTTGGAATCCTCAACACCAACCATCCTCCTGCCTCCAAGTCCTTTACCAGACCTTGAACCAACTAATATACAACCCATTCCACTGATCAGAAATAGAGAGGATCAGTGGAATGAGGAATAATCCATTGGGCTACTCAGACAAGCCCTAAGTTAGGTTTTTGGACAATCAAGAGAAAACTAACGACTTCTTCCTCCTAATGCAGTGTCAAGACTCCAAACTATGCTCAAATCAAAGATACTTCAAAGCTCTAACCATCCAATGCATACATGGCCTATGACAAATCCATACAGGCATGGGTACGAACCGGAAACAGTGAAAAAACACAGAAAAAGCAGAAAAGACAGGAAAAATAGTGATTTCTTTGTTCTTATTCCACTCTTATCGGATCTCTGCTTACAATCCATCCTCCTTGGCTTAAAATAAGCCTCATAAAATGTATGAAGTCATTTGGGGTCCAAGAAAACTACCCAAACCATCGAGTTTTTCTTGATTTCTAACTGCACTAGCTGACTGTTTTTAGAAACTGTCTTCTTTTACCGACTGTTTTGGTTTAGAATGCTTTTTAACACTTGGATTAACCTTTGGCAAGGTTCTTAACATACCTCCTAACCTTTGACATGCCTCTATAGGCTTACAAACATGAAGATTAAAATGACTTTAATGACTGTCCTATATGCCCCTACAAAGGCTTACATAAATGACTATTCAAAACTGCCTATTACAACATGATTGTCCTCCCTAGGACTACAACACGAAAATAGATACTAGTTACTTGGACATAGTCCCATAACAAACATGGCATTAAGCCTTATTACAACATTGAAAGGTCTTAAGGACCTTATTGAAACAAACAAAACAACTTGAAGATTTAACCAAATCCTAGATATCTTGGTGCTCCTACACCAGTTCCCAAGCAAGGTTGTTGAATGTTAATGAATGCCTAGGTTCTCTTTTGTCACCTCTGTAATTAGAGGCTTTGTAATCATAGCAATTTGAGATGGGTGTCATTGGATCAAGAGGCACACACCTATCAAAAGAGGGAGTTTTAGGTTCCCTTGAAGGGAGATTCCCTAGGTGCAATTCTGGTTCTGACATATTTGGGGTACCATAGACACCTTAGAATAAATGGAATGAATGAAGCAAAAGATAGCAAAGAAGATGGATGAAATGAGCACGAAAATAGAAATGAATGTGAAAGTGAGTGTGATTATGAAGGAAATGACATGTGAAGTGAAATTGTGGATTGAAAGTGATGAAGAATGAACTTTTGAAGTTGAAACGCAAATAACTCATCCTAGAAGGATTTTCTCTTCACATCAAGTTCACCAAAATATCTACTCTTTGAAACATGACACATGCACTATCATGGATTTTCTCTTCACATCAGGATCTCCTTACTTCTGGCAACCTCCAAGTCACTCTTTCTCTCATGGCAGAAGTGAATCAAGCAGGGGCAAGACTCAGGGGTTGTCCTATTCACTTAGGAGCAGGACCTCGTGAAGAGTGGTTGGCCTAATCAAGGGCCTATTGTTATTTTGGATTTGCCTTATTCTTTCTAGGGTAGTCGTGGTTGAGATAATGATATGACCTGAAGGGTCACTTGTGACTTATCTTTTGTTGGGGTTTCTAGTGTTCCAACATCTTGATGGGTGTATGTTGTAGTCGCTGATGTACCTTGTTTGTTGTAGTCTTTCTTCTATGGCTAGAACACATTGTCTTTGCTCCCTACGTTAAATCAACCTGAGCATGTGATCTTGTTCTCCTCAAGTTTGTTGTGCTAGTTGTGGTCTAGGAAGTAACTCTTCAATCTCCTCGAGGACTACCCTCACCCACTCACCTTTGATTCCAAGGCACATTCGAATGCTTGAATAGAGAGAGTGAATTCAAGTTGACCTAGAGTTGACTCTTTGACTTAGTGGTGTTAACTGAGGGTTTTCTAGGTGTTTTGTTGAGTTTGGTGAGCTTGTGATGAAATCAAGATGTTTTGACTTGTATTGATTTTGAGTTGACCTCGTGATGAAATTGATGGTTTGTGTGAGCTTGTTTTTCTTTTTTTAGTATTGAAAGGAAGCTAGGTGTGCGGAAATCACTTCCTACACTAATCTAATGAGGGAAGTAGAGTGCAAATTCTTTTTATCATTTACAGTTACAATGTTATTAACCCAACAATAGAGATATTATAGCAATACACAACACAAGAAAGAAGACAAAAGAGAGAGAGAGAGAGAGAGAGAAGATATACGTGGGGAAAACCCTTATGAGTGAAAAACCCCACACTCCAAAACATAGCTCAAATGTATTCTAGTAAACAATCAAGGTTACAATATAGTTTCTAATAGTTTCAGAGCCAATGCTCTTGCAGGATTCTTCGACACTCGTATTTGGAGACAATCTAGCAGCATAATAGTACCTGTCAATCACATAATACATCTCCTCTCAAAAGCACCTTTTTATATAGAAGATACGAGGCAAAAATGAGCCTATCTTGAGATGGGCATCCAACATGGCCTCATGGCCCAAAACCCATGTCTAAGGACACTTGTCCAACACTGCAGCATGGTAATGACACTTGTCATAACACCCCATCCCAAAATGGTCACCTATTCCCAAGTTGGGCAATGACAGATGCTCTTACAACTCTTACGACCATCATAGAATCTGTCATACTGACATATCTTAGAGTTGTAAGAGAATCTATCATACAAAGGCTAAAAATAGCATATTCTCTTACAACTTGTCATAACCCTCCTTGGGGTGCCCAAAGATGCCTTCTTCCAAGATGCCTTGTGACACATGTCTTCACCTGTCATAGAATCTTCCATTTACGACTCTTACGCGTCATAGATTTGTCATAGGAATCTGTCATAACCGTTTCAGTCAATATTCCCTTACACACTATCCAAGATGCTGACACATGGACAAATATTCCTACCACTAAGTGGGACGCCTATCTCCTCATGTGAGGACAAATTTACATGTAGTCACCTTCCGCGTAGGATGACACATCACCGTGCCAATTCCCACAAGATGACAATAGGGATTTGCATCCTAATTACAACAATAGGCAATAAATAAATAAATAAATACAATGAAATAATACAAGTAATTACCAAGGTTGAGACACCTTAATTCCCAACATTCTCCCACTTGTCGAACACCTTGTAAGAGCCAATGGAAATAACAAGATTTAACTGCTATAGGCCGAGAGGCCCATAGACTCTGAACACCATCTAAACTTCTCTATGCCCACTGGTTTCGTTGATGCATCCGCAACATTCTTTAAAGTGTCTACCTTCTCCAAATTCACCTTTCCATCCTCCACCATGTCTCACACAAAGTGAAATTGTACATCAATATGCTTTCTTCTGGCATGAAAAGTTGGATTCTTTTCTAGGCAAATCGCACTCTGACTGTCACAACAAATTGTAATCTATCCTGCATCAACACTAATATCTGAACATAATCTCTTAAGCCAAATGGCTTCCTTACAAGCATGAGTTGCTGCCATGTACTCAGCTTCTATCCTGGACAAAGCAACCACAGGTTGTCGCTTACTCATCCAATTAATTGCACCACCAAACATAGTGAACACATAGGCACTGGTGGATCTCCTGCTGTCAATGTCACCCACCCAATTAGAATCCACAAATCCACGAATACAAACAAAATGCGGAGGTCCTATAGCATTACCATGATAACATATGGAATACTCAGAAGTACCCCTCAAATATCTGAACACTCTCTTAACTACATCCCAATGTACCCGTCCAGGATTAGCCATAAATCAACTAAGGACTCCCACTACTTGGGCAATGTTTGGTCTTGTGCAGACCATAGCATACATCAAATTGCCAACAAGACTAGCACAAAGTACTATGCTCATGTCCTCCACCTCACTAGGATATTTTGGACAATCATTAATAGACAACTTTGTCCCCAAAGAAACAGGAACACATAATGGTCTACAATCTTCCATGTTGAACCTATCCAACACGATCTTCACATACTTACTCTGGCTTAACCAAAGTTTCTTGTTAGCTCTGTCTCTTTTGATTTCCATTCCCATAATGTACCTGGCTGCCCCTAGATTTTTCATCTCAAATTGTGCTGACAACTGAGACTTCAAATCAGAAATCATATTCTTACCATTCCCAATTAACAACATATCATCAACATACAATGCAATAATGAGAATCTAATCATTGTCAAAATTATAATACACACAACGATCTAATTTCGATCTTAGAAATCCAACTGACAACACAAAGGAATCAAACTTCAAGTACCACATCCTAGGAGACTGCTTCAAACCATACAAAGACTTTTTCAACTTGTAAACCAAATTTTCTTTACCTTTCTCTATGTAGTGCTCTGGCTGTGACATGTAAATCTCTTCCTCCAAATCACCATGAAGGAATGTTGGTACAAGTTCAGGGATGTTGCTAGTTAATGAAGTGAAAAGCATTCTTACAACTACTAGGACCTAGAGAAATGAGTTGCTAATATTCAAGCATAAAATAATTAAGAAAATGATACATGAATGCAAGAGGTTTGCAATAAGGTAAGATGTTATGAAGATAATCGAAGAAAATATTGATCAAGAAATGAGTGATATCAATGCAAATCTTCCTCATCTTTTAGAGTTAGCAAAGGTGAATTCTCAAATTTTGATTAATGAGGTTATTATAGATTGAAGCAATGCATTTATACATAAAAATTGGGGTGAATCTTACAATTTTAGAAAGGGAATTTTGCAAGGGTGTAAGAATAGATTTTGGCCATCATATGATCTTATAAAATGCACATTGAAAGAAATTAATGATTCTACAAACAAGATTGGATGTTGTTTATATGATGAACATAATAATTTGAAGTATGTAAAAGATGTCAAGATCTAGTTTGAAGGTGTATTGAAAGTAGAGTCACCTAGTGGGGGAATTTTGATTCTTATTCAACCACTAGGTTAATGAGAATTTGGGTTGCCTGTGAGGATTTTGAGAAGAAAGTGGTTGATTATAAGTAGATTCATGATCTCATTTTGGAGAATTTCATTAAATTTAATGTTATATTTGTGCATTTTCATGGTCCTAGTTCTAAATTGGTGAAGAATGCAATTAACAAATTTCAATTATATCAATAGAAGTAATCCTCAACAAGGGCGAATTGAAATGTTCAATGTGTAATGTGTAATATGAAATGTTCCATATTTTATAAAATGTTGTAATATTTGAAATGTGAAGGGGTAGTCAAATGAATCTTCACATTTTCTTGTATTTTATTCTTTGTGACTCTTGGAGGGAAAGACTCTTTGTCTTCCTTATTCTCAAATGTGCTATAAATACTTGTGCAAAGCTCATTGTAAGGGGTTCTACTTTTTGGGCATCTCTCCTGGGGTTTGGAGATAGATGTTTTCTTCTATTTCCTTTGGGTGGAAATTCACAAAATTGAAATGAATATAAGATACATATTTTCTCAACACTGTGGGTTTTTATAATTTTTATTTTCAAAGTATGAATTTATCCTTTTTCCATGGTTTCTATACATTTAATTCACTTAATGTTGATGTATACAACATGTGTTTAAACCATTGATATCTCACTGATGGCGAGGTGTTCTATGTGGTTGAGTGAACATAAATTTGTGCTTTGTAAGAATTCAATAACAATCTTGCACACCATTTTTCTTTGGAGATTACACCATCTCGTGTTGGGATTACAAACAAAGGATCCAATAAAGATTAGTTCTAAAGTCATTTCTATCCATTTATAGAATGGTGTATGGAAGGATAGAAGATAAGTTCAAATTAAATTTTCTTTTTCTAACCCTTTTTCTCTTCCTCTCTCTCTCTTTCATTTTCTCAAACTTGTATTAGTGTAGGATTTCAATGATAAATTACAAATTACAAAAGGCAATAAAATTTGGTGAGTGTGCATATGACTATTCATCTTCCATTATAATTTTGAATGAAATTGAAGACTGATATGGACATGTTTTGACTTGTTTTTCTTTCTTTATGTACCTATTTCCTAAGACATTTCTAGACTTCTATATACACTAATTATGTCTATGATTATCCTTAAGACATTGAAAGCATGAAGATGGGTATATAATATGTTGTTAATTAATTATGTGTGAATGGTTGATTGCTCATGAAATATGTTAGTACTTTATGTTGATTTTAGTGATAGTGATGCATAGATACCATGTGATATACTAACTCCTCACGTAGCAACAATGAGGCTTCATGTCAAGAAGATCACCAGACAACCCGCAGCCAAAGGAGATGCTAATATCCATAGTAGATGATATAGGCCCCTGCAGCCAAATGAAGAAGACCCCGAATTGATTGGGATGAGTCATCCATAACTCTCCACTCTGTGATGGTTATCTTTCGACAAATGATGCATTCTTAAATAATGGAGGAATCTTAGATCGTGCTCTATGTTTTATTTCTAGTCTCGATTGTTCTTCATGGATACTAGAGAGAGTTACAGTAGGACTGTACCATCTATGCCACCTTCATGTCAGTTTAGTTTCCTATTTCTAGTTTTCTTTGTAATAAAGTCCTCTTCCTACATTGTTGGATAATGGATAGTTATAGCATTTATTGTTCAGTAGTTTTGTTCAAATAGACAACATTGATCTCGCCTATAGGGGATTAGATTTTGCTTCATACAGGAGAGACAAATATATAGTATTAGTTTTCATTGTTGTATTTTTTGCTTCAGCATTCAATAAAGAAATACATGTTTTAAGTTATGTTAATGATTACAAAGTTATAGTAAAGATTTAGCTAGATTTCATGGGATCATAGTTACTCAAGCAGGCCACTTGAGGTACTGTGTCTCTCCACTTTGTTTATATGTTTAGTTTATGATTATATGTCTATATAAGTGTGATTAATGCATGTTGTAATGAGTCGTGTTATGAGAATTATTTAGACTTTGATAAACTATGTTGTTAAGTCTTATTGAGTCAAGGTGATCACCGAACCAACTGTTAACTACTCTTTTATCTAGAAGTTACATAGGACCATTTAATTACTTCTATATTGAATAAGCTTTAGTTATTTCCTACCAGTCCTGTTTACTTAGTGCATTGTCAATCCTTACAGTTGGAACTATGTTTTCTTTTGTTAGATTATTCCCTTACACAACCTCTAGATTAAAAATTAGAAATCCTTAATTGTACACATAGTACAGACATCATCCAAGAAGATTACGATTCCCTGGTTTGACAATGTAAATGCAAGACAATATATAGCTAGTAGGTTGCTTGATATATGATTTGTTGGTCTGTTGAGTAGTGTGCATTGTTGAAGGCACAAGAGAACTGAGAGAGGGGGGTGAATTAGTTGTATTAAAAACTTCAAACCCTCATAAACATAATCACATCCACATCAATTCACTTAAACCCTTAATCTGTTATGAAGTTTAAACATGAAAAGCAAATAACAGAAACTTAAACACATCAACACCATGCACAACAGAACACCATATTTTTACATGGAAAACCCTAAAAGGGAAAAACTATGGTAAGTATTAGCTCACAATATAATGTAGTAATAATACTGAATTACAAAAGGCTCACTGCCATAGAGAGAATGCTCACTGCAGGGGACTCACTGCCCACTAAAAAAGAAAGAAAGAAGAAAAGAATGGCTCACTACCAGACTTTGAACTGATATAGTTGCGTCCATCCTATGCATGAAGTTCAACTCTAATGAAGCTTATTATACACCACAACATACACAACACCTTCACAGCATCACCAAAAATTGTAGATACATTCTGCTCACTAGATCTGGTAGCCTAACACATGAAAGCTCTTGCTGCCCTAATCAAGTTCACATCACTACATCATATCCCCCATTCGCACACACACATCCATGAATCCTTGACGCTTATTTATACCATCATTACCCTTGGAACAATCTTCAAGGTTGGCAACACAATCTTCACTCCTTAAAACAATCTCCAAGGTCAACAAATACATAATATTTGAACTAGGTCTGGACCTAAACTCTCCATGGCACATATTAATGAAGGAAAACCACTCTATGCCTTAGCTTAGACCTAAATCTATCCAGGCACGCTACACAACACTCACATAATCACCAAATCAACTCCGCAAATATTTAAGGTCGGCCAAACAGTGTAAACATAAGGAATTCTTGATCACATGCTTCCACAATCACAACCATAACTTGCAGACCATACATAGGGCTTTAAAACAATCTAGAAACATCCACGAACATCTTGAATTCACTTGGAAACCAACAAATTTAGCCACAACAACTTTCACCTGAACACAACAACATTGTCGAACTCTGCCACACAATAAATTGCTTTCCGGAGCACCAAATCACAAACCTTTTGGAAGGAAGATAGGTAAAATCCTACTGAACACATATCTAGAACTACAACACCTAAAACCTTTTTGCAAAGGAATGTGGAGCAAAATACTTTCTCCCAGACACCTCTGCACAACTCAGAAACACTGTCAAATATTGTTCTCAAATCAGTGAACATACCTTTCACACTACAGCAATCTAGAGCACCAAATTCTAGATTTAGCATCTTCAAACACTTCTTGACAACATATCCAAACCACACACTCAAATCTCCAACACAGAAGAAATGAGGAGCAAAATCTCAAACAATATTATGTAAGCCTGAAGACTCTTCAACACACTATTTTCAGTATTAATCAAATTTTCTCAAAAGCACTTAGAAACTCAGCAACAAGAACAATCTACTAACATCATGAGAACCTCTACAAGGTATTTAAATCACTTTAACACAACAAAATAATCAAATAACAACTGCAACATCAGAAGACACAGTTGACACCAATGACAACACAAACATGTTGACATCAATGACAACATTGATTAGCACATACTTGTAACATGCATACCCTTTCTACATCAATGTATTGATTAATAATGGAGTTCAACATTTTCGGCATCGTTACCAAGGATGGTGCTAAGGTTTAGAGTTTCTAAGTTCTTTTTGAGTTATGCTTGTACTTGCTTTACTAGGAAATAGTATTTTTCAGCATTTAGGATCACTTAGATATTTAATCCATTTCCAAACTATTCACTAAAATGGTGCAGGAACAGAGCCATTAGCTTATACATTATTGTATGCGGTGGCCAAGAGACCATAGAAGGAGGTTTCTTTCAACTAGTTCAACAGAAGAAGAAGAAGAACACTTTGAATTATCCCTTGGTCTAGAGGACACTAAGGGTTTTGAGGATAGTGCAAATTGGAACCAAGGCATCATGGCAGAAGAAGTAGTAGAAAACCCATCTGAACCAGTTACCTTTGCCTTTCCTATCTCAAACCAGGAGAGAGCTAACACCTTGAAAAATATCCCTCCTTCAACTCTACCAAACTTTCATGGGCTAATCACTGAAGACACAAAGACATTTCTCTTTGAGTTTGATGTACTATGTAGGAGTTATGATTACACTATAGATGCATACAGACTCAAGCTCTTCCCAACCACCCTCAAGGATGTTGCACTACGTTGGTCTATGGGTTTGGGTGAGAATTACAGTAACCACTTGGGCCACCATGAAGGAGAAGTTTCTGCAGAAATATCAGGATTATTGTCCTGGTAGAAATATGAAGGGGGTGACATTTTTAGGATGTCACAAAAAGAAGATGAGCCCTTGGAAGATTATGTTGAGAGATTTCAGTTTTGCCTCAAAATTTCAACGTAGAATAGGCTTTCTCTAGAGTCACTCAAGCTAGTCTTCCTAAAAGGTGTGAGCGAAGAATGTATGGATGCACTCAATTTAATTGGAGCAGGGGATATGTCTCAACTCAAATTTGATGAAATATGTCAAATCTACCGAAACTATTCATGCTCTACTTTAAAGAAAAATAAAGTTTTTAGAACCTTGACTATGAGTAAATCATCTACTGGAATCTCTAGAGTAGAGCTCAGTAATCTCCTGTCAAACATGAAAGAGGATATCATAAGCCATCTGGCAACACAACTGGACACTCTACACATAAAGAAGAAATAAGAGGCATCAAAGGCAGCTTTGAGTGAATAATGTCCACATTGTCGACAAAAGAAGGCTAATTGCCAATGCAAGGGTCTTGCTAGTATTTCTAAGGGAAAGAATGAGAAAGTAGATTTCCAAGCTATAGAAGGTGAAGAAGGTTAAGTGTTCTACATTGCACAATGAAGGTCATGGCAACAAAGATAAGGTATGCCTCAGGACCCCTTGACCAATTCCATGTCATTTGCACCACCTATTTCAAATCCTCATAATTGGAACAATGCACCTTGGTATGAATGGCCACATCAACAATGGGAAACCATGCCACCTAGATGGACCCAACAGCAGGGGGTATGGCCACAACAACCATTCCAATCCTCAAATTCTAATCCACAATAGCAAGTCAATCAAAACTCATGGCCACAACAGTGGCATGGGAACCAAACTTGGTAAAATCCAAATATGAGCTACCACAGCCATAGTAAGCCCTACCTCCACAACCTGCCCTTATGCCAAATGCAACCTCACCTACTCCTGCCCTGCATAGAGCCACTCAATTACTGGCACAACCTGCACCTAACCATAACAACAAGCATGTTAAATAGGCCTATGCTAATGAGGCCATCCAATACCAAACCTATACGGTTGAAGTTAGTGATGTGCACATGCGCTGAGGAAAGATACTTGTTGGACCTTCATTACCACTCATCATAGAACTTCCTAATGAGAAACAACCCTCTATCACTGACAACCATTTGAATAACTAGCAGAAGCCTTCTGAGAAAATCTCTCTACAAAAATAAACCATTACCAGGAGCCCTACATTTCCAGAGAGATTAAAATTGCACATTCCACCAACTCCATCTGAGCCTGATTTTGATTTCATGGGGCAACTAAAAAATGTCTGTTAAAATTCCTCTCATCCAAGCCATCAAGGATGTACCCATATATACCAAGGCTATAAGGGAGTTATGCCTTAAGAAACCAAAAAAGAAGAAAAAAGACCCTCAAATAGTGCATGTTATAGGACAACTTGCTAATATCATGTTAGGTAACTTGGTGTTATGTCAGAAAATTTCCCCTTGGGGGCTTTTCCCTCTTAAGGTTTAGATCCCAAGTCCTTAGAATGCATTATAAGTATCTTTCATGTTAATTTTGAATCCTAATGAGAAAACCCTGAAGTCTTATGGAAAATACGACCTAGGGGATGCTATTTTGATGACTCCTAACCAAAATTAGGAGGGTGGACTTGGGTGCGAGCGCCCTAGTCTTGTCCCATTTTGGGTCAGCTGTAATTTCAAATGTCTGTTTTATGACTGTTACTTAGGTCCTATGCTAACATCTTAAGTTTGAATTGTGAAATTCTTAGCGAGAATGTTTGTAGTTGCATATATAAGCATGTTTAGTGTTTCATTTGCAATAGAAGATGATTGTGAACTTTTGGCTAACTTATGATTTTAGAGGATTCATGTTATTCATTATTGCAGAGCAGAGCATTGTTATTGTGTTTGTGATTGCATATTTAGCTTCATCTTCTCATGTGATTGAAGAGCCTTCATTTATGTGAGATCTACACTTCTAATGTGATATTTATTTGTGTTTGAATCATTTATCATTTGGATTTTACCTCTATCCCATAGGGATATGCACTCTTTATTTGACAATGGTGTTTGGAAGACTTGAATGTCTCTCTGGGGGCTTGACCGAGACAAGCCTCTAAATACCACAACCCCCAACCACTCTCCTTGTGATTATAGGTTATAGGTTTCGCATCTTGGCAGAGTGGAGTTGCACAGAACAGTAAGATAGTGTGCAGATTCTGAATCCCTGAAGAAAAGGATTGCTTGGACATAGGCATTAGTGGCAGTGTCCTCTGGAGTTGCAAAAACATAAATCATTATGACAGTGATAATCAGCATTTGAAGAGGTTCTGACACCTTAAAAAACATTTGGCCTTGGACTTGGGCACTAGTGGTAGTGTCATCTGCATCCTCCAAGGTAGAAAGGGAAAATACAGTAATCATCAGTGTTGGGAGGAGATCAGGATTTCGCAGAGAAAACAATACCTTGGATAGGGGCTTTAGTGGTAGTGCCCCTAACTACTCCGCATTCTAAACTTCAAAAATGGTCAGTTATTAATTTGTGCCTACTACCTTAGTCTACAAGGATTTTTTGTAATTCATCAGTTTGCTTATTATTTTGCATAATTAGGGTTTTAAGGGTATTCGAGCATTAAATTGAGATATTGATTGATAACATATGAGCTTCCACATCATCTAAACTTCCACATCGTTCCAAGTGATAGCCTAACCTATAGGTGAATCCTCTTGCAAAAGTATGATTCAACTTGATTGATATGTCCTTGAATGTTTGTACTGAAAGGAAGATTTAACCCACATATCCATTGAAATTAAAAAACCCCTCTTTTCATATTAAACACTTGGTTGTTCCAAAATATGCAGATTCTGGAAGCCCTGTGGTTGATGTAAACATTAATGGTACCCTTATCAAAAACACCTCAATTGACCTAGGTGCAACCATCAATGTAATGACAAAGGAAACAATGAATAACCTTTAGTTGGATAACCTTAGACCTACTCCCACAGTACTACAGTTGGCAGATAGGTCCATTGTCAAGCCAGAAGGGGTTATTGAAGATCTTGTAATTACATTAGATTCATGGGAATATCTTGCAAACTTTATGGTCTTACAACCCAAGGCCAGCCTAGGAGGATATCCACTCATCCTAGGGAGACCCTGGTTGGCAACAACAGATGCCTTCATAGGATGTCGGTCAAGGAATATGATAATTTCCAATGGGAATGTAACAAAAAAATTGGTCCTTTATCCACCTGCTCAACCTTTTGCTGATATGGAGCAATCTATTTGGCCAGACTTAGGGGATACTGACCAATACTCTCTTCAAACAATAATGTCAATTGAATGAGACCCACTACTAGCTATCCAGGATGAAGATGAAGTGCTTTCCAATGTCATACAAAACAATTATGGAATAGACATACAGCAAGACCCATATCTAATATGTCTGGCCTGCCCCCTACAAAATATTCTGCCTACAATCAATACTCCAGCCTATTCTTCCACCAATAGTATGTTTCATCAGTTATTGCCTCATAGTTGTCATCTCAACTTATCAGGGTTGGATATTGCCTCTGTAATTGCCATGGCAACACCAGTTGACATTACACTAGGCTAGACATTTAACATCAACAGTGAATTAACATTTGTCCAGAAAACCGAATTGATAAAAATGTTGCAAACCCACAAGACAACATTTGCATGGGATTATCATGACATGAAATGAATTGACCCTAACCTTTGCATGCATAGGATATACATCAATGAAGGGTATATACTAGTTAGGCAGGCTCAAAGAAGGATGAACCCTGCAGTAAGAGACATAGTGAAGAATGAATTGCAGAAATTGCTAGATAAAGGATTCATATATCCAATATCAAATAGCCAATGGGTATCTCCACTAGTAATAGTACCAAAGAAAGGAGGTAAGTGGTGAGTTTGTGTAAACTACAGATAATTAAATATTGCCACTAGGAAAGATCATTTCCCTCTTCCTTTCATTAACTAGGTCCTAGACTCCTTGGCTGGGAAAAAGTATTTTTCTTTCCTTGATGGATTCAATGAATATAACCAAATCAAGATAGCCCCTAAGGACCAAAATAAGACCACATTCACATGCCCATGGGGGACATATGCCTTTTCCATCCTTCCATTTGGACTTTGTAACGCACCTGCCACATTTTAGAGAGTTGATTTAAGCATCTTTGCTAACCTTGCCCATGAATCTATGGAAGTATATATGGATGATTTCACCACTTATGGAGAGTCTTATAAGGAGGCCTTGAAAAAGTACTACAAAGATGTCAAGATCATAACATGTCCTTTAGTCATGAAAAGTGTTTCATGATGATGCAAGGAGTAGTGCTTGGTCACTTTATGTCCAAAGCAGGCATTCAAGTGGATCCACACAAAATTGAAATCATTTCAACCATACATGTTCCTCAAAAATAGAAAGATGTCAGAAGCTTTCTAGGTAATGTAGGGTATTATAGAAGATTTATAAAGGACTCCAGTAAAATTGTTGCTCCTTTGTTTGTCTTACTCTCTAAAGATGCAAAATTTAATTGGATAGCTGACTTTCAGTTATCCTTTGACAATCTCAAAGAGTCATTAACAAAGACACCTGTACTCAAAAGATCTAATTGGGCAATACTTTTCCATATACATATAGATGCTTCTGATTTTGTTGTGGGAGCTGTGTTAGGACAGAAAGAAGGGAATGTGGAACATGCAATTTACTACATCAACAAGAATCTCCAAGGTGTTGAACTTAACTATATTGTCAATGAGAAGGAAATGTTAGTTGTTATTTATGCCATCAATAAGTTCAAGAATTATATCACTGGGTATCCTATTTCTATTCATACTGACCATGCAGCAATAAGATACTTTATGAACAAACTAGTGGTAAGTGGCAGATTCATTAGATGGTTACTGCTCCTTTAGGAATTTGATATCACCATTGTGGACAAAACAGGGAAGGCCAATGTTGTTCTTGACTTCCTCTCCAAGCTCCCTAATTGTAATGAGGACCTAGTCATTGATGATTCTTTTCCAAATGAACACTTATTTGCATTGACTAAACAAACTCCTTGGCATGTAGATATAGCAAATTATCTAGTCACAGGGAAAACACCTCCACACCTCTCACCAAGAGAGAGGCACTACCTTATGGAGTACAACTTTCCTTATTCGTGGGTATCTGGTTACCTCTTCTACACAAGACCTAATCATATTATGAGAAGGTGTATTAGAGAGGATGAAGTATATGACATTCTCAAAGCATGTCATGATGAACCTTGTGGTGGACACTTTGCAACTAAGAGGACAATAGTCAAAATCTTGAATAATGGGTATTATTGGCCAACATTGCATAAAGATACAACTTTCTATAGAAGAAGATGTGACCCATGTCAAAGAATGGGTAGACCTAAAACAAGTGATGAAATGCCTCTACAACCAAAACTAGTGGTCACACCATTTGACAAATGGGGCATTGATTTTATTGGACCCATAGATCCACCCTCTAATCATAGAGAATATATACTTGTTTGCACTAATTACCTCACAAAATGGGTAGAGGTGAAAGCTTTGATAATAGCCAGAGATAGTAAGGTTGCTACATTCCTCTATGAGGAAATATTTACAAGGTATGGTGTCCCAAGGGAAATAGTCACAAATCAAGGACCATAGTTTACATTTGCATTGATTGCTAGCATTATTTAGGAGTACATAAAAAGCCCACTCCCTATCATCCACAGTTAAATGGTCAAGTTGAGGTCACCAATAGAGAGCTTGAAGCAATATTGACAAAGACAGTTCCATTACATAGGAAAGATTGGGCAACAAGACTCTCTGAAGCAATTTGGGCATATAGAACTACATGGAAGACAACTATAGGGTACACACCTTATGAGCTAGTTTATGGGAAGAAATTTGTCCTTCCTATTGATTTTGAATACAAAACACTGAGAATAATTGTCCAACTTGGGATGGACCTATTAGCAGCTCAAAAGGAAAGGTTGCACCAGCTTAATGCCTTGGAGGAGTTAAGGATGGAAGCAGTTCATCACATTGAATTAGTACAAAATCATAGAATCAAATAGCATGATCAATATATCAAAACAAAGGACTTTCAGGTAGGTGATTGGGCACTCCTCTATGACTCCAGGTATAAAGATCATAAGGGAAAATTATAGACCGGGTGGTTAGGGCCTTATAAGATCAAAGAAGTTTTCCCAAATGGGGCAGTCCAATTAACCATGATTGATCAAGTTAGATTCTCACTGATGCTTAATGGACATCAATTGAAGTTGTATAAGAAGCCTTTGAGTAAAGTTACATTTCTCTAGCAATTACAGGTAGATATGGATAATGAAGTTCCACAACCCCTTGCCTCAAAAGAGGCCTCCAGCCAAGTAACAGCTAAGCAAAATGTTACAACAACAGATCAAGTTGCCATCTTGACTAACGTTACATAGTAGGTTTGAGTTCTACACACTTTGTACATAAATAAAATCATAATATAAAAAAAACCACAAACCACAGACATCACAATGCAATAAAACACAGTGATCCTCCCCACCTAATCATTCAATCAGAAGTTCAAGCTCCATCACTTCAGTTACCATTCTACACTAGAGCTTTCCTTTGGCATCCAGCCACTTCACTGAAGGGACCTGTAGCTAAAGGCAATCTGTTGTTCCATGAGACATATCCTTGCTGCACTCGCATCCATGAGTTGTCATTCACTTGGGACCTGTATAGGCTGCACCTGCAGCCACTACACATAGGACCTATTCATTTCACATTTTGATTATGTGCATGCAACCACTATTGCCTGCAGTACCTTTTCTCATGGCATCCACATGCCGCATGTACTTTCCTACTATGTGTTGACTACTACACATTCCGTCAACACACCTCTTCACTATCACATCATTGTAATTCGCTCCGGCTCATTCGTCGAGCACATCAACTCACTCTGCTGGATGCAATCATTTTGCATGCAACATTTCCAATTTCAACATCACCTCAAAGGTATTTATCTTGCTATTTCTTTAATTGGCATTTATTGCTTCTTATTGTATGACTTTCATAATTTGCACATCATTAATTTTACATATTATATCTCTTCGACATGCTTTAAACCCCTTCTTCTGTACCACTGGTCTATCTTCTCATTTGAGGACAAATGAACTTATAGTTGGGGGGATATTGAATTATTTTACATACATTCAAACTTCTTAAGTCTCTTACTCCATAATTATTACCATCTGTCGCATAACATATAAGCCAACAAACTAGCAATTGGCAGAAGCAGACTAGTAATAAGGTTCTAGTGAGTAGAATTGGACAGAGAACAGGGGATTGAGAGTTTTCATGAGACATCATGATGGGTGGTGATCTAATTAGGAGAGAACCTACTCTTCACTCAACTCTATTAGTTGATAGGGAGTGCATGCCTATTTTTCAATAGGTGGGATGGTTGGAATATTTTCTCAGGATAATAAAGTATAATGAAGACATTACCCAACAGTTTGCAAAAACATTCTAGAATGAGGAAGCTACAGTGAAAGGCTTACAGGTTGACACGACTGTAGCTGTTATAGCTGAAGTTACAGGGCTACAGGAAGTTGGAGAAGAATTCCTTGTAAGAGATGACACCATTTCTGTAAGGGCCAAGTTCATACAACCAGGTGAAAGGATGGAATCTACATCTCAAGATACCAAATGACTCTCTTTACCCTAGTTATGGGCCTCTTTTGCTACCTATATTATTAAATATCTTACCTATGATGGAAGGTAATTTTTTCTTTATACTGTGCATTTCAAACTTTTGGGCCATCTCCATCACAAACGGGTAGTGAATGTTCTAAAATTTTTTGTTCAATTTGTTAAAAAGGGTGTCAGTTGAATATAGAAGGAAAAATTGTCAATCTTCATTGTCTTATCATCGTTTAATTGTGCTATTATTAAAGAGTAGTTTATCTATTTAGTATCCTAAAATTTCTTGGGAACATTTTCTTGAAATTAATCATGTTAATGAGGGATCTGTGAGGATTGATCTAGAGAGAGAAGAAGAGGCATAGGTAGGAAATTTACAAATAGGGGAAGAAGAGGAAGCACCTACAACCTCTTCTCACCCAAAAGCTTCACCTGCCTGTTGCCATGTAACTATTGAGGAGCATCCAGCTCTAAACTCTGGCAATCCTATTGAAAAACCTACTAGTTCATCCACACCTGCAGTCTCACCAATTTCAACCCCCTTGCCAGAACATGAATCCTCATAGACTTCTAGCCACCAAAAGAAAAAGTCAAAATGAAAACCGCATCTTGTAGCTTTTAGCTCACCACTCACAACACCTGAAACTGCCTATGAGACCCCTTCTGTTTCAAAGCCCACCAAGAAAAGAAAATCATCCTCTTCCTCATCTAGAGTTAAGAAGAAACAAAGAGTCCCTACTTAATCATGTAGGTGTTCAGATCGCCTAAAGGAGAAAGAACTTTCAAGGGAACATGAAAAGAACAATGTAGTTGATATTAACACTGATATAGACTTCGAAAGGGAGCATCTGTTTGTTGATAGGGAGTAGAAGAATGTGGGTTACACACTCATTCTAGAGTCTGATGCAGAGTCTAAGGAGAAAGATGTATATATAGCTAGGAAAAAGCATCAACCTTCCCTTGAAATCAAAAAATTAGATTTCTCAGCCTCTCAAGATGAAACATGGGAAGAAGAATTGTTGTTAGATTCTAAAGGCACAACAGAGGGTGAGAAGGATGAGTTACAGCTAGCCTTGCAGAAAATTGCAAAATTGGAGAAACAATTGAGGGATTATTAGTAAAAAGAAACAGGGTTGAATGAACGGGTTAGGAAGTTGGAGGATCAGCTACATGTCTTCTAGAAATAGGGGTTGGGACTAGAACATTTGGCCCAATTGGCCATTATAGAGATCAATAGAAGGAACCTAGAGCCTGTAAAATCAGAAGAGCAGTCTAAGGAGCCTACTCCACCCACCTTATTTACAGTTACCCTACAACTATGGAATGAGAGATAAATTAGTAAAAGAGCAAGGTGAATTGGAGGAGAAACATAGCAAGGAGATAGAGGTGAAAAACACAGAAATAAAAAGATTGAAATTCAAAGTAGACAGAATGGCATACATGATTGTTCAATTGATGAGGTGTCAGCCACCTACAAGAGTTTATTTCCTATATCTACAGGAGTAGTATCTGAGCTTTTAGTTTAGCTAACTTTACAGTGATGCCCCTGTCTCCCCTTTTACACCTACCTTATTTCTAACATCTTACCAAAAAGCTACCCCTGAAATGCAAAACCAACTGTGTGAATTCTACCTACATGAACTTGTCATTCCATATGACACTCACTAGAATCCCCTAGTTGTTATCAGGGATGTGCGGTTGAAGACCCTAGCCTCATTCATTCAAAATGAGCATAGGAGGGGAGAGTTACTATAGTAGTATAATGAAAGAGAGAAGTCACTTCCTCTCAAATTAAGGGCAGAATCCCGAACTCCCCAAAAGATAGTGGAGGAATGGGTGGACCTGATTGAACATCAAGAGGTAGAAAATAAACTCCTAGAATGTAGAGTCATGGATTACAAGAAATTCAGGGAATTGGCTGAAGGAATTGGTAAGGAAGCTTTGGCTTTCTCACAAGGTAGATGGAAAGAATTGACACTGGCATTTCAAAGGAAAGAGCCTCATTCAGTATTTAACCTCTCAACAGTAATCAACAGGGCACAAAGATATATAAGATCGACCAATGAACATGGGATAACCTAGTTACCATTAGTATTCCATCCTCCCCTACTTCTTTATGCTATTCCACATTGGATGGGGCAGGGGATGGATCAAGCAGCAGAAGAAACCAGGTGGAATAGGTTGGTAGAATAGAAGGACTTCTATCTCAAACAGGATAGAGAAGTAGAAGAACCTACAGAGAGAGATAGATCTTCAGTACAATATGAGACCTTGATTGCTGGAGGGCCATCAACATGATTAGTTGGGGGGTGTGATGAGGCCATGTTTTGTCTTGTTTTTCTTGCTTTAAGTACCTATTTCCTAAGACATTTTCAGATTTCTATGTACACTAATTATGTCTATGATAATCCTTAAGACATTGAAAGCATGAAGATGGGTACATAATATGTTGTTAATTAATTATGTGTGAATGGTTGATTGCTCATGAAATATGTTAATACTTTATGTTGATTTTAGTGATAGTGATGCATAGATACCATGTGATGTACTAACTCCTCATGCAACAAGAACATGGCTTCATGTCATTGTTGTGTGGTTACACAACACGCCCCATTTTGACTTGGCAAAACAGGGACCCAACTTTTCTTTTGGCTTGTGTTGTCTGCTTTCTGGCGGTTTGGTAAAATCAGTCATGTTCATCATCATGTGGAGTCAAGATGAGGTAAGCCCCAATATGAGGTCAGTCTGTCAAAATTCGTATTTCATATATATGACCACATATTCTAAAAGAGCATTAAAATTCATGCAGGTTTGCTTTTTACATCACCCTGATATTCATCAGGATGTGAGAGTTATGAACAGTCAAAGTCTTGGTCAAACCTGATATTCACAAAAAGAGGGTCATATTTTATAACCTCAGTTATGCTGTTTGAAGAACATCATCATCATATTTGAAATGTCCCCCCCGATAATATCCTGCGGTTCAAATATCTGGACGTCAACTTTAAGTGATAGTAAGTCTCCCCCGTCGAACGGTCTTTTGTATCGCGAGCATCATGTTTTCAAATGTAACCCGATATTCGTTAATATCATCCTGACGCAAAATATCACCCTAAATAAACATCCTGATGACATCATCTGAATCCGATAAACAAAAAAATAAACATCCTGATGACATCATCATCATATTTACATTTCGACAGGATATTTTGTAAACATGATCATGTTCACCCAATGTGACGATGACGTCATGAGGCATTTCCAATACAAAGAACAAATATCATGATGACGACATCTCGATATTCAAGAGGAGAATGAGTAAGTTTGAAGGTCATCATCATATTTTGAAATATCACCCGATAGACCGAAATATCCTCCTGATGTGCTAAAATGTAAACAAAGGTGCGTTGTCACCCGAATCTTGTCGCGATAACAATTTCAAGACTAGGGAGGATGATATTGAAACTCAACCTGATATTTATGAATATCATCCTGCCCTCATGATATCTTGTCGTATGAATATTACCCCGCTCCCTTTGCCGCCATTGCCATTAAATGCGTGCAGATATGGTAGGTGATTCCCGCCGACCCCGGAACCCAATGAAACGTCTGGCGAGATCCTGAGTTTTCGCACGAATGATCAAAGATTGTGATCTAACTTGTCAGAGTTACCCTAAGTTTACCCTAACTGCGAGGTTAAAAGGTAATTCAACCGCCATTGTTACATTTACCTGCGTTAAAATTGTTTTACAGAGCACTAGCCTCCATATCTGCATAACAGCTACCATTGCGCAACTGGAGCTCATAAACTGAGGGAGGAAGGTGATCAGCAGCTGAATCAAGAGTGTCTTAGAGATATACTGGTATAAAAAGAAATCGGCATAACTAGGTAAGTAAACTGAAACCCTCATCATGTTGTTTCTATATGATGCTGTAAGTTCTGGTTATGTATCTATATGAATAAGTAACGTGAAATTGGTGCAATAGGCACGATATTTGCAATATGTATGCATACATATCCCTGTTGTGAGAGGAGATGTTGTTAATTGCAGGTATCCATGGCTAAAAAGCGCTTAGTCAAGTGTCAAGAGGAATTCAGCAGGCCTATGTTCTCTTCACAGAGAGGGGTCCTGTTTAAATTTGGGGCAATTACAGACACCCATTAGGGGAGTACAAACCTGGAAGCTTGGTCAGCCAAGCTGAATGATGGACAAGATAAGAGTCCTATACTGGACGCGGTATTTGTATCCGGCATGTGGAACGCGGCTGGCTTCCCCTACTCCATGGAGTCTCCGGAGCTGGTTATTGAGTGCGCCCGGAATTACAACCCTCAGACGAGGCAGGTGGTAAAGCATGGGAGGATGTATGCAGACCTGTCCATCAAAGGTCTCTCCCGGACATTTGGACTGCCAATGGGCAGCAAGGTAAAGAGTGTAGACTTGAAGAAGTCTGAAAGAGAATATGAGGCCAACAAGAAGACGGCCAGAAAGAATATGTATGCTTGGTGGGCCGAGAACAGCACATATAATGCAGCGGCCAAGCTCCCTGTGCGCATGTTCAAATTTGATTTTAATGAAGAATATCAGTATGTGATTGCCCGACTGAACAGGGTGACTGGCCAGCCTGATACTGGAGAATTCAGAGACTGGATGTACGGCATAATAATGATGTGTCTATATGCAGACATCAAGCCACTGTGGGGCCAAATAATAAGTGACGCTCTGCATGAGCAGCTGCTGAACCTGGGAGGTTCAGATTGTGCCTTCTATATGACTTCTTACATTGTTTATTCTTGTGCATATAGAGGTACGTTTGATGCCTTAACTACAGATGGGAAGCTAACAGGCACAAATGCAGCATATATATGGGATCATCATCCCCAGCTGCAAAGAACCAAGTATATCAAGGATTACAAACTGGTCAATGATGCATTCTCTATGCATCTGGTAAGGACCATGGAGGATGACAGAACTAAAAGACTGAGCATGGAAGCTCAGGAGGCAGTATACAGGCATGGGGCATGGTACATCCAATTTGCCACCTTTTCCTACATCAGGATAGAGGGTTTTGAAGGACATCCCCTGATGCTGCCAAGATATCCTACAGATGCGGTAGTATTAATGGAATTTATCAGGCAGGGCTCCACCATGATACAGATGTATAAGGATGCCAAGAAGCTGCCACCAATTTTGTTCCCAGTCAGCATTGGCAACTATATGTGCCCTGACTCGGATAATATAAAGAAGGTGATGGTCACTCTGAATAAAATGAATTTACTACCCTTCCCAGTAACAAGACCATATGATCCTTACGGCCGAATGCAGAAGATCCTAGGGAAGCCTATTCATCAAAGGCACCTAGAAGATTTTTGGGCTGACTGCGAAGATGAGGCAGAGGCCAGGAGGAGGAGGTATCAGAGGTTGACTCTGAACTAGATTAGGACATTTGACTGCATATCCCTCCCTCAGCAGCTGAAGAGTGATGACGGCAGGATCATGGCAGATGAATACGAGCAGAAGAAGATCTACAATGATACCATCTCTGCACCTGACCTCACCATGCAGGAGGATATGTCCTTGGACCCATTCTTTGCCAGAACCATACACTTGACCCAAGCTTGGGTAGATGCACAGGTAGAGGCATTGAAGAAGAAGGGTGTGGCCATCACGATAGATAGCAAGAAGAAGGGGCAGGACATCCCCACAGATGAATATGATGACTTCCTGCTGGAGAAGAGGAAGACTAAGGGAGAGAGGACCCCTCCACCACAGCAACCTAGCAAAAGGGCCACAAAGGGCAAGAAGGTGGAAAAAGGACCCAAAGGCGTCATAATTGAAAGGGCAGTATTCACAGCTAAGGAGGCAGCTAGATCAGGATCAGAATCGGATTCTCCTCCCAAGCCCAAGAAAGCCAAGACAGCAGAGGCTGGAACCACAGAGACCCAAGAAGTGGGTCAGTCATCCAGACAATCAGGCAAGGATATCCTCGTGGAGGAAGAGCCTGAAGAAGAGGAGGAAGCTCCATTGATAATCAGAAGAAAGAGGAGAGCTCCGCAGGTGCTGGTTCCTACCACACCTAAGAAAACAAGAACCTCCATGAGAGGTGAGATGAGTCAACCCCCAGTGCAATTACAAGGGGCAGGTAGTCAAGTACAGAAGGAACTTCAGCACAATGTTCCACTTCCTACCATTGTCAAGTTCAAAACTGAACTGGCAGAGGAGCAACAAAAGGAAACCTCTCAGGCACAAGCAGAAAGGCATGTCTCGCTAGACGAGACAATAAACTTGTCTGATGATGAGGTGGTGCAGGATGTAGCTGCACAAGAAATGGAAACACTTGCGGCTGCTGGCATCAGTGTGACTCCTCACAAGCCTCCATCTGTCCAATCGGTGCTTGAGGAGATGAAACAAACAGAAGCAGAGCGAGAAAAGAGCCCGGAACCAGAGAAGAGCCCGGAGCAGGTAGCTCAGGACATAGGGCTGGATACATTGATCGCCGAGGTGACAAGTCCGGTGGACTTAACAGAGAAGCAGGATGCAAGTCCTGAACAGCCAGCAGGATCACCTGATAAGGGCCACCAAATAGAGGACATAGATATGGCGGAAGCAGAGGGCCATGTTCTTGAATCAGGCCAACAAAGCCCACAGGATACATCAGCAGGACCTACTATAGTAGAGGTCCGAGAAGAAAAGGCTGATGATGAGAAGAAAGAAGCGATAGAGGATCCTGCTGATAAGGCACAAGAGGTGGATGGTGCAGGCATAGAACAAGTAACAGCTACAGAATAGATGCCATCACTTCAGGCAGATCCTACAATATTAAAGGTGGTGGACATGCCACCAGAAATAGAGAAGCAAAAGGAGGATGATCAACCTCCACAAGGGGAAGAACTGGGGACAGGTGAAGAAAGGATGGAGAAAGATCATGATCATCATGATCTACATACAGGTACACCGCCAGGTTCCCCACACAGAGAAGATGCTCCCCCGGAAAAGGAAGTTCCTCAACAGGAGGAGGCACCTCAGGATCAACAGCAGCAAGGCGAGCATCAGGAGAAAGAAAAAGAAAAATCACCATCTCCACAACACATATTGATGGAAACAGGAGATAGAGGTGAACAGCATCATGATGCTGAGAAGCATGATCAGGTGCCACCATGGTTAGAAAAGGAGGTGAATGTTGAAGAGGAACTGGAGATTCAGGAATTCGACGTCTCCACCCTGTTCGCCGCAGATATAATGAAGCCCAGGAGAAAGGCCAGAATGACTTCGGCCATCAAAAGAGATCCGGCGACAGGGAGAAGGACCGCACAGATTGCTGTACTTGCCATAGAGAAAGAGAAAGGCAAAATCACTGTGGATGAATTCCAGATAAGCACAGTTGATTTGGGTTTTGCCAACGAAGAGCAGGAAGGTCAGGAGGGAAAAGATATTATAGACTCTCTAATTCAGAAGGTGAAAAGAGAGAAGGAAAAGAATAAGCAACATAAAGAGCACATTGCTCAGTTGCATGCATACATTAAGGGTTTAACCAACCCTGAAGATACTACAAGTGAAGCTGTAGTCCCATTGACTGCCATTTCTCAGGAGGAGGTAAATAAACTGGACCTCATGAAACATGAGGTTTCCGTAATAAGGAAATGGGTGTCATCCACATTGGATGATGCAATTGAAATAATGAAAGGTTCTTTGAAGAGGTGGAGCATCCTAAGTGACTCCAAAACCAAGGTGGACAAGTTGCAGATGCAGACCGGAAAAAGGTCTTATAAACTGGAGAAAGTCCTCAGCCTGTTGGACGAAATAAGGAAGATAAATCCACAACTGCTTATCAGTAAGCAGGTATTGAATAATAATACTGCATTGTTAGTGGATATCTGGTATAAGGATGTGCAGTTTGAATGCGGAGTCCTCAAGAGATGCAATAATAAGCTGAGGGAGATCAGCATGAGGCTACGCGATTTAATGGGCATTGAAGCAGACATGCTCGAAACATTAGAGGGCAAAGTTGAAGGGAAGATAGAGAATCAAGATGAAGATTCTGCCCTTAAGGCTCTGCACAATAACTTCCAAGTGGAAAATGATGGTCCGCTCGTCCACTTGACAGAAGAGGTAATAAATAAAATGATGAGGATCAAGCTCAAGATGGAGACCTACAACGAGACACTGCAGGACAGAAAGAATAAGCTGGATAACAGCAGGGATAAGTATGAAGCGCACAAACACGCCATCATCAAGGCAAAGACTCAAGATGGCGGAGGAATAGATTAGGTTGTGCAGTCATATGAACAGATCCAGAGCAGCGTGCAGCCCCATATGCAGCAGCGTCATCATCAGGATAGCGAAGAGTCAGGAAGTGATGCACATGATGATGACCCGCATGCATCAGATGAAGAGCATGATGAAGAGACATCATGAGGGGGAACATTTTGCATATGCAATATAGATGGTTGCCAGCTGGCAACTTGTGCCTTTTTGTAAAATTGACAAGTCATGAAGTGATGACCGTTGATTTGTATTGACATATCAGATCCGTAGATCTTTTGTAACGGATTCCTCACCTTATTCTATAAAAGGTGGTGGAATGCCTTGTTATATTCATTCGAAACTTAATTGAAATTTGATTGCTGAAGTATTCAGGACTTATTTCAAAGCTGTTGTATATGTACATGTCTTTTGCATACTTAATGAAAGGGAAGAGTATTTTGATTACAAATCTTCGTAAATCTTGAGTAATCTGTGTCTGAATTCTGGATATGTGCTTTGATTTGTTGCGTCCCTTGGAGTGCTCATCATGTTGCATGTATTGTTTTCATTCATTATCCTCTGAAGTTTGCATCAACTGTATCTAGCTGTGGAATGTCCTGGTGAACATATGGTTTGATTTCTTCTCCTCATGACAGTATCAAGCATGTATGTGGATCAAAAGCTAAAGGTTCAACTTAATTAGAAGCATTTCCTTTAATTTCTTTCAATTTCAGAAAATCTCACTGTCATAATTGCAAATAACGGATAATCTTAAGCAAACAACCTGAAATATGTAGACATCTCGTAGATAATCGTAAATATTTAGCATATTTGAATACTAAGCATGCACAACTGAAAATATCATGCAAAGATCTAGGTATTTTACTTCTTTTCATCAAACAACCGCATAATTTGATTTCTCTGTAAGGAATTTCTGCAGGAATGTCATGATGATAGTACATTTTCACGTAAGGCCCCAAAATGGAAACAGCAACTCACATTAACCACTGAGTAACGTCAGTCGATTAAGACCTAATCACCGGAGACTTGGGATCATGAATTCTTTAAATTCACTGTATCTTTCAAGATGAATAAAGGTTAATGTGTACTTTTATTCTATGTTTGTTTGTGACTAACATCATGACCAACAGTCATGAAGATCACTAGACAACCCACAGCTGAAGGAGATGCTAATATCCACAGTAGATGATACAGGCACCTATAGCCAAATGAAGAAGACCCCAAGTTGATTGGGATGAGTCATCCATAACTCCCCACTCTATGATGATTATCTTTCAATAGATGATGTATTCTTAAATAATGGAGGAATCTTAGAGCGTGCTCTATGTTATGTTTCTAGTCTCGATTGTTCTTCATGGATACTAGAGAGAGAGTTACAGTAGGATTGTATCATCTATGCCACCTTCATGTTAGTTTAGTTTCCTATTTCTAGTTTACTTTGTAATAAAGTCCTCTTCCTATGTTGTTGGATAATAGATAGTTATGGCATTTATTGTTCAGTAGTTTTGTTCAAATAGACAATGCTGATCTCGTCTATAGGGGATTAGATTTTGCTTCATATAGGAGAGACAGATATATAGTATCAGTTTTCATTGTTGTATTTTTCACTTTAGCATTCAATAAAGAAATACATGTTTTAAGTTTTGTCAATGATTACAAAGTTACAGTAAAGATTTAGCTAGATTTCATGGGATCATAGTTACTCAAGCAGGCCACTTGAGGTACTGTGTCTCTCCACTTTGTTTATATGTTTAGTTTATGATTGTATGTTTATATAAGTGTGATTAATGTGTGTTGTAATGAGTCATGTTATGAGAATTAGTTAAACTTTGATAAACTGTGTTGTTAATTCTTATTGAGTCAAGGTGATCACCAAACCAACTGTTAACTTCTCTTTTATCTACAAGTTACATAGGACCATTTAATTACTGCTATGTTGAATAAGCTTTAGTTATTTCCTACTAGTCCTGTTTACTTAAAGCATTGTCAATCCTTGCAATTTGAACTATGTTTCCTTTAGTTAGATTATTCCCTTACACAACCTCTAGATTAAAACTTAGAAATCCATAACTGTACACATAGTATGGGCATCATCCAAGAAGATTATGATTCCCTGGTTTGACAATGTAAATGTAACACATTATATAGCCAGTAGGTTGCTTGATATAGGATATGTTGGTTCGTTGAGTAGTGTGCATGCCCTTTCTACATCAATGTATTGGTTAATAATAGAGTTCGACAAAGACTTGCACTAGATAATAGTGTTTATTCTCACTAAGTGAGTCCCTTTTTCTTATGAATGATTTCTAATATTCATCGTATCCCCCTGAATGAACCAGCCAAGTGCTCTTCAACTGGGAGATTCTGGTTAACCTCATAATTAATATATGAAAGACTCTTGAAGCTATCCACCTTCCAAGTAGGGGAACCTTTGTAATTCCATCTTATAGGTTCCATGACTTGCAGGTATGTTGGTGTGTCAAAAACCACATCAAGAGACTCCTTTTTGTGTTCTATTTTTTTGAAAGTGCACATTTTTCATGTACATAGTACTTGTTCATACTACTAGGTGGATGTAGTGTTTGGTTACCCATGCATTATGATGAAATGGAACATGTACCATATAGGCACTTCTACATAGAGTATTTATGGAAGCCACCTACACTTGATCAACATTTATGAGACTAGTGGCACCTACGTTTTTTACTGTTAGATTGTTACCTTATTGTAGTATATTGATGTGAATTCACCATTCATGTAGTGTTCAAGTAGTACTAGTTTGTTCATTCATGCATTTTTTTGTGCCATCTACTTCTTCAGTTGTATCTATGTAATGTTCAAGTAGTGTTGTTCACTCGTGTAGATTCTTCTACATCTATGCAATGTTCAAGTGGCATTTTGACCACTCTTGCAAATTTGTGTCTCTTTGCACTTGATCTTTGATACAAATTTCATTAGAGATTCTTCAGTTCTAACAGTACAGCAATTGTCCTTCGATAGTTGTTTGTAGCTTCTTCATGCTTCTTTTAGTGGAGTTCTTCATGTTCATGTTCCTCATCTTTTAGGGACATTTATTTCTTCTTTTGGGGAGACTGTCCAGTCCTTCTCATGTTCTCATTTTTAGAGAAGAGCATTTCTTCTATGAGTTTTCTCCCTTTTTGTTTATGATGATTTTTTTTGTAAATGGGTACTTGATCAGGCCTAGTTGTCGAAATCCATCCTTTATCTATCTCTTCTTAACTTTTGACTATGTGGGGGAGGGGGGGGGTTGGTGCTTTTTATTTTACTTAAATTTAGTTTATTAGTATATTACATTATATGCACCTAGTTAGGAAAATATCACTTAGTTAGTTGTGTCAATCAGTCATGTGCCCATGTCTTATGCACCTGATTGACACATCTAGTCTAGGTTGAGTTACAATCCTATCATGATAGATTACCTAGTCATCTCCACCTATTATGCATGTCTAGATTTAGTTAGATCTATCTATCATGGATGTCTACCTTTAGTTAGTTTCCATCTTTCATGCATTTCCTTTCTCTATATAAGCATGTACTCATTTGTACTTTGTAACACTAACTATTTAACATAATTATTTTGTTGGCTCATTTTTTTGTGCCTCTTTCATTAGCTTTGTTTAGATTTTCTCATGGAAGGTTTATTAGTTTGACAATTCTTGGATCTTTGGAATATTTCATTATTCCTACAATTTCCATGTCTCCAAGTCACACGAGAACTTCTTGATTGAGTGGTTCTCAATGACCCCATAGGTCCAAGAACATTTGACTCAATTTTCAAATCACTTGGTGGAGGATAAAAAGAGGAAGGAGGTTGGGTAGAATGGGGAGGTGAAGATGCGCCATTTAAAGAACCTAGAGTTAAAGGTAAGCCCAGTCCCAGTGCCTTGAACCATCTCTAAACTCAATGAGTTATTAATCAACAAATCATGATGGAACTCAACCAAATGTGCATGCTTATCAACATCATCGACTAAATTAGCAAACTCATGCCCAAAATTTAGTTGATCCAAATATTCCTCATGATCAAAGTTCTCAACCTTAGTCTCAATAGTAGTAATAACTATAGTGCCCATGTTAAAACCATTAAAAACACCAATTTTAACAAATTGGGCCATTTGAGGATTTAAACGATGCCTTTTCCTTAAGGAAAAGTGAGGATGTGGATGATACCTTGACATGCAAACAACTCACAAAACCCCCAAGGAACAATGATATAGGAAGGGGAAGATTTGATATAAAATTAGAAAAAGCAACAAGCAATTAGGTCTATAGATAAATCCACAGATAAAATCCTAGAGGCTAAAATAAGGGTGGGTAGGGTGAGATAAAAACAAGATCACACAGTGAAAAACATAACCTTAAAGAAAGGTATAGCAAAGAAGCACAACGTAAGGGTAAATCCAAACTCCAATGAGATCTAAAAATAAAATATGCAATTACTAATAAAGGAGGAATAAACCCAAGGCCAAAACTTTAGGTCATGTAGGAATGTCAAGTTCACCAATTTATGCAATGAAAATAAGAGCTTTCACTATAATCTTACCTAGAACAACTAATTAATAATAATACAAGCCTAGGTTTTTAGAGTTGGGACCAAAATGATAATTACAAAATTAAATATTTGGAATTTAAATAAATTAGATGTGGTACTTAGCACAAAATACTAATGGAGGACTATATTGTTGAAGATATTAGGAATTGATTCAACCATGTGTAGAAAAACATGGCCTTGATGACAAATGCCTTGGAATCTATAAGTTGAGAATATCTTGCTTTGGTTTATATCTACGCTTGTGAAATTGATATCCACACTTAAAAAAGTGAATCTAAAGCATGGAACTGAACATGACCTACATTTATAGTGAATTGGCAATTGTTGTTGATGCATCTTGACTAGCCGTACTTGTGTTCGAAATGGGCGGTGTTGAGAGACATCATTTGGGAAATTGTTAGGCAAGGATTTGTTCTCCTTTGATCAAGCCCCTAGGTGAATTGATTTAATAGTGATGAGCATTTATCAAATATAACAATTAAGCATGTAGTATTTTTAGGATGATGTAGTAGTGATGCTATAGTTATGCTCTTTATGGATGTATCATGAATGCTCCTTGATCTAGCTTTAGATGATAATAATGAATTAGGGTATGCCCTTAAATACAATGACATAGGACATAAATTCACATAAATATGCACTAAGTTAGTTCATAATGGTTAGTCAGAAAAAGTTGACAAAATTTAATTTGAATTTTGAATTTTAAAAGTTTGAGGTTCAATTTGCGAGCTCAAAAATGAGGTGAGTCAATTCTATTGCAAATCTAAAATAGGGTAAGGAATGAAAATCTAAAAACTGATTCTTAGAAATAAAGAATGATAAAAACAAGCTAAAATAAAATCATAACCCAAATTTAATTAAAAAAGAAAAAGAAAAAATGTCGCCTATAGACTTGTTACGCTGAAGGCATTCCCTTTGGCAAATGAAGCCTTGGCTTGACATATTGACAACTGACAAGGCGTCCAGATGCATGCAAGACGATTAAAATCTCGTCATTCGTTCAATTTCATAGTTGTTGTTTTTTCCTTCTTCACCATTTTTCCCTTCTTCCCTCCTATGAAAAAGTCATGGGAAATTTTTGCGATTGTACATTGCACGCAAATGGCCAGAGCCTGCTAGAACATTGGTGTTTTTTGTCATCCAAAAAGTGGAAGGTGTGGATTGGAGTTGTGAATACTTTATGTATTTTAATCTTTTTCAATGTCTGCGATATTCCATCCAACTATGTTTTAATTAACAGTTTTAATGTTAGTATATTTCTCTTTCTCTTTTCCCTCGAATGTGTTGCCAATTTAATGGCCTTCGAATGCCTCCCATTATTTTTTAAACATACAATATTCATTATTATATAGTATATTCTATATGATATTTAATTTTATTATTTATATATATATAATATTTAATGTTTATACATTTTAATATACAATATTATAAATTTAATATCATAGTTAATTAAATATTTTATATATATATATAATTTAATATAATATTTATTTTTCATATTTATATATTTAATATTTATATAAATTTTAATATACAAATTTAATATTATAGTTAATTAAATATTCTATATATAATATTATAATTAATGTAAATATACAACTTAATAATTTAATCATTATTATTATATCAAATATATTATATAGTAATATATATAATTATTAAATTATTATTTCATATATAACTAAATAGTAAATATCTAAAAATATTAAATATATAGTATATTTAATTTAAATATATATTTTATAATATAATATTATACTAAAATACATACATATACTACATTTTCGCATACATAGGACATTTCAAATTATAGCTAACTTTGGACATCAATGGTTGGCATCATCTTATAATGATTCAAGATAATAGAAATGATTTAACCATTCTTTGTTTGTTGCAATGTGGATGGCAGGATTTAACCATTCCCATTATTTTCTTTTTCCAATGTGGATCACAGATTTAACCATAGATAATTTAAAAACTGATGAACATTAGAAAACTCCTAAAAGTTAAAATTAATTTCAATCGCCATTATATTTATCACATGGTACAATTTACAACTATATTCATTTATGGTTTATGTATTATAGTTATAATTTTCTAAACTTGTATGTAAATGTTTATTAAAAGCTTTATAATCTTTTGTTTTACTTTTTTCTATTAATATTTATAACTTTATAGACATTTACGGATTAGGTTTTCAATCTTTTATTAATATTTATAACATTATAAATTATTTTTAATATTTCATATATTTAGGTTCAACTTAAATTTCAAATTTTACATAGATTTAATTTTATCATTTTAAATAAAATATAATATATTTAAATAAAAATAAAATGTAGATTTATATTATTCCACTTCAATCACAATTATTTTTAAAAAAATTATTGGTTGGCAAACATGTTTTGAATTTTTCCTTCACTGAACATGATTCTTGTGACATAATTTCTAAGTGTTTATTAGGTCAATTGAAGCATCTATATATGTCAATTGTTGTCTAGTGTTTGAGTCACTTGTAAAACATTTCTTGCTTTTTCTCAATGTGTTTGAGGTCAAGTTCAAATTTTCAATTGACCAAAAAATAGTAGAGACCCTAATAAAGGAATGTGGAAAGTCAAATTGCAAAAATAATGTACAAAGATGCTAATGTAGTTTGCAGGTCTCAATAGTGACCTTCAAGTCAAGGCCACTAATACACTTTATGGGTCAAAACCATAATTTGCAGGTCTTTCTTGTGGAAAAAGTTTAGGAACACACTTTATAGGTCAAGACCATATTGAATAGGTTAGGACAACAATATTTGCAAAATTGTCCAGAAATGCATTTTTTGAGGTCGTGGATGACAAACTTCTAACTTTTATTGTTACATTTGTTATAAAACAATGAATACTTCGCTTAGTGGAATCTTCCAAAAAATGGGTTTGAAGTTGGGATGTTTATCTAACTTTCCATAAAACTAACTATTTTGTGTCTTGGGGGTGTGAGAGAATTTGTATAAGCATTATAATCCTAGTGCTACAGCCACACTTAAGGGTTAATTTTGAACATAAGATGTCATGTTCCCTAGAATGCATGCATGCAATTAATCTCTCATAACTACATCAAATGCATGCAAGGTTAAATTGTGAATATAGGATGCCATGTTTCCTAGGATACATAGCTAGAGATAGTATATCTCACTATATACACACTACATCACGTGAGGACAAAATGTAGTAGAGTATAGAGGGCATAGGCATGAATCTTTCATAACTACATACGTTTACAACTATCTCCTAGGAGATCTCTGATTAATGAAGTCCTATAACTGAGGTTTTCTGGAATGTATTCCCAGGTTCTACTATATGATAGGGGTCTACCCATAAGGGTAGGGTTCTATCTATAAGGATAGGGGTGCTCTGCAAGTGATAAATAGTTTGTTGATATTTGTTTCACCTAGATTACTGATACTTTTATAGGGATACCAGCTTAGGTATGTCCAATATGTCATGCCCACATTTGCCATGTGGTCATGACGCGCAACACACGTGTCATGTCCACATTTGTCATGTGGTCATGACACGAAATATCAAAAACTTTTCCACCTGACTCTAAAAAACCCCTCGCGCACATCAAACGCGCTTGATGACACATGCACGTAATGTAGTTGCGTTCACAACCTACATTAGGCACGTCGCCCGAAGGCGGGGAAGTCAATCTATAATGGGATAATGCGAACTTATTTCACAATCCCTACGAGGTGATAGCCACTAAGGGGGTATGCATCGTGAGGAGCGATGCTAAGGGGGTTGGTTTCCGTTTTGGGATCTGACCCTAGGATTTATTAAATGAGGTGGAACGATTTCGATAGGAATCAAAATCTAACCTTAGAAATAACTATTAACATAAAATAATATTAAACTAATTCCACTATTCAAATTTCAACTTAAAACATTTAATCAACCTCTAATGCGAAAAAGGTAAATAATCGAATTAAATTAAATAAATATTTCCATCTAAAGTCTAGAAAAATTTCGACAGCATAATGGGATATAAGGGAATATTTCTCTAGTGATTTCGACAGCATAATGCCATCTTGTCAACTATGGGAGATTTGGAATATAAATTAAAATTAAAACTAACATAAAACCTCTTATAGAATTTAAAACAAAATTAAATACATATATTAAACTAAATATTTTTCCCAATATTTAATCAAATTAAATAATCATAACTAAATTAATTGCATCAAATTCCAACATGAAGTTAAAAGTTTTAATCATAAAAACAATGGGATTTATTTAATTAATTCAAACATTTAACCCACTCACTTGATAAAAGGTAAAGGAGGACTTAAATTTAACTAGATAATAAATCAAATAATAAATCACCTCCACTAAAGTCCAAAAACCACTCTAAGTGGGTTTAATAAACTAATCTAGGTTTAAAGATTACATTAGCCCTCTAAACATCTAGGGCAACTCAAAACCCCTAATAATAGCTTATAAAAGCATTCCTAATTCCTATTTGCTCACATTTCAAATGTTTTTTAACAGGTTGTAGGTTCCAAGGGGGAGGCAAGTGGGAAGGTTCTTTCCCAAGTGGAAAGTATCTTCCCAATGAAGATTTTCTAGCATCTGTCTTTTTGCTTGTTTTCAAAATTATTTTGTTTCTACAGGTTTAATTTATTTTTCTCTAACATACTTTATTCTAGTTTTCTAACTTTTTTTCCATTTTCTAAGTCTCTATACACATGTTTCAAAAATCTATTCATATGGTTTATTACACTGCTATGTTTTCAAATTACTCTTAATTATAAGCAAAAGGGGCCAACATGCCCTCTAATTTATTTTTGTTTGAGAAAATAGAACACAGAAATAATTTATGCACAGAAGCATATATATATGCTATTGCTTCTCAACACAGTAAAAAAAGTTTTAAATCACACAGAGGTAAAATATACAGTATACCCTTTTTATTTTATAGTAAACAACATAGAGGAAAAATCTTATATATATATATATATATAATATACACTGAGGGTAATAATCTAGGGCCTACTGAAAAGGGCCGAACGAAATGCATCTGTGGGCAGCGCCCAGCACATACATTACAGTCAAAGAGAAACATATAATAGAGATGTTACAGGTTAAAGGGTTGAACACACATTGCAGAGGGCATAAGGATAAATAGCTGGTGATTTTTTTTAAGCTTTTAAATTTATTTATTTTTTATTTTATGGGGGGGGCGAGGCCGAGTGGCAAGGCCGAACGGCCTGCCGGCTGTGACAACCTTGGCTGGGGTGAGAGCCCCCAGACCCCATTTGGGCTCCTTGGCTTGCCTCACGGAAAAGCCGAGGCCACCCCCAGGTAGAGCACCCAGCGCCTGCAAAAAATGACCCTCTTGCATTCCTTCATTTTTTTGGTTGCCCTTAAACAGGGTCGAAACCCTAAATATTATTCAGTATCAGTTTTTTTTATAAAATCTTTAAAATATTAACATAAAATATGTTTGAATATATATATATATAACTAATACAAGAGAGAACTATTGTAATAAACTATCAAAGCCATTTTTCCTTTTATAAATGCTCGACTATATTTCATTTAAAAGAGGAGGGGTTTTGTTAGGTCTCAAAAACACTGGTTGAAGACCATAAGGGGTTGCCAAGCCTTTGATACATTTTGGGCTAACGAACAAGACCAATTAGTATAATTGAATCTTCTACTCTTTAGGTTCTACCAGGCCTAGGTGGATGTACCTATGTGGATGAGCAGATTTATGATATGTTTCCTAGTTTATGATCTATTTCACAATGGCGATTTTATGAATGAGATAGACCTAATAGGAAATTTGGTATAAATTGTATAAGCAATATCAAGTAAAATAAATATGTTCGGTTAATAGATGTAGTTAAAAGATCCTAAGGTGATGGATATGTATTTATGTTTTAATATGAATATGACCAGTGCTTTACTTGGGTGATAGAATACTGGAATTTAAAGAATGGTTGTTTTTTGGTGAATACTTGATTATTTGGCACACGAGAGGCTTGTATATGGTACAAGGGTGCAAGAATGTGGTTGTTAAACTCTTCTTTACTTAATCCATTGTTTTATATTTGGATTGTTGTGAATTATCTAGAAGTGCTTCTAATCCTTACTTGAAGGAGGCAATTGAATGCATCCACACAGTTAATACTGACAACAAGGTATATGCTTGCTACACACTTAATTTGAACAATCAATTATATTCCAATGGAGATAGTATAACAACGTTGAATTGTAGTTTCTCTTATTTATCCAAGAGCTAACTCAATTACTATGATATATCTGTTGATAACTGAGAGGGGGGGGTGAATCAGTTATCCTAATTATTTCCCTTATTTAACTTTCCTTTTAATTGATGCAGCATAAAATCAAACACAAAAACATTAACCATGAAATAAGAAACACATGACACAGTATTTTTGACGTGGAAACCCTGTTAAGGGAGAAAACCACGGGGTGATTAACCCAAGAATTATTCTCTGTTAGAAGAATAGGAAATTACAAAAATGGCACTTGCCAATTAGGGCTCACTGCCCGAGCACACTGCTCACAAGAGGCCCACTGCCTACAAGAAGACACACTGTCTACAAAGTGATGAGAATCACAGTCTTGAACTGATTGGAAGCATCTGCATATGCTGGAGTTCAGTTCCGGTTAGGCTCAGTACACTGATCTGCTGCACTTCATCTTTCCTCTGTTCTTTATTCTGCTATCTTTCACATACCGGATCCTTTTTGCTACCTCTGCTCTTTCTCTGGACTTATTCGCATATCTCTCCACAACAACAACACACTTCACAACTAAATCCATCCTCTATATATATCCGCACAAGTAATTTCATCACCTTTCTAGTCGGCATCCGGAACAGTCTAGTTTCTTATAAACTCTCATTCTGTCGGCTGAATCCTTCCTCACCAAGCAATGCGGATCAAGCATATACTTGTAGATATCATTAATCATGTCGGCCAAACATGATTCATGCCTTCACAACCTCTGTCATCAACAGTAACACATCCGGAAAGCAGTCTGATACTCTGTCAGTCAGTTCTTCCTCTGTTTTCACTGTCTCTCAGGAATCCGGTACTCAACCATTCATATCTTTTTCCTTGTCCATCACCGGAGGCTAAATCCTTGGAATATACCACTCAAGGTAGTCCTCTTGACTTCCCCAAATCCGCACTGCACCAAGACACTTCCTCTGAGAGATCCGGACCAATCTGTCGGACCTTGCCACATGCTCTGTTCTTCTTCACCGGACCACAACATTCTTTATTCTGACTTCCGGTAGAGACACATTATGACTTGCGGATATGTGGGATGACCTTTGTTGCCATCAATGACAACAACCATGAATCCATATAGTGTCTCTTGCCAACAATCTCCCCCTTTGGCATTGATGGCAACACTTAGTGAAAAATGACTAAGTGTTTTCACTATGCTCCCCTTTGCTGATGCTCTGTCTTTATATACAATTTCCGGAACTCCCCCTTAGTTGGATTCCTCATTTTTCACTGCTCCTCACTCCCCCTTTGACATCAATGGCAAAGGGTAGGGTCCGCACACCAAAATTTTCAAAAATTTTCTCTATATAGCCGCATATTTACATAGTCACATGTATTGAAGAATGTCTGCAAAGGATGTCTGCAATTGGATCATTTCTGTAGCCCAAAATTGAAATGTGACCACTTAGCAAAAATGCAAACGCTTCTGTCCGCTTGAGATCTGTCGGATCTTTTGTTTGGGCGGTGGTCTGAGCATCACTGATGGCCTCATGCATGGTTTCCAACTTAGGGATTATAATCCTTCTAAGTTCTCCCATCCGGTTGGTGATGTTCTTCCTTTCCTTCTCAAGATTCTTTATTTCATTCAAGACTGCAATAGTCTGACATTCTTGATTTATTATAGAGGAAGAGAGAGGATCAAAACTTTGAGATAATCTTTGTAGCTTATCCTGTTCCTCTTTTATTTTCTTGTCAAATGCTGCTGTTGCCTTTGACCAGGATATACAAAATTTATAGATGTCACCGCCATCCTTAAGAGCATTCTCTAAGCTCTTTATTCCAATGCTTACAATCTTCCTATCCTTAGAGATTAATTCTAATATTTCTGAAAATCTTTTATCCAAAAATTCCTTCCGGACCTTTTCTTCAGCTAATTTTTCTAAAGAATCAAAATGTGTATCAACACTGCTGACTAAGGTTTTTAGATTACCGGAAGTGGAGGCTATCGGATCTATCTGGATTGATGGCATGATCTTTACAAGTACTCCGGAAGCAGCCTCTATCAACTCACAGTCTTCCATATGTGACTTCAGGAGCTTTTCATTTGCCTTGGCATTTGCAAATGAAGCTATCTTCATTGTTTGTACCGTAGAGAGAGAGTCAAAATCAAATGGGCCTTTTAGAAGCTCCGGTTCATCAATCTCTAGAGTTTCTTTGCTCAAAAATTGTTGAACAGTTTGTGCAGTGTCTCTTGCCGGAGACAGATGTTTCTTTTCTTCTGCAGTCTTAGAACTGTCAACCTCTTTGTCTTTCACCACTGCTTCCTTCTCCTGTAATTGCTCTTCTTCTTTGGATCCGGAGACTGTAGGGGAAACCGGAGGAGAGATGCTAGCTTGTTCATGGGCCACTTCTTCTGGAGCAGAGGGTCCCAAGTCCTTAGTTGTTTCTGTACCTAAATCCTCTACAACAGGAAGATTGAACCTTTTGAAGGCCTTCCGGAGGATCTCTTCTGTTTCTTGGGCCACTTTGTCAGTCTCACCAAGCATGAGTTGATTCATCCTGGCTTTGCTTCTGAACTCATCTTTGCAGTCCTTGAAGATAATGTTCATTGTCTTGGGATCAATTTGAGGATATAGCTGAATAGCTATCTGCTCCCGGATCTCAAGATCTTTAGCATGAGCATTATTCTTTCTTACTTCCATTTCCTTTTCTAGGCTTTTAGGAATAAGAGATATTATTTCAATGAAAGCCTTATTATATATGTTAAGATATTTTACTGTGGCCTCCTGCAGAGTCTTTTGGTCGGCCTCACTGAAGTCATCATATGATTCAGTCATTGGTTGAAGGTTTCCATCCACCGTGACCGACTTGATTATGCTCTCTAGTGACAGAGTGGGCTTTTCAACAGTTACCTCTGCCATTTCCTCCTTGTCTTGGCCTGTGGAGGGCTTACCGGATCCTTTCTTCTTCTGTTTCTTTACTTCTCTTACTCCCTCATCTGATTCTGTTTCCTCTTCATCCTTTTGGCTTCCATAAGCCCTTGTGGCTTTTGTCTTGGATCTCTTACCGGATGCCTGAACTTCCGGTTTTGAACTTTTGGTTGTGGGAGGTGCAGGTCTCTTTGATGATCTGGTCCGGGTGGGAGCTTCAACCGGAGCACTTTCTTTGCTTTTCTCTTCTTCCTCGGCCTTCCTCCTCTTTTCCCGGCTGGCATCAAGTGCCTCCTTTGAGATACCTAGGCCTTGAGCAATGTGCTCTACTTCTTTTCTTACCTTTCTTTTAATCTCAGGTTCCCTGAGTTCTACATGCATTTTTACACTCAGCTCCTCAAAGGTTCCAAACCTTTCTGCCTTAGGATCTTTGGGCTGACTTAGCATGTGTTGAACATGTAGCTCCACTATCTGTTCATCCACTTCATACCCCATGGGCATGATCCAGACAGTCCTTGGCTCTACTGCCTCCATTAGGCACTGATCAGTGTCAACCATAAAACACACTGAGTCTTTGTATTTTTCAACAAGAGACTGGGGAATTCTCTCTCTTGCTTGCATCATGCTCTGAAAGTTTTTGAAGTATCCCCATAGAGCTGAATTTCTCGCTTTTGCATCCCCAAGTCCATGCAAGTAGTCTCTTATCTGGACTGCAACAGGTTTGTCATTCTGCCATACCCATCCACTTGTTCCGGGTAGCTCATTCATGAAGTAGAAGAATAGACATACAATAAGAGTACCATACTTGAAGGAATTCTTCTTATCCTTCTTGATTTTTTGTATATTTTCCATTAATTGGCTTAGCAGTAGTTCGCAGAGGTCATATTCTGCATTCTTTCTTAGCATTTCAAAGGCAGTGTATACTGCAGTTCCGGATACAGAATTCTCCCTGCTGGAGTGATAGATCTTGTATCCTATTATCATTGATGCATATTTGATATCCGGATCCGAAATATCTTCAATGGTCATTGCCCTCTTGTCAAACTTTGATCCGGTGGCCTCAGTTACAATGTTGTTCTTGACAGATTTGAGGATAGGTACCCCTCCGGAAGAGTATAGACCAGTTACTGCTCTAATTGCCTCTTTTGTGATCTTGCAGGGTCTATCTAGCCATAGAAAGTTGTCATGCATCCTGCTCAGTACATACCGGACCCATTCATCTTCTTCAAAGCAGGGGAAATGAATAAATTGCTCAAATTGTTTCTTCTGGATATCCTTATACTCTGGTTTAAGCTCAAAAGCATTGTCTATCAGCTGCTTGTGATAGAGGTCTCTTAATTTGAATTCCCCAAATTCCTCAATGCTTGCATGTATGTAAACCCTAATGTCTTCGGTGTGTAAAACTCCGTGAGGAACACTAGAGAAGGCTCCTAGTGGATCTACCTCCAATGATTTGTAAGGATGTTTCTTGAATGAGGGGCGAGGTCTATCAGAGATCTTAACTATGTTTGGAGTAGCCATTCTTCAAAGATTTGCAGTGAGGTAATGAAAAACGGAGAATACCTTATGCGCCTTCGGTTTGCACGGAGTGGTTGAATTGATTTCTTTATGCAATAACTTCGGCAGGAGATCCTTGGTGTGCTTGATGAACCTTGTTGCAGAGCTCCACTTTTCGCTTCTTCTCGAGTGCAGAATGAGCAAATGACCTTTGAGAAATCCCTTAAATTGCTCCGCGAACCCTAATATCTGTCTGCAATAAATGCTTCACCTACATCATTCCGGTTTGCCTTGTCTGGATAGTTTGGAGTATCCCGGATTAGTCCTGATCTGTGGATATCATCCGGATCTTTCAGTCATGAATGAATCGAGGTAACATATTGCAAGAACATCCCAAACACTCTGTCCAATCCGCAGAACAAGATAGTGCATTTCCGGATCTTTCCGGACCTTTTTGTAATCCTTTATCATACCGGAGCATCTCCCTGAACAGGTCTTATTTGATCGATCACAGCTTCTTCATAACTCCATGCGGACCTCTGAAAACTTGACTGAAGTATCTCAAGACTCATATCTACAAACCCTTTGATCCGCATCTTGTGCCACATCCGGCACCACTTGTTTGGCTGGGGGAACAAGATTTTCTTTGAGTCTCCCCCTGAGCCTGAGCTCACTTTTTAATTTCTGGAAGAGATATCAGCACCAGAGTCTGGTGCGGATCCAACCTCTACATTCTCTGAACTTTTCTTCACCCAAATCTTGCTCATCTGATTCCTAACCTCATCCGCATTCATCTTTTGTTTACCCTTGTCTTGATTCTGATTATACACCGGACCTCTTTTGTCCTGATTCTTGTTTCTGCAGACTTTAGCATTATGACCGGACCTATTGCAGATTTGGCAAATAACATTTCTTTGCATATTTGACTGATATCCTCTTGATCTGCATTGATTAGCCCTATGACCTATTCTATTGCATGTGAAGCATCTACCTTTGAATGATTTGTTTACTTGCATAATTCTGCATTCATGGGATTTGTGTCCATACCTTTTGCAGTTGAAGAACTGTCCGGAGAAGGATGAATTAATCTGATTCATTCTCATTCTGCACTGATTAGCTTTGTGACCAAAGTGGTTGCAGCTGTGGCAGTATCCATTGAAGGAAGGATATCTTTGAGCATTTGGCTGTCTTACCGGAGGTCTTCTAGGCCTGCTCCTTGGATTTTCTGATCCAAGATTCTTCTGACCGGATCCGGAGCTTTCTCCTTTCTCATCTCCCAAACCATACTTGTCATCTGTCCTCTTTTGACTTCCAAGAAGAACTTCAAGTTGAGCAGAACTTATCTTGAATTTCTCTTTATATTCATTTGCTGTTTGAAGGTCTCTTTTGAGAGAGGCAATTTGATCCTCAAGTTTTCCTTCATTATCTTTGGCATCTTCAAGATCAGATTCAAGATGTCTGATAATCCTGTCCATTTGGTGGCATTCTTCTGATTTTTCTTTAAGAGATTGTCTTAGATTGTCTTCAGCCTTTCTTTTTTCTTCAATCTCTTGAGTAAACTTTATAGTTCCTGATTCCATTTCATGTCTTAACATAATGACTTCTTTTGATAACTTTTCACATAACTTGGTTTGTTCAGTCAATTCTTCATTTGTATTGCTTTCTTCACTTTGCCTTGCCAACTGTTGAAGCAGCTCCTTTCTCTTTTTCATAGAGAGACTTAATTTGTCTTTTAATTCTCTCATGAATTCATCAGCCTGTTTGAGTCTTTCCTTTAGTTCACTGACTTCAGAATTTGACTGTTCAAGATCCTCAAGAGCAGTCTTGAGTTGCTCTCTTAAACCATATGCATCCATTTGAAATCCCAGATCTTCCTCAAGCTGTTAGGCTCTATTAGGAGGAACTTGGCTCTGATACCAATTGTTGATAACTGAGAGGGGGGGGTGAATCAGTTATCCTAATTATTTCCCTTATTTAACTTTCCTTTTAATTGATGCAGCATAAAATCAAACACAAAAACATTAACCATGAAATAAGAAACACATGACACAGTATTTTTGACGTGGAAACCCTGTTAAGGGAGAAAACCACGGGGTGATTAACCCAAGAATTATTCTCTGTTAGAAGAATAGGAAATTACAAAAATGGCACTTGCCAATTAGGGCTCACTGCCCGAGCACACTGCTCACAAGAGGCCCACTGCCTACAAGAAGACACACTGTCTACAAAGTGATGAGAATCACAGTCTTGAACTGATTGGAAGCATCTGCATATGCTGGAGTTCAGTTCCGGTTAGGCTCAGTACACTGATCTGCTGCACTTCATCTTTCCTCTATTCTTTATTCTGCTATCTTTCACATACCGGATCCTTTTTGCTACCTCTGCTCTTTCTCTGGACTTATTCGCATATCTCTCCACAACAACAACACACTTCACAACTAAATCCATCCTCTATATATATCCGCACAAGTAATTTCATCACCTTTCTAGTCGGCATCCGGAACAGTCTAGTTTCTTATAAACTCTCATTCTGTCGGCTGAATCCTTCCTCACCAAGCAATGCGGATCAAGCATATACTTGTAGATATCATTAATCATGTCGGCCAAACATGATTCATGCCTTCACAACCTCTGTCATCAACAGTAACACATCCGGAAAGCAGTCTGATACTCTGCCAGTCAGTTCTTCCTCTGTTTTCACTGTCTCTCAGGAATCCGGTACTCAACCATTCATATCTTTTTCCTTGTCCATCACCGGAGGCTAAATCCTTGGAATATACCACTCAAGGTAGTCCTCTTGACTTCCCCAAATCCGCACTGCACCAAGACACTTCCTCTGAGAGATCCGGACCAATCTGTCGGACCTTGCCACATGCTCTGTTCTTCTTCACCGGACCACAACATTCTTTATTCTGACTTCCGGTAGAGACACATTATGACTTGCGGATATGTGGGATGACCTTTGTTGCCATCAATGACAACAACCATGAATCCATATAGTGTCTCTTGCCAACAATATCTACTTGAATTATAAATTCTACTTCAAAATTTTAGGTAAATAAATCACACAAGCAATAAAAGCTTACAAAAAGCAGCATTCACTTAGAATGGAATCAGATAATTGAAGATAACTGTAATGGCCAAGAACATGCAATTGGTTTTCACTTAAACAAATAATAACAACAAATAGGATCATAACTTTATCGATTTTCCATTTGACTCTTCACTAAATTATGTGCATGCAACTGGTATATTGAGTATAGTTCTATATATATATATATATATATATATATATATATATATATATATATGTTGAAATATAATAATGCCCCTGGTCCGTATCCTATATATATAGGGAGCGGACAGTTTTTAAATTAGTTACAACTCTTCATAACAACTTTTCAAAGTTTGTTTGATAAACATAAACATAAAATAAATTAACTAATGACAAAGCACACTCTGTTAATCCTTGTAGGAGCACCCATGACCATTGGCCTGGCAAGGTGCTTCAACTCCATGATAGGTGCTTGTCATTCTTCATCAGGACCTAAATATTTCTCCTGTCATTTGTCAATTGTTAGATCAGTAGGCCATTTGAATTCCTGGGAAGTCATGATGCTGGTGAGATGGTTCTTCCACCTATTATCCAGAAGATTTCTGATGTCCACCACAAATTTGGTATAGCCATTGTCTAACTGAATGATCCCATCAAGCAAAGTATTGAATTCATTGAGATTGATACCTCCATCATTCTACACATGGACTAGGCATTGAGTAATCATCTGATCAGATTCCCCTTTCCATTCATCTATGCTTTTCAAGTGGTTACCCTCCTTGACAATCATCAGGCTGAAATGACATTTGATAACATCAAATGTGCTCTTCTTATTTTCCACCTTCCTCTTAACATCTAGAAGATACTTATATTCTTCGATTATATTTTTTACCATCTCCTAAGTAAGCTTAATCCTTGGAGCATTTGTATCTCTATGGGTAGCTTTGCATAATGTAGTTAATGTGTGCAAGGTAGGTTGCCATATTCTTTGCAGTTCCTCGAGAATAGGTAGATTATTCTCTATTTGTTCTGCAGCTTTGATCAAATTACTGAAATGCTCGTGCACCCCACTTAATTTATGTTTCAACATACAAACCCTGTGTTCTAATATTTTCTAAGGGTTTCCACAATACGAGGTTTGACATCACTTGTGTTATGATGCTTTAAGTTATCAATCTCCTCCTTTAACTACTAAATTTATGGATCTTCTGCTTTTTCTAGTGGGTGATATACCTCTATTTCATCCCCTCTGACAATGTTGGGCACTTGTACTTGTTGCTTGAGTCTTACATTTTCAATAAACAATTTGTTTATCTCATCATTTGACAACCTTAATCTTCTTTCATATTCATATATTTTCCTTTCCATATTTTCTACTATATCTTTGGTAAACATAGCAGAATGCATGGTTAAGGTGGCAGCCTCAGTGGGAGTTGTGTTTCTCATTGTTCGGACCATTGTTGATCCTCTCATTTCCTGCACCACTTCCAGAATACGAGGCTTCCTTGTGCTTTTTTGTTTTATCCACAGTGCTAGGATTTTTGTAGTAGGACTATACCCAATTCCTGATACTCCTTCTAAATCAAACTCTGCTACCAGCATGGGGTCATCCTGAGATCTGATTTGGTCTAATAGAAATACTTTAGACAACTCCATCCTAGGTATGATCAATATGTTGCTCTTCAACACCATTTCCCTGGCCTCTGCGAGAGCAATATTTATATTATCAATATTAAGCTCAGCATATGTCTGGGCTTGGATTTCAACATGCTTGGATTCATCAGCCCCTATGAAATTGATCTTCAATTTTTCATCATACTGCTGCATTTTCATTTTAATCCAAAAATCCCTGAATTCAACAGTGTTAATAAAGTTGATATCTTCTAAGAATCATAGAGAGGCAACCAACCTCTCATCTTCTTGTATTTCATTTGTTTTATCATCTAGAAGTCTAACCTCTGGGTCTGGTGGCTATTGATTCTTCTAATGTTCTTATACCCCACTTATCTCTATTAATGCTAAAGCAGCCTCATCCTCCTCATTGTCACTGGAGTCATACTCCACCAATGGCTCAATCTTCTGTCTCTTTGCATGTGGTTCATTAGTGGGACAAGGAGGGGATAACTGTGGAGGAGATGCTTAAGATGTAGAAACTTCTGGTGTTGGTTGATGAGGTGTAGGGGGTGGGACTATTCCTTCATCCTGGGCCATTTTGAATAGTTGGTCAAATTTACTAATCACCAATTGCACTCTTTTGATGAGGTTGGGTTCTTCAGCAAAATACCCCTTGAAACTAGGATCTCTCTTCCTTTTTCTATCTTCTAGTTTCATCATAGTCTCCCACCTCTTTCTAGTTCGCATTACTTCATCAAAGAAAACTAAATTTCTTATTGCATCCTCATCAGGATCAAAGTGATGTGAGATAGCCTTTTTTGTGAGCAGGGTTCTCCTAATCATGTTTATGTGCCCCTCAGGGTCACAAACTCTTTCCCTCACACTTTTGAGAGGATAATTTAACTTCATGAATTTTTGTAGTTCCTCCAATGTGTTAGAACCTATGGACAAATCCTCAAATACTATCAAATCAGGTAAAAATGTACCCTTCCTCTGTCCTCATGAGGTCAAACTCCATCCATAACATTTGCCACATAAATCCCAAAAAGTAGATCCTGGTAGGGGGAAACTTCAGAAGTATGTGTGGGGCTTGATTGCACCCATATACCCTAATGACAGTATGCTCAGGCATGAAGAACCAATCTACATAGTTATGGGTATATCCTTTATCTAGCAAGTATTGTGTAGGCCTCAGAACCTCCATGATGGATTGAGGCATCCTTTGGGGTGCAAAACCAAGGGCTTTCAACACCTTGCAAACAAATAGTCTCTGAAAATAACATAATTGCATTCATTCCATCTACTGTCCCAAATATGACACCAGTTTTGGACAAGGATCCTTTCTCCACACAGGTGAGTGCATAATTTCATTCTAGCAATCCACTTGGTTTCATTTTGGTGCAAAATCAAATGACACAATATAGAGTACCTTTTGAATTAAATCATCATGTATTTGTTTTTCAATCAAAGAGGCAAAATCAAATTCCATATTGGTTTCTAGGTGTTGAATTATCATCGCCATGCAAATTAGACCTATATGCATGCAATTCTCTACATCTATCCCCAGTACCTGGCATAATGCATAGTAGGTCCTTTGGAAATATACTTGGAACTCTGTAACTAGGAAGGGTTCTGCCTTAAAGGCTGGAATGGGTATTACCCTATTTCCATCACCTCTCTTCGTGTGCACTGGGAGTTCATCAATTTTGTAAGTCTTTCTAAGCCTCTTATATTCTTGTTCTAGTTTATCCAAATTAATCTCAGTTATGGCATGTTTATTCAACCTGAAACACCTTAGGATGGCCTCTCTAGAGACATCAACCAAACACTCCCCATTTGGCAACCTTACTGTCTTGGTTGGAGCATGATATCTTGAAGCAAGGGCTTTAACTAGGTCAATATCAACAAAAAGATCTAAGACAATCAATTTAGCTAAGTTTAGATTCCAAGGGTTTGAAATGGGACTCTTTTCTACTCTGTTCTTATAGAAATACCAGTACAAGCCCCATCCTGACTGCGGTATTTTAGGGTCCCTACATCCCTAAGCTGAATCTCTGGATATCTTCTTTGGACCCTTGTCAACTGACCCAGGAAAGAGATAAAGTAAAGTTTGTTGTAATGGTATTTTATTACCTTTTGTTTCCTCTTTCTTAGTACTAGTTTCCTTCTTAGGTGCCATTTGCTTTATAAATTTATAGGAGGAAATGAAGAAACCTTACCCAGAATTATCACTTCTAAGAATCTACCTACAGTTGAGAACTTAAGCTCCAACATGATTCTTTCTATGCAAATCTGAATGATGGATTTTTTTTTTGTTCTTCTTATTTTAGAGGCCAACGCGCAATTGATTCTTTTCTCATTCAATTCGCATGATTTCAATCTCCTTGCAGATTTCAAATCTTTGAATTTTGACGTGATGTGACTGGTATGCATTAAATAGAGTGATAGCTTTAATTACTACACCACCTCAACTTGTTCCTTCTACCCACACGGTATCGCAATGTGTCAAAATACTCACCTTTTATGTTACCGTGCTACCACACGGTAAAAACTTTATATCCACGGTATCACGGGTCAGCTTTTGGCACCTTTATTAATGTTACCTCTTTACCTCAGGCTTTCCTTTAGACCCTCATGGTATCTCAGTGTCACCTCGATACTGCTGACAGTGTTGCTACCCATTGAGGTATAGCGATGTAACTGCAAATGCTATCTCCATGGTTACCTCCTTACCGTAAGCTACCTTCTCATTCCTTACGGTATCATGGTAAGGCATCTTTTGTCTTCTAGCGGTTCACCGTGGTACCACCAACATAATATTTACATGCTTCGGTATTGCGGTATAGTAGTTCTTTTCATTGTGGTACCACAGCCTTCTCAATAGTGTTCAGCGGTAGGGAAGTATAATGTGAGTAATGTGCATTTTGATTAACATGGTAGTGGTATGGCAATAAAGGATGAAAATGAGTTTTTTCTAGGGCAGAGTGACTTATTATGGCAAAAGATGTGAAAAAGGTGCTTAGAAATTTTATGAAAAATCCAGTTCCAACAGGTTTAACTTATTTTTTTTGTTTTTAACAAGGAACGAGTAGATATATTTTTACTTCCTTTCTTTTCCAAGTTAATTTAATCAACCAAATGGAGAGTGAGAGAGAGAAATTTATTTTTCTTTCACAAACTTAAATATACTATGGAAATGAAGGTTAGAGGAAAGAAAGATAATTTTCTTATACACCATATATCATATCTAAATAGGAGCAAAGATATTGGAACTCAAAACCATTCAGAACATTGAGATAGCAAAAGTATTGCAAGTATTTGGAAACACATCAAGGACATCTTTTAAGTGAGATTTGACTCTCATGATAACAATAAACTATTACAAGCCCATTTAGGCCAAGGCAACCTCATTGCCATAACTTTAACAACTCCTACAAAACCAATGAGCTCATAGTTTCTTCCAAACTTCAAATGTCCTCCAAAAGCCACCAAAACCTACAAAACACAAAAATAAGTTCTTCAAGCCCATGGAGAGCTCACCTCCCAACCTTAGACCTACAAATAGGCCACCCCCAAGCTAGGAGGCCATTCAAATAATTGGTTCAAGCACAACAAGGATTTCAAACACACAAATGCACTCACACAAAACACATTAAAACCCTCCCAATGATACTCAGATAATAAACCCATTTAACAATGGGTTTTAGGGGTGAGAGAGTGGACAACTCTCTACTCAAGGGAAAACAAAACACAATAACTCATTAATGCTCAAACTCATGGCCTCTTTCCATTAAAACTTATCATACTCCAAATAACACAAGTCACTCTTGTCATAACCATAAATTCCAACTTCATAATAAGGCCCATGGCCATCAAAACTCCTCTAAAAGATGAGGGCACCCCAAGGAGGTTCACACCTCTCTCACCATTGACAAGGTGAGCTCTCTCACATGGAGAGATCACCTAAACAACCCATAAAACCCACACAACATAAAAATAAAACTCAAGAGCATAAAATCAAAACTCATGCATATATAGATATAAGCAAAAAGAAAATAAAAGAAGGCTTGAAGCCTTAAGAGCATACCTCTCAAGCTCCAAGTGTAGAAGGTGATGGTGAAGAGCTTCCAAGAGTCTTTTCTCATCAATCCTTCCAAAAATCTCCAAGCCTTTCCCTCCTTCCCAAATCAACAATAAAATGCAAAAAGAAAGAACCCTCCTCTCTTCTCAAAGAGAGATATAAATAGGCTTTGCTCACAAGCCCTAATGAATGAGAAGGTGACACTTGTCACCTTCTCCTTCATCCACACAACCCCCCTCACAACCCCACAAGAATGAGGAGGTGACACTTGTCATCTCCCCATTCAACTAGGCTACACGCTCTCCCACAAATGCTCACACATGTGTGAGAGCATAGGGAGAAGGGATCACACATGGGAGACCTCTCATGAATGAGGAGGTGACACTTGTCACCTTCTCATTCAACTATGCTACACTCTTCCCCACATATGCTCTCACACATGTGTGAGAGCATAGGGAAGAGGTCTCACACATATAAGAAGACTCTAGAAGCTTCTAAAGCACTTGAGGCAAGGGTAACCTTACCCTAGGTGAGTGAGGTTAGGTTAGGTGAGATGGTGACATGGCAACCACCTCTCACATCTCTCAAACTCGTCACTTGACTCAAGGGCCAAATTTAGGTGACCATACAAGGGTTACACCAAGTTTAAACATGCTAAGAATGGCCCTAGACCCTAGGGGTATGACCTAGGGTCATTATTTGACCATAATTAACACTAGGGAACTCATAAATCCACATGAAAATGGCTCATAAACATTTAGCACCAAAATGGTGCAAACCAAAACATTACAACCTTACAACACATCGAGGTGATAAATCAAAAGGGTGAACCTTACAAAAACATCAAAACATCATTCTCCATAACAAATGACCTTAGTCCGTCTTAGGGACTAGGTCGGCTTCACATGGCTAACACATAGGGTTAATTGTTTGACCTTCAATTTTCCATGGGCCATGGAAGATTACCTACACACTTACACAAACCCATTAATAGCACATGATATATATATATATATAACTGGAGTGAAATGAATTACACACACACACACAAGATTGCATTAGCACATATATCTCATTTATAAACACATGCTAACATTTATATGATTCTCAAATCATTCGCATTTCACAAGTATAATCAAGTTCATCATCACATAGCATTCTATTAAGTCAATCATCTAACTAAACCATTTCAATTGCATTAACAACACATTCAACATCATGGAATTCATAACACAATCATGCATGTAAGCTATAGCTTCATCCTACAATAACTCATCTATCACAAGATAAAACTGACAAATGTCCAAATAGGAGGGATCACTAGTCCTCAAATGACCACGTCTCACAAATAATCTGAACAACACGTCCCATGAACAAAACAAGAAGTGCAACAAAAGTTAGCCTCGCACTACAACACTAAAGAGTCTAGTTCAAGCACCAACAGGTGATATTCCAATCAATCCTAACTAGGATGTGCATTGCCTATGCACCCGCAACAATCACCACTACCTTCTACCAAAGGTCCACATCATCACTACACTGACCCAAGATAGGGCCACAATTCCATAGACCGAACCCTTAGCTAGGGTGAAGCAAAAGAACATGGTCTAAAAGGGCAACTAATCTAGTCGCACAAGGGTGGGCCTCACACAATATGTAAGTGTGTCAATTTGATAACTTACAAGAGAGAAATGAATGAGTCCTTGTCTGTCATGTTGGATTTGAACCTAATGTGTTAATTGGGTCAATCCAAAGATCTACTATTGGTTGAGCTCAATAGTTCATTGATTAACTAATAAGCATGATATGTGTTGGTGATTTGTGATATATATATATATATCTCTCTCCCTCTCTATCTCGCTCCCTCCCTGTGTGTGTGTGTATATCCCCTTTTTCCCTCCACTTCTCTGTTCCTCTCTCTAGCTCTTTCTCCCTCCCTCTCTATCTCTCTTTGTCACTATCTCTCTCTATGTTTCTTGCTATTCTATTCTATTCTATTCTATTCTCTCTCCCTCTCTCTATCTCTTTTATTGTATTCCTCACTCTATCAATCTCCCTATTTATCACTACATTATAGCACTATTGTAAGACTATTGTGTATTTGTTGGAGGTCCATTAAGCTCTGGTATAGGTACAAGTCTATATCTTAAATTACTCTCTCTCTCTCTCTCTCTCTCTCTCTCTCTCTCTCTCTCTCTCTCTCTCTCTCTCTCTCTCTCTCTCTCTCTCTCTCTCTCTCTCATGCATTGTTAAAGAATACAATTTTTTTTTCAAAAATTATTTATTTATAAGACGCTTAGTTTGATATAATGCAATAATTTTATCTCATAAACTCTTAGCAATGTTTTGAACTAAAACATTCATCAAGACTAAATTAGAAAGACACAACCTAATAGTAGATCTATCTCTTCTATCCAACTTTTTCCATTCATCTCGATCCATTGCTAATGGTAGAAATTTGAGTGCAACAATTATTATGATCCAGCGATCTCTCTCCACTAGAAGATCTTCAACCTTCAATTTCCAAAACTCAAAGTTTTACCCCTCTCTCTCTATTTATCTATCTTCTCTATATCTCTCTTTCTCTCTTCTTCTCTCTATCTCTCTACCTCTCTCTTTTGCTCTATCTCTCTTTGAAGCAATGAGTACGCCAAGATACTAGGAGATCTATATAATCTTATTTATTAACTCATATAATCAAAATAATGTCCATACAAGTCTACAATTGGCAACATCCATACTTGCAATTAGTCCCATGTTGATTGTGCAAATAGATTTTCTACATAGAATCAAAATAATAATAATATCCATAATTTTTAATACTTGTTTTTAGTAGCCTCTTCAATTTGGGCAAAAACTTGGCTATGAAAAATAATGAATTTATAATCTATTGAGTTCTAAATTAGTACAAAATGAAGGTTTCATTATTGTGTTAAGTTACACTTGAATGTATATCACAAGGGCCTTTAGTCTTAAATCATCCCCAAGTTAGAAAATTGATTACATTTTACAATTTGGAAGGAAGTTGCTTGATCATTTTCAATCCTTCAAAATAGTTCATACATATAGGGAAGGCAATATGTTAGCATACTTTCTTGCTAATCATTCTTTTTGCATTAATGATTCTATTAAGGAGTGGGATTCTAACTCCCTTTTGTTGATCCCCGGAATTAATTGCATTCTAGCTAAGGAAGGCTTAAGCTAAATTTGTCGTGTAAAATGTAAAGTATTAAGTAGAAAGATATTTTAAGTGAGTATTTTGTTCTAGCTTCTAAATTTAGATTTATCTCTATCCTGTGGCTCCTTTCTGATAGCTGACGTCGTTCCTTAGGTTGAGGGCAGCTTCATCTGGTGTGAAGTACTATTGTTTTAATTTTGTATGCGGGGTGGCAATTTTCACTTAACGATATATCTTGTCAAGAATGATTTTATTCATTACATCTTGAGGCAACTCTCCTTTATATTTCCTATTTGGCATGACATTTTCCATCTTTTTGTAAGCTTTGTATTTGCTCTGTTGTAGCTACCTAATCTGGTTTTTTTTCAAGATTTAAGAATTGTGTTTGTTCTAGCATGGGCACGGTCCAGAGAAATAGAAGAATTCTCATGCCAATTCAGAATTGGGAATGACCCTCCTTAGGTCTTCTCAATCTGAATTCCATGTCGGAAGTGTTTAAGATTTATGAAGATTATGTTGAAAGAGCCATCATTCAGGTTTGTGGTCTGCAAGTTTTACATTTTCCTCTAACTATCTATCCGTCCAAAGCAGTTTCGCATTTCCTTTCAAATGCTATGGATTTATTGCAAAGTTTTGATCTAGTAAGGAATCTGGGCTTTCTGTTTGTTCAAGATGTTCATTTTCCTATGGACATTTTTAATGAAGTTATAGAGATTATGATTTGTATACGGGTTCTGCTTTTGTGGGTGGTTTGTTTGATCGCAGGGATCTTTTCCGCCGACCTGCGCTTCATTGTCTTTTCAATGCTATGTTGCATGGCCTCCAAAACAACTTTGCTATGTCTTTTCATAATTGTATCCACTACCATAGAAGAGAGCTGGGGAGACAATTGGTAGATGATGCCATAGAGGAGTTTAATGCTCTTTCTTTTCTTCTGCATTATATTCCTCCTCCACCACCTCCTCCTCCTCAGCCGGCAGAAGAGGAGGATCATCGTCAGCAGCGTTTCATTGTTGAAGGATTGCTAGCTGACAACTAATAGTTTTGGTCCTTTTTTGGGTGTTTTTTTTTTTATTTTGATATAATTGGGTTGTATCCTGTGTAAATCTTGTATCAGTGAAGAAGTCAATTATGTAATGCTCAAAGACTATTTTTTATCAGACTCATCTTTTTGAGTCATTTTTGTATTAGCTACATTTTTTAAAAAAGGCTACAACCAAAGGTTTTCTTTGCCTGATTCTTTCCTGCCGGTATGCCTCGCTGAATCAAGCTTTTTGTAATTTTTCTTTTATATAATTAAATATATTTTCAGTGGCTATGCCACTTTTTCTTAACAAAAAAAAAAGTTACACTTGAATGCATTGTATGCCTTAAATAATTCACAATCCATGAAAATTCATATAAAGTAGTGGAATGATTCCCCTCTATTTACTATTTATATTTTTTAAGTGTATACAATAAATATGTAAATATTAAATCTATAAAATATTTATATAACTGAAACTATTATATAATTGTTATATAATTTCATATATAAATACGAGTATATATATTACAAATATTATATGTTTACTTTTTATATGTTTTGAGTGTATACAATAAATATGTAAATATTAAATCTATAAAATATTTAATCAATGTAGTATTTTACCTGATAGAAACTATTTCAATATATTTAAATTTTACAGAAGATATTTAGTGTTGGAAGGGGAGATCTTTGGATGGCATATGTAGATTCCAATTTTAGATGAGTTGTTGAATATCATACCTATTGAGAGTTGAAAATGTTGAAAGTCAAGAGACTTGTCATGACATGTTTCATATTTCTACACTGGCTTGCAATAAGTTAGGGTTGAATCTCTTACAACATATTGACTAACACCATCAACACAAGAGGAAATTTTATACATGTCTAATCATGATCTAACTTATGTTCTTGCAAGGCATAATAAGAATTATCAAATACCAATTTGTTTATTTCACCTGTCAATTACATTTGCTTGAAAGTTTGTAAAGCCTTTTCAACAAATCCATTTTGTGCATATACTAAAATCATTGCAGTCCATCAGGACACATCTCATTGAGGCATCCTATCAAACAATTCACATGCCTTGTTGATAGTTCCCATTTTTGCATATGTGTCTACAAGAGCATTTCCAACTATAAGATACAATGAAAATCCCCACCGATCACAAATCATTATGGTGAGTAGAACCAAACAAACATTTCATGAAATTAGCTATGGTCTAACATCACCCCACTATGGTTAATATAAATTGCAATACGAACAGGTGCAAAAAGTTGGGGGGCCAAAAAGTGGCCACATTTTAAAAAACAACCTTCTAGGATATAATGCAAGCACATTATAATGTGCTCGCATTATGGTTTGGTGATGCCAAGCCTAAGGCTCGGCAACACCAAGCCATAACACACTATTTAAAAAAAATGTGTCTTTCCTCATTTGTCATTTCATTTTCTAGCACCCATGGCCTACAAACCCTTGAGAGCGCGCTCACGTTATTGGAGGTTGAATTCATCACCAAATTGTCGCCAATTCATCCTCAAAATGCTTCTACGATGTCGGGGAGACTAAAGAAGTAAGTTGTATTTGCTTTTTTGTGTGAATTTGTTGCTAAATAGGTAGGTTTAATAGATTTTTTATGTAAATTTCTTTAATTTACAAGAATTGATAATACACCTCCTCCTCCTCCTCCTGAAAATTCACAAAATCCTCCATCACCTGAATAGAAAATACCTACTGAAGAACAACCCCAACAACAAACACCTCCATTCATTCCTCAATATGCCCGTGGAACACAAGAAAATATAATAGGGCAATTGAAAACAATAAAAAACAAATTGAGGACATAATTACAAGGTTGAAAGATCCTACAACTTCAACCTCTCATAGATCCATGCTTGCTCAATCTCTTGAATATATGTTATCAAATGTAGATTCTATTAGCAAGCAAATATCTAGTTGGTCAGAAAAGAGGAGAGAATTTAGAGAATAATATGCAGACAAGTTGTCCTATGAACAAGTAAAAATGAACAAATTACAAAATTGGACTTGTGTTCCATTTTCACAGACCCACAAACAAATCAACCTCTACCCCTTACATGCAAGAGGTTCCCTATCCATTGGTGCAACAACCAAGTGATAAGGGATAATTTTGAGCAGAGGTGGTGGATGGTTTTTGACCATCCTCCATGCAAAAATGATGAGGTCCCGCAATACTTTTTGAGGAAACTCTACTGCAAGTTAGTCAAAAATAAAGTGCCAAACTATTTTGATATGTGGGACTTCCAAGGTAGAGGTGGGGGGTTAGCACATGATAGACTAGGGGCACGTGATGATCCACAGCGGCCAGTGAGATGAGCACTTGGTAGACTAGCCCATGAGCATGTGTATATCCCTTCCATTGGGAAGGAGAGTATTGAGGTCAAGACACTTTAGTCCATTAGTGCCTTGACCCAGAGCATCATAAAGCATGCCAGTTCTACAGCACAGCGTGGGTCGGGGGACAGTTTGAGGAGTAGGGTTCCACCCCATACTTGTCAGGCTTGTGGGTCAGCTTGTGGTTATGACCCCATGGATAGTCAGGATGTAGGTGCGCAGGCTACATCTATAGATAAGCAGATGGTGATGATAGATGCTAATGTAGAGTGCTTAGGATAGGTTGAGGATTCCTTCTTCTTACAAGGTTTTCTTCTCACACTCAAAACCCAAATTCAAATATCATCATGCAAAAGTGGGAACAACAGTAAGTTTTCTTGAAATCATCATGCTGAGGCTTGTTTGGCATCCCATATGACACATTCCAATCATTGGTTAAGGTTAGACAGGCTTTGAGTTGGGACTTCCTTTTTTAGGCCACTAAACTCCTTGTAGCCCTTAAAACAGGAACAGTCAGCAATAACTCTTGATACAAGTCTGCAAGCTCAAATCTTAGATAGTCCTAAGATACCCTTTTGTCTTCTCTACAACATATCCCAAATTGGGTATGGGTTGTTTTGGACAGTATGGCCTAACCTATAACCCCTCCTAATGGTCTAGAGCCTCAATTAACCCTATTTTGTGAAGCAACCACCCTCCAATTTGATTATAATGCTCAGCCAATCATTTGGAAATCTCAAGGGAATGGTAAAACTAAGGATTCTTTAGGTTTTGGGTCCCCAAAATGGACTGCAATTGATTGGTCCTATGTTGTTTCCTTACTGGGCTTCTATGCAACACCTAACACATGAGGATGTTAGGTTTCTTTAACAAAACTTCCTTCTTCTCAGATCCCCTGCCCAAATCTTATCATGACACATGAAAATAGACCTAGAACAATCCATTCCACTGATTAGGAGTGAGTCAAACCAGTGGAATGGAGAGAAAAGGCATAACTTCTACCAAAAACCCTAAGGTAGGGTTTAGTAACCCAATTTCAGAAAAAATGCAATTATCTACGCTCTAGAAATGTTTCAAGAATCCAAACCAAATGCAAAGGAAATTTAACTAACCCTACTATCATGCCATCATCATGGTTTTTCACAAACTGTCCGTACAGGAATAGGGTACGGCTTGCAACAGCAAAATACATAGAAAAATGGCAAAAAACTGAGATTTCTTATTGGTTTCTCTTCCAAACTTTGTTCTACAATACTCCTCCTTCTGTGCAAGGTCTTATGCAACGTATATTCGACCACACAACTTAATGGGGAGGTAGTTTGGATGGGTGGTAGGACATAAACTATCCTACAACCACCGAACTGCCTCTTGTTGTTAACATCTGCAACTAATTACAATGTTTTCGCATGAGCATCAGTTGTTTTCAAAATTGGCAATGCCTTCAAACACCTTTACAATGTAACTAAGCTCTTGGCAAGGCCTAATACTCCTTGACACATGCCAAAAGGATTACAATGTATGATAATGTATGACTACCCCATTACAATGCATGACTCTATGACTGCCTCATTACAAACATGGCATCTTTTGGACATAGTCCTTATTACAAACATGGAAAATGGCATCACAACCTTATTCATCACAAACAAAACATGAACAAGTAGAATCTCCTTGGTGCCCCTATACCATACTACCGGGGTGGAAAAGAAACTCAAGTCTCTTGAGGAAGTAGATCAGCAACAATAGTACCATGTGTGATGATGTCCTCTTCACTCATCCAAGTGGCATCTTTAGCAGGTAGGCCACTCCATTTGACAAGGTACTACTTGTAAGTTTTCCTTCTAGTCTTCTTCAAGACTTTGGTGTCCAAGATACATTCCAACTTCAAGGGTTGATTGGGTGGAAGACCCTTAACCCATTCCTCATCTCTTGTTGTTGTCACATATGCCTCTGAATCTGCATTATTATAACCTTTGAAAGGAAACAAATCTAAAACATTAAAGATAGGAGATATCGCCAAGCCTTGAGGAAGCTCAATCTCATAGGCATTGGGCCCAAATTTATGCACAATCTGGCAAGGACCTATCTTCTTCATGAGGAGTTTGGTTGGCTGCCCTTTTGGAAGTCTCTCCTTCTTCAAATGTGTCATGACCAAATCCCCAACCTTGTATTGCACATCTCTCCTTCTCTCATTGGATTTCTCCTTGTACTTCGCATTGTTCCTTTGGAGAGTTTCTCTTACATTATCATGGATGTCCTTCATAGCCAATGCAAAGCCTTCACCTTGAGCACTCTTCCTCTCCAATCTGTGGAGATCTCTCAATTCAAGAATACCTCTTGGGTGAACACCATAGACAATCTCAAATGGACTCCTTCTTGTGCTTCTAATGGTGGTCATTGTAAGCAAATTCAACTTGAGGGATGATCATATCCCATGCCTCTCCATGCTGCATTGTAAGACATATAAGGATATTTCCCAAAGACCTATTCACTACCTCAGTTTGGCCATCAGTCTGAGGGTGATAGGCTGAAGTGAATGACAACTGAGTACCCAACTTCTTCCACAAAGTACGTTAAATGTGGCCTACAAACTTTGGATCCCTGTCAGTCACAATGTTGAGAGGTAAACCATGGATTCTAACAACTTCTTTGAAGAACAAACTAGCAATGTGTGAAGCATCATTAGTGCATTTACATGGCAAGAAATGAGCCATCTTACTTAATCTATCCACCACAACAAATATGCTATCAAAACCTCTTTGAGTCCTAGGAAGACCCAAGACAAAATCCATGCTAATACTTTCCCATGGCCTATGAGGAATAGGAAGTGGCTGATATAGACCAGCATTAGATGAAGTTCCTTTTGCTTTTTGACAAATACTACAACATTCAATAAATTTTCTAATGTCTGATTGCATTTTAGGCCAAAAATAAAACCTGTTCACCTAATCCAATGTTTTATCCAGCCCAAAGTGACCTCCTAGTCCACCACAATGTTTTTCCTTTATGATGTTCTCCCTCATGGAACTCCTAGGAACACATAATTGGCTCCTTTGAACAACAACCCCTGCTACAACAAAATCTCAAAAAAATTAGAATGATAAGAGTCTGAAAACTGTGAACAAACTTCATATACCTCCTTGAAATCTTCATCATCCTGATACATATGTTTAAGAGCATCAATCCCCACACTTTGCAACTGAATTTCTTGAACCATACACACCCTTCTACTCAATGCATCTGCCACTTTATTGGCTAGCTCCCTCTTGTGTTTGATTGAAAAAGTATATGCTTGGAGTTGTTCAACCCATTTCATATGCCTGTGGTTGAGTTTCTCCTGTGAATTCAGAAAACTAAGTGCATGGTTGTCAGTATAAACATTAAACTCTTTAGGCAAAAGATAGTGCCTCCATTTTTTTAAAGTTTGCACCATTGCATACAATTCCAAGTCATAAGTAGAGTACTTTCTCTTAGCATCATTCAATTTTTCACTAAAGAAAGCAATTGGCCTGCCTTCTTGACTTAAGACAGCCCCTATAGTAAGGTTACTAGCATCACATTCCACCACAAACAACTTGTTAAAGTTGGGCAAAACAAGAATGGGCTGTTGTGCTACTTTTTGTTTCAGAATTTCAAAAGAATCATTGGCTGCCTTTGTCCAAGAAAACTTACATTTCTGCCCCCCTTTGATGGTATCCAAAATAGGTGCACAAATATGACTAAAACCCCTTATGAACTTCCTATAAAATGTTGCCAAACCATGAAAACTTTTTACATCACCTATTGTTTTTGGAGTTGGCCATGACAACATGGCCCCTACCTTTGTTGGATCCATCTTCAAACTACCTTGGGAAATGAAAAAACCAAGATATGTGAGTTCTTCCTTCATCAAGACACTCTTTTCCATGTTGATCATCAACTGTTCATCATGCAACTTCTTCAAAACCTGATCCAAATGTTGCAAATGCTCTTCCTTGGTCCTGCTGAAAACAAGAATGTCATCCAAGTATACCATAACAAATTTGCCAATGAAATCTTGCAATACTTCATTCATGAGATGCATAAAAGTACTTGGGGCATTAGATAGGCCAAATGGCATCACCAACCACTCATAAAGACCCTCATTTGTTTTGAATGTTGTCTTCCATTCATCCCCTTGCTTTATCCTAATTTGATGATACCCACTCTTAAGATCAATCTTAGAAAAGTATCTAGCCCCTCCCAAACAGTCCATTATATCCTCAATCCTTGGCATAGGGAACCTATATCTTATAGTAATCTTATTAATGGCTCTAGAATCCATACACAACCTCCATTTACCATCATTTTTAGGGGCTAGGACTGTTGGGACAACACATGGGCTAAGGCTCTTTCTTACCAATCCCTTATCCAACAATTCTTGCACTTGCTTGGCAATCTCTTCATTTTGAGAAGGTGTCATCTTGTAGGCTACTTTATTTGGCAAAGTAGATCCTAGTATGAAGTCAATTTGATGGCTTATGTCCCTAATAGGTGGTAATTCATTAGGCATCTCCTCTACCATGATACCCTTATACTTCTCTAACAATTGTTGCACCTCCTTGGGAACCTCTTCCTCTAAAGGACCATGCAAATTAGGACTATTTTTTAGGCTCTAAAATCATAGCATACAACTCTTTACCACTCAAAATCATGACACTTGACCCAACACTCTTCTCTACATTCTCATCCGGCAATGGATCCATTCTATACTTCCTACCATTCTTGGTTCTAATAAAAGAGTTGGATTTACCATCATGTTGGGATTGAACATCATATTGCCATGGATGTCCTAACAACAAATGACAAGCATCCATGGGAATTATATCACACAAAATCTTGTCCTTGTATTCTCCTATCTCAAATTCTACCCAAGATTGTTCATCTACCAAAACTTGTTGCCCCTTATTCAACCATGATACTTTATAAGGACTAACATGAGGAAGTCTTTTCAATTTCAACTTGTCTACCATTTCAATAGAAACCAAATTTTTAGTTGAGCCTGAATCAACAATTACCTTGCAAATCTTACCATAGGCCTTGCATGTTGTCCTGAACAATGTCTTCCTTTGAGGGGGTTCTTGTGTTTGAGGCACCTTCAACATGGTTCTCATCATCAAACTTTCTCCTTCATCGACTGGGGCTGCACTTCCAATTGGAGAGTTAACATTTTGGCAATCTTCCTCTTGGATCAACTGGTTCCTTCTCTCTCCTCCATGAGAGCTTGAGGCTTGCTTTTCAGGATATTTGAAGGCTAGGTGTCCCACTTGGTTGCAATTGTAGCACCTTCCTGTGAAGACATTAGGACCTCTCCCTAGTCCACCAAATCTACCCCTTCCATTGGGTCTCCTTCCTCTAAAGCCTCCTCTAGAACCTAATTCTCCACTTTGTTCTTGGGAACTAGATTCCCCTTGACTCCTTTGGGACTAATTTCTACCTCCAAAACTGCCCCTACCTCTGAAATTTTTGCCACCTCTTCCTCTATTTTACTGCTCACCTTTCCTCTTCAACTTCTCTTCAGCCCTCAATGCCACTTGAAAGCATTTATCCACAGTTTCAGGGGTTAGTATATTGATTTCATCTTGGATATTAAACCTCAAACCATTTAAATACCTTGCCATTTTACCTTTTTCATCCTCCATGTATCCACAACGAAGAGAGAACTTGTGAAACTCCTCGGTGTAGGTGGCCACATCCAAATCTCTTTGCTTGAGATTTTGCATCTTCTTGTAGATCTGCACCTCATAGTTTGATGGAAGGAAGTGTGGCTTGATCCTCTCCAACATTCTGCTCCATGAAGAGATCATGCTCTTCCCATTCTTTACCCTCTCACCTTGGGTGTAATTCCACCATGTAAAGGCGGCACCTTTGAGTTTAGTTTTTGCAAATTTCACCCTCTTGTTCTTAGGAACTTCTTTGTATTCAAAGTAGTTATTTAGGGCCTCAATCCACTCCATAACTTCATCAACATTCATCTTGCCACTAAACATTGGAATCTCCATCTGAGCCTCTGAAGAATCTTTGCCAATTGCCTTGATGGCTTCAAGGAAATGTTTCTGATTTGCAAGTAACTCTGCCTCTTCTTGATCTTCTTCTTCCTCCTCTTTTTCTTCTTCATCATTAGAACCTTCATCTATCCTCTTCCCTATCCTTAGTGCCTTCAACTCTGCTTGGAGTGCTTCCTTGACTCCACTCTTAATCTTTTCTTCCATCTCCTTGAACTTCTTAACCACCTCAGTGGTCATCCCTTTTAGAGGCATGTTGCTAGCCTCTCCTTCACTCTCCTCTATTGACATATACTAGGTCTTACACAACCAACAACAGAACCTTTTATGGCTCTAATACCACTATGATGTAGAGTGCTTAGGATAGGTTGAGGATTCCTTCTTTTGAGAAGGTTTTCTTCTCACACTCAAAACCCAAATTCAAAGATCATCATGCAAAAGTGGGAACAACAGTAGGTTTTCTTGAAATCATCATGTTGAGGCTTGTTTAGCATCCCATATGACACATTCCAAACATTGGTTAAGGTTAGATAGGCTTTGAGTTGGGACTTCCTTCTTTAGGCCACTAAACTCCTTGTAGCCCTTGAAATAGGAATAGTCAACAATAACTCTTGATACAAGTTTGCAAGCTCAAATATTAGACAATCCTAAGATACCCTTTTGTCTTCCCTACAACATATCCCAAATTGGGTATGGGTTGTTTTGGACGGTATAGCCTAACCTATAACCCCTCCTAGTGGTCTAGAGCCCTAATTAGCCCTATTTTGTGAAGCAACCACCCTCCAATTTGATTATAATGCTCAGCCAATCATTTGGAAATCTCAAGGGCATGGTAAAACTAAGGATTCTTTAGGTTTTGGGTCCCCAAAATGGACTACAACTGATTGGTCCTATGTTGTTTCCTTACTAGGCTTCTATGCAACACCTAACACATGAGGATGTTAGGTTTCTTCAACAAAACTTCCTTCTTCTTAGATCCCCTACCCAAATCTTATCATGACACATGAAAAAAGACCTAGAACAATCCATTCCATTGATCAGGAGTGAGTCAAACCAGTGGAATAGAGAGAAAAGGCATAACTTCTACCAAAAACCCTAAGGTAGGGTTTAGTAACCCAATTTCAGAAAAATGCAATTATCTATGCTCTAGAAATGTTTCAAGAATCCAAATTAGATGCAAAGGAAAGTCAACTCACCCTACAATCATGCCATCATCATGGTTTTTCACAAACTATCCGTATAGGAACAGAGTACAACTTGCAACAGCAAAATACACAGAAAAATTGTAGAAAACTAAGATTTCTTATTGGTTTCTCTTCCAATCTTTGTTCTACAATACTCCTCCTTCTATGAATGGTCTTATGAAACATATATTCAACCACACAACTAAATGGGGAGGCATTTTGGATCGATGGGAGGACATAAACTGTCCTGCAACCACTGAACTGCCTCTTGTTAACATCTGCAACTAATTATAATGTTTTAGCATGGGCATCGGTTGTTTTCAGACTTGGCAATGCCTTCAAACACCTTTACAATGTAACTAAGCTCTTGACAAGGCCTAACACTCCTTGACACATGCCAAAAGGCTTACAATGTATGATAATGTATGACTGCCCCATTACAATGCATGACTCTATGACTGCCTCATTACAAACATGGCATCTTTTGGACATTGTCCTTATTACAAACATGGAAAATGGCATCACAACCTTATTCATCACAAACAAAACATGAACAAGTAGAATCTCCTTGGTGCCCCTACACCAGATGCCCTCTTGAGTGAGACTTTTAGCCTTGATACTCAGGTAAATGTTAGCAAGTTCATTGAATTGAATTTATTAAATTTTATTTTTAAAATGCAAGATTAACTAATTTAGTTTGATGATTTTAATGAAATTTTAGGGTCATAGTGTTCATACAGTTCTCCACCTCCATATTACACTACGACATCTACTAGCGAGGTATGTAACTAGTAAACAATTATAAATATATCATGTGAATAGCATTGTTATATGAATGGTATTCTAATATCTGATTTTGGATGTTGAATAGGTTAATCTTGGAGATTTCAAGGCAACACTTGCCAATGGTGGTGGAGTTCAAAGCTTCACTCAAGTAATAAAATAAATAGTTTAACTAATGAATTGTACTTACTAGATTTTTGTAGTTTATGTTCATATCATTGATTACATTGCATTGCACATATTTCAAACTCAAAGCATTACTAGACATTGCATAACTAATAATTAGATGTTGATAGATGACAAATTTTCAATTACAATATAGTTATTTAAAAAAATGCCTCAAAGAAATGTGGTCTCATGGAATGCCATGACAAGCAAATGCATAGACAAGGACATCACCATGAGACCACATTTCTTTGAGGCATCTTTTCAAATAGCTCATTGCCTTGTCTATGCTACCACATTTTCCATGCATGTCTACCAAGGCTTGTTGATCCCCTCCACACTATTATTCGACAAATTCTCTCTAATAAACTCATCCAATTACCACCAATTAGACCCCAGGACATGACACCGGAGAGGGGCACGATCCTATGACATCTTATATAGCATATGACTGACTCCAACATCATCTAGGTTTTAGGTATTAATTATGGGGGCAACAAGTCACCCCTAACCAAAATCTTCAAATCTACACTAACTCATTCCCCTACAAACTATGTCAATCGTATTGGCTCAATTTCTTTCATCCCTACTTTTGATCCTACATCTAACCCACCTAAGTCTAATGAGGACCCTTCATTTAATACTACTATATTCTTTGAGATGATAAGGCACATTAGACATTCAACCTTATAATTTCATTTTTTAACCCACTCCTACACCTGTCATCACCTTCTTGCTTGACAATGTGCCTACTGATGATTATAACGATCCTCTATAGATTGAGGCACAAGTAGACTAAAACATGATAGTTGAATCAATGTGAAACACTTATACATCAAGGTAGAATTAATGCAGTTACAGATGAACACCTATACATCACTAGGTTGTAAAGAGATTCTTATCCCCCTTAGATATCTCCTAGTGTACACATAATGACACTTCTATACCTACTTTTGGCTCCCTCACCCTACTAATCTAGGTAACACCTAAATGCCTAGATGTCTCATGTCATATCATCCCCCCTCATACCACTATCTATTCTCTCAGGTCATCCTTGGCTCATTGAAATGTGGGTTGTCCCTGAACTTTCATCCACTAGTGCCTTAAATTCCCCATGATGGTAATGTCTTCACCATTTCTCATAGCCCATACCAACTAGTTGTTATCTTAAGACACTTCTTAGATTATTTTTTGTCAAACCCTTCTGGTCCACCTCAACCTCATACCAATTACCTCTTTCACCTTTACTTATCTTATGCCTCATTCCCATCACCAATCTTTTCCCTAACATATTAAAACCCTCTAGCTTAGGCATTGTCCTACCTCCATCACAACCAAACAAACAAAAATTTGAGCACAACCCTACCCCACCCTACCACCAACCTAAACCTAAACTAACACCTCCACTCCCTCTCTGACTTCTTAAACCTAAAATTTGATGCTACTATGGTCCCTCTTTTGTTGACCCTTATACCACACAATAGTTATGAATCTTTGTCTAATTTGTATATATGCATGTGACTTGTGTGCTTTATTGTGTGTACTTCCATGTTTAGGTGAACGTGTGTGTATGTTAGTAGCCATAACTTGCATCACTATTCTAGTTTTCGTAATTGAATAATGTTGTTTTATTTTTCAGATGATACAGGCTGCAGAGACACCTCTTGAAGTTCATAGGGCAATGGAGTATGGTGTGTCTTCCGCGATGCATGGCTCCATGCCTTTGATGAGGGTATGAGGTAGATTAGCAAATTTCAAATTACATTCATTGTTATAGTTGTTTATTATTGAAAAATCAAATGATTATTGATTTGAAGTTTAATTTTTATTTGGATGGTTTCTATAGGACATCACAACACCACAGCTTGATCCTAGTACTGAGGCAAATGAGGAGAGAGATTATCTGGTAGCAGTAAGTGATTATTTTGTTAAATGTTTCATTTTTTATAATGTAATTTCTATATATTAATGTCTATACTTTTTATTGTAATAACTATAGCTCCATGAAGAACTAAATAGGAGGAGCAGCCCTCGAGTTCATAGTAGACCACTATCATATGCATCTCCATCCTCTCAAAGATTAAAGATTGCCCGTGATCTATTTTCTTCACCAGACAGAGGGGAATGACTTTTTATCGGGTTCCTTTGTTGTATGCCTATATGGCATTTGTGGACATATATTTTGTATTGCATATAGTTGACATTATATGCCTATATGGCATTCTTGTAAGCCTATATGGCTATTTGTATATATGTTATACTTATATCGATAGATATTGATGTATGCCTATATGGATATTTGGTTAATACAAATCTTTTTTATTGATGGCATCTATATTTGCATTATAAATCCACGTTTCGATGGATATTTGTAGATGGTTTACTTCAAATATTTAAAGTCCAATTGTATTAGATAGTAGGATTTTTTAAAATTCAATCCTTTCTAGGGCTCTCATAATCCACTTAGCACACAAAGATAATCCTTGACATTGAATGTCAATAAGGCCAAGCCTACCATAATCATGAGGGAGACAACATAACTCCCATGCCACTGTATGAAAACCTTCTCCCTACTTAGACGATGCCCATAAAAATCTGTTAGAATCTTCTCAAGATTTTGATAAGAGGCCTTTGAAGACACCCAACAAAAGTGTCCTTTAAAATAAAAATGAATCATCATGTTGACTATCAACATGAGACTGTATATTAAAGTCATAAAAACTTGGGTTGTGTGTGGTGGATTTAATATAGTGGAAGTGGCATCAAACAAGTATGGTAATTTCTACCCATGTAACAAACAACTAATGAGATGGAAGCTTAGTCCTACATGCACAATAGATTGGGGCTTTCTTATCTCAATATTGTATGATGATACAATCACTCTCCATGGTATATGTGGAATAATATCTACTTAGAATATGTAAGGGTTTTCAAAGGGCTTGAATGATCATTTATAACATGTTTACTAGAATTTGAAGCCACATCCTCCTCATTAGACTAGCTAGATTGAATGGTGAAATAATACTATCAAGCATACATGCCACTTTATTAACATTTATGGTGCTAGTTGGTGCATTTTATTAGGTATCTTAGGTCACCAACAAGTAGAGTAGAGAAACCACTAAAGAATTCCTCAAGCAACCTACTATCAATTCATTCTAACAACCTTAGTCTAATGAAGCTCATTTCCTCAACATGAATGTAACAAATTAAATAATGCCTTCTTGATAAGTTGAAAGAGCTTGACCCTTAAGAGGCCTAATGTCTTTTACTAGTATGTGAAGTGCTACATGAATGGTTGATGCATAGATGTTGAAAGCAACCCAATTTATTGGGGTGAGAAATAAAAAAGAAGATAATGCATGGAGAACATTTGCAGAAAGTGTTATCTTAAAGTTCTCACGAATATTGATGACATTTCAAAGGCAAAAAGTTGTGACCCTTCAAATAGGAAAGACTATGACCCTTTTATAATGAAGGGTAGTGACCATGCATAGCGTATATGTGACCAACTGGACGTGTTGGTGCTAATGGTTTGGCCCCACGAAGAACAAAACAAAAGGTAGCCTACCTTACAACTTTACACTACATGCTTCTGACGATTTTTGGAGCAGCAGAAAATCTTTCACCACGAGCAAATTCCTCAAAGATATCAAAAACAAAGAGAGGTTATTGTAGAGGGGTTCTATATGATCACATAGCCTTAGACAAAATATTTCTAAGTGAGACAGTTTCTGAGTAACAACTTGTCAAATATTGCTACCTTTTTGCACTTTGGACTCTTAAGGGATATCGCTGGTACAATGTAGCTCGGACTGTTTCGGCATGTTTGGGTGCAAAACAAGACCATGCCTAACATAAACATAACCATCCAAACACGTTAGAAATATCATTTTGGTCGCATCAGGAGCAGGACGAAAGTTACACCCCTTTGCAACTTTACACTACATGTTTCTGACGATTTTTGGAGCAGCATAAAATCTTTCACCACGGGAAAACACCTCAGAGATATCAAAAACCAAGAGTGATTATTGTAGATGGGTTCTACATGATCACGTAGCCTTAGACAGAATGTTTCTAAGTGACATGATTTCTGAGTAATAGCTCGTTAAAGACTGTTGCCTTTTTGCACTTTGGACTCTTAACGAATATCGTCGATACAATGTAGCTCAGACTATTTCGGCATGTTTGGGTACAAAACAAGACCATGCTTAGCCTAAACGTACTCATCTAAACATGGTGGAATTATCAGTTTGGTCACATTAGGAGCAGGATGAAAGTTACACCCCTTTGCAACTTTACACTACATGCTTCTGACAAGTTTTGGAGCAGCAAAAAATCTTTCACCACGGGCAAATGCCTTAAAGATATTAAAAACTGAGAGAGGTTATTATAGAGGGGTTCTACATGATCGCGTAGACTCAGATAGAATGTTTCTAAGTGACACGGTTTCTGAGTAACAGCTCGTCAAAGATTGCTACCTTTTTGCACTTTAGACTTTGAAGGGATATCATCGGTACAATGTAGCTCAAACTATTTTGTCATGTTTGGGTGTGAAACAAGACCATGCCTAGCCTAAACGTACCCATCCAGACACATTGGAACTATCAGTTTGGCCGCACAAGGAGCAGAACAAAAGTTACACCCCTTTGCAACTTTACATGCATCTAGCAATTTTTGGAGCAGCAGAAAAACTTTCACCATGGGCAAACACTTCAAAGTTATAAAAAAATGAGAGAGGTTATTGTAGAGGGACCCTATGTGATCCCATAGCATCAAACAAAATGTTTCTAAGTGACATGGTTTCTAAGTAACATCTCGTCAAAGATTGCTACCTTTTTGCACTTTGGACTCTTAAGGGATATCGTTGGTACAATGTAGCTCAGACTGTTTCGGCATGTTTGGGTGGGAAACAAGACCATGTCTAGCCTAAACATACCCATCTAGATGCGTTGGAACTGTCAGTTTGGCCACACGAGGAGCAGAACAAAAGTTACACCCCTTTGCAACCTTACTCTACATGCATTTGACAATTTTTGGAGCAACAGAAAAACTTTCACCATGGGAAAATACCTCAGAGATATAAAAAATGAGAGAATTTATTATAGAGGGACCCTACATGATCCCTTAGCCTCAAGCAAAATGTTTCTAAGTGACATGGTTTTTGAGTAACATTTCGTCAAAGATTGTTGCCTTTTTACACTTTGGTCTCTTAAGGGATATCGTCAGTATAATGTAGTTCAGACTATTTCGGCATCTTTGGGTATGAAACAAGACCATGCCTAGTCTAAACGTACCCATCTGGATGTGTTGAAACTATTAGTTTGGTCGCACGAGTTATTCCTTTTCATGAGCATGTTTCAAGTGAAATGATGGTTGAGGAAGGGTCTCCCAAGTCTGATCTAGGGCTGCAAAGGTCAAGTTTGCAAATTGAGGTCTCCAAATTGTCAAATGATGAAACCATAAATATGCATATAATTTTCCCAATATTCATTATATATGTGTAAAAATGCAGCAACAAAAAAAGACAAACATATGTAAACCTGTAACCAAAACATATGTAAACTTGAAATATAGAAATGAAAGGTCTAACTATCAACTACAATACATTAATATTAATAACATGACTTTACAAAATCAATGTGCATACTTACAAATTAATCCAACGAACCATCCAGGTCTGCTCTACTCTTTATTGTGTCAAGTATTGCCTTATGGTCAGACTCGCGCACCTTCCACAAGATCTTGTTCAAAGGTCTACCCCGATATTGTATCAAATGAACATTGGATGCCACAACAAGGTTTGAGTAATGAACAATCTTCTGATGCATGTCAAAGTCCTGAAATAGGCAAACATTAACTCTCTTATGTGGGTACCTTCTAAGCCATATTCTAGTAACAACCACCGAGCTTGTAGGGTATTCGATGTTTTCTCCATCTGTAACTGCGACCTCCAATTTCTTTTTGGCCTCAACACAACGACACAAGTAATAATTCGTTCCCTCTTCATTGTCTTCATCTACAATAACTACATAAACATGCCCTACATTGATATGTGCAGCAAATTAGATGAAATTAGTCAACATTACAAAAACACTACAAAGTAAGATAACATTAGGAATTTCAAAAACTATGCAAGTAGATATATTACCTTGTTGAACTAGATCTGATATGTGGTCAAAGTCAACTGATGATTCCATCTGTGTTAGTTCCAGTATCGTTGGGGACTGATATGCGTCAAGTGGGCTAAGATAACTTAACTGCCATTTGTCAACCCACTCCTTTGACTTGCACTCATTCCAGGCTTGAATTGTACATGAAGAACAAAAGCATGCCATCTTCCACATATGGATACTCCATGAACCTGCAATTGAGCTTCTGGAAGAGTGTAGCTCACTTGATCCTGTCACTGTACAACAATCCTCATATGGTGCAATATTAGTATCATCTATCAACCAAAAAAATCTATGAATTGAAGACTTACCTTCATTACCTGGACCCATCGAAGCATTACACCACTTGATGATTGATTTTGCATATGTCAACTTTGCATTGTCTTTATACTTTAACTCTTCTCGTGCTATGGCTCTTTTGATACATGCTCTTGCACCTTCATGCTCCCCCTTTCCATGCCTGGCCTCACAAAAGTTTCACATATGTTGAATAGGTCTGTAATAGTATGCTTCCTACTCAGCCAGTAGAACATCCGCGAGTTCTTGAATTGTGATGCATAGTTATCCAACCATATGATATGCTAACTAAATGATATGCCCCTTCTAGCCAAATCATTATAGAACACTTGAAAGCAACCTTGCACGAACTCTGTAGAATATGTACGATCATCACTAATATAAAAATGACACTCCCTTATGATCTTTCTATCATCCTTTGTACTATCATTCGCATGAATGAATGTGATGTGCACAAATATAGAAACATGTGTGGAGTTGTAATATTATGATTACACCTCATGATGTGGCTATAGACTGTAGCTCTCTATAAATTTGATGACTGAAATAGTGCTACCAAGTGGAAATGTGTCCTTGCATAACTTGAATTACAAGTCCAACCATCGAGCTCATGGGTATGCCTTGCATACTCATACACTATATTGTCATGAAATGTAGACATAAATTGATACATTGAAATATTTTGAATAACTAAATCACACCTCTTTGGTTCTTTACCATCTTTTGTATTGTAAGCCACTATTTTATACTTGTCGAACTCTACTAGTTCATTTCCAACTGCATGTGTGCTTTCCATATGTTCACATATTGGCATATGTTGCAAGCCACCACAATGCTGACATATGCCATCCAAGCACAATTTCTTGTAGAATATTTGACCTTCCTCTCTTTCACATATAATTGTTGATATGAAGTCTCTTAAAGATGTTGGTGGGGCATGTATGCCACAATCCTGCAAAATATTGTTAGTATGCAAATCTAAACATATAGACCGATAAACATCAAAATAGTTAGAAAATTCAATATGTAATCTACAACAACAAGTAGTGTGTGTGTGATTTATTTTGACATAGAAATGTTTTATCATTTCAAAATATCTTTAATAAATTTTAATTTGAGGATACATCTCTAGAAATTTATGAAAAACTATGTTTGAGTCATATCCAAAAAATGCTTTGGATGTGGCTCACGGTTTCGACTACTGATTCTCCTTCTTACCACATCCCTTTGATTCGGAGATACCCTTGTGTAATTCTTCCAAAAGTCTTCAATTAGTCATCTCAATGCTTCAACAATTGGTTTATCTTTTCGTGGTAGTCTCCCTAAAAATGCCCATAATTCATTGGCATCGGTGTCCTTGATTCTTTGGTACCTTCCAATGGCTCTTGATAAAGTTGTTCTATTAATTCTCAATTCTTGACTCATCTTTCTAATGAGATGAGTTTTCCTTGTTTGATTACTTACTATTGTCGATGTAATGACACGTGTGACATTACTTTCTTTTGTGCGTGAGGTGTTACCCACACTCTCATATGCACTCATTAGATTCTTGACAATAGATTTATCACTTGAAACCTTTGATGTTCTCAACCCAAGAATCTTCATGATGGACCTATACTTTATACTTCACATCATTTCAACGAATAGTTGACATCTTGTAGTCTCGTTTAACTTTTCAAAGAACACTCTCCAAATCTTATGAGCATATCTTCTCCAAGTGCATTTTGGAATCTTAGGTCTTCCATTGGCTGCAAAATATTCTCATCAATATCAATCAAATACTTTGGATTTCTATGCAAAATTCTAGGTGGTGTTAAGAAATGTAAATTTATCTCAACATTGGGAATTTCATCAATATTTAGATGAGATGGGCTCGATGGCATACCTTCAATCGAAGATGTAATAGATAACATACCTTGAGGTTGAGGTGGGAACGATGGCGTACCTCCTTTCTCACATGTGAGTGATGATGCACTCTCAACTTGAGATGCAGTAGATGGTGTCCTTCCATCTTGACTTGCGGTAGAGGACATGTCTCCAATTGCGGTATTCAAATCTCTCATAGCATGAAGTTTTTGCATTCATTCCCTTTGTGCCGCCAATACCATATCTCTTGTTGATGGTTGAGGTTCCTATTCAATTGGCATGTCTTTGACAATCGTGTCCAATTTCCTCTTCTCACGAAGTTCCCTCATAGCCGTTGTTTTCTTTGCATTCTTAGCTTCTTTCTCTTCCTGTGTTGGTTTAATCCTTGATCGTTTCCTCGGCATGACGAAGAATTTATCTATAGCATGATAAAGAAACAAATATTAGTTCCTAAGAGACACTTTCCTTGCAGTCAAAGAAACAAATATCTCTTGTTGATGGTTGAGGTTCCTATTCAATTGGCATGTCTTTGACAATCGTGTCCAATTTCCTCTTCTCACGAAGTTCCCTCATAGCCGTTGTTTTCTTTGCATTCTTAGCTTCTTTCTCTTCCTGTGTTGGTTTAATCCTTGATCGTTTCCTCGGCATGACAAAGAATTTATCTATAGCATGATAAAGAAACAAATATTAGTTCCTAAGAGACACTTTCCTTGCAGTCAAAGAAGAGTTTTCAATCACATGGTGGAGGATTTTTCAGCCCATTACCATTGTTGAAGTGTTCTCAGCTACTCAAAGAAGAGTTTTCAATTCAATTTTAAAGGGCTCTTGCTAAAATTCAAGGTTAAAGAACTTTACATAAGAAGCCCTATAAATTGGTGCTAATTTTATGTCTATAAGATATCAACATTGCAGGTGCATACTCAACTAAGTAGTAGGTTAATTGCTCCTCTCTAGCTGCCTTAAAGTTTGTCAAAGCTATCTAAGGAAGGGGTGTGGATGATGAGTGCATTGAGACTTAAAAAGTATATATTAGAAGTGATTTTGTGGAAAATCTAGCTACTTTCATCCCTTTAATGAAATGGTGTTTAAGGCTTCTCAAGTTTGTACTCCCAAGCCACTTTGAAGGTGTGTCTTCAGCACCACTATAAAATATCTTCACAAGTAAGAACTTAGTTTTGGTTGTATGGATTTTTTTTAGGTTTTTCTATTTCTTTGGTTGGTAGCTACGTTTGTTTAATAGTTGTCAAATCATTATTAGATGTTCTATGGTTGGCTTGACTTAGTTTATGTTGGAGAGGAGTGCATTGTAATCCTATTTTTTTATTTTTTGAATTTGAATAAAGGAACTCAGTTTTGTAGCTAAGATACTATGTTCCTATTGATCATTTTGATAAATTCATGTTTTGGATTGATGATATCTTTCATGAGCAGCTACATGTCTGCAAGTATAAAGAAGATTTCTTTGCTTGATGTTGTGTGTAAGAGGTCTCATCCTTTGGGGATACTAGGTGCCAATATTCCAGCTGATATATTGTTGTTTAGGGGGAAATCCCAAGTAAAATGTGACTAAATTATAGCTACCTTCTAGCCCCCAAGCTAAATTGGATTAAACCTATTGGGATTTACTTGTACGATCTTGACACCTATTCATTTGTATTGTAACTTGTTATGACAAGATAATAGTATTTCATTATGCATAAGGGATTGTATATTTATATGTTGGAATTATTCTTGTATAATTTGACATCACAGTATGTTAAGGTCTGTATTATTCATCATTGCACATACTTATCAAAGATCCCAAGTGTAAGATGATGTAAGTTTATGTTGCCAAGGATTTATTGACTCCTATAGAAAATATAAATGGCACCATGATAGATTGTAAGCTCACCTTATGGATTCTCTCCAATAATAAAATTTAGAGATTTAACTTAAGGCTATCTATGTAGGTTTAAAGGAAACACACCATGACTTAACAATGATATCGTGATTGTGTCTATTTTAATTAATGTTCAACTTTGAGATATCTTTTATTATGCATACCATGAACTGATTGAACATAGTCTATTATAAGGACATAGCATAGTGCTAGATCTCTACATAATAGTTTGCATGATCAGTAGATTTGTGTGTGATGACTAAGCTCTTTGGGTAGTAAGAACTATGATCCATAGATCATGATGGGTGTTGTTTATTTATAGTTGTTTGGGAATAAATTCAAAGCAATAGAAATTTATAGTTGTTTAGGAAGAAATTTAGAGCTCAGATTGCAAATTCCCTATTAGACATGTATGCAAAATGCAGAAGAATAGACAAAACACATGAACTATAAACACAAAATATAAACACAATTGATATAAACACAAAATATATAAACCATAAAAGTGATATAAACATCTATGATAAGGCATGATAAAGCAATTCAAATATAATTAAGGAAAATGTAACTTAGAAAATGTGTAAAGACTTGACATACCTAAAAAATGAAGATTCGAATGGAGAGAGTACCCAATTATGTAGTCTTTTTTTCTTCTTGTATCAAACTCCTCAACAATTTGAGTTGTTCACCACTTGCTTCCTTTTCAATGTTCAATTGAATAACACTCAAATAGAATTACTAACAACAATACAATTAACCAATGTATAATGTTAAATTCCTACAATTCAATCACAATTAACAATGCAACACTACAAGTATTGAAACTTGAATTGATATATATCAAATTTGATGTGAAAACTATGTTATTTCCTCTTTCTTAACTTAGCAAACTAGAAAAAGGTGGTGGAAAGTTCATGCAAAGGTGCTAGAATGTGAAAAATGTGCATGTGCACTTCCCAACAACATGAAAAAGCTTTTTTTTTTGTCAGAACACGCGCATAACCAGAAGAAAACAAAGCATGTGGGCTTGGATCATGGGTATCCTGGCCTTTTTACCATTTTAATAGCAAGAAAAAATGTGCTCGTGTTATAACATGAGCACGTTTTAGCTTGTTATACAAAACTTTATATTATTCATTTCAACTTCACTCTCTCATGTGTTTCTTCTATCTCTCCCTTAACCCTAAACTCTAATCCCTTATCCCTAAACCTTATCACTCAACCCTAAACCTTGATCCCTAATCCCTCAACCATAAACCCTCAACCCTAATCCTTTATCCCTAAACCCTAAACCCTATCCTTAAAGCATCAACCCTCAACCCTTAAACCTTAAATCTTAAACCCTATCCCTAAACCCTCAACCCTCAACACTATACCTCAAACCCTAATCCCTTATCCCTAAACCCTATCCCTAAAGCCTTAACTATCAACTCTTAAACCTTAAATCCTAAATCCTATCCCTAAACCCTCAACCCTCAACACTATACCTCAAACCCTAATCCCTAAACCCTAAACCCTATCCCTAAAGCCTCAACCCTCAACCCTTAAACCTTAAATCCTAAACCCTAACCCTAAACCCTCAACCCGCAACACTATACCTCAAACCCTAATCCCTCAACCTCTATCCCTAAACCCTAAATCCTATCCCTAAAGCCTCAACCCTCAACCCTTAAACCTTAAATCCTAAACCCTATCCCTAAACCCTCTACCCTCAACACTATACCTAAAACCCTAATCCCTCAACCTCAAACCCTAATCCCTCAACCTCAAACCCTAATCCCTCAACCCTAAACCCTAATCCTTCAACCCTAAACCCTAAACCCTATCCCTAAAGCCTCAATCCTCAACCCTTAAACCTTAAATCATAAACCTTATCCCTAAACCCTCAACCCTCAACATTATACCTTAAACCCTAATCCCTTATCCCTATCCCTAAAGCCTAAACCCTCGACGCTTAGACCTTAAATCCTAAACCCTATTCCTAAATCCTCAACCCTTAACACTGTACTTTAAACCCTAATCCCTTATCTGTAAACCCTAAACCCTTATCCCTAAATCCTCAACCCTTAACCCTTAAACATTAAATCATAAACCCTATCCCTAAACCCTCAACCCTCGATACTATACCTTAAACCCTAATCCCTTATCCATAAACCCTAAACCCTATCCCTAAAGCCTCAACCCTTAGACCTTAAATCCTAAACCCTATTCCTAAACCCTCGACCCTTGACACTATACCTTAAACCCTAATCCCTTATCCCTAAACCCTTATCCCTAAAGCCTTAACCCTCAACACTTAAACCTTAAATCCTAAACCCTATCCCTAAACCCTTAACCCTCGACACTATACCTTAAATTGTAATCCCTTGTCCCTAAACCCTAAACCCTATCCCTAAAGCCTCAACCCTTAACCCTTAGACCTTAAATCCTAAACCCTATTCCTAAACTCTCAACCCTAGACACTATACCTTAAACCCTAATCCCTTATCCATAAACTCTAAACCCTAAACCCTAAACCCTTAAACCTTAAATCCTAAACCCCATCACTAAACCCTCAACCCTCAACACTATACCTTAAACTGTAATCCCTTATCCCTAAACCCTCAACCCTCGACACTATACCCTAAACCCTAATCCCTTATCCCTAAACCCTAAACCCTCAACCCTCAATACTATACCTCAAACCCTAATCCCTCAACCCTAAACCTTAATCCCTAACCCTAAACCCTAATCCCTTGTCCCTAAACCCTAAACCCTATCCCTAAAGCCTCAACCCTCAACCCTTAAACCTTAAATCCTAAACCCTATCCCTAAACCCTCAACCCTCAACACTATACCTTAAACCCCAATCCCTCAATCGTAAACCCTAAACCCTAAACCCTATCCCTAAAGCCTCAACCCTCAACCCTTAAATCTTAAATCATAAACCCTATCCATAAACCCTCAACCCTCGACACTATACCTTAAATCCTAATCCCTTATCCCTAAACCCTAAACCCTATCCCTAAAACCTCAACCCTAGACCCTTCGACCTGGAATCCTAAACCTTATTCCTAAACCCTCAACCCTCGACACTATACCTTAAACCCTAATTCATTATCCCTAAACCCTAAACCCTTATCCCTAAAGCCTCGACCCTCAACCCTTAAACCTCAAATCCTAAACCCTATCCCTAAACCCTCAACCCTCAACACTATACCTTAAACCATAATCCCTTATCCCTAAACCCTAAACCCTATCCCTAAAGCCTCAACCCTCAAGCCTTAGACCTTAAATCCTAAACCCTTAACCCTAGACACTATACCTTAAACCCTAATCCCTTATCCCTAAACCCTAAACCCTAAACCCTATCCCTAAAGCCTCAAGCCTCAACCCTTAAACCTTAAATCCTTAACCCTCAACACTATACCTTAAACCCTAATCCCTCAACCCTAAAGCTTTAAACCCTCAATCCTTATCCACCCCTTTCCTCCCCTATCTGTCTCACCCCATCTCTCCCATTTCTCTCAACCCTTATCCATCTAGGTCTCTCACTTATCCCTAAAGCCTTGACCCTCAACCCTTAAACCTTAAATCCTAAACCCTATCCCTAAACCCTCAACCCTCAACACTATACCTTAAACCCTAATCCCTTATCCCTAAACCCTAAACCCTATCCCTAAAGCCTCAACCCTCAACCCTTAAACCTTAAATCCTAAACCTTGTCCCTAAACCCTCAACCCTCGACACTGAATCTTAAACCCTAATCCCTCAACCCTTAAACCATTAATACCTCAACCCTTAAACCCTAAACCCTTGACCCTTAAACCCTAAGCCCTTAAACCCTCAAACATTATCCACCCCTCTCCTCCCTTATCTACCTCACCCCCATCTCTCCCCTATCTCTCTTACCCCTCTCTCCCTAGGTTATAGGTCTCTCACTTGTATATCTCTCATGACTCTCTAGATATTTCCCTTCCTCTCCACCTCTCTCCCTCCTCCTTACCCATCTTTCCCTCAAGTTGTCAACTTCACTCTCCCATTTTATTATATCTCTCCCCTTACCTCTCTATCTCTCACCTTTGTCTCCCCCTCACCTCTCTACCTCTCCCCTCTCTATGTCTCTCAGTCACTCCTTGTCTGCCTCTCCATCAGTCCTTAGCCATCTAGGTCTCTCACTTAACCCTAAATCCTAAACCTTATCCCTAAAGCCTCAACCCTCAACCCTTAAACCTTAAATCCTAAACCCTATCCCTAAACCCTCAACCCTCAACACTATACATTAAACCCTAATCCCTTAACCCTTAACACTAAACCCTATCCCTAAAGCCTCAACCCTCAACCCTTAAACCTTAAACCCTAAACCCTCTACCCTCGACACTATACCTTAAACCCTAATCCCTTAACCCTCATCCCTAAAGCCTCAACCCTCAATCCTTAAACCTTCAACCCTAAACCCTATCCCTAATCCCTCTACCCTTGACACTATGCCTTAAACCCCAATCCCTTAACCCTTCAACCCTTAATCCCTCAAACCTTAAACCCTTAAACCCTAAACTTTCAACCACTAGATACCCTTAGACCCTTAATCCTTAAACCCTTAAACCCTATACCCTATACACTTAACCTTGGACACTCAACCTTGAACATTATCCCTCGACCTTCAAACCTCTACCCTCTACCCTATACCCTCAACCCTATACTTATGCCCTAAACCCTCAACCCTCATCCATATGTCTTATACCCTTGACCTTAAACCCTAATCCCTTTATCTTAGACACTCAACCTTGAACATTATCCCTCAACTATAAACTCTCAACCCTCTACCCTATAACCTTGACCATATACTTAAGCACTAATCCCTCAATCTTCAACCCTATATCTTAAACCCTGAAGCCTACACCCACAAACCCTCATCCCTATACCCTATAACCTCACCCTTATACCCTAAACCCTGAATTTTGTGCCTCAACCCTATACTTAAAATCTAAACCATACACTCTCAACCCAAGTCACCCTATGCCTTATATACCCTCAATCCACATCGTAAACACTAAACCCAATATCCTAAACCCTAATCCCCATGCCTTACACATTTAATCTTATACACTCAACAAGCTAAATATTATCCCTCAACTGTAACCCTCAACCCTCTACCCTCTACCTATTACTTAAGTCCTAATCCCTCAACCCTATACCTTAAACCCCAAACCCAAAAACCTCAACCCTCTACCCTAAAAACTATACAAGCTCAGGTCCTTATATACCCAAAACCTAAAACCCTTACATACATACATACATAGAGGCATACATACACACATGTACATACATACATACAAACATGCATACATTTATACATACATACAAGCATGCATACACGTACATACATACATACATACAACCATACATACAAGCATACATTTATACATATATACATACATACATATAAGAATACACATGTATACATATAGGCATATACATACATACATACAAGCATGCATACATACATTCATACATACATACATACACACATACATATAATTTGGAATACATACATACATGAATACAAATATATACACAAACATACATACATCAAACATAAAAACCTTGAATGTAAATTATTCCAAGCGAGACATAACGCAAGTGCATTATAACATGCTTGCGTTATGTCGAATTGGGCAAACATCGGGAAAACTTGCAAAAAAGAAAAAAATGCAAAACATAATGTAAGCGCGTTATAATGCGCTTGCGTTATATTTTACTTTGGGAATCCCAAGCCTTAGGCTTGGGATTTGCTTTGGATTTCCAACCCAAAGGCTTGGAGTGCCTTCCCAACGTTCAAAGACATGTTTTTGCATATTCTACATGATTTCACATAATTTCATTTGTGCTAACCCTCAGATTTGCACGTGTTTCAAGGTTGAACAAATCGAACACCTGGGTAATGTCAGGTTTTCTCTTAGCTATTTAACGATGTATTTTTTTGTCACATTTTGACAATGTTAAGCCTTTCATTTTAATTTCTTTTGTTTGTGTCTGTTCCTGGGCAAAAACCAGTGTTTGGTCTTTTTTTCATTATAAATTAACCGTTCATTGAAATTTCAAATAAATTACATTTTTATAAACTAGATTCCATTCTACACATATTAAAAAAAAAAATTCAATTAGTTTTCAAAATTTACAGGGGTAGCACGGCCAAAATTCTATTTTTCAGGATGTGTCCACTTTAAAAATTATTAAAAAATCAAATATTCATTAAAAAATTATTAGAAAAATTGGGCATAAACTACATGTTGTTAGCTAATTTATCACCAAAGCGATTTTAAAAATACCAAAAAAAAGTTAACTTTTTGAGGGAGCCACAAAACACGATATGTTATGTTGTTTTGATAGAAACAACACCAATTTCCGTGGCTCCCTTTTTTGAAACCCTTAATCTATACCATTTTTTAAAAAAAATTAGTAGTTTAGAAAGTAGACTTGGAGCACTACGAACATTGTTTTTATTGCATCTTAAAATTTTGAGTGTAACTATGCTCAATTTCTCATCCAAGGTCAGTATTTCCTGATTTCAGAAAAAAAAAAGTGGCCACTTAAGACCCCTTTTGGCCCCCCATCTTCTTGCACTTACATGCACATTGTGCACAAACCTCACAGATAGTTAAAATAATTGGATGAAGTTAGAATATGAGCATTTCAAAAGAAATGGAAAGTAGACAGAGACTGTGGAAAGAGAGGGCTCATAAGAGGATGAAGGATGATAGGATACACCATTTGAAAAATCCAACAAGGTGCCAATACTATGAAGAAGATTTGTTTTGAATGAAACACCCACTAATGTCTTATGTAAAAGAGTAGTCAAGTGTTCAAGAAATTTAGCATGGGTATGCATGTCAATAAAAAATTGTCTACGAAGAGCAAGATCTTGCTTGCCTGCATATCTAACCATAATTTTTTTAATTATTTTTAATTTGTCAAAGAGTTGAATTTGTAAAAGATGTATATTTACATTAAATCTACTATATATTTTATATTTATCTATACTTAATATTGAATTATATTTACTTTATATATAAAATTTAAAATATAACTATATTTATTATTATTATATATGAAATTTATTTCTACTAAGTGTTGGCATGTGTTATTATTTATATATGTTATTAATAGAATTATAATATTAATGGTTTCATTTACTTGCAACCATATGGACATCATAACTCCATGCAATATTATTGACTTATTCTTTGGGAATCTCTTTGATGCACCAATAGTCTTTTTAGAGTGTCATTTTGAAAACATAGGAAAAGAGAAACACGAGAAAAACATAGGGAGAGAGAGATTTCAAAGAGAGAAAGTGTGTGAGAGAGAAGGGGGAGGGAGATAGAGATAGAGAGAGATAAAGAGAAATGGAGAGCTAGATGATAGAGAGGAAGAGAGAAAGAGATAGAGAAAAAGAGAGGTAGAGAGACAGAGAGAGAAGACAAAGAAAGATATGGAGAGAGATATTGTTGTTTCCCATTAAATTATTATGGGGGCTTCCACCTATTATCATATCAAAACCTCCAATCGAATTAATCATTTCATCAAGTCTTTTTTTTGTCAAATTTTGCATTAGATATCGATTCAAGTGTTTGTCATCGTGTTTTTTCTTGTTTTTGTTTATTGCTTCTACTTACAGTTGTCATTTCTCATATATACTCTTACCCAATGGTCTATAAAGTTGGCTTTACCTCAACATCTAGAAGTTCAAGTTCAAATGAATGGTTCCTTTTCGATCTGTGAACCCTCCTGGATGCTGCACTTAAATTTCCTTTTCCAAAATACTAAACCCTTTGTATTCCAACCCACTTGACATCAATGCATCTTATCCCACTTGTGTATGGAGTTCCTATAGAATTGTCAAACCTCTAATTCGACATCACGCTAACATAACCTTTATTTTATTCATTTGGGAAGGTTCGTGACAAGATACACACTTTTTTTTCATCTAGAGTGGTGTTCAACAATGGTCAAAACTATCTAAATTTTATAATTTTTTAGAGTACAATTAAATTTTAGGAACACATAAAAGGGGATATCCAAATGATGAAAACAACTTCTGCACCCCCAGTTCTAGAGAACAAAGAAAGGATATTGACCCCCTTTAGATAGATAGGCTTCAAAATATAAAGATGGTATCCTATAATGAACAAATCAAAGTGATACATTTTTCCTCTTCTCACCCTAATTCTAGAGAACAAAGAAAGGACACTAATCCCCTTTAGATAGACAAGCTTCCAAATAGAAAGAGGGTATCTGATAATGACCAAATGAAAGTGATACATCTATGGAAACCAATCAAATCACTACTAGATGCAAATCATTCAAATGTTTGGTTACAAAGTATCCTTCATGCATCTTTAAAGAATACATACTTCTTTTCAAAAATAACTTATTTATAAGACAGTTTTATATAATGCAATAATTTTATCTCATAAAATCTTAGCAATGTTTTGAACTAAAACATTCATCAAGACTAAATTAGAAAGACAACCTAATAGTAGATCTATCTCTTCTATCCAACTTGTCCCATTCATCTTGATCCATTGTTGATGGTAGAACATTGAGCGCAACAAATATTATGATCCACTAATATGTCTCCACTAAAAGATCTTCAACCTTCAATTTACACAACTCAAAGTTTTACCTACTGGACTTCTCAATCTCAATTGTCAAGATGTTGGCCATGACTTCTAATTTTCAAATGTTATTTTAAATCCACATGAATTATCCCACAACAAAATAGAAAGCAACATAAGAAATGTATCCCTACCTTCACACGGTCAATCCAAACAAAACTTTGATACCAAATGTTAGTTTTACATTGCTTATTCCTTGATTAGGAGCAATAGATAGTAATAAAATTTGTTGATATAAAACATATGTAACCTTAATTAAACATAGAAGAATAAGTGAAGGAGATAGAGAACGTACGATGACATATATACTTGGGAAAACCCTTTTGAGTAAGAGACCGACCACCATAAACAAACCTTAATATATTAGTGAAACATGTTATTTGCTTAAGGACTTAATAATTCACCTTTAAGACCTCTTTAGTGTACCCATTGCACACTAAAGTGTGGCTATCTCTAACAATAGCAACATCTCATCTCCAAGCTTCATTCATTCATACATGGCATGTCCAATACAATTGGAAACAATGTCGATTATTGAAGTGGATAAAAAATGGACATTTGCAACAACTAACTCAAAAGTCCAACAAATGGAAAGAATGCTTAACACCAAGTCTATTAAACAACTAAATATGTTTTTCCTATGTTTATGTAGTTAAGCTTTGTTTTGTCTCCTTCATGCATCTTTAAAGAATACAAATTTCTTTTCAAAAATAACTTATTTACAAGACACTTAGTTTGATATAATGAAATAATCTTATCTCACAACCTAATAGTAAATCTGAAAATAATTATTCATACAAGGTTATGTATGTAGCCATGTTTTCTACTTGAAACTAAAAAGTACTTTTAATCCATAAATTTTAGTTACCCTTTGGTATACTATACACATATTCAAAGTAAAAGTATGGTGGGCCTTGCTCAAAATCTTTAAGCTTCCATTATTGACCCACAAGGTGATCTAGAACTCCAAATCTAATCAATCCTTTAACATGTGGTAAACAAAAATTTATACATACTTTCTTTAAGCTTTATCTTCTAAAATGGTTTCTTGTAATGGGTTTCATAGTAATCTGTTTCTAAATCTAAGTGCTTTCTTTATGAAATTTTATTTTTTGCAATCTTCTAAGCTTTCATTCAATCCTTGCAAAAGGAAACCATGGTTAGCATGACTAATCAAACTAATAACCTTCGAATTGTAATTAGCAACATCCAAGCCTGCAATTAGTCCCATGTTGATTGAGCAAATAGATTTGCTCCATATAATCAAAATAATGTCCATACGAGTCTACAATTGACAACATCCATACTTGCAATTAATCCCATTCTAACTGTGCAAACAAATTTGCTACACATAATCAAAACAATAATAATTTCCATAATTTTCAATATTTTTTTTGGTAGCCTCTTTAATTTGGGTGGGGACTTGGCTATGAAAAATAAGGAATTTATAATTTATTGAAGTCTAGATTGGTATAAAATGAAATAGAAAGATCAAGCGATACAAAGAAATAGAGAGATAGATAGATAGATAGGGAGACAAAAAGGTCTAGAGAGAAGTAGAGAGATAGAATGATGGAGAGGGAGAGAGGCAAAGAGATATTTAGAGAGGGAGATTGACAGACAAGGATGAATAGAGAAAGAGAGATAGAATAGTATATATATATATAAAGGGAAAGTCACTCTCACTTTTCTTTATCTCTCTTTCCCTTTATATGTCTTATCTCTATTTCTCTCTCACTCTATCTCTCTTATTCTATTCCTCTCTCTTTATTTTTGTAAAAGTGGTGTTGTGTGATCTTTAATTTAGGATTTTCCATTAAAATTATTGACCATAGCCCCAAGTCTATCACACAATACAACTTTTTCCCACTATGTTTCTTTAGTTAAGTTTAGTTTTGTAATCCGTTATGGCCAATGATATGATTTTGTGTTTTAGAAATGTCTCAACTCTATATATCACTACATCTTTCAATTTACTAATATATGGACAAGAACCATTCACCACCAACAAAATTGTACTCTCTTCTCAAAAAATTACTTTTTACTTTTTATTACGCTAATAAGCGTTCTTGTAGTGAGCAACACTACCTGATTTATATAAATGAATGGTAGGGATTAAAAGAGCTACGATGGAAAAGATCTTGTCCATTCAATTTGCAATGAATATATCGTGGCGTGCATCTTTCCTTTCAGAGTGTCAGAGTGTTGTCGGTTGCTGAGATTGTCACTTGGACATGACGGTGTTGTCAGTCGTTGAGATTCTTCCTCTTTTTCTTATCCCTTACAGCTTTGGGAGCCTTTTTACCAGCCTTGGGAGGAGCCTTTTCCTTGTGCTCCTTCTCAGCAGGGGATTTTTTTGCAACAGTATTTTTTTCTTCCGCCTTCTCGATAGGTTTTTCTCGACGGGCTTCTTCTCTGTCTTGGGCGCCATTTTTCTGATCACTCACAATCGATAAGGAATCCCTCTACAACGAATAGAGAACACAACAAATTTTTCAACAGAACGTCAGGATCGTGGGCTCTTTGGTTTGTTTGGAAAGAAGAAAGAAGAGGAGACACATCAGCAGCATGGCAGTGCCGTGGATCCTCACGGGCAGGGACATGTGGTTGGTGTAGCTCCACATGTATAGGGACACGTAGGCGAGGTTTACCCTACGCTTGTCTCTCATGGCCACATCGGCGAGGGTCATCCCACGCTTGTGTCTCATGGCTACGGAGGTGAGGGTTATCCTACGCCTATCTCTCATGGCTACAGAGGTGAAGTTTATCCTACGCCTGTGTCTCATGGCCACGTGGAGGAGGGCAAATTCCATAGCGAAGGTGAGAAGAAGAAACATGAAGGAAAGTTGCATCGCTCCAACAACTCTTCTTCCAGCTCTGTAAGTTTTGGTTGGCTTCGACTTTTGAAATTTACTTTAGTCTTAATTTTCTTTAAATATATATGTTGAAATGACTGTGTATCCTCTCTCCTTGGATGGAATTATTTTTAGGGTTTATTTGATTGAGGGTATTTTTCAAGCTTTCTGTCACCTTTATTAGCTTGTAGGTGTATGAATTATGGATCTCTTGTGGTTGAGTGTATCCATTTACTCAAATTTGTTTGAGGTGTTATGGTGTAGAGTTTTTGTATTAAAAAAAGGCACCTTTTTGATCCTCTGTTAGTTCTTGGAAGTGACATTAAATCTCACCAGCAGATTAAGATTTCCTGCTCTTTTCTGTATTTTATCTTTACTTTTTAAAATTTAAGCTAAATTTGGTTTTATTTTGTTCTATTTTTTACTTGATCTTCATGTAGTTAGAAAGTCTTGATCTTTTATCCTCTGGTATAACAGTTTCATGTCTTCAACAGACCAAGGGTTTCCCTAACTTAATTTTTCAAAATTGTCGGTTCTATGTGCATTCTATTTAATCTGTACTTCCATTAACTAAATTTGATGAAATGATTCTATTTACTTATAGTCCAGCAAGGAGGAAGAAGATGAAAATGGAGAGAAGAAGAAAAAAAAGAAGGGTGGATTGAAAGAGAAGATAAAGCTTCCTGGATGACATGACAAGAAAGAGGAAGTTCACCCTGAAGAACATGGCAAAAAAGTAGGGTTTGGTGGATAAGATCAAAGAGAAACTTCCCGGACACCACAAAGAGGAAGAAAAAGGCTATTGAAAAGCTTTTTGTTTTATCTTATATAAAGTTATGTGTACATAAGCGTACTTTCCATGTTTTGGTTTGAGGCATACAACAAAGTGTACGTTTTTTTATCTTCTATAAAACACTCTTCAATTTTGGGCCAACAATCCACAATATTTGTAGGGTTTGAACACACAATCATTATAAATTGATTAAAAAAAAGTTAAACGAGTTAGTATAGCAAAGACTTTTATATTGATCAACTTAATTTTAAGAAATTGAAATATAAATATTTATAAAGTCAAGGTGGTTTTGTAGTAGACGGGAAATATATTTTCTTTGGGCTTTGACAAAACATAACCCACTTACATTAACAGGTCAGATAATAACTTCAATACTTTTCACTGTGATCTTAATTAATACTTCTTATTGTGATGTTGATAGGACTCGTTATCCTTATATTTATAAAATCACAAGAATTAAATAAACAAGGGATTATACACGCAATCTAATCTAAAAACACTATCTATTAGGTCAGATAATAATTTGATACTCTTACTTGGTAGATACCAGTTGTATTCTTAATCTGAGACATGCATGGGTGCGGAATAGGGGGACATCAATTTTTGAAGCTATTATAGAACAACATGAATGCCCTTATAATCGAGTTAAGCTATCCAAAATTGAAACTCCCAAGGTACTTACATCATTTGGTTTGGGCTTCAAAGGATGTAGGAAGTCAAAAGCTCAGCAGTTTGGTACTTTTGTAGTGAGTTTATTGGCAACTAGGATATATAAATACTTTTAAAACACCATCAATCCAACAAAGACACCCTGAGAAGCAGATTGAGCTCTTCGAATTTTAAAAAATCATGTAGGGACAAATTGAAAAAAGAGCCATCTGATTTTAGCTTCATATGCTCTGGGAAGTCAAAATTAGTAAAACTTGTCAATTACTGAGGACTAATTTATGGAAAATAGTAAATGAATATATAGAACTGAACCCTTCTAAATTTTGGACCAAAGTGGTACTTAGATTATCATCTCAATTTGCCTAAGACTGAATTGGGTACTCAAAAGTCTCAAATGAGTGTGATTTTATGACTCCATTTGTATGTTTAACAGGTAGAGTTGTTAGGTTTGAGATGCCCTGACAGTGATTTGGGTAGTTAAAATTCTCAAGAGTGTAATCCTATGATTCGTTTGCATGATTAACACTCATATACTCATTGAGTAGATATTCACAACACAGACCCAGAATCCAAATAACACAACCACAGTGTAGTTGATTACTCTGATCTGGCCTAAGAATGATTTGGGGATACCAAATTCCCAATTGGTAATTACTTCATGACTCCGTATTTATGATTAATAGTCACAAATTCAAAGAAAGTATACTCACAAAATAGACCCAGAATCCAGATAACATGATCACAGCAGAGTTTTGGCTTTCCAATGATTTGGGTATTCAAAAAACTGGGCGTTTCTTTATGACTCAATTTGTATGGTTAACAGTTGATTAATGATTAAGTGTATATTCACAAAACATGTCCAACATCCAAACAACACTACTAGAGGAGAGTTCTTCAGTAACAATACACTTACTTGCAGCAAAACTTTTCAAAAGCTTTTATACAAAAGCCAGTATAGAGAATGAGCCAAACAAACTTCACAAGGCTTTGCATAGACTGTGGCCAAAGACATCCCTGATCTTCCGCTAACATACCCCACCCAAACCAATATAAATATTAATAATTGTGAAAAAGGGGACTTGAAATGTGAATGGGGGTTTCTTTCCTATTGCTCCAAATAGGCAAAAAGTTTATCTATTCTTAAAAAAGGCACCTGAAGACTACTATTTTTTGTTTTATGATTTTTAATTTTCATTCAGTGGGTGTCAATCAAACTATCATTACAATCGTAAGTAAAACATTGGAGAATAGAATAAATTTTACACAAACATGTGTATGAGTGACTTGAAAATTTTAGAGGTAAGTTAATAGAACTCATAGGCAAGCTTACACAAACATGTATAGCATCCCTTTTTGTCATTTCTAAACATGTATATCATCCACTATGTCACTAAACATTTGACTATGAGTAAATTACCTATCTCTAACAAAGATTTTAAGCTCTTAATCATAAATTTGAAATGAAGTATTTAAAAGAGTTCATTCTAAACTATGGAAGCACACATAAATGGCATGCTAATCATTTGAACTTCAATTGCTCAAGAAGACCCATCAAGTTTTGCAACAAATTTTCTTGTTCGATTGCCTACTTGTAAATTGGTTGAGCAATCATCAACATTTTAAGTGCAAACTGCTTCGGATTGATGAAACTCATGTGCTCATGTTGCTTACCCATGTCTTGGCCACCAAGATAGGCACAAAGTTTGTAGAGACCAGAAATAATGGCACTTGTATGTGACCGAGACCTAATAGAAATATTCAGGTTACAATCGAGTATTGAAACGTAAACCATATTCCATTTAAATCCATCTAGGCATTTTGTGATCAGAGGGCTCCATATGGCCACTATCATTTGCAATCTACAAGTAGATATGACATGTATTTATATATTAGAGGTAGATATATTTTCTATAATCAAGTCCTTAATTACATGAGTGTACCTTAGCACGTGTTTGAATTAAAATCCATGTACAAATGCTTCATGATATTTTGGAATGATTTCTTTCTATCATATTTTTTTGTTGCCTCAATCTAATGAATATTTGAGAGCTTGAACTACAACTAAAATTAATGTGATAATTAAATAAGAGGACAGGGGGCTTATCTCCAGGATTCATGATAGATAAATGATGTTGATGTTGTTTTGGAATGATAGTTTTACGTTTGTCACAAAATTATTTACCTTGGGTTGATGAAGTATTTCAAGATTTGAACTCGTATAGAAACATTTGCATATCAATTTTATGTCTTGCATGATCAATCCTAACTATTGTGAACCTGATCTTGATGTGTTGAATTAATCTACGATGCACAAGAATGATTTTAGAGAGTTCAATAATTATTGTGAATCTTGATATGTGGTTGAACATATGTGGTAAGAAAAATAATTGGGGGGTCCTATAGAATAGTTGTACAAACAAAACTTTCGTAGAAAAAATGTGTTTCATAAGTCTTCTAGAATTGATTTGATTGGGAAGATGATAGTTTTACGTGTTGTTATGATAATAGATTATAACAAACTATTTTCATGGAGATTGTCTTTGTGGACTTTAGTGGAATGTTCCTTTATTGTGCTAAATCATGAAGTGTTTGGTTTTTACATGGATTTGATTCCATTATTTATCTTTTGCTTTTGCGATAGGAATTGCGTTTGTTTCTATAGGAGGTTATATAAAAATCGAGTTACTTACAGATTTATTTCACATAATTTTATTTGTGGTGTATGTATTCTAATGTAGTTTGAGGGGGGTTTATAGAGCAAAGATGAGTGTCATAATAAAGTAGTCAGCAAAGAAGTATGAAGGGTAAGGCAATACTCTTTTACGGAAAACCTTGCATGAAAAAATTATCAGCGTGCCCATTGAACCTATGGTCCAATTGCTAGTCTACATACTATCTTCGCGTACCCAGTGCACACTAAGGTGCAATGGCTAGTTATTCATAAATGACAATGTAGTACGATGGGGGGGGGGCGGCGGGCGGGGGGCGCTAATCATAAGGGAAAAGGGCCCGGGTGTGCAATTTTCGCCATTTAACATTTACATTTTTCATACTCACATGTGGTTTTGTGAAAACATAGACGCATTGCCTGACCTGTAGGTTTTGCAATTGCAAATGGCTGTAAAAGATTGTATACCTCACAAAATCTTCTAATGTTGGAAGGTTAGGGTTGCTTTTGAGTTCAGTGATCGCAGTAAGTTCCTGTCCATTTCATTATTATTTTTATTTCAAATCAGATTGAGCTTTTTTCTGGGGAGGAGTTGCAAGGGAGTAAAAACATGGTGTTGTCTAACAAAAAGCTCAAAGAAAAACTCAGAGGAGCTTTGGCGGAAGCAGCGTTATCAAATAGCAGACAGAATGAAGATGCAAGTTCAAGCCTTGCATATTTGGAGGAGCTTCAGAGGTCTGCAAGGAAGGGACCGTCCAAGAGGGAAAAGAGAAGACACATGAAAGAACTATTGCATGAAGGAGGGATCCAAGAAGCCCAAACTAGCAAGGATCAGGCATCTCAAGACAACGCCGGTAACGGCACGAAGAAAAAGAAGGGAAAAAATAAGGGCACTTTAATAGAAGATAAGGGTGCTATCATGGAAGTCAGGGACACCCAACTGAGAAATAAGGACAAACACATGGGAAATAAGAGCACCCATTTCGAAAATAAGGACACTTACCTGGAAAGTGGCAGCAATGACAAAAACAAAAGTAATAAAAAGAAGAAGAGAAAAAGAGGGGAAGAGAAGGATGCCCAACTCGAGCAAAATGGTAAATCAGATGAGAACAGGGGAAACCAGAGGATAAGTGATGGTGGTCACTCAGAAAATGGGCTTGTTGAAGAGAGCAAAAGAAGTAAGAAGAAGAAAAAGCCGAAGCATAAGCAGGGCATACAAAGTGAGCTACGTACCGATGACAAGCTAGCTTCAGTAGTAGAAGAACCACCAGACGATATCATTATCAATGCTCAAGAAGTCACTGTAACCGAGAGGTAAGGAACATGTAGACTATTTTGTCAGATGAAATATCTTAAATTCTTGGAAGGGGTAATATTTAGGTTGAACCCAAACTAACGTTGTTTAGATTCAGTAACATTAAAAAACTAATTGGTAAAGGTTTCTGTGATATTTTCTTAGCCTGTTTCGATATATATTGCCTTTCTTCTTTTCTTCCTTTGTTAGGTAAATCTTGGAAGAGATTGTGGAAAACCATTAACATCTGTGGAATAATCTTTGGACCAAATTGGTAAGATTTGTAAACCAGGGACACTTACAGCTAATACCATATTGCCAGACCACAACTTTTCCACATATAAGCACGGACCACATTGTTAAGGTTTATAAGCCTGGGACACGTTCCAATGAATCTCACACCGTTATACAACAACCTTGCCGCATGCACACTGGAGTTATGCATGGAGCTTATTGTTGTGGCGGATTTGAACCTGGGTCACACTCTTACTAGCGTGGCCCATTACCATTACATCACAACTCAATGGAGACTTATTCAATAGGCTAAATTCTCAGAAGATGTCATATTTGTTTTAGGTCACTTCCAAAATAAAGGTGGTGTAGAATTAATGACACTGGAAAGTAATTTGTATAGCTTTCCATGATAACTCCTTACCCTCTTTAGAGATATATTTTTACTCCCAAGATCTGAGTTGTCTATCTGTGGGAGTAGTTCTTGGGCTGGTAATTGCTTGTATGTCCTTTGGTTTAGTGATAGCCTTTTTTCTTGGCCAGATGGGTTTGAACTGCAGGTAAATAGGTTGTTTTGGGGTGTCTCAGGCAGAACCCTAAAACCTGAGGTGCACTAAGTATCAAACCTGGACCAGGAATCATAAACTTTCATTGATTTACTCCCAGGCCACAGGCCTGGCCCCTGCCAATGGCAATTGCAAACTGTTAGTCAGGACTTACCTCCTGATGAAGAAACCATATTTATGATTGTTCCAGTGGCAATGTGAGATCATTGCTTATTACCTTTTGCTCTAATAAGTCTCATAACAGTGATATTCCTCAGTGCCAAATTACTCTGGAGTTTGGATTAGCTATTTGAGAAAAACAGCGGTTACAATCTTTTGCCAAATTTTGGAGTTGGACTAATAATGAACTTCACCTTATTTTATAGTCATTCTCAGACTAGGTGGTCTGATTCAGCATTAAGTCAATTCTTTCCCAAATTATTGGGGATTGGTAAGTCAATTCTAATCCTTAAGCTTGCTAAGTGGTTTGCAAGTCTGAGCTTTGTGACTATTAAAGTTTGGAAGTTTAGCTTACTGTTGATACCTCTTTCTGGCAGCCAGGAGAGCGAGTATGATGCATTGAAAGTTTATGTGGGAGGAATTCCTTACTATTCAAATGAAGATGATATTCGAAGTTTCTTTGAAAGGTGTGGCACCATTACAGAAGTGGATTGTATGACATTTCCAGACAGCGGAAAGTTTCGTGGCATAGCTCTAATTTCATTCAAGGTTAGAATTAGTCTACCTTTATCATGGATCCTTATGGATTGGTTCATACATTATATATAATAATAAGATTCATGCCTATGTAGTGCATAGAGAATTGATGACTTTTGTAGATATAAAAATCTAAACAGGTTGTTTAACCCTAGTTCTCATGCATAGATATTACCTATGTTGTATGAAATAAATCATAAGTGAATTGCAAAGATTAAATTTAATTTGCTTGATAAATTTATTTTCCATTTTAGAGTTGATTGTTTTCTGTGCTCCTGTTTAAAGTAATTAACTTGTATGTATTTACTGGATTACATCCTCTATTGCTTGGTGCTGTAGTTTTGGAGGAGATGCTTAAATTCACATTTCATGTCACTGCAATATAAATGCAAACAGATAAGCAAAAATCAACAATAAGCTTTCTACTTCCTATGTCCAAGCTAGTTTGGAAGAGTAACTTTTAACAATCATATGATATGACTTACTGGTACATCTGTTTGGATCGTTGTGCATAGCATCATTATACCTAATCACCATGGTAAATAGAATTGTATCATTGTACACTAAGTCACCAGGTTTGCCAAATTTTATTCAAAAAATTAGAAATCTAGAGAATCTTATAAAAATCCCTAAAAATCATTCAAAATTGTCATTAAAAATGGCTGTACAATTTTTTGAAAGAAAATTATTTTAAATTTGTCCATTGTCTGTGCCCTTTCCACATCATTTCTCCACCCTTCGAAAGTGATGGCTGAAACAGCAATTTGTGCCGCTCTTTGTAACTGAGTTTGGCATTGATCAGCGGGGGGGAGGGTTAATGACAATGATAATGGATATTTAAATTTCTTTCTGGCGTATGCGGCGGAATGGGATTTGGACTGGGCACTGTGGGCTCTGCAAGGAAGTTATTATCTCCGGGAGGACAGTCCGCCCAATCGCCTGATGTTCGAGGAGGCTTATGGCTTGTTCAATGGTAATTGGAGTGGGCTCAGGGATCTGAGGAGCATCAGGAACGTCAGCAGAAGTGGAGGAGCTTTAGGATGCTTTTTTGTTTTCGTTTTATATTTTTGGTTATGTTTTTTTTAACTTCTAAGTTTTAAATTTTACAATGTGATGGTAATAATTTTTAAAATTAATAACATATATAATATTTATAACTTTATTAATACATAATTTATTTATTTAAAAGTCTTTAGTTAGATTTTGATTTTTTTTTAATTTATTTAAATTTTAGCATTTAAGCTTATTCAAATTTTATTATTTTTAAATTTATTTAGTTTATTATTTTAAATTTAATATATTATATTAAATTTTATTATTTTTAGATTTTTTTATTTGACTGGTAAATTGCAGACTAGGGTCTGTTCCCATTAATATGAATGGTATCTGAAACAAAAGAACAATATAGAGCTGCAACCCTTGGATAAAGGAGCACATATAGACCAAACAAAAAGTCCATGTAGGGACTACCCAACAAACCACACCAAAAACTCATAGAGCAATCTAAAACTGAAAATGAAACCTGCCACCAAGAACACCATTCCGTGCTTATTCTGTAAACATGGCATTCCATGTGACCATATTTTTACAGTAATTGTGTCAAGCATTTCACGTGCCTTGTCTATTGTCTGACCGTTTCCATACATATTGACCAGGGCATTTACAAGTACAACATCTGACAAAAGTCCCCTTTCCATAATGCGTTGATGGATGTTCATACCATGAGCTAAAAGCTCCCCGTTGGGCACAGGCTGGGAGAAAGTTGGCAAAGATCGGTTAAAACCTGTTTTCTGCATATCTTGTAATCATTGTAATCCATAAGACCACATCTCTTTGAGGCATATTGTCAAACATTTCGCATGCCTTGTGCATCCTTCCACATTTTGAATATATATACAAAAACACATTTTGGTTGTGTTCGTTGGTACAAAAACATATAAAAATCATAAATATATACATATTTACAGCCTAAAATAAAGAATATGAGATGTAATATACATATTTACTAATATTTTTAATGTATAGTAATATTTTTAAGCCTTATACGATAGTAATAAAATTAATATATAATATTAATTAAATTATAAAGAACATTAATATTAATAATTATTATAATATGTTATTAATTTTAAAAATTAATTAACAAACATAACTATTAGTTTTTTCTTATTATTAGTAATATTAATAATTTATTTACATAAATCTTTATTAATAATAAATATTATTAACATAAAGAGTATTATTTTGAAATCAGGATATTATTTTTCCTATTTGGATTGTGGGACTACCATTTACAGAGTATCATGTGTACATATAAGGTTCGAATTTATCTTCCTGCAATTGAATGAGTTTGAAGGGCTTGGATTTGTCTTCTTGTGCAATTTTTGCCCACGATTTTAAGGATGGTTTTTGCCCATTATGCTTGCGACCTTTGTGATTGGCTACGTCTAGGGTTTTCACCCTTTTGTATTTTCTTTCTTAAAATGTCAAGACCAAAAAAACCAGAGATTTTCAAATTTTTTAAAGGTGATATACATAGAGTTTGGTGTTGGGCACACGATTTTTTTGCTAGATTCTTCACAAGTTCGTGCGGGTTCATTCTGGACAAATCCACAATCATTTGTACGTGCCCTAATCGACCCCCCTGACAAATCGGCCCTGAATCTGGATTGGGTACGAATCAGACCTAGATTTGGGCATAGTAGGGGCCAAATCTGTAACATGGGACTCGGGCTATTTGCAACTATAACATTTGGAAAAACACCATCTTCATTATTCTTTGATGGACGTTGATACCCTTTCCTAAAGCTCCCATTTGGCACAAACTAGGAGGATGTTGGCAAAGTTTGTGGAGTTTGGCTTTATGCTCGCCAATTGTATTTGGTTATAAGTTTCTAAGGCCTTCTCAACAAAGCCATTTTGTACATATCAACTATGACATTTGATTAAAGTTTGCTTTCGACTATGCTTTGATGGATTCTCATACATAGTGCCAAGGCTCTTATTTTGTCACATGTTGGAAGAGTGAGAGTGTGTGACCTTGTTTATCCTCAATAGTGGCTTTATGTTCATTTATTTGCTTCTTTTTGTGGATGGATATGATTAGAAGTGGATCTTGTCATGAGCGATGCAGTGACAAAGCTTTGTTGTGTAAAACTATCATGAAAGACCATTGGTCAAAGGATCCTTACCCACATATCCAGTGTTCAAGTCAAAGATCTCAATCCCGATCTCATCACCCTGTACTCCCCATCATTATGTTGACAAAATCCAATTGAAGTTGTGAGAGAGATCCCTTAAAGGGGCAAAAACAAATCAAGATGTTGTACCTCTAAGATTCTCAATTGCTATTCTAAGCAGAAATCCTAAAGCTGATCTATCATTTCCCAAAGAATAAGGGTGGCATTTTTATGAGTTTGAGCTTGGTTAAAAGTCATCCCATAAGTTAACAAGGCCATCCCACAAGCGAATTTCACTTCCCACTGTCATATCCACCTCATTTTAATAGAGGAAATCTCCTTGTTACCTTCGTGGTACTAGTGTTGAATGGCGAAGAACTTTAATGAATCCAATATCTCTTAGGATTTGCACAAAATATCGTTAATTTTCCAATTTGATGAACTTCTTTTTCTAAGGTTGAGAATTATTACCATGGAGCCGCCTTCAATTATCATTAAGCCTATGTGACATGATTTTATGAGTTGCAGACCAAGTATGAGGATTGAAGATTTCATGAGCTTTTTGGAAGCTACCTTGACCAAGGTACCTTTGGAATCCTTGATAACACAACCCGCACTGGAAGGCCTAGGCTCGCCCCTTGAAGCATCATTAAAGTTTAATTTAAATACCCCCTCCTATGCAGGAGTCCACCTAACCAAAGCCCTCTTCTGAGGGGAATGGTTGACCTCAGAGGTCCCCTAAATGCGAGGCAAACTGAAATTTTCATTTTCCCATTTCTTCAAAATGTCTCGGCCCCAAGAGGAGAAAGTAGATTTCATTTGTGCTTTGACCTTGACCTTGCTCATAACTGGTGCAAGAGGATCCTCCCCTCGTGCAAAAACCTAACAATTACTCACACCTCACAATCACTCACAAAACTCAAAACAAATTCACAATTCAGATTGCAACTAAAAATCAATGACTGATTTTATTTAATTTGTAATTCAAGAACAAAACTACATGATACCGTAAACATATTTACAACATGACCCACAATGGCCTCTCTCTTACATATCCGCACATGCAACATTCCAGCTTCTTCAACAAACCTTCACTCCTTCCTATCTCTCTCCAGAATCTTCTCCAATCCTTCCCACATCTTCCCTTGTTGGTGGCCTGCCCTGTTTCTCCTCTTTCTTGTGGGCAGAACCCTTCTACTTTCTCTGGCAATGAATTCTGTTACCTTCTCTGTTCACCTTCTCTATAGCAGCAATCTGATTGCAATCACTCCCTTTTTCTGTAGCATCAACTTTCCTCTTCTTACACTTTCCTTCCTTTGCAAAGTCAGCACATGGCCGAACCTGTATCTTCTTCGATATTCTCCTACTCTGCACAATGATATACTATTGTGCCTGCTCTCCTGAGGTTGACTCCTCTTTGTGTCAATCTGCACACATCCTCTCCTTGCCTTCACTCTGCACAACTTCTACAGGGGTATCCACATACAAACATTATGTTTCTTCCTCTAGAGGCCGACCCCTTCACTCTCCATTCATAGGTTTTTATTCTCTATTGATAAAAGGGAAATGGCATGAATTTTAATCAAACCAGAACTGAGGTGACGCCCTTGCTTTGTGCCTTTTGATTTAGCCTTTTTCTCTTGCCCACATGTCCCACATGGTACGCTTATTTGGCGTTTTTTTCTTATTAAAACAGAAGTTTCTAAAGCGATTTCAACAAGTCCATTTTGGTGCACGGTCTGCTGCCTGCAATCAAATGTTCGACTAAAGGATTGATGCCTTTCCTTTGGCTGGTCTTTGCCTTTTGACCGTGGCCCACTCCATCATTAAAATGGTTCAGTTTGAAACTATACCATCACTCAAAAGGCGTTGGATATTTGAATTGGTGCTTTTTCCAAATAAAATAAATAATTGGTTTAATTCCATGGAATGGTTCCACACTAGCCTCAGCCAGGCCAAATGATGTCTCCGAACCATTCTCATAACTCTTAGAGGAATACTCGAAATCTGGAGCAAAGAAAAGAACTAGAAATCCATAGAACAATTTGCATACAACAACAACACTCTATCCCACCAATCACATCTATGCATTTAGTCCAACGAAAGAAAATTCTATGTGCGACTTTGACAATGTCTGATATTTTCTCATTGAATGTCTTTGCCACTTCCAAAGTTACATCAACGTGTGCCATTGTCTTCACCTTGCGACATTTTGTCCAACATGTACCAATAATAACACCCCGTCGCCTTCAAAATGGACACATGGAACATAAAACTAACTTTCGCAATAATTCCTCACCAAGGGCTTAGAATCTCACGAAAACTTGCAGAGATATGTATTTCAACATTACTAAGACCTCCACCAAACTGGTCAGTCTCAACCATCATAGAATTCGAGATTTTTAACTTTTGCCAATCTGCTAGCACAAGTCGCGAAACAATTAATTTTCCAAAACCATAAGGCGTATGACTACGAAACCTTCGTCATCAAATCCAACGTGCTTCTAACAATCTGCCTATAAGAGGATTTGCCATGAATCTTCACCAATTCCCCGGAAAAATTGTTTTTGTGAAAACTGCCATGTGTGTGCCAAGATGGAAACTGGTTGAAACTGAAAACTTGCAAATTTCTGATGTGCCATCCATTCCAATAGCCGAGAGATGCTAAATGAAACCCAAAACATAACAAAACTGAAACCCAAACCTGAAATCTGTTTTTGGTTGATGCTGATCGCCAGTCCGCCCCGATGCTCCTACATCAATAACCAATTCAAAGATGGCAATGTCTGGTTTAGGTAAAAAAATATCCCAAGTTGAGGGGGAATTCTGAAAAATCTTGCGGTTTCATTTATTCTGTAAGTGCCAAAGTATCATTGAAGGGCTAGTGGTCTAGAGGCAAGAAAAGAGAGCTTTTAATTTTAGCAAAAGCCATTTTTTGAAGAGCTCTAGGAGTGTGTCTAGAAGGTCACTTGACTAGTTCAATTGAGCACATAGCCAAGTACAACACTTCCTTGCAAAAGGGTAGTGTAGGAAAATGTGTTTCTTGGAATCCTCAACTTGTTTGTAGAAGAAGCATCTAAAAGGGCCGGCATACCCCATTTTCATTAGCCTATCTGTTGATGATTGTTTTTCGACAAGTCAACAATAAAGTAAAATACAGAGTATCCAACTCTCTCTTGAATAAAGCCTCTCGAATGCTAAACAAAGTGATCAGTCGAGACAACTCCAAGGTTCCCTTTCTTATGATTCGTGATGGATAACTCAATGACTTGATGTGATTTTGCTGATAAACACAAAGGGACTTACACAATTGTTCAAACAACTTGTTGTTTCAATGAAAGAGGCAAACACTTAGAGTATTTAAGTATTACAACTTATGACATATGATATGGCAATGAACTACTCGATCCTAAATTCTAACAAGATGGAAAAAGAAAAGACAAAAGATAAAGGGTTTAGTGAAACTAATCTAAATCTAGATGTAAGAGATGATTACTGCTCAGGTGAAATCAACCAACTCTGCTTTGCCAAGCTAAACAACTACACAAGGTTGATGCTATCTTCTAAGGTTGTATAAGATATTCAAATCACTTATGCTCATTAAAATTCAACAAACATAAAGATCAAAGTTAAGCTCACTTCGTTCAGACCAACCATACACTGCAATTTGCAAGCCACAAACTACAAATGGTGTGAACATATAGATTTCACTACGAAACAATAATAAAATCTTCCACCAACTAACATAACACTTAAAAGAAAACTTGATCTAACTTAACATTCGCTTGAAGAAATCAGAAACCATGCAACACTTAGAAACATATAGAGAATCACCAAACAATCAGTTTTATATTATTTCAGAGAGCTCTTGCAACAATTTTCAGAGTCTTCAACCTTTTCAAATGAGAACAAAAGAGCCTTTATATAGGCTTCAAGAATACATGAATGGTTAGGATCGATTGGCAAAGCCAATGGATCAGATGATGCCACCTAAGCAGGCAGTTACAACAAACTTCTATTTTTAGCATACAAAGAGGGAACAAAGGCACGTTTCCCAAGAAGATAAGGATGCCACATCATATCCTTTCACATGGTAGTACTATGAAGTGCAATGAAATTGGACACAATTTGAGCGACATCTCCCATTGGTACACTTGTTGCAGCATTAATGGATTCTTCTGCAGTTATCACATCTGACTCATAGATGCCAAGTGTCTTCTCCCAGTCATCTATCCAAGACTTGTTTGCTCCAAGATGGAATGCAAGTGTGAATATGTTATCCAGCCGTTCTTCGTCAATCCCAGCCTTTTGAAAGTAGAATGCCTTGACTTGTTGCTTCATGTTTTCAATAGTGATCTCTCCATATGGATTGCATATTGTGGTCAATGAAGTATGCACATGATTTTGTGTCCTTAGAAGAACACTCCTTATTCTAGACATATCTACTTCAATCTTCTCAACTAGCTGCCCTTTGTTGTGAAAGGAGAAATACCAAGTGGTGAAGTCGTGTGAAGCATCTTGATCAATCACCTTATCTCGAACTAGATCTTCTATCGAGGCTTCCATCAAATTCTTGAGATGTGGCATGTATTGCTCCTTGATGGTCTTGAACTCAGCACATGTCTTTAGTAGAGATTGAACTCAATCCTTGAGGCTAATGATTCTATCATAAACTTGCACAATTTCTTCAAGATAAATGTATGCTTTCTCCTCTGTCTTCTCTATCCAACCTTTTATTAGATGAGATGAAGCCCTCATATCTTCAACTTGTGACACTGTTTCTTGTGAAAGAATGGATGGAGGAACCAGAGTGACTTTCTTTTGCCGGATGGGTTGCATGACTTATTGAATGTATTGCTTTAGTGTATTGAAGTCTTGCTCCACCTTTTGCTTAGCTTTTCTTTCCTGTTTTAGCATGATTTTTACACTGTTAACTGATTCTTGAAATTCCTCCTCTACTTGTTCTCCTGTGATTGGACCTATATCAATAGTAGTCACATTGTAGTCTTCAGGTGCCATGTCTTCCAGATCTTTCTCAACTCTAGGAACAGCTACATGTACTTCTCTATTCCCAGAAGGATCTTGAGTGATTTTTGAAAAGACAGCTGCTTTCCTCTTTTGATTACTTTTTTGTGCACTCATAAGCAATTCTTCTACCAGAGCAGGCTGATATGTTTCTATGATTGTATTCTCTTCAATTCTCTTCCTCAACCAAGATGGAAATGAAGAAAGGTCCTATTGTCTGTGTACTTGATTATATTGTACACGCGCTGCGTCTTCATCAGATTCCGCTTGTCCTTCCATTTCTTGATCAGCAACATCATTCTCGTCTATTTCAACAGTCGGGCTTGAATGAATCTCTTCAGATGGAACCACCACAGTCTCTTCTACTATTTCAACTTCTTGTATTGGAATATGAGCATTTGAAGTCCCTTCTTGTAAACTAGATGAAGTAGATTGACTATTCTTCTTCTTAGGTCTTTGACTTGATTCTCCTTGATCCTGATTTGGTCTTTTCCTTTTCCTAGCTTGATTGTCGCCTTGATCACTTTCACTGTGCTGGAGTCCACTATGTGCACTATGCTGTCTTGACCCTTCTTCATCCATTTTATCATATGTAAGAACCTGCCCTTCCTCATTCATTTCTTGTAGCAATTGAGTTATACATGCTTGTGTCAAAGCTAGGACTGGCTCCATTAGTTCTTCTTTAGATACATCTCTCTTTGACCAATCAATTGTATAGGGCAAATCCTTTATCTTTTCCAATTCATCTATCAGCATAGTATCATCTTCTATGAACTGATCTGGGATTCGGAATACCTTGGATGCTCTTACTAGATCCCATGTAAGTCTTGAACACTTGAGTGTTCGAAGATCATCTTCATCTTTTACATTTGTCCAGTGATCTTCTAACTGCATGACATGTTTATACTCTCTGTTGTATTTCCAACAAACTTTGAAAGGATCAAAATTAAGCCTTTTGGTGCCATGAGTTTGTAATGATATGCCTGAAGCTCCGTTTCAGAATATTCAGCCGTTGCCAATGATGGACACTCAAGGTTTTGTCCAAGGACTAGTGGAAACTGGATCCCTCCTTTCTTCTCCAACTTTTGCAGCCTGATGAGTTCCAGGAGTTGTTTTGAAACTTCCAACATCACCATCCTATTGGTTGGATATCTCAGTAACCTGTATGGATAAGATTTAAAACCCTGGATCTTTATGTATGTATATCTTTCATGCTGTGTGTACCAATGTCCATATGTTCCGATGAATTCTTTTGCTGCATTTGATAATCTTTTGTGGAACTCTCCTCTCAATCTTTTGAATATGAACATAGCAAATGCATCATTGAACCTCATATAGTGATTGATGTTCTTGAGATGTAACTGAGGATAACATTGATGTGACAAGTACTTATTTGGTTCAATTCCAACTTCTCCTTTTCTAGTCAAACCCGGATAAACTTCATCCCTTGCTAGAAGATATACTACATAAGAACTCATATGAAGTGACTTAGTATTTGAAAAGTTGATGAGCTGCTCATGTATGCTTTGACTGATGAGTTCGGCCCAATCAATCATCTTTCCTTTGAGAATCAGCTTGATGAAAGAATACATCCATGACGGAAAGGTTGTTGATTGTGGCATACCTGTTAGTTGTTACTCTGTTGAGGAACATGATCAAGTATCCAATCTCCAGATGAAAATCTGATTTATGAAACTGTGGAGGATTGTTGGTATTGATCTTCCTTGACGGATTCACCATCCACTCCCTCTTCATCTCTTGCAATCTCTTCTTTGAATCAACATCATATTCTTGTTGACCCTGGTGTATGGGGATGCCGATCATCCTATCTTTGGTGGGAATGTTAAAAGTATCTTCTATTGCTTCCTTTTGTAAGTAGGCTAGCACTGTTCCATCTTTGGCCACAATTTGTCTAGTGTCCTTGTCATACTTCATAACACATTCTATAATCATTTCCGGACAAGGTAGAACCGGCGGAAAGCAAGTGGCTTTAATGGCTCCACTTCTTGTGATGGCCGTAGCAAGACTACTCCCAGTAGGCTCTTGAAGCACGGTCTTGATATCTTCTAGATTGCTGTTGCCCATGTTTGTATCTCCGATATTCGTCCATCTTGAAACAAGCTTCGACTCCGGGACTTTACTTTTAGCATCCATGCGGATCCTTGCTTGCCTTTCCTTTGATGTCATCGCCATGATCCTACAAACTAGACACGAATAAGTAACCTCAAATACAAATGATCAACAACTTACTTCAGCCTTCTATATTACAATTCTGATTTTTTTTCAAAGATTCTAAAATGGAGTTTCACAAGAAGATCATGTCTTTTATCATGATGATTGACTATCCTTTCATGCAAATTTTATTAACACTTAGACAATTTTCTGTTTAAAACTCAATGAATCTGCTGAAAATGAAGGAGAAATTAGAATTTTACCTCTAGATCAGACTTTCCAAAGGACTGATTTGGATGGATGTCTTCAAAAATTGATCAAAATCAGACCCAATTTGATAAAAATCAGACCTATTCCTCCTAAGATATCACTTTACTTCTGCTCTTCAAGGCGAATTGGCTGCTTGATGAAGGATAAAATGAAAAGTAAAGGCAGATATATATACAATTTGAATCAAAACCAACTTACCTGCCTAGGCCGACCTCATTAAATACCAAAAAAAACATTTAATTCACCTTGCTTTTGCTGAATGTGGCGCCAATTCTTATGTAAGTTGGATAAGGTTTTTTAAAAAAATTTGAATTTTAGTTTTTAAATGGTGCTTTAATACTTGGCGCGGTTGAGAGATTAAGTGTTTTGTTTGAATACACTTAACATCTTAGCTCTGCCCCCTCGTAGATAGCGCATGACTTGAGGCGCAATGGATAATGTTTTTGATCTTGTCATGAAACTCATCACAAAACTAAACTCTTGAAGGGTGGCACACTAGATCATCATTTTGAGTTTTGGATAAACTCACACTTGATACTTGAAATTTACCTCTCATAGTGGCGCAAGGGTTAATGTTTTTGATCTTGTCTTGATATACTTGCAAACTTGAATTCATCCTCCTCATATTAGATCTCCTTGTAGGCGCATTGGATGAGGAAATCAAACTTCATTTAGAAGTCATCAAGGTGGCACATTGCTTCCTAATTTTGATATTTTCTTGACAACATTTCTTTTCACTCAAATTAGACCTTTCACCATGGTGCACTAGATGAGTATTTTAGATCCTGATCTGAGAAGTATCATAAGACTTGAGTTTAGTTCCCTTCATAAGGTGTATTAGATGTGGCAATTTCGCTCTCCCATTGGTCTTATCATATTGGATCAAGCGCATGACTTCTACTTCTTGATCTCTCTTCTATCATCTCCTCAAAAATTCATCTACTTAGCTCTTCACAATGGCGCGCTGGATAGATATTTTGAACTCCGATTAATAGATCTTTTTGAAGTTGAAAGCAAACCATTCCAATCTTAGGCGCATTGGATCATAACCTCGAATCCTTGTTATAGTGCCCTCTGAATAAAGATGCATTGAATAACAAATTGGCTCAAACTTAAGAAATGTTAAAGATCTGATTGAAGTTGCACTCCCACAAGGCGCACTAGATAAGGCGCATGGGTTAAACATTTTGATCTTTGGTTGATAAGGCATTTGAAACTCGAAACTCGCCTCAACTTAAAATGGCGCCTTACTTCGGCAATTCAGAGACTTGTTGATAATTCGAAAGACTTTAAACTTGAGCTCATCCCAAGATAGCGCAATAGATGAGGCGCATTGGTTGGATAACTTGATCTCTTCTTAAAATGCCTTCAAAACTTAATTTTAACTTCTTCCATGAGGTGGCGCATTGGTCTAAGGAATTAGGATCCTCATGATTGATATCTAAAGTTTGGCGCACTAGTTGGAGTTTGGGGTCTCTCCTTGGCAAGTCCTTAAAATTCATACTAAACTTGCAATTATCCTTACCAAAGGTGAGCGCATCACATTAACAACCTGATCTTCTCTTAAAATCCTCCACGAAATTTCAATTTAGCTCCATTCCAAGGTGGCGCATTGGTTAAGATGTTTGATGCTTGGTTTAGTAATCACTGAAAACTTAAAACAAGATATTTCATCCATCCACCTTTGGGCGCAATGGTTCAGCATTTTGATCCTTGCTTGAAATATGTTCTAAAAATCATCATTATCTCTTCTTGACAAGGGTGCATTAGATCAATATTTTAGACTCTGGTTTGAAATTGGCGCATTAGTTGAGCAATTTGGATCCTGGTGGAAAGGTGTCCTTGAATCTTGAGTCCAGCTTCCTTCATAAGGTGGCGCATTAGTTGAAGATTGTGGATCCTCCTGAAAACTTAGCCACTTTGTAGTTGACAACACCTTCCAACTTCATATTTTCAAACACCATGAATCGTGGAACAATCATCTTGAATGTTCATGAGGAGGCTCAATTCTATCTCAGTTAAATCATATCATGACTGTTTCAAATGAAGCCATAAGTTGAGGCAATCTCCTTTTGTGTTCTAAAAATAGAGTTGATGCAGAACCCTGAAAGACTCAATCCAGCCTAAGGCAAAAACTAGGGGGTCCCCAATTTGTAATGGGGTGATGTGTGATTTGGTCACAACACTATCTAGTTAATGCCTTGTTTTGAATAGCCTTCCATGCAAAATCTCTTGCTTTGGGTAGGTAGTCCTTGTGCCTGCATTTGATTGGAGGCCAATCCATGTCTATGGGAGGTGTTGATGGTGTTTTTTGGACAACACAACAATAGAATAAAATATCGAGTATCCTATCCTCTCTTGATCAAAGCTTCCTGAATGCTGAATTATATGATCAAACAAGAACGCTTCAAAGTTCCTTTGATGTTAGGTATTGACTTGTACTTGGATAGACTCAGTGAATGGATGTGATCTTGCTGGTAATCACAAAGGGACTTATGCTAAATTCCTCCTTTTTCATGAACAAGAATGTAATTCCTTGTTCCTTGGATATGAATGAATGGAAATTCTTCAATCAAACTCAAAAGAAATATCAAAAGATAAGGGTTTAGAGAAATCTAATCTAGGGTCAATGAAGCAATGATGATGTATGAATAGACAAACTCTTTAATCAACCTAACTCCACTTCGCCAAGAATGCCTATAACTACATGGAGTAGGTGCAATCTCCTAAGGTTAGCAAATGGTTTTCATGTTATGAACTTTCATCCAAACACCCACAGCTGGCGCAGTTTGAATGAGCATCCACAACCGAACTTAAGCAAATTATAATGAAGCTCGGACTAGCTTTACACAACACTCCACCAGCGATGGATGTCAAAAGCATGAGCTAGGAGTTGAACAAATATTCAATACATACATGCATTACATCAATGAGCTACTACTACTCTACTTCTAATCTACTTAGAAACATCTCTCCATTTCATCAAGATACAAGAAACCATGTTATTCCACAAGACAACACTTAGTACCAAGCTCCAATACTCCAATGTCATTGCATTAATCTTGAGAAATATTTACAAAAACTTCAAGTACTCTTAGAGAATTTTGAGAGTCCCTCCTACTCTACTCTACTCTACTAGGTACTGATTAACTTTACAAATGAGGCAACAAGGCCTTTATATAGTTTTCCAAAATACAACCGACGGTCGAGATTGATCCACGAATGAACGGCCCAGATCTTTACAACAAGGCAATTATGCCTATTTTTAGCATTTTGTACATAGAAAAGAAAAGAGAAGCAAGGCACTCTTCCCAAGGTAATGAGGATGATGAGTTGGAAGACCTCTCCCTTGGAACCTCTTATCCTCTTATTTGAGCATGCAGGTACAGTGTACTTAGACAAGGATGACATGGCAACATCTGATTGGTGAGGATAATGTACATGCCACATAGGTGCCACCTCAGCAACTCGTATGGATTCCAACAGTTTATTCAATTTGCTTTTGGCATATTCTCGAATGTGATCGCTTTGATGAACTTGAACGTTTGGGAATGTATCCTTGCTGATTTCGCCTTGTTCTTTTGTAAGTCGGATGTGTATGATACATGTTGCTCTCTGTGATATCTCTTCTCTTGGCAGGGTATGTGCTAATCTTCTTTGAGTGCTTCTTCATGGAGAGTAGTGTAGATGATGATGCTTCCTTCTTGATAACATGGAGTAGGAGACTTCTCAGAGACTTGAAGATGAAAGAGTCTTGAGGCTTGATGGACGAATGCCTTCTCTTGATGCAGATGATGAAGTGTTTCGGAACGATGATCTTGAAGTACTCTCTTGGAGTGAGAACATGATGTCTCTTCTGCAATGACCGCCTCCTGACTTCATCCCTTGCATGAAGGTGATTCTAGGCGCCTGGCTCCTTGGATAACTCCTCAGCTCCATCCATTCTCCTGCAACATAGAGAAGGCCACATATTAAACTACTGATATATATTCAAATTCATAACACATAGGAATCATTCTTGAGCATTTTCTACCCTTTCCAAGTCTAGGCGCACATCGAGGTCTATGGAAATGCAAAAGTGCGCCTAGCATCAAATGGCCTTATATTTGTCATTTCTATGATTTCAAACCATTGGGAAAGTCTTAGAATGCTCCTCCTTTCTCAAGCGCTCACTTCAAGATGTAAATTCATATGATTTTCCTTGAGGTGCTGATTTGGGCTTGCACAGAGTTGAAAGTACGCCTAGCCTCCTAGTGTAAATAGATGATCTCAAACTCTCGCAGATGCTTAAAAATGCTTGTTTTGACAAGGTAAGGACCCTTCAACGTTGATTCATGCCTTAACAACTTGAGGCGCACATTTGGGGTTGTAGGAATGGAAAAGTGCGCCTAGCTTACTTAGGCAATTTTATGCTCTCAAACTCATGCTAATACTTAAAGATGCTTAAAATGTTCAATTTTGACAAAGTGAGATCCTTCATCATTGATTCAGGCCTTTGCAACATGAGGTGCACATTGATGGTTGAACAAGTGGAAAAGTGCGCCCAGCACACTTAGTGTAATTTTATAGCTTTAAACTTCATGCTTTCAACTTCCGGGAGGATCCCTGTCACTAGGCGCTAGACTTCATAGCTTCATGCACTTAACTTTTAAGGCGCCAGAATGTGATTCTTTAGATGCAAAAGTGCGCCTAACTCAGAAGGAGGGGAATACTTCAAGTTTCATTGATCCCGATCACTAAAAATAGCCTAGGAGTCTTCATTCAACTTAGGCGCCACCAATATGAACAGCATCAAACCAAGTTTATCAAAGGCGCACTTTGATGGTTCTATAGGTGTGAATTGGCGCCTTAATATGGATGAGTGTTTACTTCAACTTCTATCAATTCAAAACATTGCACAAGCTCAAGGGAAAGTCTTAACACTCAAAACTCATGAAATCAAGCATATTTTAACTTAGGGCGCACATCTAGGGTTCTATTGATGCAAATTAGCGCCTTGGGTTTGAGATGAATTCTTCAAGTTTTAGAGACTCCAATCACTGAAGATAGCCAAGGAGACCTTATTCTACTAAGGCACCATCTAAGTTTAAGATTTCAAACTTACTTATGCTAAGGCGCAAAAGTGATGCTTCACAGATGACAAAGTGCGCCTAGCTTTCCCTGAGACAATTTGCCATTGACAATGATGATTTCACTAGCTCTCACCTTAGGCACAAAATGAGGACTCTAGAGGTGAAAATGGGCGCCTAACTACTCTTGGTGCTCTTCCAAAATTTCCTAAGTAAAACATTTCAAGTTGATTCCTAGGTGCAAATTGTGGTCCCTAGATGATGTTTCTCTCTTACCCAGGTCTAGGCGCACTTTAGAGGTCCTACAGATGGAGATATGTGCCTAGCAAACTTAGGCTATTTTCTTACAAAATCTTGAATGTTTAAGGCATATGAAGGTCAGAACCTCACTTCCTACCAGGGCACCTTGGTTTAAGCTTACTACTTGTAGAGATTTTGTTCAAGTCCAGAACACGAGGTTGTCATTGAATTGTTTGAGGTGCAACTAACCTTGCTATTACCATTGATTTCATCATGAAACGAACCTTAAGACATCATCCAAAACTAAAGGCAAAACATCGGAGCTCAAAAGAAGGGGGTCCCCATTTGCAATGGGGCGATGTTGTGATAACGTCACAACAGGAGGCTCTAAAGATAGGCATCCCAATTTTGTGGAATATGCACCTGATTTTGAGCATATTTACCTTAATTCATTGACCCCCTTGCTTATGAAGATCTTGCTTGAGGAAAAGATTTCTTTGAGAGCAATAATTTGGTCCCTAGGAGCTGGAAGAGTGAAGTGGTCCCTCCACTTGTAAAGATGTTGGCAATCCACCATATGCAATTTAACATAGTCTTTGACATATGATCCCCATGTGTTACAAAGTAGAGTTTTGATGTCCCTAAGATCCTCACTGTCCTAAAGAGATCTGTTCCCATTCCGTGAATCCTTCCAGAACTTTGTTATCCAGCCATTTTTGACTTCCCATAAGAGGCGATCTATGATAATAATATGCATTTCATCATGAAGTTCCATATGTAAGAGTCCATTGGGGGATTTGGTTTAGTAAAGATTCTTTCTAGTTCCATATAATCTAAATGTTTTTTGCACATAAATATGCTCCATCTTAAGGTCAGATTAGCAAAGAGTCTCTAAACCAATTTGGCAACCAAGGCGTGATTCAAAACCATCAATTACTTGATTATACTTTCTCCCATGCCACTAGAGGGATACTTTTTCTATCTTTTGTGCCTTGTAAGAGGAAGTCTTTCATTGATGTGTTCATTGATTTCAAAGTGCTTGTTGGAGCATGAAGCAATTACCTAAGGTAGATTGGTAGGGCAACAAGAACAAATCGGTTCATATTGATTTTTCCTGCAAATGTCAGCCATTTACCACTCCAAGATGAGAATTTGGACTGGAAGGCATCAATCAATTTTGCCCACATCGAGGATTTGTAGGTCCTAGAGAACAATGGGACCCCAAGGTACATGCTTGATAGTTTCCCAATGTGGTGTCCCTTTTTCAAAATTAAATAATTAATTCCTCTGGGGTATTATTTTATTTGGTAATAAAATAATATTAATAAGTTGGTCCTCATATCATTTTAAAATATTGTTAAGGACAACTTAATTATTATTATTTTAAGTAGATAAGCGGGGCTGCCTAAATGGGGCAAATAAGGCCATTTGTAACTCCTAGGAATATTTAATTATTTCTGTATCTTTAGGAGTGGGAGTTACAGTCTAAAATTAGGGGGGAATCTCTTGAGGGGAGTTACAAGCTAAATATAGTATGGAATATCCTAAGAAAGAAAAAGATATTAAATGATGGCAGTGGAGGGGAAGAAGGATAAAAAAAGGAAATAATAATTACCATCTCAACAAATCTATGAAGGAAGGGAAGAAGCTACAAAAGATATTCATCTTGATATTATCAATTTTTCATATCTACCATAACATTTGTGTTTGAACCAATCCAAGGACAAAACCTCTTGTGGTTGTAGATCCAAGGACGAAAGCCCTTGCGGTGTTGGGATTCGGGAACGAAAACTCTCGGGATTTCAGTTGGTGATTCCACCCAGGAATTAGACAGAGCTCCACTGAGTATCTTCAGTTTCAGTGTTGGTGTTTGTATGTTGTTTTAGATTTCTGTGGTTCGTTGGTTAGTATGAAGTTCAGATTTTGTGATATTCCCAGATTTTGGATTTATATGAAATGCAGAGTGGTTTCTCAATTTGAAGAAGATTATTGATCATTTCCTGCTTGCAAATCTCATCAACTCCTTGGCAGAACAAAATCTATTCATTGCTTGAGCAGGCCGCTCCATATTGTTGCATATTTGCAGGCCGTACACCTTTGTGTTAGTCGATTCATTGGTGGAGTGCTGAAGATTATTTAAATGCATGTGATTAAAGACTTCATTTCTTTCTATTATCAAATCATTTGATATTATAGTGGGTAAGTTGCCGTGTCATATTGTGAAGGATATATCACAGCATTATTTCCTTTAACCGCCGGACATTAATTGCTGTTGTATTAGTAATTGGGTGTGACTTTTGAAGGAAGGGCCGTATATGCTGCTAACCTGGCCGAGCCTCCTCTAGAGGAAATTGCTATCTCTTTGGTGTCATTTTGGGCTCTAATTCCTACAGCACTCCCTTTTATTTTAGGCGCACTAATCCATGAAGGGTTGCAGTCTGTTTATGTTCATTTGTATGCAATAGCAGCGAGGGTGTGACACTCCTTGATTTTCGCCGACTTTCTTTGATAATTTATTAATTAGCTATTAAATCTGCAAATGAATGAATCACTATATCTTAAACTTGAATTCTGACCCTTGCTGTTAGCTGCTTCATTTCTAGTCAGCAATTTGTAGTTTGGGCAGAGTTTTCTAACATTTCAGCTAGCTACATCACCTGTCGAAGACATTGTCTCTGTTTTGAACAGAATCGTTCATTGTTGAGGAAGGGTTGTTAAGAGGCTCAGTCTTGGTAATTTCAGTCTTATGTTATTTGAGCAGGCTATGCTGCCAGTCATAATGTTTGAGTAGCTAAGTTTGATTTGAGCATTTTATCATCTGTACTTCATTGAGCAGTACTCCGCCAATACAATCTTGAGCACAATCTTGGTCATTATAATTATCACAGTAAATTGTAACTAAGCTGTGCAGGCCCAGCCGCCAGCCTTAATAGAAACCAAGCTTCCAGGTTTTACATATTAGCATTGAACTAATTCCCTTAGTCACCGTATGCTCTCACCCTGCTTGATCTCGGGATCTTGGTGACCAGAAAGTGCTAAGTGTGGAAAAGTCTAAGCTTTCATTTGTCAGGGACATTACACCCAAATTTGAAATTCAAGGCTCTCGATATTTTGTTCTATAGCCGTGGGGGGGTGGTGAAAAAAAGACCTCCAACTTTTCTTCATTTATGTGCTGGCCTGAGGCGTTAACACAGGCATAAAGAATTTCCTGCATGTTTGAAGCTTCCCTTACACTTGCTTCTTCAAGCAGAGTTGTGTCATCAACAAATTGTAAGTGTGTAAAAGCGTCCACATCCTCTACGTCAACAATCTCTTTATGTCACCCATTGTTAAGTGCGTATGAAGTGAAACGACCAAGTGCATTTGCCATTGAAATATACAAATATGGAGAAAGAGGATCTCCTTGGCAGAGCCCTTGGGGGCCTGGAAGAAACTAATAGGTCCCTTGTTCAGAAGAATGGAAAGTTGTTGCCAAGATATGCATTCAAAAATGCACTCCCTCCATTCTAGACCGAATCCTGAGCACTTTAATACTTTCATCGGAAATCTCCAGTTAGCCTTGTCATAGGCTTTACTAATATCTAGCTTCATGATAATGCTTTTCGAATTTTGACTTCGAGACAAAATGAATGATCTCATGGGCAGTGATAATTCCTTTAGTAGTTGCTCTATTCGGGTTAAAGCCACTTTGCTCTTGTGCAATGAGAAAGGGAAGCAAGATCTTTTGTTTGTTGGCCATTGACTTAGAAATGATCTTGTAAATTGTGTTACAAAGAGAAATTGGCCTGTATTCTATGAAAGAAGGGGAGGAAGATTTAGAAATGAGGGTGATGAAAGTGCAATTGAGGGATTTGAGAATCTTCTTGATTTCCTAGCTTCATTGCAAACCTCAATCACCTCTTTGACCGCAATATGCTAGCATTTTTGAAAAAATCTAGCTGAAAGCCCATTCAGACTTGGTGCCTTGTTTGGGTGCATTTGTGATAGCATCAACTTGATTTCCTCTTTAGTGAAAGGAGCCATCAGCATCAAGTTCTAATCCGTTGTGAGTCTGTTTAGAATGCCTTGGAGAAAGTGTGACTAAATGGTCTGTTAGAGGCATCCTCATTGCGAAGGAGATTTAGAAGAAGGCAATTGCCTTAGCCTTGATAGTTGTGGGGTCTTCCAAGAGATTTCCTGAACAATCATTTATAGAGGAAATCTTGTTGCAACTATGTCTCGCCTTTGTTGAATTATGAAAAAACTTGGTGTTTTTATTGCCCTCTTTAAGCTAGATCTTTCTTGATTTTTGGCGCTAGTGGATCTCCTCATGGGTTTGTATTTCTGCGAGTTCGACGAGTAGTCATTCTTCTTTGAAATAGAATTCTTGGTCCATTCTTGTAGCAATGACTCTTTCATTTAGGGACAACATTCACCCTTCAATTCTTTCTTTCTCTACGAAGATGTTTTTGAAATAATCTATATTCCATTCTCTTAGGATGGTTTTTAGGGTCGAAAGTTTCTTTGCAAAGGTGTACATTTTTTACACCCCCCACCTTGGGGATCCCTTCCGACCAAACTTTTATCAAATCCAAGAAGTTCAACTCATGGAACACATGTTCTCAAATTTGAAAGGGCACCTGGGATTAGAGGAGTCTTCCAAAATTTTGAGTTGGATGGGAAAATGATCAGAACTTGAGCATAAGAAGATTGTACACTCCGAAGTTTGATCCAAATCCAACCAATTGGAAGAAAGAAAGAATCTATCCAATCTCTTTGCAATATTACAAAATCAACTCCTTTGGTTTGTCCATGTGAAGAGGCTGTTTTTGGGTTCCACATCAATCAGTTTATTTTGATTCATGGAAGAGATGGAATCCTGCTAGGATTGAGCTGACTGTTGGATTCCACCTTTCTTATCTTCTGAATTCAGAATTGCATTGAAATCTCTGTATGCAAAGAATAGATCATCCTTAATGGAGTCCATAATGGATGAGATTTGATTCCATAGCTGCTTTTTTTGTAGCTGCCTTGTAGGTCCATAAATGTTTAACATGAATTTAAGATTTGAAGAAAAGCTTTTTACCTGACACACATGCCAATTGGAGCCTTGTTCAGCAATTTACACATTCACCGATCCTTCATTCCAAAGAATTCCCAGCTCCTTGGAAGCTCTTTCAGTTGGAGAGAAGGTCTCTCTCCATTTACGCCGACTTTGAGTCACGTTTGCTGCTTTATCCACTTTGAGTTTGGTTTCTTGCAAGAGTATTATATCCACTTTTTGTAGGTCCAACTGATGCTTTATTAAGTATCTCTTGTTATGTAATATCCCTAATAGGATCTGCCTTAGAATTCTGGATTTTCTGCTCTAATTTTCTGTTTTCTTTTTCTGTTCAAACCCTAATCGAAATTCTGATTTTTTATTTCTGAAGTAAACATAATCATGGGCAGCGAATATACATGTGCCAAACACTCATGCCAAACATGTGTGCTTATGAAGACAACATCAAACATGAATCCAACCACAGAATACAACCATCCAAATGCCAAACATGTGACAAATAAATCTGATTTCTGAATGTAGAAGTCTGCTGCTACAAATCAGACTTCTCAAACATGAAATTACAACGAGTTTCTAGGCCCAAACATGCCCAAACACAACTCAGATCTCTACTGTTCCAAAACAGTCCATTACATTGACAAACAATTGCTTATACATACCAAAATAATGAGGGATGAGGTTTATGCGTCAAACCCTAGGAGGGCGAACTGATTTGGCACTTGATCTTGATACCACACACTCCAGAATGATCCTTAAATCCTCCAAAATAGGCAGCGCATGCAAGGATGAAAGGTGGCAGCTAGGGTTTGAGGCTCCAAAGCCCTCCAAGCATGAAATCACTCCACAAATTGTAATGTCCCTCATTTAACAGTGATCAAAATTTGAAAGTATGTTAGCTTTTATTATTTCCTGGAAGCTAACTTTATTGCAAGGGAAATGTTTTTTTAAAAGGTTATTCTATGTTTTTGATGCATCAACTTAAACGAATTCATTAAACATATACCTTTTAAAAAAATAACGGTTGCATGAGCTCTCTTTAGTGGGCGCTGTTGTGGGTGGGCCCCTAATCTTAGTTGGGCGTTGGTGGTGGCGCCAGTATTTGGTCATTAATCACCCATTTGCTATTCTGGCTGGGCGTGGGGTATTTGGAGAAAACATTTGCTTAGTTTGAGGATCTTCATGCATTTTGGAAATTGGAGTTGTCTTCTGAGAGCCTGTGCTGCGAGCAAGGTTTGAATATTTCATTTCACCTTCCTCTAGTTTCGACTGTGAGAGACTAGTCCAAGCTGAGGCGAATATTGGTGATTTCATACTCAGAAATCGCACTTGTGCAGAATGGAGTTTGATGTATTTTGAAGTGTTGATTTGCAAGTTTGGTTTCAGTTTTGGTGTGAGTTAGTTAGTTGTCTGGATTTTCGCTGTGTTAGTAGTTTCAGTTGAATGCAAATAAACACTTCATTGGGTGATTGAATAGAATGGAGTAGAGTTTCTTGCAGAGATGGTGACTGAAAGGGATGCCATACACAGTGGAGGCACGTGTGAGGGGTAAGTGTCAAAGTGCTGCTTTGTAGAATCTCATATCATACTTGACACAAGCACCCAACTTGTAAAACAGTATTGCCGTGGGTTTTGAGGAAGATTCTGGTGAATTTAGACAACAATGACCAGTTTAGGGTGAGTCTGAACGCCGTACCAGCAAGGACCAGTTGTTATGTTTGCATGAAAATGACTCAGATTTAGCTTGTAGCTTCTAAACTTCTTGGTTGCCTGGTTATACAGACCATTCTCCAAGTGTTGATTGCTGGGAATTCACATATATGCAGAAATCTGGGTTCATTCGAGCGTTTCTGGGTGTTATCAGTCAACCTGTTCATAGCAATCCTCATAGTAATTGTACTCAGACAATACTATCAGTGATTCTGAGGTTTAAGAAGTTGGTTCAGCCTCTGTTACATCCAATCAGCTTGTTCACTGGATTTTATAGGCAATAATTTATTTGTTCTTTCAATCCTATGCCCATATGCATTATAACAGCAGTGATATTCAATACGAAGATTTAGAAATAACCAGTTGCATCAGTTTGTTTTAATGAATTGCATTGAGTTTCTTGTTGCAAACAAAGGGTGAACATTCCAGTGGTATCAAAACTGGTCTCCTACCAGCCTGTGAAGATTCTCTAACTCTGCATGCAGCAACCCAGTGCCAGGGAGAGAAGGTACCAGCAGCTAGAGGAGAGGAAGTTGAAAACTGCAGTTGTCTCAGAGAATACTGTTGAAGAAGAGTCAGTCATGGCGGATAGAGACAAAGAAAATTGTTCACTTGAAAGTCCGGGTAAAAATATGGAGAGGAATTTTGACCATATGTATGAGATGATAGCCCGATTAGTGAGCAAAATGGATCAGAACTTAACTCAGGGCACAAGAAATAACACTGAAGCCAGCAGCTCGCAAAACAATGGAGCACGAAATGATTATGTAAGAACACCTACCAGGACCTCAGTGGGATCAGCTGCGAGACCCCTTCAACCATTTGCTAACAGAAGGGAAGAAATGCCTCCTGAGCACGAGGAAAGAATTACATTCACTGATGATATCATGATAAATCATGATGAATATATGACACTTCCTAATCATGTCTGCAGAAGGGACAACAAAGATTATAAGCATGCTTTGAGTATGGTGTCATTGGACCATTTTGATGGTAGCGGAAAGTGTTTTGCAAGAGCTTGGGTTCAGAAGTGTGACACATACATTACTTTAAATTAAATTTTGCTACGTTGCACCTGGATGGGGCTGCCTATGAGTGGTGGTACCATGGACTTGTGACACAGGGTCAAAATTTGATTACAACTTATGACGAGTTCATTAATAGACTCATTGAGAGGTTTGATAAGCAAGATCTAGAGCAAAGCTTCAAGGACTTGGCTCAGCTGAAACAAACTTGCAATATTGACTCATACATCACTGAGTTCCAACGACTGAGTGTCATGGTTCTAGACATCTCTGAGAGAAGACTTATTTTCTTGTTTGTTGAGGGTCTAGCTGAACCTATTAGAGGTTGGATTAAATCCATGGATTCCCAAACCTTGCACGAGGCTATTAAAAGGGCTAGAAGTATGGAATTTTCAGCACCAAAACCCAAGATAATGGCAAAATCGTTTGCATTCAACAAGGACAAAAAGATCTTCACTAAATTTCCCAATCAGCAGCAGCAACCTGTGCAAAAATTGAGTGATGAGGTTAAGAATGAGCTAAAAAAGAAGAGATTATGTTTTACATGCAAGGAGCCTTGGCCCCAGAGCATAAATGTTATGAAAAAGGACATGCAAGGCATTTGGAGGTCTATGTAGAGGCTGAAACAGGTTCAGAAATATTAGAACAGCAAGGGGAATTTGTGGATTGTGAAGAGTTTGAAGACCTTGAGGAGGTTGAGGAAGCGAAGGAGGATAGTGGTACTTTTGTTCAGCTGTCCAGTACACAAAAGAACAATCTATTCCGTGTTCGGGGAGTTCTAGGAGGGCAGCGAATGGTGGCTCTTATTGACACTGGTGCCATGCACAATTTCATAGATGAAGGCTTGGTAGCCAAGCGTGGATTGAAGACAAAAGAATTAGATGGCTTTAAAGTAATGGTTGCTGATGGTTTTACTCTTACATGCACCAGGAAGATTCCCCAACTTTGCATTCAGTTGGGAAACCATGAGGTCAAAGATGAGTTTTATGTTGTAGGCATTGGTGATACAGATGTTGTGTTGGGAATTCAGTGGCTGAAATCTCTTGGAGAGATCAACTCGAATTTTCAGACCATGGAGTTGAAATTTGAATCAGAAGGCAAGAGAGTTGTGTTTCGTGGAATGTCAAATAGGGGACCTAGAGTGGTTACTACTAAGAGGATGGAGCGGATTTTGAGGCAAGGACAAGCTGAATGGATTGCTAAATGTGTTGTCCTTCTAGCTCAGGATCATGAGAGGAAGAAAGAGCATCATCCTATGTGCAGAGACTTTTGACCAAGCATAGTAAGGTTTTCATTGGGTTGCCTCCGAGGAGACCACCTGAGAGGGGGATTGAGCATGTGATCGAATTAGAGGATGGGGCCAAACCTATTATGACCACTCCTTACAGACATCCAAAAAGATTCAAAGATGAGATTGAGAAAGCCATCAAGGAGTTACTTGACATGGGATTCATCCGTCCAAGTAGGAGTCTCTTTACATTTTCAGTGGTTCTAGTAAAGAAGGATGGGACCATGCGATTGTGCATAGACTATTGCAAGCTCAACAAACGTACCATCAAGAACAGGTATCCAATACTTAGAATAGATGATCTCGTTGATGGGTTACATGGAGTAGTCTATTTTTCAAAAATAGACTTGAGATCAGGTTATCACCAAATTCACATGCGTGAATCTGATGCGGAGAAGACAACATTTAGATGCCACTTTGGGCATTTTGAGTTTTTGGTTATGCCTTTTGGCCTAACCAATGCACCAACATTCCAGTCGTGCATGAATCAGATTTTTCAGTAAGCAGCTCCGTAAGTGTTCTTATTGGTTTTTTTTAATGATATCCTTATTTACAGTAAAACTTGGGAAGAGCACTTGCACCATCTTGATGAGGTTTTGGGAATACTTGAAGCTAGTTCTTTGTTTGCCAAGGAATCAAAGTGTGAGTTTGGTATGACTGAAATTTTATATTTGGGACATGTAATTAGTGTGGATGGTGTCAAAGCTGACCAAGAAAAGATCCGTGCTATTATTGAGTGGCCACCACCCAAAACCCTCACTCATCTAAAGGGATTTTTTGGTCTATGTAGCTTTTACAGGCGGTTTGTGAAGGGGTTTTCCCAAATGGCAGGGCCTCTTACTGATCTGACTAAAAGGGGAGCCTTCTCTTGGTCTGAATTAGCGCAGAAATCTTTTGAAAATTTCAAGGAAATCATGAGCAATTGTCCAGTGTTGGCCCTTCGGGATTTTTCCAAGCCTTTTGAGCTTGAATGTGATGCTTCAGGTGAAGGAATAGGGGCTGTCCTGATGCAACACAAGCATCCTATTGCCTTTGAAAGTAGGAAGTTGCGAGGTGCAGAAAGGAGTTATTCAATTTATGACAAGGCAATGCTTGCTATCATGCATGCATTAACCAAGTTCCGGCAATATTTGGTGGGTGGTAAGTTCATAGTTAAGACTGACCATAATAGTCTTAAATAGTTTCTAAATCAGAAGGATTTGAGTGAAAGGCAGCAGCGTTGGGTAAGCAAACTACAGGCTTTTGACTTTGACATAGTCTACATGAAGGGGAAGAAAAACGTTGTAGCTGATGCACTTTCAAGGAGGCCTCATCTCACTTCTATTGTGGGTATAACAGCTGATTGGAGAGATCAGATTTTTGCTGAATATGATAAGGATCAATTGGCTGTTAGCATCATTGACGGAGACACATTGGGAGGTAAGTACAAGGTAAACAATTGCCTGATTTTTATAAAGAGCATATCTTTCTTGTAGCAAATTCTAAGGTGAAGGACAAGATTATGAGGCCATTTCATGATGAGCCCTTGGCTGGTCACCAAGGATTTTACAAGACATACAAACAAATTCGTGAAAGATTCACATGGAAGGGGTTAAAAAATGATATCATGAACTATGTTAGAGAATGTTTGGTGTGTCAATAGAATAAAAATGAGCATACTTACCCTGCTGGTCTACTGCAACTTTTGCCTATTCCTACCCAGAAATGGGAAAGCATTTCAATGGACTTCATCACGGGGCTGCCTAAGGTTCAAGGTAGAGATGCTATTTATGATGTAGTAGATAAATTGACTAAATTTGCTCATTTTTTTGCAATCAGTTCAGATTTCAGAGCAATCCAAGTGGCTGAATTGTTTTTTAGAGAAGTGTTTAGATTGCATGGATTGCCACAAAACATAGTAAGTGATCGGGACAACAAGTTTTTGAGTTTGTTTTGGCAGTGTTGTGACGTTTTCACACATCGCCCCATTGAGCGAATGGGGACCCCCTTTTTTTCCACTTTCTGGCTTTTGCTTGCTTTAGGGTTTTAGGTTTTTCTTGAGTTTGTAGATTTGGAAGTGTAGATTTGCCCATGTCTCATTAAATTTTGCTCCAGAGTCTTCATACTTTCATCTTGATGCATATCTTGAAGCCCTAAAATCACTAAGCCTAATGTCCTGAAATCCTGAAAATTGGCTAAGTTTGAAATCTGGTGGATCCTCCAAAATCTAGAATCTGCATGTTAAATTCTATGGATCCGAGACCCATCTCAAACATCTTGGAAGGTATATTGAAAAATATTTGAAGTATAAGAAATTTTTCAATATACCTCTATTCAGGACATTTCCAATATGGCGACAAGACTTGCATTCCAAGCACACCTTCTAAACCCGCCCAACCAGGGCGGAAATTTCACTTGGGCATGGATTCCACATTGTTCATATGAGTCTCTCCAGACAAAGACGTCAAGCCTCCCCAGGAAAACCTTACGAAAAGTTGCAAGTTAGGAGTAGGGAGTTCATTTAGAGGCAAAAAGCATAGTTCCACGGAGTTTCGGGGATGGGGACGGGGGGGTGGGGGGTCTAATTTTGGGGGCGGTGAGCTGAAATACATATAGTACTTGAAAAATTAGTTATAAAAAGATGTATAACTGTAGAAGTCTATAAGATGTATAAATTAGTTATAAATTAGACATGTATGCAAAATGTGGAAGCATAGATAAGGCACGTGCACTGTTTGACAGAATGCCTCAAAGAAATGTGGTCTCATGGACTGCAATGATTGCAGGATATGCACAAAATGGATTTGTTGAAAAGGCTTTAGAAATTTTAAAGCAAATGCAATTGGCTGGTGTAAAGCCAAATTCCACAACCTTTGCCAGACCAACATCCTCCCTGCCTATGTCAGAATGGGAGCTTTGGAATAGGGTATGGACATCCATCAAAGATTCAAATCATAAAGGATAGAGGAATTTTGTCAGATGTTGTAGTTGCAACTGCCCTGTTAGACATGTATGCAAAATGTGGAAGCATAGACAAGGCACGTTAATTGTTTGACACAATGCCTCAAAGAAATGCAGTGGCAGAACTGGGGGACGGTGGGGACGTTTCCCTGAAGTCTCCCTGTCTCGGAAACGGGGAGACGTGGGGGACGGCTGTATTTCGGGGGGGGGGGGATGCGTCCCCGTGGAACTATGCAAAAAAGAACAAGACAAAAAAAATCCAAGACTCCCTCTCAAATCCGCCCTTCCTGGACGGCCTTTTGGTGTGAGCTTGGATTAGGTAGTGATTACTCCAAGTAATTCCTTCTAATCCGCTCATCCACTTGGGTAAGTTGCAAGAACAATCAATGAAGGAAGGTGGAAGTTGATTAAGGGAAATGAGACAAGTTTCAAAATGTTATGAAGATCATTCCACACAACACCCTCTAGGCCGCCTAGCTTGGGCAGATTTCACTATGTCATAAGGATTGTCCTTCATTCGCATTCCAAACTTGCCTGCTAACTTTGCACAAGTACTCCAAGATACTAAGTCATGCTAAGAGAGAAGGAGTCATTCAGGTGAAGCCAAAAATTGTCTAAGTCTAAAATTCCTTACCTACCCTTCAAACCCGCCCAGCCTAGGCGGCCTAGACCACCTTGCCTGGAATTTTAGGATGTGCTCTCCAAACAACCTCTCCAACCCCGCCCAAGTCATGATACCTGCCATAAAAGCTTCGTGAACGTCTCACAAGGGATCTAGAGTAATAAATTATCAAGGCAAAGTCAACCAAGGGTGTCTGAGTGCAAAATCCATACCTCATCTCCAAGACCGCCCAGCCTGGGTGGCGTTGGCATCATCACATGGAATCTCATATCATGCACTCCTCATCTTCCTTCTAACCATGCTTAAGCCAACGTATCTTACATGAAGATTCAAGGAATGTTTACAAAAGACTAAACAATGCATTTTGGTGAGGGGGAAGAGTTCTAAAATTGTCTAAGTGTGAGATTCCACTCACTCTCAAACCCCGCCCAGCCTGGGCGGCCTAGGCATCCCTCCATGGAATTTCAGGCTAGGGTCTCCAAGCGTGCCCTTCAGCTCCGCCTAACTCAAGGTGTCTCTTGAGAAAACCTAAGTAATGATCAAACAGTGAGTTAAGGTCAAGGAAATCATTAAGGTAAGGCAACAAAAAGGTGTCCAAATGTGAAAATCCATACATACCTTCCAAGACCGCCCACCCTAGGCGGCCTAGACATCATGCCTTGGAATTTGACATCAATTTCTCCTAACAAGCTTTCCAAGTTCAATCAAAGCACGATGCTCTCAGGAAAACTTAGAGAATGTTTTGCAAGTGGTAAAGTGTTGCATCAAAGTGAAGAGGAAGAGTTTTAAGTTGCCTACGTCTGAAATCCACACCCTTCCTTCAAACCCGCCCAGCCTGGGCGACCTTTACACCTTGGCTTGGATTTCACATCGCATGCTCCAGATTGCCTCTCCAAACCCACTCAGGCATGTTGGCCAGAGAGATAGGTGGATTGTCAAGTGGATTCAAAGTGTAATTTTCCAAATTTGATTTTGACAAGTGATGAAATGCTTTGGAATGTCATTTTTTGATCCCACATGCATAAGAAGAACGTAATTTGTCATTGAAAATCTTTTTTAGTCCTAATTTGATGTGTTTCCTTGTGTAGGTAAGTGGTGGGAGTGCAAAGTAAGGAAGAGTGTTGTTCCGAGCTCATGAGGAAGACGTCAACGCTATGCAGAGAGGAGCTTGTCCAAGATTGATCAAGGTTACAAGCGTTGTTTATCATCAAGAGCATCATCTGTACGAGGCGAGGACTAGTGGAAGGTTGTCACTTAACTATACACCTCCAGGAGGTCATCATCCAGAAGCTCACATTTCATGTCATCCATCTCATATGCCGGGCAAGGAGAACCTTCATCCTGCACCAGGGTATTCTAACACCTTCTACTTCATACACTGTCCAGAGCCTGATTCATGCAAGAGAACGTCACAAGATGAGAGATGAGCATGTATATCAAGTAAATCCATGAGTTACATCAAGACAACAAGAGGAAATTCGACAAAATTCCCAAGTTTACAAGTTCGAAGATGCCAAGTTCTAGAGGTGAAAACCCGAAGATTCGAAGACTACTTCAACAACAACCAAATTTGGGAAAATATTCTAAGTGAACATGAGGTGAAACAGGCCAATTTGCTTGAAGATGCTGAGTTGGCACATGCAAGTCACCAAGTCAATCACATTCTGCCATGTGTGCCTGTCCACATTCAATGTATCTACAAGAAGCTAGAGGACAAAGAGGGCCCACCATAAAGATGCTCCAAAGATGCTTATCACATTGGGAAACGTGCCTTCGTTGCCTCTCTCATGTTCTAAAAATAGTAAATCTTGTAACAAATTGCCTTGTCTCAATCTTGGCCGTTGATTGTCAAATCAATCCTGGCCCTTCATGTAATTCCTGGACTCTATAAAAGGCTCATTTCTCTCATTTGTAAATAGATACATTAGATTAGAATGGAGTAGAGTAGAGGAGGCTCTTCGAAGTCATTGAAGAGATATTGAGAGATTGTTGTAAAGATACACTTCAAGATTAATGCAAGCTCATTGTTGAATGTTTCATGGTGATCTTGTGATATTGGAATGTTAGCATGGTCTTCATTGTCTCCAAGATGGTTAAGAATTGTTTCCAAAGTAGCTTAGTTGATAGATTAAAAGTTCATTGATGTAATGCATGTATGTATTGAATATTTGATCAACTCCTAGCTCATGCTTTTGACATCCATCGCTGGTGGAGTGTTGTGTAAAGCTAGTCTGAACTTCATCATAATTTGCTTAAGTTCGGTTGTGGATGCTTGTTTGAGCTGCGCCGTCCAATGGGTGCTTATATGAGCTTTCATGATTTGAAAACCATTTGCTAACCTTAGGAGATTGCACCTACTCCATGTAGTTGTAGGCATTCTTGGCGAAGTAGAGTTAGGTTTATTGAGGAGTTTGTCTATTCATGCAGCATCATTGCCTCATTGACCTTAGATTAGTTTCTCTAAACTCTTGCCTTTTGCCTTTTCTTTTTGTAGTTGATTAGAAGAACCATTTCACAAAAAAAGAGTACATATTTGAATGGAGTGATGAATAAATTCTGCGTAAGTCCCCTTGTGTAAACAACATTATCACATCATACCACTGAGGCTATCCGTTGCAAATCACATACAAGGAACCTTGGAGCGTTCTTGTTTGATCACGTAGTTTAGCATTTGAGACGCTTTGTACAAGAGAGGATAGAGCACTTGGTGTTTTATTCTAATGTTGTTGTTGTCAAGAAAACATCATCAACAGACAGGAGTTGTTCCGTTTGAGCGGGATTGAGCTCACTTCGAGCACTAGTTATCACCCACAGATTGACGGACAAACTGAGGTGGTGAATAAGTGGCTAGAAGGATATCTGAGGAACTATGTTTTAGAGCAGCAGTTGGCTTGGGTCCGATGGCTTCATCTAGGAGAGTATTGCTATAACTCTTCTTATCACATGTTTATTAGAATGTCTCCTTTCATGGCTCTTTATGGTTATAATGCACCAAGCTTTGTTGATCTAATCTTTGATGAGTGCAGAGCCCCCCAGGCCAAGGATTTGCTACAACAAAGTCAAGATATCTTGAGGGCATTGAAAGATAATCTGTTGCATGCTCAGAATCAGTTGAAATTCTATGCAGATCAGTGCTGTGTTGAACACACCTTTGAGGTGGGGGACATAGTTTATTTGAGGTTGCACCCGTACAGGCAGTCCACTCTCAAGAAGAGTGGAGCAGAGAAGTTGAAGCCTCGCTTTTATGAGCCCTTCAGGGTTAAGAGGAGAGTGGGTGCAATAGCGTATGAGTTGGAACTTTCGGAGAATAGTAGGGTTCACAATGTATTTCATGTGTCTCACCTCAAGAAGGCTCTTGGACACAATGTGTTAGCTTCTTCTGAGTTGCCTCTGTTGGATGAGGAAGGCAATCTGGTTTTGATTCCAGAGAGGGTGTTGGAGTTTAGAGAACGAATAGTGAGGAAGAGGACTGTCAATGAGTACTTGATCAAGTGGAAGAACCTACCACTGGAGGATGCTACATGGGAGAGTGAACAGATTCTACAGCACCCAGAGTTGCAGTTGCTTGAGGACAATCAACTTCAGGGAGGGAGGACTGTAATGTCCCTCTTTTAACAGTGATCAAAATTTGAAAATATGTTAGCTTTTATTATTCCCGGAAGCTTAACTTTATTGCAAGGGAAATGCTTTTTTAAAAGTTTATTCTATGTTTTTGATGCATCAACTTAAGCGAATTCATTAAACATATACCTTTTAAAAAAATAACGGTTGCATGAGCTCTCTTTAGTGTGCACTGTTGTGGGTGGGCCCCTCTGACTGCAAGCTCCTATTCTTAGTTGGGCGTTGGTGGTGGCGCCAGTATTTGGTCATTAATCACCCATTTGCTATTCTGGCTGGGTGTGGGGTATTTGGAGAAAACATTCGCTCAGTTTGAGGATCTTCATACATTTTGGAAATTGGAGTTGTCTTCTGAGAGCCTGTGCTGCGAGCAAGGTTTGAATATTTCATTTCATCTTCCTCTAGTTTCGACTGTGAGAGACCAGTCCAAGCTGAGGCGAATATTGGTGATTTCATACTCAGAAATCGCACTTGTGCAGAATGGAGTTTGATGTATTTTGAAGTGTTGATTTGCAAGTTTGGTTTCAGTTTTGGTGTGAGTTTGTTAGTTGTCTGGATTTTCTCTGTGTTAGTAGTTTCAGTTGAATGCAAATAAACCCTTCATTGGGTGATTGAATAGAATGGAGTAGAGTTTCTTTCTTGCAGAGATGGTGACTGAAAGGGATGCCATACACAGTGGAGGCACGTGTGAGGGGTAAGTGTCAAAGTGCTGCTTCGTAGAATCTCATATCATACTTGACACAAGCGCCCAGCTTGTAAAATAGTATTGCCGTGGGTTTTGAGGAAGATTGTGGTGAATTTAGACAACAGTGACCAGTTTAGGGTGAGTCTGAACGCCGTACCAGCAAGGACCAGTTGTTATGTTTGCATGAAAACAACTCAGATTTAGCTTGTAGCTTCTAACCTTCTTGGTCGCCTGGTTATACAGACCATTCTCCAAGTGTTGATTGCTGGGAATTCACATATATGCAGAAATCTGGGTTCATTCGGGCGTTTCTGGGTGTTATCAGTCAACCTGTTCATAGCAATCCTCATAGTAGTTGTACTCGGTCAATACTATCAGTGATTCTGAGGTTTAAGAAGTTGGTTCAGCCTCTGTTACATCCAATCAGCTTGTTCACTGGATTTTATAGGTAATAATTTATTTGTTTTTTCAATCCTATGCCCATATGCATTATAACAGCAGTGATATTCAATACGAAGATTTAGAAATAACCAGTTGCATCAGTTTGTTTAAATGAATTGCATTGAGTTTCTTGTTGCAAACAAAGGGTGAACATTCCACAAATGCAAATCGCCCTTCTTGGGAAGTGGCGCTCCAATCTAGGGTAAACCCTAGTTCAACTTCCACACAAACCCTCCAAAAAGGTGGCACTCCAATCTGCTCTAAAAGCTGAATATGATCTTCCTTCTCCAAATTGTATTTGGCCACAAATCTCACAATTTCGCCTTAGGGTTTTTCCTCACCAAAGTGCAGAAATAGATATGCCGTTGTAGCTCAATATCCTTCTCCAAAATGCCAATGAAGTGCAATTGTGAACTCCGTGATGAATCTACCTCAAGATGAGTTAGGTTTTCATCCAACCCACCAATATTCCTGAGGGTTTTCATCCTTGGAATATGCTGAACCAAAGTTGCAGCCAAAGAGATAAATTTCCAAATGAAAATGAAATGCTTGAATGATCCAAATGACCTCCAACTTGCGTTCTTTTATAGGCATTCAAATTGACTTCCTCATGGCCGACCTCCCTTAGCAAAATATATTTATTTTATTTTCCATTTCCTTCCAACTTGGCTGACCACCCTTAGCAATGTATTTTATAATTTTTGTTGTTCTTGCTAGGTTGTCCACCTCTTGGGCAATTTTCTTTATTTATTTTTAATTCACCATGTGGCTCACAAAAATAGTAGAAGTCATCTCAAATTTGCCCAGTAAAATTAGTTAATAATAATATAAATAATCCGAAATAATTAGGATTACTTAGTATTTAACCAATTAGGTTATTCCCTTGCCCTTATGGCTTAGCCTACGGGACTAGAATAGGCTAACCGGCTCCGCTGGGTCATCACTTGGAAAAAGGGGACATTACATGTTAGGGGCATCGAGGCCCTTAACATTCCAATATAGGAGCTTCATTGTGGGGGCGGGGGGAATTTCACCCCTCGCATTGATGAAGATCTTAGGTTGTCTTTGATTGTTAATTGGGACCCAAATCTGATTTTTTCATTTGTGATTTCTATTGCAAAGTTTCTTCTCTTTCCTCTTTTGGGGCCATAGTTTACCTTTGTCTTTTGGGACTCTTGCTATGAGATTGTCAAAACCTTTGTTGTTTCCAATGTTCCCTTTGCTTTAGTGTTGTCATTTGGTAGGCGATCCATTTCAATATCCAATTCCAATTTTGTGGTTGGAGCCTCCTCTGTTTGTTGATCAAACATCAAAGAATCCGTGACAAGAGTGCTAAGTTCTGTACCATCAAAGCAGTAAACATTAGATTGATGGTATCTGAATCAGGGCTTGGGGGAGAAACTGGTATTAATATGATGGTGGGAGTGGACCTTTGAAGTGATGTTGCCTTCATAGGGGATGCATTTGGTGAGATTGTAGCGTGATCATTAGTCTTCCCTGAATTGGGAGGATTTGGTTGAGAGCTCAGACTGCTTTACTTGTTGGTCCGAATTGCTTCTTCTTGAGTTTTTCTTTTCCTTGTCTTTGGGCAGGTGGCCTTTTGATGCCCTTGTTGTGAGCAAGTAGGGCAACCTGGAGATGGAAACTCTATATTTCAACTTTTCATTCCCATACTCCCTCCAAAGATGCCAAACATACCAATTTTGTGATGGGCTTGGAAAAATCAACTTTTACTTTGATTCAAGCGCATATCCCGAATTTGCGGTCTTCCCAACTACATTTCATTCCTTGGAATGTCTCGATTGCATTCCCAATTTTTTACTAGACTGATTCCTCCCACTACTCTAGCAAAAAGTTATATAGGCGAATCCAAGCAGGGGTTTCTTCTATTTTGCTAGAGAAGGGATCAAAATTAGGTCTCCATGGCTGAAGATAGAGACCAGATTTATCCATCATCTATGAGCTAGTGGTAATTTTTTCTTATCTTCCTCAAACAAAAACAATACTAAGAAAAAATGTTTTGGAAGGAAAATGACTTGTTTGACATTTTCCCATGAAGACTTTACCCATTTTTCAAGTGTCTCTCTAGAGGGCCATTAGTTGGCAAATTTGCCAATTATGGCATGTGATTTGAAAAAGTTTGTGCAGGAATGAAGATCCAAAGCTTCTAGGGTTATTTTGATGTCTAGGGCAGACTCATCCTTTGGATCATCCACTGTTATTGCTCGAAGGACCTTCCAAAACTAAACCGCATTGTGCTGCCACCCGTGGCATGGGATATGAATTTTTTTATTGGCTGGTAGTACCTTCTTTGGCCTTGGGCTGGACGCCATTGTTGGTTGACCGGGTATTTCCTATCTTCATGGTGCCAATCCAAACTGTTGTTATGCAATTCTGCCCATGCTGTAATTCTATTTCTATTGTATTCTCCACTTGACTCCTCTATCACTCTGCTTGGGCTCATTTTTCCATCTTTGTTGATTTTACCAAAGGTGATTGTTCTTGTTTTGCCAATGAAACTCTGCTGTGTCCTCCTTGCGGTCTCCTCCTCTTCATGCGCCTGCCCCTCCGTTTTGCTTGCCTACTCCTCGCTCCATTTTTTTTTTAATATATTTAGATTTAATATAATTTATTTCATATATAAAAAATAAAAATTGTAGATTTATATTATTCAAGTTTAATCACAAATTTTTTCTCGAATTTTATCATTTGACAAACTTGTTCCAAATTTTATTTTAGCCAAATTCGAACATAAACACAAACCTGGTGACTTAGATCATACCAAGCACCAGCGGCTGAAATTGCACATTCGTTGTAGCAACGAAGTAAACCTTTCTATGCACAGTTTGAAGGTGTTGTTATGGGATCCTTTCTTTCTCTAATGGTGGCTAACCTTATAATGGAATATTTTGAAGAGAAAGCCCTCAACTCCTTCCTTTTAAAACGTAAGTGGTCGAAGAGATACATTGATGATACCAATCTCAGTTCACAACATAGGAGAAACAAATTAGAAGAGTTCCATGCCTACATCAACAACATTGTTAATAACATTATGATTGATATGTGTAAACTAAGTCACAAGGTTCGAGTTCATGTTCGACAACTATAAAATTCAGAAGTTGTTCGGAAAGGCAAAAAAAAAAAATCGTCATTAAATTCGCCTATATAAATTAGATTTAAAAAACATAAAAAAAATAAAAAATATATTAAATTTATATTTTAACTTCAAAAAACAAAATTAAAAAAAAATACTAATTCTATTTTAAAAAACATAAAAATAAAAATATGTTAAATTTATATTTTAACTTTAAACAATAAAATTAAAAAATTACTAAGTTTATTCTAAAACACATAAAAATAAAATATATTAAATTTTTAGTTTAAACTTTAAAAAACATAATAAAGATATAATAAATATTAAATTTAATTTTAATAAAAACCTAAAAAAGAATTGCAGCGTATATATTAAGTTTAAAAAGCAAAATTAAAAATTCTAAATTTTATTAAAAATAAATAAAAACAAATATATAGTAAACTTTTAAGGCGTGCCTAACGGACACAAACGACAAATTGAGCAATGCTCCAGTGCCCGCCACGCAAAACATTCATGCGGTGCTGCTCACTTTGGGTCTGGTGGACAAGATAAAGGTCTCCACGCCGCACAACATGGCTGTCCTTGAAAGCTCTTTCCCTCCCTCCGCCGCCACATTCATGCCCTCTTTGCTGCCCATCATGAAGCCTCTCCTCAAGTTTCTCGACACAGGGGCTCCCTTCACGGTGAACACCTATCCCTATATTATTGAAACAAGTAACCCGTAACCCGCCGCCAATCCATACGAATTTTTTTAATGAATTTGAACGAATTTCATATGCTGTTTAGAAACTCGCCAATTTTCGAACAAACAACTCACTATTCAAATATTAACCACTAAGGGCAGGTCCCCATGCAGCTGCTTAGCTTATTTTGGCTAGCCAAAATTTTTAGGAGTTATTTGTGGAGCTACTGGCCCCATGAATATTTAATTTTTCTGCTTATTTTTAAGCAGCCATTTAAAAAAAATTTAACTGTATAAATTTTTTTAAAACAAAATTTTCAGAAATTTATGTTTTTTTAAAATCTGCCAAAGCTTACAGTGGCGCCGCGTGGCATTTTTCTCATTATGCAGTGGTTGCTTATTTCCAGCCCCCCTTTTTTTCCACAGCTTATTTGCAATTCCTAAACAGTAGCTGCTCCACTAAAATAGGGAAAGATTCTATATTATCCTTTTCCCATAATTGTAAATTTCCATGGGGCCACTCTAACTGCTTAAATTTAAACAGAAAAATAACTTAAGCAGCTGCAACATGGGGTAACTATTTACTAATCACTAACTATAGGCCTAAATTACGATTTAAACCTACATATTATCCAACTTTAAATACACCATGTATATTATAACCTATACTTTATGGTGTAATAACACAAATTCCTAACAGTGACGTGTGTTCTTTTGTGAATTCAGTTTAAGGGCATTAGTGCATTATGCAGACCATAGAAGTAAATATCTTTCCTGTGAATTTCTTGGCACACTAAAAGATAAAGATCTTTTCAATTTCTCTGAATACAGTTGGGAACCCAAAAAGTGCAGAAAAATTCAAAAAAAAAGAGAGAAATCATAGATGTTTTTTATAGCTAAAGGCATCCTAATAGCATAGAGAGTGAGAAAGTGAAAGTAAAAGAGAGTGTACACCATGAATTTTGCAATATGGTTTTTTCTCATTAACTTTGAGATCGCTGATTACAGTACACACTGCATAGTGCATTAGTACCTAGTCTGACTTCAAAGTTTGAACCTCAAAAGCAATCACAAATTATAAAAAACAAAGTACAAACCACAAAGTTGAGTTTTGCCTCTGATATCAATTTAGGCCTTTCATATGGACCAATATGGGATTAACAACATAAAAGAGACTTCAAGAAGATATGTTCGAACAATGAAGCTTGCACAAGCAAAGAGCTGTTGAACATGAGAATGAGAGTTGTCTTTATAGGGATAAAAGTTGTAGCTTAAATACAAAGCCTATCTCCTAAGATACACTGTTTCCTGATTACAATTCCTCAATTTGAGGATTGTTTTCTTGCCCAATTGACATAAAAATACAGAATGTCAATATACAATGTCAAACAAGCAATGTAATGCATTAGGAATGAATACCCCCAGACATCCCTAGATGTTAATTAAAATCTGTGCTTAAAGAGAAACTTTTTGTTTTTAATAAATAAAAGTTAAATAGTAATATAGTTATAAAATACAAAAACCCTGTCTAAGCATATGCTTGTAGGGGAGGATTGCATGGACATCTAGCTGAAGGTACCGTCCAAGCTAAAATCTATTGAAATTGAAGATAGATATCCAAATAAGCAAAATAGGAATTCACAATTAGTTTGAAACTAACTTAGGCTAATATTAATATATGATTAAAGACTAAGGAAGATTAAAAAAGAAGCAAGATGAATTGCAAATCCTTGGTTGTTGTTGACAGTGTTGCAGGTTTAAAAAAACAAGCAGAATGAGGGAAAAATCGCAGGGCTGAGGGCATATATAGCAAAATGCCAAAAACTGAAAACATTGTCAAAATCTCACAATAAATCTGGAATGTCTTGGGAATGTACTATGAAAAATCGGGAATTTCTTGGTGAAAATCTCGTTGACCAGTATATTCAGAATATTGCAATATATTCACGAATTTCTTGGCAGCCTGGGCAATAAACGATATATCATGATATATCGCAATAAATTAAATATACTTGCTTCTGTGATGTAGTTAATACATAAGCTTGGAAAGTGAGTGCAGTAAAAAAATAAAAATTACAAGAGGGGACTATTTTTTTTTTTTTTGATATATGAAAGGGGGCTTTAGGGTGCCCAACCCCCAATACAATAAGTAATTCAAAGCCCATACATTCAAAAAGTTCCAACAAAAAACTGCCAACCATCAAAACACAGACCCACGAACCAGTCACCCTACGCATCTTCTGCCACTAGCATCTCCTCATCCATCTTCACCGCTTCCTCCGCTGCCATTCCCTCTTCACCACCCTCCACCACCGGTAGAGCCAACATCGCCAATCTATTCTCAAGGCTGCAGGCTCCCGTGAGCTCTTTCAGCAAATTGTTGTGCCCCGAGACTTCCTCCAGCCTCGCCTCCCTATCTTCACCAGCGCCCCAAATTATAAATGGGATCCATGTCCCATTATACACCAGAGTGAGCGATGGCCATACTCCACTTGATGGTCGCAAACCAAACCCCGGAACAGCCATGGCCAAGTAATCCTCCATGCCCATCCGCCAACCACCCTGCTCATTAGAAATTGAACCATTGAAATGTCCTCATGGACCTCCAGTAGCCATGCCATGAGCATTGAGGAAATATCTGCATTAATGTGGTAGCGATACACAGACATTAGAAAGCTTGTTCCCAAAATAGACTTGATCACTCCCAGGGTCTCCTCGTCATGCAGTCTAAAGATTTTCTTCAACCTCATATCCGACACCACCCCACAAAGAGCCATCTGTGTATCCTTCGCGCCGAGGCAGATGGTAGTCTCCATTGTCGGCAGATTACACAAAGCAGCCTCCTGATCAAGGTTTTAACACCGTTCCACCTCCCTCGAGCCCCACTTAATTACCTTCACTGGCCATGAATTAATGGCCACCATCATTCCTACTGCTCCCCTCGTCCTCCACTCGTGTGAAATCGATATTACAGAGCATTGGCGTACCGCCGTGCTCTGCCTCAATCTCAATTGCCTCCTTCGAAAGATGGTTTGCATCTCCGTTGCCTTCTCGGTAGATGTGAGATACCTTGAAGTCCTCCAAGCTATCAAGTATCCTCATAATCTCTAGTAACCATTTATTAAGCTTCCAATTTGGTGTTGATCTTTTCCTTATCGCATTTATCGTTATTAGAGAGTCTCCCTCTAGATGAATCCTTTTCGCTCCCAAACTCTTTACCAATTGAAGACCCAGACAAGCCGCCTGAAACTCTGCTTCATTGTTTGTCCCGTTCACCAGCCGCTTCGCCCAAGTAGCCACTTGATTACCTTTGCAATCACGGAAAATGCACCCAGCACCAGACGGGCCTGGGTTACCCTCCGCTACCCCGTCGAAATTTATCTTTATCCATCCTATATCTGGTGGCTTCCATTGCACATCTTCCCTTGGGTTTATGAGAAGATTAACCTTCGAGACCCCATCAACGGGGGACAAGAGGGGACTATTTAGTATTTACTAACAATGTAGGATGATTTTTTATTTTCCTTCAGTGCATGCCCATGCACATGTTATTCTCAAATCTCATACTGCAAAACACAACGAATTCTTTAGTAACATCTAGAAGCTACATTGTGGAAGAGAGGTCCTAATACTTTAGTTAAAAGGTTTTATTAAAACAGAGGGAAAACAAAACCAGATAGACTACTTAGATGCCAATCGATTGATCTTTCATTTTTTAAGGTATTTTCCAAAATCAATGGTTCAACAATTAGCTTTTTAGTAAAATCAAGGAGAATCTTAATTTCTTCATGCACCAGAAATTTATTTCAAACCAGATAGACTACTTAGATGCCAATTGAGTGAGCTTTTCTGTTATCTTTTAAGGTCTTTGTCTCCAAAAATAGTGGTTCTCCAATTAGCTGTTTAGTAAAATCAAGGAGATTCGTAACTTCTCCATGCACCAGAAATTTATTTCTCCTCTTAGCTAGAGCACCATTTGCCTGTGTCAAGCTCAAAAGTACATATTTTCAATGAATACAATTTGGAATATTGGGTTTACATCCTAATAGTTTATGTTTCTAGTGCACAATTGCAAAGACCTCTGAAGACAAACAAGGTGAAAGCAAAAGATTCATACAGAAGCAAAATTTAAGAAGTTGATTTTATGACCTTACCAGGAATATCATTGTGTGACAGGAATCATAGATTTTGGATAATCTTCTAGCTAAATGATCCATTAAGATTCATCCCAGACTTACCAGACAGTAAAAAATGGGAGTGCTGAGTTTGCACTACTTGTTGACTTTTTAGGAGACATTTTCTGTAAGTTGTATAAAGTCAAAGCTTAAAAACAATTACAATAGTTCTTGCTGTGTTTTTCCTTTTGTTGAGGGAACTGCTTTTAAACAGAATGAGGACACATTGTCCAGGGACCCTGAGCTTCAGCAAGTTTTGCCGAAGAATGTTTGTTTTGGAATTCAACCAATCTCTTTAGGGAAAAGAAAAACACTTTAACATAAGGCTCAGGATTTTCACAAAAAAATGTTATTTTTATTGATCTAGCAGCAAATTGAATGGTTGAGGGAAAGGACATAGCCGTGGATCATCATCCTTCCTGTTTTAATTCTGTGGGTTTTAGTTTCAGAGCTTTTGTCCTATAAAGTATTTGAAATTTGTTTCTTACAGAATATATTGTGTGGTACTTTTGAGCATTACATGCAACCATGGAGTATTATGTAGCTGTTAAATTGGAAACTGATCTAATCTTTTTTGTTAGTTTTGACATCCTTCATATGTTGCTAACACAGACTGAAGCTGCTGCAAAACGGGCTTTGGCACTTGATGGATCAGACATGTATGTCGTATTTTTTGTTTCTATTATATCTAGGTCTGATTTTGGTTCTTTATTGAAATTATCTTCAAAATGATTTGTTGATCCTATTACTGTAACAGGGGTGGACTGTTTTTGAAAATACAGCAGTACAAAACTGTCAAGAGTTTTAAGAATGAAAAGCGTACTGGCTTTGAACCAACTAAAGTAGACAATTCAAACAGAGCTTACATTGGAAATTTGTCTTGGGATATAACAGAAGATGATCTAAAATATCTCTTCAAAGATTGTGAAATATCTGCCATACGATTTGGAATGGACAAGACAACAGAGGAATTCAAAGGATATGGTCATGTTGATTTTGCTGATGATGTGTCCTTGGCAATGGCCTTGAAACTGGATCAAGAGGTAGTTTGTGGAAGACCCATTAGAATTTCTTATGCTGTGCCAAAAAGAGATTCAAAACCAGATGGTAATGTTAAGTCCACTTCAGAGAAGAAAAAGAGACGGACATGCCATAATTGTGGTGAACCAGGCCATCTTTCTTCCTCCTGCCCACAGAAGCAGTCCATTGAAATAGTGGATGCAAATGGAGATAGTTGACAGGCTCATTACATTATTTCACGGTAGGACAAAGTATCAATGTGGTGCTCCGGTGCAGTTAATGCTTCTTTGGGCTTTTTAAGATCCATTTTTGACCTTTTCATTTATGGTGTTGTGTAATGGACATGTTTTTACTGAAATGTTATACTTCAGCAGCTGCTTCGTACTATTAGAAATTGTCCTCCATTGGGGAGGAATTTTATGATGGGCAGTTAGGCATATTGATTTTGTTGTGTTGAGTTGACACTGTAAAGCAAAAGTGGCCATCTCATCATAAATTTCATGTCCATTTTCAGATTCCTTTGTGAGTACATGCAGTCATCACAAGGTATCTGTACAACAGAAAGGAATACTTCTGGCTTGGCATCTTCCGTGCTTATCATACACCTGCAACATTCATTTTGCTTTTCCACAATACTTTTAACAGGGGATTGGTTGTGTTTGTAGAGTATTCCTAGTCTCCATCTAGTTAAAAATTTGTTTGCATTAGAGTACTTAGTTTGATAATTGAGTACTAACTTGTATTGTTCTAGGTACTCTTCATTAAATCCTATCAATGATTGTGTAATTTTTCTATAAACAACTTCCATAAATATTTATGGTGTATTATCTCTTTACTTACATATAGCTTAGATTTCAAGCTTGATTTTTCAACAGTTCAGTCTGCCTTGCATTTCTCAATTCTCCAATCTTTTATTTATTTGTCTCATTTATTAACAGTATTTAAGTAGTTTTCATGTAAATGCCTATGTCATCACCCCACTCTCTGACACAGGAAATCATGCAGTTGACAAAACGCCTCAAATGCAACGGCTGGATTTATGAGAATAGCAGCTACTATTGATGGATTGGCAATTTGCTGGTCAATTAGTTTGCTGCCTTATCTGACTACTTTAAACTGCCTTTGGGTTATTTAAGAGGTTTTGCATCTAGACTTCTGATATTGGTAATGCCAAAGGACACATCTTTTAAATAAAATTTTAACCAGGACTTCTTTTCTTTTTCTTTTTAAATAAGCTATAGATTAAAGTCTGATATAACCTCAAAAGGCACGAGCTACACAAATTAAGAGGCTGGCTTAATGCAACTACTGATGAAGGCACATGACATTTTCCAGCACACAAAACTGATGCAACAAACTGATCACTCTTGTGAGGTAAATCCCTTGAAACTCAATGGTCCAAGCCATCTGATTGTTTTGTGAAAGGTCTAGTTGCATCCTCTTGGGGGCTGGATTCAATCAACCTCCAGTAGGATTCACAAACTTTACCCCAACAAGGATTTTTTAGAACATGATAACATGGCCTATCATAATTCTCATTGCTTGGCTGTGCATCAATTTGATTCCTCTGTGAGAGCATTCACTTCTTGAATTGAGTTGATATCTTATGCAGAAAAAACACCAGTGTGAATGGTTGTGGGGTTTAAGGAAATTATTGTTGATCTGCAAGGAAGGAATTGATCTTTGATTCTTTAGAACAGAATGTTAGGGACTACAGAAATAGAGCTTTAGAAAGATAAAGTTACGACACAAGATCGAGCAAGCATCACATTTGTAATGAGGCCAATGTAAAGTTTGGACAGTGGAGAGATTTATTAAAACGAGTTATGACTGAAGATAAACAATTCTAGGAATGACTTACATCACAGCAACAAACTGTCCAATTCATATGCTTAGTTCAACAGTTACCAATGATAGACGATATTACATATAATTTCAGTCTTATGAGGGCCAAGACCACTGAAATCTTCCTAGAGTGAGAGTGACCTTTCCAAGTACTTTGATTTAGATAAGTATTGAAATTGTTGATGTTTAAAGGATATTTGGAATAATAATATATAATTTTGATGTTAATCTGGTTGAGCTATATGATTATGTTATCCAATTCACTATGTTAATTATTTACTTTAGAGATACTAAATTATCCTTTGTTGTAATTCACATTGGAATTAATAACTTTGCATACTTTAAATTGTATAATTTTAGTATTAACTATATTTAAATGCGTTACAAATGATTAAATAACTAGAGAAAAGTAGTGTTAGATTTTGGTATTAGAGCCAAGTTAAACATAGCTAAAACAAATAACGATAACTATGAAATTTGATTAAAAAGCCAATCATTTTTATTAGGTTGGGCTACTTTTAGCTTTACATTAGGAAACAATTACACCATATTGGCTAAATACATTCATGAAGAGAACAATGGAAATCTAGTTGTACGTTAGCAGTCGAGCCCAAGTATAAGAATTGGCACTTCCCAACTATTAGGGTAAGATACCCACAATATGGTCACAATCTCGTTGAAATGATATACCATAGTTGTCGAGCATGAAGATAATTTGTATTATTTTTCACAAAATAGGTATAACAATGTTAATACATTGTCAAACCCAATATATATCAATGCAAAAACCTTTACTTGATCAATCTTTAGCATTTCAATTACATTTTCAACGTAAAGGTTGATGCCTTCCATTCTAGCATGGAAGCCATTTCAGGATTGAAGTTCAAGCTATTATTATTTTGTTTGCATATATAAGAACCCATTGAGCGAATGATAGGAAATGAGAAGCCTTTTGGACAAATCTAGCTATTCCAGTCAGGCCAATTATCATTGCTCCAAGGAATGGAATTAGCCTTTGGAAAGATAGAAACAACACCGACTATCGGGTCATCCTTAGCACACATCAATAGTGGTTAAGCCCTATCCACCCATAATTTTTACCACTAGGATGGGCAACCCAACGATTGAAGGGAGTGATTCACTACCTTAGAAACTATATGGACTACACAAGAGCAAGAGGAGGTTCCAACTATTGGACCAATAACTAATAAAGCTACTCACTAAAGATCCACTCTTTCTGCTTCATCTGGGGAACTGAAAAATGAAATTGAAGAGGCGAAATGTTAGAAACATAGCTATCACAACTAATATGCAAGAACATGTTCCCGTCAAAGTCAAATTTAAAGTGGAAAATCCGATTTTTGACTGACGCTTGAATCTTTGTGGAAGTAATGATAAGCATCCCCTTAATTTGTTGTCAAACAATGTTAATCTCACCTAAGTTATATACATATTACAACTCTTTATAACGGTCCCTGTCGATTAATAAACTATGATGTAAAACAATTCTTAACAATATTAATCTCACCTAAGTTATATACATAATACAACTCTTTATAACGGTACCTGTCGATTAATAAACTATGATGTAAAACAACTCTTAACAATATTAATCTCACCTAAGTTATATACATATTACAACTCTTTATAATGGTACCTGTCGATTAATAAACTATGATGTAAAACAACTCTTTTATGTTTAGTTTGAGTGGATATTAAATTTCATTCCCAAGTTTGTCAGTTAATAAAATTATAGGGGTGCATCCTTATCTAAGAAGCTACGACAATGGCTTCTAATCATAGGGAAAGTAGTAACTATAACTATAAATGGTTCTATATTTAATACTAGTATTCATCTTCCAATCCATAATATGTTGTTACATTTGTAAAAGCAATGGAATAATATGAGTTTAAAACCTATACACATCCAATTATTGGGCTGTTATAGTTAGACAAATTTATGTGATTGCCTGACATTATGTCAGTTTGTCATCACTTGTTTAGGCATAAAATGATGGAGAGAGAAATCATATCATTCCCCCAAATTGTAAACTTGTAGGATCAAGTATTCAAAACCATGATCATGTAAATAAAGCCACTTGATTTTAATGTTGTGTTACAATTGATATTTTGTGTAATAGATATGCATATAAATGTAAACTTAATATGAGAATGGATAATGTAATACATATCATATTCCAAATAAATGGATAATCATGGTTGTCTCCATTTTAGCCCATTATCATAATGGAGATGTCTTCAAATTAGTAGACGAGATTGGTATTATTGAAAATTCTCAGTGGTCATTTGTAAATTTTTCTTTGATTTCTGTTTGTATTGGATTACTAAATGTTGTTGTGCACTCTCACACCATTATCCCTGTAATAAGCTAGATAACAATTAGGTGATTAGAGAATCTTTTAAGCTAGTAATGAATATACTAATGGATTTTAGAAGGCCAATGTATTTGCATCTAAAATTAACGATGAATAAGGTAACATGTTTTTTCAATATATTAGAGACTGTGTCTTCTGAAATAATAGAGAATATGGCTATTGGTCTCCATTGAACTAGTAACTAAATTAGTGGATTTCGTGGACACAAATAATTAATTGTGATGCAAATTGATTGTCATTGATGCCAAAAAAGGTGTTGAGTTCTAAGTTTGTTTGATGTCATCAGGTTCAGTATAATCAGATATGCAAATGTAGTAAGAGATGAGATGCTCCCATTTGATCAGGATATCTTCATACATGATGGATACTCATGTTCTTGATGTTTAGTGTTTATCATCATGTTTATGACACAACTTGTTTGATCAGTTTGATCACATCTATTGTTGATGCTCACATAAGTTTTTGATACTAACTTGTTTGTAATGGATTTACTTTCTTCATACTTCAACAGGAGGCTTCACATGATGAAGATGGTTTGATCTTCAATGTCCAAGTCAAAAGTCGCTTCATGTTTGAGATGAAGTTCATATCTTGATGATCATGCTTCATATGTGAAGTTCATCATGATCTTCAATTAGGATCATTATGTTATGGATGTCATCATCATCAATAGTTCACATGTTTATACAACACGACACATCTCAAGGATAGGAGCAACAAGATGTTAACTGTTGTTCAAGATAAGAGCATGACAAATTTGCAGAGTATATTGGTAATATGTTGAAGATGGATATAGTAACAAAGTGTTGCTTCATGCAGTTATGTTGTTCACAGATTTGTTAATGCAGGCCTCTTGGGATTTGAAATAGGATGATGTCATTATTGGAATGTTCATCACTTTTGCAGCAGTTAGGACATCAAGGAGTTGGTGATTGGTTTACAAGATGATCCTCATGATATGCCTCAGAACTTATTGTTTTCTAGTTGGATTGTTATAGTTCGCATGGAGGAGTTTGCTGTTGTCATATCTTGATAGAATGTCTTCCCTATTTCATGATGTTTAAGTCTCTAATACTCATATCTGCCATAATAGGAATGGGTGCCTACAGAATGTCTTCATGATCACCTTGGTGTTGTTATTTTGTCATGGAGTTTACATCATAGAGGTAGTCATCATGTGCCTCAGTTGTTGTATGTCTTTATGCAAGTATGTTACAGTGTGGTGTGCCTATCTTGGTTCCAGTATGATAATGATGGTGATTATCTGAGTTCAGTTTAAGACAATAGGGTTATAGTTCAAGATAGTAGATTGGTTAAAATTTTTGAAGAGATTTTATGGTGGATATCATTCATTTCTTTTGCAGAGAAGATGAATCATTGAAATCATGAGAAATTTTTATTAACAGGGGCAAATTGATTTTTTTCTTGAAGATATTATTATTGCAGATTGAATTTGAGAAGAAGAAGAATATAATCTTATTTTTGCATAATGGATTTTTGTGCAAAGGAGAGGAAAATATTAAAAGTCATTTTTTTGATTTATATTGATGCTTGTGAATTGATTTTGGTGTGTGGACATCATACAGATTGAGGAAGATGAAATGATCTGATTATTTGTTGCAGATGCAAGGTCAATTTATTTTTCTTACAGGTGAATGAATGTTTGAAGATGATGGAAGATCAAAGGCCTTTATGTTTGAAATCTAATATATATGCAGGTGGTGAAAATGAGTTGGTGGTTTTAAATTACAAAAATTGAAATGAGATTTTATCTGAACAAGTGAGGGTAAAAGGAGGAATAAGGTTTTGTGATGGAATGAAACAGGGTACCCCCTAAATTGATTTGTTTTCTTATGTACACAGTGTATCAGCCAGTGAGGCATAGTGTATGCCAGTGAGGCATTTTGTAAAGCTAGTGAAGCTTCCTTGGTCAGTGAGACTTACTTGTAACCAGTGAGGTTTTGAATAAGCCAGTGAGGCAATTTTGTGAGGGTTTTCTACCCTAGGAGGGTTTTTCTCATATAGTTTTTGTGTCTTGGTCTCATGTCTTGTGTTAATTCATATTTGTACATGTGTTTAACAAATTATTGAAGTCCTCATCTCTCTTTGTCTTGTAATTTAAAAGTTACAAAAATTTGTAAAAGTTTACACAACACTGATTCACCCCCCCTCTTAGTGTTGTCCTGAACTCCAACAAGTGGTATCAGAGCAAAGGTTCCCTATAGAAGTCTAATCGACTTGGGTAGGTCCTATTAGTGGAGTACCATGGGAAAGTGTAGAAGAAATAAGAGCATGAAAAATGTCAAGTCTCCTACTGATCAAAAACCACCATCTATACCAAATTTAGATGTTGATATAAAATTAGTTGATAGAAATGTCTCAAAAGTTGAGCCAGGAGTTCCTTTCTTTGATGGTTCAGAATTGTCTGTTTGGTGTATTAGAATGCAAGTATATTTATCCTTTTTAGGATATGATGTTTTGATGTCAGTTGAGAATGGGTATTATGTTTCTTCTCAATCTTCTAATACTGCAAATGATAAAGATGCTTATGAATGTAATCATATAGCAAAGAAGGCCATTTTGTTTGGTTTATCTAATGAAATCTCTTGTAAAGTTATGCATTGTGAAACAACTCAGGATGTGTGGAAGGAATTGACAAGAATCTATCAAGGTGATGATAAAGAAGATGACATCTTGGTGTCTAAGAAGAGTGACAATGATGGAATACTTTCACATGAAGGAGATGAGACTCAATCAGATTTAGAAGAAGAAGATCACAATCAGGAGTATGATGAACAAGAATGTGAAGTTGATGTTGAAGGAACTATTGTGTGCCTTAGATATAATCAAGCAGCTCAGAAAAAAGAATAGGAGATTAGAAGACCAGCTTCAATGAGAAAAAGATTTCAAAGACAAGATATGTTTAGATTTTGCAAAAGCTTCTTTAGAATTTGAAGAGGCAAGAAATCAGATTGCAAATATAAAGAGTTATGTTGATGAATCTAACAAAGTGATTATTAGTTTAAAGGCTGAAATTGAGGAAGGCAAAAGAATAATAGATGTAACAAATTCTAATCTTGAGGTGAAAAGAATTGAATGTCTGAAGTTAGAGACAGAAATAGTCTCTTTGAGAAAGGATTTGGAAAAGGCATCTTCAAAGTTGCATAAGAATATTCAATTTGAAAAGAGTACTGAATGTTTGAATGATATATTGAATAAGCAAAAGTATCACAATGACACTACTAATTTGAGTTATGAGAAAGGAGAGTGTTCCAAATCTAGAGAAACTCCAAGAAGGAAAATTAATTTAAGTCATCATGTTGCTGCCCTTGAAGGTAAAAAGAAGAGTGAAGTTGAAATGAAAACCAAAGACGAGTTTGTAAAAATGAACAATCAAAGGAGAAAATTCAGAAAAACTGCTCCAGCAAGACAAGCCTATATGTACAAGTATACTTATTCATTTAATGGTTATTGTTACACCTGTAATCACTTTGGACACAAAGCAGTTAATTGCAGAAGAAGTCAATTTGCTTCAATAAGGAATACTAATCTTGTATGTTACAAGTGCAATAATGTTGGTCACATACAAAGAAATTGTAAAATGCACAGAAGGTATGATCCTGCATGGACGCACAACATAAATTCTCAAGGGATGTAAAAAAGGTATTATCATTCATTTGATTATGATTACAATATAGTTTGTTATATATGCAACTCTCTTGGTCATAAAGCACACAGTTGTAGGATAGCATCACTTGATTTGAAAAGGTGGAAAAGGAAAGAAGCTGAAAAAGTTTGGAGAAAGAAAGAACCTGTGAAAGCTTGGAGATTGAAACAAATTCAAAAGAAGATAGATTCTAAACTTGTGCATCTTGCACAAGTTACATCATTAGTTGCATAACAGATAGCATGGAGTAAGGGGGAGTTGTTCATGTCCTATCAAATATCCCCAATAAGTTTCAGGAAGGAGATCATTTGATGTTTATCAATATGATGATCTTGGTTTGTTTATTATGTTTTTGGATCGATGCTTGATAATGGTTGCTAAGATATCAGTCTTGTAGACAGCAAAATAGTTTAAGTAAACAAATGATGTAATTAGTTGTCGGTACCAACCGACGGGTCAGGTAGTTTGGAGTCGGTACCAACGGTTGGCATCACAACCAACCTTGGCCATGAGTATTTAAGTCGTCAATGTATTGTAGTCAGATACCAGTGATTTGACAGTAGTTGATATGTAGACATTGGAGTCATAATGAAATATGTATGTTGCTGTTATGAACATTGTAATGTTTCCTGTGAATCAATGATGAATACAATGGTCCGTTCTAAGTAATTCTGTTATGTTCGTATGATGCACTATACTACTACTTCTTATTTCTATTTACTTCATATTCTGTGAGACACACCATATAGCGGTAAACATTTGGCACTGTTGCTAGTTCGAAAATGGGTCGAGGGTGACAAGTCGATGACAAGTTGAGTCGTCGGAGAGCATCAGATGATGAGTTGGTTGTTGATATCAAGTTAAGTCGTCGGAAACCATCGGCCAAGTGGCATCATTAGAAACGAGCAAACCGTCAGGTATACTCAGGATCGAAAAAAAACACAATGAAGATGGCGTCGTGATGGGGCAACCGACTGAAGAGCCGGTACAAGCAAACAAGGATTGTGAAGATGCTCTGACAGAAGACCTCTGCAGTTTGTGGAAAATCTCATTGAGAGAACCAAGCAGGAAGAGGAGGAACAAGATACAAGCTGAAGACGTACGTTTGGCAACTAAGGCCCGTACAAGTAGCAATTAATGCCCATACAACTTAATAAGAATAAGAACCAAGTACCAAGTGGGAAAGAAATACCAGAGGAAAGAACACGAAGATCATTGAGATTAAAGGAATAAGAAGAACGAAGGAAAAGACTAAGACAAATTGCCAATGAACATCATCATGAAATAAATCAATATATAGAGTTGCACCAAAACCTCATCGACGAAACCAACGAAGGAATTTTCAAGACACCGCTGACAAATAAAGAAAAAGGGAATGAAAATGAATTAGCAGAAGAAATTGAAAATAGTATACACCGCATCAGAGAGTTATCCATATCAGACAATGAAAGGCCAAGAGTTGGAAGATCTGAGCCTAAGACCCCAAGGCAAAGGGAGTACCAGAACGAACTCGAGGTGTAGAGGACACCGACAGAGGACGCGGGAAAGACTTGAACGTGGCTAAAAGTGCAAGTGACGCACCGGGACATTGCGAGAGAACCAGTCCAGTTAGGTCCAACGCACAAGGAGGGCATCGAGGAAGGATGGTGACTCCGCCAGGGGAGAGGCAAAAGTTGCCAAAATTTATGGGGAATGGGTCAGAAGATCCAGTACGACACTGTAAGACGTGCGAAACAATTTGGATAGCCAATGGGCAAGATGATGTAGACTACTGGCTGAAAGCATTTCCAGCGACATTGAGAGATAGTGCCATCGACTGGTACATAGAGTTGGACCAAGCACACATGGCATCATGGAGATTACTTAAGAAGGCATTCTAAGATGAATTTAAACTCCTGAGGGATGAAAGTGAAATTGTAGCGGAGATCTACAGTACGAAGCAAGGGAAACACGAGAACGTGCGAACCTACAACCGGAGACTGAAAGAATTGTTGGAAAAACTAGAGACTCAGCTGACCGACGGGCCGAAGAAGCGATGGTTCATCGAAGGGTTGCGCTTGTCGCTGAGAAAAAAAATGAAAGTCGTGCCTCCGTCGTCATACGATGAAGCATACAATCGAGCGATGGATATAGATAGTGAAAACAAAACATCCTTTTGAGGGAAAAGGAAGATGGACGACGAAGAGAGTACGGATGACAACAACGACAGTGAGTCCAAGACTGTGCAAACACTTAGGAAAGACATGATGAGAATGATGAAAGAACTAAAGGCCGACAAGAAGAGTACGAGGGAAGCCAGAGAACTGTGGTGTACAGATTGCAAGGGGGAAGGTCACATAAAGGCAAATTGTCTGAAAAAATTATTTTGTGATATCTATCAAGTGATGGGACATTCTATCAAGGAATGCCCATACAATCTGAAAGTAAGGGGTACGCAAGTACTCTTCACTCAAGGAGAACCGTCAACATTGCCGAACACACCACCAAAGCCCTAGTACAATAGCCATGCATCCCTTGGAGGTTACCAAAGCAATAGAAGTCTGAGAAATAGAATACAGTACGATAGCAAGGGGCGACCTATGATGCAGTGCTGACAATGCAACGAATGGGGACACTTTGCAAGAGAATGCTCGAACAATAATCAGAACACAATAAATGCATTATGCAAGTGGTGTGGGCCTGGAGATCACAAAGAAAATGATTGCTCGAAGCAAAAAGGGGTGAACCCCATCAGTTTCAAGGAAAAGGATGAAGAGATCTTGGCAGTCACCCAAGCACAATAGAAAAAAGTGACGTATCCAGATCCCCGAACCGAGAAGGAGAAACTTCGGGAGGCTAGGAAAGAAGTAGAGATGGCAATGGAAATGGAAGGGAAGAACAGAAAAACAACTACCGTACGACCAGAGTCAGACAAGAGTATCGTGAATCAGGTGTTACAAACCATTGTATCGGTTAGAATAATGGATCTTCTACAGAGCATGCCGCAACTGAGGATGGCAACCTCGAAGGTGATGGAAGGGAACCCAAACGGGCAAACAAAGGATGAAGATGTCATAGTGGAGCCACCGCTGGAAGGAGAACAAGTCATCGACCTGAGATTGTTGGCCATTAACAATGGCAAGAATCCAACCGTTGTACACATGGAAATCGGTGGATGTCACCTGACGAACACAATAATCGACGGTGGATCGGGAGTGAATGTGTTGATAGAAGACACGTGGAAGTGCTTGGGAAAACCTACATTATGGCCACAAAATTTTTTGTTACTGGGAGCATACCAACACGGAATTAAAGCGTTGGGAGTGCTAATGGCTCAGAAAGTGAAGATTGGCACTCAACTCTTTTGGTTAAACTTTGTAGTCATAACAGTACAAAATGCGTCGTACGATGCATTACTCGGCCGAGGGTGGCTAATAGCCGCCAAGGCCAACCATAACTGGAAAAGAAACACATTGTCAATAGAGAACAAAGGTAAGAAGATTGTCATAAATCTGAGAACACAGGCTATAAGTGAGGAACTGACATCAGATTCTAATTCAGACGGAGGGGAGTCAGTTGGCAGAGGACCAATGGAACTTGATGAGGAAGGAGTATTAAAATTGCAAGAATGTTATGAGGATGGAACTAATTCCTTTAGTGGGCTCTTCCACTAGCAAATAGAAAATTACGAGTTCTTTCAACTAGAATGTAATATGATTTCAATAAAAGAAGTCGACGAGAGCTCTCCGATGAACAATGTAAGTCCTCGTAGTGCAAGTCTTGGAAATGCAAGTCATGGCAGTGCAATTCTTGGAAAAACTCGGTCGAAGAGGGAAACACTCGGCAATTGTGAAACTCTCGGCAACTCTTGGTCGATGAATAGAAGTCTGGGCAACTCTAGGCTGACGAGTGAAAGTCTGGGCAAGTCTAGGCTGATGAGTGAAACATTGTTCACGAATGAAGCACTTGATGGATTGACAAACACTCGACCACTTGGCAAGAGGGAACCGATAATGAGTGACAAAGGGGAGGAAGGTAATAATCAGCTGGAAGTAACAGAGCAAATAGTGGACCAAGAATAGACAAGTCGACCAAGAGAGACACAAAAAGAATATATAGAGGATGATGCCAAGATAGATGATGCATTTGCACATAAAGTTGAACCAGACAAGGTGATCAGGTATGAAAAGCCATTGGCAAGCAAGGTGAATCGGAGTGATGGAAATAACGACAGGAACCCAGTATTGGAAGCACTGGCCAGAAAGAGACCATACAGAAGGAATAAGGACTGTAGAGTATTTCCATCGACTTGCAATGTTTTGGTGATCAGTGACAATCAACAGAGAAAAAATAATGTCCAAAAGTCAGATAGTTTATTTTTTTCAAAGACAACAATTCTAGTTGGAGTTGCAGATCGAACGTGGACCCTGTCAGAAAAAAATAGAAAAATTAGATTCAGTTTGACATGGAAAAGACGAAAAAAAAGATGTCAGGAAAAAATAAATTTAAGGCAGGTCGTACGATGTACGACCAGTGCCCTACGGCGTACGACCAGGCAAAAAAATTTAAAAATTAAAGGCAGGCCATACGACGTACGACTTGGGCAAATTTAAAAAAAAAATTCAAAAAAAAAATTTCAAAAAAAAATTCAAAAATTCAAAAAAAAATCTGTACGACATACGGCCAGGTCGTACGATGTATAGACCCACCACTTCAACCTCATAAAAGGCCATCCCGGACCCTGAGCACTCAGTTATAGTGTTGGACATAATTTTTTTTATTTTTTCCTCTTGGAGTGCAAAGGGTAAGCATCTAGTTAGGAAAACATGGACAGAGGAAAGAAGATTGCATCCTACAGGCTGAAGATTGCATCAGAGGAGAAGAAAAAAAACAAGTGTCAATATAGGAATGCAAGCCTGGGAAAGTCTGATGGGAAATGAGTGCAAGCAATGGTGAAGACAACAAGAGAGCGAGAGCTAGTGGCCCAACACCAGCTGCGGCAAAGGACCGAGGAAGCAAGGAAGCTACAGGCATAACAGCGATAGCCACCCCAACCTCCTCAGTACATCCAGGGACGTCCTTCCAACCTCCCCACTCTCAGTAGGATGTTTTTGAGTTTCTGCTATAATTATGTTGTTTTGATGTCGTCTGGAAGACGACCAATTTTGAGGGGGGAATAGATGTAAACAACAAAATAGTTAAGTAAACAAATGATGTAATTAGTTGTCGGTACCAACCGAAGGGTCAGGTAGTTTGGAGTCGGTACCAACGGTTGGCATCACAACCAACCTTGGCCATGAGTATTTAAGTCGTCAATGCATTGTAGTCAGATACCGGTGATTTGACAATAGTTGATATGCAGACATTAGAGTCAATGAAATATGTATGTTGTTGTCATGAACATTGTAATGTTTCCTATGAATCAATGATGAATACAATGGTTCGTTTTGAGTAATTCTGTTATGTTTGTATGATGCACTATACTACTACTTCTTATTTCTGTTTACTTCATATTCTTTGAGACACACCATATAGTGGTAAACAAGTCTGGTGAAATGAATCTCTTAATGGTGTTGATAACTATGTTGATCTTTAGTATGTAACAATGATGTTTGTCCTTGTCAGTGATTGACAGTGATATTTATGAGTAGTGATTTGTTTGTGCACTTCAACATAGGGGGAGCATATAGATTTGAGTCTTTGTCATCAGATGTGAAAAAGGGGGAGAAAGAGAAATTACATCATGTAGTTTTGCCATCAATATCAAAGGGGGAGATTAATGCAGATTGATTGTCATTGATGTCAAAAAGGTGTTGAATTCTAAGTTTGTTTGATGTCATCAGGTTCAGTATAATCAGATATGCAAATGTAGTAAGAGATGAGATGCTTCCATTCGATTAGGATATCTTCATACTTGATGGACACTCATGTTCTTGATGTTTAGTGTTTATCATCATGTTTATGATAGGACTTGTTTGATCAGTTTGATCACATCTATTGTTGATGCTCACATAAGTTTTTGATACTAACTTGTTTGTAATGGATTTACTTTATTCATACTTCAACAGGAGGCTTCACATGATGAAGATGATTTGATCTTCAATGTCCAAGTCAAAAGTTGCTTCATGTTTGAGATGAAGTTCATATCTTGATGATCATGCTTCATATTTGAAGTTCATCATGATCTTCAATCTGGATCATTATGTTATGGATGTCATCATCATCAATAGTTCACATGTTTATGGTGGACATCATTCATTTCTTTGCAGAGAAGATGAATCATTGAAGTCATGACAGAAATTTTTATTATCAGGGGCAAATTGATTTTATTCTTGAAGATATTATTATTACAAATTGAATTTGTGAAGAAGAAGAATATAATCTTATTTTTGCAGAATGGATTTTTGTGCAGAGGAGAGGAAAATATTAAAAGTCATTTTTTTGATTTATACTGTTGCTTGTGAATTGATTTTGATGTGTGGACATCATACAGATTGAGGAAGATGAAATGATATGATTATTTTTTGCAGATGCAAGGTCAATTATAATTCTTACAGGTGAATGAATGTTTGAAGATGATGGAAGATCAAAGGCCTTTATGTTTGAAATCTAATATATACGCAGGTGGTGAAAATGAGGAGTTGGTGGTTTTAAATTGCAAAAATTGAAATGAGATTTTCTCTGAACAAGTGAGGGTAAAAGGAGGAATAAGGTTTTGTGATGGAATGAAACAGGGTACCCCCCTGAACTGGTTTATTTTCTTATGCACACAGTGTATCAGCCAGTGAGGCACAATGTATGCCAGTGAAGTATTTTGTAAAGCTAGTGAAGCTTCCTTGGTCAATGAGACCTACTTGTAACCAGTGAGGTTTTGAATAAGCCAATGAGGCAAATTTGAAAGGTTTTTCTACCCCAGGAGGGTTTTCCTCTCATATAATTTTTGTGTCTTGGTCTCATGTCTTGTGTTAATTCATATTTGTACATATGTGTTTAACAAATTATTGAAGTCGTCATCTCTCTTTGTCTTGTAATTTAAAAGGTATAAAAATTTGTGAAAGTTTACACAACACTGATTCACCCCCCTCTTAGTGTTGTCCTGGACTCCAACAAATTGGTCTATCCATTGGGATTGCTAATTGTAGGAGGAATAAGTTTGAGAGAAATGCTTAATTAAATACCATTTTTGAAATACCATGTTAAGTTTTTTTAATTATGTTATAATAATTAAGGTTATTTTTCTTTGAATTGCATAGAAAATAGCTTATAAACCTTTTTGATACTTTTAAGGGTTAGTTTTAAGCATATAAACATTTGTGACTCACATTAATAATAAAATAAGTGCATTGAGTGCTTGAATATTGCATATAAAAGTAAGATTGTAAGTGACAATGAGTTAATTAAAATCTCATACAATCTTGTAAAAGATAAACTTGATAAAGAGAGTAAATGTGGATCATTTTTTCTTTACTAGTCTTGCTATAATATGATAGTCAAACGGAGTTAGTGTTGACCTACTCATTAAGGAATTAGGTGCTCGTAGGTTGGCTCTATGAATTGGTGTTAGATGTGGCTTATAGGGGCCCTATTCAACCTATTGATTCATGTATGGGGAAGTTTAGTAGTTTAAGGTTGAGGGCTAGTCTTCTTGAAGAATTCTAGATGTTAGGTGAGTCATCCCTTTACCCCATGGCATAGTTGTAATGTACTTATGTGTGTAGATTAGAGTTATGTCCACAAAATATTTAAATGTACACAACAATATTATGTCATTAAAACTATTGGGATTCTCTATAATCATACTATACCTAAGATTGCATCAACTAACTAAATATAGCATTTTAAAGGTCAGCCAAGTGGTACTCCCTTGGATGGGAAGATTATCTTGTGTAGCCTATTTCTATCCACCCATATAGCAAGATATAGTGGGACTATTGAAAGGGCTCAAAATTATGACATAGGCATGAATTAGCATTCATAGTTGCTATTAATTGTTGTGTAGGCACTCTATAGTCTGAGGACATGGTTACATTGCTCAAAGCTATAGTCAAGTATACTTCTAAGGTGCAAAAGTATATTATATATAGAGGAGGTAGATATTTACCATACAAAGAATTTAATAATAATAATTATGTTTAAACACTACAAAGAAATACATTCAAAATATATTATGGTGGACCACAGTTGAAGGTTGGACAAAATATTTGTTTATATATATGAACACTTGTAGAAGGTGTTTAGAAGAGTAAATTTCACTTATGTAAGTATAATATTTAGGTGAGTCATGAAGTTTTAGAAAGATCCATTTATACATGAGATTTCAATAAGAAGATGATAGCTTTAAAGATATTAAGTCCAAGTTTAGTTTAAGGTAGTTATCTTGAAAATAGAGTTAGTGAATTAGTATTTATTATGGTGAAATTTGTATCTTCGTGTTAATATCCATTTGGTTTTGTGTCTATTTTAGAAAGTGGTTTTACTATGCTTGTTGTGTCTTTAAAACTGACACCTTGATTTGTTACATAAGTTTATTTTAAAGTTACATTGTAGGCCCATAATCCACAGGTCTAAGGATTTGTTTTACCTTTTCTATGTTGTGATAATATGATACTATGGTGGGAATGAGTTGGTTGGTACATAATAATGTTTATATAATATGTGAAATTGAATAGTTTCTTAGACACAGGGGCATGCCAACCTTTACAGGGGGAGAGACAACCTCCAAAATTTTTAAACAAGAATTTGTGTAAACCTTTTATACAAGAAACTAAAAATGTTCGAGAAATTATCCATGGGTGATAATAGTTTACTATTGTTCTATTCTTGTTAAGAAGTTGCAAAATTTTTTGTACCATCTTTTGTTTTATTGTACTTTGTTATTGGACTTGATCAGTTCTGTTGTGTGGTTACACAACACGCCCCATTTTGACTTGGCAAAACAGGGACCCAACTTTTCTTTTGGCTTGTGTTGTCTGCTTTCTGGCGGTTTGGTAAAATCAGTCATGTTCATCATCATGTGGAGTCAAGATGAGGTAAGCCCCCAATATGAGGTCAGTCTGTCAAAATTCGTATTTCATATATATGACCACATATTCTAAAAGAGCATTAAAATTCATGCAGGTTTGCCTTTTACATCACCCTGATATTCATCAGGATGTGAGAGTTATGAACAGTCAAAGTCTTGGTCAAACCTGATATTCGCAAGAAGAGGGTCATATTTTATAACCTCAGTTATGCTGTTTGAAGAACATCATCATCATATTTGAAACGTCCCCCCCCCGATAATATCCTGCGACTCAAATATCTGGACGTCAACTTTAAGTGATAGTAAGTCTTCCCCGTCGAATGGTCTTTTGTTTCGCGAGCATCATGTTTTCAAATGTAACCCGATATTCGTTAATATCATCCTGACGCAAAATATTACCCTTAGCGAGTATCCTGATGACATCATCTGAATACGATAAATGAAGAAAGAAACATCCTGATGACATCATCATCATATTTACATTTCGACAGGATACTTTGTAAACATGATCATGTTCACCCAATGTGACGATGACGTCATGAGACATTTCCAATACAAAGAACAAATATCATGATGACGTCATCTCGATATTCAAAGAGGAGAATGAGTAAGTTTGAAGGTCATCATCATATTTTAAAATATCACCCGATAGACCGAAATATCCTCCTGATGTGCTAAAATGTAAACAAAGGTGCGTTGTCACCCGAATTTTGTCGCGATAACAATTTCAAGACTAGGGAGGATGATATTGAAACTCAACCTGATATTTATGAATATCATCCTGCCCTCATGATATCTTGTCGTATGAATATCACCCCACTCCTTTTGCCGCCCTTGCCATTAAATGCGCGCAGATAAGGTAGGTGATTCCCGCCGACCCCGGAACCCAATGAAACGTCTGGCGAGATCCTGAGTTTTCACACGAATGATCAAAGATTGCGATCTAACTTGTCAGAGTTACCCTAAGTTTACCCTAACTGTGAGGTTAAAAGGTAATTCAACTGCCATTGTTACATTTACCTGCGTTAAAATTGTTTTACAGAGCACTAGCCTTCATATCTGCATAACAGCTACCGTTGCGCGACTGGAGCTCATAAACTGAGGGAGGAAGGTGATCAGCAGCTGAATTAAGGGTGTCTTAGAGATATACTGGTATAAAAGGAAAATCTGCATAACCAGGTAAGTAAACTGAAACCCTCATCATGTTGTTTCTATATGATGCTGTAGGTTCTGGTTATGTATCCGTATGAATAAGTAACGTGAAATTGGTGCAATAGGCATGATATTTGCAATATGTATGCATGCATATCCCTGTTGTGAGAGGAGATGTTGTCAATTGCAGGTACCCATGGCTGAAAAGCGCTTAGTCAAGAATCAGGAAGAATTCAGCCGGCCTATGTTCTCTTCACAGAGAGGGGTCCTGTTCAAATTTGGGGCAATTACAGACACCCATCAGGGGAGTACCAACCTGGAAGCTTGGTCAGCCAAGCTGAATGATGGACAAGATAAGAGTCCTATACTGGACGCGGTATTTGTATCTGGCATGTGGAACGCTGCTGGCTTCCCCTACTCCATGGAGTCTCTGGAGCTGGTTATTGAGTGCGCCCGGAATTACAACCCTCAGACGAGGCAGGTGGTGAAGCATGGGAGGGTGTATGCAGACCTGTCCATCAAAGGTCTATCCCGAACGTTTGGACTGCCAATGGGCAGTAAGGTAAAGAGTGTAGACTTGAAGAAGTCTGAAAGAGAATATGAGGCCAACAAGAAGACGGCCAGAAAGAATATGTATGCTTGGCGGGCTGAGAACAACACGTATAATGCAGCGGCCAAGATCCCAGTGCACCTGTTCAAATATGATTTTAATGAAGAATATCAGTATGTGATTGCCCTACTGAATAGGGTGATTGGCCAGCCTGATACTGGTGAATTCAGAGATTGGATGTATGGCATAATAATGATGTGCCTATATGCAGACATCAAGCCACTGTGGGGCCAAATCATAAGTGATGCTCTGCATGAGTAGCTGCTGAACCTAGGAGGTTCAGATTGTGCCTTCTATATGACTTCTTACGTTGTTTATTCTTGTGCATATAGAGGCACTTTTGACGCCCTGGTCACAGATGGAAAACTGACAGGCACAAATGCAGCATCTATATGGGATCACCATCCTCAGCTGCAAAGAACCAAATATATCAAGGACTACAAACTGGTCAATGATGCATTCTCTATGCATCTGGTAAGGACCATGGAAGATGACAGAACTAAAAGACTGAGCATGGAGGCTCAGGAGGCAGTATACAGGCATGGGGCATGGTACATACAATTTGCCACCTTTTCCTACATCAGGATAGAGGGTTTTGAAGGACATCCCCTGATGCTGCCAAGATATCCTACAGATGCAGTAGTATTAATGGAATTTATCAGGCAGGGCTCCACCATGATACAGATGTATAAGGATGCCAAGAAGCTGCCACCAATTTTGTTCCCAGTCAGCATTGGCAACTACATGTGCCCTGACTCTGATAATATAAAGAAGGTGATGGTCACTCTGAACAAGATGAATCTACTGCCCTTCCCAGTAACGAGACCATATGATCCTTACGGCCGGGTACAGAAGATTCTAGGAAAGCCTATTCATCAAAGGCACCTAGAAGATTTTGGGCTGACTGCAAAGATGAGGCAGAGGCCAGGAGGAGGAGGTATCAGAGGTTGACTCTGAACCAGATTAAAACGTTCGACTGCATCTCCCTCCCTCAGCAGCTGAAGAGTGATGACGGCAGGATAATGGCAGATGAATACGAGCAGAAGAAGATTTATAATGATACCATATCTGCACCTGACCTCACCATGCAGGAGGATATGTCCTTGGACCCATTCTTTGCCAGAACCCTACACTTGACCCAAGCTTGGGTAGATGCACAGGTAGAGGCATTGAAGAAAAAGGGTGTTGCCATCACGGTGGACAACAAAAAGAAGGGGCAGGACATCCCTGCAGATGAATATGATGACTTCCTGCTGGAGAAGAGGAAGACTAAGGGAGAGAGAATCCCTCCACCACAGCAGCCAAGCAAGAGAGCCCCAAGGGGCAAGAAGGTGGAAAAGGGACCCGAAGGGGTCATAATTGAAAGGGCAGTATTCACGGCTAAGGAGGCAGCCAGATCAGGATCAGAATCAGATTCTCCTCCCAAGCCCAAGAAAGCCAAGACAGCAGAGGCTGGAACCACAGAGACCCAAGAAGTGGGTCAGTCATCCAGACAACCAGGCAAGGATATCCTAATGGAGGAAGAGCCTGAAGAAGAGGAGGAAGCTCCATTGATAATCAGAAGAAAGAGGAGAGCTCCGCAGGTGCTGGTTCCTACCACACCTAAGAAACCAAGAAACTCCATGAGAGGTGAGATGAGTCAACCCCCAGTGCAATTACAAGGGGCAGGTAGTGAAGTGCAGAAGGAACTTCAGCACAATGTTCCACTTCCTACTATTGTCAAGTTCAAAACTGAACTGGCAGAAGAGCAACAAAAAGAAACCTCCCAGGCACAAGTAGAAAGGCATGTCTCGCTAGACGAGAGAATAAACTTGTCTGATAATGAGGTGGTGCAGGATGTAGCTGCACAAGAAATGGAAACACTTGCAGCTGCTGGCATTAGTGTGACTCCTCACAAGCCTCCATCTGTCCAATCAACGCTTGAAGAGATGAAACAAGCAGAGGCGGAGCGAGAAAAGAGCCCGGAACCAGAGAAGAGCCCGGAGCAGGTAACTCAGGACATAGGGCTGGATACATTGATCGCTGAGGTGACAAGTCCTGTAGTGGTAGATTTAACGGAGAAAAGGGATGCAAGTCTTGAGAAACCAGCAGGATCACCTGATAAGGGCCACATAATAGAAGAGATAGAGATGGCCGAAGCAGAAGGCCACGCTCTTGAATCAGGCCAACAAAGCCCACAGGATACATCAGCAGGACCTGCTATAGTAGATGTCCAAGAAGCAAAAGCTGATGATGAGAAGAAAGAGGCGATAGAGGATCTTGCTGATAAGGCACAAGAGGTGGATGCTGCAGGAACAGAGCAAATAGCCGCCGCAGAGCAGATGCCATCACCTCAGGCAGATCCTACAATATCAAAGGTGGTGGACATACCACCAGAAGTTAAAAAACAAAAGGAGGATGACCAACCTCCACAAGGGGAAGAACTGGGAACAGGTGAAATAACGAAGGAAAAAGATCATGATCATCATGATCTACATACAGGTACACCGCAGGGTTCCCCACACAGAGAAGATGCTCCCTCGGAAAAGGAAGCTCCTCAATAGGAGGAGGCACCGAAGGATCAACAGCAAAGCGAGCATCATGAGGAAGAAAAAGAAAAATCACCGTCTCCACAGCACTTGTTAACAGAAACAGGAGATAGGGGTGAACAACAGCATGATGCCGAAAAACATGATCAGGTACCTCCATGGTTAACAACAGAAGTGAATGTTGAGGAGGAGCTGGAGATTCAAGAGTTCAACGTCTCCACCCTGTTCGCCGCAGATATAATGAAACCCAGGAGGAAGGCCAGGATGACTTCGGCCATCAAGAGAGATCCGGTGACAGGGAGAAGGACCGCACAAATTGCTGTGCCTGCCGTAGAGAAAGAGAAAGGCAAAATCACTGTGGATGAATTCCAGATAAGCACAGTTGATTTGGGTTTTGCCAATGAAGAGCAGGAAGGTCAGGAGGGAAAGGACATCATAGACTCTCTAATTCAGAAAGTGAAAAGAGAGAAAGAGAAGAATAAGCAACATAAAGAGCACATTGCTCAGTTGCATGCATATATTAAAGGCTTGACCACTCCTGATAGTACCACAAGTGAAGCTGCAGTCCCATTGACTGCCATTTCTCAGGAGGAGGTAAATAAACTGGACCTCATGAAGTATGAGGTTTCCGTAATAAGAAAATGGGTGTCATCCACATTGGATGATGCTATAGAAATAATGAAGGGTTCTTTGAAAAGATGGAGCATATTGAGTGACTCCAAAACCAAGGTAGACAGGTTGCAGATGCAGACTGGAAAAAGGTCTTATAAACTGGAGAAAGTCCTCAGCCTGTTGGACGAAATAAGGAAGATAAATCCACAACTGCTTATCAGTAAGCAGGTATTGAATAATAATACTGCATTGTTAGTGGATATCTGGTATAAAGATGTACAGTTTGAATGCGGAGTCCTCAAGAGATGCAATAATAAGCTGAGGGAGATCAGCATGAGGCTACGCGATTTAATGGGCATTGAAGCAGACATGCTCGAAACATTGGAGGGCAAAGTGGAAGGGAAGATAGAGAATCAAGATGAAGATTCTGCCCTTAAGGCTCTGCGCAATAACTTCCAAATGGAAGATGATGGTCCGCTCGTCCACTTGACAGAGGAAGTGATAAATAAAATGATGAGGATCAAGGTCAAGATGGAGACCTACAACGAGACACTGTAGGACAGAAAGAATAAGCTGGATAACAGCAAAGATAAGTATGAGGCACACAAACACGCCATTATCAAGGCAAAGACTCAAGATGGCGGAGGAATAGATCAGGTTGTGCAGTCATATGAACAAATCCAGAGCAGCATGCAGTCCCATATGCAGCAGCGTCATCATCAGGATAGCGAAGAGTCAAGAAATGATGCACATGATGATGACCCGCATGCATCAGATGAAGAGCATGATGAAGATACATCATGAAGGGGGGAATATTTTGCATATGCAGTATAGATAGTTGCCAGCTGGCAACTTGTGCCTTTTTGTAAAATTGACAAGTCATGAAGTGATGACCGTTGATTTATATTGATAAATCAGATCCGTAGATCTTTTGTGAAGGATTCCTCACCTTATTCTATAAAAGGTGGTGGAATGCCTTGCTATATTCATTCGAAACTTAATTGAAATTTGATTGCTGAAATATTCAGGACTTATTTCAAAGCTGCTGTATATGTACATGTCATTTGCATACTTAATGAAAGAGAAGAGTATTCCGATTACAAATCTTAGTAAATCTTGAGTAATCTGTGTTTGAATTCTGGATATATGCTTTGATTTGCTGCGTCCCTTGGAGTGCTCATCATGTTGCATGTATTGTTTTCATTCATTATCCTCTGAAGTTTGCATCAACTGTGTCTAGCTGTGGAATGTCCTGGTGAACATATGGTTTGATTTCTTCTCCTCATGACAGTATCAAGCATGTATGTGGATCAAAAGCTAAAGGTTCAACTTAATTAGAAGTATTTCCTTTAATTTCTTTCAATTTCAGAGCATCTCACTATCACAATTGCAAATAAACTGATAATCTTAAGCAAACAACCCAAAATATGCAGACATCTCGTAGATAATCGTAAATATTTAGCATATTTGAACACTAAGCATGCACAACTGAAAATATCATGCAAAGATCTAGGTATTTTACTTCTTTTCATCAAATAACTGCATAATTTGACTCCTCTGTAAGGAATTGCTGCAGGAAAGTCATGATGATGGCACACTTTCACGTAAGGCCCCAAAATGGAAACAGCAACTCACATTAACCACTGAGTAACGTCAGTCGATTAAGACCTAATCACCGGAGACTTGGGATCATGAATTCTTTGAATTCACTGTATCTTTCAAGATGAATAAAGGTTAATGTGTACTTTTATTCTATGTTTGTTTGTGACTAACATCATGACCAACAAGTTCCCAATAAATTTGTACATGTGTTTTATAAAGTATTGTATAGAAAAATAGCTTTAGAATGTTATATCATGTCATTAATTACCCAAGTCTATGACAAGGTGATAGATGTTGAAAGATGTTTTGACTAGATTAGGTGTTACAAACACCCTATTGATATAAATATTTTAATTTACATTGCATCGTTCTTGGATTCAAAACTTGCCACAAAACTTTGTTTTAAGTGACTATGAAATGATATGAACTTTGTTTAAGGGTAATTGTGTACTTGTTTCCATTTGATTGTATTTGGTATAGGAAAAGAGGATATTTATGTAGTTTGGAATGCATGACTATCATCTTGGAATGTATTTTGAGTATATAGGCTATATGCTACTCAACGATGAGTGACTACATAGTATGGTATATGCATGCCATTCACTAGATAAATGCTATGTGATCACATGATAATACTTTTATAAATTTTATGTTGAAGTTACACCTAAATGATTAAAACATATATATTAAGGATAAGGGTTTATGGGTAAGTGCAAAAAGTTGGGGGGCCGAAAAGTGGCCAATTTTTTTTCAAAAAAATTTAATACATAACCATGACGAGCCTAAGGCTTGTCAAAACCAAACCATAATGTGCTCGCGTTATAACGCGAGCGCGTTATGACTAACTATAAATAAAAAAAGAGAGCATTTGTGCTCATTTCATTTCTTTGTTTTCCTCTACACCCGTGGCCTGCAAACCCTAAGAAGCGCACTCGTGTTTTGGAAAAGTTGATTCAACACCAAAATCTTACTGATTCGTTGCCAAAATGCGCCACGATGTTGAGCAGGCCAAAGGAGTAAGTTTTATTTATTTTTTATTTAAATTTGTTTCTAAATAGGTAGGTTTGAGTTGATTTTTGATGTAAATTTCATTAATTGTCAGGAAATGTTAATGCACCTCCTCCTCCTCCTCCTCAAAATCCACAAAATCCTGAAGAGGAAATACCTGCTGAACAACAAACTCCTCCATCCATTCCTCGACATGCCCCTGGAACACAAGAAAATCTAATGGGGAAAATTGAAAACAATAAAAAAGAAATTGAAGACATAATTGCAAGGTTGAAAGATCCTTCCACTTCAACCTTGGATAGGTCCACGCTTGCTCGATCTCTTGAATCTATGTTATCAAATGTAGATTCAATTAGCAAGCAAATATCTAGTTGGATGAATAAGAGGAGAGAGTTTAGAGACTATTATGTAGACAAGCTGTCATATGAAGATGTGAAAAATTATAAATTACAAAATTAGACTTGTGTTCCATTTTCACAAACCCACAAACAAATCAACCTCCACCCATTACATGCAAGAGGTTCCCTATCCATTGGTGCAACAACCAAGCGATAAGGGACAATTTTGGGCAGAGGTGGTGGATGGTTTTTGACCATCCTCCATGCAATAATAATGAGATCTTGCAATACTTTTTGAGAAAAATCTACTGCGAGTTTGTCCTCAATAAAGTGCCAAACTATTTTGATATGCGGGACTTCCAGGGTAGAGGTGTGGGGTCAGCACAAGATAGACCAGGGGCACGTGTTGACCCACAATGGGTAGTGAGATGAGTAATCAGCAGACCAGCCCATGAGCATGCTTCTATCCCTTCCATTGTGAAGGAGAGTGTTGAGGTTGATACACTTCAGTCTATTAGTGCCTTGACCCAGAGCATCATAGAGCATGCCAGTCTTGCAGCACAGTGTGGGTTGGGAGATAGTGCAAGGAGTAGGGTCCCACCCCATGCTTGTCAGACTTGCGGTTCAGCCTGTGGCTATGACCCCATGGATAGTCAGGACGCAGGTGCACAGGCTACATCTGCAGCTGAGCAGATGGTGATGACATATACCCTCCTGAGTGAGACTTTCGGCCTTTATACTCAGGTAAATATTAGCAAGTTTATTAAATTTAATTTATTAAATTTTATTTTTGAAATGCAAGATTAACTAATTTAGTTTGATGATTTTAATGAAATTTTAGGGTCATAGCGTTGATGCAGTTTTCAATGGTTCTCCACCTGCATATTACACTACATCATCTACTGTCGGGGTATGTAACTAGTAAACAATTATAAATATTACATGTGAATAGCATCTTTATATGAATGGTATTCTAATATCTGATTTTGGATGTTGAATAGGTTAATATTAGAGATTTCACGGCAACACCTACTAGCAGTGGTGGACTTCAAAGCTTCATGGAGGTACGAAAATTAATAGTTTAATGAATGGATTGTACTTACTAGATTTTTGTATGTGACTTGTGTGCTTTATTGTGTGTACTTCCATGTTTAGATGAACGCGTGTGTATGTTAGGAGCCATGATTTGCATCACTATTATAGTTTTCATAATTGAATAATGTTGTTTTATTTCCAGATGATGCAGGCTACAGAGACACCTCCTGATGTTCATAGGGCAATGGAGCATGGTGTGACCTCTGCGATTCATAGCTCCATGGCATTGACAGGGGTATGAGGTAGATTAGTAAATTTCAATTTACATTCATTGTTATAGTTGTTTATTTTTGAAAAATCAAAAGATTATTGATTTGAAGTTTAATTTCTATCTGGATGGTTTCTATAGGACATGACATCACTGCGACCTATTCTTGCTACTGAGGCAAGTGAGGAGACAGATTATATAGCAACGGTAAGTGATTATTTTGTTAAATGTTTTATTTTTTATAGCATGTAATTTCTATATATTCATGTCTATACTTTTTATTGTAACAACTAAAGATGCAGGAAGAACTAAATAGGAGCAGCCCTTGGGTTCGTACTAGACCACCCACATACGCGTCTCCATCCCCTAGAAGATCAAAGACTGCCTGTGATCTATTCTCTTCACCAGCCAGAGGGGAATGACTTTTTATTGTGTTCCTTTGTTGTATGCCTATATGGCATTTGTGGACATATATTTTGTATTGCATATAGTTGACATTGTATGCCTATATGGCATTCTTGTAAGCCTATATGGCTATTTTGTATATATGTTATACTTATATCAATAGATATTGATGTATGCCTATATGGATATTTGGTTAATACAAATCTTTTTTATTGATGGCGTCCATACTTACATTATAAATCCATGTTTGAATGGATATTTGTAGATGGCTACTTCAAATATTTAAAGTCCAATTGTATTGCATAGGATGTTTGTTGATCCAATAAGCTAGCTATTGTTATTCAAGTATCACCTAAACCTCATTTTGGAACTAAAAGATAAAAGTTGTATTTAAAAAAAAATGAATCATCATGTTGAACATAAAATATTCATATTCTTTATGAGTTGCTCAATTGAAAATATTCAAATGAGTATGCCGATCCATATTCTTTATGAGTTGGTCAATTGAAAATATTTCTTAATTTCTTGTTATTATACCATATTGGGATGCAAAGAGTATGTTGTTTTGAATAAGATAGTCAAAATCATATGCTTATGAGCACTTGATGACCATTGTGGTTATTAAATGTAATTCCTCTTGCATATAAGGAGAGGTTATGAGATTACATTGATTCTTACCTAATTTTAGTATGCAACATAACATTGGGGCTATAGGCTTCCATAAGTCATACCTCAGGGATTTTTTCAGTTTTAGGCAAAAATTTACTTTAAGACCTTAGGCGCATTTCTTTACTTGCACAACCTCAAAACTCTACCTAGAACTCAAGGCGCCTTTCATCATCGAAACAACCTCAAAATTGTGCCTTGATATTGAAAGGATGTTTCAAAGTATAAAGGAGGGCGCCTTAAGGAAGGCAATTCATCTTGATTATCAAAGTTGATCAAACACATCAAACTGAGCATCATACCTCTAGGCGCATTTTTGCCTCTCTCTAAACTATCCATTTTGGCGCCTTGATGTAAAGTGAAGTCTAAACTTAGTGAAGATTGTGTCTACAAAGATATCACCTTGGATATGCGCCTAGAGTCATCCTAGATCATCCATTTGCGCCTAAGGGTCAATATAACATAATATAACTTAGGAAGACTTTGAAAATCGTCAAAAGAAGCGTAGGTGCCTTTTCTTGTCTCCACCATCCATTTTGGGTGCCTAGAGGAAAATGAAATTCAAATCACTTCCAACTGTAGCGCCTAGTGTTAGAACCTTCAAAATGACTAAATCTTACCAAAAGAAGCCTAGGCACCTATTGTCACTTGGATCATCATGAATGTGATGAAAGTAGATTGTCATTGATGTCAAAAATGTGTTGGTATTTATAGAAGTTGTTCATATACTTCAGGTTGATATGTTGCTTCATGGCTAAGTCAGGAAATGCTAACTTGTTTGATCAGTTTGTGTACATTCTTGATATTCACAAGACTGCATGATCAGAATCATCAATCAGGATAAGTATGATACAATGCATATATTTTATGATACAAGGTTGCTGATAAAGTTCATCTTGCCATGCTTGATCAAAGTGAGGCATTAATGTTTATTAATGGTTGAATCAATGGTTATCAAAATGCCTAAAATATTAAAATCCTAACTATAAGCTCTAAGTGTATACAAAGAGATTAAATGTCAAAGTATGCACTTTATGTTATAAAGTAATGTTGACCTGCAAGAGCAGGTTATACTACTTAGAGCAACCTACTAGAGGGTTTTAATTCATGACACCTACCGGCCCCTTCATATTCTATTTACCATTTGAATTTGGTTGAATATCCTTATTTAATTTATGAAGAGCTTGATTTAAAAAAAAAAAGCATGGAATATCATTTATATTAGAAAGTCTTATTTAAAGGGGAGCATGAAAAGGTTTCCAATGACTTTTTATAAAGCTTTAAATATAAAACATTTAAAAAAAGAAAAAGCATTAAATATGCTTTAAGAGGGGAATGTGAATAAGCCATTTTATGGCTTTATTTAAAATATTTTTATGAGCTTTTAAAATATTTTTTTGTGCTATTTTCTAGGGGGCACATTTCAAGGAGAGCTTTAAGGAGATTTTGGGAGACTTTAAAGGAGAGTTTCTTTTTATGAAGAAAATCTATTTTTTCATGTTGTGGCTGAAGTAAAAGATAAAGAGGAAAGTTTTTTTTTAGAATATGAAAGGAATTTCATGTGGTGGATTTAAGGGGTTTATTTTTAGAATGTTTTTTTTTAAAAGACATTCTATTATATTGGAAATATTTTTGGAAGACATTTTTGTGAGAAGATTATATTTTTGAGAAGATGATAAGATTGATTTTTTTTTTATTGAAGATTTTTGGCAAATGGGATTTTGAAAAGTCGTTTGTTGCAGATTGAAGAATATTTTGAAGAAGACAAAGAATTTTTTTTTGCAGAGAAGATGAAGGGTTTGAAGAAGATGATTTTTTTTTTTGAAATAAAAAATATGAAGAACAGTGAAGAGTGAAATTTTTCAAGTGCATTATGATTTTTTTTTAAGATATTTTTGAGATGAATTTTGCAGAGAAAAGAATTTAAAAAATAATGATCATAGATGATCTTGCAGAAGAAAATATATTTGCATATGTTTTTATTCTTACAGGTTGAAGAATATCTTATGATAGAAATGGAAATGTATTTTCTTCAAAGGAATATGAAGAGACATTTTGAAGATGATCAAAGAGATTTTATTTTTTTTACAAGGGAAGATTGAAAATATTATTGTTGAATTCAAAGAAAAAGATGAAGATTTGCAGAAGATGAAATTGAACAGGGAGAACATATTTTTGAAAAGAAGAAAATGAAAAGTAAAATTAAAAAAAGTAGAGAAGAGTTAAATGTGAAAGGTTATTTTTTCATATTTAATGGCATTACAGGTGCATTAAAGTAGCGTGGTGATGTGGATCAATATGGAGTGTTGAAGATATTTTACAGATGAATCATGTTATTGTATGTGAGATTATGTTTGTACAGGAATGGATCAAACACAGTATGAGGACATCATGCAATAAACTTACATATTGAACCATGAAGATAAAATGCAGGTGAATATGCATAGGTGAATCAAATTTGCAGAGATAAGAGTGTTGTAAAGATGTGTAAAAGGAATTGTTTTGTATGGTCTTGACTTGAAAATCAAATAGGAGGTATAAGGGTGTATGATGAAACACAGGTTGCATAATGGTGCAAATCAGATTGAATAGCAATCAATTCTTGCACACAGAATTTTATGATTGAAAATTGTCTATGCCAGTGAGGCTTGTAGGTCAGTGAGACCTTAATATTTGTTAGTGAGACACATATTGTAGCCAGTGAGGCTTCTTTGTAGCTAGTGAGGCATGTTTGATCAGTTAAGCCAATGAGGCAGTTTAGAGTGGTTTTTCTACCCCTGGAGGGTTTTCCATTGATTAGTTAAGCCAGTGAGGCAGTTTAGAGTGGTTTTTCTACCCCTGGAGGGTTTTCCACTCATGCAATTCTTGTGTCATAATCTTCTCTATGTGTGTATGATTTACTTATGAAGTTTTGATCTCTTTCTGTATTCAAAGTCATGTGCATATGTATTTGACAAATCAATGCTATCTTTCTCTCCTTGTGCTCTGAAAGCTAAAGTGTGTAAAAAGATTTGAAAATTCACACAACACTGATTCACCCCCCCTCTCAGTGTTGATTGTACTCCTACAGAATGCATGCCTAAGTGGAAGGAGAATAAGCATCTTGTATGGAGGCGCACTTTTGTGTCTAAATAACCTCATTTTGGTGCCTTGAAGGAAGATGTTCTAAATCCTAAGATCTAGTGCCTAAGTGTAAAATGGTCTCCTATAGGTTTGAATAAGTGATTGAAGCCATCAAATTGCCAAGAAATGAGCTAAGTATACTAAGGCGTCTTTTCTTGTCTAAACTATCCATTTTGGCGCCTAGGAGGAAGGAGATTTAACATCATGAATCAAGGCGCCGTTTGCCATCAAAACAACCTCACATTGGTGATTTGGAGGAAATCAACTTAAAACTACAAGTCTTGGGAGTTTTTTCATGTTTTGATGATGTCTTTTGAGAACAATTATAATGATTGAAGGATGAGGTGGGTAAAAAGTCTTCATCTAGCTTAGGTGCCCATTCAATATTTAGTTTTTTCACATGCCTTAATCTACGCCTTGACTTGGAGGAGTTAGTTTATGCTTTAAAATGATTTCTATGTGTTTATATGATTTAATATTTGTTAATAATTTAATATGCCGGTACAATGTAGCTCGGACTATTTCGGCATGTTTGGGTGCAAAACAGGACCATGCCTAGCCTAAATATACACATACATGTTGGAGCTGTCATTTTGGCCACACGAGGAGAAGAACAAAAGTTACACCCCTTTGCAACTTTACACTGCCTCCTGACAATTTTTGGGGCAGCAGAAAACCTTTCACCACGGGCAAACGCCTCAGAGATATAAAAAACTGAGAGAGGTTGTTGTAGAGGCACTCTACATGATCGCGTTGCCTTAGACATAATGTTTCTAAGTGACATGGTTTTCAAGTAACATCTCATCAAAGATTGCTACCTTTTTGCACTTTGGACTCTTCAGGGATATCATCGGTACAATGTAGCTCGAACTGTTTCGACATGTTTGGGTGAAAAAAAAGACCATGCCTAGCGTAAATGTACCCATCTGGATGCGTTGGAATAGTCAGTTTGGTCGCATCAGGAGTAGGATGAAAGTTACACCTCTTTGCAACTTTACACTGCCTCCTGATGATTTTTGGGGTAGCAAAAAACTTTTCACCACGGGCAAATGCCTCAGAGATATAAAAAACTAAGAGAGGTTATTGTAGAGGCACTCTACATGATCGTGTTGACTCATACGGAATGTTTCTAAGTGACACAATTTTTGAATAACATCTCGTCAAAGATTGCTGCCTTTTTGCACTTTGGACTCTTCAGGGATATCATCGGTACAATGTAGCTCGGACTGTTTCGACATGTTTGGGTGAAAAAAAGGACTATGCCTAGTATAAATGTACCCATCCAGATGTGTTGGAACATTTACTTTGGTCGCATCAGGATCAGGATGAAAGTTACACCCCTTTGCAACTTTACACTGCCTCCTTTTGATGATTTTTGGGGCAGTAGAAAACCTTTCACCACGGGAAAATGCCTTAGAGATATAAAAAACCAAGAGAGATTATTGTAGAGGAACTCTACATGATCGTGTTGCCTTAGACAGAATGTTTCTAAGTGACACAGTTTTTGAGTAACATCTCGTCAAAGATTGCTGCCTTTTTGTACTTTGGACTCTTCAGGGATATCGTCGGTACAATGTAGCTCAGATTGTTTCGACATGTTTGGGTGAAAAATAGGACCATGCCTAGCGTAAATGTACCCATCTGGATGCGTTGGAAAAATCAGTTTGGTCTCATCAGGAGTAGGATGAAAGTTACACCCCTTTGTAACTTTACACTGCCTCCTTCTGACGATTTTTGGGGTAGCAGAAAACTTTTCACCACGAACAAATGCCTCAGAGATATTAAAAACCGAGAGAGGTTATTGTAGAGGCACTCTATGTGATCATGTTTTCTTAGATGAAATGTTTCTAAGTGACATGATTTTCGAGTAACATCTCGTCAAAGATTGCTGCCTTTTTGCACTTTGGACTCTTTAGGGATATCGCCGGTACAATGTAGCTCGGACTGTTTCGACATGTTTGGGTGAAAAGAAGAACCATGCCTAGCCTAAACATACCCATCTAGATGCGTTGGAACTGTCAGTTTGGTTGCATCAGGAGCAGAACACCAAAAATACAAAAGTTGCTTTGTGCAACTTGACAACATTGACACTTTTTTGCAACAGGACTCAAAGACTCAAACTGACCCCAAATGACTCAAAGTGACTTAAAAACAAATGAAATGGTCTGAGAAGACCTTATTACATACAATCGACTCAATCAAAACAAAATTTCATTTTTTGACCCCTCTTGGAGGCATGACAACCTAGTTGCCCCTGCACCATTAGTGCAACTGAAGTTGATAAAGTTTTCCTATTAAGAAAAAGTGCTTCCCTTAGCTTCAAGAAATATAAATATTCTATACTGACAAGGTGAACCACGTGAAGGTGGAAGCTCATGTGGCCTCACCTAAGACCTAAGACACATTTAGTCTAGTAGACACAGGACACTTAAGACACCTATTTTCTAGTCTCTATCTACCTAGTTGACATATCGTATATACCTAAGACATAATTTGGTGCAGGAGCACCAAGAAGACTAAGGTCTCGAGTTCTCTTGTTTTTGTTGTTCATTTTGTTTTGTGGATTCAATAAGGTCTTGGAGGCCATTCTCATGTTGTAATAAGGGCTATAATGCCATGTTTGTAATAAGCCATCATACAATCATACATTGTATAGGAGGCAGTCATAAAGTCTTAAGGGGTAGTCATGTAAAACCTCATGTTGTAAGCCTTGCAAAGGCATGTCAAAGTGTTAGAAAGGCATGTAAAGTCTTGTCAAAGGTTTAATACAATTGTCAAATGTTTTGAAGGCTTCACTAAGCCTAAATAAGTCGCTGCAGTCCTAATTAGGATAGTTGCAACAATGGCAAGTAGTTGCTGTTTTGAAACTGACAGGGCAGTTCGATGGTGGAAGAATAATTATACATCTTCCATCGAACCCAAATACCTCTCAATCCATTGTATATACTTGCTAATACTTTGGACTTGGAGGAGAAGTCTTGGAGAAGTCTTTTGGAGGAGAAACAGTAATAAAAGCTCAGAAATTCTGCATTTTCTGTATAATTCCGCTGTAGCAGTCCGTACCTTGTTTCTGTACGGACAGGTTGTGAAGGACTATGGTGGTGGCATGAAACTAGAGTGAGTTGAAATTCATTTGCATCTAGTTTGGTATCTTGAAACAATTCTAGAGTAGAGTAAGACTCATTTTCCTGAAAATAGTTTAAGAAACCCTTATCTAGGGTTTTGGTAAGAATCATGCATTTTTTTGCCATTCCACTGATTTGATTCACTTTTGATCAGTGGAATGGGTTATAGTAGGTCTATTCTAGTATGCTATGATAATTTTTTGGTAGGAAATATGAGGAGAAGAAGTTTTCTTTGAAGAAACCTAACAAAACCATGTGTTAGGTGATGTTTAGAGACATAGAAAAGGAACCATAGAGGCATTTTTGGGAACAACAGATTGTAGGAGGAAAAAACCCATAAAATTTATAGTTTTGGCATGAATACTAAGTGTCCAAGTCATTGGTTAAGTTCTAGGTGTGAATTTAAGGGGGGTCTCTTTGTATTTTAGGCCTAATTGGGGCTCTAGGTTATTGAGAGGAGTTATAGGTTAGGGTATATTGTCCAAAACAACCTATACCCAGTTTTGGATATGTGATAGGGAGTCCAAATGGGTATCTACTGATTGTCCAAGTTTTGTGTTTGAAGATTTGTATCAAAAGTTGTTAGGATTGTTCTCCCTTTTTAAGGCTACAAGCCATTTCTTGGGTTTGTGAAGGAAGTGTTAATCCTGAGTTTGGTCTGCCTTTGGCAATGATTGTAATGGGTCCCATAACATCTGAAATCACCTTTTCCATGAAGAATTCAGAGTCTCTAACTTCTATTGCCACTTTTGTATAATGATCATGAAATTTGGGCTTTAGAGCATAAGGAAACCTTGTCTAGTTTGCAATCCTCCAACTATCCCATTACCTCTACATCACAATTAGAAACACCTATTATCTAGTTAGAAACCAAGACACCTAGAGACACCTATATTTTATACATTACCTAGAGTTTATACATTATTCTCAAGATCAACTTCATCCATCACTTAGGTCTAACCCCATGAAGCATAACATGATGATGTAAAAATATGTATGTGTAAAAGTGCAGTAGGAAATAAAAAAATACAAACCTTACAAATTAATGTGCATACTTACAAATCAATGTAATATGACTTTACAAAATCAATGTGAATACTTACAAATTAATCCAATGAACCATCTGGGTCTGCTCTACTCTTTATTGTGTCAAGTATTGCTTCATGGTCAGACTCACGCACCTTCCACAAAATTTTGTTGAAAGGTCTACCCCGATACTGTATCAAATGAACATTGGATGCCATGACAAGGTTCAAGTAATGAAGAATCTTCCGATGCGTGTCAAAGTCCTGAAACAACCAAACATTAACACTCTTATGTGGGTACCTTCTAAGCCATGTTCCAGTAATAACCACTAAGCCTATAGGGTATTCGATGTTTTCTCCATCTGTAATTGGGGCCTCTAATTTCTTTTTAGCCTCAACACAATGACATAAGTAATAATCTGTTCCCTCTTCATTATCTTCATCTACAATAACTACATATACGTGCCCTACATTGATATGTGTAGCAAATTAGATGAAATTAGTCAACATTACAAAAACACTACAAAGTAAGATGACATTAGGAATTTCAAAAACTATGCAAATAGATATATTATCTGGTTGAACTAGATCTGATATGTGGTCAAAGTCAACTACTGATTCCATCTGTTTTAGTTTCAGTACCATCGGGGGTCAATACGTGTCAAGTGGGCTAAGATAACTTAACTGCCATTCCTCAACCCACTCCTTTGACTCGCACTCATCCTAGGCTTGAATTGTACAAGAAGAACAAAAACATGACATCTTTCGCGTATGGATACTCCATGAACCTGCAATTGAGCTTCTAAAAGAGTGCATCTCACTTGATCTTGTCAGTGTAGAACAATGCTCATATGGTGCAATGTTAGTAGCATCTATCAACCAAAAAAATCTATGAAATGAAGACTTACCTTCATTACCTGGACCCATGGAAGCATTACACCACTTGACAATCAATTTTGCATCTGTCAACTTTGCATTGTCTTTATACTTTAACTCTTCTTGTGCTATGGTTCTTTTGATACATGCTCCTGCACCATCATGCTCCCCATTTCCATGCCCGACCTCACAAAAGTTCCACATATGCTGAATACCTGTAAAATTATGCCTCCTACTCAGCTAATAGAAATTCTACGAGTTCTTGAATTGTGACGCACAGTTATCCGACCATAGGATATGCTGACTGAACGATTTGCCCCTTCTAGCCAAATCATTGTAGAACACCTGAAAGCAACCTTGTATGAACTCCGTAGAATGCATGTGATCATCAGTAATATAGAAATTATACTCCCTTATGATCTTTTTGTCATCCTCTATACTATCATTCATATGAATGAATGCAATGTGCACAAATATAGAAACTTGTGTGGAGTTGTAATATTGTGATTGCACCTCACGCTGTGGCTGTAGACTGTAGTTCTCTGCAAAGTTGACAACTGAAACAATGCTATCAACCAGAAATGTGTCCTTGCATAACTTGAATTGCAAGTCCAACCATCGAGCTCTATGGGCATGTTTTGCATACTCATACACTATGCTGTCATGAAATATAGGCATAAACTGATACACTGGAATCTTTTCAATAACCAATTCAAACCTCTTTGCTTCTTTACCATCTTTTGTATTGTATGCCACTATTTTATACTTGCCAAACTCTACTAGTTTATTTCCAACCGCATGTGTTCTTTCCACATGTTCACATATTGGCAAATGTTGCAAGCCACCGCAACGATGACATGTGCCATCCAAGCATAATTTCTTGTAGAATATTTGACCTTCCTCTCTTTCACATAAAATTTTTGATATAAAGTCTCTTAAAGATGTTGGTGGGGCATGTATGACACAACCTTGCAAAACATTGTTAGTATGCAATCTAAACATATAGACCTATAAACATCAAAATGGTTAGAAAATTCAATATGTAATCTACAACAACAAGTAGTGCGTGTGTGATTTATCTTGACACAGAAAGGTTTTAGCATTTCAAAATATCTTTGACAAATTTTAATTTGAGGATACTTCTCTAGAAATTTACCATAAAACTGTGTTTAAGTCTCATCCAAAAAATGCTTTGGATGTGGCTCACGGTTCTGACTATCGATTCTCCTTCTTACAACATCCCTTTGATTCAGAGATACCCTTGTGCAATTCTTCCAAAAGTCTTCAATTAGTGATCTCAATGCTTCAACAATTGGTTTATCTTTTCGTGGTAGTCTCCCCGAGAATGCCCATAATTCATTGGCATTAGTGTCCTCAATTCTTTGGCGTCTTCCAATGGCTCTTGATAAAGTTTTCCTATTAATTCTCAATTCTTGACTCATCTTTCTAATGAGATGAGCTTTCCTCGTTTGACTACTTACTATAGTCGATGTAATCACACGTCGTGTTGCATTACTATCTTTTATGCATGAGGTGTTGCCCACACTCTCATACGCACTCATTAGATTCTTGACAATAGATTTTTCACTTGAAGCCTCTGATGTTCTCAACCCAAGAATCTTCATGATGAACCTATACTTTATACTTCGCATCATTTCAAGGAATAGTTGACATCTTGCAGTCTCATTTAACTTTTCAAAGAACAATCTCCAAATCTTATGAGCATATCTTCTACAAGTGCGTTTTGGAATCTTACCTTCCATTGGCTACAAAATATTCTCATCAATATCAATCAAATACTTTGGCTTTCTATGCAAAATTCTAGGTGGTGTTAAGTTAGATAGATTCATCTCAACATTAGGAATTTCATCAATATTTAAATGAGATGGGCTATATGGCATACCTTTGATCGAAGATGGAATAGATGACATACCTTGAGGTTGAGGTGGGAACGATGGCGTACCTTCTTCATCACATGTGAGTGATGATGTACTCTCAACTTGAGATGTGGTAGATGGTGTCCCTACATGTTGACTTGCGGTAGAGGACGTGTCTCCAACTATGGTATTCAAATCTCTCGTAGCACAAAGTTTTTGCATTTGTTCTCTTTGTGCTGCCAATACCATATCTCTTTGTGATGGTTGTGGTTCCTCTTCAATTGGCATGTCTTTATTTATCGTGTCTAATTTCCTCTTCTCACGAAGTTCCCTCATAGCCACTGCTTTCTTTGCATTCTTAGCTTCTATCTCTTCCTGTGTTGGTTTAATTCTTGATCATTTCCTCGGCATGATGGAGAATTTGTCTGTAGCATGATAAAGAGACCAATATTATTTCCTAAGAAATGAATCCATACAAATAACTAAAATATATGTCATTCAACCCTTCATAGTAAATGTACATACAATCATCATGTAAAAGAGTAAATGTCACTCAACCAAAATAGGTACAAAGCATACAAAGCAAATTATTGCAGCCATGAAAAGAGTACATGGGACGTCATGCTTGAAAAGGTTGAGGCAGACCCAATTTGACATGTTTGTTGTTACTAGGGCTACTAGGATTTGGAATTGAGGTGTTTTATTGGTACTAGGGATATTAGGATTTGGGTGGATTGTGAAGGAATAGACAACAATTGTTGTGTCATGTGCATGTACAAATCATCATGAATAGGTGCATAAGGAATGTCCTAGCCCAAGATATGTGCATACAAATCATCATGTCATGTGCATACTTGCATGATCTTGACACCTATTCATTTGTATTTTAACTTGTTAACATGACAAGATAATAGTGGGATTATATTTTTATTATATTTTAAGGATTTATTCTTCTATAGTTTGACATCATGGTATGTTAAGGTCTGTTTATTATGCATAATTATTAAAGGGCCCAAGTGTAGAAAATATACTTGGCATCATGTGAGATTGTAGGCTGCTTTCTTGATTGGGAATGTGAAGAGTTTTAAACATGTATGATAAAGCATGATAAAGTAATTCAAATAGAATTAAGGAAAATGTAAAGAACATGCATGTAAAGACTTGACATACCTAAAAAATAAAGATTCAAATGGAGAGAGTACCTAATTATGTAGTGTTTTTTTCTTCTTGCATCAAACTCCTCAACAATTTGAGTTTTTCACCACTTTCTTCCTTTTCAATGTTAAATTGAATAACACTCAAATATAATTACTAACAACAATACTATTAACCAATCTATAATGTTAAATTCCTAAAATTGAATCACAATTAACATTGCAACACTACAAAAATTGAAACTTGAATAGATATATATCAAACTTGGTGTGAAAACTATGTTATTTCCTCCTTCTCAAGTTGGCAAAGTAGAAAAGGTGGTGGAAAGATCATGCAAAGGTGGTAGAATGTGTAAAATATGCATGTGAACTTCCCAACAGCATGAAAGCACTTCTTTTTTGTCAGAGCACGCACATAATCAACATGAAAAGAGAGCATGTGGGCCTGGATCACGGGGCTCAACACTTTTTTACCGTTTCTATAGCAGGACAAAATGTGAGTGCGTTATAACATGCTCACTTTATAACACGCTCATGTTATAACACGCTCACGTTATAACGCGCTCACGTTATAACGTGCTCACATTTTGTCCTACTATAGATTAATCCATAAATATTTGTGCCTCTCTCACCTTTACAACATCTCACCTCTAGTTCCATCAGCTCATGTTCTATATCTCACTTATCTCTCCCCCTCACCTCTCTACCTCTCTACCTCTCCCCTCTCTATGTCTCTCAGTCACTCCTTCTCTACCTCAACCCTAAACCTTATCCCTAAACCCTAATCCCTCAATCCTCAACTCTAATCCCTCATCTCTAAATCCTAAACACTATCCCTATTCCTAAACCCTCAATGGGCTCGATACTATACCTTAAACCCTAATCCATTATCCCTAAACCCTCCAACCCTATCCCTAATCGTTATACCCTCAACACTCTACTTTAACCCTAGTCCCTCGACCCTCAACCCTATCTCGAAACTCTCAACCCTTGAACCTTAATATACTCAACCCTCAACGTCAAACCCTAATCCCTCAACCCTTAACTCTAATCCCTCGACCCTCAACCCTATCCCTAATCCCTAAACCCTAAAGCCTCAACCCTCAACCCTCAACGTCAAATCCTAATCCCTCCACCCTTAACTCTAATCCCTCAACCCTAAACCCTATCCCTAAACCCTAAACACTATCCCTATTCCTAAACCCTCAATGGGCTTGATACTATACCTTAAATCCTAATCCCTTATCCCTAAACCCTCCAACGCTATCCTTAATCCTTATACCCTCGACACTCTACTTTAACCCTAATCCCTCGACCCTCAACCCTATCCTGAAACCCTTAACCCTTGAACCTCAATGTACTCAACCCTTAATGTCAAACCCTAATCCCTCATCCCTTAACTCTGATCCCTCGACCCTCAACCCTATCCCTAAACCCTAAACCTTAAACCCTAAAGCCTCAACCCTCAACCCTCAACGTTAAATCCTAATCCCTCAACCCTTAACTCTAATCCCTCAACCCTAAACCCTAAACACTATCCCTATTCCTAAACCCTTAACAGGATCGATACTATACCTTAAACCCTTATCCCTTATCCCTAAACCCTCCAACCCTATCCCCAATCCTATACCCTTGACACTCTACTTTAACCCTAATCCCTCAACCCTCAACCTTATCCTGAAACCCTTAACCCTCGAACCTCAATGTACTCAACCCTCAATGTCAAACCCTAATCCCTTAACCCTTAACTCTGATCCCTCAACCCTCAACCCTATTGCTAAACCCTAAACCCTAAAGCCTCAACCCTCAACCCTCAATGTCAAATCCTAATCCCTCAACCCTTAACTCTAATCCCTCAACCCTAAACCCTAAACACTATCCCTATTCCTAAATGCTCAATGGGCTCGATACTATACCTTAAACCCTAATCCCTTATCCCTAAACCCTCCAACCCTCCAACCCTATCCCTAATCCTTATACCCTTAACACTCTACTTTAACCCTAATCCCTCGACCCTCAACCCTATCCCTAAACCCTCGACCCTCGACCCTCAACCCTCAACCCTCAACCCTCAATGTCAAACCCTAATCCCTCGACCCTCAACCCTATCCCCCTCAATCCTCAACGTCAAATCCTAATCCCTCAACCCTTCACTCTAATCCCTCAACCCTAAACCCTATACCTAAACCATCAACACTATACCTTAAATCCTAATCCCTCAACCCTCAACCCTAAACCTTATCCCTAAACCCTAATCCCTCAACCCTCAACCCTAATCCGTCATCCCTCAACTCTAATCCCTCATCCCTAAACCCTAAATGCTATCCCTATTCCTAACCCTCAACGGGCTCGATACTATACCTTAAACCCTAATCCCTTATCCCTAAACCCTCCAACCCTATCCCTAATCCTTATACCCTCGACACTCTACTTTAACCCTAATCCCTTGACCCTCAACCCTCAACCCTCAAACCTCAATCTACTCAACCCTCAACGTCAAACCCTAATCCCTCAACCCTTAACTCTGATCCCTCAACCCTTAACCCTTAAAACTTGAACCCTAAAACCTATCCCTACATGCTCGACACTCGACACTATATCTTAAACCCTAATCCCTAAAGCCTCAACCCTAAATCCTTAAACCTTCAACCCTAAACCCTATTCCTAATCCCTCTACCCTCGACACTCTTCTTTAACCCTAATCCCTTGACCATCAACCCTATCCCTAAACCCTCAACTCTCAACATTAAACCCTAATTCATCAACCCTAAACCCTAATCCCTCAAACCTAAACCCTATCTCTAAACCATCAACCCTCAACACTATACCTTGAACCCTAATCCCTATCCCTCAACCCTTAACCCTTAAAACTTAAACCCTATCCCTACACCCTCAACACTTGACACTATATCTTAAGCCTTAAACCCTCATCCCTAAAGCCTCAACCCTCAATCCTTAAACCTTCAACCCTAAACTCTATCCCTAATCCCTTTACCCTTGACACTCTAACCCTAACCTCAAAATTAAACGCTAATCCGTCAATGCTAAACCCTAATCCGTCAACCCTAAACCCTATCCCTAAACCCTCAACCATCAACACTATACCTTAAACCCTAATCCATCAACCCTAAAACCTAATCCCTCAACCCTCAACCCTAAACACTATCAATAAACCCTCAACCCTCAACACTATACCTTAAACCCTAATCCCTAAACCCTCAACCCTAATCCCTCATCCCTAAACCCTAAACGCTATCCCTATTCCTAAACCCTCAACCCTCGACACTATACCTTAAACCCTAATCCCTTATCCCTAAACCCTAAACCCTATCCCTCAACCCTTAACCCTTAAAAATTAAACCCTAAAACCTATCCATAAACTCTCGACACTCAACACTATATTTTAAACCCCAATCCCTTAACCCTTAGCCCGAAAGCCTCAACCCTCAATCATTAAACCTTCAACCCTAAACCCTATCCCTAATCCCTCTACCCTCAACACTCTACTTTAACCCTAATCCCTTGACCATCAACCCTATCCCTAAACCCTCAACCCTCAACCCTCAACTCTCAACATTAAATCCTAATCCGTCAACCTTAAACCCTAATCTGTCAACCCTAAACCCTAATCCCTCAACCCTAAACCCTATCCCTAAACCCTCAACCCTCAACACTATACCTTAAACCATAATCCCTCAACCCTAAACCCTAAACCCTATCCCTAAACCCAACAAAACTGCTTTGCCTTATGTTAGGTTGTTAAACCCATCATTTTTGACACTCTTCTCTTAAAGATATTTGAGTTGCAAGAATATGTCAAAAAAATGGCTATAAACTTTTTTAATGTTAGTAATGTTATATGACATGTTTTTATGGCCCATTTGGGGTTCATTATGCCAATAGGTGTACACACTATGAGAAACACTTTGCGTATGGTACATCCACAGTGAGTAATTAATAGTTGAAATCAAAAGGATGATCATTATGAGAAAAGCTTTGCATTGGGGTACATCTATGTTTCTTGCTGTCCACCCTACACTTAGGGGAGGTATATTGTTATGAAACAGGCAAATAATCTCCCATTGTTTACTGGATCTATCCATAAGAACTACTAAACTTTTTTCTCTTGGTAATTGTAGAGGACATTCACCTATTTTTGGCAACTCCTGCATTCCCAAACCATTACAAAAACTAAGTTATTTTAACCCAATAAATGGATGATTGCATTGATTTAATACTCTACTATATTAAAGCTTAGCATTCACACAAATGCAGATGTTCATATTATAGAAGATTGCATTATATTAGACTATTAGAGATCCCTCAGAAAAATGTAATAACAAAACTGCTTTGCCTTATGTTAGCTTACAATTAAACCCATTCTTTTTGACACTCTTCTCTTAATAAAGTAAGAGTAATAAGAATAGAAGGCAGAGAATTTGATCTTACTAGTATGCATGGTCTGTTTACATTCCGTGACTTCATTTTCATTGAATAAAAAGGTAAATATCTGATTTGAAAGGTGGGGCAGAGTTCACTGTCCTGTGCTTTTCTAGATGATAGGGTCCATAATGTCCAGGGTTCTTCAAAGAAAGGCTTGTAACATCATTAAGTTTTTGTTATACCAATCCTCTAGGTAAAGTTACAATTCAAATGCCTGCTTTGAAAGTTGAAATAAATTAAATTAGACTTACAATTTTGATTTTCTTCCATTGCTTCAACATCATTGTTTTCTTCATCAGAAACCAATTCAAGATCAACAACTTGCTGCCCATTGGTTGACTTGAATTGCATCCTTTGTTAGAAGAAGGGCATTTTTTATCTGTATCAATGTTGGTATTCATAAGCTGAAGAGCATTGATATTTTTCACACACCCTGTTCTTTGAAATATCTTAACCTTAAAATATGACTTGGATATGTACTTGAACACAACGAAATCTCCAATCTCCAGCCCAAGATGATTCACAAAATTTTTCCAACCCTACCTAAATTCTAGTTTATTTATGGTACCCCTTAATTGTACATCCCACTCCTGCCCACCTAGGCCTTGAAGAAGGAGGCACACCCATTAAACCAACTCATTTGACAACTTGCTGCTCATCGGTTGACTTGAACTACATACTCTGTTAGAAGAAGGGCATCTTTTATCTGTATCAATGTTGGTATTCATAAGCCGAAGAGCATTGATGTTTTTCACACACCCTGTTCTTTGAAATATCTTAACCTTAAATTATGAGTTGGATATGTACTTGAACACAACAAAATCTGTAATCTCCAGCCCATGATGATTCACAAAATTTTCCCAACCCTTCCTAAATTACAGTTTATTTATAGTACCCCTTAATTGTACATCCCTAAACCCTAAACCCTAATCCCTTAACCCTAAACCCTAATCCCTAGTCCCTAAACCCTAAACCCTAATCCCTATTTATAATTTATGGTACCCTAATCCCTAAACCCTAAACCCTAATCCCATATCCCTAAACCATAAACCTTATCCCTAAATCCTCAACCCTCAACACTTAAACCTTAAATCCTAAACCCTGTCCCTAAATGCTCAACCCTAAACTTTCAACCCTAAACCCTATCCCTAATCCCTCTACCCTCAACACTCTACCTTAACCCTAATCCCTCGACCCTCAACCCTAAATGCTATCCCTAAAGCCTCAACCCTAAACCCTAATCCCTCAAGGTCCTAAACTCTAATCCCTTATCCCTAAACTCTAAATCCTATTCCTAAACCCTCAACCTTAAACCTTAATCACTCAATCCTTATCCACCCCTCTTCTCCCCTATCTGGCTCACCCCCATCTCTACCCTCCTCTACCCTCGACACTATACATACATACATACATATAGGCATACATAGATACATACATACATATAGGCATACATAAATACATACATGATTAATAACCTTGAACATAAAAAAATTCAAGGGGGACATAACACGAGTGCATTATAACGCGCTTGCGTTATTGCAAACATGACAAACAGTGCACAAACTTCTGCGGAAAAGGAAAAATGCAAAGTTGAACATAACGCGAGCGCATTATAACGCGCTCGCGTTATGTTTTTCTTTGGGAATCCCAAGCCTTGGGCTTGGGATTTGCTTTGGATTTCCAACCCAAAGGCTTGGAGTGCCTTCCCAATGTCTAGAGACGTGTTTTTCCATATTCTACAAAATTTCACATAAATTCGTTCGTGCTAACCCTCAGATTTGCACGTGTTTCAAGGTCAAACAAATCGAACAAATCAAACACCTAGGTAATGTTAGGCTTTCTCTTAGCTATTTGACGATGTGATTGTTTTCACATTTTGACTATGTTAAGCCTTTCATCTTTAATTTCTTTTGTTTGTGTGTCCGTTTTTGGGCAAAAACCACTGTTTGGTCTTTTTTTCATTGTAAATTAACTATTCATTGAAATTTTTAAAAAAATACATATTTAGAAACTAGAGTCCATTCTACACATATTAAAAAAAGAAAAAAATGATTTTCAATTAGTTTTCAAAATTTATAGGGGTAGCACAACCAAAATTCTATTTTTTAGGATGTGTCCACTTTGAAAATTAGTAAAAAATTAAATATTCATCAAAAACTTATCAGAAAAATCAGGCATAAAATACATGTTGTTAGCTAATTTCTCACTAAAGCAATTTTAAAAATACCAAAAAAAAATTGACCTTTTGAAGGAGCCACAAAACATGCTATGTTATGTTTTTTGACAGAATGAACACCAATTTATGTGGCTCCCTCTTTTGAACCCCTTAATCTATACCATTTTCAAAAAAAATTAGTAGTTTAGAAAGTAGACTCGGAGTACTATGAACATTGTTTTGTTTGCATCTCCAAATTTTGAGTGTAACTATGCTCAATTTCTCATCCAAGGCCAGCATTTCCTGATTTCAGAAAAGAAGTGGCCACTTAAGACCCCTTTTTGGCCCCCCATCTTTTTGCACTTACCATTATGTGAATAACCAAATTGAAAAAAAGTTATTTGATAAGAGATTTAGTGTATACACTTGCATTATCTACTCAAGTATAAATTCATGATCTATTCCATATGAAATTGTATTTATAGTTATAATCATTTTATTGATTAGAAAAGTATTTCTATGGATCTAATTGTGGTTTTAGTTAAACTCGAAGGAATTATTGAAAATATCTAAAATTTAAGATGAAGTTAAAGCAAAATGGATTCATTATGATATTGATAGCGCTCCATTCACATTTACTTGGCTGCTTATTTTTGGTGAATTATGTTGTAGATTCAACTTGAGCTATTGAAGACATCAACTAATTTATAGGGGGAGAAATATTATGAGATTTTTTCCCCAAAGTAAAAAGAAAGTTATTTTTCCATGAAATAACCCTTTAGAATTAAAAGGGAGATATGCTCCTTTGGTTAAAATGGGCATTAATAAAAGTATTTATATAACTCTTTTTAAAAGAGGAGGAATAATTATGTTTATTAAATAATTATTAAAGACAACCTTTGTGAAAGGGTGTGGTGGTTTGAAAACCACCCCTTAAGGCTTATATAAAGCATTTGTGTGAGACTTGGAAAAAGAATGGAGAACACTCAAGGAAGAAGAAGGTGGTTTGGTGGGCTATGGCCATTGGAGAAGGGGGCACACAGAGTGTGTCTAACTCGGGATCACTCGAGATTGTCTTGGCTAGGGCTTTGGTGCATAAGCACGGTGCGAGTAGGCACATACTGTGTTTTTACATAGGTTCTCTGAAATGTGCCATAGCTATTAGGGTCAAGACCACTGAAATCTTACTAGAGTCAGAGTGACCTTCCCAAGTACTTTGATTTAGATAAGTATTGAAATTGTTGATGTTTAAAGGATATTTGGAATAATAAATATATAATTTTGATGTTAATTTGGTTGAACTATATTTGATTATGTTATCCAATTTACTCTATTTTTGATTAAACAGGAAACAAGGGTCTTGATCCCTTTACAACAATAGCCCCACAGGCTAAACAAAGTAGGCCCAACCAGGCCAAAAACAACAAAACAACACAAACACAACCCTATTGTAAAACAGGTGTAAACAAATGATCTACACAACACTAGATCCCGAGCTAGCAAATCTAACTCCTTTGACCCTAGGGTGCAAAACAATAATAGATTTGGGGAGTCCTTTATTTCTTCGCTGAACCACTATCTAGGAAACCTTCACATCTAAATCCTTAGAGCGAGGTGAGAGGAGGGGATCCTCAACTGACGTCGCATCCAAAGAGATCACACACAAAGTAGTCGACCCAGACATAGGAAGGGACGAAGACACAATTGGAGCTGATGGAGGACGATCTCGATTAGATGAAAAGGATTCAGAAGAAGTCGTAGGATTCGATGCAACCTTATCTGCTAGCACCCCCTCAAGTACCACCAAGCGAATAGGCAAAGTATCTCAAGAAGGCTCACCATCCTGGGAGGATCCATCCTCTAGGGAAGCGCTGATTAAATGATCGATGAGTGCATTCTCCACCAAGTTGCCGCACCCTTGTGACGAGAGTGAGGACAACCATAGGCCAAGTGACCAATAGAGAAACATCGTCTACATATGAAGGGGAGATCCTCACAGTCTAATTGTTGCATCCAAGACCTTTCCCCTACCATCAAAACTACATCTCCATGAAGAGGTTTGGAGATGTCAATGTCCACTAAGATGCGAGCAATCTAGAGTGTCCCATAAATGAGGTCATAGAGTCTACCTTCAAGAAGCGACCAATAGCATTGCCGATGGCCTTGTAGCATGAATCCTCTTGAAACTAGAGAGGGAGATTCAAGAGCCTAACCCATATTGGTCTGATATTAAGTGGCTCAATGAGAGGATTGAAGGAACCAACCCATGGTTTGATGGAGAGCGAATACTCACCCCACATCCAAACCTTGTCGTCAAGCACTAAGTCCCTCTCTTTCGAGGATGCAAAGGTCACAATGAAGAATCCCCTTACATTGGGGAAGAGCTCGATCTTTCCCTCCACTAACGGCTTCCATGATTCCATGACTTAGTTGTGAACATCGGGAAGAGAGGGCCATAATCCTTTAAATCTGCAAATCACCCCATGCTTAAGATAGAACTCCTCATTCTTTAAAGCTTCTTAGCCACACACCACCACCAGGGACGAATGAGCACATGGCAGTGGCTGAAAGACCCTAGTTTGTGATGGGTAGGCATGAGCTCCTGAGCTATTAAGAACTTCAATAAAAGACTTTTGAGGGTGGCCTTGAGCTCTCGTGACAGTAGTGTCCACGTAGGGCAGAATGCCACTGCGCCCATGAGATCCTGAAGTGCTGTCTCGTACGGGAGATACCGGCTCTGCCGGACCCTTGTTTCGTTCCACAGGTGCCAAGGAGGGACCAACGCTTCCACACCCTAAACCTGCAGCAACCCCAGGAAAAATGGCGCACGAATCCTGTGAGATCTGCCCTTCCAAAGATTCAGTATTTGAACCTGCAGTTATCAAAGACACCATTCCAATTTATCTTTATTTAGTTTAGAGATACTAAATTATCCCTTGTTGTAATTCACATTGGACTTAATAACCTTGCATACTTTAGATTGTATAATTTTAGTATTAACTATATTTAAACCTGGTATAAATGATTAAATAACTCTAAGAAAATGTAGTGTTACACAGACGTATGATCAGTGTGACCCACATGAAATAATGGCAGCAGAGTTATTAAAACAGAAGTTTATTTCATTTTAATTGTGAAGTGAGATGTTATTTTAATTTTATAAGTATCCACGAAATTCAAACGATGTGTATCGGTCACTTAAAATATATGGAAATTGGGTTATCTGTGCTTGAGTTGCTGACTGGATTCTAAGACCTTTACCAGTAACAAGTATGTTATAGACCCTAAACGACACTATTTGCAGAATTAGATACCCAAAAGTTATCTTGAACATTTAAAAAATTTAATTTAAGGTAATAACATCATTTTTATTTTAGATTAGTATGCTTTCTAATTTTCTTTGATTCCAATGCTCAATTTTTATCTTTTTGGAAGACACGGCTTCAGATTTTTGTAGCCATTGGTAAGAAAAAACAATAACAGATTATTAAAATAATTGAAAGTTGAAATCACTTAAAAGTCACCTTTATTAAGAAAAACATCTCACGTCAAGGGTTGCATCCGCTGTGTCAGGATTTACATCAGGCAAAACATTGACAAAAAAATGTTGTCCAAATATAATAAATTTAGCCCCCTTTTAACCATTTTGAATTCTAGTCGTTGAAAACGACACAGAACATGAGAGAGAACAACAAAAAGAAACGACACAGATCTTTGCTAGTTAATAAATCTTTCCAAACTCTGTTCTAGTTGAATTTTTTTATTTTTTATTTTTTAATTAAATTTATAGAAACCTTAGCTAGTTTTGTTTGTTTTGATCACAGAAAAGAGGGTGGAAGAAAAAATCCTCTCACCCTTGTCTAAATAGACAAGGGCCCATATGTAGCTTTAAACTTAAAAAAAGTCCATTACACCAGAAGATTTTGATAATATGAGTGGCATGGATGAAGATAATGTCCAACACGGTATTGTTAGAAAAGTTCTCAAGTAATGTTAGAAAGGGGACATGGTCTCTCATGTTATGTGAGAAGTGTAGGAAAAGAGTTCATTATTTGTTTAGAAAAGGATCTAGGATTATATCTTATGCAAAAATTATTATCAATACAAACTAAATTTCATGAATTTGAATGCAAAAGACTATAACTAACATATTAATATTACACCAGTAAGTTCTTCTCATGGAGTTTATCTCATTAAACGTCTCATTATACTCATCCCTTCACATTCTTTCATATTCATGCTTTTTTAGAAGGGAAGGAGATCTAATGTATAGAATTCCAAATAATCATAAAAATATTTTTATTGGCTGTATTATATTAACCTTGATTCTAATAGGTTAAATTACACAATCAACTCTATTGGCTAGTTTGCACAATAAGTCACTTTTTCTAATTTTTTAATTAGGTAAAATATGAAATAGGTAATATTGCTAACTAAGGGTAAACTGCCTAAGTAAGCTTGAGTAAAGTAGTGTGTATAGGGCCAACCCAATGGCCTCCCTTAAGTGCAACTTAGGGAGTCTGGAGTGTTTAGAAAAACGAGTCTAAAATCTCAAAAATGCGTACTAATAATTAGTTTTGATGAGTTACTCACATACAATAATCTTAATAGAGAAGGAAGGAAGATTATAATATCCTCTTGAGGACAACTTCCTACACCCATAACAATGTTGGAAGATGAATTTATCAAGGGTTCAATGAAGAAGCCTAAAACAAATGCATTGCCATTCTTCTGGAAGTCTAGAACAATGAATTGATGCACCAAATAGGCACATGTTTAAGAAGATGGTTACTAAATGGATGCTAAAGAAGGCTCACTTGAATTGAACAACATTCCTTACCTTAGGAAGAGATATAATTGAAGGTGCATACAAAATGTCTTCCCATTACAAAAGAGGAAATGAAGGGAGTAGGATCACTTTATTTGAATGTGGTGGCATAGACACCCTACCACAAGTTATGGAAGTGTCACCATCAAGAGGAACCAAAAAATGGAGATGAATCATCTATGAGAGAAATGAACATCACAATAGGTGGGTCAATGTCAAATAACCTCTTTGCATCAATAGAAAGAAGATCCACAAAAGGTAGATCACAAAGTAAAAGAGGAGAGTTTGATAATATGTATCTTCCTTGCATTCATTGAAAGAGGATTAATAGGACAAGGTGGATCAAAAAGTGAAAGAGTTGATAATGATGAAGTTCCAAGAACTCTCACATGGAAACACATCAAATAGAAAAATAACATTTTCCAAAAAATGAGGACAACCGTCAAGCTATTCTACAAAGAGATGACCAATATCACACATATAGGAATGCCAAGGAAGTGATGAAGAAGCCCCATGAGCATCCAAATGAGAATTCTCATTAAGAAACAAATTAATCCTCCAAGAAATAAGGATAATCATCAAGAGGAGATTCTACAAAAAGACAACTAATGTTACACAAATAGAATTCCTAATGAGGTGGATCTCTAATGAGGGAAGATCTTGCAAGAAAGAAGTATCAAAAGATGCATCACAAAATGCACAAGTTAATAACTTTAATGAAGATATGTGTGAGCCCTCATGCTCTGCATCATCATCATCAAAATCATTAGTATGATTAGATACGAAAAGTGTATCATCCATGAAAACACCAAAAAATGATAATGTGCGACAAAATAATTGCAAAAGGGTCATTTAGGTAGTAGAAGGGCACTCAATGTCCTTAATGTGCTATCGAAAGTATGAAAAGTGACAGACAAATGTAAGTTAAATAATGTCATAATTATTGAGTCACTTAATGTGTTTTTCAAAACTAGTTGGTTGTGGATCTCTCTCTCTAGAGATATGAATTGAGCTTTTGTTGACTGAAAAGTTATCCATCTACACTCTCCATGAATACTAGTTTGTTCCCTCTTGTATGATTGTAGGAAAGGTTTGTGCCATCTCATAGGCAAATAACAATACACACTAAAAAAGGAACACAAGTGTTTAGGGTGTTGTGCACAAAAGAAGAAATGCACCAAGAATGGCCTTATAAGATGCACCCCCTAAATATGAGGCAATTTATAGAAAAGTATGTTTACAACAAATTTGCCCCCTAAAGTTACTTATAATGATGTAATATTACAACAAATTATCTTTTTAAAAATTTCAAAGAAAATGGAAACACAATTTTTAAGTACAGTAAAAGGAAAATTTGAATTCTTTATGAAAAAACTAATTTAAAAAAAAAACACAAAAAAAAGGCTAAGATAAAATATATCAATTATGAAGTTTAGAGTTACAACTAGAAAACTAGAAAAAAAATGGTGCAAAAAGTCTTTTGTTGGGAGGTGTGACTTGCTATCACACCAAATCCACCCATTGGTCTTAAATCAATAAACAAGACAAAATATCACCCTATGAATTTGTTTGGGTTTTGGAAAAATAACTGTTTAAAAAGAGCAAATTGAGCTTTTAAGACAATTTTGACCTTTTTAGGGTAAAAAAAGATGGGTAAGTTGATAGTAAGGAATACTGAGAGGGGGGGGGGTGAATCAGTATTCCACAAAACCACTTCTTAACAAGTTTATTAATCCAATTTCCAAAATTAATAATATGAATACAGAATAAGCATAGGAACATCAACCATAAAGACATAACACATGAGCACCAAGATTTTTACGTGGAAAACCCAAAAGGGAAAAAACCACAGTGAGTGTTAGCTCACAATATATTATTATAGCACAATACCAGATTACAAAAAGGCTCACTACCCAAAGAAATGCTCACTGCAAGAAAGGCTCACTGCCAAAACAGGCTCACTGCCTAGAGAAAGAAAGAAGAAAGAAGAATGGCTCACTTCCAAGTTCAACTGCTCAGAGTACATCTACACATGCTTGGTTACAACTACAATGAAGCACAAAAATACTGTCTCATAACTCTTCATCTCTGACTACTCTGTTTCTTTGCTCTACTTTTACATAAGAACAAGATCTCTCTTCTTTTGCTCTTATAGCTTCCACAAAATCACCTTACTTTGCATTTCACACATTTACATTCACTCACACACATCAAACACCAAGTTTGATCCCATATATATATCCGCAACACTTAAAAACTTCAAGTCAGGTCGGCTTGCTATGATGAAACATGTAGTTATACAATGTGTAGCTTGTCAGCCTAAAGCATTTACGAAAATACTTTGCAGACCAAAACAATACTTTGAAATACATTCTTCTATGTCAGCTCATACTGGAAGATCACTTAGGATGTGATCCTAATCACTAGATTCTTCCGCACACAGATCCCAGTATTTGGTCGGCTTCACAAACTGATTGTCACAGACTTAGATCAACTGTCAAATCATAACTTTCAATGCGGACCACAAGACTTCTTCAAATTCACAACTAAGACTCTTTAGGCATCCCCAAGTTTATCCTTAGAACCACAGAGCATAATATCTATTACCGGAGGAATGCAGATCAAATCAAATTGACATTTTGTCCTATTTAAGAATGTTCTCTGCTAAGCCGAACTTATGCTTTTTGAAACTATACTTCTGGAGATGATCAGAAGATGAAACTTTGGATTTGAGATCATTGAAGGATTATTAACATCTTACCAAAACTGTAAGACAAGATCTTTAACTGTGCACCAATGCTAACCCTAGCACTGTAGTTCTGTAGTCCTCTCTCTATTCTGCCAACACTTAGCCAAAATGCCTAAGTCTTCTTTCCGAACTAGAATTCTTTGTATACTTGACTTCATGAGGATTACTATAACCTCACAACCCTTTCGAAACCTTGATGCTTGTTGCCAAATCCATTTGATCTACCGGAGTGAAGTCTCTTTGCCTTGTTGCCATCAATGACAACACTTAATTATTCAAGAAAGCAATGTCTCTTGCCAACAATCTCCCCCTTTGGCATTGATGGCAACACTCGATTATATTTCTATTCTCCTTTGGATGTATGCTTATTTTTCATTGGTTTCCCTCTCCCCCTTTGACATCAATGGCAAAGGTGTGTGTTCAAGCAAAATTGTGTCAAAAATTCTTCAAAACTATCATATTCTGCCGCCTATATATAGGTACACATTTCTATCTCAATTTATGGCTGAAGGTAGAATATCATTATAGATAGTCTTTATCAGAGCTATCTCTTCTTTCCATCTATTCCTTGTACTCTCCAAAATATGGATATGACCATTTATCAGAAAAACTAGCTTCTTTGGCTTCTGCACATCTGAAGGTGTATCAATTAATGCTTGTGATTTCAAGGCTTCTTTTGCCAAATTAGTCATGGAATCTATTTTTGGACTTATCAGCCCCCTTAGCTGGCACAATCTATCTTTGGCTTCTTCCCTTTTCTTAATCAGAGTACTCAAATCATTGTGAATATTTGCAACTTGTGTTTCTTTGGTATTTATTGGCTCAACTGCTGGATTATATGTCTTGGAGATATTAAGCAGTTTGAGCTCCAAGTCCTTGATTTTATCTTCCAATTCCTTTGTAACTTCTGGCCAAGATAAGCAAAATTTGTATATTTTATAAGCTTCATCAATGGCACTCTGTATGCCTTTTATTCCATTATCTAGCAAAGTTTTATCTTTTGCTATCATAGCCTTATCATAGCCTTTAACTCAACTAATCTCTTCTCATCAAACTCTTTTCTAACTTTTGCTTTTGTAAATTTTTCAAAAGATTCAAAATGTGTACTTACAGAGTTTAATAGGCCCTTGAGTTGATCAGCAGAGGATAATGAGGTATCCTTTTGAAATGTCGGCATCAACTTCTCCAAAGTGTTGGATGCATCACTGATCAATTTGTTGTCTTGGATATGTGATTTTACCATTTCTTCTTGTGCCTTAGCCTGAACAATTGATACTAATTTGAATTTCTGCACAGGTGACATTAAGGCTAGATTAATTGGTCCTTGAAGAAGTTCAGACTCATCTAGATCATGTTGACTCTCAAAATCAGCTAAGACAGCTACAATGTCTAGATTGCTCTGCCAGATACCTCTTCTTGACTTTGTTCCAGAGGATTCATGTCTATGTTCTATTGTTGACCAATATCTTGCTCCAGTGCAAGGCTCCTTACTTGACATTTATTCCCATCAATATCAGCCCGTTGTTCTATAGGAATATTAGTCTTAGATTTGCCTTGATTTATTATATCCAATGTATCAATGTTAGGGGCTTGATTAGTCTTACCTAGTCCTTGATCCTGGCTTATCTCTGGTACAGATGTATTTTCATCATTTTATCCTTCATTGTCATAAATGGTAGGGAGATTGAATTCCTTCAATGTGTTCAGAGTGATTTCTTCAGTTTCCTTTACCACCTTTTCAATATCTCCTCCCATAAGAGTGTTCATTCTCCTTTTTGACCTAAATTTGTTATGAATTGCTTTGGAGACTTTCACTTTTTCCTCCGGAGTGATTTCCAGACATAGTTCTATTAATGAATGTTCTCTAAGTTCAACATCCTTTGCCATGGCCACTTCCTTTCTTGCAGTCATTAATACTTGCCAGAGTATGTGGTAGATCAGTAATGATCTCAATTAGGGCCTTGTTGTAGATGTTTAGGTATTCTACAACAACATTCTCAATGACTTTCTTATTCAGATCATTATATTCATCATACAATTGTGCAATGGGTTTCATATTAGCATCAAATGTTATGGCTTTGAGAACATCTTCAAGGCTTATAGTTGCTTCTTCTGTTTGAGGCACATCTTGCTTTTTCCTTTTCTCAGATTTACCCTTACTGGAGGGTTTCTTTTTGCTGGTTCCAGAGGCTTTTTTAGCCTCAGTTTTCATCTTCTTTACTTCTTCATCTGAGTCCATTTCTTCTTCATCAACTGCAATGCTTACATGCATTCTTTTTTCCTTGGTTTTCTTTCTTTTGTGACTGGTGCCAAGAATCTCCACACTTGTAGATGGTATGGGATTAGAAGGTATGGATGCAACTTCTATAGAGGTAGATCCTTTGGTTCTTCTTCTTGATGCCTTTGGTTTGTCTGGTTTACCCTTGGGTTCTCCTAGAGTTTTAACTAGTTCACTTTTTCTCTTTTCTTTTGCTTCCTTATCAGCTTGTGCTTTTTCTCTTGCCTTTTCCACTTGTTGTTTTGTGAAGCCTTATCTCAGGGCAAAATCCTCTACTACTCTCCACATTTTCTTAGAGATCTCTGGTTTTATTACCTCAACAAAGATTTTAGCATGCAACTCCTCATAAGTCCAAAATTGTTCTTCATTTGGATCTTTGAGTTTACTTAACACATGTTAGGCATAATTTTCCAATATTCCTCCATCTACCTCATATCCCATAGGCATAACCCAAACCGTTATGGGATCAATGGCCTCCATTAAACATTGATCTTTTGTTACAATAAAACAGATAGTATCTTTGTATTTTTCAACAACTTTTGTAGGGATTCTTTCCCTGGATTGCATTGACCTCTGGAAGTTTTTGAAGTAGTCCCATAGGGCTGTATTCTGGGCATCAATATTACCTATGCTATTAAGATGATTTCTAATTTGAATTGTAGCAGGTTTATTACTTTTCTAGATTAGATTCTTCATACCTAGCAACTCTTGCATGAAGTAGAAGAACAAATAGATAATCAGCGTACCATATTTGAATGAATATTTTTGCTCTTTGGTCTTCCTTAAAACTTTCATCAGTTTTTGATGGAGCAGTTCACAAAGTTCATACTCTGCATCTTCTTTTACTATCTCAAATGCTGTGTAGATTGCTGTACTGGAGACTGAATTCTCCCAGTTTGAGAAATAAACATTGTATCCAATAACCATGGATGCAAATCTTACCGCATGGTCTTCAATGTCATTGATTGTTAGTGCCCTTTTGTCAAACTTTTCTTCGGTGGCCGCCATTACTGTATCATTCTTCACAGCTTTCAACAATTGTAACGATCCGATGGAGCTTAATCCAGTTACTACCATTATAGCATCTTTTATAATCTTGAAAGGTCTCTCGAGCCACATAAATTCATCATGAACCCTGCTTAATACATACCAAACCCATTCATCCTTGGTGAATGTCGGGAAATCAATGTACTAAATGAATTTATTTGTTTCCAATGCCTTGCATTCATTCTTCAAATCATAATCCTCACTGCACAAGTGATTTAGAAATAGATCTGTGAGTTTTCTTTTTCTGTGTTCTTCTAGGGAAACATGAATATAAGCCCTAACATCCTCTGCATGCAAAATTCCATGTGGAACATCTGAAAATGTACCCATTTGATCAACTTCGATTGATTTGAATGGGTGTTTCTTGAATCTTGGTCGGGGTCACTCAGTGATATCCACTACTTGTGGTGTTTCCATCTCTACGAATACTCAAGTAAATTTGAGAAAGGGTTTCAAATAGAAAATACCTCTTTGACCAGATTAGGGTTGAACTCGATCTTGCCTTGAAATGCTTTGGAGAACGCTGTAGTCATTTTGAATCTTGCTTTGGTTTGCCTTGGACACTTTAGAGCTTAGAATGCAAAATTATTTTTCCTTCAGATACAACTCCTTTTAACCCTTGCATGATGAAACCTAAGTGTCATTAATGTTATTTTTCAAAAAGCTGTCAAGCACTTCTCTGATACTCACAGTCAATTCAAATTGCTCTACAATCCTTCACATTGGATCTTCTTCTACCAGAATTTCTTTCAGAAATTTTCTCATAAGATTCTTCACAACATACCTTAGTACTAGATTCTAGTACTAACTTTCTGGTTGGGGGTTTTCGATTTTCAACACAGCTCCCCCTGAGCCAGAGCACCCAATTTACTTCCCAGAGGAAGTATCTGCACTAGATGCTGGTGCAGATCCATCCTTAACTTCAATTACTTCTTTCTTGATCCATATCTTATCCATTTCTTTCTTAGTTTCAACCAGATCAACTTTTTCTTTTCCCTTATCATTCCTTTGCTTTGTTTCTCTTTCTTTAGCATAGTAATTTCTTCTCACATTCTTGCTTCTGTAAAATCTTGCAACATGTCCAAATTTGTTGCAATTGTGGCACACAATGTTTCCTTGTCCTTGATTCCTTCTTCTGAATGAATTCATCCTTGATCTACATTGATTAGCCATGTGTCCAATTCTATTGCATGAAAAACATCTTCCATTGAATGATCGAGTATTCTTTGGAATATGAAAGCCATTTCTTACCGGACTTCTACATTCATTTGATTTATGACCAATTTTCTTGCAATTGAAACAATGACCAGAGAATGATGGAACATTTTAATTTATTCTACTCCTACATTAAGTAGCTTTATGACCAAACTTTTTGCAATTAAAACAATGGCCATTGAAAGATGGGTACCTTTGAGCATTTGGCTGTCTGACCGGAGATCTTCTAGGTCTTCTTCTTTGATTCCTGAATTGGTTGACTTTGTTTTGATTCAACTACAAATTTCCTTGACCTAATTTTGAACTTTCTCCTTTCTCAAATCCTAAGCCTTGCTTATCATCTGAACTCTTTTGACTAGAAATCATTTTATCAAGTTTTGTAGAGCTCATCTTGAACTTTTCTTCATAGCTCTTGGCTTTGTCCAGGTCTGTTTTCAGGTTCACAACTTCTTCTTCCAATTTGACACATTCTTCTATCTTACTGTTTACCATCAGATTTAGATCTTCTTCTGCTTTAGCCCTTTTAATAACTTCCATTTTTAAATCATTCAAGGTTTCATTTGCTGATATTAGTTGTTCACTAACATCTCTATATTTTTCTTTGAATTTCTTGACTTGTTCTTTTAGTTTAAAAATGCACTCATCATCTTCTTGAATATTATCCTTCAGATCCCTGATTTCTACTTCTAATTTTTCAAGATCAACAAGAGCTGCTTCTAGTTCAACATTGTTTTCATATGAAAAGTTTCCATACCTTCTAGCTGCCATGATTGATTCTTCCCAGATCTTCCCGGTTAGGCTTCTTCCAAGGAACTTGGCTCTAATACCAATTGTTGATAGTAAGGAATACTGAGAGGGGGGATGAATCAGTATTCCACAAAACCACTTCTTAACAAGTTTATTAATCCAATTTCCAAAATTAATAATATGAATACAGAATAAGCATAGGAATGGCAACCATAAAGACATAACACATGAGCACCAGGATTTTTACGTGGAAAACCCAAAAGGGAAAAAACCATGGTGAGTGTTAGCTCACAATATATTATTATAGCACAATACCAGATTACAAAAAGGCTCACTGCCCAAAGAAATGTTCACTGCAAGAAAGACTCACTGCCAAAATAGGCTCACTACCTAGAGAAAGAAAGAAGAAAGAAGAATGGCTCACTACCAAGTTGAACTGCTTAGATTGCATCTACACATGCTTGATTATAGCTCCAATGAAGCACATAAATACTGTCTCATAACTCTTCATCTCTGACTGCTCTGTTTCTTTGCTATGCTTTTACATAAGAACAAGATCTCTCTTCTTCTGCTTTTATTGCTTCCACAAAATCACCTTACTTCGCATGTCACACATTTACATTTGCTCACACACATCAAACACCAAGCTTGATCCCATATATATATCTGCAACACTTAAAAACTTCAAGTTAGGTCAACTTGCTATGATGAAACATGTAGTTATACAATGTGTAGCTTGTCGGCCTAAAGCATTTACCAAAATACTTTGCGGACCAAAACAATACTTTGAAATACATTCTTCTATGTCAGCTCATATTGTAAGATCACTTAGGATGTGATCCCAATCACTAGATTCCTCCACACACAGATCCTAGTATTTGGTCAGCTTCACAAATTGATTGTCACAGACTCAGATCAACTGTCAAATCATAACTTTCAATGCGGACCACAAGACTTCTTCAAATTCATAACTAAGACTCTTTAGGTATCCCCAAGCTTATCCTCAGAACCGTAGAGCATAATATCTTTTACTGGAGGAATGCAGATCAAATCAAACTGATATTTTGTCCTATTTAAGAATGTTCTCTACTAAGCTGGACTTATGCTTTTTGAAACTATACTTCCGGAGATGATCAGAAGATGAAACTTTGGATTTGATATTATCTAAGGATTAGTAACATCTTACTAGAACTGCAAGACAATATCTTCAACCGCAGACCAATGCGGACCATAGCACTGTAGTTCTGCAGTCCTCTCTGTATTATGCCAACACTTAGCCAAAATGCCTAAGTCTTCTTTCTGGACCAGAATTATTTCTATACTTGACTTCATGAGGATTACTATAACCTCACAACCATTTTGAAACCTTGATGCTTGTTGCCAAATCCATTTGATCTACCAGAGTGAAGTCTCTTTTCCTTGTTACCATCAATGACAACACTTAATTATTCAATAAAGCAGTGTCTCTTGCCAACAGGGTAGTGGAGGTTGGAGGAATGAATATCTTTAAAGCAATAGCCTAAACCAAGGTAATCTGGAAGGTCGATAAATTTGAAATGCTACTAAGCCCTAAAAGGACTGGCTTTTCCTAGTTAACACAAACTTTTTGCATGGCCTAGATTGTTCATAAGGCCAACACATTTGGGCTAGGTTGGGGTTGGCCTTGATATTAACAAAACTATTGATCTTGTGATCTCCCACCGTTCAATTATACTATTATATTTTATCTTTGGGAGCTAAGGAAATACAATTTTTGTTGATGGCAAAAGTGGCATGCATATGGATTAGGTAGGAGAATTTTTTTGTTCTACATAAGGAAGATGATTAAGAACCTTTCCACCTGATAGGACCTCTTATGTTGTGATTGGCATGATTTTAAAGGAGAGTTCACTTTCCAAGATGCAAGTTGATTATGGTGAGGGGCTTGGTGAGAAGAAAATAATGAGGTGGATAGAGGATGCCTTTAGGAGGCTCAAGGATGCATATTAGAGGAGGATAAACATGAAACCAAATGAAGAGTGGAATAAATTACAAGCATGGGAAGTCAATAGGAAAATATGGAAAAATTTGTGCAAAAAATTAAATCGAATGAGATGAAATCCACCAAAATGAAGGAAAAATGTGGGTACCTCGAGGTGATGAAGAAAGGATTTGAAGAGAAACAAGTAACTCATCATATGGGGAAATAAGCCTCAAAGGAGTTTGGATTGAATTTGAAAGTATATCTAACCTCATACTATTTTTTATATAATTTTAAGATGTAATATTTTTGGTAGTCTTTGAACATTATTGTAATTGATATTTCATATTTGTCTCTTGTTTTATCTTTCTAATATAATTTTTTGCACAAGGCCACATTTGAGGATGTGAAATACATGAAAGACATTGATTTGCATTAATACATGGAAATGATATAGTAAAATTTATTTATTTATGAATCTTGCATAGTAGTTTGAATTTTTCTAAATGTACATATATCCTAAGTATCTAAATGTAACATTCTCCTTGCATTCAAGAAAAAACTTCAAAGTGTCACTACTAGAAGATCACATTGATTAGGCAATGAGGAGGAAAGGGTACACATTGCTTGTGAGATCAATTGACATCACTAAAGGCATCCGAGTGAGTAATTTAGTTATAATAATTTAATGAAGAGTTTTAATACTAGACTTGATACTTATAGAACATAACCTATAATATGTTATCATACCATTACATAATCAATACTTAAAATTGATATAAATATATAATTGTGGTGTTCATTTGAATAGTTTTAATTTTTTAAAACTATCTTTTAGAACCTTATTTCTGCTTTCTCTCCTTAATTTTTTTTACCAACTTGATAGTGCATCTCTTTACACACACCGCTAGCATGCTATTGCCTTGGTATAACAAAAAAATACACATTGAAATATGCCTCTAAAAAAATGTAGCCTATGGTTTGTCATCATGCAATCTACAAACATTCAACCACATTATACAAACTATACTCTTTAAGTAGCCCATATATGGATTCTAGATTTTCCTTTTTAAAATGCATGTAATTCACCACACAACCTAAGGGGAATCCAAATGTCACTGTTGTCTCTTAGATTTGCACCCTTTGCTGCAGTTGTAAAACTTTAGCAATCTAGAGAAAAATAGGAATGATCTCGAAGTGTGGGATGTTGTGAATTGAGATCAGACCTCTGGAGAAGGCAGGCTTCCTCTTTCTAAGCCTAATGCTTAGAGAAATGCATCTAAACCTAGTGCTAATGCTTGCGGGGAAAAGGGTTAGAAGGAATGCTGAAATGGAAATAAGTGATACACCAGATTTAAATGTGTTTGGCTGCAACTGAATCGACACAATAATAATCTCACAACTGGAAAGACTTACACAGACTCATATTAATTCTAACAGAGGTCAAGACATAATAATGGAGGGATGAAAGGGACCTTTGTCTACAATACATAGCCTACAGTAATCCAAAGAGTAGACACAATGCTAAAAATAATAAAAGAGAGGGCAAAAATACCAGTTTATATTGATTATAGAGGCCAAGTAGCCATTACAAAATAGCCCAAAAGAACAACCAACCACAAAAACATCTGTTTTGCATGTATATATATAATTTTACATTTTTACCTCTGTCGGTTACAATTAATTTTTTGCCCATGGCTCTATTAGGAAATATCTGCCTCTGAAGGGACGCTAGCCTGCAAGAAATTATGGTATAAAATATCTAGAACAGGGGCAGATGAGAGATATTTTGAGTCTTCAATGCAAGCTACTACATCATCAACCTACATCCATAAATGCCACAAATATCTGCATTTGCATATCTAATTTGGTCGCTGAAACGTCCAGTTGCCAAAGCATGCAAATCCAGATCCAAACTTTGAAAGTGAAAATATCCTCCTCAAAATCCTGCCAAATGAAAGAGGAGGCAAAAACAAGCATTTTTGCCTTTTGTAGCATGTAGAAATTCACCAGGATGCACAAGATATTCGTAGTCAAAGCAATGGTCAATTGTATGTGTATATCACTTTGCATATCTGCGCTTGAATATGCCTTTGTAATTCCATTGTATATACAATTGCAACTGCGCCTTTAGGTTCACTTGATGCCGCATACAAAGTCTCCTTCACCTTTTGCCTTTTGCATACTCCATTCACTTTGCATGTGCATTTATACAATTACTGGTCTTTTACCTTTTGAATCGGCATTTGTATCGCCGCTGACACATGGCACTACCCGATTTGGTCGCTAAACTGAAGCTGGGACCCATCGCTAAAAAACTGCATCCTCTATTGGCCATCAGAAAGACTATGAACTGAGTCGCCGATGCAAGAGGTCACACCGAAATCCCTTGTATGTTGGCCTTGTATATCACGTATACAATCGCATGTATACATACAATGTGGACTCCAACTTTTTATCTGCTACATTTGATCTCCAGTCAGATCCGGACCTTGTATGTGTCTCTTTGCATATTCCCTTGTATATCGTATTCATAATGCGAAAATACATACAAATAAGGATAGAATCACTTGTACATTGCAACCACTTTACTTCGGCATATGCATGTAACCTTTGTATTTCGCTTTGTATATGCGATTCTTTGTATGTGCGAACATACAACCCAAAATATACAAAGGAAAACATGCATACAAACCCTGCATACAAACATACATTTGAACTTGTACCTGCCCCTTGTATGTTGTGCTTGGTGGGCCCCAGGCTTTGTATCTCTTGCTTGTGTATAGACTTTGCATCTTTCTTTTGTATCATTGCCTTGTATGTCGCATATACAATGCGACTTGTATATGGGATACAATCGCCCATTGTACATTTAGTGGACCTCACCAATTGCATATTTTCTTTGTATGTTTCCTTGTATTAGCCGTCGGGGAGAGATTGGACCTGGCTGCCGATGGTCCGAGTCATGCCGAAAATCCCTTGTATGCTTGGTTTGTATATCGACGATGTACATTCACCCTTGTATGTCTTTGCCTCACATATTTTCAATGCACATTCTGTCTTTGCATATCACCTTTGTATATTTCCCTTATATATGCGAACATACAATGGTGAATGTATATGTGAATATACATTCGAAAATGCATATACAAATACCAAGTATAAAATTGGGATTTATTTGCGATGGAAAGCACCTAAAGACAAAGGGTTTTTGGGTTTTTAGCAAAGATTCTCAAGGTGAGATTTTTGGGATTTTTGACAAGGCACAACATGAATATTTGGAGGATTAAAGACTTTCCTCTTTCTATTTAGGTTTTTCTCTGATCGGATTTCTTTGATAGAAAGAGGGGAAAAGGAATATTTTGGGGCTAGGCAAAATATGACAACAATCACATTTCATATTCTATATATTTTCATGTATGATTGAAATATTTCACAAACAAATATAGTTTAATTCTTGTTTAGTGGAAAAAAGGATTTGTTAATGTTTAAGTGTTTTGATGTTTGAATTCGCCTTTCCACTTTACATTCAAGGATCTAGGGTCGAGTGGCAATTCACTATACCCTAGATTGCCATGAGATGTAGGGAAGCTTGGATTAGGGAATTTAATCACCAATTTATCTTCTCTTATGCTCAACTGACCATTAAAACCCTAATTATGCAAATATGATAATAAACTGATGAATAACAGAAAAAGCTGTCGCAAACGGAAGTAAAATAGCAAATTACAGGGTACCTATTTTTGGGGTTTCGAGGCAGAATAGTCGGGGACACTAGAGTGGGTGCCCTAGTCTAAGGTACCAGTTTCTTTATGGGATTTGAACCTCCTTCCGACATTGATCAGTACTGTAACTCCTGTTTCTAGAAATTCAGCTGCAGAGTACACTAGAGCGAGCACCCAAGTCCTGGAAATGTCTAGTGTCCTGCTTCTCTTTGGATCCAAAATCTTTGATGTTTGCTAATCCTTCCTGCAACTTCACTTTTCCCAAATGAAACACCTGTAACCTACAATCAGAAGACTTTGGGAGGGGGTTGTGCTGTTTAGAGGCTTGCCTTAGTCAAGCCCCAGAGGACGCTTAAGTTTTCAAACATCGTTGTCAGATAGAGAGTGCGTGCCCTTGTGAGGTAGAGGCAAAAACCAAAGGAATTGATAATGAAAACACAATATAATGTCACCTTGTAGTGAAGATATCATGGGAGGAAGATGCATTGCATTCCATGATGAAATGGATGCTCAAATCTGCAAATACAAACACACAAACCACACAAGTCTGCTCTTGCAACACAATGAAATCCTTGAATCACCTTGAGAACACTTGAACATCACAATTGCCATCTACTTTTTACTTTTCAAATGAATGCCTAAACATGCTTTTATATGCAACTACAAGCACTCCCACCAAGATTTTCATAATTCAAACTTATTGTGTTGGCAAAGGATCCAAATAACGGTCATAAACTGACATCTAGAAATTGGGGCTGCCCCAAAATAGGGAAGGACTAGGGTGCGGGCACCCAAGTCCTCCCCCCTATTTTGGGCAGGGTACAAGTCAAGGGGTCCTCCTAGGTCCCATTTGTCATGTTACCTAGGGCTCATTCCATCGGGATGCCAAATTATGAACTAAGATGTCCTAAATGCATGCAAAAGACCCGGGAGCTAAACCTTAAGAGGGAAAAGCCCCCAAGTGGACATTTTATGACGTTACAATTCTATTTTCTTATGTTTATTTAATCGTTATGAATTGGGATAATTCTTCTAATTCACGGTTAAAGCATAACTTAAAGAAGTTCAAGATGAAAACCTATGGCTACTACATTATTTTTTTCAAATTCTAGTTTTAAATTTAGATGAAGGGATTTTCATATCTTAGGCCAAGTATGCACTTCATAAAAAATTGTCAAAGAAATTCATTATGAAAAGGTTCCAAACTATATTTACCTCATACTATGTTAGACTAGTTAAGTTTTCAATTGTCTCTAACTTAAGGACAACTTACTATACTTGATTTACTTTTGACATATATGTAGAAGTAATTGAGGTAAAAGTATATCCTAATATAAGTGTTTTTTCATCTAACAGATGAAATTTGAGGGTTAAAAAAATTGATTACCATTCACACCTAAAAGGATAGAAACCTAAGAGTATATGATAAAAAAGAATAATAAATCAACCTCAACCTTAAATAAAAGAAGGATGCTTCTATATAAAAGGTCCTATCCCTAAAGGAAGACAACTAGAAATGTAATAATAACTTCACATTAGTTAATTAAATAACTCTATAACTAGGGATTATTTGTTTTAATCTTCTATTTAATATCAGGGTATTTGGTGGAAAAAAGGTAGGATTATGATAGTTAATCAAGCTCTACTCTCACACACAAACATTAGGAAGATAAGGACCAAGATTGAGATCAAAATACTGATTTCTTATGCTTTCCTTTATGCTAACTAGGTCTGAGTGAGTGTTTGATTAGGCTTTCATGAGATTGTTCTACTCACTAACCAATGAAACCCTAATTACACAATATGACTATAACAAACTGAATTCATATATAGATATAGACAAACAGATCATAGAAATGCAGAGAATAAGGTACAGATAATGTGCACCTAGAAAATAAGGATTAGGTGGACTAGGGCACCCTCTCCAAAGCCCTACAACTTTCTATCTATGAATATCTTCTACACCAGGTATCAAGCAGTCCTCAGAGCCTCCTGGATCCTAAAGAATATGCCCAGGTGGGCTTGGGCACCTTCACCAAAGCCCTCTGGATCTCTGACACAAAAATCTCTAGAACAACATAAACAAATGATAGATGACTTCCCAGAATCCCCATAGAAAACCCTACCTAGGGCTTGGGCACCTGCTCTTTAGCCCCACAAATATCGTGATCCATAAATTCATAACTCTGTCATGACTATATCCACAATATCTGTCTTCCTATTGCTCCTTTCCACTGGATCTTCATGAATTTAACCTGCACATGCAAAAGGAGGAGAAAGATGGTTGTGGCTATATAGGAGCTTTCCTTAGTCAAGCCCCATTTTTGGTATTCCTACCTCAACAATAGCCAATGATAAAGATCTGTAAAAGTCTGTGCTCATCTAACAAATGTGTATGCAAAAAATATAAAACCCTAGATGACTCAAACATTAAGGAAATATCAACAATTTGTTTCACTCAATAAACACAACTTCACCTCAAGGAGATGAAAATAATGAAGACATGCATGAACGTGAAGGTGAGGTAGCCGTATCCGTGAAGGATTCCCAAGCTCAATGTTGGAGGCTTCATCCCTTCTCCCAATCATGCAAAAGGTGTACAAACCCTACGAAGAGCAAGAGAGTCTCAAGATCTTGATTCCTAATCTCCATCAAATGTCTCCATGATAGCAAATTCAAATAACTTCAAGAGCTTCAACAATGTTGCTGATCTTCAATGGCAATTTCGATAGAGTTTTGGCATATAGCTTGCATGTAGATTATGTGTAGTAAAATGATTCTCAAATGCCTTTAAATATCTAACCTTAGGAATTTCAAAATTTGAAATAATGTTCTGACATTGCGTGGAAATGAAATTTTGAAAATGAAATCCCGAGGTGCACAACGGGAGTTGACACCTACCAAAATTCAAAACTCTAAAAAATAGGGTAGGGCTAGGGCGCAAGCGCTCAAGCCCAAGCCCATATTTTTTGAATAGGTCTACTTTCAAGAGGTTAGGGGATCCCAAATCCAAACTTACTTTTCACCTTCAGTCATTAGTTATCTCAAAATATGACATTTCTTTAGTTAGACATAGGTCAGTCAGGGTTTACGAAGGCCAGAAACAAAGAGGTTAAAAGGACACCAAAGGAGAGGAGCTAAACTAAAAGAAATTGTACCATTCCACATAGGAGGATAATTTCTGATGTAACATTTAGCCCCCACTTTAGTGGCCATATGACACTATGTGCATATGAAACTAAAGGAAAGTAAATACATCAATCATGAAAAGGATACCCAAAAGGATACTGTAGATGAAGCTGAAGTGTTGTCGCAGAAGAGGAAGAAGCCCCCAAGTTTGTAATCCTACAAGACCACAAAGTTAGGAACTACAACCTATAAAAGAACACTTGTCAGAAAATGAAAATCAAATGAACCTGCAACCACCACCAATAAGTCAGTCCATAAACACTAAGGGGTTGAGTGGTAAGACATGATGAGGGAGGAAATTGAGGGAGATATATGCCCCCCCTTGTTTCTGCTTGCTTAGTCCGAAAAGTAGAAACAAGGAGAATATCTACACACGTCGATTTCAAGGAAACTTGATGAGAAATACATTGTGAGGGTTGTTTTAAAAAACAACACCCAAGCATAACACATTAGGAAAGATGGAGGGTAGAACCAGGATTCCAATGCAACAAATGATGTGAAAATATGAGTTTGGCAACCCAAGATAGAGGCTCGAGAGTAAAACTGTTTAATCTTGCACCTAGATAGTGATAGGAAATCTCTTCCATTTACTATATGTAAAGGGAATTTTCACTTTTCACTATTCATTCTTGTTTCATTGTATAGAAGAAAGAAGGAGAAGAAGAAGAGAAGAATGACCATGTTGAGTTGACATCCGTACCAGCTTCCGCGACTGGAGATGCTTCGATCCCGAGTGGCATAGAGACGTTTCAAGGCTGAGGTAGGGTCTTGACCTTGTACTTTTATCATCATTCTTTTATGTTTCAGTTAATTCTGTTATTTTCTGTGCCAACAAGGCCTTATCGGATAAGGGTTCCTGACAGGGGTGCCCAAGTTCTTCTAGGGCACTAGTGTCCTTCCAGGGTGCCCTAGTCTCCCTAGGGTGGTAGTGTCCCTTTGGGGCACCCGAGACCTCCTAGGGCGCCCAAGTCCAGATAGGACAAGGGCCCTAAGGATTAGGCAATGTTTGATTGTTCATGTACTTAGTGAAGATTTGATGAGGAGAACTGATACAATTTCTTACTATCTAACCTACAGGATGTACCAAAGATGTGAGAGCACACAAATGGTCACTTGATGGTGTTGCTTTGGGATCACATTGGTACTATGTCAGATGCAGAGAGGGGTCACTTGCAAGCAGTGGAATTATGGTGGGTTTTCTTCATGCCTATGATTAGATTCTATTGTAGCATGCTTATGGCCCTGATGGAGAGATGGGATGCAGGTACATCTACGTTCCACCTACCCACATGCAAGATGATTATCACAATAGAGGACATCTACGGGATCCTACGACTGCCTATCCATGGAGAGACATTGAGCGTTGTAGAGTAACACTCATTGGAGTACACTCGGGAGAGTCAGATGTATTGCTTGGGTTGCACCATTGCTCAGGTGGAGCGCAGACACATTCAGCTCTAATTACTAGGGCAAGGATGCATTGATAGCCCTTTGATTCAGAGGATCATGATTGTCACTATCACATTAGTAGTTCCACTAGATGGATGAGGCACTCACCTGCATGGGGGTTTCATTCACACCATTAGAGCGATGGAGGAGGAGAGGACCGTATATGCGTGGGGGCACAGTATGCTTGCGCACCTCTACCACGGCTTAGGATGATATGTCTATTATGAGGTGCAGAGCCTAATAGTTTGCACTCTACTATAGGTCTGGGCCTTTGAGCACATTGGGTGTACACGACTGACAGGATTTCCTATAGAGCCATCATTTACCTATCCACACGTTCATGCTTATCCATTAGTCAGATGTTGGAGACACGGTGACCTCTTGTACTAGTGAGTTATATTTGATAGACTATAGCCCAGTGACATCATTTGGAGACCATATCGCGGCTATATAGCATGGCCAAGCCAGTGAAGATAGTTAGCAAGGATGCACAGGGATCAGCTGATGGCCAATCACCTTGATCACATTGTTGTCTGGTTTTATTTTGATAGAGTGGCGCAATAGTTTAGATGTATACATGATGTCTCTATGATACATCTAAGTTATGCCTTGCGCAACGCAATCAGGGCAAATAGCACCTGACAGTCGAAGATAGCAATTGTAGCTGTTAGTGATGACGATGGTATTGAGGATGCAGAGTCGACATCAGATGTAGACAACGTTAGTTGTACCCAAGCATATTAGATTTGGTGGCAGATAATGCAGCCCACTCCTATCTTTCCTCTTGGTCACCCTATAGGAGATCCTCAACCTTGGGCTAGTCATGCGAGTGACACAAGGGTAGAGGATGATGTCAGTGACTTTGCTGGATATTATGATCTAGAGGAGGATGCGGATGCAGTAGAAAGTAGACACTGATGAGGAGACCGTGTCGAGGCCACAGTCGAGAGCTCATGGTCCAACTCCTACAGGTGTTAGGAGTTCAAGTTGGTATGAGTGAGGGGAGACCAGTAGTCCTATGCCCCTAGTTGCAGAGTCAGCTATAGAGCTTATCACACCATCAGCTATCCAAGATTTATCTTGGAGAGATGGAGATCCAGGTAGGATATTTTTGTATAGATGCATTTATTTTGATGATTATTTATGATTTCTCTATGAGATATTGATGTCTATCTATTTTATTTTTGCAATTGGGATACATGCATGGCACAATTTTGTGGGTCGCGTCATAGCAGAGATAGTAGCTACCGATGTAGCTGAGCAGTAGGTGTGAGCGGGATAATTGCCACAGCCATCCACGAGGTGACATGTAGAGATATTCATGTCATTCGTCAGATACATAATAGATATGGAGTCCACTTTAGATCAAGCTATAGGGGATAGCGACCAATCTATCCAGAGAGCCAAGCGCATAGAGGCTGAGCTCCAGTCGCTACTAGATCAAGCTACAATAGTGCCTCAATCTGTTGGAGATCCTATTGTTAATGAGATCCTACTTCCTAAGTTGCATTAGGCAAGAGTTGATAGAGACAGGGCTCAGATAGAGAGAGACCAGTACCAGCGGATGTATATGGAACTACAGGGCGAGGTGTTGGGTCTGAGAGGTGAGCTCAGGGGGTTGCAGTCGCAAAGTGTCTCTAGGAGTCACTCGCGGTCTGTAGCCACACATGGTCAACCTTCTGTCACACACACACCACCAGGTCCTAAGGGAACTGGTGACTGGGGTTCAACTATGTGATATTGAAATATACCAAGCCAATTTTTTCACTTTTCCAATTACAATAAGCAGAGCAATACACAATCGTTGAAGTTAGCACTTAAACCAAAACGATGCGGAATTCAACTCTAACCAAGAATGTACACTAGGATGGCGTGATCATATGGTCAGATGATCTCTATGCAATGCTGAAAAGGAACTCTAACCAAGAATGCGCCTGATGGTGACGAGCATATGGTCAGAGGGTCTCTATGCAGTGCTGATAAAGGAACTCTAACCAAGAATGCACCTGATGATGACGAGCATATGGTAAGAGGGTCTTGATGCAATGCTGATACAAAGAACTCTAACCAAGAATGCGCCGGATGTCGACGAGCATGTGGTCAGAGGATCCCTACCACTATTATGCTGAAATAACTCGACGTCAAGAATGTGCTTTCCAACCCGAAGTGGAATTGGAGCTACCATATGACGGAGATGCAAGGTATTATAAAGCAAATATGAGAAGTATGAAGTGCTTATAGTACTACTGTTCAGCTTACAAATTAGAAACTTCCAACCCAACTCAAATGATAGAAGTTAGCAAACTGAAATGACGGATCAACAACTTGAAAAGACCAAACCAACAACATAAAACTCTACAAAATGCTCACACCTCACTCATTTCTCAACCAAATGACCTCAAATCTGATGCAATGCACTCCTATGACAATGGCGACTAAGCTACACACCAGAGACCACTCTTAAACCCAAGTATTTATTTAGCATGCTTTCCAATGCACTCCAAAGAGGGCGAACTGGCAAGAAGGGCAATTTCCTTCTAGAAAAATCAGATTCTTCATAATAAAATCTACAAATTGGCACAATGGGGCACCCAGCATAGACAAAGGGAAATATGAAATACCCAGAACAAATGTATTTTTATTTTCAGATTTATGAATGAAACTACAGATTTAGCCCTATTATTAGCAACTCCAAAAATGACATAAAATGCAAATAACTAAACTACAAACAGAATTCAAGCTACAATGCAAACCTCACTACAAAAATCACTACTATCAGCAAACCTCTCCCTAGGTGCTATCTCTCGAGCACGAAGTGAGCCCAGGCTAGGAGGCATTCATTCCTCGAAGCAGTCCCAGAACCATTACGGCAGCATAACATTATCAAGATTTCGGATGCCGAAATGAGAGCACTCTTCCTCCTTTTATACTTTTCCAACTGGGAGTCTCTAAAATCCTCTTGCATATGGGATAAAACATGAGAGGGAAAATAATATAATCCTCTTCAATTCTTTTTCAACCTCAACATTAAGTCGTTGAGCCTAGGCACCAAGGTCCAATATTAAATAATAAAGTTTAATTTACGGACTTTAAAATGGAGGCCAAGATGATGTCGGAAACCAATGATCTATACCTCGTTGGAAAGGTCTCGACAAGATGAATCCAACCCCACTCTCAAAATCCTGTTCCGGTGCCAATCCTGAACTTACTAAAAATAGTAAATTCTTGAATGTCAAGAAAAACACATCCCTGTGAAGCTCTCTGAAAACCTAGAAAGAAACCGCCAACCAAACCACGTTCCATGAACAAAAGTAACCACCAAAACATGAAACCCCAATTTCAACCTCCGAGTAACCTACGGGTCTCCTGAATAGGCCAACGGTCAACTGTAAAAGATCAAGCTGGAAAATGGAACATTACAGTCCACCCTTCCCAAGATTGCTTGTCCTCAAGCAATTGCAAGCCTGGATACTGCAGAATCTCATCATTCTCCCAAGTTGCATCCTCTATAGGCAAGTTCTTCCACTTCACCAAATACTCTTTGATAGTTCTTTTCCTCAAAGAATGCTCCCTGGAATCAAAAATCTCTTCTGGAATCAAAACTAACTGTCCTTCTTCATCCAAAGGTGGCAACTATGATGAAGCAACAACATTGTGTCCAAGTGCCTTCTTGAGGCGAGACACGTGGAATACATTGTGCACTTTGCTATCCGAAGGTAACTCTAACTCATAAGCTACTGCCCCCACCCTCCTAGTGACCTTGAATGACCCATAGAAACGTGGTTTGAGCTTCTCAGCTCCACTTTTCTTGAGAGTGGACTTTCTGTAAGGCTGTAGTCAAAGATAAACCATATCTCCAACTTCAAAAGAGCGCTCAACATGCCTCTGATTAGCGTACATCTTCTGCTGATTCTGTGCAATCTAAAGATTGTTCTTCAATGAGTTCAAGATATCTTGACTCTGCTACAACAAATCCTTGGCCTGAGGGGCTTTGCTATCACCAAACACCAAATCAGCAAAGCTTGGAGCTTCATAACCGTAAAGAGCCATGAAAGCTGACATCCTTATTGACATGTGAAAAGTAGAATTATAACAATACTCGCCCATGTGAAGCCACTTCACCCAAGCTCTTTGCTGCTCTGAAACATAGTTTCTCAGTTAACCTTCCAACCACTTGTTCACTATCTCTGTCTGTCCATCGGTTTGAGGGTGATAACTAGTGCTTGGAGTAAGCACTGTACCACTCATTCAGAAAACCTCTTGCCAAAAAGTGCTTAGGAACTTGCTGTCCCTATCACTCACAATGGTTTTTGGCAACCCATGTAATCTAAACACCTCATGAAAAAATAGATCTGCAACTTGGGCTGCTGAAAAAGAGCTGGCAATGGCGAAGAAGTGAGCAAATTTTGTTAATCTGTCCACAACAACATAGATACAGTCTTTTCCTTGAACCTTGGGCAACCCTGTGATGAAGTCCATTGATATGCTTTCCCATTTTTGATTGGGAATGGGAAGAGGTTGCAGAAGACCAGCTGGTAAAGTATGCTCATTTTTGTTCATCTGACAAGTGGGACACTTTTGAATGTATCGTTGAACCTCCCCTTTCAGCCCTTTCCAAGAAAATCTTTCCCTGATCTGCCTATATGTCTTGAAGAACCCTTGATGACCAGTAAGTGGAATGTCATGAAAGGTCAACATAATCTTCTTTTTGAGCTTAGAATCAGCCACCACAAAGATTCTACCCTTGTAGTGTATCAGCCCTTCGACCACTTTGTATCTTTCGTCAAGAAAAGTACCCTCAATGATGCTGGTTGCAAACTGATTTTTGGCATAATCAGCAAGCAACATGTCCCTCCAATTAGCTGTAAGCTCACACAATGAGCTTAAATGAGGTCTCCTAGATAGAGCATCAGCCACAATATTGTTTTTCCCCTTGACATATTCGATGTCAACATCATAAGCTTGAAGCTTACTCACCCACTTTTGTTGCCTCTCATTCAAATCTCTTTGATGCATGAAGTGCTTGAGGCTATTGTGATCAGTCTTGACCACAAACTTGCTTCCCACCAAGTACTGTCTAAACTTAGCTAATGCATGCATAATGGCAAGCATCTCCTTGTCGTAGATGGAGTAGGTCCTTTCAACACCTCTTAATTTTCTGCTCTCAAACACAATGTGATGTTTGTCTTGCATCAAAACAGCCCCAACTCCTTCACCGGATGCATCACACTGTAGCTCGAACTGCTTGGAGAAGTCTGGGATAGCTAACACTGGACAAGAGCTCATGATCCCCTTAAATTTATCAAAAGTAGTTTGATCCTTTTCTGACCAACAAAAGGCACCCTTTTTCATGAGGTTAGTAAGAGGAGCAACATTCTAAGAGTAGCCATTCACAAATCTTCTGTAGAATCCACAAAGACCCAAAAATCCTTTCAGATGAGTCAAATTCTCAGGAGGTGGCCAATCAACAATTGCCTTGATCTTTTTAGGATCAACCTTCAGTCCTTTAGCACTGATTATATGGCCAAGGTAAAGTAACTCCTTCATTCCAAATTCACATTTGGATTCTTTGGCAAACAAACTTTTTGATCTCAGGATGCTAAGCACTTCCTCCAAGTGCTTGAGATGTTCTTCCCATGTCTTGCTATAGATCAGGATGTCATCAAAAAATATCAATACAAACTTCCTCAACTGCTTCTGAAATATTTTGTTCATACATGACTGGAAGGTAGCAGGAGCATTAGTCAACCCAAATGGCATGACTAGAAACTCGAAGTGGCCATAGTGACATCTAAATGCTGTCTTCTCAACATCGAATCCTCTCATCCGAATCTGGTAATAACCTGATCTCAAATCGATCTTTGAAAAGAACTTGGCTCCACGTAGCTCATCAATGAGCTCATCTATCCTTGGGATGGGATATCAATTTTTGATGGTGCTTTGATTCAAAGCATGATAGTCCACACACATGCGGATGGTACCATCCTTCTTCTTCACCAGGACAACTGCCAAAGCAAAGGGGCTCTTGCTTGGACGAATGAAGCCCATCTCCAAGAGTTCCTGAATGTTTTTCTCAATCTCGTCCTTTTGCTTCTTAAGATACCGATAAGGAGTTGTAATAACTGGTTTAGCTCCTTCCTTGAGCTCTATGACATGCTCTGAACTTCGATCAGGGGGTGGTCCAGGAGGTAAATCAGCAAACACATTGCTCTTCTTTGTGAGTAAAGATTGAATATCAGGAGGGCAGTCTCTCTTTGTTTCAACCAGACTAGCAGGAAGAATCATACACTCTGCAGCCCACTCAACTTGATCATGACGAATCAGCCTCACCATCCTCTTGAATGACACAATTTGAGGACCACCATTGGACATTCCTCTTATCACTACGTTCTTCCCTTCGGATTGAAACTTGAGCTCCATGGTTTGCAGATTTAGAGTGATCTCCTCAAGTGAACGCAACCATTGAATGCCTAGGACGGCATCCGTATCTCCAATTTTGACTACATAGAAGTCATCCTTGACCTCATAGTTTCCCACTTGCATGGTCATGTTTGAGATCTTCTTGGTGCAGGTGATGTGAAAACCATCAGCAACCATAACCTTGAAGCCTTCAAACTCTTCTGTTTGCAGCCCCTTCTTTGCCACCACAACTTCGTCAATGAAGTTATGCATTACTCCAATGTCAATCAAAGCAACTATGCGTTGCCCCTTAATCATCCCTTGAACTTTGAAGGATTCATTCCTTTGAAAGCTCGAAAGTTGAGCCAAAGTGCCTCCACTTCCCTTTTCATCTTCGGATTCCTCTGGGACTTTTTTCCACTTCATTGTCTTTAGAATCAAACTGCTGGTCTGACAAATCAGAATTACTTTCTTCAGTTGAATAGTATTCAATTTGATGAAATTTGCCTCCTTTTGGGCAAACATGATCTTGGGACCATTTTTCTCTACAGCGGAAACATAACCCTTTTCTTCTGAGTTCATTCAGTGTCTCAGGATCCAACCTTGTGACATGAGGTTGATGCTGTTTGAACTCCTTATGCTGAGGTCTTTTTCCTTTATCTCTTTTGTGAAATGATGGCTTGGATTGAAACTTTGCTTTAGGAGCAGCCCACTCCATGTTTCTTGCCTTCTTCATTGCCTCTTGTAGAGAGGGTGGATCAAAAGCTTTAATCCAACCCTTGAGTGGCTCCGTCAATCCTTCACTGAATAGGATCACTAAGCGCCTCTCAGTGACTCCTGTGACCATGACTGAAAGCCTTTGAAACTCAGCTATGTAGGCATCAACTGTACCATATTGCTTAAGTTGTGCCAATTCTCTAAAATGCACTTCTGGATCTTTTTTCTCAAATCTCTCTATGAGCTTATTGCTAAACTCATCATAGGTAGTGATAGACCGATGACCCAAGGTGACTAGACCATGGTACCACCACTCATGCGCCACCCCATCCAGGTGTAGCGTAGCAAACTTAATCGCGTCCTCCTCCTCCATGGGTCTGAGAGCTAGATAGTTGTCTAACTTCTGTATCCAGGCTCTGGCTGAACTATTATCACTCCCATCAAAATGTGGAAGCATAACCTTGTTGAGAGCTTGATGCAAATCCCCATGAACTATTGTCCTCCTTTGTTCATAATGTCTTCCTTGTCCTCTATCCTTCCTTTTATGATCCATAAAATCATTATAAGACATATCTACCTTAATTTCATCAGGTAGAGAATCATACTCAGCGCGGCCGAGTCTCAACTGTTCAACAAAGGACACATTTTCTTCTGGATCAAGATGAGGTTTTATTGGTGCCAAGAAAGTGGGTTTGAATAGCCTGGAAGAAATGTATGTGCTATTTGAAGCAGGTTGAGCAGCATGTCCATTATGCTGGTTGGTGGCACTGTGTTCTCCACTATGTCCTGAATTGTTTAGTGGAGGTTGGTTCTGACCCATTCTCCCCATCATGAGAGATATCATATCCATTAAGGTATCCATCTTCCTCTCAAACCTCTTTGCCGGACTTAATGATCTTTCTCTTCCTTTCCCACTATCATCTCTGTTACCTCCCGACGTCCTCTCATTATCTCCCATTTCTCCTTCAGGAGAAGACTCACAATTGGCTCTTAATACCTCTAAAGTTGTCTGACCTTCTGGGGCCTGATGCCAATGAAACTGACTGGTAGCCTTCTTGTATTCTCTTGCTAAGTACCTCTGTTCTCTGTCACTCATAGAAGGTTTGTTTTCACAGGATGGCAGGATGCGTGGCTCTGATACCACTAAAATATACCAAGCCAATTTTTTCACTTTTCTAATTACAATAAGCAGAGCAATACACAATCGTTGAAGTTAGCACTTAAACCAAAATGATGTGAAATTCAACTCTAACCAAGAATGTACACCAGGATGGCGTGATCATATGGTCAGAGGATCTCTATGCAATGCTGAAAAGGAACTCTAACCAAGAATGCACCTGATGGTGACGAGCATATGGTCAGAGGGTCTCTATGCAGTGCTGATAAAGGAACTCTAACCAAGAATGCACCTGATGATGACGAGCATATGGTAAGAGGGTCTTGATGCAATGCTGATATAAAGAACTCTAACCAAGAATGCGCCGGATGTCGACGAGCATGTGGTCAGAGGATCCCTACCACTATTATGCTGAAATAACTCGACGTCAAGAATGTGCTTTCCAACTTGAAGTGGAATTGGAGCTACCATATGACGGAGATGCAAGGTATTATAAAGCAAATATGAGAAGAAGTATGAAGTGCTGACAGTACTACTATTTAGCTTAAAATAATTAGAGACTTCCAACCCAACTCAAATGATAGAAGTTAGCAAACTGAAATGACGGATCAACAACTTGAAAAGACCAAACCAGCAACATAAAACTCTACAAAATGCTCACACCTCACTCATTTCTCAACCAAATGACCTCAAATCTGATGCAATGTACTCCTATGACAATGGCGACCAAGCTACACACCAGAGACCACTCTTAAACCCAAGTATTTATTTAGCACGCTTTCCAATGCACTCCAAAGAGGGCAGCCTGGCAAGAAGGGCGATTTCCTTCTAGAAAAATCAGATTCTTCATAATAAAATCTGCAAATTGGCACAATGGGGCACCCAGCATAGACAAAGGGAAATATGAAATACCAAGAACAAATGTATTTGTATTTTCAGATTTATGAATGAAACTACAGATTCAGCCCTGTTATTAGCAACTCCAAAAATGACATAAAATGCAAATAATTGAACTACAAACAGAATTCAAGCTACAATGCAAACCTCACTACAAAAATCACTACTATCAGCAAACCTCTCCCTAGGTGCTATCTCTCAAGCATGAAGTGAGCCCAGGCTAGGAGGCATTCATTCCTTGAAGCAGTCCCAGAACCATTACGACAGCATAACATTATCAAGATTTCAAATGCCGAAATGAGAGCACTCTTCCTCCTTTTATACTTTTCCAACTGGGAGTCTCTAAAATCCTCTTGCATATGGGATAAAACATGAGAGGGAAAATAATATAATCCTCTTCAATTCTTTTTCAACCTCAACATTAAGTCATTGAGCCTAGGCACCAAGGTCCAATATTAAATAATAAAGTTTAATTTATGGACTTTAAAACGGAGGCCAAGATGATGTCGGAAACCAATGATCTATAGCTCGTTGGAAAGGTCTCGACAAGACGAATCCAACCCCACTCTCAAAATCCTGTTCTAGTGCCAATCCCGAACTTACTAAAAATAGTAAATTCTTGAATGTCAAGAAAAACACATCCCTGCGAAGCTCTCTGAAAACCCATAAAGAAACCGCCAACCAAACCACGTTCCACGAACAAAAGTAACCACCAAAACATGAAACCCCAATATCAACCTCCAAGTAACCTACGGGTCTCCTGAATAGGCCAACGGACAACTGTAAAAGATCAAGCTGGAAAATGGAACATTACAGTGATATGTCTCATTTACTACGACATCCATTTTGTTGTAGGGGCTAGTCAACTCTTGTATATTCAAACTAATATATATATATATATATATATATATAAATAATGTTTTCTTATTTTCTATTTGCAATGCTTTAATCTATCACATGTGATTTATATACAATGCAACTAGTGATAAATGTTAAATGCTTATATGGAAATGTAATTAATGCTACTGTGGTATACCAAATAATTCTTTGCAGAACATATAGTAAAAATCACAATGATTAACAAATTTGACATACAACCAAAATACTATGCTATATTCAGTTAATGCAAAGGTGATCTCAATAAGGCATTCATAAGCAAAATACAACAATGATTAACCGATCAAAAGATATAATGTTAAATGAATTAAGACAAAATAGTCATATCTGGTCAAATTTGAAGCTAATCTATCTAATAAATTTGCTTTATAAAGTACCATTTAACATGCAAATCTTAAGTATAGAATTTCCTAAGGTGCACTACATTGATAGGTTCTTTAAGCGACGTACCTTGTTCATCAGCTACTTTATACGCTCCTGATCCAAAGGCTTCAGTAACTACATACGGTCTAAGCCAATTAGGGTTGAACTTTCCTTTTTGTCTAGGAGGTGCATTCACATTGCGTTGATTCTCATAAAGTACCAAATCTCCAACGTCAAATGAACAATGTATAACATGTTCATTGTATGATCATTGTATGCTCTTCTGATGGGCCTTAAGGTGCTCAAGAGCATTTATACGCTATTCATCAATCATCTAAAGTTCTTGTAATCTCTTTTCTCTTTCTATATTATCATTAATAATATCTCTTAGGAAAACTCTTAATGAAAGAATTTCTAGCTCTAAAGGCATTATCGCGTCAGCACCATAGACAAGATTATACGGTGTATTCCCAGTAACCGTACGAATGCTTCTTCTATAAGCCCATAACGCATAAGATAGTTGAGTATGCCTTTTTTTTATGTTTATTAACATTTTTCTGTAGAATTTGTCTAATAACCTTGTTTGAAGCTTCTGCTTGTCCGTTTGATTGAGGATAGTAAGGCGTAGAGAAGTGGTGTTGAATATGATACTTTTCAAGAAATTTCTTCACATCCTTGCTCTTAAATGGCTTGCCATTATAAAAAACTAGGGAGGAAGGTATACCAAAGTGAGAAATGATGTTATCTTGTATAAAGTGACAAATTACATCAACAGTCGTGGATTGTAAAGGAACAACTTCAACCCACTTCGTGAAGTAATCAGTAGCAGTGATTATAAAGGTGTGTCCTTGAGAGGAAGGTGGAGAAATTTTATCGATCAGATCCAAGCCCCAAATAGAAAATGGCCAAGGTGAAACTTGGGCACGAAGTTCCTAGGTAGGTGCTCGGATTAAATGATTATGTTGTTGACATTGCGGGCATTTCTTGACATATGCAAAGGAATCTTGTTCCATATGTTGCCAATAATATCCCATTCGTAATAACTTTTGTACCAATGATTTTCCTTTGAAATTCCCTCCACAGGCACTAGAGTGAGCTTCTTCTAAAGCTATTAGTATCTCAGAATTATTTAGACATCAGAGAAGGACACCATTATAACTTCGTCTATACGAGACATCATATAAGATGATGTAACGTGCCGCAAGTTTGCGTAGACAAACTCATGTGTTCTTAGATTTTGAGTTAGGAATGGTTCCATCGTGCAAATAGTTGAATATATGGGAGAACCATTCATCATACCTTATATCACGATAGAGATCAGTACTTGTAATGATGACATCTTCTATTACCAGTGTTTTAAGATTATGAATGATAAAAGTATACTTGTCAAGGAAATCAGCAGTGGATATAAGGGAAGCTATGCTTGCCACTGCATCCGCATGTCAATTGTCTTTCCTAGGAATAACATCAATTGAAAATGACATAAATCACTTTAATAGAGACAAAGAAAAATCACGATATTGAGATAATTTATCTTGTTTAGCTTGATATGATCCCGTTATTTGTCTTACAATTAGTTGTGAATCACCATATATAGTGATGTTTTTGATGTTCAATGCTAAAGCAACATGAAGTCCTACAATAAGAGCTTAGTACATGAGAAGTTATTTGTGCATGAGAAGTTTAGGCGGTAAGACATAGGAATTGGCTTACATGTAGGAGGTACTCATATAACACCAGTACCAGAGCCAGTTTGACATCTTGATTCATCAAAATACATTTCCCATTTAACATCCTTATCAATAGCTAAAATTTGATCATGAGGAAATGTCTCCTGATTTGTATAGCGAGAGGTGAAGGTGCTTTGACTAAATGGTCTATTAATGCTTGTCCTTTAATCACTTTGTGAGAAATAAACTTGAGATCAAATTTAGTTAGTAACATCACCCATTTAGCAAGGTGACCCGACAAGTCAGTTTTAGCAAAAAGATGTTTCAATGGGTCGAATTTCACCATGACCTATACTTCAGCATTTAAAAGATAATGTCTAAGCTTTTGCCTTGCAAATACTAAAGCTAAGCAATGCTTCTTGATAATAGTATATTTCTCGAGCAAGGTTTAGCTAATGTAATATACAACACGTTCCTTGCCTTCAACATCATGTTGTGCTAGTAAAGCTGTGAGAGCATTATTAGATGTTGAAGTATACAAAAGAAAAGGTTTATCAACAACAATAAGCTGTAAAACAGGGGGATTAGCTAGATAATTATTTAAATCTTCAAAAGCCTTTTGACAATCAGAATTAACCTCAAATTTTGAGTCCTTCTTCAGTAGTTGAGTAAAAGGATGAGTCCTATCTGCGAGTTGTGACACAAATCAATGGATGATCTGTATCTTCCCTTGCAAACTACGAAGTTGAGATATGTTCTTAGGAGTTGGCATATTAACAATCACATCAATCTTTTTCGTATCTACTTCAATACCACGATGCGAGACTATAAATCACAACAATTTTCCACTGTCCACATCGAAGATGCATTTCTGTTGCTTTAAGCGCATGTTGTATTTCTTAATTGGCTCAAAGATTTGACCGAGGATTGTGATGTGATCCTGATGACGTATAGACTTTGCAACAATATCATCGACATAATCCTCTAAGATGTTATGCATGTAATCGTGAAAGATAAGAGTAATAGCTTGTTGGTAAGTTGCTCTAGCATTCTTAAGTCCAAATGGCATGACTAGTTACCCAACGAAATGTACCTCAAGGTGTTATGAAAGTTGTTTTATATTGATCTAGGGGATTAATGAAAATTTAATTATATCTAGAGAAACCATCCATGAAGGAGAGTAATTCATGGCCGTCTATTGAATCAACAATCATATCAATATTTGAAAGCAGGAAATCATCTTTCAAAGATGCAATATTCTAATCTCAAAAATAAGTACACATCTGAATATGACCGTCAGGTTTAGCGACAACCACTATATTCAAAATCCAAGGTGAATAATCAATAGGGCGGATAAAACCTGCTTGTAAGAGCTTTTCTATCGCAACCTTAATAAGTAATGCAATTTTAGGATTCATCTTACAAATCTTTTGTTTGAACAACTTAGCATCTCATTTCAGAAAAATGTTATGCATTACAATCTTAGGATCAATACCAGTCATATCTAAGTAATCCCAAGCAAACAATTGAGAATATTCATGCAACAATTCATTGTACTTTCTTTCTCTTCTATTTTTAAACAATCACCTATAGGGATAACCTTTTTAGTATTATCTTTATCCATAGTGACTTCAACTATTTTTCCATTAATAAAGCACTAGGCTCTATGAGGTTGGGTGACTTTATCAATTCTTCAATTTCTTCTATGAAATTTGTAGTAATATTGATCAAACCAGTGGATTTTCTAAAATATGCATCTTGATTTAATTTATAAGATAATCCACGTTTATGATGATAATGAGGAAGATCGTCATAAGCTTCCAAAATTTCCATTATTGCTTCATTCATCGAAAACATATCTAAAGGAATATCTCTCGGAGAGCAACTCATATCTGTCATTTCAGGATATGTCAAATTAAGTGTTGATATTGTGTTTATATTAAGATTAGGACATCTGTGGGATTTGGTTTCCTTGAAAGGATTATATCCAATTCCACTCGAGTAGTGTCGTGAAGTGGATTCTATAGGTACTCGAATCCCTTGTTGATTAATACCACACCCATTAGCTACATAGTCACAATTCTTATAGAGGATCTAAAATCCTCAACTGTAAAGAGAGGCCATTTCTTTGGAAGAAGGTGGAGCCTCATAGGTCTCATAATCTGTAGCATAAGTAAGAGTATTGTATACATTAGTTGTTAAAGAAACATTAGGTTGCTTAGTTGTATCCACAAATTCTTTCGATGATATTGATGCAATGTTTGATTCTTCAACATTAGAGTCAGTAATTTTATACTCTCCCATAGAAGCAGGAGTGAAATCTAATGAACCCCAATCATCACCAAGGAATGCATTCAATTGTTGTGAATTGTGCAACATTCTCTATAACAGGAGAAGTTGATGAGTCAACTTTCAGATTATTTAGAATCTTATGATGACTGGCTTGTTTTCGTATTTCAATTTGTAAATAGTTATTCAGTTCAGGATCAACCTCAATAGTATGAAGTTTATCTTTATAAACAATCTTGATTGACTGATGAAGTGTAGAAGGAACTGCTCCCAATGCATGAATCCAAGGTCTTCCAAGTATCACATTGTATGATATTGAACCAGGGATGACATGAATCAGGGTAGGTAGAGTCACAGGCCCAACTTGTATAGGTAAAGTTATAGTGCCTACAAATTGTCTTCCAACATTATTGAAGCCACAGATACTTATTCTATCCGGCTTAATCAAAGATGTATCAACTTTGATTTTATGTAACAAATTGATGCCACAAACATTAAGAGCTGATCCATTGTCAATCATAACTTGCTTAATCAATTTATTGTTTATTGTAATGAATACAATCAAAGGATCATATTGATTTTGAACTTTGAGAGATGGCATATCATGTTGTTGAAACAAAATATCTATTTTTGTCACATGCATACAATCTAAGAGAGTTGCTATATCATTATCCCTAACAACAGGTGGCACAATCACCTTTTGTAAAGCTTCTTGGAGCATTCCATGGTATGTAGGTGAGGTTTGTATAAGTTCCCAAAGAGAAATCTTAGCAGGAGTAGCTCAGAGATTCTCAACAAGATCATAATCTTGACTAGCTTTATGTGTTAAACGAGGTGCTTGAGGAAGCATCAGTTGAGAAGCTGGCAACGATATTGAAATGGTCAATTGTTGTTTACTTTGTTTGTTATTCTGTGTATTGCATGTATGAGAAACCATAGTATGACTAGGTTGTTGCTAGATTTCTTATGAACTTCGATTTGTGATTTGTTTAGCATATTTATAGATACGATCAGGAGGTCGAGAAGAAGGCGGAAGACCTCTCATAGTGAGTACTAGTTTAGAGTGTGGTTGAGCCACATCTGAAAACAGGTTAACCACTATCTTCAGTTTCATAGGTTCTTCTTGAGGTTTAGGAACATAAATTGCATTTACTATTCTTTGAAACGATGATCTAGTTTAGGAATCGTAGTGGAATATTCAATCGAGATAAAGTCCTCAAGGGCTTCATCTAACATATTGAAGTCATCACAACTAAAATAATCATCATATGCATTAAAGTCTTGAAAAAAGTAATCCGACATTATAAGATGCTCAAATTAACCCAAGACTTAAATGTAAAGCAATATAGCATAAACTTTGTGAAAATGAAATATAATAGTACTATGCAACATACAAAGTTGTAATTACAAACTCTTATAATGAAAGGATAAAAAAATCAATCAAAATTCTATGCAGGCACTTTCATAAAAGAGGTTTTGCAATCTAACTAATGTTTAGGACAACAAACAATTTGAGATTTGATGTTGAAAAAGGATGCTAATTCTTTTAGAGCACGGGTTTACTAGAATGTTTGGTGAAAAAAAGGATTATGATAGTTAATCAAGCTCTACTCTTTCACACACAAACATTAGGAAGATAAGGACTAGGCTTGAGATCAAGCTACTGATTTCTTATACTTTCCTTTATGCTAACTAGGTCTGAGTGAGTGTTTGATTAGGCTTTCACAAGTTCATTCTAATCACTAACCAATGAAACCCTAATTACACAATATGACTATAACAGACTGAATTAAGAGATAGATACAAACAAACAGATCACATAAATGCATAGAATATGTTACATAGAATGTGCACTTGGAAAATAAGGAGTAGCTAGATTAGGGTGCCCTCTCTGAAGCCTTGCAACTTTTCATCTGTGAATATCTCTTGCACTAGGTATTAGGTAGTCCCCGGAGGCTCCTGGATCCTAAAGAATATGCCCAAGTGGGCTCGGATGCCTTACACCAAATCCCTTCAGAGCTTTGACACAAAAATCTCTGGAATAGCAGAAACAAATGACATATGACTTCTCAGAATCTCCATAGAAAACCCTACCTAGGGCTTGGGTGCCTGCTCTTAAGCCCCACAAATATCATGATCTAGAAATTTGAAACTTTGTAATGACTGTATCCACAATATCCATCTTCTTGTCACTCCTTTCTACCAGATCTCAATGAATTTAACCGACACATGTGCAAAAGGGGAAGAAAGATGGTTGTGGCTATATAGGAGCTTGCCTCAGTTAAGCCCCATTTTTAGTATTCCTACCTTAATAATAGCCAATGATAAAGATTTATAGAAGTGTGTACTCATCTAACAAATGTGTATGTAGAAAATCTAAAACCCTAGATGACTCAAGCATCAAGGAAAGATCAACAATTTTTTTTCACCTTAAGGAGATGAAAACAATGAAGACTTGCATGAAAAATAAGGTGAGGTAGCCGTATCCGTGGAGGATTCCCAAGCTTGATGTTGGAGGCTTCAACCCTTCTCCCGATCATGCAAAAGGTGTACAAACCCTAGGAAGAGCAAGATAGTCTCAAGACCTTGATTCCTAATCTCCGTCAAATGTCTCCATGATAGAAAATTCAAATAACTTCAAGAGCTTCAACAATGTTGTTGATCTTCAATGACAATTTTGGCAAAGTTTTGGCATATAGCTTGTGTTGGAATAAACGAACAATCTCTAATCCAATTGTTAATCATCAAATCACCAAGATATGATACCAATTGGTGAGATACAAGGATTTGACTACTACAATATAGAAATCTAAAAATTGTATGCAAATCTGAAAATAAGTTTGCTTAATCCTTGAAATACCATGAAACAGTTCAACTTCTTTATGATGCTAAAATTAGCCACTCTAACATGCTTGATAAAACCACCTTAGATGAACTTATAACAGCAAGAACATCACCATAAGATAGTAGCAACAAAGAGGCACAAATCAACAACATAAGAATGTAAGATCTCACAACACAAGGTAGCAATGGAACAAAAGAATAAACACATAACACAATGTTTACGTGGAGAAACCCTTGTGGGAAAAAACTCCACCAAGAAGAGAGGCCCAAGTTGTATTATCTTCAAAACAAGATTACAATACATCCACTTCCAATATCCTCTTCATTCTTCAATCCAGCAGCACCTGTGTACAAAAAATCTCTCACTCAACCTGTTACCTGCAAGAACATTTTCCTCTCATTGTTACTCTACCAAACTTCACTCTCAAGTCTCATATTTATAAAAAATGAATACCCACCAAAGAAATTCGTTGGAGATGGACAAATCCAACTTTTCTATCTTGGGATACTCCAAAACCATCTTCTTACACATTCCCTTACACCTGTCATAGGCATCTCCCCAATATAGGCGCCTAGAACCAAGAATAGGAACTTACAAGACACTAATTATTTTCATATGTTTTCATAGAATCTCTTACACCTTATGACAATTGTAAGTTGTCATAGATGCTCTTACAAACTTATGACATGTGTCATAATAGCCCAAAAATACATTTCCCTAAGATAGGCACCAAGATTCTCCACCTCTCATTTACTATTTACTGAGATTCCTTGAGCAGTAAAAGTAACTCTGTAACAAACTACTAGTGAAACTTGTACATCCCTTATGGGTAATTACAAATTACAAATAATAAATGGAATAAATACAATATTGGGATTTACAAGGTTAATGGCACCTTATCCCAACAACTTGCACGTAGATTGTGTGTAATAAAATGATTCTCAAATGTCTTTAAATAACTAACCTTAGGAATTTTAAATTTTGAAATAACCTTCCAACATCATGCGAAAACAAAAATTTGAAAACAGAATCCTGAGGTGCACAGTGGGAGCCGACACCCTGCCAAAATTTAAAACCCCCAAAAATAGGGCAGGGCTAGGGCGTGAGCGCCCAAGCCCAAGCCCAGATTTTTCAAACAAGTCTACTTTCAGGAGGTTAGGGGATCCCAAATCCAAACTTACTTTTAAGCTTCAATCATCAATTATCTCAAAATACAACATTTCTTTAGTTAGACATAGGTTAGTCAAGCTTTAGGAAGGCTAGAAAAAAAGAGGTTAAAAGGACACCAAAGGAGAGGAGATAAACCAAGAGAAATTGTACCAACTTTGTAACACAGCTGCAAATGACAAATGAAGTGCGGAATAGAATATCTGATACATAGATAAATCTTATGTATATTATTCTGACGTACACTCAGGAACATTACATTCATCATATTACAATGCGCGCTGGCATAGATTTAGTTCTTAACTGTGGAAAGCATGCATAAAAGAAGAGCAGAGTACTCTCATGTCTTATGCACAGCTTCCTACATTAAGATCAGAACTATGAAACTATAAGCTTAAAGACACAAAAGACTACTTAGACAACTTTTACAGAACTGACTCTCTAGGATTTCACTTCGCTGGAAATCGTTGAGAAATGCAGGCGGCTCGGCGACCTTATATAGGAGGAGCGAGCAAATCTTTTAACCCCGATCTCAATCTTCCTTTGAAATCCGTCCATAAAGAGTCGACACGTAGCAAGCCTTATCCGAAGGATGACCCGATTGAGGATAAGGATTCCTTTGGTGGAACCAATTCATCCGTGAACAAGATAAGGTCAACCGACTGACACAACTTTACAAGATTCTCTTTTATCACGAGAGAGAAAACTCGTGCTTACGATAAGATTGTAAGCTAACCCCTTTTACCATGGTGTGGCCCATGTCTATCATGTTTTTCTCGAGATGATAGATGTTCTCGATGGATGACAAGCCCATCCATTAGCCTAGGACCCAGTACTATGAGACGAGCTGGAGGTGTCAGTGTTTGGTTGATTGAAAATACAACCTTCACAGAATTCTCCATCGGGATGAGTGCAATCTAGAGACCAATAATTACCACTAGCTCCATACATTGGAACTCTAGGATCATCATGTGACAGGTCGGCACAATTAGCACAGGTTTGCGTGGATGCGTGTGGGATACAGCCAGGTGGGCGACTGTCTTCTTATTCTTTCCAAATGATGCTCATTGTTTTCAGTTTATGGGGTCCATACAAACCGTGGGTCATGGCTTGAGGTGTCGCTCCATTCATGCGATAGGTCTTGGTATGAATCCAGACAGGCGTCTGGTGCAGGTGAAAATACCGTAACCTATTTTTGACGGTCCAATGCTCAAAGACTGAAGCATAACCGACGGGTCCGTAGACTTGGCAGAGATGGCAACTGATAGGATTCTCTTCAGGAGATCCAAAGCTGAGCTTGAAAATGCATCCGGTGTATGCCGTTGTTCCTTCAAACTGAAGGTCTGCTGCAGGAGGATACGGTCCTTGGAATAGATTGCGTATAAGTGTCTTGCCGTCTTCTTCATTTAACCATTGATGTGGTCGTGCTACGGGAGGATTTAGAAATTGTACTGGAAGAACAAAATCCCCACACTAGTTTTGGAGAACATGACCAATATCAGGATCAATAGGTTCGGCTTCGGCAGAGAACTGGAAGAAAGGTTGCTTTGTCCATAGACCGGGAGAAGTTAATTGTTGCTTGGCAGTGAGCATCCGAAACCTATCAAAGAGAAAATCATTAGACATTTGATAATTATGCAATTCTCTTCGTTGGAATGGATTTGTACTCCATTCGTTGTGGCTGGCTTCATACCAACGTTGTTCTCTGATTCTGATCACCCGAACATTACCTGTAACTTGACGAACAGTATTTGACACTGGGATTTCATCAGTATTACCTTCTCAGGACTTAAAATCTGCAAAGATATTTTCAACTCCTGGAAGATGAATAAAATCAAATTCATAAGTGCTAAGGAGTTGAGCCCATCAGAGAAGCCGACCTCTTACCACCTTGTTCTTCGATTCTTTCCGAAAGAATCCACGCAGGTTCTGCAAGTCACTTTTCAGAAGAAATCTTTTATCTGCTATGAACATTTGAAATGTCTGGAAAGTATTGACAACCGACAAGATTTCTTTGTGCGTGCTATGATAGTCTATCTCACAATTTTTGAAGCTACCAGAACAATAACGAACAATCTCACCTTTGTCTTTGGGATTAAAAGAGATTGTTTTCTGTTCTTGAAGAACTTCGCCCCAAGCTCCTTCACTAGCATTTGTCTCAACAATTTTGAATCCCTTTCCTGGTAGCTTGAGAGGTGGAAGCTGGGAGCATTTTTGTTTGATGCGTGCAATTAGTGCATCATGCTTTGCGGTCCATGGTGGTGGCTTTTTGCTAAGGAGTTTATTGAGTTCAAGCCTGTCTTCAGCAAGCTTACAATAAAACCCTGCAATATAATTTACAAGGCCCAAAAACCGCTGGAGTTCTTTAACAGTGGTGATAGGCAATTGCGCAATACGACGCAAGATATGTGGCTGGGCCTCCATCCTCCCCCCCGGAAGAAGCTTGATGCCAATAAACACAAGCTTAGACTGAGCAAACAGAGACTTGGTGGGATTGACAGCAAGCCCATGGTGTTGGCAAATAGAAAGGAATTGACGCAAATGGTCAAGATGGTGAGGCATGTCTTGGCTAAACACAAGAATGTCATCGATATAGGGTTGAATGAATTTGGCATAAGGACGAAAGATGACATCCATTTTTTGCTGAAAAATAGAAGGGGCTGTTTTGATACCAAAAGGAAGAACAGTCCATTCATACAGACCTTGAGGGACTGAAAAGGCAGTTTTATAGTAATCAGCACTTTTAAGACCAATTTGCCAAAAACCTTTGGTTAAATCAAATTTGGAATAGACATGACTCCCTTGGATAATTTGCCAGATATGGTCTTTACTGGGCAGAGGATGCCTATGGTTGACAAGACATTCGTTTAAGGGCTTATAGTTTACAACAAGCCGTTTTTCAGGAAGTTCACTCCCATTTTCATCTACTTTAGGGACATACATAGCATGACATGAAAATGGAGAATCAGAGGATTGGATGAGCTTAAGCCGTTCCAGTTCTGCAACTTCTATCCTACAAGTGATAACCTCTATTGAACTCATAAGAAAATAATTAGCTTTAGCTTTAGGGATGAGTTCATTACCATCTGGATCTCGTTTCAGTGGGAGATCGCAGTAGAGATTCCTTTTTTGCTGCTTGAGGTCTTTTGTCATGACTGTGTCAGCAAAAGCTATTTGAATCTGAGTAAGAGCTTCCTGTCCAGCATCTATCTGCTTGCTTAACCAAACTGAATTTACTCCTTTCTTTTTCTTTTCTTTTTCTCGCTTTGTTGCATAAGCGAGTGGCTGATAAAGCCGTGGGAGCTGGTATATGCCTCTGATAATGATGAAATCAGAGTCAATAGTAAAAGGCTCCCATTGTTTAAGAGCATGGCTTCCGATAACTCCATCATATCCATCCATCTCATACTCAATGAAAATCAAATTATCAGTAAAACCATCAAAACCAATTTGAATAGGAGCAACACAAAAGGAAGAACTATCCTCCTTTTCATTATTACCAAAAGTAATTCCAGTGGTTCCTTGCATCCAGGCATCTTCAAGAAAAGCATTATGCCTGGCGAGGTTGAGATCTGCTCCTATATCAATAAGAAAGGCAAGAGGATAGGCCATAATACCTGGAAAATGAATGGTTAGAATGATACCAGGATAGGTAGTGATAGGTTTAACCGTGCACTGATAAGCTTTCATCTGCCGGCTGCATGATCCTTCTTCATAAATCGGTGGATCTTCCAGTTCCTCTTTAACAACTTGACTTATAAGAGGACTATAAGGCCGTTCCTCACAGAAAAGCTGTTCTTTAGAAATGGTAGCCTGGGCAGGCAACTGAATCCTTATCCTCAATCAGGTCATCCTTCAGATAAGGCTTGCTACGTGTCGACTCTTTATGGATAGATTTCAAAGGAAGATTGAGATCGGGGTTAAAAGATCTGCTCGCTCCTCCTATATAAGGTCGCCGAGCCGCCTGCATTTCTCAACGATTTCCAGCGAAGTGAAATCCTAGAGAGTCAGTTCTGTAAAAGTTGTCTAAGTAGTCTTTTGTGTCTTTAAGCTCATAGTTTCATAGTTCTGCTCTTAATGTAGGAAGCTGTGCATAAGACATGAGAGTACTCTGCTCTTCTTTTATGCATGCTTTCCACAGTTAAGAACTAAATCTATGCCAGTGCGCATTGTAATATGATGAATGTAATGTTCCTGAGTGTAAGTCAGAATAATATACATAAGATTTATCTGCGTATCAGATATTCTATTCCGCACTTCATTTGTCATTTGCAGCTGTGTTACAAAGTTAATACAGGAGGACAATTTTTGACGTAACACAAGGTAAGTGCATAGAGTTGTGGGACCAAAAAGTTGCCACTTGGCTTTTTGGTCCCATGCAAGGCAAAATGCGAGCACGTTAATCAAAACTTAAAACAAAAGGTGAAAATTAGAAGGCTATGGTTCATTTCATCATTTGGCAAGCAAAAAATAGGTTTTAGAGTGCGAGCATGTTAGAAGAAGGAGGATTAAAGCAATTTCTAAGTGGAATCAACCATTTCACCATGCCACCTCACGAATCCCACTCCCGAGGATGTTGTGAACAAAATGTAGAGGGTGTAGCAGCAGAAGAAGGTAGGGTTTGATTGATTTTTGTGAATTTGAAAAGAAATTTTTAGTTTTTCAATGTTTGATTAGTTTTTTATGTTGAATTTACAGTCAATGAGGCACCACAAGACACTAATCCAATAGAGGAGACTCGAAACAACCCCCAAAACCATCAAAATCCTCAAAACCCCCCACCTTCAAGTCCTCACCATGAAAGAAACACACAAGAAAACTATTTAGGGAAAATTGAAGAAAACAAAAACATCTTGAAACCCTAATTGAATCGTTAAATAGTCCAAGTGTAGGCACCAATTGTAGGAGAGCCCTTGCCAAGTCATTAGAGGTGATTGTTTCTCACATTGAATTGGTGACAAACCAAATCACCAAATGGAATGACTATAGGGAGAGGTGTTGGAAATACTATGCTAACAAATTGTCTTACAAACAAGTGAAGGACAAAAAAATTACAAAATTTGCATTATGTTCACATTTTATCAATCCTAAAACTAGCCTAACACTAGAAGAGACTTGCAGATGCTTCTCGATTCATTAGTGTGTGAACCAAGATATATCCCAAAACTTTTGGGATAGATGGTACTACATGGTCTTTGATGAACATCCTTCTAATAAAAATGAGGTGCCGCCATATTTATTGAGGAAACTCCATTGTGAGTTCTTCCTCAAGGAGATTCCTAATTACTTTGACATTAGAGAGTTCCAGGGTAGAGGTGGTGGCTTTGCCCAAGATAGAGAGGGGGTAGAACAAGACCAGAACCACCTACCTAGACCCCTGATGAGGCCAACATGTGTCTCACTCGCTTCAACTTTGAAGAAGAGTGTTGAGGTGGAGATACTACATTCATTAAGTTCTCTTATGCAGTCTCTAGTACAACATGATGGTGATCTCACCCAGGCTGATGAAGGTGAGAGAAGTAGACATCATTTGTCCCCACATCTTTGCAGTTCATGTTGGAACTTGTGTGAATATGGGATGTAGGACTCTCGACATGATGTTGTGACATAGGGGTAGCAGCCAGTGATGGACACATTCATATTGGACGATATTGTTCTCACAGATGATGTCTTATAGTGTATGTTTGGTATTGACTCCCAGGTAATTTTTTACAAGGTTCATCTTGATTTGATATATTTGTATTTAAAATTTGTAGTTAATTTTATATGACTATCTATATTAAAAGTCAACATTAATGTATGTAAATATTTGGGCTATGAAATTCCAGGGTCAGAGTCTTCATCCTGCCTTTGTTAGCTGTCCAATGTTGGGTTATGAGAGGAGGTCGAGTCAACAGGTATGTAATTTATCACATGATTATAAATATATTAAATATATTAATGGTAATCCTGTTTAGTGACAATTTGATAATTTCAACAGGGAGCTTCATCGGCACCTCCATGATTTCCTTGGTCCCCTAGACGCAGAACCACTTTTACAGAGGTAAATTTAACCATTTGTAATCTATATGCATTTAAATAATGTTATGTATCTACTTTGGTCAAATAACCTTGAACTCTATTTTCAGATGTTGAATATGGTGACTCCTCATCTTTGTTAGTCAGCAGAGGTAGGCATTGCTATAGCTGTGTTGTCTACAAATCCTTTGATCGAGGTATGAGCCAGTAACATGTAAATGTCATTTTTTATTTCTTATTTTATCTCATGTCATTTGATGTACATAAATGATATTTATGTTTAGTCAATTTTTCTTCTTGATGCTTCTCATAGGAGGTTACAACTCCAACCCATCAAGCTATGGATGAAGAGAGAGAAAAGATGATCGAGAGGGATCATCATCTAGTGGTAAGTGATCGATTACATATGTGATGTTATATATTTCATGTTTTCTATAGTAATGTATATATTGTTTGATTGTATTAATAGGTGGAGCTATGAAAATCTCTGTCAAGGAGGTCATGGGAGAGAGAGGATGAGTCACTAATTGACTCTCCATCTTCATGGCCAAGCAAGGGCCACTGATTATTTGATAGTAGTTCATAGGAAACTAGATTTTAGGACATTTTTTTGTGTGCCTAGGTGGCTTTGTATACATACTTTTGTATATTACCGATGTATATCTTTATATATGCCTATATGGCTTTGTTTCTACATGTCTATATGGCTTTATATATAGACTAGATGTTAAGTTCATGACATTATGTATATGACAACTTACATTAACTATTTAATATGATGATCAATTATCGTTACAGGAATTTGGTTTTACATGTGCTAATTACATTTGCTTGAAAGTTTATAAATCCTTTTCAAATAATCCATTTTGTGCATATCTTGCAATCATTGCATTCCATGAGACTGTGTATTTCTTTGAGGCATCATGTCAAATAGTTCACGTGCCTTGTCTATGCTTCCACACTTTCCATACATGTGTACAAGGGCAGCTACAAATACATGTGACAAAATTCCTATATCCTTTATGCTTTGATGGTTGTCCACACCCTGTTCTGCAGATCCCATTTTGGCATAGGCAAGGAGGATGTTGGATAAGGTTGTGGAATTTGGTTTTGGACACTTGTTTGTTGTTGTCAAAGGCAAAAATGATTATCACTAATCACAATAACAATATCAGAATATATAAGGATATTTTAAACATATATGTTTCTATGGTCCATACCCTATTCCAAAGATCCTAATTTGGTATAGGTAGGGAGGATTCTTGTAAATGTTATGGAATTTGGTTTTACACATGCCAATTGCATTTTCTTGAAATTTTATAAAGCCTTTTCAAAAAATCTATTTTCTTCATATTGTGCAATAATTGCATTCCATGAGATGAAATCTCTTTGAGGTGTCATGCCAAACTATTCACATGCCTTTTCTATGCTTCCACACTTTGCATACATGTCTACAAGTGCAGCTACAAATACAACATGTGACAAAATTCCTATATCCTTTATGATTTGATGGTTGTCTATACCTTGTTCCGAAGATCCTATTTTGGCATAGGCAAGGATGATGGTGGATAAGGTTGTGGAATTTGGATTTACATCCACCAATTGCATTTGCTTGAAAGTTTGTTTTGTGCATTTGCTTGAAAGTTTCTAAAGCCTTTTTGAAAAATCCATTTTGTGCATATCTTGCAATCATTGCATTCCATGAGACAACATTTCTTTGAGGTATCATGTCAAATAGTTTATGTGCCTTGTCCATGCTTCCACACTTTGCATACATGTATCCTAGGGCAACTGGAACTACAACATCTATCAAAATTCTCATATCCTTTATGCTTTGATGGATGTCCATACCCTGTTACGAAGATCCCATATGGGCATAAACAAGGAGGATGCTATCTAAGGTTGTGGAATTTGGCTTTACACCTGCCAATTGCATTTTCTTGAAAGTTTCTAAAGCCTTTTCAACAAATCTATTTTGTGCATATCCTGCAATCATTGCATTCTATGAGATGGCATCAATTTGAGGTGTTCTGCTAAACAGTTCATGTGCCTTGTCTATGCTTCCACATTTTGCATTCATGTCTCCAAGGGAAGTTGTAACTACAACATATGACAAAATTCCTATATCTTTCATGCTTTGATGAATGTCCATACCCTATTCCAAAGATCTCATTTTTTTACAGGCAGGGAGGATGCTGGAAAAGGTTGAGGAATTTGGATTTACACCCACCAATTGCATTTGCTTGAAAGTTTCTAAATCCTTTTCAATAAATCCATTTTGTGCATTTCCTACAATCATTACATTCCATGAGATGGAATCTCTTTGAGGTGTTCTGTCGAACAGTTCATATGCCTTGTCTATGTGTCCACATTTTGCATTCATGTCTCTAAGGGTAGTTACAACTACAACATATGACAAAATTTCTATATCCTTCATGATTTTATGGATGTCCATACCCTGTTCCTAAGATCTCATTTTAGCATAGGCAGGGAGGGTGTTGGCAAAGGTTGAGGAATTTGGCTTTACACCTGCCAATTGCATTTGCTTGAGAGTTTCTAAAGCCTTTTCAACAAATCCATTTTGTGCATATCCTGCAATCATTGCATCCCATTTTATGCACGCTCATTGAGCTAAGTGTTGCTATATTACCTTTCGTGATTCACTATCACTATGTTTCCAATTTGATCAATGGTTATAGGTTTGAAACTTGGTTGAGTAACTGATTGTATTTGACAATTTTGTTATGGTTAAGTTCTTTATTTATTTATTTTTTTACTTCAATTCTTGATTGTCTCAATGTAATCATTATGAAATTTGGATTCACCTTGATGCTTCATTTATTTTTTATGTTAAGGTTTAAGGAATATGACATGTTTTGAGCTCCTACACATGTGACATCATAATGATTATTTCTTAGCTAGCTATGTTATCTCTAAAATTAAATTTATGCTATGTTGTCGACATCTACTTAGGGGAGAAACCTATCCTAAGTCTAGGGTTTCTAGATTATGTGCGTTAAAACCTATGTTAAGCCTATACATAGGAATATTCAGGGCATCCAGACATAATTTTTACTAGTTTAAGCAGTGGAAGCATAATGTGTTAAGAATGAGCGTGTGTTTAGCAAGGGGTCTGATGGTGATAGGTTGTCATTTGATGTCAAAAGTGTGTTCATATCAGGAGGAGATGGTGCAATACAAAAGTTGCCTTAGTTGTTGTAGGACATCAGGAGGAGATAGTTTACAGAGATATGGAATTGGTTTAGTGTAATGATGGTAAGAGTATTGATGCCATTGATCTTAAGTTTGGAAAATTGATGTCATACATTTGAGGTCGCTTGTTGTGAATTTAAAAGTCACAGGTTGTGCTCAAGACAGTGGGATCTGCTTTATGATATGTTTTCATGATGCTTGTTGATGGTTGAGGTCCATGTTTTTCAATGTCTCCATGTTGCATGAACAAGTTGCAAAATGTAGGTTGTGCTTCTGTCATCTTCATAAGTTGATATGTCTAATGCATAAAATCAGATGTCTTAATATGTTTGGTGTAAAGCTCTATTCACTCATATCAAATAATGATCAGGATTGAGAAGTTGATCTTCATATTAGGTTATCATGGATGTTGGACATCAAGATCGTCAAGAGTTATGAGGAGTTATACTAGTTCATATGTATTGTCACCGGATGTCAAGGTGATGGAGTTCATTTGACATCATGTTGTTTACAAGTGACAGTGGCTTGATCCAAATAACATGGAATGGTCTTCATAGTGACAGTTGTGGCATGATCTCATGTGTTCTCACTGTGATTGGTCTACTCTTCTTAGAATACAGAGACACCAAAGCTTTGAAGAGAGTTAGTATATTATCACTTAAGGTATCCATAGTTTCAATGATGCTCATGGAGGTTAAATGATCAGAGTTCAAATGGTTCATCCTTGAAGTGCTTTTGTAAATATCCTTAAGTTTTTTATGCACATCATAATAAAAAGCATTTTTGTTTTAAAAAGGTTTTGACCTGTTGGACAGGTCACGGGCCACTTAAGTGGCAGAGGCAACGTGAATCACCAACCCTCTTTATATGCCTAACCAACTCCATCGGTCTTCATCCATTTTGTTTATGGGTAGCAAATCTATGGAGCACATTTCAAATACCTTATAAAGTGAGCAGAGTATGTAATATATTTTTTAAAGTTTCTATTGTGAAAGCCCAATTTCTTTGGAGGAGATAAAGCATCGTATGAAGATCGTTTAAAAAGGGGCATCGAATATGCATAGTGGGAGCCGTTGATTTAAAGTGAAATTTATACTATTTATACATCCTAGTGAATATTCGAAGGGGAGCATCATGTCTTTATCACAATTAATGTGGTTTCTAAATAATACAAACCTTATTTTATCGGCCCCCTTTTTGTACATTAACTTTGGTCATTCATATGTTTGGAGAGCATCATTTGTTTAGATTTTAAAAAGCATTGAAAATGCTTTTGATATATGAAGAGCCCGATATGTAAGGCATAAACCGCATTAAGTTCTTTTGAAGTCCGAAATTAATGTTTTTCATCTTAGGCATCAAATTGCTTTTTTTAAGGGAGTATTTAATTTTAAAGTTTCTATTATGGATACAAAGTCACTAAGCCTTTTATGGCTTTAGTTTTTTAGAAACTTTATACTAAGAGGTCGGCCAATACCAAATTTATGAGTTTTAAAATGGTGAGTTTTATTTGGTGATTAGTGGTTATAAAATTAGAAATTTTCAAGGAGATTTTTCTTGAAGGCAAATATTTATGGAGAATTGGAAATGTTTTTTTGCAAAATGAAGATTTATTTTCTGTGTGGGAAGAAGTTGAAAGGTTTTGTGCTTTGAAGAATATTTGAAGAAAATGAAAAAGATTTTATCAGAGATTTTTTTATTTATAGAGCATTGATTAGAGTTGTGGAGATAAAGAGTTTATTTGCAGGGGAGATGAAGAATGTGAAGGAGAAGTTTGAAGGGTTTTGTAAATTTGAGATATATGAAAAATTTTACTGAAGGAATTTGTACAAAGAAAATTGATTTTGTTTGCATTCAGATTTTGTGTTTTTACAGGAATATGAAGCATCATTGAAGAGATGAAGGATCTTGTTGAAAATATTAAAAAGTCTTTAATTATGCACAGATAAATATGAAGATCTATATTCTTGCAGGAAAATGGTTTTTGCAGATAGAGGAATATGATTAGTCAATGAAACGGATGGATGTTGTTTTGCAGAGAAGAGGAACATCTAGAGTCTTGTTATTAATGCAACTTCATAATTTAACTGAGATAAAATATACAGAAGATGAAAGGTGAAAAGACATTCAACTTGTATAAAATTGTTTTTCAGGTGCATTGATGGTGTGTCTTGAATGATTGAGATGAAACATACAAAATGATGCAGAGTTGTTGAGTGGATCAGGATACAAGATTATGTTTGAATATATGAGTTTGTATATGATTTGGGTTTTTGAATAGAATGGCCATTTGACAGACACATGAGAGAGAAGAAATGTTTTGTATTGAAACAGAGAAACCCTCTGAATTCTTGTTTTTAGTTTGTTCTATTTTAGGGGTTGGTGCTCCTTGAAGCTGGTGCTTCTAAACATTGTTGCCAGTGTGGCACACAGTATGCCAGTGAGGCTTGTAGGTCAGTGAGACCTCTCAATTGTCAATGAGACATAATATTCAGCCAGTGAGGCTTTGTAAGAAGTTTTAAAGTTAAGCTAGTGAGGCACTTCATGAGTGGTTTTTCTACCCTTGAGGGTTTTCCGCTCGGTAAAAATCTTGTGTCATGCTTCTCATTGATTTCTTATGTGTGTGCAAATTAATGGTTTGATCATGTTTTGTTTACAAATGTTATTATAAGTCTTGTGCATATAAACTCAACAAATCATTAATGTCCTCCTTTCTATTTGTCTTGTAAGATAAAGTTTGCAAAAAGTTAAAATTCATACAACACTGATTCACCCTCCCTCTCAGTGTTGTCCTTGACTCCTACAATTGGTATCAGAGCCAGTTTCCCTTTTGTAGCTTAATCATCTTGGGTAGGTCCTGTGTGTGGAGTTCCATGGGTAAGTGCAGGAGAAATAAGAACATAAGAAATGTTAAGATTCATTCTGGACAAAAGACATCATCCATATCAATTCCAGATGTTGATATAAAGTCAGTTGATAAAGATGTTCTCCTAGTTGAATCTGATATTATCTTAGAAGAAAAAGTTTCAGATGTTCCTCAGTTTGATGGTTCAAATTTTTCAGTTTGGTATGTTAGAATGCAAGTGTATTTATCCTCTTTAGGATATGATGTTTTAATGTCAGTTGAGAATGGTAATTCTGCAAATAACAAAGAGGCTCTTTAAAGCAATCATATAGCCAAGAAGGTTATTTTATCTAGTTTATCTAATGATATTTCTTGTAAGGTTGTGCAGTGTGAAACAACTTAGGATATTTGGAAAGAACTGAAAAGAATTTATCAAGATAATGATAAAGAAGAGGACACTTTGGTGTGTGAAGAAAGTGGCAATGAAAGGCAATCACATGAAGTTGAGACCCAATCAGATTCAGAAGAAGATCATGATCAGGATTATGATGAACAAGATTGTGAGATTGATTTGGAAGGAGAGCTCATATATGCTCTGAGTGAGCTTAAGAATTATAAAAAGGAGAACTAGAAATTAATGGTGCAGCTGCAACACGAAAGAGACTTAAAAGACAAATCTCTTACAGACCTTGAAGATGCTAGGAACCTGATTATAGACTTGAAGAATCAAGTAGGTGAATCAGATAAATTAATCACTAGTTTGAAAATAGAGGTTGAGGAAGCTAAAAGAATAGCTAATGTAACAAAGTTAGAGTTAGAAGCTAAATCAGTTGAATGTCAAAAACTTGAAAGAGAAATAGTTTCTTTGAAAAAAAATCTTGAGGATGTTAAGAAGCAATTAGAAAAGAATTTGAAATTTAAAGAGAGCACAAGCAGGTTAAATGAGATGCTTGGTAAACAAAAACTATTTGGAGACACTACTGGACTTGGTTTTGAAGAAGGAGAATGTTCAAAAGCTAGAGAGACTCCCAGAAAGAAGATTGATTTGAATGCTGCCACTGAAAACAAAATGCATAATCAAAGAAGAAGAAATGCTCCTATAAGACAAGCATACATGTACAGGTATAACTATTCATTTAATGGTTATTGTTATACTTGTAATCAATTTGGACATAAAGCAGTTGATTGCAGAAGGAATACTAACCTTGTATGTTACAAGTGCAATAATATTGGTCACATACAAAGAAACTGCAAAATGAATGGAAGGTATGATCCTGCATGGAAGCATGACATAATTACTCAGGGGATGTTAAAAAGGTACTATCATTCATTTGATTATGATTTTGACATAGTTTGTTATAATTGCAATACTCTTGGACACAAAGCACAGAGTTGCAGAATGTATGCTTCATCTGATTTGAAAAAGTTGAAATGGAAAGGGGAAGAAAAGGTTTGGAGGAAGAAAGCACCTATGAAAATCTGGAAGTAGAAAGAAAGTAAAGAGAAGTCAGAATCTAAGCTTGTGCATCTTGCACAAGTCATTTCATCTATTGCATAACATAGCATGATGTGAGGGGGAGTTGTTCTTGTCCTATCATTTATCCCTAAGAAGTTTCAGGAGGAGATGATGATCTTGTTATATTTCTCATTCTTGCAAATCTTGTGAAATAGTTGATGATGATGTTGCTAAGTTAATTTTTAGTGTGTATCAGTGATACAGGTAATCTTTGGTTCAGTAAGCATACTAGATGTTGAAAGGATGTTCAGATGTTCAGTTCACAAAGGAATTGTTCAGAAGTGGAGTGTTCCTGTTAGTGAGATTGTGAAGTTTAAAATCAATTTAGATGCTCTCAAGTTGTTTTAATCAGATATGATTGGCTAAGGAGGTTACAAATGAAAGAAGTCAATTCATATTTCTTGTCTCTACATTTGGTTTTTTGCAAGGTGTTGTGCAGTCTTGATGGGTTGATTTGAATTACAAGGTTAAAAAGGGATCAGTTCTTATGTTGTGAAAAGTGTCTTGTGCAAAACAGGAGGATAGTTCAGATGGTCTTTAGTCTTTGTCATGTCAGAAAAGATGTCAGAATAGTTTGGTTGCAGGATGATAGTTCATATCAAAGAAGTCAATTTGATAGTCATATCAACTACCTTGTTGAGTAATGTTTTTATGGCATATGTTTCGCATAAGTATTGAAACTTTCAGGTGATTTGGAGATAGTGTTTCACTTGTTTCATTGATAATTTTCCTCACTAATATGTTTCAGATAGAGTTCTTCAAGCTATGACATTGATGGTGATATCCTGCATTTCATTAGAGGAAGTTAAAATCAGAAATAGCAGATGGTAATGTTCAAAAAGGTTTGTCATATGTTGGCTTCAGGATTGTTATCATCATAAATCATTTCTTGTTGAAAGGTTAAGGAGTTTATGCCTTCAAAGTGTTCATAATTCAATATGATTATAATGGTTATGATCATGCTATAACATCTTTAAGTGGAGTTGTTCTCAGGGGGAGTTAATCAGAGGATTGAGTTGTCACTATCATGGGAGATTTGAAAAGAGATATGTTTTTTTTCTTCATCCTCATATTGGTATTTCTTGTCAGGACAGTTGCCAGTGACATTTATGAGTAGTGATCTGTTTGTGTATTTCAACACAGGGGGAGGATTTTTTTTTTTTTTGTCTTTGTCATTAGATGTCAAAAAGGGGGAGAAAGAAAAATTGCGATCAGATGGTTTTGCCATCAATGACAAAGGGGGAGATTGATGGTGATAGGTTGTCATTTGATCTCAAAAGTGTGTTCATATCAGGAGGAGATGGTGCAATGCAAAAGTTGCCTTAGTTGTTGCAGGACATCAGGAGGAGATAGTTTACAGAGATATGGAATTGGTTTAGTGTAATGATGGTAAGAGTATTGATGCCATTGATCTTAAGTTTGGAAAATTGATGTCATACATTTGAGGTCACTTGTTGTGAATTTAAAAGTCACAAGTTGTGCTCAAGACAGTGGGATCTTGCTTTATGATATGTTTTCATGATGCTTGTTAATGGTTGAGGTCCATGTTTTTCAATGTCTCCATGTTGCATGAACAATTTGCAAAATGTAGGTTGTGCTTCTGTCATCTTCATAAGTTGATATGTCTAATGCATAAAATCAGATGTCTTAATATGTTTGGTGTAAAGATCTATTCACTCATATCAAATAATGATCAGGATTGAGAAGTTGATCTTCATATTAGGTTATCATGGATGTTGGACATCAAGATCGTCAAGAGTTATGAGGAGTTATACTAGTTCATATGTATTGTCATCGATTGTCAAGGTGATGGAGTTCATTTGACATCATGTTGTTTACAAGTGACAGTGGTTTGATCCAAATAACACGGAATGGTCTTCATAGTGACAGTTGTGGCATGATATCATGTGTTGTCACTGTGATTGGTTTGCTCTTCTTAGAATACAGAGACACCAAAGCTTTGCAGAGAGTTAGTATATTATCACTTAAGGTATCCATAGTTTCAATGATGCTCATGGAGGTTAAATGATCAGAGTTCAAATGGTTCATCCTTGAAGTGCTTTTGTAAATATCCTTAAGTTTTTTATGCACATCATAATAAAAAGCATTTTTGTTTTAAAAAGGTTTTAACCTGTTGGACAGGTCACGGGCCACTTAAGTGGCAGCCTAAAGGGTCTAGGCAACATGAATCACCAGCTCTCTTTATATGCCTAACCGACTCCATCGGTCCTCATCCATTTTGTTTATGGGTGGCAAATCTATGGAGCACATTTCAAATACCTTATAAAGTGAGCGGAGTATGTAATATATTTTTTAAAGTTTCTATTGTGAAAGCCCAATTTCTTTGGAGGAGATAAAGCATCGTATGAAGATCGTTTAAAAAGGGGCATCGAATATGCATAGTGGGAGCCGTTGATTTAAAGTGAAATTTATACTATTTATACATCCTAGTGAATATTCGAAGGGGAGCATCATGTCTTTATCACAATTAATGTGGTTTCTAAATATTACAAACCTTATTTTATCGGCCCCCTTTTTGTACATTAACTTCAGTCATTCATATGTTTGGAGAGCATCATTTGTTTAGATTTTAAAAAGCATTGAAAATGCTTTTTGATATATGAAGAGCCTGATATGTAAGGCATAATCTGCATTAAGTTCTTTTGAAGTCCGAAATTAATGTTTTTCTTCTTAGGCATCAAATTGCTTTTTTTAAGGGAGTATTTAATTTTAAAGTTTCTATTATGGATACAAAGTCACTAAGCCTTTTATGGCTTTAGTTTTTTAGAAATTTTATACTAAGAGGTCGGCCCATACCAAATTTATGAGTTTTAAAATGGTGAGTTTTATTTGGTGATTAGTGGTTATAAAATTAGAAAATTTTAAGGAGATTTTTCTTGAAGGCAAATATTTATGGAGAATTGGAAATGTTTTTTTGCAAAATGAAGATTTATTTTTTGTGTGGGAAGAAGTTGAAAGGTTTTGTGCTTTGAAGAATATTTGAAGAAAATGAAAAAGATTTTATCAGAGATTTTTTATTTACAGAGCATTGATTAGAGTTGTGGAGATAAAGAGTTTATTTGCAGGGGAGATGAAGAATGTGAAGGAGAAGTTTGAAGGGTTTTGTAAATTTGAGATATATGAAAATTTTTATTGAAGGAATTTGTACAAAGAAAATTGATTTTGTTTGCATTCAGATATTGTGTTTTTGCAGGAATATGAAGCATCATTGAAGAGATGAAGGATCTTGTTGAAAATATTAAAAAGTCTTTAATTATGCACAGATAAATATGAAGATCTATATTCTTGCAGGAAAATGGTTTTTGCAGATAGAGGAATATGATTAGTCAATGAAACGGATGGATGTTGTTTTGCAGAGAAGAGGAACATCTAGAGTCTTGGTGTTAATGCAACTTCATAATTTAACTGAGATGAAATATACAAAAGATGAAAGGTGAAAAGACATTCAACTTGTATAAAATTGTTTTTTAGGTGCATTGATGGTGTGTCTTGAATGATTGAGATGAAACATACAAAATGATGCAGAGTTGTTGAGTGGATCAGGATACAGGATTGTGTTTGAATATTTGAGTTTGTATATGATTTGGGTTTTTGAATAGAATGGCCATTTGACAGACACATGAGAGAGAAGAATGTTTTGTATTGAAACAGAGAAACCCTTTGAATTCTTGTTTTTAGTTTGTTCTGTTTTAGGGGTTGGTGCTCCTTGAAGCTGGTGCTTCTAAACATTGTTGCCAGTGAGGCACACAGTATGCCAGTGAGGCTTGTAGGTCAGTGAGACCTCTCAATTGTCAGCGAGACATAATATTCAACCAGTGAGGCTTTGTAAGAAGTTTTAAAGTTAAGCTAGTGAGGCACTTCATGAGTGGTTTTTCTACCCCTGAGGGTTTTCCACTCGGTAAAAAGCTTGTGTCATGCTTCTCATTGATTTCTTATGTGTGTGAAAATTAATGGTTTGATCATGTTTTGTTTACATATGTTATTATAAGTCTTGTGCATATAAACTCAACAAATCATTAATGTCCTCCTTTCTATTTGTCTTGTAAGATAAAGTTTGCAAAAATTTAAAATTCATACAACACTGATTCACCCTTCCTCTCAGTGTTGTCCTTGACTCCTACAGGGTCCCTCTCATATGCACGATCTATGGTTTGGTCATGGTACAATGCACTATATTCTTAGGGTCTCAATTAGTTGACTATATGATTTATCCTTTAATGGTGTTGCATTTTTAATAAGAATCTAATCCTTTTCTTTGGTTTTGTGGCTTGGGTGAAAGATAGAGTACTGAGGAGAATGAATCTAATATTTGATGGTCAATAGACCATTCATCAAATCTTGATGGAATTCCCCTCTATAATTTTTTCTAAAATTCACATCAAGATGCTAATAATTGGCATCAAGGGATTGGAATTAAAGAAGTTGGGACATTGTTATTGTTCATGTCACATGTGATTGTCTTATATCTCAATCATTGTGCCCCTTATAACTCTTCATTCAAGATTTATAAAGACACCTATACCATCCATATAAGACTACCCAAACAATGACAATATTGTAGCATATTTTGTGTTTTGATTTCCATTAGGGTGAATATGAAGTCAATTTTTCTTTATAAGTTAACAGTGCTATGGTGAAATATCATGAATTAGTCTTAGGGAGAAAAGGGTGTAGTGGTTACCCTACAAATCCTCACATGCCATAACCATGCTATGAAACTTTTCACTATCACTATGTCATGGTTAGTGATCATGTTATGCAAGAAGGAAGTGGTATGTAGATTACAATTAGCATGAAGAAATCATACAAGATTCTTTAGATCAATCTTCATGCTACATGATTGTCATAGGTGATAGATAAAAGGATGGACTATTATGAGGAGTTACATGGGAATATCTCAAATTTATGAAACTCAATGTGTTTAGGATTGTCACCTTTGGATCACTGGGGTATTGTATTGTTTGAATCATGAGAGATGGTGGATGAGTGTGTCTCCATAAAATTCATCTAAGGTAAAAGCAATTTAAGGTGGGCACCTTACTACTGTCTTATTATAAAATACAAGGAGGAATGTTATGCATTCACAATACCCTAGGTCAGTTATATAGAATTTTGCATGTTTTGTTGTCCTATAATGATTGAGTTTTGCATGTTTCCAATAGATTACCATACTATTCCTAGGTTATTCTACCCTTGAGAAGTTATTCCTAACTTTTGGATTAACATTTAAAAACATCATAAGATGGGATTGAACGAAGAAGAGTTGATGTATGAGTAAGAGGAGATGCTAATAATTTTAAATACTATCATGAAGACTAAAAGATAGTTAATAGTTTACTAGGATAGCCATAATGTTAAATATTGTCACTTTTGTGAACTTGTGACTGTCATAGGAAATTGGTGCTCTATCAAAACTAGAATAGTGGTGTCACTAAAATGTTAGCTATGGTCATAATATTATCATCACAAATTGCCAAGTATCTAGTACTCAAATCTAAATGGAGAAATAATGAGGAGGTTAGGTATATAAAAATATTAAGTCACAAATGTATGAGTAGGCATATATAGAGCTACATGAAAGATTTCAGAGGTTGGTCACACGTGTAAGTGCCATTTTGAATAAGCCTACTCTATTTGGCCTAAAGAGACCCTATTTTAGTGTATTTTTGAGAATTCTTGTGTTGGGTGAGTGATTTTTGCAAGGGAAGTGTTTAGACATGTTATATATGCCTATTTACACCTTCCCTATCAATCTCAAGGTTTAAATCCATGTGCAAGTCTCCGTTGTTACATTATAGTCCCCAAAAGAGGCCTAATTTGACTGTAACAACCTAGTTTTTTCCTATTATGTACAAAACAATCCTATCTCATTTTCCCATATATTTTACAAGGACCAAAAGGGTATCCAAATCAGGTCTCAGATCTCCATTATCAGGCATATGAAGGAAGTTATGATAGGAAAGGTCTATGAGAAGGGCTACAAACTCCTAGGCCACTTACAAGGCAAGTACATGTTATACTGATCACATAGATCTGCCCATGCATGGAAAAGGTTGGTATAGTGAATTTAAGAATACTTGAGTGTTTTAAAACCCTGTGAATCTCTATAAGTCTTCCAATCAAGATTTGGTCTTGTTTTAAGCCTAAAGTGAAGCTAGTGTGAACTAGTGAGAACTTGAATTGCTTAGTTCATTGCATGAACATATCAAATTGAGGTCATATGATGTAGTGCAGATCTTTAGACAAGATCTATGTCATGAAGTTTAGGATTCATGTGAATAGACAAGGCATGATAGGTTGCAAGAAAGTGTTCAAGGTAAAGAGCCAAGTTGATGTGAGTATGGCTGAGCTAGGATGACATCTCTTCTCTATGCTTCCACACTTTGCATACATGTCTCCTAGGGTAGTTGTAACTACATCATCTGTCAAAATTCCTTTATCCTTTATGCTTTGATGGATGTCCATACCCTGTTCTGAAGATCCCATGTGGGCATAGACAAAGAGGATGGTTGCTAAGGTTATGGAATTTCATTTTACGCATGCCAATTGCATTTTCTTGAAAGTTTATATATCCCTTACTTTCTCATGCTAATGGATAAACTATTATTTTCATATTATAATGGATAATGGATGTGTACATGTTTTCTATCAATGATAATGGATGTGTTATTTGTACAAATTTCAAGAAATGTGAGGCATGAAGTTACATTACCTCATAAACTTTACCTTCTTGTCCTTCATTACCTTCAAGTAGACTTGTTTCCTCACACTTACCAGTCATTGAGTGAAGTTAGCTATTATTCAGAATAGAAATTATGTAAATACATGTGATAACAACTCTCTTATAGATGTTATGCAAATTCCTCATTACCTACGTTGATTGTGCATTTGCTTTTCTCTTGCAAAACGAGGAAGAGAGTAAGAGAAAGAGACATGATTCACATATCCTCATTTCACCTTCTATATGGTTTCTATGCTTTGCATATCTTCATTTCACCTTTCTACATTTTCTTTACACCTACCACGTTGCATACATGTCCATTAGGGCAATTGCAACTACAACATTTGACAAAATTCTCATATCCTTTATGCTTTTATGCATGTAATTAGAATACATTCCATACCTCATGGGGTCGAATTAATTGTGCAAATACATTGGGGTTGGAGGGTGAATGATATGGGAGGTGTCTTTTTAGTGGCGAAGTCTCCTAGTCATTATCAGCTACATCAAAAGCAAACAATCTCTCAAGAGCCCTAAGACAAAAATGTGTCAAACTTTGGGCCAGTTGTTTTGTCAAATTGTGACACCTAGGAATATCTTCTTTGCATGTATAGGTGGATGTCAGGTCCACCTACAAATACCTACCTTAGTTTTTAAAAATCAATTTCATTTGCCTATGGTGGCAAGGAACACATTGTTCCAAAATGCTTCAATTTCATGCAGTGGAAAGGTACTAGGAGTGAGATTTTGTATTCCACAACTCGTGGGGCCGAACTAACAACACTAATGCATTGGGGTGGGAGAGTAAATGCTAGGGGAGGTCTCATTTTGTGCGCCAAGTGTCCCAATCATTCGGGGCAGCAGGCTACCAACAAAGTCACTTAAGATCCCTAAGAGCAAAAAACTACTAAACTTTGATGGAGCAGTTCTTAGAATTCGTGGCAGCTGGGAATGTTTCATTTGGACCTACAGGTGTACATGGGGTCTATCCACAATAACCTCTCTCTATTTTGGTAAACTCTAATCCATTTGACCGTGTCGAAATCAAATGCATTCTTGCAAAATGCTTCAGTTTCATGTAGTGGAAATGTGCTAGGAGTGACATTTTGCATTCCACATCTTGTGGGGCCAGACCAACTATGCCAATGCATCAGGATGGGCAGGTAAATGCTAGGGGAGGTCTTGTTTCATGCGCCAAGTGTCACAGTCATTCGGGACAATAGGCTACCGATAACACCACTTAAGATCCCTAAGAGCAAAAATCTACCAAACTTTGACAGAACAGTTCTCAGAATTTGAGGCTGATGGGAATGTTTCGTTGGGACCTAAAGGTGTAAGTGGGGTTTGTCCACAATAACCTCTCTTGGTTTTAGTCAAATCCAATCCAATTGACCATGTCGAAATCAATTGCATTCTTGCAAAATGCTTCAGTTTTATGCAATGGAAAGGTGCTAGGAGCGACATTTTGTATTCCATAGTTCGTGGGGCCAAACTGACAGTGCCAACGCATCAGAGTGGGTGGGTAAATGCTAAGGGAGGTCTCATTTCATGTGCCTCGTAGTCATTCTGGTGATATCTGGATCTCAAGTCTATCTTGGAGAAGTAACAGGCCCCGTGCAACTCATCTAACGGCTCATCAATGTGGCAAATAGGGTACCTGTTCTTAATGGTCTTCTTGTTTAACTCTATGTAATCAATGTACATTCTGAGAGTTCCATCTTTCTTTTTCACCAAGACCACTGATGATGTAAATGGGCTTTTTCTAGGCCTTATGTGACCCATCTCGAGAAGCTCTTTGATAGCCTTCTCGATTTCATCCTTGTACCTCTTCGGGTGCCTATATGGTGTAGTAATCACCAATTTAGCAACCTCCTCCAACTCAATCACGTGCTCAATATCCCTATCTAGAGGTTTACCTGGTGGAATGTCACTAAACACTTTGGTGTGTTTAGTCAAGAGAGCTTGTATGTCAGGTGGATACTCCCATTTTTGCTATTCTGTTATTGCCAGCATCACCATCACCTCTGCTGCCCATTGCACCTGATCATGGTGAATCAATCTCTCCATTCACTTGAGAGAAACCACTCTCAACCCACCATCTGAAATACCCCTGAGCAAATGCCAAACTCCGTTCACCTCAAACTTCATCTCCATGGTCCTTAAGTTGAGTGTGAACTCTCCAATATCATGCAACCATTTCATACCTAACGCAACATCCACATCCCCCATGCTGACTACATAAAAGTTTGATTGGCAAGTATAGTTATTCAGCTAGATGGCTAAATTGGGTATCCTCCTAGTACAGGTGAGTACAAATCCATCAGCTACCCTCACCTTAAATCCCTCAAACTCTTCAGTTTTCAGCCCTCTCTTCACAACCAATCCCACATCTATGAAGTTATGAGTGGCACCTATGTCAAGTAATGTAATGCATTGTTGTCCACCTAGTACTCCTCTTATCTTGAAAGATCCCTCTCTTTGAGTAATCAAGAGATGTGCTGTTAGTAGGGCAGTCTCCTCTTCCTTATCTGATGTCTCAAATGCACGATCTATCCCTAAGTCATTATCTTCTAATTGCTACTCCGAATGATGATCGGACTCCACAAACTCATCTGTTGAAAAGTATTCTGGCTGCTTTTCTTTTCCCTGGGCAACACACTGGTGCTTAGGATCCCAAGGCTCTTGACAGTGAAAACATAGCTTCTTCCTCTTGAGGTCATTCAACTGGTCCTTATCCAACCTAGAAGAATTCTTGTGCTGCTGTCCAGAATCTTTCTGGAAGGGTCTTTTGTCCTTCTCCTTATCTCTCCTATGTTAGAACCCATTAGACTAAAACTTACTCTTGTAGGAGGAATATTCCATGTCCTTAGCCTTTTTGATGGCTTCCTATAAAGTAGGTGGATTAAACCCCTTGATCCAACCCCTTAAAGGCTCAACTAGACCATCAACGAAGAGAACAATGAGCCTACGCTCAAAAATATCTGTGACCTTAACTGACAATCTCTGGAAGTCAGAGATATATGCATATACTCCACCATATTGTCTAAGCTGCGCTAGCTCCTTAAAGTGCAACTCAGGATCTCCCTTGTTGAATCTGTTAATCAATCTCTCTGTAAACTCTGCATAAGAGACAATCTGATCATGGCCCAGTGTAACTAATCCTTGATACCACCACTCATGCGCCTCACTGTCTAAATGCAAAGTTGCATATTCTATGGCATCCCGTTTAGTAGAAGGATTAAGGTGTAAATATGTATCCACCTTCTAGACCCATACCCTAGCTAATGTCTTCCCTGATCTATCAAAATTAGGAATGCTCATCTTTCCTTTCTTCTTCTGGAGGTCCTGGTTATGTGGTCTTACTCCTATATCACCTTGTGGCTTATTGCATTCCCTGAATGTCAAATAGGCTTGGAAAGGCATATCAGTATGGAACCCAATATCCATCGCTCTCCAATGCCACCAATACTATGCATGTTGAGCTGTATCATTTGGTTCAGGTACTCTCTCAAGTGGGTTATCCTCTCATAAGAACTAAGGCATTAATGGCCTCGTGCTGGTAGAACTTGTAAATGTACACTGCGTGGTAGCTCTATCATTCACCGAATGTTCACCATTGTTGCCATTATTTTGATTATTATCATTGTTACCCCCTGCATTATGTTCAACTCCTCCATTATTATTTCTATTATTTGCATTGTTACCAGGTATCAATTAGACTAAAATTTGTGTCAACTCTGTTTGAGATCTATCCATCCTTTTGAGCATCTCTCGCTGTCCTCTCGCCAAATCATTAATAGCATGTAACATTATATTTGCATCTATCCTATCATCACTAAATGGCTCTCTGTTTGACCTACCCTCTCTATCTCCCATGCTTTCTGCATAATTTTTCTCTGCACCGAAAGATGGTACTGGCTGCTCCTCGTGTTCTGAAGGCTCACTATAAAGGACTAAAGTTTGTTCTTTTGGTTCTGAAGGCCACTCTTCCCACTGTTCTTGTTTAGCTTCCCTTCTACGAAATCTTTCCAAATATCTCTGTTCTCTGGCACTAACTCTCATAGATTTTTACACCAAATTACTGTTCGGGAATCAAAACTAACATGCAACTGAAGAACACCAACATGCAACTGTAGATATGTATTTCACAGGTTGGCAGGAAAACCAACTTTGATACCACTGTAATGTGTCATACCTATTTGTATAATTTTTAAAGATCTTTTGATGCGTTATTTTAATTTTTAGAAGTGTTCTTTTAGACTAGATAGAAGATGCAGAAGGAGTTTTCAGTTTTCCTACAGATCTGTGTTGTCGGAGCATACAATATATAGCATAAAAATGAAACCCAGAAAAGATACAACATATATTAAGAAACTAACTGATACCCAGATCATAAATAGGCCAAAAATATGAATTACTATAACATACCCATGTTTAGATTTGTAACTTGGTACATAAGATGAGGCTGAACCAGCAACTGGGTATAGCCAGAATCATTCCAAAATCATCAATACATGAAAGAAATGTCATACAAATGGTTTCAACAACAATATATGTCTTGAATGTGTCACATCATGAAGAATATTAGCTACCCACAATGAGAAATAGGGTTTTAAACCCCAAATGTCACTCTTGGGCATGTACGACTATGGATGAAAGGACAACAACAACAAATGCACACCATAAACCCTCTGTAACTTGCTAGAAACTCACTGCACACTTGAATAGAAGCTAGGCAACCAGGGATGAATGTTAAAAACACTTAGAAACCCTTATTAGAAGCCCCCACAAATGGTAAGGCTTGCCTAGGTAGTACGACCAGCAGCTGCAAGGAATAACAATCCCAAACTCTCACAATCTGCCCCCACACAATTAGAAATTCTGACCTCCAAATCTGTATGTAAAGAACAACAATAAATTTGTAAGATTATAGCACTAAACTCTTCAGACTCTCATCATATGAACTCCATTGAAGCACATTTGTGAACACTGAATGCATTCACCTCAAATGGCACCTTTGGGTGATCTTCCACACCTGTAGAATGCCATTACTTAGGGAGGTTTTTGTCTCCAAAAGCCTCTGGTTTGAATCCTCAAACCCTTCTCAAGAACAAACCCTAGCAGAGCTCAATAAGAGAAATATCATAAAGATAGCATGCCAAATGAACTCTTCTTTTCATCTTTTAATTCTCTCCTCAAGATGGGCGTTGGGATTAGTGAGGACATTTTATAATTTTAAATTCATTTTAATCCCCCTAGGGCTAGGCGCCCATATCCACCTTAAGTGACCTTTTAATATTTGTCTTTTTTCCTAAGTCATTGCTTAATATTTATAAGGTCCCTTTATATAAAATATTATAACTTTCAAACTTTAAAATGAATGCCAAGACAGTGTCAAAATGCAATGATCTATAGCTCGTCGGAAAGCCCTCAATGAGATGAATCCAATCCCACTCCAAAAATCTTGATCCAACACCAAACCTAAACTTAATAAAAATAGTAAGTAATGGCCAAGAGCAAACAGAGCCAACTCAGAGTCTACCAACTAGATCCACTAACCTCGAACCACAACTCCATCACCGACAAACACCTCCATGGCCAAACTAGCTACAGTCCCCTAACCAAACTTCTAGTCCACGAGAACCAAATGATGGACTAACCATATATCAAGAAGGGGACATTACATCTAGGGGAGGTCTCATTTCATGAGTCAAGTGTCCCAGTCGTTTAGGGCAATAGGCTACCGACAAAGTCACTTAAGATCTTAAGAGCAAAAAACTGTCAAACTTTGATGGAGTAGTTCTCAGAAGTTGTGGAAGATAGGAATGTTCCATTTGGACCTACAAGTGCATGTGGGGTCTATCCACAATAATTTCTCTCAGTTTTGATAAACTCCAATCTGTTTGATTGTGCTGAAATCAAATGCATTCTCATAAAATGCTTCAGTTTCATGCAGTGGAAAGGTGCTAGGAGTGACAGTTTGCATTCCATAGCTCAAGGGGCCAAACTGACTACTCCAACGTGTCGGGGTGGGTGGGTAAATGCTAGGGGAGGTCTCGTTTCATGCGCTAAGTGTGTCAGTCATTCAGGACAGCAGGCTACTGACAAAGTCACTTAAGATCCTAAGAGCAAAAAATTGCTAAACTTTGATGGAGCAGTTCTCGGAAGTCATGGCAGTTGGGAATGTTCCATTTGGACCTACAGTTGCACGTGGGTTCCATCCAAAATAACCTCTCTCTATTTTGATCAACTCCAATCTGTTTGACCGTGTCAAAATCAAATGCATTCTTACAAATTTCTTCAGTTTCATACAACACAACCTTGCCAGGAGCCATATTTTTCATTTTTCTAGTCATGGCGCCAAACTGGCTGCACCAACATGTCGAGGTGGGTGGGTAAATGGTAGGGAGGTCTCGTTTCATGCGCCAAGTGTCTCAGTCGTTCTGAGCTGCAAGCTACCAACAAACTTGAAAGGTACTAGTCCAGTGAAATTTTGCATTCCACAAGTTGTGGGGTTGAACCAATTATGCCAACACATCGGGATGGGTGGGTAAATGCTAGGGGAGGTCTCTTTTTCATGCACCAAGTGTCTCAATTGTTTTGGGCTGCAAGCTACCAACAAAGTCAGAAGGTGCTAGGAATGAGATTTTGCATTCCACAGCTCGTGGGGCCAAATAGATTGTGCCAATGTATCAGGGTGGGTGGGTAAATGCTAAGGGAGGTCATGTTTTGTGCACCAAGTGTCCTAGTTGTTTGGGGGCAGTAGGCTATCGGCAAAGTCACTTAATATCCTTAAGAGCAAAAAACTACCAAACTTTGATGAAGCAGTTCTAGGAATTCATGGAAGATGAAAATGTTTCGTTTGGACCTACATGTGCATGTGGGGTCCATCCACAATAACCTCTCTCAGTTTTGGTCAATTCTAGTCCATTTGATCGTGCCGAAATCAAATGCAATCTTGCAAAATGCTCTAGTTTCATGCAATGGAAAGGTGCTAGGAGATTTTTTTTGCATTCCATAGCTCGTGGTACCGAACCAACTACGCCAATGCATCAAGGTGGGTGGGTAAATGTTAGGGGATATCTCAGTTCATGCGCTAAGTGTCTCAGTCATTTGGGGTAGTAGGCTACTGACAAAGTCATTTAAGAAGCTAAGAGTAAAAAATTGCCAAACTTTGACAGAGTAGTTCTTAGAATTCATGGTATCTGGGAATGTTTCATTTAGAACTACAGGTGCATGTGGGGTCCGTCCACAATAACCTCTCTTAGTTTTGGTCAACTCCAATTCATTTGACCATACTGAAATCAAATGTATTCTTGCAAAACACTTCAGCTTCATGCAACACAACCTTTCCAGGTGCTATATTTTTCATTCTACTCATCGTGGGGCCAAACCGACCGTGCCAAGTGTCAAGGTGGGTAGGAAAATGCTAGGGGAGGCCTTGTTTCATGTGTTGGTATCTTACAACCTGAAACGACTGGGACACTTGGCACATGAAACGAGACCTCCCCTAGCATTTACCCACCCACTCTGATGCGTTGGCATAGTCAGTTCGGCCCCACGACCTATGGAATGCAAAATTTCACTCCTAGCACCTTTCAACTTTGCTGGTAGCTTTCTCCCCTAGAATTTACACACCCACTCTGATGTGTTGGCACAATCAGTCTGGTCCCATGATTTGTGGAATGCAAAATTTCACTCCTAGCACCTTTCATCTTTTCTAGTAGCTTGCAACTTGAAATGATTGAGACATTGGGAGCATGAAACGAGACCTCCCCTAGTATTTACCCACCTTCCTGACATGTTGGCATAGTTGGTTTGGCCCCACAACCTGTAGAATGCAAAATTTCAATCCTAGCACCTTTCGACTTTGCTGGTAGCTTGCAACCTGAAATGACTGAGACACTTGGCACATGAAATGAGACCTCCCCTAGAATTTACCCACCCACCTCGACGTGTTAGTGCATTTGGTTTAACCCCACAACCCATGGAATACAAAATTTCACTCCTAGAACCTTTTGACTTTGCTGGTAGCTTGCAACCTTGGAATGACTGAGACACTTGGTGCATGAAATAGACCTCCCCTAGCACTTACCTACCCACACCGAAGCATTAGCAAAGTTGGTTTGGCCCCACAACTTGTGGAATGCAAAATTTCACTTCTAGCACCTTTCGACTTTGTTGGTAGCTTGTATCCTGGAACAACTGAGACACTTGGCACGTGAAATGAGACCTCTCCTAGCATTTACCCACCCACTCTGATGTGTTGGCGTAGTCGGTTTGGCCCCACGACCTGTGGAATGAAAAATCTCACTCCTAGCACCTTTCAACTTTGCTGGTAGCTTGCAACCTAGAATGACTGAGACACTTGGCACACAAAATGAGACCTCCCCTAGCATTTACCCACCCACCTGATGTGTTGGCGCAGTAGGTTCAATCCCATGACCTGTGGAATGTAGAATGTCACTCCTAGCACATTTCCACTACATGAAACTGAAGCATTTTGCAAGAATGTATTTGATTTCAGCATGGTTAAATGGATTGGAATTGACCAAAACTAAGAGAGGTTATTATGGATGGACCCAATGTGCACCTATAGGTCTAAATAAACATTCGTCGCTGCCATGAATTCTAAGAATTGCTCTGTTAAAGTTTGGCAGGTTTTTGCTCTTAGGGATCTTAAGTGACTTTGTTGGTAGCTTCCTACCCTGAACAACTGCTACACTTGTCGCATGAAATGAGACCTCCCCCCACCCACCCCGATGCATTGGCGCAGTCAGTTTGGCCCCACGACTAGCAGAATTAAAAATATGGCTCATGGTAAGGTTGTGCTATATGAAAATGCAACATTTTACAAGAATGCATTTGATTTAGACATGGTAAAATGGGTTGGAGTTGACCAAAGCTGAGAGAGGTTATTGTGGATGGATCCCATGTGCACTTGTAGGTCTAAACAAAACAATCCCAGCTACCATGAATTCTTAGAACTGCTCCATCAAAGTTTGACAGTTTTTTGCTCTTAGGATCTTAAGTGACTTTGTCGGTAGCCTACTATCCTAAATGACTGGGACACTTGGTGCACAAAAAGAGACCTCCCCTAGCCTTTACCCACCCACCATAATGTGTTGACATTGTTGGTTTGGCCCCACGAGCTATGGAATGCAAAATCTCACTCTTAACACCTTTCCACTACATGAGACTGAAGCATTTTGGAATAATGAGTTCTTTGCCACCATAGGCAAACAAAATTGATTTTAAAAAAACTGAGGTAGATATTTGTAGGTGGAATTGACATCCACATGTACATGCAAATAATATGTTCCTAGGTGTCATGGTTTGACGGAACAACTAGTCCAAAGTTTGACACCTTTTATGTCTTAGGGTTCTTAAGAGACCGTCTCTATCCAATGTAGTTGAGAATGACCAGGAGGCTTCTCCACCAAAAAGATATCTCCCCTAGCATTTGTCCACCTACTCAGATTCGTTGGCACCATCCGTTTAGCCCCAGGAGATGCCAAATTTAAAAATTTAGTCCTAATACCTTTCTAGTAGATGAAATTCTGTACTATAAAGGTGTTCTCACTTGATCCAATGTGTTGTAGGGATGTTGAATGGCACAAGACAACTGAGAGGGGGGGTGAATTAGTTGTATCAAAAACTTTAACTTCTTTAAACCACAATTAACTTCACAACCACTTAACTTATTCTGTTATGAGCATTAAACATGAATAGCAGAATCAAAACATGAACACATCAACACCACATACACATGAACACCAAAATTTTATTTGGAAAACCCTAAACAGGGAAAAACCATGGTGAGTGTTATCTCACAATATAAATTTAGTAATAATACTGAATATCAAATGGTGGCTCACTGCCAAAGGGCTCACTACTCAAAAGGATGGCTCACTACCAAGGGTGGCTCATTGCCAAGGGTTGAACTGATTAAGTAGCATCTACACCATGCCTGAGTTCAGTTCTATTGAAGTGCAATAAACTACTCTGCTCTACTCTACTTTTTTTACTTCATACTTATCTTCCCATCTTCACTCACTCACACTCAAACATGTATTTATACAATTCATCAACCTTGGAATGTACATCAAGGTTGGCATTACAATCATCAACCATTGGAACAATCTCCAAGGTCGGCATACATACATAGGTCGGCATACATACATACATCAAATTAGGACTAGACCTAAACAAACATGCGGACTAAATGAATAAAGGAGGAACACTTTATGCCTTAGCATGGATTCAATTACATCTTCACACACTACCACATGCTTCTACAATTCAAGAGATTTATCTGTAAAGAGTGTTAATCATCCAGGTCGGCCAGATAGGTGCGATCACCAAGAACACTTGAACACATGCTTCCAAGATATTCATTGCAGCTTGCGGATCAAGCACATGCCTTCAATGCATTCAAGGGACATCTATGAACATCATGGAATCATTAGAAACTAGAAAATCCAACTGCAACAGATCTCAACTTATTTCACTTGAAGATGGATCACAGACTGTTCTCAATTAGACACTGTCAAACTCTGCTAATTAGAAACTTGTTTTCTGGAGCTTAAATCACATATCCTTTGGAATGAAGATGACTAAGGATTTTATAAGCTTAAGTCCAGAACCAAAAAACCAAACTCCAATCTATGGAGAAATGTGGAGAAAAACACTTTCTCCCTGTAAGTCAGCAAACCTTGCCGGGCACAGTCTTCATACTAGTGAATAGAACTTTTTCTATACAGTGATCCGGACCACCAAATTCTAGATTTAGCATCTTCCAACACTTATCTAAATCATATCCAAAGCTCATACTCTGGTCTTCAACATAGGAAATATGCGGAGCAAAATACTCAGACAGTGTTCTTCAATTATTCGACAAACAACAATGTTAGAAGATATAGTTGACACAAATGACAACACAAATATGTTGACATCAATGACAACACAAATTAGCACGTATTTGTAACAAGGGAATCAATTAAGGTTGCCCTTACCACTACTATCAATTGTTAGCACCAAATGTGAAGAAAAAATGAGGGTTTATCATTAAAACTCATAGTAACATCATTAAAACTCATTATGAAATAGTAACTAAAGGACATATCATCGTGAAATAATCATGAAAACCTACCTTACTTTCCTTCCAAAGACAACTTTATAAGGATTATGCCTACCTCGATCATACTCAAATCTTGCATGCAAATGTAATTGCACTATTTAGCTAAAATGAGTACACGAATGAACTCTATAATGAAACGAAGCTAATCAACTAGGACCAAGGAGCACATATAAGAAGGTAAGATAGGTGTCAAAAATATAGAAGCTAAAATGAGGATAACAAAGAAAAATAACATACCTTTCTATCATTCCACTAAGTCAATCTAATGAACCATTTGGGTCTGCTCTACTGTTTATTGTGTCAAGTATTGCCTTGTAATCAGACTCACAAACCTTCCACAAGGTCATGTTCAATGGTCTACCCCCATATTTGATCAAATGAATATTTTATGCCACAATAAGGTTAGAATAATGAAGAATCTTCCTATGTGTGTCAAATTCCATGAACAACCACACATCAGACTTCTTCACTAGGTACCTTCTAAGACATGTTTCAATAACAACCATTGATCTTGTAGGGTACTTGATGTTTTTTCCATCTATAATAGGGGAATCTAATTTCTTTTTTGCCTCAACACAATGACAAATAATAATCTATTCCTTCTTCATTGTCTTCATCTGTAATAACTACATAAACATGCCCTGTATTGATATGTGCATTCAGTTAGATGAATATAGTCAACAATACAAAGAAAACTACAAAATAAGATGGAATATTGAATTTTATTAAATTTAAATGCTGATAATACTTGGTTGAACTAGATCTGAAACATGGTCAAAGTCAACTGATGATTCAATCTCTGTAAGTTGTAGTGTTGCCGGGAGTCGATACGTGTCAATCAGGCTTAGGCTTCCTATAGACCATTCATTGACCCACTCCTTTAACTCACAATCATTCAAAGCTTGATCTATACATGAAAAACAAAAGTGTAGCATCCGTTGGGTATGAATACTCCATGAACTTGCATTAGAGCTTCTAAAATAGTGTATCTCACTCGATCCTATCAATGTATAACAATCCTCATATTTTGCAATGTTAGTATCATCAACCAACCAAATATATCTACGAATTGTAGACTTACGTTCATTACCTAGACCCATTGTAGTGTTACACCATTCGACAATAGATCTCACATTTGCCAACTTTGCATAGTCTTTGTACTTCAACTCTTCTCGTGCTAATGCTCTTTTGATACATTCTCCTACACCATCATAGTCCCCCTTTCCATGCTCAGCCTCACAAAAATTCCACATATGTTGAACACCGTTCATCCTATGCATCCTACTCAACCAATAGAACATCTGCGAGTTCTTGAATTGTGATGCACAATTATCTGACCATATGATATGCTGATCAAATGATATACTCCTGCTAGCCAAATCACGGTAGAACATATAAAAGCAACCTTGTATGAACTCTGTAGAATGTGTGTGATCATCAATGATATAAAAATGATACTCCCTCAAGATATTCTTGTCATCCTCTGTACTATCATCTGCATGAATGAATGCTATATGCACAAATATAGCAACCTGTATAGAGTTGTAATACTGCAATTGCACCTCATTCTGTGGCTGTAGTGTGTAGTTCTCTGCAAAGTCAACAACCAAAATGATGGTACCAAGTGGAAACATGTCCTTGGATAACTTGAATTGAAAGTCCAACTATCGAGATCTATGGGTATGCCTTGCATACTCATAAAATATATTCTCTAAAAAAATAGAGATAAACCGATACACTGGAATCTTTTCAATGACCAATTCACACCTTTTTGCTTCTTTGCCATCTTTTAGGCTATATGCCACTATCTTATATTTGCCAAAACTTACTCATTCATTCCCAATTGCATGTGTGTTCTCCATATGTTCACAAATTAGCAAATATTGCAATCCACCACAATGGTCACACATGCCATCCAAGCATAAGTTCTTGTAGAATAATTGACCATCCACTCTTTGACATAAAATGCTCGATATGAAATCTCTTGAATATCTAGGTGGATGCTTTATGTTACACTCCTACAAAACATCCTTAGTATGCAAATCTACACATATATATCTATAAACATCACAATGATTAGAAAACTCAATGTGTACTCTACAACAACAAGTTATGCGCGTGTGATTTATTTTGACATAAAAAAGCTTTGTCATTTCAAAATACCTTTGACTAATTTTGATTTGAGGATACATCTCTTGAAATTTCTTGAAGAATTATGTTTGAGTCACATCCAAAAAATGCTTTGGATGTGGATCACGGTTTCGACAACCAATTCTCATTCTTACATCTCTTGTATTAGGAGATACCCTTGTGTTGTTTTTCCAAAATTATTCAATGAGGGATCTCAAGGCTTCAACAATAGCTTTATATTTCCATGGGAGTCTCCTAGAGAATGCCCACAGGGTAAGTGTACAAAGATGAGGGACCAAAATGGGGTCTTAAGATGCCACTTTTTTTTTTCTCAAATCAGAAACATTGATGTTGGATGAGAAATTGAAGATAGCTACACTCAAAATTTGAAGATGGAACAAAAACAAGAGTCATAGTGCTCCGAATCTAGTTTCTAAACTACTAATTTTTTCCAAAAATGGTTGAGATTAAGGGGTTCAAAAAGGGGGAGCACACAAATTGGTCCTGTTTTTCTCAAAAAAACATAACATAGTGTCTGGTGTGCTCCCCCTAAAATGTTAACTTTTTTTTAGTATTTCAATAATCACTCTAATGAGAAATTAGCTAACACCATGTAGTTTACCCTTATTTTTCTGATAATTTTTTCATGAATAATTGATTTTTTAGTAATTTTAAAAGTGGACACATCCTGAAAAATAGAAATTTGAGTGTGCTCCCCCCTAAAATGTTTGAAAACTAATTGAAAATCAATTTTTTTAATACGCGTAGAATGGAGTCTAGTTTCTAAAAATGTAACTTATTTCAAATTTCAATGAATGGTTAAAAAACAAAGTCAAAAATACTAGACATTGGTTTTTGAAAAAAAATGGACACACTAACAAAAGAAATTCAAGATGAAACCCTTAACGTACTCAAAATGTGAAAAAAATTATATGGTTAGATGGCTAACAACGAGATTAAGATTATGGTGGTATTTTTTTTGAGTTTTCATCGAAATAAGTGCAAACCTGATAGGAAGCACACTCCAGATTATGTGGTTTTTGGTACAATATGGAAAAACACATCTTTGGACGTCCTAAACACAGTCCAAGACTTTGGGTTGGAAGCCCAAGATAAATCCAAGCCTTAGGCTTGGAAATAACCAAGGCAACGCATAACACAAGCGTGTTTTGCAAAAACAAAACTCTCTCTCTCTAAGAGGCAGAGAGATAGGGAGATAGGGAGAAAGTGATATACATGGAGACTCTCTCTCTCTAAGAGGTAGAGAGATAAGGAGATAGGGAGAAAGTGATATATAGGGTCTCTCTCTCTCTCTGAGAGGCAGAGAGAGGTATGGAGAAAGGGAGAAAGTGATATACAAGAACTCTCTTGCTCCCTCTCCCTCTCCCTCTCCCTCTCTTTGAGAGGCAAAGAGATATAGGGAGATAGGGAGAAAGTGATATACAGGGAGAGAGAGATAGAAAGAGAGTCATAGTTTTCTTTTTCCCATTTCCTTCATCAATAAGGGAGAGATAGGGAAATAGAGGAATGATAGGGGAGAAGGAGGTAAGAGATATGGAGATAGTGAGAGATAGATAGGTATAGAGAGAGGAGATAGATAAAAAGAGATAGAAGATAAAGAGGGGAGAGATAGGGTGACAGAGAGCGAGTGAGATGTCTAGAGAGATAGGGAGATAGAGGTTTTGGGTTGCTCAGGTTTAGGGTTTAGGGGTTAGTGGTTATGATTTAGGGGCATTATTTAGGGTTTAGGGGTTTAGAGAGAGAGAGACTGCTTTTGACATGCAACCCTAAACCCTTAACCCAAGCAACCCTAAACTCCTAAACCCTAAATAATGCCCCTAAACCCTACAACTGAGAAACCCTAAGCCTCTAAACCCTAAATAATTCCCCTAAACCCAAGAAACCCTGAATCTCTATCTCTCTATCTTTGTAATCCCTCTACCTCTAAATCTCTTTCCCTAAACTTGAGCAACCCTAAACTTATAAACCCTAAATAATGCCCCAAAACCCAAAACCTAAGAAACCCTAAACATCTCTCTCTCTCTCTCCAGATAGAGAGTGAGGGACATGCCCAGAGACATAGGGAGAAAGACTGAGATGTAGAGGGATGATAGAGATAGGGAGATAGGGGAGAGATAGGGAGATAGAGGTTTAGGGTTTCTTGGGTTTAGGGTTTAGGTGTTTGGGGTTTGGTGTTTGGGGGTTTAGGGTTGCTCAAGTTTAGGGCTTAATGTTTAGAACTTAGGGTAATTATTTAGGTGTTAAGGTTTGGAGGTTTAGGTTTTAGGGAGAGAGGATTGATAGGGAGATATAGAGGACACTGAGAGGAGAGATAGGGAGATAGAGAGTGATGGACATGGCTAGAGATATAGGTAGAGAGATTGAGAGGTAGCAGGATGATAGAGATAGGGATATCAAAGAGAGATAGGGAGATAAAGGTTTAGGGTTGCTTGAGTTTAGGGGTTGCGAGAGAGAGAGAGACTTGTGTTTAGGGTTTCTCAGGTTTAGGGTTTAGGGGCATTATTGAGAGATTTAGAGGTAGAGCGATGATAAATATAGAGAGATATAGATTTAGGGTTTCTTGGGTTTAGGGTTTAGAGGCTTAGGGTTGTTTGAGTTTAGGGTTTAGGGGCATTATTTAGGATTTAGGGGTTTAGGGTTGCATGTCAAAAGCAGTCTCTCTCTCTCTAAACCCCCAAACCCTAAATAATGCCCCTAAATCATAACCCCTAACCCCTAAAACTCTATCTCCCTATCTCTCTAGACATCTCACTCACTCTCTATCACCCTATCTCTCCCTAACTGTCTCCTCTCTCTTTCTACCTATCTATCTCTCACCATCTCCATATCTCTTACCTTCTCCCCTATCATTCCTCTATTTCCCTATCTCTCCCTCTCCCTTATCGATGAAGGAAATGGAAAAAAGAAAACTCTCTCTATTCCCCCTATATATCACTTTCTCCCTATCTCTCTATCTGTCTCTTTCCAACTCAGAGAGAGAGAGAAAGAGATAGAGAGAGATGTGTTTATGGTCTCTCTCTTTCCCTCCCTGTCTCTCTCGCTCTCTCTCTCTCTCTCTCTCACTCCCTCCATGGGTGATTCAAACTCCAATGCAAGAGAGAGAGAGAGAGCAGGATAGTCAAACTCCAATGCGAGAAAGTGCGAGAGAGAGAGAGAGAGGGAGAGAGAGAGTTTTGCTTTTGCAAAACACGATCACGTTATAGGCTCGATAATATCAAGCCATAACATGAGCACGTTATAACGTGCTCATGTTATAACTTGTATGGGACCAAAAAGTCATGTGGCAACTTTTTGGTCCCTCATCTTTGTGCATATACCCCACAATTCATTGGTATTTGGATCCTCAACTCTTTCACGTATTTCAACAGCTCTCATTAGAGTTTTTCTACTTATTTTCAATGCTTCACTTATCTTTCTAATGAGGCGAGCTTTCTTTGTTTGATGGCTTACTATTATCAATGTAATGACACATCTTGTGACATTACTATCCTTGGTGCATGAGGTGGAACCCACACTTTCATATGCACTCATTAGATTAAGCCAAGAATATTCATAATGGGCCTAAATTTTAGATTTCTCATCAATTCAACAAATAGTTGACATCTTCTAGTTTCATTTAAGTTCTCAAAGAATGATTTCCATATCTTATTGTCATATCTTTAGCAATTATTCTTGGGAATCTTATCTTGCATGGGCTTCAAAACATTCTCATCAATATCAATTAGAAATTTAGGCTTTCTATGCAAAATTCTAGGAGGCATTTTCAATAGTAAAGTTGACACAGTATTAGGAATTTCTTCAATATTTACTTGAGATGGGATAGATGGTGTACCTTTAATTGGAGATGGAAAAGATGAAAAGTCTTGAATTTGAGATGGAGACTATGTTGTACATTCAACAGGACATGTGAATGATGGCATGCCTCCAACTTGAGAAGAGAATGAAGATGTGCCTCCAACTTGAGAAGAGAATGAAGATGTATCTTCAACTGGACCTATGAAAGATGGAGTACCTCTAATTTGAGAAGAGAATGATGGTGTACCTTCAACTTGACCTATGAAAGATGGAGTGCCTCCAACTTCGAGATTCAATTTCCTCATTGAATGGAGGTTTTGCATTCATTTCCTTTGTGTCGTCAATTCCATATCTCTCTTAGCTTGACTAGATGATTCATGTTCCTCTTGAATTTGTGGCATGTCTTCTTCTATGGTTGACAATTTACTACTTTCATGAAGTAGCCTCATTCTTTCTCTTTTCTTTTCATTCTTAGCTTCACGCTCTTCTAGAGTTAGTCTTTGCTCATTTCCTCAGCATGATGTTGATTTCTATATGCATCATGAATAAGACATAGATAAATTAGTCCATCTTGGTACAATAGAGTAAAGTAATCTCATACACAAATCTCAAAATATAATCATATAATTAAAGTGAACAAATAATTATAAATCTAAAAATTTGTAGTTTCCTAGGGTGGTCCAATCCACATGTCATATACTAGCAATATTTTACAAATCAAGATTAAGCTAGGATAACATTCAAATTACAAGGCAAGATGACATATATCATACCCGTCTTGTACTTCATGGAGTAACTAACATTCATCGTTCAAATGATATTTTAGAACGTATCATAGCAATGCAAAGGAACTCTTCCAACACTTACAATGTCTTTTAGCTCTCTCTATATATAGAAATCAACTTTTCCATACTAAGTTTTTAGCATTGCATTAATGGCCAAGATATGTTCAACATTGACAAATGGTGGTAGGCATAATCTCTAGGTTAATTTCACATTTTCTTAACATATTTTCTCAAAAAAATTTCTTGATTTTGTCTTAGGTTCTCTTTTAGTACTTTCTTCCTCTATCATATTTTTGTTAAAATAGTGTATGTAGAGAAACCTCCTACTAGCTAGCAAAAAATTGAGATAAACAAAAAATGAAACACAAATTTTAATCAAGATCAATGAAATATCTGGAAACATGACAAGTTAGATTAAAGATGCAACATATTCATTCCTATTTAGGACAAATCCATTCTCTAATCCCTCTCCCATTCCTAGTCAAATTGGTTGTGAAATTATAATCAAGTATCAAATTTAGTTTCTTTTTGCAGCTTCACCGAATTTGGTGTCCTTTTGATCTTGAATGGTACTTCATGATGCATGACTCTTTCATTAAATCATGAAAAGACTATGTACCCACCAATATCGATATTGTATCTTCCTTAAGTATCTAATAACTCCTTGACAAGTCACTATCTATTCAATACAACCTCATTGTGATTATAATTGTCCTAATAACTATGCCAATGACATGTATGGTTATCTTTTAGTTAATGACAATCTTCCCTACCATATGAATATCCTTTCAAGACCACCTAGATATGTTTATATAGTATCATGGATATATTTTTGCATGGATTTGAGATTAATTAACTTATCATTTAGTCTTAATTTCCACCTTGTGTATTAGTTTCTATTCTACCCATGGGTGAGAGGTCATAACTATTCCTAGGGTTGCATGATAGCTATTGCAGTATAATTTAGTCTTTAGGCTGATATGATAGTTCTTCCAGGTGAGTATTGTCAAGTGACAATCCTTAGATTGATTTTACCATGATGATAATTCATTGACTAACATGATTTCCCTTAGTATCCTTCTAATTGTTTAGGTTAGTGTTTGAATTAGGATAACAACAACATGTGATTGCACATCTACTCCACAGTGAAAGTGTTTTGATGGCCTTGCTCTAGTTTAGGATTATCCTTGAATGTTGATAAGACTCCATAAATATATACCAATAATATCTTGATGATTTCCTTCCCATGGTGATATGGCTTGTTGTCATAGATTGTTATCTCAAATAAATATAAATTTTCACTTTCTCATGATAATTTAACTTGTCAAAATGGTAATCCTCTCACTTCCCTCACAACTGTCCTATAACGTGAGATTTCATGCTTTAACATAATCATAAAGTGAAGTAAATGAATACATAAAGAACATACCTTACATTTTGAGATTTGAGTTGCCCAATCCTCTAAAATTTGGCTTCAAAATCCTCAAAAATTTGATCTTTTTGGCAAGTTCCTCAAAAATTAGTGAAAATTAAGAAAAAAACAAACACATATCATCAAATTCAATCTAAATACATGAAAATTAGCATTGAAACAATATGAAACATGGAACTATTAGTTTAAATAATCAAATTATGTCTAAAAACATCTAATTTACTTCTTCTATGTTGAAAAATCAAAAAAAGGTGGTGGATTAAGCAAACAGTGATTGTCAAAATGTCAACACCATAAAAAAGTATTTTGTTGCCGATTGTGCATGAAAAGTCGGGAATAACAGAGCATGTGGGACTAAATCATGGATCCCACATTCTTTTTGTCCATTGCACATTTTGTTAAGCATGGAAAGTTTAAGAGCTTTCATGCATGGAAAGTCTTAAGTGTTGTCATGCATAGAAAGTTATAAATGTTTTAAGTGCATGGAAAGTGGGGAGGGAGGTACAGAGGTGAGAGAGAGAGAGAGTAGGAGATATAGAGGGGAGGGAGAGGGTAGGACGCAAAGAGGGGAGAGAGATAGAGATACATGAGACAAGGTAAAGAGGGGAGGGAGAGAGATAAAGATAGAGAGACTGCTTTTGAAATGCAACCCTAAACCCTAAATAATGCCCCTAAACCCTAAACCTAAGCAACCCTAAACATCTAAACCCTAAATAATGCCTCTACACCCTAACCCCTAACCACTAAACCTTAAACCCAAGCAACCCTAAACCTCTATCTCTCTATCTCTATCATCCCTCTACCTCTCAATCTTTCTCCTTATGTCTCTGGCCATGTCCCTCACTCTCTATCTCCCTATCTCTCCCCTCAATCTCCTCTATATCTCCCTATCAATCCTCTCTCTCTCTCTCTAAACCCTGAACCCTATACCTCTAAACCTTAACCCCTAAACCATAAACCCTAAACCCTAAATAATGCCCTAAACCTTAACCCCTAACCCATAAACCCTAAACCCTAAATAATGTCCTAAACCTTAACCCCTAACCCCTAAACCTTAAACCTTAAACCCTAAACCTTAAACCCCAAATCCCTAAACCTTAAACCCAAGCAACCCTAAACCCCTATCTCCCTAGATCTTTCCCCTATCTCCCTATCTCTATCATCCCTTTACCTCTCAATCTCTCTCCATATGTCTCTATCCATGTCTCTATCCATGTCCCTGACTCTCTATCTCTCTATCTCTCCCCTCGGTCTCGTCTATATCTCCCTATAAGTCCTCTCTCTCCCTCTCTAAACCCTAAACCCTAAACCTTAACCCCTAACCCCTAAACCCTAAAAACAAAACCTAAGCAACCCTAAACCCCTAAACCCTAAACCCCAAATGCCTAAACCCTAAACCCAAGCAACCCTAAACCTTTATCTCCCTAGCTCTCCCCTATCTCCCTATCTCTATCATCCCTCTACCTCTCAATCTCTCTCCCCATGTCTCTGGGCATGACCCTCACTCTCTATCTCCCTATCTCTCCCCTTTGTCTCCTCTATCTCTCCCAATCTCTATCAGTCCCCTCTCTATCTCTCTGTAAACCCTAAACCCCTAAACCCTAACCCCTAAACCCTAACTCCTAAACCTTAAACCTTAAACTTGAGCAACCCTGAACCGCTAAACCCTAAATCCAAGCAATCGTAACCCCTAAACCCTCACCCCTAACCCCTAAACTTGAGCAACCCTAAACTCATAAACCCTAAATAATGCCCCTAAACCCTGACCCCTAATGCCTAAAACCTAAATCCTAAACTCAAGCAACCCTAAATGTTTCTCTCTCTAAACCCCTAAACCCTAAATAATGCCCCTAAACTCTCACCCCTAACCCCTAAATCTTAAACCCTAAACCTGTATCTCCCTTCTCTCCATAATCTCCCTATCTCCATCATCCCTCCATAATCTCCCTATCTCCATCATCCCTCTACCTCTGAATCTCTCTCCCTATGTCTTTGGCCATGTCCCTCACTCTCTATCTCCCTATCTCTCACCTTGGTCTCCTCTATATCTCCCTATTGGTCCTCTCTCTCTAAACTTTAAACCCTAAACCTCTAAACCTTAACCCCTAACCCCTAAACCATAAACTCTAAACCCTAAATAATGCCCCTAAACCCTAACCCCTAACCCCTAAACCCTAAACCTAACCAACCCTAAACCCCTAAACCCCAAACCCTTAAACCCTAAACCCAAGCAACCCTAAACCTCTATCTCCCTATCTCTCCCCTAACTCACTATCTCTATCATCCCTCTACCTCTCAATATCTCCCTATGTCTCTGGACATGTCCCTGACTCTCTATCTCCCTATCTCTCCCCTCTGTCTCCTCTATCTCTCCCAATCTCTATCGGTCCCCTCTCTCTATCTCTCTCTAAACCCTAAACCCTAAACCCCTAAACCTTAACTCGTAACCTATAACCCGTAACCCCTAAACCTTAAACCCCTAAACCCTAACCCCTAAACCCTAAACCCTAAACCAAAGAAACCCTAACCATAACCCCTAAACCATAAACCCTAGCCCCTAAACCCTAAATAATTCCCCTAAACCCTAAACCCTATACTTGAGCAACCCTAAACTCATAAACTCTAAATAATGCCCCTAAACCCTAAACCCTAAACCCTAAAACTCTATCTTCCTATATCTACCCCCCCTCTCTCTCTCTCTCCCTCTCTATCCCCTCTCTCTATCTCCCCTCCATCACCTTCTCTCCCTCTTCCTCCCTCTCCCTCTCCCTTATCGACAAAGCAAATGGAAACAAGAAAACTAGGACATGAAAAGAGGGATGAGGATATAACTTGGGAGGATGAAATGGAAAGAAGATAAAACAAAAGTTCATTGGATGGGAAGAATGATGAGAGGAGAGGGAAATTGGAAAGGAAATGGAAAAGTAGGAAAGCTAGGAAAAGGAAAACTAGGAGAGAGAGAGAGAGAGAGAGAGAGAGAGAGAGAGAGAGAGATGATTTTATTTCACCATAAGGCGAGCACATTATAACACGCTTGCATTATGATTTACTTTGGTAATTTCCAAGCCTTTGGCTTGGATTTGCCTTAGGAGTCCAAACCAAAGGCTTGGACTGTGTTTTGGACATCCAAAGACATGTTTTTCTAGATTGTAACAAAAATTACATAATTTGGAGTGTGCTCCCCATTAGGTTTGCACATGTTTCAATGACAAGTCAAAAAAATACCACCATAGTCTTAATCTCTCTCTTAGCTTTCTAACCATATAATTTTTTTCACGTTTTGAGTATGTTAAGGATTTCATCTTTAATTTCTTTTGTTAGTGTATCCATTTTTTGTCAAAAACTAGTGTGGTATTTTTGACTTTTTTTATCCGTTCATCGCAATTTCAAATAAATTATTTTTTTAGAAACTAGACTCCATTCTACACATATTCAAAACAAATTTGAATTTTTTATTAGTTTTCAAAAAATTTAGGGGGGAGCACACTCAATTTTTAGTTTTTTAGGATGTGTCCACTTTGAAAATTAGTATAAAAGCAATTATTCATGAAAAAATTATCAAAAAAATCAGGGATAAACTACATTGTGTTAGCTAATTTCTCACTGAAGGGATTTTTGAAATACTAATTTTTTTTTAACATTTTAGGGGGAGCACACCAGGCGCTTTGTTATGTATTTTTGAAAAAAATAGGACCAATTTGTGTGCTCCCCCTTTTTGAACCCCTTAATCTCAACCATTTTTGAAAAAAATAGTATTTTAGAAACTAGATTCAGAGCACTACAACTCTTGTTTTTGTTGTATCTTAAAATTTTGAGTGTAACTATCTTCAATTTCTCATCCAACATCAATCTTTCCTTATTTCATAAAAAAAAGGCATCTTAAGACCCCCTTTTTGTCCCCCATCTTTGTGTACCTAATTATTAAGAAGATTAAAACAAGTTTCCCTTATTATAAATACACTTACTAATGTAGTTTTTAATCATACATTGATCATTAATTGACACTATTTTTTTTGTAATTCTCAACTCAGACAATACTTGATATTTTACATTATGTTAACATTTGATCATTTGGATTATTATTTGATTATTGATTTATTGTGGAGGATAAAATTGATTGGTAGATTATTATTTGATTGATTAGTTCATTAGGTAGAATGGATTGAATCTGAGTGGATTTGTATATTTGGATAATGATTAGTATTACTAAATTGTGTCAAGTCCATTTGAATTAATAATTTATTCAGGAGAATAAATTATTTGGACATATAAATTTATTTTAAAAAATAGGTTAATTATATGGAGTAGTTATCTATAATGTATTTTGAAGTTTATTCAATCATTTTAATTTTTTATTTATAATTATTGAAGAGATAGTTGACTTTATTTCAATGATTGATTTTAGAAATTGAATAATTATCCTCGCAACATTATGAATATAAATTGATTTCATAAATCTTGTTTAGATAATTCTTTTGAAAAATAAATCTATTTATGAATATATTTGAAGAAAATACATTATTTTAACGATAAATTGTGGGTAGGGCCCACACCCTTTATATTAATAAAATAAGATTACAAAACTAGAGTCTAACTCTATATGGAGATTGGACAAGACTCTTATAGTTGTACACCCTTAACCCAAAACCTTCCACCCATACAAAAATGCCCAAAAACCATGGCAACAGAAGCCAATGTAGATAACAAAGGAAATGAAGAGGCCATATGGAAATACAACCAACCTCCAAAACACATTTTTTTTATCTCTAGCAAAACCATTAAACCCCTGAGAACAACAAACCCTGATCCTTTACATGCCAGACACCAATATGGGAAAGAGCCTTATACAACTAATGCATAGTACAAACAAAAAATACATATGATAGTCGGAGCGAAAAGATAATAGAAGACCTTAGATCATCTTGCAAGTAGGTGCCCCCTTCAATCTTGGTTTTTTGGAGTTGATGACTACCATGGGTTCAAAACTTGAATTGCATATTAATATTTTGATTGTTTCCTTGACCCATGTCACTTGGAGGTAGGACTTTAACAACCATATTTAGTGAATCCCTAAGGCCTACCAAGTTTGCATTGTGTTTGAATTGGCCACCACCAAATGCTAGATGGGGTTCCACTGTTTTAACTTTTTTAACCAAAGCCTGAAATTTATCTAACTTGCCACCCCCAAATGCTATGGAGTTCCACCCTTTCAACTTCTCTAACCCAATATTATAATTTGTCAACCAATTCCAGATGGACCTCCCTTAGATGGTGGGGTTGATGGATAAGGAGATGGTGGATAGGGACATAATAGATTTGGATAAGAAGAGGATGGATTTGGATAAGGAGAGGGTGGATTGGGATAAAGGGGAATAAGGATAAGAAGGATGTGGATAAGAGGTGGAGGTGATGAGGATTTCATATGAGGATGGATGTTGGGGGATGGATGGAGGATAGATTGATTTTACCTTGTCTAGAGTAGCATAAGGATGACCATAGGATATGTAATGAGGTGTGGGGGAGTAGCTTGTTCTAGCAAATGCATGTTCATAAGGTGCTTGCATGTTTATGGATGGGTGAGGATAGTTTATGACAAGCTTACTTGCAATGATTTCATCAAGGATTTCAAGTTTAACTTGGTCAATAACATCATCAAAAGGATATGAAGTCATGATTAGATTTGGATTTAGGATGATGTGATGTAGGGTGACTTGATGAAATTGATCTTGATTTTGGATTAGAGGGGGATTTATTTGGATTAAATGGGATTTGGATTTGGATTAATCAAGGTCAACAATATATGACACTTGATGTTATGATGGATTTGATTTGATTTGATTAGTCAAGTCCAATAATGTATGACACTTGAATAGATTTGGATTGATTAGGGTTGATTTTGGATTAGGCCAAGGGCCCTTTGATGATTGGATTGGATTGGATTTGATTAAGGATTAGGCCAAGGGCCCTTTGGATGGTGATTTAGAGGAAAATGATTAGGATGTGGATGAAATTAGATAGGTTATGATTAGGATTTGGAGAGGGTTGAAATAGGTTAAGTCCTTAACCAATTTTTGATTTGCAGAGGATGATTTTTGGATTAAGGATTGGAATTAGATTTTTTATTAGGGATGGATGATGGATGATTGATGATTAGATGAGGTTGGCATTTGTATGAAAGTGGATTAAGCTCAATAATGGGATTAGGATTAGGGGGATTAATGGATGGGATGATTAAGGATGATTTATGGGACCAGATTAGGATGGATGATAAGTTTGATTAGGGAGATGGGTTGGATTAAGATTAGGGATGGAATGAATTAGGATTATATGATAAAGATGGATTATGATTGAGGATGAAGTGGATTATGAGAAAATTGATTAAGTTAAAATAGTGGGATTGGATTAAGCTCAATTGATGGTATTTGATAAGGGGGGGGCTTTCAACGATGTTTGGAGGAGAACCAACTCAACATTAGGGGATTTATTTTGATGACTAGGATAATGATTAGGATTAGATTGGATGATTGGATGAGTGATTAGGAGAAAGTGGATTGAGATAAGGTGGATTAGGAAGAAATTGGATTAGGATAATGTGGATTAGAAAGAAGATGGATTATTTAGATTTGGATTTAGGAAAATGGATGATTTGGATGAGGATTAGGATGGGTGATTAAGAGGTGATTAAGGATAGCTTGATGGATGATTAACCTTAGCCAACTTTCCAATAAAATAAACATTCATACATGTTGTTATGGAGTAAAAAGTCAACACATGCCTTTTTACCTCCTTGTTTAGCTCCTAGGTCCCCATGATAACATCATACATTCTACATATTCATCCCAACGCAAAATCCCCTGAAACCAATGCAAATTGGGAACTAGGGGCCCATATTTTTCCTTACCCCGAACCCAAAAAGGTGCCTTGGGACTTGGGTGCTCGCGCCCAATTCCTCCTTGACTGGTCAGGGCAACTTTAAGTCTTATCAGCATAAGACCTTTAAAAGGGTTTCTCCTTGTTGGATCTTTTGATTAATTTCATGAGTGTTAGTAGGAAAGCATATATAAGTGTGTTTTTGAATTCATTTGCAACCTAGATAAAGATAGCTAACTTGAAGCATTGGAATAAAGAGCATTCAAAGCATTCATTGTGATTCTAGAGCAAATTTTTATTGTCATTGTGTGTTGTTGCAAGTTTTGAAGTTATCATCTATCTCTCCTTGTGAGTTGAAGAGATTTCATCACATAGGTGATATCATTTGTGTTCATCATCATTTGATTTCATCTCATTGATTTATGTTTAGCCTCTGCCCTGCAAGGGCATGCTCTCTTTATAAAACAATGGTGTTGGGAAGCTTGAATGCTATTCAGGGATTTGACTGAGGCAAGTCCCTAAACATCATAACCCCAAACCCCTTTCCTTCTTGTGTGCAAGTTACATGTACGAGATCCAGAAAAGTGAAGACATAGGAAGACTGAGTAAGAAACAGGGTTTTGGGATCCAACAGTATTTTGGGAATATTCCTCTGTGCTAGACTTGGGCACTTGCAAAATAGTCCTTCTGCTTTAATAGACTTTAGATATGGCATCAGGGCAGTCTTTGTAACATTTCTCCAATTTGCAGTTTCTAAAGATTCTGACTTCCAGGACTTGGGTGCCCCTGAAATAGTCCTCTAACATTCTAGTGTCTGGGACACATGTTCTAATATCTTCCTGATTACTTTTGTGAAGTTAGTTTCTAATTATCTATTGTACGTCTTCTGTTATAATCATATCTTGGCAAATCTAGGGTTTAGTACATTTATTGACCTAGCGTTTGATAAAAGGCTTGATTAAATCAGATCTTTCCATAACACTCTTGAGTACAAAACCTATAGCTAAGTCCACCTCCATTTGGCAGTGACTGGGCTCGATCTTGTCCTTAAGTGTTATTGTGGAAGAGGGTTTGATCTAGTGTTCACACTAGTCTTCTTCACTCTCTTTTTCACCCATAACATTTTGGTGAACCTGTAGCTTTGAGAATTTAAATCTTGCTGATAGTTAAATTCATATCTTACATTGATTTCATTGCATATTCATCAATATCCATTTGAAAATCATGCATGATCTTGGAAAAGTACATATCTAGGCCTTCAAAAGCTTGCATTTTGATCAAATTTTGCATTAAGGTTTCACAAATTTTCTTGTATTACCATATTGGATGCATTAAATAGTCATTGATGGAAACAAAGTCTATCCCACACATCTGCAGCACATAGTATGCCTATACTGAAAGTCAGATTGAAGAGTGTTTTGGTCCGATGAACAAGAACAAAGCATGCAGCAAGGTCCGACAATTAGGTCTGGATCTCTCAAATGGTGTAACTCAACTAGTTGCAAACATGGACAAGTTAAGAGGAGTATCATGACTACTATATTCTAGAGATTGAGCCTCTGGTGATAAAACATGGAAAAAATTTGAGCATCTGAGTGTTGGGTTCCAGACAAGCAGAGCAGACTGAGGAAGAACTAATCGACAGAGTATCAGACTTCAATCCAGATGAGTAATTGATGTTGATTAAGCTATTTGAGGGATCATACAATATTGACCGACATGATTGATGACTTCAATTTCTATGATTTTGATACGCATCACATATCAAGCATGGATTCAACCGACAGATCAATATTTTGTAAATATCTTGAGTATTCTGGTTACCGACTAGAAAGTTGTTGAAATCCTTAGTGCGGATATATATACCAGATGGATTCTAGTATGAAGGTGTGTGTATATAGAAGTAATGAATTAAGGTGTGAAGAAAGGTAAAGATAAGTGTGGAAGCAGCAATACAAGTCTGGTATGTGACAGAGTAGCAACACTAGAGCAGAGGAAGAATGAAGTGCATTAGATCAGTATATTGAGCTTAACCGAAACTAAACTTCAACATTTGTGGATGCCTCTCATCAGTTCAAACACCTAGTTACCTTCTATAAACTTTGTAGACAGTGAGTCTCTTGTATTCAGTGTGCCTCTTGTGAGCAGTGTGCTCAGGTAGTGAGCCCTAATTGGCAAGTGCCATTTTGTACTTATTCTTTTAACAGAGAATACAATCTTGGGTTAGTCACCCTGTGGTTTTTCCCTTAACAGGGTTTCCACATAAAAATCCTTGTGTTATGTGTGTTGAATTTATTTCTACTCTCATGATTATGTATGCTTATATGTTTTGATGCTGCACTAATTATTAAAGGCGAAAAGAAAGTTAAGATATTTGAGATAACTAATTCACCCCCCTTCTTAGTTATCTACCTTGTTTCCAACAATTCTTGCATCATTACTCTTAGATTTGTAATTACAAATTGTGTATTTCAACATAATAATATAACACTTCTTTCACATTTGGTAATACATCTTAAAGAAGAACTATATTTGCCTTTATGTGCATAAAATTAACATTAGGATCACTTGGTTTGCAATGACACTTGTGTGTTCTTGATATTTGCAAAAAGATTCAAAAACCCGATTCCCCAAGCTAATGCCTTGTTGTTCAAAAGTCTCACATACATGGCATCCAATCAAAGTAAGGGTGGTATGGTTCCTCCTCGACATAATAAGAAAAGGATGGGCACTTGAACCCATCATATCATTCACTCCACATGAGGTCACAATTAGAGACATCGATGGCCCTCTTTACAATACAACAAGAATAAGTAGAAATCCTAGAAGAGGAGTTCTTATTGATCCTAATTGTCTGACAAATGTGATAATCGAAGAATTATTATACATGCATGATCTAGCACAAGATACCTATGATTCTACACATAATGATCAAAACACATAATGGTTATTTCCTCCTGACTATTGGAAAAATAACACTCTTGATTAAGGTGGTTGAAAAAGCCTTGGAAGCTTCCTTTTTTATCATTCCCACTTCGGACCTCTTTCGTGTGAAATTAGGATATCCTTGGCTGAAATCCATGAAAGTAGTTCCTTCTACCATTCATAAATGCTTAAAATTCCCTCATCAAGGATGAGTGCATGTTGTTCATCATAGAGGATGGAAACCTCTAGCCACTCGTTGAAATTTTAAATTAGATTACTTTTGGCCGCAACCTATTGAACCAAATCAACCAAGAGAAGATCAATTTTTCCTAGCATTATCAGTTGGTTACTCGCCATTAAAGTCAACAAGATGGTCATTCAAATGTCAAATGGAGGGAAGATAACTACCTTGTAACTGGTCTTAATTGCTTGTTGAGCGAATATAGGAGTTACTGTTGTGCTAGATCTGCATTAAACCAAACATGCTTGACTAGATTCCACACATGCATAACCTCCTCTCCACTTTTTATGCTTTCCCTAAAGGAGCGTCCTCCTATTTTGTTGGAATTGACCGCCTTGCTAGGAGTTGGTTTGTAGCTTTTCTTTCTATAAATAAGACTCAGATGATCTTTCAAAAGGGTTGATTAATCTGAGGTTGTACTCGCATTATTAAGTTTTCCAGCAATACAATTATGTTGCTCATTTGTACTCATGTTTTCCAATGAATAAAATGAAGTTATAAATTCACATCTCTGAATTTACATTTGTCTTAAGGGATACTCATCCAAGGGGGCCCACTTGGTGAGCATTCCATCCTTTAGTTTAGTTGTTATTTTTCGTTAAGCAGTTAGTTAAAATCTGGCACTGTATGTTCCTATAGCCACTAGAATTCCATTTTGTGTCTATTCCTGCAACCAAAGTAGACATAGTAGTTTCCTGTTTGTTTGCCCAGATTTTCATTTTCTGTCATGCACTTCGACTTAGTATAGTTGTTGGTTGATGTTAAACATTTATGTTATTTCTTTCCAAGCAATTTACTTTCATCATTATGTCTTTCTTAGCCATAGAATGAATGTGGCTACTTTGGAATTCCTAGTGCACATACTGTGCTGACCCATTTCAGGTTCACCTCCCTGAGTTGATAAGTTAAATGCACCTTCATAGTGATTAAGACATCTATTCAGGTTAGATGTCCAATATCTGAGTCACAGATTTATGGTCTTAGTTGTTAAATCATTATAGGAGACCAACATTTTTGGCACCATTGCCACGGATGGTGTCAAACTAGGAAGATCTTTGGAGTCATTTTTAGTATTATTTCTTGCAGAAGAATTTTTGAAGTGTATTCTTAGTATATCCCTCATTTAGGAAGTAATGACCCACAATCCATTCACAACATTCTTTGTGTGAGTTGGCTAATACTGAGTATATATTGCATGCATAGAAGAAGAAAAAAAGATGCTCTAGGGAGAATCCTTCATAATGATCCTATTCCTGATGACAACTTAGTTGAGTATCCAAACTACCCAGTAGAAGAAGCAGAAGTGAATCCTTTTCTTGATGCATTCCCTGATTTGAATAGTTCTGAAACATCCTCTGAAGAAAAAGTTGCCCAAAACTTGATTAACAATCCATTTGCTTTGATAATCAGCCAAGCAGCGATGGCTGCCCAAAATAGATCCAATCAACCAACCTTTCCATTTCCTATTGCTCATCAAAATGAAGTGGATAACCTCAAGAACATCCCTACTTTAGTTCTCCCCAAGTTCTATGGACTTGCAACAGAGGACCCAGACACCTTCTTGTTTGAATTTGATATCCTCTACAGAAGCCATGGCTACACCACTGATGCTCATAGGCTTAAGTTGTTTCCTACTACCATGAAAGATGCTGCATTGAGATCATTTATGGATCTAGGTAGTGATATTGTCAATACTTGGGATGAGATGAAAGAGAAATTTCTTGAGAAGTATAAAGACTACTGTAGGGGTGGAGATATGAGAGGAGATGATATTTTCAGAATGCAGCAGAAAGAGGATGAAAGTTTGGAGGATTACATCTCAAGGTTCCTGTTTTGTTTGCAAAAATCTCCCCATTGTACACTCAATGAGGAGTCTCAGAAACCACTCTTCCTCAGAGAATAAGTGAGCATTGCACGGATGCCTTGGATTTAATGGGAGGAGGAGATATTACCCAAGTGCCTTGGGAGGATATTAAGAAGATGTGCCAAAATTATTCTAGAGTAGCCATGAAGAAAGGAAGAGGTTACCATTCCCTTATGGGCAAAACCCTACCAATGGAGTTTCAAGGATGGAGATAACTTACTTGTTGTCTAATTTTTAGCAAGATATCATAAATAATATGGCCACCCAGCTGGACACACTTCAAGCAAAGAAGAAGCAAGACAAGATAGAGGCAATGTTGGTAGATTATTACCCTCATTGCAGACAAAAGAAAAGGGACTGCATATGCAAGAAGGTAGCTAATATTGATAGTAAGTAGATTTTGCCTAAGTTCAAGCCAATCCAGGTTGAAGAAGATCAAGTCTACTATGTTGCACAAAGGAGGCCATGGGCTCCAAGACAAGGTATGCCACCGGATCCATTATCATTTGTTGGACCATATTTCAATACTTATGAATCTGGTAACCAATGGCAACAACCATCTCCATCCAACTATGGAGGATATTTACCTCAGCCTTGGAATAACCCTCCAAATGCTTGACAAAATTACCAAAACCCTGTACGCCAATGGCAACAACCTCAGGGGAATTGGCAGTCACCTCCAAGAAACTAGTAGAAACATCTCAATAGAGGGGAGGACAACAATGGCCAAACTAGACAACTAATTACATGCAACCACCTTCTTAGCCCCAGTAGCCTGCTATAATGTCTCCTCCTGCTAGTTCAAATTCAAATACACCTAAACCTACTTAGTTTCTAGCTCAGCCCTCACCTAACCCAAATAACAGACCACAGCAGCAACTTGTATACTCTACTGATCTAAATCAATTCCTTGCATATGTTGTGAGTTTAAGTGATAGGAACCACCTTGGCAGCTCCTTCCACACGCATTATTACTGAGCTTCCTGAGGAGGAAGAGGAGCCTTTAAATGCCCCCATTCAGCCAAATGCACCTGAAAATCTTGAACCAATCCCAGTCAAGCAGATTGCACAAGAACCACCATTTCCACAGAGGTTGGAAACTGTGAAACAAAAGGAAGAGAAAGAGGAACTCACCTTTGACATTCTAGAGCAGTTGAAACATGTATGTGTCAAGATCCCTCTATTTCAAGCCATAAAAGATGTTCTTATATATGGCAAAGTAATCAAGGAAGCATGCCTTAAGAAGCCAGGCAGAAATAGGAAAGACCTCACTATGGTTCATGTGGTGGGACAGGTGGCTGATATCATGCTTGGGAAAGTGATCGTTCCCAAATATAATGATCTAGCAAGTCCTGTGGTAGGAGTTGTTATAAATGGGATCCAAATAAGGAATGCTCTGATTGATTTGGGAGCAACAATAAATGTAATGACCAAGGATATCCTGCAACAACTAAATGTTGCAAACATGAGACCTACTCCTACTATCCTACAGCTTGCTGATAGTTCTACTTTTAAACCTGATGGGATAGTATAGGACCTTGTGGTATCCCTGGACTCATGGGAATATCCAGCTGATTTCATGGTACTTTCTCCTAAAGCTACATTGGGAGGGTGTCCCATCATTCTAGGAAGGCCGTGGTTAGCCACAACTGATGCTTATATTGGATGTTGATCAGGAGACATGACCATCTCTGATGGGAGAAGCACTATAAAGCTTGTTCTTTACCCACCTGCACAACCATCTCATGATATGGATAATCATGTTTGGCCACATGTTTGTGAAGAGGCTGAGGAAGCTAATTCTGTGGTACAACTTATGATGTTAGGTAGAAGATCTTTCATGTAGCTTCAAGAGGAAGATGAGGTATTGTCTAACATAATTCAGAATCATTGTGAAGTAGAGGAAGCATCATCCTCTCATTCTGCTAATCCAGTGAAGACACTTATTCCCACTTTTCCTGCAACAACAGGTATGTCTCATACATTGCTACTACAAGAAATCAAGGTACCCAGCATTAGTGAAGCAACTATGATAGAGTTAACAACTCAAGTGGAGATTTCAGAAGAAAGATATTTGAATATTAATAACAAATTAACTCAAGAACAACAACTGTCTTTGACAAACTTGTTAAAGAAACACAAGAATGCCTTTGCATGGGATTACCATGACATGAAAGGACTAGATCCCACATTACGCAGCCATAGGATTTACAGAAGGGAAGATTGTACACCAGTAAGACTGCCACAAAGGAGAATCAACCCTGCATTAAGAGAGATTGTCAAAGAAGAATTATAGAAGCTATTAGATGCAGGGTTTATCTACCCAATCTCAGATAGCCAGTGGGTGTCTCCTTTGGTTCTCGTGCCCAAAAAGGGAGGGAAATGGAGAGTTTGTATTGATTACAGAGAATTAAACTCTGCCACCAAAAAGGATCATTTTCCCCTTCCTTTCATAGACCAGGTATTGGACTCACTTGTAGGAAAGTAGTACTTTTCCTTCTTGGATGGGTTCAGTGGTTACAATTAGATACAGATTACACCAGAGGACCAAGAGAAAACAACCTTTACCTATCCTTGGGGGACTTATACCTACTCAGTGCTTCCATTTGGCTTATGCAATGCACCTGCAACTTTCCAAAGGGTAGTCATTAGCATATTTTCTGATATCTCACATGATTGCATGGAAATCTATATGGATGATTTCACTACTTATGGTGCTAATTTTGATGAGGCATTAGAAAACTTAGGGAGGGTTTTGGAGAGATGTGAAGACCACAATCTGTCCCTGAATAGTGCAAAGTGCTTCTTGATGATGCAAGAAGGAGTAGTGCTTGAACACTATGTCTCTCCAAAAGGAATTCATGTAGACCCAACAAAGATTGAAGTGATAATCAATCTACCCATTCCTGCAAAGCAAAAAGATGTCAAAAGCTTCTTGGGTCATGCAGAGTACTATAAATGTTTCATCAAGGATTTCAGCAAAATAGCAACCCCATTGTATACTCTTCTCACTAAAGATGCTGAATTTCAGTGGAATAAAGATTGTAACAAGGCATTTTCTGATTTAAAGGCAACATTAACTCATGCTCTTGTACCCAAAGGGCCCAATTGGGAGCTCCCTTTCCACATTCATACTGATGCATCAGATTATGCCATAGAAGCCATCTTAGGGCAGAAAGAAGGAGCCATTGAACATGCTATTTATTTTGTCAGCAAAAACTTGCAGGGAGCTGAGTTTAATTATACAGTGATAGAAAAGGAAATGCTGATAGTAATCTTTGCCCTCAACAAATTCATGCACTACATAATAGGCTATCAAATCTGTATGCACACAGATCATGCAGCCATTAGGTATCTCATGAACAAACCCTTGATATCAGGTAGATTAACAAGATGGGTGTTGCTAATGCAAGAATTTGACATTACCATTGTGGATAAGCCAGGGAAGGCCAATGTTGTTGTAGACTTTCTTTCAAGGTTGACTACATCAGAGGACAACCAAGTCATTGATGACTTCTTCCTTGATGAACACTTGTTTTCGATCACTGTGCAAACACCCTGGTATGCTGACACAACTAATTATCTGGTTACAGCGAGAGTCCCTCCTCATTTCTCTCTAAAGGAGAGAAGGGTGCTCATTGAAAAGTCTTTTCATTTTTCATGGATTGCTGGATGTTTGTTCTACACTGGACCAGACCATGTCATGCAGAGATGTGTGAGGGAAGATGAAACATATGATATTTTGCATGCATGCCACAATGAATCATGTGGAGGGCATTTTGCAGCCAAGAGGACAGCAATGAAGATTTTAAATACAGGTTATTACTAGCCAACACTCCACAAGGATGCAGGGAGATATACAAGGAAATGTGACAGATGCCAAAAGATGGGACAACTAACCAAATCTGATGAGATGCCCCTTTACCCTCAGTTAGTGATCACTCCATTTAATAAGTGGGGATTAGATTTTGTAGGACCCATTGATCCTCCATCCAATGGTAAATCCTATATCTTAGTATGCACTAATTATGTAACCAAATGGGTAGAAGTTAAGGCCATGAAGCATGCAAGAGATAACAAGGTTGCAGAATTTTTTTATGAGGAAATTTTCACATGGTATGGGGTTCCTAGAGAGATAGTGCTTGATCAAGAAGCTCAATTCACCTCAACCCTAGTTGCAACACTAGTTAATGAGTACAACATAAGGCACAAGAAATCTACTCCTTATCACCCTTAGGCCAATGGCCAAGTTGAGGTGACAAACAAGGAAATTGGAGGCATTTTGACCAAAACTATGGCTGTCCATAGGAAGGATTGGGCAAATAGGCTGCCAGAAGTTGTCTGGGCCTATAGGACAACCTAGAAAACAACCACATGCTTCACCCCTTTTGATTTTCTGTATGGAAAGATAGCTATGGTGCCCACTGAATTTGAACATAAGACTCTTCGGACTACAATAGACTTGGGGATGGATATTGCTGAGGCACAAAAGGATAGAATCATGCAGCTCAATGCTTTGGATGAGATGTGGAAAGCAACTTTGCATCACACAGAGGTAGTGTAGAATCAGAGAATAAAGTGGCATGACAAATTCATCAAAGAGAAGAAATTCCAACCAAGTGACTGGGCACTGCTCTATGACTCAAGGTATCAGGATAATGCAGGAAAATTGCAGACAAGGTGACTAGGACCATATGAGGTTGCTAAAGTTTTCCCCAATGGTGTTGTTCAACTCACCACCATTGACCATGTTAGATTTAAGCTACTCGTCAATGGTCATCACCTCAGGTTGTATCACAAGCCAACTTCGAAGGATGAATTCCTACAATAATTCACTCAGCATGCAACTTCTAAACTTCCTGTAGCCGAAGGTAGCGAACCTAGTGTCCCTCCTTCTGGCTAACCAAGGTACAACACTTGTCATAATAAAGACTTCCACTTTTGTGGGGGTCCACTTCTTCACCCGTCCATATCCTACATTCTCTCTTCCATCACGTTGCCATGATCTCACTTCATTCCACCTCACTTTATTCCACTTCACTTTCATTCATTGCTCAATGAATCTCTTAAAAGGTGACCGGTACTTTCTCCATCATTTTTGCAACTGATCTTCCAAACATCAAGGTACGTGCGCATCAATTTGTTATATCTTACTTATCTTTTAGTACATTCATTTAATTATTGTACATTAATGTCGCTATTCTCCATAACATGTAATTATTCCCTACCCTATCAAATCAAGCATCACCATTCCGCATGTGAGCACACATGCTCAAATTTAGGTTGGGGAGGGGAGTGTGAATACCATTTCTATGTGTCAATCCATTGGTTTATGCAAGCAGCTAGCATGTCAGCAAAGTTTAAAATTGTGTAGATTTGAATTCTGAGTGAGATGATGGCTCGCAAGTGTGAGGTGATAGCCTTCATTGATTACTCCTTACTGCCTGTACTACTCTTGTCATAATCTTGAGTCCCCAAATAAGGAAAATTTAGATGACATTCGTTGGAAATTTAGTAGTGTTGCAGGAAGGCAAATTTTAGCTTTCAGATAAAGATTGCAGGAAGAAAAACTTTACAGATTGATTGTTTATTTTCAGACAGCTAAACAATGGGAGATGGATTAATTCGGAATGAACCCTCGGTTCATGAAATATTATTGTAGGATGCACCCAGCTAGGTTGAGTTTAGAAATTGCGGGTGGTTAGATTATTTCCTGATGCTGAATGGTTTTAATGAAGATGTTGCATTGGAATTTGCCCAGATATTGTCTGAAGGTAAGGCCATGGTAAAAGGGTTAGAGGTATTGGCTACTGAAGAAAGGATTACAAAAGTTATAGGGTTGCCTACTGACAGTGAAAATTACCATGTTTCCAGAGATGTCAGGTGAGCTAGGGCTAAATTTACAGAACCTGGTGACCCTCCAATAATTGTGGACAAACATGGAGCCAAGAGAACCTCTCTGTTTGAGCCATGGAAGCAAGTAGATGTTCATGTTGTGAGGTACATTACTTGTGAAGGTCATCAGTCGAATCTACATTCTATGCATTTCAAACTTCTGAATCATATAAGGCATGGGAGAATAATGAATGTGCCAAACATGCTATACCACCTTCTCTCAATCATGGCAGCCGAGACCCAAAAAGGTAGGGCTAATTCTGTTTCCCACCATTGTTTGATCAAATTGTTAGTTGAAAAGTCTATGCATGATGTGTCTGATATGACTTGGGAAGAATTCCTAAATATTGATCAAATTAAACCAAAGAATTTGTGACCTACGGTTGTGCCTCAACCTCGTAGGACTAGGAGGAGAGTGAATTCTGTTGAAGCTACTCCTGGAACCTCAACTTCTGGTATAAACCCTCCTGTAGCTGAACAAACTATAGAGATTAGTTCTTCTAAGGCAGAGAATTCAGACAAGGAGAGTTCTTCTTCAAATTCTGATGATGATGTTCCTCTTAGCAACCTAATTTGAACTAGGGCACAGAAGAAAGAGGCAAAAATAAGAAAGGGTAAAGCTAAAAAGCAAACTGCAGAAAAGGAACCTCTAAGCTCTAAGAAATGAAAGGCTGACACTATTCTTCTTGCAGCCGAAAAAAAACATGAGAGCCCTCCTAGAAAATCAAAAGCTGCTAGGCCAACCTTTGGTGTGCCTCCACAGAGAAGCCCTAGGGCTGAAGAAACATCACCAGAAGATATAGAGGCTCCAATGGGGCATGTGAACGTTGAAGGAAAGGACATATTTGAGGAAGCAACAAATGTAACATTGGCAGAGCTTGCTGTTGTCGCTAAACAAATTAAGAGTCATGGATATGAAGACAACTAGGAGTTCCTACAGTAAGAGGCCTTGAAGCCAGAATTGGATGAACATTCAGGAACCTTGCAGTTAGTGCTATATGAAGGGCAACCATCAGTGCCAGGAAAATGTTTGGTAGGAATACATAGGCCCTCTGATTTTTCAATGCATATGGTAGCTATGAATTTATGGAATGAAATGTAGAGGAGAGAAGAAGAATGGAAAAAGGAGAAACACAGGCTAAAGGAAGAAGTTCAAAAGAAAGAAGAAGAGATTAAAGATAAGAATGCATAAATTGTGACTTTAAAGGAGAGAGTGGATAATATGGCAGCCTTAGTGCCTCAGGTATTGGAGTGCAGGACTCCTCCAAGAGTCTATGCTCTATATTTGAAGGAGAAGTCTCTTTCTTTTAAACTAGTAAGGATTGTTTTAGGTTTGAATCCTTCAATTGAGACTCCTCTTGAATTTTTCAATGCTTATCAGATTGCTCCTCCTGAAATGAAGAATTTGTTGTGTGAATTCTATTTACATAATTATGCTGTGTCCCAAGATCATGATTAGAATCCCTTGTTGTATGTTGGGGATGTTCAATTAAGGGCATTTATGTCTTGGATACAAAATGAGATTAGTTGTGGACAACAGTTCAAGGCTTATAGGCAAACAAAATTCAACACTCCCCTGTCCATCAAAGCTGAATCTAGAAATCCAGGGAGCATTTTCAATGATTGGCACAGAATGCTTTATAGACCAAGCTATGGCAATAGAATCCCATCTGAGAGAGAATTAGTTTTTCAGAGAATATGAGAAGGTAGCAAACACTATAGGAGAATCTGTAAATGGATATTTGGCACAAAGGTGGAACAGTTTGACTGATGAACTAAAACAAGTGGAGCCTCACTCTCTACAGAACTATGTTGCGACATGTAAAAGAGTGGATAGATATATACAAATTGGGAGGACAAAGGGGTAATCCTTGCTTCCCTTAATTTTCCAACCACCTATCCTATTATGGCCTATGCTAGATTTCAAGTACTACCAGTATGATATTGCTGAAGAGAGACAGAGATGGAGCAGATTGGATAGATAGAAAGGGTTCTATTGGGATCCTAATTCATGCACTGCAGAAACTGATATAGGATAGCTAGCAGTTGCTAATTTCAGGCCATTAACCAAATAGAACAACAACCCTTCCTCTGCTAGATGACCAACAAAGTCTTAGGTTGGGGAGAGTGATGAGTCTAGTTTATGACTCAATTTTGTTAGAATTTATTATCCATTTGCTGTAGTTATCATGGACTTTGGTACCTAGATCTTGATCTTTTCATGATATTTCGTCAAAACCATAAGATATTGGGCATAGGTTATTTCCTATAATCTTTAATGACATTGACATGCTATATGAACTATCTATGTTAATTTTACATGTGGATTAATGAATGTTACTCTAAGATAGTTATAGATATGTAATTATTGTGCGTACTAATATTGTTATGCAGATATAATTAGCAGCCTATAAAATTGAGGAAGATTCTGTCAGTTGGTTACTCACCATCAAAGTCAACAAGATGGTCGTTCAAATGTCAAATGGATGGAAGATAACCGCCTTGTAACTGGTCTTAATTGCTTGTTGAGCGAATATAGGAGTTACTGTTGTGCTAGATCTGCGTTAAAGTGAACATGCTTGACCAGATTCCACACATGCATTACCTCCTCTCCACTTTCTATGCTTTCCCTAAAGTGGCGTACTCCTATTCTGTTGGAGTTGACCACCTTGCTAGGTAGTTGGTTTGTAGCTTTTCTTTCTATAAATAAGACTTAGATGCTCTTTCAAAAGGGTTGATTAATCTGAGGTTGTACTCACATTATTAAGTTTTTCAACAATACAGTTATGTTGCTTGTTTGTACTCATGTTTTCCAATGAATAAAATGAAGTTATAAGTTTGCATCTCTGAGTTTACATTTGTCTTAAGGGATACTCATCCAAGGGGGCCCACTTGGTGAGAACTCCATCCTTTAGTTTAGTTGTTATTTTCTATCCAGCACCGTAGGTTCCTGCAACCACTAGAATTCCATTCTGTGTCTGTTCCTGCAGCCAACGCAGACAAAGTAGTTTCCTATTTGTTTGCCCAGATTTTCATTTTCTATCATGCACTTCAGCTTAGTATTGTTGTTGGTTGATGTTCAACATTTATGTTATTTCTTTCCAAGCAATTTACTTTCAGCATTATGTCTTTCTTAGTTGTAGAATGAATGTGGCTACTTTGGAATTCCTAGTGCACATACTGTGCTGACCCATTTCAAGTTCACGTCCCTGGGTCGACAAGTTAAATGCACCTTTATAGTGATTAAGATAGTTATTTAGGTTAGATGTCCAATCTCTGAGTCACAGCTTTATGGGCTTAGTTGTTAAATCATTATAGGAGACCAACATGCTTTGTGAAAGCTCTTGTTTCCTTGCGTGTTTTTACTTTACCTTAAATGTATTTGATACCACCAAGTGGGATCAACCACTTTAAGGTGGGGGCATATATTGTGGTAGATGCTTGGATATTTTAGATACTATTGATAACGCATGTTTGTGTATGCTTCCTTTTCACCATAAGGCATCTACAAATGTAGGTGGGGTTGTGTACTTTATTTTTTTTATGTAGACCTCCTTTTCACTATAAGGCATCTGCAAATGCATGTGGGGTTGTATACTTTGTGTGCATGCTTCCTTTTCACTGTAAGGCAGCTGTGGATGCAAGTGGGGTTTCATTTTGAAATCCCTTCTATAGAAGGCAGGATTGTGTCTTCCCTTGAGCAGTTGCACATCCTTTTAAAAGTTCTTTGTGGAGGTAGAGTTAGATCTTGAGTTATTCACCCTTAAGCATGTCTTTGGCAGTTGTGGTAGCATAGCTCAACCGTCAGGTGTGTTTGGCATGTCTTAGATGGTGGAGTGTAATGATGAGCGCCTTCCCATCACTTGTGTTTGCTATGTATAATACATATAGTGTGTCAATGACATACTCTACGGCACTCATGTATTCCGTGTATTTTTCATGTGTATTCCTTGTGTGTCTTATGCATTTTTTGTGTCATGTGTTTTTAGTGGTGGCACATAGTGATGAGCTCCCCCACACCATGTTTTTTGTGTGCCTTTGATGGCACGTAGCGATGAGCTCCCCCCATCGCCTAGTTAGGGTTATTTACATAATGGTTTGATCATGTACTCTCTTCATGTATACCTTGTGTATTGCATGACTATGTTCATGTCTTTTCCGTGTATTACATGTTTTCACTGTCTTCTTCGTGTATTGCATTCTTCCTTACTATATTCTCTGTGTCTTGCGTGACTATTAAGTGTTTTCTTATGTTTGCCTAAACTTGGGGGCAAGAAATGGTCCTTCAAACTTAGGGTGTGTCTTCACTCTAGTGTTTGATGTGTTTGATATGCTTCGACCATACTTTAATCCATGTACTAATCATAAGATCATACTAACCTTAAAGTGGGGGCTAAATGTTATAGAGTAAAAAGTAGACACATACCTTTTACCTCCTTGTTTAGCTCCTAGGTTCTCGTGATAACATCATGTAGAGTAACTCTACATTTTGTTTCAGTTTCGGTAGTGTTGCAATAAAATATACAGTGGCTTATTTTATTTGTCTCTGTGTTGCTATGCGTGGGTCGTGGGTCACGCCAAGTGCCAAAGCCACAACAATGGAACAAGCACCAATTTTTATGTGGAGGTGGCCGCGTGTTAGCAAGTTTATTGCGCAGTGTGCCACATATTGGGTAACATCTTCTGTTACATTTTGTTTCAAGCTTGCAGAAGGCACCATGTGTTGCTAGCAGAAGTAGTCTCAAAAAGTTTCTTTTCTTAGTATATGTTTGCGGGTGCCGCCGTGTGTCCTTTTGAGTTTTATGCGGATGATGCCGCGTGTCCCTTTTTAGAATTTATATTGATATCAGCATATATATGGTGAGCCACAATTCAAAGATAGTTTCAAGCTTGCGGAGGGTGCCACATGGTGATAGTGGAGAAAGGGTTACTTTATTCATAATCTCCTTGTAGCAGAAACATTTTAATTCATAGTTGTAGTGGAACACAACAAGTGTCGGCTTCCAAAGGATCCTTCAAAAGTTTCATTAGTTTCAACTGTGTCACAGAGGTTGCCACACGTTAGCTTGTTTGAATGTAGGTACCACCATCTATCCCAATTTTATTCCCTGTGTGGGTAATGAGTTATGAATGCAGTGGGTCCCATTGATATTGTGTCTCAGTTTCTAAGTGAAGTAGGTTGTGATAGATGTCACAACATAAGGTGCCCAATTATAAAGACACAGTTTTTAAATGCTTGGCGAGGCAGGACACATATCATTTTGGAGACTGCAAAGTGCAACAAGTAGCTGTTTCCTATGAATTTCTTTGAAGGCAAAGAGTTTCTAAGTATATGTGGACGCTGCCATCTGTCATAATTTCTTTTGAGCCTTAGGAGCGCGGGTGTTGCCATGTCTCTCAGTCTCGATAAAGTTAGTGTGTCACACAATATTACGCCCTAGCTAATGAGTGCGCATGAGGGATGACCATTACAGATTCAGAAGATTGTAACTGCCATGGACTTTCAGTGATCTTCAGTTCTATTTGGCTATTGATGATTCAGGTTGTTGCAGGCAATCTTGGGTTAAGTCTATGATTATAAATATATAGAATTTGTAATCGAATAACACACATTTACTTTTTGGAATAAGTTTTCAATTAGAAATCTAATAGAGGATTCAAAGACTTTGTTGTGACTAGTTTATGTCATTTTACCTTTATTTTGTTCTTCTTGATAAGAAAGTTGATATATCTGTGCATGTTTCTGTGCCTTTTATGTTGTTGGAAGATTAATAAGAAGAACCCTGTTTTGTGCCTTGGTTGATATCATCTGTGTCTTTGCAAAGTTGCCTAGTTATAAGCCTTCGATAATATTCATTATATCTGTTTATGTTGATCATGCAGTATCTACTCTTTAATATAACTGTATCTTGAGAATAGCTTCACTGTGCTTGAATTGAAGGACTACTTTTTACTTAGGCGCATCGCCATAAATTATATTTGCTTATTGTATTTGTAATCCTATTTATCTCTTTCCCTTTACTCAAAATCTGATTGAAATAGGAAGAGCTAGCTTCTTTAAAATCTGGAGGTTGTTTCAAGTAGCAAGTCTCACATTCTTGAAACTTCCCATGTTGATGTTGGAACCTACGCAATTTTATACATCAATAGTTTTTGGCACACCTGGTGGGACCTTTCTTGAAGTTCCTATCAAGATCGTGTGAGCCAGAGAGTGACAAGGAGCCAGAGCTGTGGACCAATGACAAGAGCTCAGTCTGCTGCTAATCTGGGCATTATTTTACCACCATTAGTAACTACTCCAAGGAGAAGAGTGAATCGGATTGCAGTAACATAAGGAACAAATATGGGAGCACCTATACCTCCAAGGAACTATGCAAATTGGAACACCGACAGTCCTCTCATTCTCCTAGTACCACCAGCCACTTGGGATCCTATTCCAACCAATGCTTTGAAGGCTCTACCTAAGTTCAGTGGAGAAGATTTCAAGACTCCTAGGGAACATCTGCAAGATGTATCTGATGTGTGTGCAGTGCATGTTATTACTGAATAGAATGTGGCAATAAGATTGCTAGCAACTTCTTTCAAGGGAAAGGCTCTGGATTGGTATAGATCTCTCACTCCAAATACAATATCTACATGGGATCAGCTTGGTGATGCTTTCTTTGCAAGATTTGAAGAGAAAGGTGATAAATCTTCCCTGCTACAACAATTAATCACTATCAAAAGGGCACTACAAGAAGCCATGACTGATTTTAACTCAAGATTTCAAAAAACCTAGGATAGAATTCCTGCTACAGCAAGACCATTATCGGGTATGTCTATTGTGTTCTACCTCAAAGCTTTTAATTTTGATATATTAGTAATGATTCAGTCCCTAGGAGGTCAGACACTACCAGAAGCATATGAGTTGGCTGTCAAGGCTAAAAATAACTTGATAGATGCTGGAAATTGCCCCCAAGAGCTCATATGCCCATGTTCCTAGAAATCTCCCTATCTTTACCACAAGAAGCTCTTAATCTTGCAGTTCCACCTATGTCCATGTATTCATTCCCAGTACCTCAACAACCTGCTATGGCAACTACCTCTGCTCAACCATCTGAAATGGATGATATCAAGAATATTCTAAGGACCTTTTCAAATGAGATAATTAACCTAAAGAGACAACAAAATCCCTATTCAAAGCCTCCTTATCAAGGTTTCCAAGGAAATAGACCCCTTTTTTAGCCAAATCAATATCAAGGCCCTCAAAGGCAAAATAATCCTCAACCTTCAAACGAGTTGATTTCAGTCCCTACACCTTTACAAACTGTTCCTCATAATCCCAACAAAGAAATAGCTCCAGAACAAAATAACTTAGCAGAAGACACAAATGCCTGGTGCTTTCCCTACAACAATGCCCATATGCCCAGAGACTGTCCCAGAAGCAATTTGTAGCAAAAGATAGTAGAACAGAGAGGTTTAGAAGGACAATTCTTGACATCTAATACTCCACCATATCAGTCCCCTGGTGTCTAGAATGCAGTAATGGTTGCCCAAATGCAAGGGATGTCTATACAACAAGAAGAGAAAATAGCTCCTGAACATGCCTTATTTTCATGGATCGAAGAGGAAGATTCAGTGTTCTTGAATGAGGCATCCACTTCAAAGAAACCATTGGTGCAGTCAGACTATTATACCAGATCAAAGAGGAGAATGTTGGAGCAACCTGAAGTCACAAATAATGAGATTATTGGAACTCCTCCATTTCAAAATCATCACAATCCAGTCTCTAGGCAAGAAGTGCCCCAGCCAGTGCAGAACTAAGTAGCCTCAGATCAGATACTAGAAAAGACAAGGTACCCTTATTATCCAAAGACACAAGCATTAGGACTTGTGAATGTGGTGGACCAACTGAAAAGAACTCCAGCACACGTATCAATCTGGGATATGTTGGTTATTCCTGAGCATAAGACACTATTACAAGAAGCTCTGCAAAGTCAAGAGGCCTCTAGATACACTAGTGCTAAAGAAGGAGCTATTGATAAAGGGAAAATCCACCATAAAGATACTATACCTCTACAAACAATAGCTCTGTTGGATAATGCATCTGAGGTAGGTAAATCTAAACCCGATCCATTTTATCTAACTTTAATACTTGGGAAAAAATTGCTGCATAATGTAATGATAGATTCTGTAGCCAGTACTACAGTAATGCCAAAGCAGATAGTAGATGCTTTAAAGATAAAGTATGAGCCACTTACCAGAGGGGTCATGCAGTTGGATGGGAAGTCTATTCAAACTATAGGAAAAATCAAACAACTTCCATTACAACTATATACTTGTCCCAATATAATTGTCAATAAGGATGTGGTAGTCATAGATATTCCCCCTATATTTGGTTTATGCTTATCTAGAGATTTCATAGCCAAAATAGGAGGTTACATGTCACTAGATTGGTCACACCTAATCTTAAGAACCAAGTATGGGATAAAGATGAAAGTATTGTCTGAGCCATTATCTAAAGACCATATTACTATTGAACCAACCCCAAAAATAGAAGCATCCCATGCCATGATAAATAAGGAGGAGAGAGTCTTTGTTGAAGAGTTAGGTGACTGGACTGAACATGATCAACAAGAAGAAGAGAAAAATTAGTTGTTGACCATGATGCAGAGTGATCCTTATGGAAACTATGACTGTACTGGTCTAGGCACTTATGTTATTTTTGAAGAAGACCAAGAAATCCCAAACATTATGAGGAACGAAGTATCAGAAAGTGGAGAATATGAAGGAAACTCAGAAATCTGGACCTTGAATTTTGATGGGGGCTAGGAGTAGGAATGGTGCTAGAGCAGGTATTTGCCTTATTGCCCCAAATGGTGAGAAAATTCTAAGAGCCATTCACTTTCAGTTTGCCTGCACCAATAATGACACTGAATATGAATCTTTGGTGCATGGACTCATGTTGGCCAAGAAAAAGGGAATTAAGAATCTGATAGTGAGAGGAGACTCAAAACTAGTGGTAAAACAAATCAGAGAGAAAGCAATAGCCAAAAATGTAAGAATGAGGTCCTATCAACACAGGATTTGGGACCTGATAGATGGCTTTTATGCTTTCAATATTGAGGTAGTGCCTAGAGCCCAAAATTTAGAAGCAGATAGAATGGCACAAATTGGTTCACAATTTGACCCAACAAGTGATCTATTAGTTAACAATGAGTTAGTTAAGGTTATAGTAAGACCAACAATTCTAGAAAATGATCAAAATTGGCAAGTTTTTGACAGTGATCTTCAAGTACTTTCAATTTTACAGCAATTAGGGGAGTTTGCTAACCAATTACACCCCAAAATTGAGGAAGCATACGGTGATCAAATTATCCAACTAAGGTCAAATAAACTCCCTAAATGACTGATTACTCTAGAAAATTTGTTTGACCCAGAAGATGCAAGCCTAGAGAAGAGGAGGTTTAAGGAAAATAAGGAGGACTATTCTAAAATTCAAATTAGTGAAGGAAGATAGTTAAAAAAAAGGTAATGCTACAACCCAAGAGGAAAAAGAAAGGTTGATTGCTTTATGTGACAAATATGATAGGGTGATTGCTTGGACCTATGAGGACCTCCATGGCTATAATAGAGATATCATCCAGCACACCATAGAGCTTACTAAAGGATCCAAACCAGTCCGACAGAAGCAAAGGCTAGTGAATCCCAGAATTGAACCCTTAATGGTGGATGAGCTACAAATGCTCCTGAAATCAAAGATTATTTTCCCAATTAAGCATTCAACCTAGGTGTCAAACCTAGTGCCTGTAAGAAAGAAGAATGGTGACATAAGACTCTATGTAGATTTCAAGGATCTGAATAAAGCATCTTTGAAAGATCATTATCCCCTGCCTTCTATGGAACAAATTTTATAGATTGAGGCTGGGTCAGAAAGGTTTTCCTTGCTTGATGGTTTCTCAGGATACAATCAGATTTGGTTAGGAAATGAAGATAAGCATAAGACAGCGTTCACCACAAAGTGGGGAGCATTTGCATATGCTAAGATGCCCTTTGGCCTTTCGAATGCTGGAACTACTTTTCAACGTGCAATGGATGTAGCATTTGGGGAGCTTATAAATAAGATCATTTTGATCTATCTAGATGACTTGACTATTTTTTCTAAAAATGCCAGAGATCATTTTGACTATTTATAGGTTGTTTTCAAGAAATGTCAAGAGTTTGGGATCTCTTTAAATCCCAAGAAATGCATCTTTGATGTGCCTTAGGGTAAACTTCTGGGACACATAGTGTCAAAGGAAGGGGTTTCCATTGATCCAGAGAGGGTCACAACTATAATGAATCTATCTTTGCCAGTTAACAAGAAAGCAGATCAATCCTTTTTAGGGAAAATTAACTTTGTCAGCCGATTTATATCTAATTTTGCAGGTCTAATTAGACAAATGACACTGTTGCTTAAAAAGGATCTGGATTTCAAATGGACTACAAAAGGAAGACAAGATTTTGAAGAGGTCAAGAGAGCCATTTCAATAGCCCCAATACTCAGAAACCCAGATTTCTCTAAACCTTTTATAAAGTATGTGTATGGGGGAGAATTCAATGTTGCTGTTGTTCTAACTCAGAAAGATGGTTAAGAGGAAGGAGAGCATCCAATAGCTTTCTTCTCCATGACTCTTAGGGAGTATGAGTCAAGATATAATTTTGTGGAGAAACAAGCATACGCCATGGTAAAAGCCCTTAAAAAATTTAGACATTTGGTAACAGGAAATAAAATTTTGATATTAGTGGCTCACCCTAGTGTAAGAGAATATATTATGGAGGGTGAGATCACTGAGAAAAGAGCCAATTGGATAACAAATATTTTAGAATATGATGTAGAAGTAAGACCCACCAAGTTGGTCAGAGGAAAAGGACTGTGCCAATACATGACCCAAGACATAGAAAGATCAATGTCTGAAGAAACAGAAAATGAAAACATGTTGAAACTCCAAGAGGTTGACCAAGATTCTTGGGTCAGAGACAGGATATAGTTTATGAAGTATGGGGTGTTCCCAAATGAACTCTCCCATGATAAGAAAAGGTACTATAGGCAACAAGGAATCCATTTTGTACTAATTGATCAGATCTTATTTAGAAGGAATACTAATGGTATACTCTTAAGATGTATAGAGAAAGATAAAGCTCAAAGAATATTACATGAATTGCATCATGGAGCCATAGGTGGACATTTTTTAGCAAGGACTACTGCAATCAAAGTGACACAAGCCAGATATTTCTAGCTCACTCTATTTACATATTGCCATCAGATGGTTAAGGAATGCCAGGCTTGCTAGTTTTATACTAGCAAGAGGAGAAACACAACAATGCCTCTAAGTCCCATAGTTGTAGGTGAACCCTTTTCTCAATGGGGTTTGGATTTTATTGGCATGATCAATCCAGTATCAAACATGGGACACAAATGGATTCTTATAGTAACAGATTACTTTACCAAGTGGAGTGAAGCAGTACCACTCAAAGAGGCAACAGAAAAGGTCATACTAGAATTCTTAGAAGGCATAACTTCTCGGTTTGGTCCTCCTTGTACCATCATATCAGATAATGGTAAATCATTTTTGGGAACTAAATTATCTGAGTTTTCTTTAAGAAATGGGATATATTTGAAGACTTCTTCAAATTGTTACCCACAAGGTAATGGTCTGGCAGAGTCCACTAACAAGAACCTTATCAGACTCATAAAAAGGATAAGGACAAATTATCAGAGAGATTGGCATAAGTTACTTAATACAACAATGTGGGCTGATAGGATCACACCAAAGCAAGTAACTAAAATGTCTCCCTATGAGTTGGTTTATGGTAAACCTGCAGTAATGCCACTAAGTTTAGAGATTCCTGCTTTACAACTGTTAAAACAAATAGAAATTGAGGAAAATAGCCCAATGCAAGTCAGACTTGCTGAGTTGTTGGAAGTCCAAGAAAAGAGAGAAAAGGCACATGAATCAGTAATGAAACATCAGAAAATGGTTAAGAATTGGTTTGATAAGAAGACTTCTAATCCCATTTTTTAAGTTAGCTCTCTGGTATTGAAGTGGGATGAAAGAGTTGCCAAGCCGGGTCGACACAACAAATTTGAATCATTATGGACATGCCCTTATAAGGTTCGTTCTTGCAAGCAACAAAATTCATTTGAGCTAGAAACCATGAATGGAGAACCTGAAGAGATTCCGGTAAATGGGATCTTTCTGAAACATTTCACCTAAGCAGGGGCTCATCATGTATCATAGTTAGTTATTTTTGTTTCCTTTTCTCGCTTTCTATTTTCCCGCTTTCCCTTTCAAATAAGTGTTCAGTGAACACGTGCTAGCAACGCAAAGCCCCTTCTCTTTTAGCCCTTGCATTTATTAAGGTTGTTTGAACAATCCCCCAAATTCTAGGGAAGTACACGCTTTTTTAGAAAGATAGCCACTCTCATAACATATCTGGCACTCCTTCCAACACATATTTTGAAAAGATACATTAACTATCTCTCGACATTAATGCCATTAATACGATGGGATGTGTCATTTATTGATTCCATAAGGCCCAATAAGCTAGGTATTAAGTCCTTGAAGGTGTCATTTGCTTCTATCTTCCTACCCTAAATTGCTGTCACGTCCGAGCTCTGATCCTCACAAGTGCTTTCCAGCTAAGTACAACTCTACTTAATAGTTTTTCTCTTTTTTCTATGTCAAAACTTTCTTAAATCTTCTCAGAAAGATATAGATATGTCTGAGACACAGTCACCACGAGAGGGACTTGGAATTTTTGAGTCGACTGATAAATTGATGAACAACAAGTCATATGCTTTGGCACCTGTGCAACCAAGGAAGTCTTATCCAAGAACAAGGGTTCCTAAAGTAGGATTATTTGTTGACCCAAATCAAGTAAAAGACTATGCAGATGACATATATGATACACCTCTTCAAAACAACACCAAGAATCTCTGAGAGGGAGCACATCAGAGGTGCCTCATCCGAGTGAATAAGGGGCAGTATGAAACTTTTGGTATGAGAATATGGACTTCTCAATTGGTGCAATTCCTGGTTCCAAATGTACACCCTTGTCCCAAGCTAATTGAATTGTGTGCAGAGTTGTTTCATGTACTATCAAATTCTATTCAACAGGGTCCTTTCATAGTTCATATTACGCCTAAGACTATAAGGGACATGTTGGCCCTGCAATATGATAGAATGGCAACATTTCCAACTATTGCCAAGATGCAAGGCACATGGGCAAATTTACATAGCACACTAAAATTCCTGGATGCAGAGATGCATCTGGGCGAAGATAATACTCAGATGCCTACACTACCCACTGGCCGTACAGAATTTAACCCTGATGTTTAGGATGCCCTTTCAATGATAGAATTCATTTTTGGAATGAAGGAGGACAACATAGTTCATGACTGGCAATTGACAATCATTTTCAAAATGAAAACTGTGGATAAATCTCAAGAGTATCGACTAGATTTTTCAAAGCAAATTTTGCAGCCATGATCGACCAGCTTGTCAATTTCAAAACAAAGTGAGTATCTAGGTATTCTGCATTCCTGTTCCATCTTATACTATATCAAAATTTTAGTCTTTTTATACAACATATGCCCTTAAATATGTATGACTCAGATTCAGATCATAGTAGAACCATTCCTGTGTCCACATGGACACATGTGTTATCTGATACCTCAGACTCCTATGAGTTTTGGGAGTTTTTTGTTGCTCCCGCTTTTGGCCAATTAAGTCCCAAGCCTGTGGAACATCGGATGACATAGAGTATAAGGGGTTTTATAACCAACTGCCCAATTCCCTGTGACTACTTCTTTGGAGCCCATACTACCATAATTAGAGTCTAAGGTTTCACCAGAGAGCCTATGCTATTACCTAAAGTATTGACCCCTAGGGTCATATTCTTAGAGGTTACCCATTAGGTATCTATTGTAGATAATGATTTCTGCCACAAGAAAAGAAAGAAAAAGATGTATGATGTTCCATGGGCTAGGAGAAACATGACAATTGAAGTTAGAGGAGCAGAGAGCCTCTTATTAAGGAAGTTAGCTGCCCTTGGTTTCCTTATTATAGAAGATAAATGGAACTATGGTCCAGATAGTTTCCTAGCTTCCTGGATAATAAATAATAAGGTTCATGCCAAGATGGTACATGAAGGACGCCCATTCTGGGAGGATAGGAGGTCTCCAAAAGAAGATATCCCAGATCTCTATGTAGAATTAACTGATTTACCCTATGAGGGGCCTAGGCCATGGGAAACCTTCTATGTCAAAGAGAAAGAGTATGACCCTAAGCTAAAGATGACCATGGGTCTAAGGAAATCATTAAAAGCAAAAGAATGGAGAACATAAAAGATTGAAGCCTATTGGAAATATAGGCAAGAAACTTCTGAGATTACACATTCATTTGGGAATGTTGAAAATGATGAGATATGGGAGTCAATCTAGGATGAGTGGCATCCATCCCCAGTCTCAAGTCCAGACACAAGCAAAATTTAGAGGAAGGGTGAGGAACCAGAGGAAGAAACAGAGTCGGCCCCAAGAATGCAAGAAACAGGACAAGTGTCATCTGCTGATCCTAGGTCTTCATGGCCTCAATCCCTTAGTACCTTAGAGAAGCAAAAAGGAGTTGTGTCATCACCATTCCTAGGAACTCATACAACTTCAGCATCTAGAGGTTCCAGAACAGTCCCTTTGCAACAACTAGTGGTTGTAAATATTGAATATGAAGAAATAGAGGAAACAATAGAGAGGCCTTTGAAAGTAAGGAGATTGATCCTGCCAGAGGAAGAAGAAGAAGAAGTAGCAGCACCACAGCAACAACAAGTGCCAGTTACCTCTTCCATGACTCAAGTAAGTACTTCTTCTCTCTTATCTCCTATGTCTCTTTCTTCTCATTTAGGAGTGGCAATCCCAAATACTCAGGTTTCCATGTCCCCTGCCACTTCTGTTGTGCTTACACAAACCTCTGTCCTAATTGCTAGTGCACCAGCCATGTCCTCACAGGCCATAACCCTGCCATTATTTTCTCCATCTGTGCCCAAACGGACCCCCCCAAGTTTCCCCTAGCTAACAATTATTTGCTATTCCTTATGGCATGCCTTAAGGTCACCCCTTTGCTGGAGGTTATATTACATCTCCTCCCACCTTCCAAGCTCAAACAGACACAACAAAAAGGGCTAGAGAGGCCAGGATGGAAAATAAGAGAAAGAAGGAAAACAAAAGCCCTATTGTGGCTCACATGAGGTCACTCTTTGACCCTATTCAATAATCATTGACAGTGACACATTTGTCCCCATATGTGGTAAAACTGAATGAATAAATGCAACCCTAAGATTATGCTATGAATGTTGTGGCCATGGATATGTCTCTCTTCAGGCCATAGGACAGGGTTGAGCTGATGAATGAAATTGCAACTACTATGGCTACAGACTATTTGAAAGTGTCTAAGAAGTTACAAAAGACAGAGAGTGATTTGGCTCGAGAGAAAGTAAATAGCAGTAATCTCACTTGAGAGATTCAGTCTAAAATAAATGAGATTGATAATTTGAACAAACAATTGCAGAACACTATTTCTTTACAGATACATCAAGTTGTATAGGCCCAGATTGCTTCTCTTAAGACTGAGCTGGCATAGGAGAAGGCTGCAGTGACTATTTAAAGACAGGAAAAAACCACTATAGAAAAGAAGTATCAGGATAAATTGCAAGAGGCAACACAGTTGCAACAAAAATTATTGAGTGAGCAAAATGCCAATAGTGCAGCTCAAGCACAATTCATGGCTAAGCAACAATGAACAAAACAACTGACAATTGAGTTGGCTAATAGACCACAGAATGCGGGAGTTCTAAATTTGGTAAAAGAGCTATATATTTCAGTATGGAAGAGAATCTCTGAGGAGATTATTCAGCTAAAGCCATCTTTGACTTTTCTGTTAAATGCTCAGTAGCTGTGTGAGAAGGTAGAGACTTCTGTGCAAGCCACTTTATCTACTATTTCATTAAGGGTTTCTAACTCTTAGCTTTTGTTGAAAAATTTGTATGACACAATAGATGAAACATTATTAGCAGCAGGTATTGATGATAGAATGATTGCTGCTAAGAAGGTCAATGAGGTTTTGAGTTGTAATTCTGCAGCCACAAATTGTTAGGAGCTCCTAGATATAGTGAGGGAAGGAGTAAAGAATATGAAGAAACACAGAAGATTTGGTGCAACTGGGACTTCCTTCACCTTTCCCAGATAGTAACACAGTGTTGATGATAGATGACATCAAGGCCCTTCTTTTGATCAAACAAAATGATCAGACAATTTTCCAAGGTTTGAGTGATTCATCAACAGTAAAGGAAGTTGAAACTGTGTTGATAAATATGGCCCAACTGGAATTTCAATTAAAGGCTGTGGTACAAATTTTGCAAACATTTTCCCATAAAAATATAATTCATCTTGATTTTTCTTTTTAAGATTTGTAGAGTAGACAGGGGCTCTCAGATTCAGAATGGTCTGTATATTAGACAGCATTGCAAAATTTATAATTCAAAGTTTTATTTTCAATACAATATCTTTTTGTCAGTTTTGGGTTCTTTCAGAGGAGGCTCAGAAGTCTTGGTGGTCACCAAGAACTGTAGAGTAACTCTACATTTTGTTTCAGTTTCAGCAATGTTGCGATAAAAGTTACAGTGGCTTATTTTATTTGTGTCTCTATGTTGCTGTGCGCGGGTCACGGGTTGTACCAAGTGTCAAAGCCACAACAATGAAACAAGAACCAAGTTTTATGTGGAGGTGACCACGTGTTAGCAAGTTTACTGCGGAGTGCGCCACGTATTGGGTAACATCTTTTGTTACATTTTGTTTCAAGCTTGCGGAAGGTGCCATGTGTTGCTAGCAGAAGCAGTCTCAAAAAGTTTCTTTTCTTGCTATACGTTTGCGGGTGGCACCATGTGTCCTTTTGAGTTTTATGCAGATGATGCCACGTGTCCCTTTTTAGAATTTATATTGATATCAGCATATATATGGTGGGCCACAATTCAAAGATAGTTTCAAGCTTGCGGAGGGTGCCACATGGCAATAGTGGAGAAAGGGTTACTTTATTCATAATCTCCTTATAGCAGAAACATTTTAATTCATAGTTGGAATGGAACGTGACAAGTGTCAGCTTCTAAAGGATCCTTCAAAAGTTTCATTAGTTTCAACTATGTCATGAAGGTTGCTGCGTGTTAGCTTGTTTGAATGCGGGTGCCACCATCTGTCCCAATTTTATTCCCTGTGTGGGTAATGAGTTATGAATGCAGTGGGTCCCATTGATATTGTCTCTTAGTTTCTAAGTGAAGTGGGTTGTGATAGATGTCACAACGGAAGGCACCCAGGTATAAAGACACAGTTTTTAAATGCTTGGCGAGGTAGGACACGTATCATTTTGGAGACTGCGAAGTGCGACAAGTGGCTGTTTCCTATGAATTTCTTTGAAGGCAAAAAGTTTCTAAGTATATGTGGACGCTTCCATCTGTCATAATTTCTTTTGAACCTTAGGAGCGCGGGTGTTACCATGTGTCTTAGTCTCGATACAGTTAGTGTGTCACACAATATTACGACCCAGCCAATGAGCATGCAGAAGGGATGGCCATTACAGATTCAGAAGATCGTAACTGCCACAGACTTTCAGTAGTCTTCAGTTCTGTTTGGCCGTTGATGATTCAGATTGTTGCAGGCAATCTTGGGTTAAGTCTATGATTATAAATATATAGAATTTGTAATCGAATGACACACTTTTACTTTTTGGAATAAGTTTTCAAATAGAAATCTAATAGAGGATTCAAAGACTTTGTTGTGACCAATTTATGTCATTTTGCCTTTATTTTATTGTTCTTGATAAGAAAGTCGATATATTTGTGCATGTTTCTGTGCCTTTTATGTTGTTGGAAGATTAATAAGAAGAGCTCTATTATGTGCCTTGGTTGATATCATTTGTGTCTTTGCAAAGTCGCATGGTTATAAGCCTTCGATAATATTCATTATATCTATTTATATTGATCATGCAGTAGCTGCTCTTTAATATAACTGTATCTTGAGAATAGCTTCACTTTGCTTGAATTGAAGGACTACTTTTTACTTAGGTGCATCACCATAAATTAGATTATCTTATTGTATCTATAATCCTATTTATCTCTTTCCCTTTACTCAAAACCCGATTGAAATAGGAAGAGCCAGCTTCTTTAAAATCTGGAGGTTGTTTCAAGTAGCAAATCTCACATTCTTGAAACTTCCCATGTTGATGTTGGAACCTTCGCAATTTTATACATCAACACATCATACATTCTAAATATTCATCCCGATGTAAAATCCCCTGAAACCAATGCAAATTGGGAACTAGGGGCCCATATTCTTCCTTACCCTGGACCAAAAAGGTCCCTTTGAACTTGGAAGCCCGTGCCCAAGTCCTCCTTGATTGATGGGGGCAAATTTAAGTACATGTCAGCTAAGACCTTTAAAAGGGTTTCTCCTTGTCGGCTCTTTTGATTAATTTCACGAATGTTAGTAGGAAAGCATATATAAGTGTGTTTTTGAATTCATTTGTAACCTAGATAGAGATATCTAGCTTGAAGCATTGGAGTAAAGAGCATTCAAAGCATTCATTGTGATTCTAGAGAAAATTTGTAATTCCATTGTGTGTTGTTGTAGGTTTTGGAGTTATCATCTATCTCTCCTTATGAGTTGAAGATCTTTCATCCTCCCAAGGGTTTCATCACATAGGTGATATCATTTGTGTTCATCATCATTTGCTTTCATCTCATTGATTTATGTTTAGCCTCTACCCTATAGGGGCACGCTCTCTTTATCAAACAATGATGTTGGGAAGCTTGAATGTTATCCCGAGATTTGACTGAGGCAAGTCCCTAAACACCATAACCCTCAAACCCCTTTCCTTCTTATGTGTAGGTTACAAGTGTGAGATCCAAAAAAGTGGAGACACAGGAAGAGTGGCTAAGAAAAAGGGTTTCAGGATCTGATAGTATTTCAAGAATATTCCTCTGTGCCAGACTTTGGCACTTACAAAATAGTCCTTTTGCTTTAACATACTTTAGATCTGGCATCAGGGCAGTCTCTATAACATTTCTCCAGTTTGCAGTTTCTAAAGATTTTGACTTCCAGTACTTGGGCACCCCTGAAATAGTCCTCTAACATTCCAGCTTCTGGGACATAGGTTCTAATATCTTCCTGATCACCCTTGTGAAGTTAGTTTCTAATTATTTGTTGTACATCTTCTATTATAATTAGATCTTTGCAAATCTAGGGTTTAGTACATTGATTGACCTAGGGTCTGATAAAAGGCTTGATTAAATAAGATCTTTCTATAGCACTCTTGAGTACAAGACCTATAGCTAAGTCCACCTCCATTTGGTAGTGATTGGGCTCAGTCTTGTCCTTGAATGTTATTGTGGAAGAGGGTTTGATCTAGTGTGCATTCTAGTCTTCTTCATTCTCTTATTCACCCATAACACATGCACAATTCTTGCAAATGATTTGGATTTGATTTGGATTTAGGGGATTCATAGGTTTTGATGATGAAGACACGTCAAACACACCAACATCCTAGATTTAGTAAAATAGGTGTGACATATCTTGTGGATCTCACAAAACAGTTGTGGGTTAATCCCAACTCAAAATAGAGAAGTGATTCCCACCCCCATTAATACCATAGTGCTATAGCTTGGATAGATAGGGAATATATGGTCATGTACCACCATAGACCCCTTACCTTAGAGACTTTCATCTTGCCCAAAGTAGACCCTATCTCAAGTATAACAGTATGTGTGAGCATCTTCCCCTCCTACTATAGCAATGCACCATAAGATATGACGGCTGAAGGGTCTTAAGCTAGGATGTATAGGCTTCCAGGGGATATCCTCGATACACACAAGGTACATGAGGCCTATGTCCATGAGATGAGGGGTATGTCTAATGTTGTGGTGCGAGAGGGTAACCCATCCTCCTCCTTCACTTTGTAAATAAGGTTCTTGCAAGCTTCGCCCAAATGATAAATGTCCCCCTATGGAAGAGTCTTTCAATTCTCTTCAAAATTTGTACACCTCGTCAGAACACGAGGGTTGAGGTTGTCCCCTCGGTGATGAAATCCAAGGTAGCCCCCCTAGAGGAAAGAATCCAAGGTGTTTTTGATCTCCAAGATCGCCAAATGGCGTGAGGAGAGAGCATACACAACAAGGACCTTAGGATGAACAAATATTGGATCAAATAAAGGTTTCTAATCCCCAAGATCACATGAAGCGCAAGGGGAGAGAATACACCTTGAAATGATCCCAAACAAAGAAAACAAGTTCTTTTTAATCCCAAAAAGAAATGTTCCTAGATTTAGTGATAAAAAGATGAGTCCTTCAACAAGCAAGGCTGCAAAACCACCAGATTATAAATCTTAGAAGTGTCTTGGACAATCGAAAGATGTTGCAATCACCAATGTTAGTCCAATGAATGATGCTAGATGAAAAATTAGGCTTGAAACAAAAACAAACACATGCACTGATAGAGATTGCACAGGCACTGACAGAGGCTGCACAGGCATTGATCTAGGTGTAGGATGCAGAAAAGATAGACACATGCACTAAGAGTTGTGACCTGGGTGTTGATGCAGACATGGGCGCTAATATCTATTACATGGGCACTAATATCTATTACATGGGCACTAATCCCTAGGTCAACTATGCCAAAGGTAGAAGCATAGGCGCTAAAGCATGCTATGGGTCCTAAAACTGATGACACAAGTGCTAGAAGCTCAAACACAGGAGCTAATGTAGACATAGGTGCCAAATTGGATGCAGAGGTGCTTAACTCAACTGCACAGACACCAATATGACCCTAAGATGATGGGGACCTACAATTTGATCAAAAACCTACAAAATAGAGGGTTAGATCTGTAAAATAGGTTGTTAGGGCTTGTTAGGGAGGCAACCAAACCAATTAGGGCCTTTTAGATGAGAAATTTAAAGACATTAAAGCATAAAAATGAAGTAAAATCATGGGCGCTAATGGGCATAACATAGGTGCTAATATGTGAGAAGCATGCAAAAATAGAGAGTTAGCAGACATAGGCACCACATGGTGATGCATTGGCACTAACATAAGGGTCGTGGGTGGTGATCCGCGGTTGTAGGCGTGACTATAACATGCATGACAATACTTGACAAGAAAACTCATGAGATTTTTAGATTAGAAAGGTGGGGTCCCACCGGGCATGCCAGAATGTATAACATAGGAAATGCGCACAAGAAATAAGTTAAAACAATAACCTATTTCACTCAAATCCTAAGCTACCTCAGATTGAACAATAAAGGAATGAATTACAAGAAATGAAGCTAAGCTATTAATCCCAAATGCAAACCTTGCTTAAGTGGATGTGCTCCTTAATGTCATGATGTGAATGTCTCCTCAAATGGAAAAGAAAACCTTGATTTTCATGAAGTCTTGGAGAAAAAGAGGCAACATTTAGTTGCATGAAGAAGTGATGTGATTTGTGAAGGGGCGAGCTCCAATTTATAGATTTTTGGAGACTCAATTGGATGGTCAAGATTGGATTAAAAGATAAATGGAAGAGAATTCTTGAGAGCTCTCAAGCAAGGATAGCTTGCCAAGTGTCACGATGAGATTGGATGAGAGTTGATGTCCTTGGATCAAGGAGGGATGAATGGTTGAGATTGGGCTTTGGGAAGATTGGAGGGATGAGATTGTCTTGGTAGATAGAAGGTATGGATTGGATTTGATTGGGATTTTAAATTGGGGAGCATGGGTACATGCTCAATTTAAAATTGGAAGAAAAAAGGATGAGTTGGCTTAGATTTGAATTTTAAATTGGAAGCATGGGTACATGCCCAATTTAAAATTGGAGGAATATGGGATGGAGGACAAAAGGACCTTTGTACACGGGTCCTTGACCATGCCTTTTGTAAGAAGGCCATGTGGACATGTACAAGAGTCCCATGTCTTTGTACATTTGGGGGAATGGAGAGGATTTGACCAAGATTAGAATAGGATTTAGTTTGTACAAGTGGGGGATTAGGTTACTTAATTAGGTTTAGGAAAACCTAATCAACAATGTAGAAAATATGAATTAAATAAATACAAATATTTATTTAATTCATAGGATGGGGTATGGGGATATTAGATAAATTAAATTTATCTAATGTTTGGACCATAGATAAAGGGGATAAATGATTTAATAAATCATTGTGGCTAGGGATAAGTACCAATGCAAGTACCAATACAGGTACAGATGAATAGTAGAAAGTATGTGAATAGTGATTTCAACAATAGAAAATTGTAAAACCATGATTTGAGGGGGATTTAGTTAATTAACCGTCTTAACATGTGTTTATTTAGTTAATTGTGGAGAAAATGTGGTTTAGGGGTGTCTAGAGATGGTTTGGAGATGTTTAGGGATGGTTTAGGGATGTTTAAGAATAGATAGGGATGAAATAGGGATGTTTGGGGATGAATAGGGATGTTTAGGGATGAATAGGGATGAATTAGGGATGACATCAAGAGTGGACAATTTTAGGTGTCTATAATACCCAAATGCCATTTAATTTAATCTAAGTTAATTTGTGCTATGTTGTATGTATATGTTTACTTAGCCTAGATTAACATTAGAGAAAGGTTATTTTACTTTACATTATTTAGTGAACCCATCTAATCTTACACCCCCTAGGGTTTGACCTTAAGGTTTATTCTTTAGTGAACCCATGTCATCTTACACCCCCTAGGGTTTGACCTTACGCTTTATGCCTTCACTATTTTAGGGTTTCAGATTTGTCATTTTTTATTGCATTATCATTTTTTAGACCTATTTATGGCTTGTGTTCCTATACTATTTCCATTTCATTTTTGCATTTTTGCTCCTAGAGTTTGTGCCTTATTTTGGGAGCTCTATTTTTTTTGCGTTGCCCACCCTTTGATACCTTATTAGGGATTCATTTTTAGATATGATACATCATTGATCTATTTCTAATTATTTGAAAGTGTTTTATTGTGCCTTTTTTCCTATCTTTCGTAAGCCATATTGCATTGTTTATGCCATGAACTACTTGCAATTCTTATCTTGCTTTGAGAAGGAGTGCTCACCTAAACCCTAATATGGTTGCCCATTCTAATGAAACTATAATATTTTCTAATGCTCATGCTAAAAAAAATGGGAATGATTATGATCATGATACCCATATTGAACCACAAAATTTTCTAATGAACTTGAACTAGTTGAACGCACAAGATCATTTATGACTAGAGAAAATTATTCAAAACTTAATTGTCAACAAGCCACAAGGGATAGAGGTTATATAAGCTATAGCTCCTAAAATTGCTTCATCTATCTTTTTGTCTAATTTGAATATACTTCCCATGTTCTTCCATTGCCCCTTGCACCACTATTGTTCAACCCCATAGTGTTTCCCTTTCCTCCGCTAGTGTCCCACCACATAGTGTTTATCCTTTCTCCACCTTCACTCTTATCGATGGCCTTCCTCCTAACTATACCCATCCTAAGATACTTGCATCTTACATGATGTATTATACCTCTTCTCCTATTCCATATACCACTACCCCACCTACCATATCCACCACCCCTCTCTCTTGTGCCATTCATACTTCTAGCAATCACTCCTCTACCATGTCTATTGCTCATTCCATATCACCATCCATGCCTTTGCACATAATTAATTAAATACTTCCTTCTTTGTGCCTCTCTCCCAACTTATTTACCATTTTCATTCCTCATATCAACCATATCCATATCTACACCTAGCTTGGTGGTCCTTAACCTTCTCTTTTTACCTTTCCTTCATCTACCCTAGGCACTCTCATACAAAAGATAGGTCAAGTAGAAAAGAGAGTGGATCAAAGACCAAATAGATAAGATAAAAAGGAGTTTAAAGATGTTAGACATACATCGTGCTATCTTATGAGATTATTACACATCCACTACCTATGGGATTTGTGACCCACCACACTTTTTAATTTATTACAACACATGTGATCACTATATGCATTTGAGATCTTTTACTACTACATGTGTCAAATTTCTATATGAGAATAATCTATTAGCTAAGTTATTTCCCCATACCATAAAAGATTATGCTATTGATTGGTTCTTTTTAATTCCTCATGGGTCCATTCACACATTTGATGATTTGACAAAAGTATTCTTAACACAAGTCAAAGTTAATATGGGCCTAAAGGTTACTTTTTTGACCTATTGAATGTGCCCAAGCACTAAAGGAATTCATTAATGATTATTTTATAATATTTCAGTCTTTTTGTTTCAAATTGATTACTCCATTACATCTTAGAAATATAAAACATCCTTTTTAATGGATTGCTTACACCAATTGCAGATAATGTGTATCTCAATAGATTCACCTCTTTTATGGATTTACATAGACATGTTAAGATGGTTTTAAGTTATTAGAAATAAATGTCTCTAACTATGGGTCATCAAATCAAAATGCATCATTGTATCCTTCAAAATATAAAAAATCAAACAACTTTTCAAAGGGTAGTGATGTGAAGGAAAATGCTCACCAAGCGGTTAACACTTCCTAGTTTTCCTTCCTTCAAACAAACCACTCCTAGGAAGTTTACTAAGTTACATAAATCCTTGGATGGTGTGTTACAAAGTTTATTAAGTGCTAGCTTGAGTTTTCTTCCTCCAATCTATTCAAATTGGTTCCTAACATATCACTTCCTAGAGGATATAATGAGCAAGCCTTTTGCAACTTTCATAGATTTAAAATCCATAACACACAATCATGTATGAGTCTTAAACAAAAAATACAAGATCTTATAGAAAACAACATGATTCACATATAAAGTGTCAATGAAAATGGAAATCCTTTGGTTACACCTGCTAATAGATGATAGGGTATTTATATTAATCCTTTTCTTGATCATACAAATAACATTGAGGGACATGATCACATTGTTGTGGATGATATGAATAAGGATCATGATGCTACAAATGATATGCATGTTGAGTCTCAAGATACATCGCATGCTCATGATTTTGTGGGAGTGATTGACACTAATAATACATCAAGCCTTTTTCTCCACCTCACATTCCACCAATTTGCATTTTATGATGTGCAAATATCACAAAATAACCATTATGACCTATTGTATGTTGTTGGAAAGATAAAGGATGTATTTATTATGATATGTACTCATAAATCCTATAAATCAATACAATATGCATGAAAGACTTTTTGGTGGCAAATCATATGGAACCAAGATCTTATGCACATTTTGGCATATCATAAAAGATGACTAATGGGTTATTGATTCCTTATTTGGGATACATTGTGTTACCAATCAAAAAATGGACCCAAAGAAGTATCCATTCTATGTCATACTATAATTACTTTTGGCAAATTTTCTATTTCACTTGGTAGGCCATGGTTGGAACATTATGAGTTGTAGCTTTTTTGTACATCAATGTGTCAAATTATTTCATGGAGGTAGAGTTATCAATGTTAATAGAGATGCATATCAACCCCTTGAGGAGTTAAGCCACTTTAGTTTGAACACATACATTCTTATTCCCAAGGAATTTACATACCATAGTGAATAATATATTCATAAGACATATCAAATCACATTCTATGAGAAACAAATAGAGAGAATTAAAAAGAGACAAGCTAGTGAAGAAATTCCTTAAAAATCTAAAGAGCCTAAAATTGAAAATCCTACAGTAATGAAGCAAAAAGTAGCTGATGTGCATAAAATACAAGATTTCCCCCCACAACCACAAGTGAAGAAACACGAAATTTGGGTTATGAAGGACATGCCTAATGTAACACCAATCAACAATGTGCTTGTGCCAAGTGAAAAGGATTATAAACAAGAAATACATGTAATTGAAAAGGCAAGTTAAGAAGAACAAAAGGTAAGATTAAGTGAATCTAGAAATATCATAATATGTGTTGGGATGATGATGATCTTTTGGAGGATGATGATGGTCCTCCAAATTTTGTTTAATGATTCATCATAATTCATAGCTTGTATACCTATATACTTATATTTCTAGTTTACATTTTACCTTTTGCTTATTGATTTACTTTTGGCGTTTTTTATTATACCTTGTTTGTTGTGCTTTACATACTCATTTCACCTTCCATATCTTGTTTCATGCTCACCTTCCCCTACTTCGAGGATATTTCCTTTTCTTCCTTGACTTGATCACCCTTGTGCTTGTTTACATATTCTTTGCCTATTGCTCTTGCATACATTATTGTGCCCTAGGCCATGTTTACCACTTTAATCTTCTATTTTTCCTTGTTTCCTACTTTTGTGATTGTTATACATCCTTATGATATCTTTTTACCATGCTAGTTTTCTTATTCTTGTCATGCCTATATGTTTATGATCCCATCCTTTATGATGCATATAATATACAATGATTACTTGATGCTTGTACTTATGTCTTACCATACTTGGATCACATGTTTGTGCTATCGTGCTATTTCTGAGTCTTATCATTGCCTCATTCATAGATTACTCTTGCGTTCCTATGATTATTGCTTACATCTTATGAGGCCATATCATGCCTCTATTGCTATACCATCTTATTAAATTTGTGGGGCATTATGCTTCACCCTTATGCACTCACATTATCTCTATCATGCTTCTAGAGCTATCCTTTTAGATCAAAGGCAACTTACCTTCCCCTTTCTCCATTGTGCTATCATTGCCTTATCATGAGCTACCCTATTACATTGGGGGCATTACACCTTTCCCATATCATCTTGTGCCTACATGCTTGATTATGTACCTAGAGATACCTTTACTACATTGGGGTCATCACACCTTCCCCTATCTTGTCATGTGTGCTCACATGTCTTACCATGTTCTAAGAGCCATATTGGGGATACCATGCCTCCCCATACAACTTGCATTTAACCTCTTGGGCTATTTTCACCTTACCATTTTTCCATAAAAGAGGCAACCTTATCTCTTAATGTTTATCTCTAGTCCATGTGCTTTCGCACCTATTCTACTATATGCCTTGCTTATTACATGATCTATTCATGAAACTTATTTACTTTACATGATTTATGTGTAGCTTACAATTGCATTTCATGTATTATTTCCGCTTCTTCTTTAATTCAATGCATTTGATGGATGCAAACAATGGAAAGGGGGCATATCTCGTCGGTGAAACTCCTATGTTAAGCTTATAGATAGTTATAAGTATTGATACACATATTCGTCATTGTGTCTAGACAGATCATTATCACATAACACACTAGTGGCTAATATGGCATGCCAGTTTTTGTACAAGTAGAATTTTGTAACCCTACCATTAGTTTTTTATTTTCCTAGATAACCAAGCAAGTTTTTGATTTGCACTTATTCTTTTATTAGACAAAAGATACTCATTGCATACTTTTTCTTTGTTTTGTAGGTTCCCAAGTAGCCAAAGAACACATAGAGATCTAGTGAGTCCATTACTTTACATGGACCTCGATATCCTTTTTATGATTGAGTATTTACTTTCATGTATGTCTGTGAGTGCTCATATACTTTGAGATACATGTTCATGTTAGGATTCACATGCACCTCAAAGTGGGTAAAATGTAATGGTGAAATTAGCAACCCATGCCAATTCTCGTTTAATTTTGGGCCCATTTTTTGGAGTATGTCTTAATAGAATTACATAGCGACATGTGACACACTTTTGTGCTAAGTCAAACTCCTTTGTTGATCCTTGTCCACTCTCATTTACTCCTTACATACATTCCTATATATTCATCCTTATCCTTGTCCTATTCACATTTATTCTCACAAATTCCTATGATTTGACATCCCATATTTTCATACATCCATCTTTGATCCCTAGATTTCACATCCCTTGTCCTGGGTCATTTTTGTGGTGTGTAGGAGCAATCTTGCATGGTGCAGATATGAATTGAAAATCATTTTTTTTAAATTCAAAATTGACAACTCCCGCCCTTTTCCACTAGTTGTTGGGAGTTGATTTGTACACATTTGTATGACAATTCATTATGTCTTGATATTTAAAGTCATTCATTTGAGCATTAATTGACACCATAAAATCATTTGAAATCCTAGAGCATACAAGGAGCGTCCAATATGAACATTTTGATTTGGGGCTTTGAAAGGAACAATAATTTGCATTAGAATCAACATCTAGATCACTCGCATGTTGTTTTCTAATCTTAATCATGATTGTAAATGTCAGTCCAATTAAGGGGATTGACCCAGAAGAACTTAGCCTTTGCGATTCAACGATCTCCCGAAGGTATTTGTAAATATCGTCAATCCTTAACAGTCAACAAGGAGCAGAGAATCCAACAAATCAAAGAGTAGAAGTATATACCGCATTAGATTAGGATGTGTGTCAGACATTAGATTTGTGCGACATGGAATCAGTCCACAACCATGGAATCAACCCTTAGAGGAGCACAATTTTACACATAATTCCAGATAACACACGTATTGAGAATATCTATTTTCTAAACCTTATCATTAAATTCTATGCTACATGAAATGTTTAACTTCATTATTAATCTATAAACTAAATATTTAAATCCCTCACATTTAAATTTTTTAAATTACATTAATTTCATTCATACTTTATCATTCCTAATTTATGCTAAGTGGGTAAAATCATGAAGTAGATCAAATTTCGTGTCAAACAATGCTGCACCTTACGCGTTTGTAAATTTGAGGCACGACAGTGAACGACATTTAGATTTATTACGTCGTCACAGTGTCAAACTTACATGCACGCTTTAGGTCGAGTGCCATGCATAAACACAAATCTACCCTCAAGCTAAGATTTAATGTGGTAATTACATGCGATACACATACAATAACAATAACCCAAAACTGTGGCAAAGCAAAAAACCCAATATACCTACTGAGTTTAGCCATGGGTATTTACACAATTTTACACTCAAGGCGTTCCTTATGTGAAAAAACTTGTGAAGGTACTCTATTGAAGGCTGACAATTCTTCTTAGAGGTATGAGATCATAAATTTCATGTCAGTTGAACATATATTTTATGCATAGTTTTTATTGATGAAAAATAATTTAATAGTGTTGTAACAATGATGGGTGGATTGAAGAGAATATTTCCGGAGTGAATAGTCATAAATAGCCTCGAGTAGAAGTTGGAGAATACGAGCCAAACAACAAGTAGAGTGACACCCATTATACTAGTTGCCATAGTTGAATGACTATGAGATTGTCTCAGGGGCTGTTTGCAATGATATATATTCACTTAGTATATGACACTATATAAAAAAGTCTCTAATGCTTGTGGTAGGCTTTAAACATCTCACCTAATGAGATAAACAAAAGGTTTGTATTTTATGACCCAACTTATAAGAGAATGCTTGCACTTGGGACATTGAGACAATGATTTCTACCTCATAGGGATTTAATGCTTGGGAAAACACCTTACGATTATGTTTTGCAAGGTCCTAAGTGGAGATTAATCATGAAATCTACGGAACGTGTGAAGATTATGTTTTGCAAGGTCTTAAGTGGAGATTAATCATGAAATCTACGAAACGTGTGAAATTTATAGACATATTTGTTTTGATAGTAGAAATGAATGGTGGTGATTAAGGGAAATAGAAAGGACTACCCAAGGCATGGAGAGTAAATAAAATAATGAAGCAGGTGGGCCCATTTTCAACCCAACTAGTGTTAGTCTCCCAACCCCTAAGGTCAAGTACCCCTAGCTGTGTGTTCAAAGTAGTTTTTTTCTTTTTCTTTTTACAAAGTTAATATTAACATATGATGGATGATGGATTTTAAATTATTTGGCAATAGATTTTTTAATTAAGCAATAGTTAATAATGGTCTTAATTGAGGTATTAGCAAACAACATCTATATATGGTACAACATTAATGAGGTAAAGACTTTGAATATGATGTTCCATTTAATTCTATTATAAACTTGATTGTCAATAGGGACTCAATCTCATGTTGGCTAAATCTAGAAAACCAAAATTATTGTTCAAATCAATCCCATCGAAGACCCAAAGTCCTTCCTCAGAGATAGAAATAAGAGAGGCACTAGAACTCTATACAAACATATGTAGCTCCTTGGCATCATGCCTACCTTTCACTTTCTGCAGTGACCTTATTGTGCCACTAGGCCCCACTTTATTGCCAACAATAGAGTTGCCTTTGCTAGACATTCCTAGGGTAGGATAGGCAACAATATTGTTGGAGGTAGCAAAGGCATTAGTGCCTTCATGTAAGGGCATGTGGCTATATAGGTATAGTAGTAGTGGCACCCCTATAATCACAATGGTATTCTTTTTTAGGTAAATAATTTAGATAAGTCAAGAAAATACAATTTAGACATAAAATTGTTTAAAGTAGATGACAGGTTTTAAGAGTAATTTATTTAAAGGGCTTTGCTAAATTTATTTTGATTATATGGAATGAATATGTTTAATACGTTCTTGTAAGGAATTTTTAGCTTGGTTAGTTTTTCACTGGTTAAGGTAAAATTGGAAACACAATAGGGGAAAACAGTAAGAGTTTAGTTAAATTTAGCTCGATTGTATTCAATGCATATGTTTGATAGAGTTTGATCAATTTTTGGGGGGTCAATTGATAATGGTTGTTTGGTGGATTATTTAAATTTTCTGATAGGGGACTTAGTCCAAATGCATGTACATCACATCCTTAAAAAGGTTTATTGCAAACAGGTTCAAATAACCATGGTAAGCATGTCCATTGGTTCCATGATGAAATATGGAGTGTCATCATTTTAATAATTGTCTTGCCTTGTCTCTTTGAGTGACACTTGTTGGGAAATAGGATCTTGATGTGATTATGACCATAATTCTTATTTAAATTTAACAAGCAATAGGATCTTGGTATTGGTTTTTTTAATTTTACTATTATTTCCTAGGCCTAATTTGGCTGTGAATTATCTAGAAGACTAAATTATGTCGAAAAATCATTTACCCATTTTGGTTTGTTGCTTCTCATGTTTTATTGTGTAAACCATATCCTTCCTCTATCTTTTTATATTTATATTTTGGTCTACCTTATTGTAACCAAACATAGACCACAAGACAAGCTTTTGGCCTCTAGATGCTCCTTTCTTGCTATACTTCTTCGTAGGGATTACTCTTTTTTTTCTTTTCAAATTTATATATACTTTGATTCTATTCAAAAGTTTTCATTGAAGTGAGGCCTTTAAGGGTTACACATGTAACACAATTTGAGTTGGCCTGTTGGTGAAAAACTTGCCCTCTTGAAAGAGAGGTCACAAGTTCAAATCTTGTAGGGGAAAGAGATGTCACAAGTTCAAATTCTATAGGGGATAGGGTATGTATGCCTCATATTAGAAGCACAGCTTCATATTAGAAGCATAGTTGGGGATAGGGTATGTATGCCTCATATTAGAAGCACAGTTGAGGATAGGGTATGTGTGCCTCATATTAGAAGCACAGCCTCATATTAGAAGCACGACCTCATATTAGAAGCACAGTTAGATGCCTCCTATTTATTGAGAGTATGAGGTAGTCTCGTATATTATAAGCCACCTGAGGTCCGACATCATAGATTATAAAAAGATTCCATTCCATTTTCAAATTTCGATTTGAGGAGATTGAACCTAACAAATATTATCTTTTACATTCTTATTTTTAATGTGATTCAATTTTAAATATGTTGACCCAACAAATTCTTAATTTATATCCATTTATTTTTTAGATAATCGAAATTACCCTACCTTACAAGTCCCTATCCACATCAATTACAACTACTTTTTAGTGAAAGAAAGTGTCGATAAACAAGAAGATACCGACTAATTTGAACATAAGTGCAAGGTGATGACATAAGCATGATAAATAAAATAAAATTAAATCCTCAATTTGTTGCACACAAGAAAATGAATATCAACGCACTATTTCCAAAGTAAAACGTCAATACCAAATTTCCAACAATTAGAGACGTTGGTGGCAGCAAAGTTTTCAACGGTTAAAAAAACAACATTACAAATTTCAGACCGTTAGACGACTTCAAAATTTAACAAAACACATTAAAATCTGTCCTCGTATTGCTCGTTGAACTCCCATATAGCAATTTTATGTCTCAAAAAACCAGGGTTTTGTTCACTCTGAGTGAAAATCTCGTATTTCTCTTGGAACTTTGAAGAATTCTCGATATTTGAAGACTTCACTGCCAAAAATATCTGTAAGTTCAGTACTGCTCTTGTTCACTTTGGCGGAACGAACAAGCTTTAATTTATCGGCAGATCCCTCAGTTTTGTTTTGTATGTTGAAGAATTAAGTGTATAGTTAGATGCCTTTGATGCCTTTGTTTGTTTGTTGAATTAAGGACAAATTTGTGCATCTGAGGAATCGTTTTAATTTTTTGCCTAAGTTTAGTGTAATTTTTATTGATGGAGAAGGAAACTTGTGAAGCATCTGAGGAATCGTTTTAATTTTTTGCCTAAGTTTAGTGTAATTTTTATTGATGGAGAAGGAAACTTGTGAACCATTTGGTTTCACGGGTTGAGAAGCTCTTATATGCGGGTGAAATTTGGGGAAATCGTGTTCAACTTAGCTCCGGGTTTGTTTTGCCGTATTTCAGAAGTGTTTTCGTGTTTATCGTGATATTTAGAGGAAATTTTACGAGGTTTAGCGTTTCGAGCGTTTGACTGTAGTTATCTTATCGGGTTGCCTTCAAATTTGGGGGAAATATTTGTCGCATATAGTGTTGGAGGTATTTAGTTGTCGTTAAAATGGGCACATTGTGAGTTTGCCGGCCTTTCTTTCCATTTGCTGAGCTTCTTGTGGCGGAATTTATGCAATGAAAGGAAGCTCCTTGCTGTTGATTTAGCGAGGTTTGGACTAAGTTGTTGCTAATTTTAGGTTTGCCTCTGTTCGCCTCGTTTTTTCTAATGAAGTTTGGTTGTCTGGTCTAAGGAATACTTTGCCTTGCGTCTGATGTTTTAATATCCTTTTATTATTTAGCAGTATTAAAGGCATTTACTGAACTGCAAGTCCGATGTTGCCCTGGCAATCTGCAATTTTTACTGCGCATTTTCTCTTTTGGCAGGGCAGCATCGGCATTCTTGTGAATTATTAGCAATTTGTGGGTATTCTCCATTATTTACATACATTCAAGCTTTGGGGTTCTGGGTGTATATCAGAATTTGAGGAAAGGAAATCTCAAGCTGCTTCTGCAAAACTGCTGTAAAGAGCGCATTTGTCATGGAAACCATGTTTTACACCCCACAACATAGTAGGAAACTATCCTCTGCATCTCCATCCGCTTCACAGACGCCAAGATCAGAGAGAGGAAGGGGTCACAGGAGTGAAACCAGAGAATCCAGAGTTGTAGAGGACCTTTCCAATCGATTTGACAAGGACAAAGGAGTCAATGTGCAAGTGCTCTTAAGATGCAGGTACGATTATATAATCATGTTGTCTATTGCTTTTCCATTGTCTTTGTCATCAATTCTGGATTTTGCATCATTGTTATGTTGGTCTTCAATTCTTTCAGATTGCTTTCTTTACCAAAATTTCAGTTCATTTAAGGAAAATGATCATGGACCCTTGTTACGTTGGAGTTCAATTCTTCAGATAGTTCTCTGCCAAAATTTCAAGTCATTTAAAGAAGATGATTCAATTGCTATGTTGGTGTACACTCTTCAGATAGTTCTCTTTGCTAATATTTCTAGGTCTATATTGAAGATTGTTAGGCATCATTGTTATGTTGGTTTAAATTTTTACTGTCTTTTCAATGCTATAGATAGTCCTCTTTGCCAATATTTCAGGTCATTTATCGTAGATGGTAGTGCATCATTGTTATGTTGGTGTTCAATTTTTAAGTGCTCATTTTTCCCCATCAAAATTTAAGGCTAATTAACGAAGCTGGTGCTAAATTATTGTTATATTGGTGTTCAATTTTTTCTTCCTTCACAATATCTCACAGTTATCTTTGCAAATATTTCAGACCATTTAATGAAGATGAGTTGAGGGCTAATGCCCCACAGGTTATATCCTGCAATGAGCAAAGACGAGAGGTTACTGTTTATCAAAGTATTGCCAGCAAACTGACTGACCGGACCTTTACCTTTGACAAGGTCTGGAATATACCATGCTTTTTGATGTCTTACAAAAACTGCATTGAAGTGAAACTATAACGTGGATTCTGCTTCCAAATGTGTGGCAGGTTTTTGGTCCTAAGGCCCAACAGAGAAGCCTATACGATCAGGCTATAGCTCCCATTGTTAACGAAGTCCTTGATGGGTATAACTGCACCATTTTTGCCTATGGCCAGACGGGCACAGGAAAAACATATACCATGGAAGGAGCAGGAAGGAAAACAAAGGTATGGCCTGAATCAAATTGTAGATTATTCACTGTGTTCAAAGATGCCCAATAATCCAAAATGGGGTTCAGAGTTGATTGTAGTTATTTGCAGAGGCCCATTAATTATGACATCTGTAGAACTTAGAATTGTGTAGCATCTAGTTTTCTGAATCGCTTATATATCGATGCTTTCTAGAATGGAGATCTCCCCAGTGATGCTGGAGTCATACCCAGAGCTGTCCGCCAAATAATTGAAACATTGGAATCTCAGAGTGCTGACTACAGTATGAAGGTAACATTCCTGGAGCTATACAATGAAGAAATTACAGATTTATTGGCAACCGAGGACTCTCCTAAACACTTTGAGGACAAATCAAAAAAGTCAATCGCTCTCCTGGAAGATGGTAAAGGTGGAGTGCTGGTGAGAGGCCTGGAAGAAGAGATTGTATATAGTGCAAATGAGATATATAATCTGATAGAAAGAGGATCTTCCAAGAGGCGCACTGCAGAAACTTTGTTAAATAAGCAGAGCAGGTAACTTGAGTGCAAATTCCATGCTCTTGATGCACAGTTTTAATTTACCTCTATTTCATTAATAATGTGACACCTTCATGTTTGCAGTCGCTCACACTCCATATTCTCTATTACTATTCACATCAAAGAAGCGACAGCAGAGGGGGAGGAGCTTATTAGGTGTGGGAAGCTTAATCTTGTAGATCTGGCTGGCTCAGAAAATATATCACGTTCTGGTGCCAGAGAGGTAGGATGACAAGGGCAAGTTATATTTCTTTTCTATAAAAGTCGTACTGTTGCAAAATGCTAAGCTCAGCCATGGCAGCTTATGTTGAATTGCCATGGGAGCCCAAAACCCACTGAACGAGTGTATCTTTTCACTCTTCACAGTACTGGGGTAAATATTATTAGGTGTAATATTCATCATACTTGTCAGGTGACTGGTCACAATGTGTATCCCCTTCTGTAGAATGTCTTTGTACTTAAGCTTTGAAAATAGATGTGCTAATATCATTTACATAACCTCACCAACATCTACATAACCTGTGTCACTCTTGTTAAAAGTTGTTCATGTTCACGTTTTTATGGTTTCGTGTTGTCACATTTTGATCATGCACTGATATTAAGGATATGACAGGGTAGAGCAAGGGAAGCAGGGGAGATCAATAAGAGCCTTCTTACACTTGGCCGTGTGATCACTGCACTTGTAGAGCATTTAGGTCATGTGCCTTACAGGTAAGACTTGTCCTTTCAACTATATCTGCTTTTAATCAACAGAATATTTCTTTGTTCTCTTCTCAGGCATGTATAGTGCATTATTTGTTACTTAAATTCTTCCGTATCAACAGAGATAGCAAACTAACAAGGTTATTGAGAGACTCTCTTGGTGGAAAAACAAAGACTTGCATAATTGCTACAGTATCCCCATCGGTCCATTGCCTCGAAGAAACTCTTAGCACACTAGATTATGCTTATCGTGCTAAAAACATCAAGAACAAACCAGAGGTAAGTCTAAGAGGTTGAAATTTCTGCTTTGACTATGCCTCTTTCTTAAAACTGGTTGCCCTTCGTTTTCTTACTTTGGGGCGTTTTCTTTTTCAGGTTAATCAGAAAATGATGAAGTCTGCCTTTATTAAAGATCTTTATATGGATATTGAACGGCTGAAACAAGGTTTCATTTTTTGTGCACACATTTTCAGTGTCTTTTGTTTCAAGAGAACTTTTTTTTATTTATGTTCTCTCTATAACATTTATTTTCTGAAGCACAATCCTGTATCTGAATGGTTGAGCAGATGTGCGTGCTGCAAGGGACAAGAATGGTGTTTATCTTCCACGAGATCGCTTTATACAGGAAGAAGCTGAAAAAAAGGTGGCCCATTCCTCACATAGTATAATTTCAGTAACATGGTTCTATCATCATTCATAGCAATTTATGTAAAATCACATTGTTTTTCTTGTCTGTACTTTGTGTTTCGTCCAGGCTATGACTGAAAAGATTGATCATATGGAATGTGAACTTGATTCCAAGGACAAGGTAAGTATCTGCACAATTTGTTGTCCCATATAGTCATTTTGCCGATGTTGGATTATCATTTTGACATTTTCTCTCTTCCCTGCATGCAGCAAATCAATGAGCTACAGGATCTGCATAGTATTCAGCAAAGAACCAGTGCAGATTTGAAAAATAAACTTGAGGCTGCACATGTATGGATGATTTTTATTTATTTTTCTTTCTGCAGATAAGATCATTTTTATGGATCTGCATGGTATTCAGCAAAGAACAAGTGCAGATTTGAAAAATAAACTTTTGTCTCAGAAAAATTATATTTTTATTTGCTTTTGTGATGCAAACAGAAAAAACTTGAAGATACTGAGGAAGCCTTGAAAGATCTTCAAGAAAAATATAGACAAGCTAACTATGCACTTAAAGAAAAGGAGTTTTATATCTCAAATTTGTTACAGTCAGGTTGGTGACGATGTTGGAAATGGGTAATGTTAAGGTACTGAGTCTTGTAATGGCATTAACACCATTCTAATTGTTTTGAACAGAGAAATCCCTTGTTGAGCAGGCGTCAGATATTCGATCAGAGCTAGAAACTGTTGCACAGGATGTAGATGGGTTGTTTGCAAAAATTGGTACTTTTCATTTGTAGAACTGGTGTTATACTGTGTAAATTCAATTTTTACTGCAATATACTTATTCCACTTTGTCTCTGCAGATCGCAAGAATAAGATAGAAACTGGAAACCAGAATCTAGTTCAAACCTTTAAATCCCAGCTGTTGCAGCATCTGGAACTCTTGCATAACTCTGTCGTAGATTCAGTTTCCGAACAGAAACAGCAGCTAAAAAATACAGGAGAACAACTGCTATCCTTTGTTTCCACTAAAAATCAGGTAAGAAAACTGCCTTTTTGGCTTCATTTCCTGGTTGTTTTTAGATTTAAATGTTAATTTTTAGTCTCATATAGTGGTGATATACTGCTACAGGCTACAGAAGGAGTGAAAAATAGGGTGGAAAGATTGCAAACAATATACTGCTCTGGAGTTAAATGCCTGCACAACCTAGTGAATGAACTTGATGAAAAAACCTTAGCAACTTTTGGGAGTGTTAACTTAGCAGTTAGTTCACAGGCTTCAGATCTTAATAATGTAAGAGTTATCATTGAGATTTCATTGGAATGGTTGGGAGTAGATTTATCTTTTTTAGTACATGCATTGCTGAATTGGAGCTTCTTTTTTGTTTTATAGCTTCTAGAAAATGCTGTTTCAGAGGCAGATGCAATTCTCTTTGAACTTCAAAGTGCTCTTGAGAAACAGGAGAAGAAAATGGCTTCTTATGCCCAACATCAACAAGAGGTTGAAACAACTCACTCTTACATTTATACATCTGAGCATTGAAGTATAACATATGTGCTTCATAAGGTCTAAGAGCTTTTGCTTTGTCAAACACCATCTCACTCTTATATTTATGCAGAGATTTAAGAGAACTATGGAGTCTACAAGAGTAGTTTCGAAGGTCACCATCGATTTCTTTGAGAATCTTCACAAGAATGCAGATACACTATATCAATTTGTTGAACAAACTCAGACAGTCCATGACAAGAATTTGTTGGATCTTGAGAAATCCTATGAGGTGAGAATCCATTATAAGAAAAATCCAGCACTTCCTTTCATTCTGTGGATTCTGGTTATGTGATTTGTCCATGCACTTCTATTCTTACAGGAGCTTGCAGCAGAGGAAGATCAGCAAACTTTAGAGAAAATATCTGAAATATTGGCAAGTTCAACAGCTAGAAAAAGTGAACTAGTGTGTACCTTCTCTCTCTCTAGTGTGTGTGTGCTTTTCATGACTAGATTATCTATTACTTTTGTTAAATCATTCTTCTTGCTCTTCAGATGTGCAGTGCTGTTCATCACATGCGGGCAACTACTTCTAATAAAGCACATGAATTGCAAGAAGGAATGATGAATATACAAAGTATCACTTCGACTGCCCAAAATGAGTGGAATTTGTACATGAAACAAGCTGAGGATAATTATCTTGAAGATGTGTCCTCTGTGGAAGCAGGGCACCGTGGTATAGAAGAAATCCTTCATGATTGGTGAGTCCACTGTATGAGTGCTTGCTGGAATTCTACACTTTTAAGAAGGATCAACACTATTTTTTAACATTATTTTGTGATTGTTTTTTATTTATTGAACATATAAATAAGTATAGGTTTGTTACTTGATTACTACTAAGAAAGTACTTTTTTGCAGCACCACAAAAACAACCGCTGTTGGGATACATTGGAAAAACACACAAGTTTCTCTACAGCAAAGGGGGGAGAATAATGTTGAAGCAGTGGATAATATTGTGAAGTATGCCATATGCTGAATTCTATATAGCAATTCGTCTAATTTTATCTACATGCATGATATTGAGGAGACCCGCATGAGTCTATAACAATTCATCTAATTTTATCTACATGTATGATATTAAGAAGACCTGCATCTATCTTACAGGAGGGACATGGAAGCTAATCAAATTGTTCTTGCTGAATTGGCACACAATGCATCTTCGGCTCATGCAGAAATTGAGAATGGAATGGGAAGTTTGTTGTCTGACATTAATGGTAAGTTCAAACGCTTCTGTAATTTTGAACTTCTCTTGTGCTTAAGTTATATGCTAATACAAAATGTTCTGCAGATTTATTGAAACTGGATCATAATGTATGCCAAGATATTCAACCTACCATCGCTTCCAGTACGAGCAACCTTGTTCAACTGCAAAATAACCACAATTATACGGTGGAGGATATAACCAAAGACACAGACAAATATCTTGTAACAGAATATCTGGTAAGTATAATTTCTGTCTGGAATAAATTTAGGATAGGTGAGTTCTTTCTGGCTTATTGTCTAACATTTAAAACCTTTAATATAATAACCAGGAAGATCAGCCAACTTGTACAACACCAAAGAGGCGACCTATTTGCATACCAAGTGTTGATTGCATTGAAAAATTACAAACCCCTTGCTTTGAGGATTTAGTGCAATCATTTGGGGATACAAAATCTGAAAGGCGATTAAAATATGGAAATGGAGAGGTAAAACAGTTCTATGCATCATCGCCTGATGTGACACCCACACGTGAAGCCAGAATTCCCCTTACAACCCGTAATTGACTGAACCATTTTCAATTTAAGTCAATATTGAACTAAGATATTTAATTGACCTGAAATTAAAGCTGGGTTGCTTTGCTGTATATTATGTACATTAGCTGCAGGACACATGGGTTAAAATTCAGATAAATTAGTGGTAATGCTTCAAACTTGAAGCAATTTGTGGTAGTTACAAATAGGTTGAAACTGCTTCACACTTGAGGCAGTTGGTGCTCGCCGTGTAATGAATATTTATTTTCTTGGGATCTCTATATGTAAAACTTTTTGGCAACAACTTCTTCTCGAGGCATGTTGTGTGAAATTTGGGTTACCGTCTCAGTAGAATAATTTCATTAGTTTCTTATGCTTTGGATCTGCTGAGATTTTTGTTCTGTGAAAACTTGTAACATTTTTGTTCCATGCCTCAACCGACTGTGATTTTTATGATTTATCAAGCTTGAAGCATTGCTGACTTTTTTATTTATCACTATGTTAATTTAAGTGATCAATAAGGTTATATTTATCAGTGTTTCTCATAATATATTCCAAAATATAACAGACTAAGAAAGACATTGGATGGCTTACTTAGGTGGAACAAAAGAATTTGTTGCAAGGTTGATCCTTTCCAAACGAATAATTAAATTGTAGGGTGTTATGACTTGTTGTATTACAACTGTCTGGGGTTTTACGTACTTAAAGCTTTTTATTTTGTGATTGGATTGGTTGTTGAAATTTATGAAAGGAATTAGATAATCTTGATCCAAATTCATGTTTACAACGTAGATCGATAAAACCTGCAAACCGCTCAACTGATCTGAATGCTAAAAATAGCCTCGGTCCTCAACCTTAGCAACAAATGTGATACAGAAATCAAGCTTTAACTGATCTGAATGCTAATATAGCCTGGGCCCTCAACCTTAGCAACAAATGTGATACAGAAATCAAGCTTTAACTGATCTGAATGCTAATAGCCTGGGCCCTCAACCTTAGCAACAAATGTGATACAGAAATCAAGCTTTAACTGATCTGAATGCTAATATAGCCTGGGCCCTCAACCTTAGTAACAAATGTGATACAGAAATCAAGCTTTAATTGATCTGAATGCTAATATAGCCTGGGCCCTCGACCTTAGCAACAAATGTGATACAGAAATCAAGCTTTAACTGATCTGAATGCTATTATAGCCTGGGCCCTCAACCGTAGCAACAAATGTGATGCATAAATCAGATGTCTTTCCTCGTACATTATGAAGAAGGGACACAGTTATATTATCGAAAGCTTTGAAATTCTGTCTGGCTCTGTGAGTGAGGGAAATGCCTTGATTCTATCCTATAATAAATTATTCTAGTTGAACTCGTGCTAATTACTATTTTTGATGGAATCTGATGAATTTGATTCCAAAGGGATGCTTTATGCAGCATAGGACACATAACGATGCATTCACTTGAGTTTGTCTAAATCTTGTAGAGTTTGTTTTGTCTTTAATTATTATGTAATTTTTTTCATGTAAAATCTGAAACAATGACCATAACAACACTTAATAACACATTTAGAAAATTACAGAGTAGAGGTTGAGATTATTCGTTTTAGATTATGTTGGAGCAGCCACAAATAGCAAAAGAAGTCCCGAGCCACAAAAGATAGGAGGAGATTGTGAGCTGTCAGGGTTGAATTCAAAGATGTGTTGTGAGCAACCCTGTCTAAGTCATGTTCTTGTGTCTGGTAAGGTTGTGGTTGTGTCTGAACTATGTGTGGCATCCTGTTCCTCATGGCAGCTTCCTTTGCAACTTCTGGAGTTGAAAACTACAACTTGTAATTCGTGGGAAAAGGAATACCTACTAGCTATTTGGGGAATCTACCTTAGTGAAATCCCTGGGCTGCAAAGTTAACAACAGAAGTGTGTGAAATCTTAGATGCTGGAGGAGATAGATGTGTATAGCAATGTAGGTTTATAAGTGTTCATCATACCCTAGTTCATGTGTGTGTTGCTCCTAGATGCTTGGTTGTGCTTCGACAAATCTTGTAGTTGGAAGCAAGTTAGGATTTGTGAGGGGGATAAGGAAATGTTTGGGTGAGAAAAGTATATCTTGAATTTGGGAGAAACTATTGTGTGCAGTCTTGTCCTGGAGGATAGGAGTGCAGCACACTAGCGTATGGGCAAATGGTCAAGAATGAGTGTGGGAATGTTGTGTTTGGAAGTAAGCTGGGCTTGATTTGGGTGCATGGCATGGCATGGCATACTTGACAAATTAATGCTCCAAATGGGAAAAAAAAAAGTCATAAGTTGTGTATAAATGAGGGTGCCAAACCAAGGGGGGAAAGTGTCAAGTATGCACTTTTGTCTCGATAGTGCATATTGTGGAGTTGCTTTAATCAAGTTGTGTAGTGTAGGAGCCATCGAGGATCACTTTAATCATTTACATGAATGTTGGTGATGATAGCTATTATTGTGGAATTGTATGCCCCTCACATTGATTATAAAGGAGAGAATTAATTTGAGGTTTAAGGGAAGGAAAGTAGGAAGAGAATAAGAAGAGACAAGCTAGAAAAGGGTTATGCATCACCTGAGAGAATGACATGGTGGTGCTAATGTGATTGGAAAAAGGTTATGTGAGAGTTAGACATGGGAATTAATGTTTTGTTTAGGATGTGTGACTTAAGATGTTTCTTTTAAGTGATCCCTTACAAGCATGGGGAGAGTTGAAGCAGAGGTAAAAACAACAAGAGGGAAGGGGAGTGAGAGAGTGTTGTCCTCAAAGATGCCCCCTTAGTGAAATCCCTGGGCCGCAAAGTTAACAACAAAAGTGTGTGAAATCTTAGATGTTGGAGGAGATAGGTGTGTACACCAATGTAGGTTTATAAGTGTTCATCATACCCTAGTTCATGTGTGTGTTGCTCCTAGATGCTTGGTTGTGCTTGACATTTCTTGTAGTTGGAAGCAAGTTAGGATTTGTGAGGGGGGTAAGGAAACGTTTGGGTGAGAAAAGTATATCTTGAATTTGGGAGAAACTACTATGTGCAGTCTTGTCCTGGAGGATAGGAGTGCAACACACTAGCGTATGGGCAATGTAGGTTTATAAGTGTTCATCATACCCTAGTTCATGTGTGTGTTGCTTCTAGATGCTTGGTTGTGCTTGGCATTTCTTGTAGTTGGAAGCAAGTTAGGATTTGTGAGGGGGATAAGGAAATGTTTGGGTGAGAAAAGTATATCTTGAATTTGGGAGAAACTAATGTGTGATGTCGTGTCCTGGAGGATAGGAGTGCATCACACTAGCGTATGGGCAAATTGTCAAGAATGAGTGTGGGAATGTGTTTGGAAGTAAGGTGGGCTTGGTTTGGGTGCATGGCATGGCATGGCATACTTGACAAGTTAGTGCTCCAAATGAAAAAAAATAGTCATAAGTTGTGTTTATAAATGAGGGTGCCAAACCAAGGGGGAAAAGTGTCAAGTATGCACTTTTGTCTCGATAGTGCATATTGTGGAGTTGCATTAATCAAGTTGTGTAGTGTAGGATCCATGGAGGACCACTTTTGTCTCGATAGTGCATATTGTGGAGTTGCATTAATCAAGTTGTGTAGTGTAGGATCCATGGAGGACCACTTTAATCATTTACATGAATGTTGGCGATGATAGCTTATTGTGGAATTGTATGCCCCCCTCAAATTGATTACAAAGGAGAGAATTAATTTGAGGTTTAAGGGAAGGAAAGTAGGATGAGAATAAGAAGAGTCGGGTTAGAAAAGGGTTATGCATCACCTGAGAGAATGACATGGAGGTACTAATGTGATTGGAAAAAGGTTATGTGAGAGTTAGACATGGGAATTAATGTTTTGTTTAGGATGTGTGACCTAAGATGTTTCTTTTAAGTGATCCCTTACAAGCATGGAGAGAGTTGAAGCAAAAGTGAAAACAACAAGAGGGAAGGGGAGTGAGAGTGTTGTCCCCAAAGATGCCCCCCCCTTTGATGCTCCACAATGTGAGGACAAGGGTTGTGGAAAAGATAGAGCATGAAAGTATAACACAAATGTGTAACAGTTTGTTAGAATGCTCTGATACCATGTAAGATTCGACTATTGAGATAAGTACCTAAGGTTAAGGAGCTTCAATAAAAGCACAAAAGAGATTCAAAATAATAGAATAATTCTATTCTATCAAATGATGTGAACATATAATGATTTTAGATTAAATTAGATTGGACTGCTAAAATGAGAGCTACAAGTGATATCATGATACATCAGCAAGAGATGTGAATGTACAATCAATGTGGGATAAAGGTAATGGAATCATATGTGTGTGCGTCTTCACCAAACTAGGAAAGTACAAGTCACACAATGCAAATACAACCTACCTAAACAAGTTTATCCTATCTTAGGTGCATAATATGCAATAAAATAATTAAATTAAATGCAAAAATAAAATAATGCACCAACACCCCCCATATGTGTAGTTTAGGTGGATAAGAAAGATAGATGGATGGGTTGCAACAAATTTGTAGCCATGTTAGGTACCTATGTACAAAACATGTCCCTCAATTAACTAGGAAGGATAAAACTATGAGGGAAAACTCCCCCAAAAAGAAGCCCCCACTAAAGAAAAGAGATAGAAAGCCCCTCAAATCTAGAGAGACAAGAAGAAAAGAGACCATGCAACCCACCTAAATGCTTGACTATGGATGCTAATGAGAACCCATTTCCTCCCTTGGGAAGAAACAAATTCAAAGGTATGATGGGTTTTCCATTGCTATAAGGAATATGAGGGAAGAAAGATCAAAATGTACGATGTCTCTTGGAGTTGCTCAAGTGTCACCATGTTGGTGTCATGTGGTGTCACAATCAAATCAAGAGTCCCAAGCCTAATTGAAGAAAACAACAATTTAGAATCTTGTGGAAACAAATTTAAAACAAGATATAAAGATGATGAGAGAACAACCATGATGGAACTATCATCAAAGAGGATATGAATGTCTTCAAGGGTGTCCTCCAATCTACAAGAAGAGACTCACAAAACAAACTTGAAATATTTGTGAAGTACTCATCCCAAGAAGCTATCCCTAGAAGATGACTATGATTTTGCTACAAAGAATCATTAGAAGCCATGGATGTAGCAACACGAAACTTAGTAGAAGCAATAGGAGATGGAGATGAAATCTCAGTGCATGTCTTTTAACTACATTGCTCATCCCTGCATGATGTGTCCACACAAGATGTCTAAGTATGAACACCAAATTTGTTTGCCAATGTTGGAATACAAGAGTTCTCGTCCTCAAGATGCTGACTTGAATATAAAGAGAAAGATGAGCTCTCTAAATATACAATAGGAGACATAGAAGCCAAAGTCTCAATAGGAATCTCTATAGGAGGAGGAGCATCCATTGAAGTCTCTATGTCATCTTGACATTCAAGATCTTCCAATTAAACAAGTACATTAGTTGTATCATGATCATATGGTTGAGAAACATTAGTTGTACAAGACAATTTGTAGCAAGATCCTCTAAAAATGGAGATTCATTTGTGTCTCCAAGCATCTCCCATATTTTGATCCAAAGGTCATGAGGACACTCAATTTGAGTGGTGGCCATTGTGGTGTCAATGTTGACATGAGACATAATCAATCCTAACATATGACCAATTTTGTCTTTCCATACAATCTGTTGATGCGGTGTACTTGGATTGGGAACAAGTCCATAGAGATAGGGCAAGATATTAAGCCATCTGAAATGCTTCACAATTTCATCTTACCAGGGATTATAGTTCCCTCTTTCCAAGTTGATAACAATTGGATACCTTTTGATAGCCATGATTATCTCCTGAAATGAATTAAGCAGAGATTAAACCAACAAAGACAAATAAATCATAAGATCACCCATTCCCCCAAAAAACCACTCAATTAATATTTTGGCACCTCATATTAAGAGATCTCCCTTTTAATTAATTCATCATGTGTGGACCCAAGAGCCCATTCTCACATTTTTTGCTCGCCTAAGGGTTAAGTGTTAGGTAAATAATTTAATATGAGGGCCATAAATTATTAATTTCTTGAGAAAAATTAACAAATTGAGAAAAAAAATTATTATTATTTGTTGGCCGAATTCCTAATGTAGGGCATGAGATTCCATGAGGATGGAGTTGCGAAACCCCCCAAGACACATGGTATAAGCTTCATGACATATTTTATAGAAAATGTTTACTGTGGGATTATTATTGGCATGCATGATAAATTGACATTTAATGAGAGTTACAAATTGACTTTATGGAGGAGCATATTCATGATTATTTATGACAATTGTAAGTGGGTGTAAGAGAGGTATCTTTGATTAGCCAAAAATATTTAAAGGAGTTATAACAATTTTTATGGGGCGTATTTTGAGGGAAGAATATGGAAAATTAATAATTTTCTATTTTAGGCAAGGTTGGCATGGAAATTTGTGCCTTATCTTTGCGCCCTCTTGTGGCTATAAAAGCCAAACTATTTCTTCATATTGGATCATCTATTCTTCACAAAACAAAACTATTGAAAATGAGCCTTGTGTTCAACTATTGAATCTAAGGATGAAAACTCTTAGGTTCTAGAAATCAGTGGACAAAACCCCATTGATTTCCTAGGGTTTAGAGGATGAAACCCCTTTGAATTCTTGAGGGCAACTTCATATGGAGGTTGCATTTGTACTTCAAGTTTGGAGGATTTTAGCATATATTTTGGGTATTTCAGCATTTTGGGTATTTTTAGAATATATTTGTATTTGTACTAGATTTGTAATTTTAGAAGCTTCAACATATTGGGAAGCAAATATTTTTAATCATTTGAAACATAAGTATATTGTGTGAAGAAAGCTTGTTCTAAACTATGTGTATTATTCATTTGAAACTTCCATATTTTAATCATATTTCTGCACAAGATTGTTAGATCTTTCTGGGTATTTTATTATTGAAAATAATGTATATATAAATAATTATTCATCCACCATATGCTATCACCTTTGCCTCATGGGATCTAGGTGATTGGAAAGTGTTGAATAATAATATTTACTCTCTGTATGCTCTCACTTTGCCCTCACAAGATCTTGGTAATAAAAAAGTGATAAGTATTTTTTATAAAAATTTGTTAAGGCCATTCTAGTGGTATCAAAATTTTGATCTTGCCAATTTGAAGAGTGGAAAGTTTTGTTGATGCTACCCGATAAAAGAGAAATAAGATATTTGAGAAGAGAAGAAAAGAAGCTACAACAAACCCTTGATCGAACACAAAATACAAATAAAGTAGAGATGGTGGAAGAAGGTAGAGGGAAGAAGAAATTGTTAGATGAGGAAAAAGAAGGTTTTTTTCATGAGACCCTAATAGGAATTTGGAGACGTCATGAACAAATGGCACAAATGTTGCATTTTCAAAGCATATAAAAAATTTGGATTGTGATAAACACCTCAGGGAGAAGGAAGTTTGTTTTCAAATAACTAATCCACAATTAGCTCCATATTAAAGCCTACTAAGCCCATGTTTTTATAGAAGGATAAGGAAGAAAAAGACTTGATACTACTCTCACATAGGAGATTGACAAAATCTTTGAAGAGTATCAAGGGAAATTTGAAGCATTCAAAACAATAGTATCCTTTGTCAACTACTTGGAGATTCTCAGAAAAAGATTCATGGTGGGAAAACCCCTATTTGTAGCAAAAATGGTGAGAAGAGCGGCTTGCAACAAAAGGTAACTTAAACATCCCTACTTTTGATGGAAACATAGAGATATTTGCTCAGGCTTGATTGTAAAAATTGCAGACTTACTTTACACTCAAGCCCTATGAAGGAGGAAGATGCCATCCAATTTTTTAGGTTGCATTTGGAGGGTGTTTCTCATGATTGGTGACACCATGGTTTGGTCACACAAAGACATAGCCTTGTACAAACCTTTGATGATTTCAACCAAAGGATTTTGGATTGCTTTGAGTGGAAAGATGAGGATGAGTATTTTAGGGAGCTTGCAGGAATTAAGCAACAAAACTTAGTAGAATCTTATGTTGCTAAATTTCAACATGTTGTAGGTATGGGACCTAATGTATTCGAAAAATAATCACTTTCCTTTTTATCGAAGGTCTATTTGAACCCCTCAAGGGTCTCGTTAAGGCTTTTTCCCCCTCTTCACTTTAAGAGACTATCAAGAGGGCTTTAGCACTTGAACTATCTATGTTAGAACACATTTTCATCTCAATCCAAGGCACCTACTTTTAGACAACACAAGGGAATTTTCTAGAAAGGAGGATTTAATTCATATTCCCATAAATCCACACCACAACCATCTACAATGAAAAGGGTGGATGATCACACTAGAAATGAACTCCAGAGAAAGAAGATTTGCTTCTCTTGCAAAGAGCCATGGGAACTAGGTCATAGATGCCTTGGTAAAAGCCAAGTCCATTATATTGAGGTGGTATTTGATGACGATACAAATTATGAAGAACTTGAATAAGAACTAATCATAAAGGAGCATAAGCCTAAAAAGTTTGAGGATGGGGATTCAAGCACAAGTAGCAACATACTTGTGGCTCTTTTAGGAGCACCCTGATATCATCCATTTAGAGTTCAAGGAGTGTTATTCAAACAACAAATCACAATGCTTATTGATAGTGGGGCTACCCACAACTTTATTGATGAAGGCTTGATGGTTAAGAGAGGAAATTGAAACCTAAATATTTTTTCTAGATTCAATAGCATTATTATTAATGGATTCACTATTCCATGCACCAAGATAATCCAAAAACTCAAATTATCGATTGGTTTCATAAGGTATGTGCTGATTTCTATGTTGTGGGATTGGGAGAAACTGACATGGTCTTAGGTGTGCAATGGTTGCATTCCCTTGGAGAGATTCTATAGAATTATTAACCCATGGAACTAAAGTTCAAGTCTAAAGGGAAGATGTGGTGCTTAGAGGTATTTCTAATGGGTCACTACGAGTGATCACAACTAAAAGAATGGACAAGACTTTTTGCAAGGGACAAGTTGCATGGGCAGTTAGTTGCTTGGTGATATAATACATGCATACTAATTCATCCTTGGGTGAGTCTCATACTTATAATGTTTATATTTAGAATATTTTGGATAAGCATAATGTGGTGTTTAGTGAGTTACCTTCAGGTTTACCATCAGATAGAGGATTCTAATGCATCATAGAGTTGGAACTAGGATCTAAGATTTTCATGGCCACCCCTTACCACCATTCACATATGTACAAGGAGGAGATTAAAAAAACCATAAAATAATTATTGGAGATGGATCACATCAGGCCTACTTCTAGCCCTTTTTCATCATTTATAATGCTTAGAAAAAAAAAGGCACAATGAGGATGTGTATAGACTATAGAGCACCGAAAAAAAGACCATCAAGAACAAGTATCTTATTCCCAAGATCTATGAGCTTATTGATGAGTTGCATGGAGTGGTTTACTTTTCAAATATTGATATGAAATTGGGATACCACTAGTGTTGGGAAAATGTGTCTCAACCTTGCAATTATATAAGGTTTATTGTTGATAGGATATATATATTTATATATTTCTTAGTTACACCAATAGGTGTAATATACAATGGGAGCATGGGGTGGAGTGGGATGCGTGTTAACATTTTTTTGTTAACAAAAACTATTAAATGGCTAACATACATTAAATTAATGATATATTGTAAATTTGGACCGTTAATTATTAGGTTTTAGATCTGATAGTAGATATTTTGTTGGCTTGTCTTTCCCTAGAAGGTAACGCTATTTTATGAGGGCATTGTATTACGACTGTGGTATCATTATGTATTCTAAGAGTTTGATAGTGTTCGTGTTGTCTCTAGATCTCTGGTGGTGATACTCCTGTGAGAAGCTTTGTCTGCAAGTATATTGTAATCTTTGTGATTTCTGAATAATATATTGGGCAGCTTTTGGAGTGTGGGGTTTTTCTCCTGAAAGAGTTTTCCCCACGTAAATCACTGTGTTGTGGTATGCATGATATCTATATTTATTTTTGTTTAAGTTTTTGTAATTATCAAAGATCTGTAAAGTTTTGCATTATCCTCCTCTCAATATTAGTGTAGGAAGTTGTTCCGCTACCTTAGCTTCTTTACAACTAGATCCATGTGTTGGATGAGCATGTGCATAAGACAACATTCAAATGCCATTTTGGGCACTTTGATTTATGGTTCATGTGTTTTGTCTTGACAGATGCCCTAGCCACTTTCTAGTCATGTGGGAATCAAGGAATCAGTAATCAATTAAGAAATTTTATTTTGGTTTTCTTTGATGACATATTGATTTACAACAAAACATGAGAAGAATACTTGAAGCATTTAGATATATTCCTTGGAATATTAGAGCAACAAACTCTCTTCACAAAGGTATCCAAGTGTGAGTTTATGGTTATAAAGATTTTGCACTTGGGCCATGTCATTAGTGCTCAAGGTGTCAAGGTGGATCAATAAAAGATCCAAGTCATCTTGTATTGGCCTCCTCCAACCACATTGACATGGTTGAGATTCTTTTATAACCTTTGTAGTTACTATAGGAGATTTGTAGGGGTTTTTCATCATTGCCAAAACCCCTAACTAATATGACTAAAAAGGGTTCAACTTTCTCATGAAGTGACACAACTCAAGAAGCCTTTGATAAGCTCAAAGAGGTAATGTGTTCATACCCTATACTTGCAATTCTAGATTTATCAAAACCATTTGTTGTAGAATGTGATGCTTTAGGAGAGGTAATTGGAGTAGTTTTAGTGTAGAAGGGACACCCATAGCATTTGAGAGAAGAAAATTTAAAGATTTGAAAAATGAACTTCATTTATGACAAAGAGATGCTTGTCATCATGCATGCTTTGGCAAAAAATTGACAATATTTAGTTTGTGGAAGGTTTCTAGTTGTTAGTAGGGTGCAGAGCATAAGAAGGGCTGACCAGAAGCTGGCACACACTATGTGGAGGTTGGAGCCAATATGAAACACATCCTTATATGTAATAGATATAGTATATATAGGATATGTTGATATAACATAGGAGAATATGAGTATGATATATGATAGATTCTAATGTAAATAATGACATAGAAGTCATGAATGTAACTGATGAGGCAAAGACTTAGACCTATCAGAGGATGGATAGATGATGTACACATTTTCTAGTTGATATATATATGGAGATCTGTCGGTACCAGGTAATTCTGTGTTGTCTTACTATGTTGTGTATGTGATGCTCTGTTTTGTTATTCTTTATGTTTTGATGTTAATCTCTAGCTACTTGACCAGGGTATAAACTGACTACAAATACTTGACCAAGGACCGAATCTCTGGATTGGTATCTCGTCCATATTTCTTGCTAACATTTCGTTTCATTGTTGGGACCCTGGAAGAAGGTAGTTAAATATTGAAGGGGCAAAACATCCAAAGAAGTAGCACAAAGTTTGGGAGGGAAAAGAAGGTGGGGTTGGTAGAGAAAATTTTCAAGTTATGGAGGATTTCAGGTCTCCTTAAGTTTCTACCTCTATGAGAGGTGGCATACACTTAAGGGGATGGCGAGTGGAAAGGGGGTAGGGTCTGCAAGGACTATTCAAATGACGTGACTCTTCAAACAAGGATTACATGGGATATAAGAGGACTAATGGAACATCAAATCAAGAAAACCCATGGTGAAAGGGGAGAAGCGGAGGAAAAGAGAGATCGACAAATAAATCAAAATTGGAATGGAGATAAGTAGAGAAGAGAGATTGAAGCAAACTCAAGAACGAAAAGAATGTTAACAAAGAAGGATGGAAATGGCACAAGAAATGGAGAAAGGAAGGATAATAGAATTTGTGGAAGAAAAAGAGGAAGAATTCATGGAGCGCACCATGGAGGGTGCTCTTAGAAGGGAAGGAGAAGACAAGTGCATCATGGAGGATGCTGCTGAGCGTGCCAATGTGGGTGCTTCCGGAGAAAGGAGGTTAGAAGGAGAAGAGATAGAGTATGTAATGAAGGATGTTGTGCAGTGTGCTATTATGGGTACTACCAGAGAAGAATGTGGAAGGGAAAGAGAAGAAATAGGCAAATTAGGGTTTATGCCACAGACTACCAAAAAGTATGAATTAAGAATGGAAATTTTGAATATGGATAAGGAATATATAGAGGAGCTAATCTGCCTAAGCATAAATGAGATAAGAGAAAGAGGAGAAGATGTGGTAAACATTGAGAGTAGTTTTGAGGGTTTTGGAAGGTTATTTCAATTATCATTGGATGTTGACCTGATGTCATTCACAAAGAAAAGAGAATCCCCTAATTTGAAGAGACACTATGAAGAGACACAACCCCTAGATCATGAGTCACCTGGAGTACCATATAAAGTCAAGAGAATTTTAGTTGAGAAGGAAGATATTCAAGAAAACAAGGAAGTAGAGATCCGAAGCAATTTCGTAGAGGGTTTAGGAGAGGATTACTTTGATATCCGACTATAGAGAGATAAGGGAAGAGAAGGGAAGTGAGTTGATATAGGACAGCCTAACTGGAGGAGCAGACTGGAGGAAACCCACCACAGAGCACCAGAGACTTTGATAATATCAATCATGGATATTCCCATCAAGTTACCAATCTTTGAGGACACTACTGAAGTAGCAAAACATATTTTTGCTTTGGAGTCTATTTGGAATTGGAAGGGAGTAACAAGAGATGAAATCAAGTTGTTTGACTTCATAGGCACCTTATGGAATGAAGCATTGAAGTGGTATAGGAAGACATGCCCAAATAGTGACAAGGATTGGGATGAGATCAAGAAGCTATTTTTGAAGAATTATGGAGTTCCAGATGTTCCAATAGAAGGGGTAAGTAAGATGAGAGATTTGATGTAGCTGGATAAGGAATCAATAAAGGACTTTGATAGAGGATTCAAGGAAATGATTAGGAAGTTGGAGGAACCACTAACTGAGAAGCAAAAGATAGAATGATTTATTTTTAGAATAAGCCCTGAAATAAGGTCATCCCTAGATGGAAGAATATTTGAGACATATGTAGAAGTAGTGGCATTAGCCTGTCAAATAGAGTCTCAATCTTGGTGCAGACAGGATAAGATGAAAGAAAACCTAGAATTGGAGAAGCTAAAATTAGAATTGGAGTAGTTGAAGTTGAGGTAGGAGATCCAAGCTAAGCAGGAGGAGAATACATAGAAGCAAAGACCTAATATTTGGTGCTCATACTATACAAGAGGTGGTCATTGAGAAATGAATGGCCTAGGATGAAAGGATAAAGACAAGTTGCCGCAATAAAAAGCAAAAATCAAAGCAACAACAAAAGAATCAATTCAGTATAGTGGATTATGTGGAGAGTGGGATGACCATGAAACACTAGATTGCCCTTCATAGAACTTCCAAAGGAAAGAGAATTTGTTGATGAAGAAGATGAAACATGACCTACACAAGCTCGACAGAGAGTAATAACATATCGTATGTAGAAAGAAACTCACATGATCAAGGCTACAAACAACCAAATTGGAGATATCAAAGGAATGTCAATGTAATACAAAATAGCTATAATAATGATGACAGAGAGAAATTTGGAGGTTATAGAGGAGGTAGAGGCTGTGGAAGAAACCAAAAAAAGAGGGAAGATGTAACATGTTTCAATTGTGATAATCTAGGACACTTTGCTAATGTTGGGTTGAAAGGAAAAAATAGTGTTCATTTTGTAGCAGTACAGAGCATGATCTATTTTCTTGTGAGAGAGCATAATAGTACTTCTAGAATGCACAACCACAATCTAAGAGTGATGAGCTACAAAACCTAAATAATTAAAAAGGAGCTGGGATCATAAGAAGGGCACCAAAGGGTCAAGGAGCAAGGACTTGTCAGAAGAACAATAGGGAGGAAACAGACATCGTCAACAGAATCTATAGAAGAAGAAGAGTACTACCGGAGAAGCAAGCCAAAACATACTGGAAAATATAGAAGAAGGAAGGATAAAGCTATGTTATTGACAAGACAAGGAACAAATACCAGAAGGCACTATGTCATTGAGACAGAAGAGGAAGACAATGAGGAGGAAGAAGAATTTGTTCCCTCTAGGAAACCACATGAGGAAGTTGTGAAGGAAGCTAAACAAACCATAAGGAAGGAACAAGAAAAGGAAAATAAATACAAACAATTTTTCACCGAAGGAGAAGTAGAAGCTCTCAAACAATTAGCTCAATTAACACAACATAGACCTATTGAGAAACTGAAGCAATTTTCTTAATATTGGAATAAGGAGCAAGGTCAGAAGAGTCAACTCCAAAGGATGGGAAGAACAGATAGAGAATGGAAGAGAAAACCACTTATGGTGGATGTTTACATCAATCACAGAAAGGTCCAGAATGTCATGATTTTTGGGAATTAAGATGTCTCAACCCTGCACTTCCTAGCATTGATTATTAGATTATTTATTTATTTATTTGCCTATGATGTAATTTATGTTGCACATTCTGTTTTGTCATTTAGTGTGAAGTGGCATGGTGAGTTGTCACTCAACTTGTAGGGTGACTAGAATGGTCAACTCATCCCATGTGGATATAGGCATCCCATTTGAGGTGGCACTAATATGCCATGTGTCAGTATCTTGTGTTATGATAGAGGAGTTATTTTGTATGACAAAATCTATGACGTGTAAGAGCCAAGTATAGAGATTCCTATGACAAGTGAAGACAAGTGCCGGAGAGCATCTTTACATGTGGGAAAGGCATATTTGGGCACCCAAGTTGGGTTATGACATGTTGTAAGAGGAATATGCTATATTTAGTCTTGTACATGATAGATTCTCTTACAACATTAAGTGTTACATTATGTTGGGAAGATTTTATGACAACTGTAAGATGCGTAAGAGCATCTATCATAGCCTATTTTTAGCCTAGAGCACTCCATCTTGGGAAGTCAAATCTGCCATGTATGATAGATGTAAGAGAGGTGTATGCATGTTGGATAAGTGTCCTCAGGTGTGTGAAATGGGCCATGTGGCCAAGATGGATGCCCATCTCTAGAAGCTTCTCAGTTATGCCTTGTAACTCTATATAATGAGGTGTTTGGAGTAGTAGTATGCATAGTGTTTGTACAGATACTATTATGCTGCCAAAATTACTCCAGAAATGACATTTGAATACTCCTAGAAGAACTTGCATTGTAAGTGTATTGTAAACATTTCAAGTTTGATAATACATTGTGCAGGTTTTAGAGTGTGAGGTTTTTCACCTGAAAATGTTTTCCCCACATACATCTTGTGTCTCTTGCATTCTTGTGTTGTGTTTGTTGTTGTAATCTATGTGTTAAACATATAACATAACTGTAATTGTAAGGATTTTAAAGAATTTGCACTATGCTTCCCTCATTAAATTGCTGTAGGAAGTGTGTTTCACGTACCTTGCTTCCTTTCAGTTGGTATCAGAGCTTGATCACCTTTGATCCTAGTTGTTGGCTAGGGGTTTTTTGTATTGATCTTCGATTGAGTAGGAGTCTATGCAGAGTATTCTATAATCTTGTTGTAGGAAGGAGATGGCAAGCACATTTGAAAGAATAGAGTTGGAAAAGTTTAATGGCAGCAATTTCGAGTTGTGGAAACTTAAAATGGAAGACATGCTTGTTGATAGAGACCTATGGGAAATGATTTCTAGTACAAAACCAACAGTAATGGCTTAGGTAGATTGGGATCTCAAAGATCGAAAAGCTAAGGGTCTTGTGAGACATTGTTTAGCTGATTCCATCTAGTTAAATGTTCATGAAGAGAAGACCGCGAAAGAGTTATGGAAGAAACTTGGTGATGTTTATCATGCCAAATCCCTAGTAAACAAGTTATTCTTGAGGAAGAAGTTGTATTCTCTGAGGATGGAAGATGGAGGATCGGTTGTAGATCACCTGAATGCCTTTAACATGCTAGTTGCATAGTTGACTTCCATTGGTGTGAAAATGGAGGAGGAGGATCGTTGTATGACCTTACTTTGTTCTTTGCCAGACTCATGGGACCACCTTGTCATGGCCATTGGGAGTACTACAACCACCTTCAAGATGGATGAAGTGGTGTCTTCGCTATTATTTGAAGAAATGCAGAGAAAGTCTCCTGAGTCAGCTAAGGAGGCTCTTGTGGTTCATGGTAGACCCAAGGAGAAAGGGAAAAAGAAGGACAAGAAAGCTAAAAAGGGCAAATCCAAATCCTGTGGGAGATCCAAATCTCCTGGAAAGTCCAAGGCACTATGTTGGAACTATGGTAAATCTGTGCATTTCTAAAAGGAGTGCAAGGAGGAGAAGAAGAAATAGAAGAACACCTCTGATTCAAATTCTAACAAATCTCAAGATGATGGTGATGCTTTTATTGCTTCCTTGGCCACCCATACATCGGAAGATGTGTGGTTGATTGACTCTAGTGCTTCTTTCCACATGACCTCGCATTGAGGTTGGTTCACAAAGTATGAAGAGTTCGATGGTGGGAAGATGTACTTGGGTGATAACTCTCACATGAAGATAGTTGGTTGTGGAAGAGTCTTGATCCGAATCCCTGATGGATGAGTGAAGGGGATCAATGGGGTTATGTACATCCCCAGTTTAGCACGAAACCTGATTTCTATAAGTAAATTGAATGATGCAGGTGTGCAAGTTGTCTTCTTGAGTGGAGGATGCAAGATGACAAGAGGAGCTATGGTGCTTGCTAAGGGTACTCATAGAGGTACTCTGTTTCAGCTGGATGCATGCACTACTTAGTGCAATAGTTCTTTTGTTTCAAAGAAAAGAGCTTCAGATTGTTCATCCTCACCATTGGAACCAATAGCGAAGAGATGTGTTGCTTCAACTTCTGATGGTAGTGCTTCCTAGGTACCTAAGGGTGCTCATGCTTTGGAAATAAAACTTCCTGCTAAGAAGACAATGTTGTGGCATAAGAGACTTGGTCACATTGGTGAGAAGGGTCTTAGAGCCCTAAAAAATAAAAACTTCGTCGAGGGGTTAAATAATTGTAATCTTGAGTTCAACTTTTGCAAACATTGTATATATGGAAAGAAAAATCGTGTTTAGTTTTACTCTAGTTATCACAAGTCTTTTGGTGTGTTGGATCTTATTCATTCTGATGTGTTTGGTCCTATAAATGTTCCTTCGATTTCTAAATCGTTATATTTTGTATCATTCATTGTTGATTACAGTAGAAGAACATGGGCTTATTTTCCCATAAGCAAATCTGAAGTCTTTGGTCATATCAAAGATTTTAAATCTTTTGTAGAGAATCAGACTGGTAAAAAGATTAAGTGTTTGAGAACTGATAATAGTGGTGAGTTTTGTTATGCAGAGTTTGATAAGTTCTATAAAGAACATGGGATTGAAAGACATAAGACAACTCCATACACCCCTCAACAAAATGGAGTTGCAGAGAGGATGAACAGAATGTTGATGGAGAGGGCTAGGAGTATGCTTAGTGGAGCTAGCCTCAAACAAAAGTTTTGGGTTGAAGCTGTAGCCACTGTTTGCTAATTGATTAATACGTCTCCTACTTTAGTGCTCATTGATAAGACTGTTGAAATGCACCAAACAACTGAGAGGGGGGTGAATTAGTTGTCTCCAAAACTTTGACCACTTATGAGCATTAAAACATCAAACACTTGTTCATTATTATTCAGATTTAATCATGAAGGCATGAAATAAGAAACTCAACACAATAACATAATCAACACATGAGACACCAGATTTTTTACGTGGAAAACCTTATAAGGGAAAAACCATGGTGGGTGTTAGCCCAGAGAAATAAATATGTTATAACAATACTGAAAAACATAGGCTAACTGCCCAAAATGCTCACTGTAAATGTTGAGGCTCACTGCCAAGATCAGCTCATTGCCAAGGGGTGGCTCACTGCCAAGGGTTGGTGAACTGATTTGATAGCATCTATTCCATGCTTGGGTTCAGTTCCATTGAAGAACAGTATAACTCATTTGCTCTTCTCTTCTTACACCTTTTCACTTATCTTCTCATTTTTGCACAAGGACATCTTTTTCGCAACTACATTACATATTTTTATACAATTCATCAACCTTGGAATGTACATCAAAGTTGGCATTACATTCATCAACCATTGGAACAATCTCCAAGGTCGACACTACAAACATACATAGAAATAGGTCTGGACCTAAACAAGATTTGCTAAGGTAAAGATGTATGCGGATCATGTTATGCCTTAGCTAGGACTCAAATGCAATCTTCCATGCCACAGCACACTTCCACAATCTTCAATGCAACTCTGTAATTAGTGAAAACAACCAAGTCGACCAAGATTGGTGTTAGCACTAAGTCTTCTAGGAACAGTCTTCTTCCACGATCCAAATTACTCTTAACAGACTGATCAAAATATAGGAACATGATCAGGAGACATCCACAAGCACATTATAATCATCAGGAACTTCCACACCACATCTGATCACTTTATTCATTAGATTCTTCAAACCGGAGCACATTAACATAACTGTCAGCCATTGTCATAAGAAAAAGATCGCCTGCGAACCACCAAATCATGAACCATTAGAGTTGAAGGCACATAACAACATTACAAACTTAATTCCAGAACCACAGACAAAAATACTTAAATGCAAAGGAATGTGGAGCAGAATACTCTCTCCCTGTCACCACCAAATGTACAAAAAAACAATTTTCACTCTGGTGAACATAACTCACTCAAAACTTTATACCAAAGGCTCAAACTTGGAACATGGCATCTTTAGACGTGCCTCTAAATAACTTCCAATCCACAGACAAAGATATTTAATCTAAAGGAAATGTGCAGCAATCTACTGGATTGTTCTTCAGTAAACAGAGATACTCTCAACACACTGTTTCCACTGGAGGGGCAAATTTTTGCAAAAGCACTTGGAAACTCAATATCAGGATTACTTACTCATTATCTCTAACACTTACAAAGGCAAACAAGCAAGCATCAAAAAAAGAGCATAGTTGACATCAATGAAAACACATATATGTTGACATCAATGACAACACTGGTTAGGCACATACTTGCAACAATCTCCTCCTTTTTCATTGATGGCAACATATGATGTGAAAAATTGCAAAGACCATCAAGACAAGATTCTCCCCCTTTCAATTTATACATCTACACTCTTTCTCCCCCTGATGTTTTCACATGATTTCTCTCCCCCTTTGACATCAATGGAAATTGCCACATACTTGCACTCTGCTACTCTGATCAAACAATATTGTAACATTTACTGCTCTTGGTCAAGAACACATATCAGGAACACTTGTTACTCCCCTTCAGAGGTAGCTCTCAAAACATCAATCCAGATCAAAGAATAAGGCTCTAGGATCCACTGGATTGATGCATTCCTATGCATTTTAGTTTAGAGCAGGAGGGGTAATAACCCCTAACTTTTCTCTGAGATACTCAAAAGTATCCTTAGACAGAGGCTTACTAAAAATATCTACAATCTAATCCTTTGTAGACACATATTCCATCTTTACTTCATTCTTTGTCACCTTTTCTCTCAAAAAGTGATACCTTATAGATATATGCTTTGTTCTTGAGTGCATCATTGCATTCTTTGAAATGTTTATAGCACTTGTATTGTCACAAACGATTGCAATTGGATCTTCATACACAACTCTTATGTCCTTCAAAGTCTGCTTCATCCATAACACTTGAGTGCAACAACATGCTATTGCAATATACTCTGCTTCTGCAATAGACAAGGAGATTGAATCTTGCTTCTTGTTCAACCATGAAACCAATCTATTTCCCAAGAAGAAAGCACCTCCACTTGTATTTTTTATGTCATCAACATCTCCAGCCCAATCTGCATCTGTATAAGCACTGAGAGAAATCATTATCTTTTGGATACCATAAGCCATAATTTGATGTGCCTTTCAAATACCTCAAAATTGTCTTGATTGCCATCACATGTGACTCTCTAGGATCTTCTTGAAATATTGCCACAAGACATACTGCGTGCATTATATTAGGTCTAGTTTGAGTTAGATAAAGTAATCCTCTGATCATAGATTTGTACCTTTTCTGATCAGTCTTAGGTGATTCATTAGTTTTACTCAACTTGCAGCCAGTCACCATGGGAGTGCATACTGGTTTGGAGTCCTCCATCCCAAACTTCTTCAATAACTCTTTCACATACTTCGATTGAGAAATGAAGATTCCTTTATCTGATTGAGTAATTTGCAAACCTAGAAAGAAATTCATTTCACCAAACATAGACGTCTCAAATTCATTTTACATTTCTCCTACAAACTTCATGGACATACCTTTATTTCCTCCAAAGATATTGTCATCAACAAAGACTACAACAATTAGGATTTGATTATCATTGATTTTGAAATAGAGATTGTTGTCAGCAGTGCCTTTATTGAAGCCTAATTGCAACAAATACTTGTCTAACCTTGCATACCAGGCTCTAGGGGCTTGCTTCAGTCTATACAGGGCTTTCTTCAATCTGCATACCATGTCTCCTTGATTTGATAATTGAAATCCTTCCGGTTGCTCAATGTAAACTTCCTCTTCCAACTCACCATTCAAGAATGTAGATTTTACATCCATCTAATACACTTTGAAATATTTGTGAGTTGTAAATGTCATAAATATTCTGATTGCTTCAATTCTAGCCACTGGAGCAAAAGTCTCTTCAAAATCTATTCCTTCAATTTGAGAATATCCTTTGCACACAAGCCTTGCTTTTTTTCTTACAACTTCTCCATTTTCATTCAGCTTGTTCCTGAAAAGCCATTTAGTTCCAATCATGTTCTTATCAACAAGTCTAGGAACTAATTCCCAAGTTTGATTCTTCTCTATCTGCATCAACTCTTCTTCCATGGCCTTTACCCAATTTTTATCATTGCAAGATTCATTCATAATTTCTGGTTCAACTTTTGAAAGAAAATAGTAATTCACTTGTTCTTTTACATCTCTTTTCCTTGTCAGTACCCCTTTGTTTTTGTCACCTATAATCTAATCTTCAGAATGATTAATACTTACATACCTGGGAGTCTTAGCAAGACTTTCTGGAGCCTCTTCTTCATCTTGACTATATTTTTGTTCAAATTTTTCTTCATTCGATATAGCCACAAGTTCATCTGATTCATAGCCACTCAGATCTAATATTCTTTTCTTTTCTTCATCAACCTTCACATTAGCACTTTCAATGATCTTTTTTAGTCTCTTGTTGTAGCACCGGTAGGCCTTACTCTTAGTAGAGTAACCAAGGAAGATTCCTTCATCACACCTAGCATCAAACTTGCCTAGATCTTCTTCTCTTATGATATAACATTTGCTACCAAAAACTTTGAAATACTTCACTGTAGGAGCTCTTCCATACCATAATTCATAAGGTGTTTTAGAGTTGTTACCTTTGACTTGAACTTTGTTTAGGATGTACACAGAAGTATGTATGGCTTCTCTCCAGTACACTTCTGGTAGGTCAGCTTCATTTAACATAGTCCTAGCAGCCTCTTGAACTGTCATGTTCTTTCTTCAACAACTCCATTCTGCTGAGGAGTCCTAGGTGCAGACAACTATCTCTTTATCCCTTGTTCTTCACAAAAAATATTGAATTCATTTGATGTGAACTCACCTCCTCTATCAGACCTTAAGCATTTGATCCTCAATTCTAACTCATTCTCAACCATTGCTTTGAAAGATTTGAACTTGTCTAGGGCTTCAAATTTTTCTTTTAGAAAAGTGACCCAAGTCATTCTAGAATAACCATCAATAAGTAACATAAAATACCTATCTCCTTGTAGAGTTCTCACCCTTGTAGGATCACACAAATATGTATGCACTAGATCTAGCAAACTGGCAGATAATTGCTCTTTGCTCTTGAAACTTGTTCTTGTCTGCTTCCCCAACTGGAATTCCTTACAAATGGTATTGGCAGGTTTCACAAGCTTTGGTAAATCTCTCACAGTCTATCCTGAACTTATCTTCACTAAATTTTCAAAGTTGATATGACACATCCTTCTATGCCACAACCAACTCTCATCTGTCTGAGCCAATAAATAATAATCATTAGTTCCTCTTAATTGGTAAATGTTGCCTCTGGTCTTCTTATCGGTAGCAATCATTGATCCTGAGTTTTCCATGATCTTGCACCCATTATCTTTGAATCTCAGATCATAACCTTTGCTATAGATCTGACCAACACTCAAAAGATTATGCTTTAAACCCTTCACATATATGACATCATCAGTGTTTTGTTTTCCATCAAAAGAAATAGATCTTTTTCCACAAATCGTACTAGTTGCATTATCTCCAAACCTAACCAAACCTCCATCATACTTTTCCAAACTCACAAACTTAGTTTTGTCACTGGTCATGTGATGTGAGCATCCTCTGTCAATAATCCATTCATCCTTATCTTTCTCAACCTAAATAGCCAAAGCACTTTCTTCCACTAGTTTTTCTTCCTTCACACAGCTAGCAGGATTAGTAGACATAGATTCTTGTTTAATGGCAATAAACAAGAATTCATTTGCACTAGTACTAGCATCATCAGATTCATCATCTATCACACCTTCATCATCAAGATCTCTAACATAGTAGCATTTCTTTGGAACCCTAGGTCTATTCTCAAATCTTTTCTATTCCTTTCAATTCTCTTAGGACACCTAAAAGCATAGTGACCAACCTTACCACATGTAAAACATTTGAAAGGTAATTTGCCTTTAAACTTACTAGAACCTCTTTGTAGTCTGTCAACAAAGTTGGCTTCAATTTCATCAAGCTGATCATTAAGTTCCACCTTGTACTTCTCAGATTTGGAGATCTTCTCTGAAGTACTAGCTTTGAAAGTAGTCTCAATCTTCAACAGAGCATCACCAAGCTCTCTCATCTCAAAATCTCTAAGATTTCCTAGAAACTCTTGGTGACAACTTTCATAGTCATTACTTCTTCAATTGCAGCTACCTTGTGACTGTAGGATTTAGGTAATGACCTAAGAATTTTCATCACAACTTCCTTCTCATCAATAGTTCCTCCCATACCTTTTATTCCATTGATAATTTCATCAACTTTTTGCATGTAGGTTGTTATGTTCTCATCTTCGCTCATCTTTAAACCCTCATATTTCACTTTCAAGCTCTACAATTTGGTGCTTTTAATAGACTCATCTACTTCATATAGATTTTTCATCTTTTCCCAGACTTCATGACCAGTTTCCAGATCCATAACCTTTATCAACTCAGTGTTAGACAAGGCACTTAATAGAGCATCTCTAGGTTTTATATTTAACTCACATTTCATCTTCAGTTGTTAAACCATTCTGAGGCATGGTATACTTTGTTTCTGTCGCTTTCCACACTCTATAACCAAGACAAAGGAGATGGATTTTCATTCGTACCTTCCATAAAGCATAATTCATCCCATCAAACTGCAGAGCTTCCTTCCTATAAGACATCCTAGATCTACCTCAAGCTGTTAGGCTTACTTCCAAGGAACCTTTCTTTGATACCAATTGTTGAAATGTACCAAACAACTAAGAGGGGGGTGAATCAGTTTTCTCCAAAACTTTGACCACTTATGAATATTAATACATCAAACACTTGTTCACTGTTGTTCAGATTTAATCATGAAGGCATGAAATAAGAAACTCAACACAATAACATAATCAACACATGAGACACCAATATTTTTATGCGAAAAACCCTATAAGGGAAAAACCATGGTGGGTGTTAGTCCATATAAATAAATATGTTATAACAATACCAAAAAATAGAGGCTCACTACCCAAAATGCTAACTGCAAATGTTGAGGCTCACTGCCAAGATCAGGTCACTGCCAAGGGGTGGCTCATTGCCAAGGGTTGGTGAATTGATTTTATAGCATCTATTCTATGCCTGGGTTGAGTTCCATTAAAGCACAGTATAACTCCTCTGGTCTTCTCTTCTTACACCTTTTCACTTATCTTCTCATTTTCGCACAAGGGCATCTTTTTCGCAACTACATTACATGTTTTTATACAATTCATCAACCTTGGAATGTACATCAAGGTTGGCATTACATTCATCAACCATTGGAACAATCTCCAAGGTCGGCACTACAAACATACATAAAAATATGTATGGACAGCTAAAGATAATTATGGAGCATCATGGATAGTAATAAATTAAGGAGTGGATTTGTTTCAAATATGGTTATGGACGTTGTTCATGCATCAGACTTCTAATTTGATTTGAATTCTTCTTCTTATAGTCAGTTAGAATAAGAATGTGATCTTGACTCCACAACCTAGTATCTAGGCACAATAAATGATCAGAGTCAATTAATTAATAAATAAGGCTCTCTCTCCATTTTGTATAGTAAGGGGGAAGATGAGATATATAAGGTAGTAAGTCAAGTTGTTAGCAGTTCAGTTCAATTCAATTATCATTCCCTTTTCTATGTGCAAAGACTTAAGCATGTTACATTTATGGAATACAATCTAGATATGACAGAAAAGAGATTTCATTGTTGAACACTTTGATATGAGTTGATTGTGTATGGAAGAGGTTAATCTTTGATATGTGTTACAAAGATACGTAGAATCTGGATTAGATTTGGTTTCAGTTAAGGAAGGCAGTCTCTTGAGTTGGCCACTCAAGGTATTGATTCTCTCCTTGTTTATTTCATTTCAATTAATGTTGGTTTATGAGTTATTTGTTAAAACATAATTTGAATTCAAGTTGGTATTATGTTTTGATCAAATAGATATAGTTCATGAACAATTGCATATTAGTGTCTTCACAAATCCTCTGGAGGTTAGCAGTTAGTCATTTTATTCTTGACAATTCAACTAAGTTAATTCTACAAGTTTCTCTATGTAATAGTTATCTACATACCTTGCTATAGGTACCCGTAGCAACTAGGATTTATGGTTGTTTTCATTGTTTTATAATTCTGTCAATTCTAGCAAGATAGATTTGTTTGTTTAAAGTTAAGATAGAATAGTTGGGAACCATATGAGCCTTGAAGGCATATACTTTGCAAGTACCATCATAAGCTTACGCTCCTTGGTCGATAATTCAATGTAGGAATGCATAGTGATAGAGTGGACTGTTTAGATAGGTTTTCCCCTAAATTAGTTAAGTCTACAACACATTAGTTTTCCTCTACATTTTTGGCATCGTTGCTGAGGATGGTGCTAACTTCTTAGGCACATTTTTTTTATTTTTATTTACATGTTTTCATAGTTTAATTATTTTCATGTTTTCTAGCATTAGAGCTAATCAAAATGCCTTTCAGAAAACACCAGGCATTCTATTAACATTATGCAGGGTCAATGAAACATAAAAGCTCAATATACTGTATGCGGAGGCAGAGAGACATTCAAGGAAGGTTCCTCCCATCAACCTCTCAACACACCAAGGGTACAGCTGATTTTAACAACTACACAATAGGAAGTGTTGAAGGAGAGTTTCCTTTTACATCTTCATCAACACCCCCTACATCTCCATCATCTTCCTCTACTGCCACAGAGGGAACTTTGAGAACAATGGCAAAAGCAATAGAGGATCCTCTAGGACAAGCTACATTTGAATTCCCTATACCAGACCTAGCACGAGTAGCTACCTTGAAAAATATACCACCATCTGCATTGCCTATTTTCTATGGTTTGGTGACTGAAGATCCTGACACTTTCTTGTTCAAGTTTGGCATTCTGTGTAGGAGTTATGATTATACCACTGATCATTGCAGGCTCAAGTTGTTCCCTGCTACCCTAAAAGATGTTGTTTTAAGGTGGTTTATGGGACTTGGGAAAGATGTCAGTCCAGATTGGGATACCATGAAGACAAAGTTCCTAACAAAATACAAAGACTACTGTAGAGGACATGACAGGAGAAGAGATGACATCTTTAGGATGTCACAAAAGGAGGAGGAGCCATTAGAAGACTATGTGGAAAGATTCCAATTTGCCTTGAAGAAAAACCCTCAAAATAAATTGTCCGAAGAATCCTTGAAGCTGGTCTTTTTAAGAGGGGTCAATGATGATTGCATGGATGCCCTAAATCTCATTGGAATAGGGGATATCTCTCAATTACCCTTTGAAGATATTTGTACAGCTTGTAGGAACTACTCCAGGACATTTTCCAGAAAACCCAGAGGAGAAAGAATAGCTATTGCAGGCAAGTCAGTTAATGGAGTGTCTCGAGTGGAAATTAGTAACCTGCTGACCAATATGAAAGAAGATATCATTAGCCATATGGATACATAGTTGGACACCCTCCACATTAAAAAGAAACAAGAAGAGGCAGATGCAATGCTCACTGAATACTGCCCAAGTTGTAGACAAAGGAAGGCCAACTGTAAATGCAAAAGGGTAGCCAGTATCCAGCAGGAGAAGATTGAAAGGCCGGAACTTCAACCATTCAAAGGTGATAATGGGAAATTATTCTTTATTGCTCAAAGAAGACCATGGCAGCAAAGGCAAGGTATGCCCCATGATCCACTTAATTATAATTCATCTTTTCATTTTGCCAATCAAAAAATTTCTACTTGGAATAACTAGCCTTGGCCTGCTAATCCAAATGCTTGGCAAAGCCCACCATGGTCTACTCCATAGGTAGGGTGGAACCAACAACAACAATGGCCTCAACAGACTTTCCAAGGCCCTACCTATAATCCCCAGTGGCCTACTCAACAACAACAATGGCCAACCATGGCAGCCAAACTCCCAATATCAGCAACCCTTGCTTCCACCTCAACCATAGCCATAGCAGCAGGCCATCATGCCTCCACCAGCACCTCCAAATCACCCTCCTAGACCTTCCCAAATTCCTGCCCAACCTGTACCTAACCCTAACAGCAAGCATGTTCAACAAGCTTATACTAATGAAGTGATGCAGTACCCCACCTATGGAGTTGAGGTAAGTAATGTTCACCTCATATTAGGGAAACACCTTGCAGGTCCTTCATCTCCCCAAATCACAGAGTTGGAGGATGGAGAACCCATGGAGGAAGCCCTAGATGAATCACCCTTGGAACCTGAACCAGTTCAGGAACCTCAACCTATATCAAACCCTAAGCCTCCTTTCCCTGAGCACTTGGATATCCAAAAACAGCCAAAACCGCCCACCAATGACCTTATAGGGCAATTGCAAGATATAAATATAAAGATACCCTTAATTCAGGCCATCAAAGAAATTCCTATCTACACTAAGACAATTAGGGATCTCTGTATCAAGAAACTAGGAAGAAAAAGAGTTGACCCAAAAATAGTCCATGTCTTAGGTAACCTTGTAGACATCATGATGGGAAATATCATTGTTCCTAAGTATACTGATCCAAGAAGTCCAGTGGTCGATGTCAAGATCAATGGAGCCCTAATCAAGAATACCTTAATAGACTTGGGTGCAGCAATCAATGTCATGACTAAGGACACAATGCAAATGTTGCAATTAACCAATCTTAGACCTACTCAGATTGTTATGCAATCGGTTGATAGGTCAACAGTAAAACCTAAAGGTATCATTGAAGACCTAGTCATTGCATTAGATTCCTGGGAATATCTTGCCAACTTCATTGTATTGCAACCTAAAGTAAATCTTGTTGGTTACCCTCTTATACTAGGCAAACCATGGCTTGCTACAGCTGATGCATTTATAGGTTGTCGGTTAGGAAACGTGATTATATCTAATGGAACCATTACCAAGAAATTGGTGTTGTATCAACCAGCCCAACTATACCATGAACTGGAGCAAACTATTTGGCCTACTCTAGAAGAAGAGGATAGTTATTCTTTGCAAACCCTGATGACCATTGAACATAGTCCTTTGTTGGATATCCAAGATGAAGAGGAGTTACTAGCACACATTCTCCAAAATGACTAGCAGGCACCCACAGCAGCAAGACTTCTTGTCCTGTCTGCAGGATCCGCTGAGCAGTATAATACCTAGCAGCTCCACTGAAGAAATTTCTCAATTGTTTCATACCTTACTACCCCAGCAGCATCTACCAATCTTTCCTAGCCTTGATGTGTCTTCCATTTAGCCAATGACTAAACCATTAGAGATACAACTTGGAAAGATGTTGACTATCAATAATGCCTTGTCTAAAGAATAGGAGCAATCCCTTCAAAATGTCCTACAATCCAATTCAACATTTTTTTATGGGATTATAGTGATATGAAAGGCATTGACCCAAATCTATGCATGCACAAGATCTATATTGATGCTGATTTTTGACCTATCAGACAACAACAAAGGCGTATGAACCCTGCTCTAAGGGACATAGTCAAGGCTAAACTTCAAAAACTTTTGGATGCAGGTTTTATTTACCCCATTTCAGATAGTGAATGGGTTTCACCATTGGTGATAATTCCTAAAAAGGGTGGCAAGTGGAGAGTTTATGTTGACTACAGAGAACTCAACACTGCCACCAGAAAAGATCACTTTCCATTGCTCTTTATTGACCAAGTCCTAGATTCTTTGGCAAGAAAGAATTGCTTCTCATTTCTTGATGGCTTTAGTAGATGTAATCAGATAAAGATTGCTCTAGAGGATCAGGATAAAACCACCTTTACCTTCCCCTGGGGGACCTATGCATACTATGTTTTGTCATTTAGACTGTGTAATGCTCCAACTACTTTTCAACGAGTAGTCCTTAGTATTTTTTCTGATTTTGCTCATGATAGCATGGAGATTTATATGGATGACTTCACCACATATGGTGAAACATTTGATGAGGCTTTGCAGAATCTTGAAAAAGTTTTGAAAAGATGCATAGAGCACAATTTGTCCTTAAGTAATGAAAAGTGTTTTATGATGATGACTGAAGGAGTGGTGTTGGGACATTTCATTTCATCTACAAGTATCCAGGTCGACCTAAAGAAGATAGAAATAATCTCCACACTGCCTATTCCACACAAATTGAAGGATGTTAGAAGTTTCCTTGGGCATGCAAGTTATTATAGAAGGTTTATTCAAGATTTTAGCAAAATTGTTGCTCCCTTGTTTGCACTTCTATCTAAGGATATTGAATTTGCTTGGACACCTGAATGTCAACATTCTTTTGAAAAATTGAAAGCAGCTCTGACACAAGCCCCAGTCTTGAGAGGTCCAAATTGGAAATTGCCCTTTCATATTCACACCGATGCCTAAGACTTTGCCATTGGCGCAGTGTTAGGCCAGAAAGAAGGCAACAAGGAATATGCAATTTATTGCATCAGTAAAAACTTGCAAGGGTCTGAGCTAAACTACACAGTGACAGAGAAAGGAATGTTGGCAGTTGTTTATGCCATCAACAAGTTCAGACACTACATAACCGGCTACAAAGTATTCATTCATATTGATCACACAGCCATTAGATATCTGATGAACAAACCAATAGTGGGTGGCAGGCTTGTCAGATGGTTATTATTATTTCAAGAATTTGATATCACAATTGTTGACAAGCCTGGTAAGGCTAATGTAGTTTCTAACTTTTTATCTAGATTGCCCACTCAATCCTCAAATGGTGTGGTTGATGATTCCTTTCCTAATGAGCATCTATTTTCTCTCACTATTCACACACCATGGTATGTAGACATAGCAAATTACTTGGTTACAGGGCATATTCTAGGATATTTTTCACCAAGAGAACAGAGACAACTTGTTCACAAATGCTTTCCATACTCCTAGATTTCAGGTTTTCTCTTCTATATTGGACCAGACAACATCATGAGAAGATGCATCAGAGAAGATGAAGTGTTTGATATCATGAAGGCTTGTCATGATGAACCATGTGGGGGACACTTTGTAGCAAAAAGAACAGCCTTCAAAATTCTGACAATAGGGTATTATTGGCCAACACTTCACAAGGATGCTATCAAATATACCCGAGCCTGTGATAGGTGTCAAAGAATGGGCAAACTAACTAAAAGTGATGAAATGCCATTGCAACCACAAATTTCATTATCTCCTTTTGACTAGTGGGGACTGAATTTTGTTAGTCCTATTTCTCCAACCTCCAACAATAAGGAGTATATTCTAGTATGTACTGATTACCTGACAAAATGGGTTGAGGTCAAAGCATTGTAGTTTGCAAGAGATGGTAATGTTGCTAAATTCTTATATGAAGACATTTTCACTAGATATGGGGTGCCAAGGGAAATAGTAACAGACCAAGGTCCTCAGTTTACCTAGGATCTAATTACAAATCTAGTGGAAGAATATCAAATAAGGCATAAAATTCTACCCCTTATCATCCTCAAGCCAATGGACAAGTTGAGGTAACCAACTGAGAACTAGAAAAAATCCTGACTAAGACAATACAACTCCATAGGTGAGATTGGGTTACTAGGTTGCTAGAGGTTGTTTGGGCCTATAGAACCACCTAGAAAACCACTACAGGGTTTACCCCATATGAATTGGTTTATAGGAAAATAGCAGTCCTCCCAATTGAATTTGAACATAAAACACTAAGGCTTGGGATGGATTTGACAGTAGTATAGCAAGATAGGATTCAACATCTTAATGCTCTGGATGAAATCAAGCTTGAGGCACTACACCATACTAAAGTTATCCAAAAATAGAGGGTCAAATGGCATGAAAGTCATATCAAGAACAAAACATTTATAGCTGGTGATTGGGCACTTTTATATGACTCCAGGTATAAAGACTTCAAGTGCAAGCTCCAATCGAGGTGGCTTGGACCTTATGAAATCATGCAAGTTTTCCCAAATGGAGCCGTTCAGTTGCAAACTATAGATGAGGTTTGATTTTCACTCTTGGTCAATGGACATCGGCTAAAGTTGTATAAGAGGCCATTGCAGAAGGAAGACTTCATTATTTCCTTAGCTACTACATATGGTGCCTCTGGTACACTTGATAAGAATACTATGACACCAGTTGATGCAGCATCAGAGGATGATCCACATGGCCTGACTAGTGATGCAGAGGTTGAGTTGGATTACTCAACCCCTATAGCTGAGGCATAATCTCTTTTGTTTTCCAAACACATGCACACACAGCACCTTTACCATGATGTTTCCAACATTCAGCTGGGACCTATTTACAAATTTTAGTTGGAACCTATCTACATCTTTCAGCTAGGACCTGTTTACAAATTTCAACTGGGACCTGTTACTTCTACACTTGTTCTGGTCACCATCAAAATCTACACTTTGGAACAACGTTGCAAGCACCTGTAGCAACTACAGATGTATTCCATGCAATGCCCCGCACATCCAATCAATCTGTACACTATGCCTTGCTTCATCACCATGCCTACACTTCACATGCCGAAATTCAAGCAATTCCATCACATCACACATGCTGACGTGCCACCTCACCATTCAACCGCATGCATGACCTTGTAGTTCCAGTGGATTAATTGCATATATACACAATATCTCCTTTCAAGGTGTGCTTCCACATTTCTTTCTGCGGCATTGTTCCCGAGGTAACTTTTCGTGATTGCCATTAAAAAAATTATATGCATTTATCATTATCCTTATTTACTTCATGCATGCGATAATATTTCATACCATTCCAATTAATAATTACAACTTCCTACCACTTTCTTTTCCATGTGAGTGAGGTCACTTCACGTTCAGTTGGGGGGAAGGGTTGTCATTCTTGATTTTTTGACTTTTCGACTGGTTTTCAAATGAGTTTTCATCCTTGTGTACTATGTAAATAACCAGTGAGAGTTACCTTCCTAATGTCTTTGCTTTTTCTTAAGTCAAATCAAGTTAACCCCGAGCAGTAAGAGGAATTGCATAGCACTATAAGAATTGGGGTTAAGTCTAACAAGGTGGCAAAGTGGAATTATATAGAGGATTATAGACATGGGAGGTGACTTAGTAAGGAGAGAGTCATCTGTGCATGAAGAGATTCTTGAAGATGTTCTAGTTTTACCACTCTTCACCAGAATAGGATGGATCGAGTACTTTTCTTAAAATTGATAGAGTATGACAATGATATGGCCACAGAATTTGTAGTTACATTGCAAAGTGATGAAGCAGTAGTGAAAGGGTTAATGGTTGATGCTTCTGAGATAGCTATAGCCCAAGTGATTGGACTGCCACGCACCGGGTCAGAATTCCTAGCCCGAGCTGATGCAGCCGCTGCCAGAGAAGAATTCTGCGAGCGAGGCGAGCATTTAGATTCAACAGCTCAAGGTACAAAATGCCTATCTCTACCATTTTTATGGGGCAAATGTGCTACCTACATTATCAGGTATTTCACTTGTGATGGGTGGTATAATATGTTGTGCACTATGCATTTTAAATTATTGAACCATCTTCATCATGAGAAATTGGTGAATGTTCCAAACTACCTCTATAACCTCCTAAAGAGAATGGCTTTAGAATACCAAAGAAAGCTAGCAGACACTTCGGTCTCTCATCATTGTCTAATTGCATTACTAGTTAAGAGGATTTTGGGGATACAATACCCACAAATTGATTGGGAGGCCTTTAAGGATTGTGTGTATATTTCCACCTTGTCGGAGCAACCTCATGAGGAGGATGAGGAACCCTCATACAATGCTGAACCTGAAGATGAACCTATTCATGAAGAACCAAAGGAGGAAAATGTCCCTGAAAATAGAGCTAAAGAAACAGGGGAACCTTCATTCTCTCCTTTTGAACATGTGACTCCAAATTTTGTAAGCAAGAAGAAAAAGAAGAAGGAAGGAAAAGATGTTAGCAAAGAAAAGACAAAAAGGAAAAAGAAGGAGAAAAGTGTCAATACAGGGGAAGCAAAGGAAAGACAGAAGAGAAAAGGTAAAAAGAAGATGAAAGGGGCTATTGAACAAGAAACCACTACCCTAAGGAGATCAGGTAGATTGAGGAAATAGAAGGCTGAAGAAAAGATTGAAGAACAAAGACAAGGTTATGAGGAAAAGGGAAATACTCCTATGAATGTTCCTATTGACATACTTGAAGATGATATCTCTGTAATTAAGGATAATATGAATGCTTCTTCAAAGAAGAAAAAGTATGTTCGTTCTTCTAACTCTGACTCAGAGGACCCATTTATTGCGAAAAAGATGAGAAAAGCAACCCCTGGTAGCCCTATTAAAGAAATTTTTAATGCTTCTGATAACAATGATAGTGGTACTGTAAATTTTGAGCAAAGGAATGAATTGTTAGAAGAAAGAGACCTCCAGAAAGAACTTCGGGAGGCATTGGACAGAATCAAAACCCTGGAGGATCAGGTAAAGAGGTATGAATAGAAGGAGATAGAAAAAGAAAAGAGGATATAGGAATTAGAGGAGAGGATTTAGACACAGAATCGAGGGTCTAAATTGGATTTGTTAGCACAATTGGATGTTAGCAATATCATCTCAGATGAGGAGAAGGAACTCCCTCCATCATTTCCTGAGGTAAGAACTCCAGCATACCATACTACTGTTTCATTGGGTTTTGAGTTACTGAAAGTCACTAGTAGGTCAAAACAAGATACAGAGAATTGGGATAAAGAAAGGAAAAATTTTAATGAAATAATTGAGAATCAAAATCTTGAAATTAAGAAGTTAGAGGCAAAAATGGCAGGTATAATTGACAGGGCCATGGAAATCATTGAATGCAAACCACCTTCAAAGGTTTATGCATTATTTTTAAAGGAGAAATTTCTTAGTTTTGAATTCAATAGATCTGTTAATGACCAACCAGCTCTGCAGTCTAGACATAGTTTCTTTAGTTATTTTCAAAAGGTCAGTATAGAACAACAAGATCAATTATGTGAGTTTTGTTTGCACAATTACTATTAGAGGAAGATACAGAGTGGAATCTGTCTATAAATGTTGGAGATTTGCAGCTGAGAGAAATAATATCATACCTAAATAATGAAAAGTTGAGAGGAGAATTGATGGATAGGTATGAAGAATATGAGAAGAAGGTATCACTACCAATCAGACAAGAGGCACTTAATCCTGAAGATATCCTCATAAAATAGTACAAACTTCTCTCTCATAAGGGCCTAGGCAAAATCATTATGGATCTAAGAATAAGGGATCACATAAGGGTATAGAGAATGATGGGATCCATTTTACAAAATTGTGTTAGATATGTGCAAAGCAGATGGAACAGTTTGACACCTACTCTTCAACGGAAAGAACCTCATTCCTTGCATAACTTTATGAACATGTCTGAAAGATTGCACAAGTACATTCAAATTTTAGAGAATCAAGGTGTGGCATGGTTACCACTTACCTACCATCCACCTCTACTCTTATATCCAATTCCACACTGAACAGGTGAAAAGGGAGAGGAATGTAGGACTACAGAAGCTATCAGACTACAAAGGCTTTCATGCTACAATGGGTTCTATCTGAAGCAGGGTGAGGGTGTCAGGGTAGTTATGGATTTAAGGCAAATAGTTTTACATTATAATTCATTTCCCTAGGTATTTGTTTGAGTAATTTTTCTTGAGAGCAAACAAAAGGTTAGTTGGGGGGAAATGATGGGCTACAGAATTAGTCTCTTTTATGTTACTTTTTATACTCCAAAAACTTCTTTCATGGCATCCTTTAAGACATTTATCCATGTTTGGACTATGATATGTTGACCTTCTTTATACTTCTAAGACTTGAACTTATAGTATTAATGTGGAATGTGATTATCATATTATCTATTGAATGAATTAGATATAGGTATGTATAAAAGTATAAATAAGATGTTTTTATGGTTAGTCATGGAGAATGCTTGTGGTATATGCTTTTGGAAACTAATTCTATATGCAGAATTGGATGTGTCACGATGAGATCAAGCATTTGTAGCAGGTTGCAGACAAAGGAGTTAATAGAAGTATGAGTTTCAACGCTAAGAATGCAGAGACAATTGAAGACAATTATGGAGCATCATGGATAGTAATAAATTAAGGAGTGGATTTGTTTCAAATATGGTTATGGACGTTGTTCATGCATCAGACTTCTGATTTGATTTGAATTCTTCTTCTTATAGTCAGTTAGAATAAGAATGTGATCTTGACTCCATGACCCAGTATCTAGGCACGGTAAATGATCAAAGTCAGTTAATTAATAAATAAGGCTCTCTCTCCATTTTGTATATTAGGGGGGAAGATGAGATATATAAGGTAGCATAGTCAAGTTGTTAGCAGTTCAGTTCAGTTCGATTCAGTTATCATTCCCTTTTCTATGTGCAAAGACTTAAGCATGTTACATTTATGGAATACAATCTGGATATGACAGAAAAGAGATTTTGTTGTTGAAAACTTTGATATGAGTTGATTGTGTATGGAATAGGTTAAGCTTTGATATGTGTTACAAAGATACGTAGAATCTGGATTAGATTTTCTTTTAGTTAAGGAAGACAGTCTCTTGAGTTGGCCACTCAAGGTACTGATTCTCTCCTTGTTTATTTCATTTCAGTTAATGTTGGTTTATTAGTTTTCTATTAAAATGTAATTTGAATTCAAGTTGGTATTATGTTTTGATCAAATAGATATAGTTCATGAAAAAATTGCATATTAGTGTCTTCACAAATCCTCCAGAGGTCAGCAGTTAGTCATTTCATTCTTGACAATTCAATTAAGTTAATTCTACAAGTTTCTCTATTGTAATAGTTATCTATAGACCTTGTTGTAGGTAGCCGTAGCAACTAGGATTTATGGTTGTTTTCATTGTTTTATAATTTTGTCAATTCTAGCAAGATAGATTTGTTTGTTTAAAGTTAAGATAGAATAGTTGGGAACCATATGAGCCTTGAAGGCATATACTTTGCAAGTACCATCATAACCTTACGCTCCTTGGTCGATAATTCAATGTAGGAATGCATAGTGATAGAGTGGACTGTTCAGATAGGTTTTCCCCTGAATTAGTTAAGTCTACAACACATTAGTTTTTCTCTACAGTCTAGTAAGAAGCCTTTGTTGAGACATCTTCATGTTTTTGGTTGGGAGGCATATGCACATGTGCCTAAGAAGAAGAGGTCAAAATTGGAGAACAAGGTAGTTAAGTGTATCTTCATTGGCTATGATGTCGGTGTGAAAGGGTACAAGCTTTGAGATCTTGTGGCCAAGAAAGTCTTGTATATTAGAAGTGTTATTTTCAGAGAGGTAACTCCTATTTTTTTATAGCTAGAAGAAAAAGAAAAGAAAGAGGATGTGGTTCAGTTTCCTACTATTCATGAGAAGATTGAACCAAAAGACCTTGTTGGACCTGATGATGAGGAGAGCTCTAGCAGCTCTGAAAGTTCAGAAGAAGAAGAACCTCTACCTCAACTTGTGAGGAGGTCCACACGAATCAAGAGGCAGAGGTAAATGGTTATTCATTTCTTGATTCTAGTTGTGCTTTTGCCTTGATTTCTAACACTGATGAGCCTAGAACTGTGAAAGAGGCTATGGGTATGAAAGATGCAGGTTCCTAGAAGGAGGCCATGGAAGAAGAGATGACTTCTTTGGAAAAGAATAAAACTTGGGACTTGGTGCATTTGACTAAAGGACGGAAACCTGTAGGTTGTAAATGGGTGTTCAAGAAGAAATTTGGTGCAGATGGCAGTGTTGAGAAGTATAAGGCCATATTGGTTGTGAAGAGGTATTCTCAAGTGGAGGGAATTGATTATGGTGATATTTTCTCTCTCGTTGCAAAGTTGACATCTATTCGGTTCCTATTATCTCTTGCAGCAACATATGACTTAGAAGTGGAACAAATGGATGTGAAGACATCTTTCCTTCATGGTGATTGGGAGGAAGAAATCTACATGTCATAGCCAGAACACTACATGGTAAAAGGTAAAGAAATTCTGGTTTGAAAGTTAAAGAAGGCTTTGCATGGTTTGAAACAATCTCCTAGGATGTGGTACCAAAAGTTTGATGCCTTTGTGTTGAATATTAGATTTCTGAGATCAAAATCACATCATTGTGTTAATTTCAAATTTGACAATGATCGCATTCTCATTATAGCATTGTATGTTGATGATATGTTACTAATTGGGAATGGTAAAGGTTTGATTTTTGATTTGAAGTCTCAATTGTTAGCACAGTTTGAAATAAAAAATTTAGGGGCAGCCAAGTACATTCTAGGGATGGAGATCAGAAGAGACAGAGCAAACAAAAAACTTTGGTTAGGCTAGAGTAAGTATGTTGACACTGTGTTGGAGAGATTTAGTATGGTGGATTGTAGACAATTGACTGTTCTTGTTATGATGGGGACAAAGTTATATGTTGATGATTGTCTAAAGTCTCCTTCTAAGATGAAGGATATGAGTAGAGTACCTTATGCTAGTGTAGTTGGCAGCTTGGTGTATGCTATGGTCTGTACAAGACCAGACATTGCCCAAGCAATGGGAGTCCTTAGTTTATGGCTAATCCTAGATGGGTACATTGGGATACAGTGAAGAGAGTGTTTAGATATTTGAGGGGTACTTTTGAGTATTCCTTATGCTATCATGGTTATCCTACAAGACCTCAACATTCTGTGAGTATTCATGGATTTATGGATTATGATTGGGCAGGTGACATTGACAGCAGGAGATCCACGAATGGTTATGTGTTCTCTATGTTTGGTGGAGCTATTAGTTGGATGAGTAAGCAACAACCTATGGTTGCTTTGTCCACGACAAAAGTAGAGTACATGGCAACAACTCATGCTTATAAGGAATCCATTTGGCTTAAGAGGTTGTGTTCAGATGTTGGTTTTGATGCAGGATAGATTACTATCTGTTGTGATAGTTAGAGTGTGATTTGCTTAGCAAAGAATCCTACTTTCCATGCCAGAACAAAGCACATTGATGTTCAGTATCATTTTGTTTGTGATATGGTAGAATATGGGAAGGTGATATTGGAGAAGGTTGACACTTTGAAGAATGTTGGAAATGCATAGACAAAACCTGCGGGCACAGACAAGTTCATATGGTGTTCAAAGTCTATGGGCCTCTTGGCCCCTAGCAGTTAAATCTTGTCATTCTATTGGCTCTTGCAAGGTGTTTGACAAGTGGGATAATGTTGGGAATTAAGGTGTCTCAACCTTGCAATTCCTAGCATTGATTATTAGATTATTTATTTATTTATTTGCCTATGATGTAATTTATGTTTCACATTCTGTTTTGTCATTTGGTGTGAAGTGGCATGGTGAGTTGTCACTCAACTTGTAAGGTGACTAGAATGGTCAACTCATCCCATATGGATATAGGTGTCCCATTTTAGGTGACACTAATATGCCATGTGTCAGCATCTTGTGTTATGATAAAAAAAGTTATTTTTTATGACAGAATCTATGACGCGTAAGAGCTAAGTATATATATTCCTATGACAAGTGAAAACAAGTGTCGAAGAGCATCTTTACATGTGGGAAAGGAATCTTTGGGAACCCAAGTTGGGTTATGACATGTTGTAAGAGGAATATGCTATATTTAGTCTTGTATAACAGATTCTCTTACAACATTAAGTGTTGTTATGTTGGACAGGTTTTATGACAGTTGTAAGATGCATAAGAGCATCTATCATAACCTATTTTTAGCCCGGAGCACTCCATCTTGGGAAGTCAAATTTGCCATGTATGACAGATGTAAGAGAGGTGTATCCATGTTGGACAAGTGTCCCTAGGTGTGTGAAATGGGCCATGTGGCCAAGATGGATGCCCATCTCTAGAAGCTTCTCAGTTATGCCTTGTAACTCTATATAATGAGGTGTTTGGAGTAGAACTATGCATAGTGTTTGTATAGGTATTGTTATGCTACCAAAATTACTCCAAAAACAACATTTGAAGACTTCTAGAAGAACTTGCATTGCAAGTGTATTGTAAACATTTTAGTTTTGATAATACATTGTGTAGGTTTTGGAGTGTGGCATTTTTCTCCTAAAAAGGTTTTCCCCACATACATCTTGTGTCTCTTGCATTCTTATGTTATGTTTGCTACTATAATCTATGTGTTAAACATATAACATAACTATAATTATAAGGATTTTAAAGAATTTGCACTATGTTTCCCTCATTAGATTGGTGTAGGAAGTGTGTTTCACGTACCTTGTTTCCTTTCAATGATAGACCTGGGAGCAGACGTCAACATGATCACAAAGAATCTGTGGGAGCGGTTAGGAAGACCTAAGTTGACAGAGACAACTTAGAACATTATTCTAGCAAATGGATCTAACATGTAGACAATAAGAACATGGAACCAAGTGGACGTTAATCCAATGGGGTCAAACAAGTCTTAGACTTCATTGTTGTAGCCATGAAGGATCAAGGAGAAGCATTTAATGTACTTTTAGGGTTGAGATGGTTTGTGGATGTAAATGGTATCATATACTCCTAGAAAGAAGAGCTATCATTTTCCAATGATAACAAGACTATCAACATTCCTTTGGGATCATCAATGGAGTAAGCATACATAGAAGAAGTCAATCAGACTGAGGACCGTGATAAGGATGCCAAGAATCTATACACAATTTCAAGGTTGGATGCAAAAGAGAGAACAAAAGAGCCTAATTCTAGGGGAGAAGTGGAGATAGAGGAGCACTACCAAGTATAGATAGAGAGGAGGTTCTAGAAGCCTTGTTGAGAGAAGAATCGTAACTAAAAATAAGAAAAATTCTTGGGTACCGAAGCATATTCATAATTAGGATTGATGAAGAAGACATACTACAATCCTCCATACTTCATCAAAACTCACTGGAGATCATATGTGGCACATCTATGGAGGACAAGGAAGACACGACTCAGAGACCTTACCGGGTAAGTCACATTTTGAAAGGCATTTCCCATATCAAGTTGCTTAGGTTTTTAGGAGTACAAAATTTGCATAAATACCTAGAAGAAATGGAGATAGTCTTTTTTAGAAGACATAAGATTACAATTTGTACAACACACGTTGGTATGCAATGTTGTAAATTGGTGGAACACACACAAATACATAATAGACCGATGGCTAGTATTCAAAATACTCATCAATACAAGATACTTTTCGGAGGAAGGAGAATATGATATCATACCCAAATACTCAGATCACATCTCACTGCAAGAACATTTATCCATGTGTACAATAATATGGAGAGAAATAAATGAATATAATGAGATATTGTACACTCATTTCTTTTATTAGACACTATCACCAATTGCACATACATGGTATATAAATCAGGAATGAAGGAAAGAAACTAGATATTAAGAAGAATTGCAAAAGGATTTCATTCATACATTCTCATTCTTTAGTCCAGACAAAAACATCTACACAACACTACTCAAAATCAAGGAGATCATCTTTCAAAATGATGAAGAAGAAGAAGAAGCAAAACTGGAGCAAAGATCACCACTGGCAAAAATAAAAGGCATATGGAAAACCATAGAATGGATGGATAAGGAATCATACCTAGATAAACACAAATGCTACAAAATAGCATAATAGGAGGATGAGGAGAGTAAGGAATATGAAATAAAGATTGAATAAGGAGAAAGAAAGCTGGAGGAATCAACATATATCAAGGAAAAATACTACAACAAGCCTATCTAGTTAAGGGAAGAGAACATTGACAAAGGAGGAGATCCTAAGCTAGCCAAGATAGAAGACTATTGGGATGAGAAGGAAGTGGCACAAGTAGTAGGAATCTTGTCTGCGTGTGAGGATTTGTTTCCTAGGAAGTTCACAGAGATTAAGGGAATCAATGAGGAAGCTGGAACTATGAAAATTCAACTGAAAGAAGGTTGTAAACCAATCAAGAAAAGGCCATACAGGATGAATCAAAACATGAAAAAAGTTAAAGTATAACTTGATAAGATGTTAGAAGCATGGATCATAAAACCAGTGGAGGAAGCAGAATGGATCAGTCCAATGGTAGTACAAAATAATAAAATAGGAGAAATCAAGATGTGTGGAGACTATAGGGAGTTGAACAAAGATTTCATTCATGATCATTTCCTGACACCATTCACAAGGGAAATCTTGGAGTCAGCTGTTGATAGGGAAATCTACTCTTTCACTAATGGATTCTCCCAATATCACTAGGTAAAAATTAGAGAGGAAGATCAATCCAAAACAACATTTGCATCTGAACTAGGATTTCTCATGTACACTATTATGCCATTTGGATTGAAAAAAACACCTGTAGTATTCAGTAGAATCATGATCAATGCATTCAAGGAGTTTATATATGATTTCCTAGAAGTCTATTTCGATGATTAGACTATATTTGGACTGGCAAAAGAGCACACACAGACATTAAGGTTGATGTTGAATAAGTGTAGGAGTTTGCAAATTTATCTAAACTTGAAGAAATACACTTTTATGGTACCATTTGGAACACTACTAGGTCATATAATATGTAAAGAAGGATTGATGGTTGATCCCCTAAAAGTTGCCATTATTCATAACTTACTGCCACCAAAAACCACATTTAATGTCAAAACATTCCTAGGGTATACTGGTTACCACCAAAAATTCATCAAGAGTTATGTAGCCATCTCAACACCTATAGAAGAACTATTGAATAAAGAATAGGGCAAAAGTATTACATAGAATGAGCAACACCAAAAGGCATTTGATGTTGCATATGTGTTGTCATTGATGTCAACAGGTTGTGATGCAGAAGGCATACTATTGCATGTGATGTCAATGGAGAAGATCAAAGGGGAGATAATGATCAGTATCATCTGTACACATTTGTATCAGTAGAGAAGAAGAGCATAGCACCTGTAGAGAAGAGGAACAGTGATGATGGAAGACCAGAAGATCAATATCATTTGTACACAGTCATGCCATATCTTCTGAAGTTCATGTATAAGTTCATATCTTTGATATGTTGTGAAAATGATTGTGTTTGAAGTGTTTGATGAGTTGATTTGGATTCATGTTGTATGTTGGTGATATGAACTCATGATGATTGACGCTTAATGGAGTAAGTTGCAAAAACTTGAAGAAGAATTGCTTAAGTATAGTGCAAGTCAAGAAAGGTGTTACATGCTCATAAGAAAGTACCACATTCTACCACATTTGAAGGTATGGGCCTATGGATTGGACAGATTGCTAGGTATTACACTAAGGTATCTAAGCTTCAAGTTTGAGATCACAAAGTTCATCGTAAGGTGTTTTAGAGACAAAAGGGTAAAGGCGGTAATGAAACAAGGTAAGTACAGTCATAGAGAGACAAGAGAATGCTCCACACTTCTCCACAGATGAAGATATGACATTGTAGTTTGGAGGACAGGTATATATGAGTATCAAGTATGCATGTTTCAAGATTCAATTGATAGTATGTACCGCAGATGCTTCTCTAAAGTTAGTTGTGTGAAGACATGTCTTGGTTCCATGATTAAAGTAAGTAGAACGAGATAGTTGAAGCCACCACAGTTCACCACACACTGGTATTTGACCTTGCTAATTAGAATATGAGTTCATATGGTTGGTTGGTATGCTCAGATCAAGTTTCAATTATCTCTGTTTACCGCAAGTATGATCTTCAATGTTTTCTTTCAAGACCATGTTAGCAGAATATGGTAAGGTTACTAGAATCAATGTTCAAGTGTTTGCACTAGCATATAATAGCATGGATTGGTAAGAGAAGTGTACAGGAATGTGTTGCAAGTCATATAATGTTCATTGTGTGGTCTGCATGATATATTTTTGTCTCCTTCGGTACTATTTTTGGTCTGGAGCTAAATGCAAGGATGGTTAAGTGTTTGTTGGGATGACTTGATGTATACTGATGATTATGCTATGTGTTTGAAGTGTACACCATCTTAGAAGAATGTGTTAAGGTAAAGTAGGACCTAATCATATCTTGTTTTTTAATAGCATTGGATTTCTACATCTTTTAGGAGCTGATTGTTGTGGCCATTGCATGTTTCATCCAACACATTTCATCTTGGCCAACCAAGGAGAAATATTTTGAAGCTTGCAGAGGATATAAATGTGAGATCAAAGTTGTTGAGTGATGTATGAGTTGAGTATTATGTGAAACCATTGATAGTGTGCAAATAAACTTACCATAGAAGTGGATATAATGATGAAGTGTGGAAAGGAGCAGTTCATGTGAAGTAATATCGTTGTGGAGGTGATTGTTGAAGATGTGATTACTGAGAAGAGTTTTTGAAGTTATTTTGATGTTGTAGAGGTTGGTATTGTAATTTTGAAGAGGTGGGATAGTTGTGCAGAGGTTGTAGAGGTCAACAAAAGGTTGGAGAAGTCAATGTTTGTGAAAGGAACGGTTGAGTCAAATAAGCATTGTGTTGCAGAGGTTGAAGATTCTTTGTGTAAAAGTTGTAAGTGTTGCATCTGTTTAAGGAGTTGCAACTTCATTTGGGTTGTATCCCATAAATGATAATGTAATCTTGTTTTTATTTGTGAGGCTGGATTGGACAGTAGATCTAAGCAGCTTTCTCACTGTGGTTTTTCCCTTCTATGGTTTTCAATGTAAATCTAGTGTTATGGTTGTGTGGTTCTGTGTTCTTGTGTTTATCATGCTTTAATTTCTTACATTAGTTTGAATGCTATTGGAAGAAAATAATTTGATTAAGTATTGATTCACCCCCCTTTCAGTACTTCTGTGTGTTCAACAATTGGTATTAGAGCTAAGTTCCTTGAATGTAGTCTAACAACTGAGGTAGATCTTGGAGTGGAACACATGGGAACTGAAGTACTATTCAATTTCAAGAATTTTCTGGAAGATGATAAATTCATGACTGCCTATAATCTAGAAGACTATGTAGTTGATTTTGGAGAACTCATTTCTACCCTAGAAGATCTAGATGTAGTAAGGAGTGAAAATGAAGAATATAAGATCAAGCTCAAAGAATCAAAAGAAGTAATTGCCAAATTGAAAGTTCAAGTTGAAGAAGGTAATAAGGTTGTAGATTGTCTGAATGCTAAGCTTAATGAAAAATTAGTTGAATACTCCAAACTTGGAGAAGAAATCGTCTCTCTGAGGGAAGAATTGGAGAAAGCAAAGGATCAGATAGACAAAGGTCTAAAAATGAATAAATGCACCAATATCCTTGATGAGATAATTAGTAGTCAAAGACCTCTAAAGGATAAAGGTGGCATTGGATTTGAGAAAAGTCAAAATCCTAAAACAGTTATACCTAAATGCATGTTTGAAATGAAAAAGGAAGAGCCTTTCACTGAAGACTTTGAGGAGATTGAATATGAGTAGTAGGAGTTTGATGATGATGATTTCATATAGTTCAGTAATTAGAAGAAAGATCTGAAGAGATCTCCTAGACAAGTTGCTAATCCCAAGTTCTCTCAATCTTTTTATGGTTATTGTTATTCTTGCAATAAATTTGGTCATAAAGCTATTGATTCTAGAACTAAGACAAGAAGAAATGTTAACATGAGGAAGAATTCATTTGTGCCTCCAAAGCATGATGTTATGATCTCATTCCTTCTATGACTATTGTTATGCATGCAATAAGTTTGGTCATAAGGTTGTTGAGTGTATAACTAAAGTAAGGAGAAATGGTGCGACTCCAGAATATAATGTTGTTTGCTACAAGTGCAACAACTTTGGACTTAAAGCAATATTCTACAAGAGTGGTTTTATGACACCACCTGTTCAACACAAGAAGATAGAGGAAATTGTGACTCAATAGAAGAAGGAAATGGCAAAGATATGGAGAAAGAAGATAGAACAAGATGATGAGAAAAAGGAGAAGTTTGTACTCCTGCCTAGTGCAAAAGACTTCATTGTTGATTGAAATATGGCATAAGGTCAGGGGAAGCTAACCAATGCATATCTATTTTTCCCCCCCTAAATATTTGTTGCTTCTACAAATGGAAGCTAAGCATACAAATGAGTTGGCATGAAATTGACTAATGAAGTTGTTGATAAGGCAAGATAGTTTCCTTCCCCAACATTTCTGGAACAAAATCTCAAGATGCAGAGGATTGCAGAATGTGTTTGGGTCTCTGTAAGTTCATAGATCAATCTGATAGTAGTTTACCTACCCTGATAAAGGTACATTAAATGAGGAACGCTAAGGCAAATTGTAAGGTACTTATACTTCATTTGGGCGATCAAATCTCATTCATGATCAAACATTTACATCTGAAGCTAAGAAGAGAAGAAGGTTTGGTGAATTTGAGCTAAAGGAAAATCTAGGAATTCAGAGCACTCAAATTTGGAACCCCAACGATTGAAAAATAAAGGTATTTATCAAAATTGCTATTTCTCAAAACCCTAGTTTCTAAAGTTGAAGAAGTTTGAGATGGTGACTTTGCAAGTAGTTGATGTTACTGAAAAACCTAGGCTAAAGTATAAGTATCCCTTCAAAGAAATGGAGGTTGATAGAGATGGGGCATTTTCAAATGTATTGGAATATGTTGTGTATACTGAAGATGTTAGATTTTATATTCACTTTAAGCTAGATGAGATCAATCAAGTAAAGTTTGAAGAGCTTAGAGATCAACTCCTGGAAGATAATGGTGTCTACAAACTAGAATATGCTAATGTGGGGACCAAGCGACTGGACATATGGAAGGATTACCATAATTTTTGTGATAAGCATGAATGGGTAAGATATATTTTGAGCAGGATTCATGATGAATTTATGTATCTGGATAAGCCCTATAAAATCACCAAGGATGCAATCAAGGCAGTTATTGGTCTGTGTTCCACCGGACCTGTTTCGATGATGAAATCCATCAAAAATGAGGTCATTGAACCGACAGGAGCTAAATTTGATAAGAGGACATTGCTTGTGAATGATATAATAGATCCAAGTGTTAGATATGTTACAATGGGAATTTCTTATAAAATCTACTTCACAAATAGAGAGGGTTCTGTCATTGGGACAACAATTCATACTACTTACCAGATGGTAAAGGAAGGAAAATACTTTGACCTTTGTGAGGTCATGAGAGAACAACTCCTGGAGAATGTGAAAAGAACAAAGGAAACTGGTTACAACTTCAAGTATGGTACCTTGATCATCTACCTTGCATTCTATTTTATGAATGAACTGCCTAGTTCTAGAGGAAAAGTTTGGCAACAACACCTCCCTGTTGCTACCCAAATTAAGAGTCATATAAGAGGTTTCAATTATCCAAATCACTATAAAAAAATGTATCAGGGTTTCTTCAAAACCTTTCAAACCAATATGCAATCAAGAGATAGAATCCCATCAAATGTTGTAAGGAAGTATGAAGGGCAAATCACGTTCTTGGTTGATAAGGATTATACCTATATGGAAGCATTTGAGCCTAGGACTGCATAGGTTCCAAGATTACCCTATGAGGTCTCAATAGATGAAATCAAGACCTATGCTGATATTTTCCTCAGCAAACCAAAACAGGGATTATTTTAGTAGTGAATCTTCACCAATTGGCAAATAGTTCATGTAACGTCAGAAAATGTCCCCTTAGGGGCTTTTCCCTCTTTAGGTTTAGCTCCCGGGTCTTTTGCATGCATTTAGGACATCTTACTTCATAATTTGGCATCCTGATGGAATGAGCCTTAAGTAACATGACAAATGGGACCTAGGAAGACCCCTTGAGCTTAACTCTACCAAAAATAGGGGGGAGGACTTGGGTGCCCACGCCCTAGCCCTGCCCTATTTGGAGCAGCCCCAATTTTTGGGTGTCAGTTTATGACCGTTATTTGGGTCCTATGCCGACACGATAAGTTTGAATTAGGAAAATCTTGGTGGGAGTGCTTGTAGTTGCATATAAAAGCATGTTTAGGCATTCATTTGTAAACTAGATGATCATTGTGAACTTTAGGCATTCTCAAGGTGATTCAAGGCTTTCATTGTGTTGCAAGAGCAAATTTGTGTGGTTTATGTGTTTGTGTTTGCAGATTTGAGAATCCATTTCATCATGGAATGAAGAGCATCTTCCTCCATGAGATCTTCACTACAAGGTGACATTTTATTATGTTTTTATCATCATTTCCTTTGGTTTTTGCCTCTGCCTCACAAGGGCACGCACTCTTTATCTGACAATAGTGTTCAGAGACTTAAGTGTCCTTCGGGGCTTGACTGAGGCAAGCCTCTAAACACCTCAACCTCCTCCCAAAGTTTTGCGATTGTAGGTTACAGGTGTAGTATCTGGAAAAAATGGAGTTGCAGGAAGGATGAACAGACATCAAGGATTCAGGATCTGAAGAGAAGTAGGACACTGAAGCCTTTTCGGGACTTGGGTGCTCGCTCTTGTGTCCTCCGCAATTAACTTTTTGGAAACAGAAGTTACAGTGCAGATCAATGTCGAAAGAAGGTCAGGATCCTGCAAAGAAATTGGTACCTTGGACTTGGGCAGCCGCTCCTATGACCCCAATTTTTCTGCCTTGGAACCTCGAAAACAAGTACTTTGTGATTTGATATTTTACATCTCTTTGTAAGAGCTTTTTCTGTTACTCATCAATGTATTTCCGTATTTGCATAATTAGGGTTTTAATGGTCAATTAAGCATAAGAGAAGGAAATTTGATAATTAAACACCCTAATCTAAGCTTCCCTACATCTCACAGTGACCTAGGGTATGATAGTGTCTGGCCACTCGACCCTAGATCCTTGAATGTATATGGTGAAAGGAGGATTCAAACATCTAAACACTAAAAACTAAACAATCCCAATTTTACCTTAAATAGTTCATATCCACAAATTGAGAATTGGTGAATACATTCCCACTAGCGGGGGGCCAATTCACCTAGTTTTTTCAAATTTTCAGTCAAATGCGTTTCAATTTGCCACCCTATTAATTTTTGAGTCATTTATAGTTAGTATTTTTTCCATGGTATTCTATGTGATTCTAACGGTGATTCACCTTGAATTTCATAGGCATGTTTTAATTCACCCACATATTTGCCAATATCATTAAATGGTTGACATGCATGAGGACCCATTTTGCCAATATCATTAAATAGTTGACATGCACGAGGACCAATTTCACCTGTATCATTAAATGGTTCACATGTATGAGGACCAATTTTGCCAATACCATTATAACTCCATACTAATCCAAGGGCCATATTCGATTAGAAAATTACAACATATGTGTTTGATGGAGGTCCATTTCACCTAACATTTACAAGTTTCCTATTAATAGTATATGAGATTCGCCAAATTATTATACTACCATTTGAAAATCCTGCGATATTCGCCAAATATGGATTGATATAAATGCATTTGAAACTCTAATTAATCCTTTAGACATTTTGTTCAGCTCTGAGCTCTCGAATCCTTGATTCATTTTGGTCCATAGAGAATTTATAGCTATAGGCATTGGCGAGTCACTAAAAGGTAAGTGATCATTTCTTTACTGTGTAATAATATAAGATTCATGTTGATTATCTATGTCTTTGTTTGGTTTCATTGTAATTTGTTATAGATGATATTGATTGAGTAGTAGTTAGGAGTCTAGGACTAGGGAGATATCTTAATCTAGGACCTAGGGAATCAGGGATCTATATTCTATCGTCTATGATTCCTTCTTGAACAAAATGACAATTTTTCTATAGCTTTTAATTCCTGAGAGATGTTGAGCAAGAAGAAGTTGTTTGAGGGTGGTGAAGGGAGGTCAAGGTCATTAAAATGGAGAAACATAAAGTCGTACTTTGAAAATGTTGGCGGTCCATCTGATGGAGCTACAACATTAGAACCTGTACCATCTATTGACTTGGATCTTAATGCCACAGATGATATTCTAGAGAATACTGAAGGTAGTAGGAATGATGACAATGCCACAGATGATGTTCTAGGGGTAAGGAATACGCAATGTACCAGGAATGATGAGAATGCCATAGATGATGTTTGAGGGAATACCCAAGGTAGCGGGAATGATGACAATGCCACAGATGATGTTCTAGGGAATACCCAAGGTAGCATGAATGATAATATGAATAAATCAAACTCAACAAATGATAATGAAGTTATAGAAATCAATGAAGATGAAGATGCTACAAGTGCACTCAAGGGGAAAAGAAAAGCCAAATCAAAAAAGGGGTGTGAGTGGGAAATGTCAAGGAGTTTTAAGATTGATTGGGTGTCAAAATTCCCATTCATTGAACCGGTGGAGAATGCAAACAAAGATGAACCTACCATAGAATGCAAGTGTAAGATTTGCAGTTGGAAATATTGTAGGGACAAGAGGTTGCAGCTAAAACTCGACACCATAGAAAAACATATTGGCAAAGTTAATGAAAAACAAATCATAGATGGATAGGAAAATCAATGATAAGATGGAAAATGAAGGAAGAATGTCTTAATGTAAAGAATGCCCTTGAATATGATGCACATATGCAAAGAAAGGCAAAGATTCATGCAGGTGGAGGTTCAATTGAAGCTCAATTTGGAAAGATGATGGGAGAAACACAAATGGCAAAAACTATTCAGTTGGGTGTTGTTTTTCATATTTTGACCAGAGGACGTCCTATGATAGACTACCCAAAATATAATAGTTTATTATCTTTTATGGGCATTCCTAATTTTCCTAACACACATTGGTCAATAAACAGTGGATGGGAATGGGCAAGTTGTCTTGTTGATGTGGGAAAATATGATTTACAGGAAAAAATAAAAGAGTCAAGTTTTATTGCATAATCTCTAGATGAAGTTACAACAATAGATAATACTTCTTGGGTATGTATGCATGTGTATATTGTGGCAAATCATGTATGCCAACCTCATCTACTCTCTATTTATAAAATGAAGGAGAATGCAACATCACAAAATTTATTTGAGATAGTTAAGAAATTTTTTATTGAAATTGGAGGTATGGATGACTGCACAACTACCAGAAAGTTGGTGTGTGTAGGGGCGGATGGAGCTTCAGTAATGCAAGGTCATAAGAACGGTCTGTGTGTAAAGCTACAAACTTCTATTTCACCATACATGATTGGCATCCACTGTATGGCCCATGGAATGAATTTAGCATTTAAAATGGTGAGCAAGTTTCTTGCAGTATCAAAAGTTGAAGATCTAGTCCATAAGCTCTACTCATACTTCTACCAAAGTCCCAAACGATTTTTGGAATTTCAACATTTTGCTAAGGGAATAACTATGGGAAACAAACTTCTTAAGGATGTTGATACCAGATGGATCTCCTTGCATGAACTAGTGAAAATATTTTTAGCAAAATATCAATCCTTGATTGGTGTAATGTACGACCATCGCTTCACAGTTAACAGGGCTCCCGACCTCTTACATAAGTTAAGTGACATAGAGACACTCCTCATTTTAGTTGGTATTCTTCCCATGTTGGAGGTGTTGATTGTCAAGAACACTGAGAGGGGGAGCGAATTAATGTTCTATAATTTTTTTCTTGTACTTGTTGTCTCTCAGATTTGCACCCTTGCTGAGTTATAAAACTTGGCAATCTAGAGAAACATGGGATCTTTCTAGGCATGTGGGTCACCTGTGATGGAAAGAACCTCCTGAGAAGGCCGGCCTCCTATTGATACTCCACCTATACTACTTGTACTAAAGTCTTTGTAGAGAAAAGGAGTAAGAAGGATTGCATGAAAATGAAACCTACTGTCTAAGGTGATGCACCAAAAAATTGTCTGAGACTACACAGAACTAACACACTACAAAACTAGTAATAATAAGGCTCTCTTACACAACCCAACAAATCATAATCTTTGCATCATTAATTTATAAGGAGGCTAAATAACAACAATTATGTAGAGGAGAAAGATGTTTTCTCACCACTCAAGACTGATTGTTATTCCTTGCACATCTCACAACCTGTAAAAATATGTATCCCTGCATAAAGATGCCAATATGAAATACAACTCCAAGGACAAAGAACATCACAAAGGTCTGTACTAACACTAAGGACACACAATATCAGAAGAAATGAGAAGGTATAAATTGTTTATTACTGCTAAAAAGGTGTTACAATGTTGTGTTACTCTAAAAATGGGTTACAAAACTATTCACTTCTACAAAAGAACTCAGAAAATTATAATATACAGTGCAATGAATAGCCAGAACTGCCAAATAATGAACAAGGAAGAAGACTATATACTTCCCAAAAATCTTGTAACAAGATAAGCATGAGCCACCTCCATTTTTGTGCATCTCATAAATGTCCCCAAAATATTTGCCTAAAGTCCTCTAAAGTGGGCTCACAATGCAGAAAAAGTCAAGGCATGCCATCACTAATCATAAAAGCACCTAAACATGCCTTTAAATGCTCTTTAAGGCCACTGAAAACAAGTCAAACCTCTCAATAACTCTTCAACATGTTTGTCAACCTCACCCTGCAGCATCATAAATGTATGATATTTTGTACAATAAATGACATAAATACAATCAATTCTGCATTTAATTAACATTGACTAAGAGGTTTATAATTACACCACTTAGTTAATGTTTTACATTCTAGATTTATTACAAACGTATGCAGAAAATAATGGCATTTAGGACATAACATTTAATTTCCCAATTTTGCATAGTTTAGGGACAAATTAAATGTCATGAAAGGATGACAAAGTAATTGACGAGACTTACTTTGCCATGTGTGATAAATCTACCTAATTTTGTCCGTTTGCATTTTTATTACAAATGATAGAGTAATTCATGTCAATTACTTTATCATTCATTTACAATATTTAATCTATCTCTAGATTATGCAAAAATGACATAAAAAACATCTTGTAATCCCTAGGCAAAAACAACATGACTCCATACATGAAAAAGATCGCCTCCTCATGCATTTGCATCATCACAATGCATTACATGTCTATGTCGACACACCTTATAACTCCATACAATTCATGCATTTCACAATATGCAACATCATGTTTTTACAAAGTCTAATGCAATACATTTTAAACTGACCCTTATGCCTCCCTGTGCATGACAATGTCTCAAAAAGAATAGCATACCCACCTTGTGACAAGCACCAAGACATACCTCCTAACATATGAGGCACTCAACCTATATGAGAAAAAGATATAAAAGCATGTCTTCAATGATTTGTAAAGTGTATGAAGAGGGGTGAAAACTAACCATAAGACTTAAAGTCTTAGCCCACAAGGTCGAATAAGTCACATCCTCATTTTCATAAGACTTTGACAAAAATGCCACTAAGGCATGTCAACCTAGGGTTATGAGAACACTAAAACTTAAATGCAACAAAGAATGAAAAGAACATCATTTGTTCGATGCTTCTTGAAGAAGCCTGGCCGCCGCCACAGGAAGGGTTTTGCAGGCAAAAAACTCCATATTTTTTGGTCGATTCTAAGTGTTTTCTTGTCGATTTTTAGAGTGAAATGTAAGGTAAGTGGTTCTTTCTCAGATTTTGACCTCCTGTTGTTTGATTTTAGGCCTCCAAGGCTGTGATTTTTGACTAGTTTTTTATGTATTTTCACTATTTTTTATGGCCAACCACCATATGCTCTGGTTCTCACTATTTGAGGCCATTTTGGGAGTCATTTAAGGAAGAAAAACTATGCTTTGACAAAACAATCGGTAGAGAAAAAGAGGTAACTCATTCTACTATCAATCTTCCTTCATTTTTTCTGATTCTTACCTGAATCTGCTGCTAGAGGCACGATTTTAATGCATTCTAAGTATTTTGTGTTTTTAAATCTGCATCTTCTTCTTGGTTGGTTGTAGACCTTCTCTCTTTGGTTCTATTTGGAGGACATACGTCACTAAACCAATCAACTTCTGCAACAGAATTTCTTGTTGAATCCCTTCCAACCATCCCCATACGATGAATACCTTCCATTATCCTTCTTGTCATAAGTCTATATCGAGGCTCAAATATATTGAGAGAACTTTTTGCATGGAAGCACAATGTCTATTGCATGGAAGCACAATGTCTATAACAAATAAAGGCAACATATGAATTCTTGGATGCGTCAAAGCATCCAACTTAGATTTTTGCTCAGCATATTCTTTGTCCTGAGTATTGATATGCCCATCACGAATGCTTGAGATGACAACACCGTGTAAAACTCATCATCAAACCAAGTATCACGGACAATCTATAATGATTCAAAACAATATCAAGCCTCATATGTATGTTGGCTTTGCTCAAATGCTATGAAAAACTCTTCATTTATAAGAATCGTGTTTGTTGCATCTAGTGGAACAATTGTGATGGGAAGACCGGAATGAATAACCTGATATGTAGCAATTGGATCACCAAATATATTGAACTCTGCAAATGGGTTACTATGATATCTAGTGAACAAATTCCCATGATCCCCACACTGTTCTTTTGTTTGCGAAATATGAAACTAAAATCATTCCATCAGGGGTTTCTTTTATCATTTCTCTATTGAGACTCTGATGTAGCGGTAAAATCCAATGATTATGCTTTTTCTCCTTCTATATGGCATGAACATAATGAATTGCTCCTTGTTCCCTGAAAATGCAAAAAACAAAGCTTCTCCTTTTGGCATACTGAGTTGTGGCTCTTGATGTATATGACTTTGTAGATGCTCTTGCATTATTTCTTGGTGTTGACTGTCATTTACCACTCCATATTGTATCTTAGCCCCTTATATTGCCTTTATGTTGGAACTGCATGCTCTATAGATATCTAAACCTTCAATGTTGATTGTCATGCTCTTGCATTGTTTCTTGGTCCATGTAAAGGTGACTATTTTTTTGTGGTGTTCTTCTTTAAACCTTATGACTGTTCCATACCTTGTCACTACCAATTCAAAAAGATACCTCTATGTATCACTTTCACATTTACTCTTAATGCTACCTTTTGCATTAGTTATTCTTTTGTTCCATAGCAGCAAATCATTGACAATACTTCTTTTACATCTCTGTATACTTTGATCATTGACAATATTGATATCACTCATAAACACTTCTCTATATCTGTCATTGGATTCTAAAAGCCAAATTTCATTAGAACATGGATAAAAATGAAATATGGAATGTGTTTACTTTTATCTTCTATCTCCGTGACAGTCATTATTAGTTGTAGCTATCACTATATGACTACTTTTTCTATCTATGAGAGTCCTATGCATTTCTAAATGATTGCTTTCGTCTATAACACAATCATAGGACTGTTGCTCCATTGCTACTCTATTGTCTGTATATTTTGTACCATATGAGTTTGTACCTTGCATTGTTGTTCCAATTGGCATAAGGAGTTTGTAGCTACATGTTGTTCTATTATTTCATCAGTATATAGTTGTATTTGATCATGGTTTGAATTTGTATGGGTTGTGTATGCATTTAAAAGGAAGATAACCGAAAGAGATGATAAGTATCATCTATACATTGCATAAGCTGCTCTTCATTTCACAAGGTCTGTACTCCTGTCACTGTGTTTAAGAAACCACCTGTGTATAATCATTTCATAATACCTTGCATCAATGAAATTTTGTGGCATTCTGTTCTTTGATGGATGTCCTTTGTAGTACACCATCCTTGATTATGAGATACTCTTGTTCTTCAATGATGCCTTGACTATGACTGCTCTAGGTTGTCATATAGCTTTAAGTTGACTCACACTTAAACAACTTTGCATGCTATGTATCTCTTTTATCTCTACTTTGTGACAGTGTTGATCATAACTGTAGATTCCATGATGTCCTCTGTCTGTAGATAATTGTTTCATAACACTACCCACATGTACCTTTATTTGCATTGTTCTTTGTTCATATTCTAGCTTTTGATCATTAAAGAGGAATCATAGCTTTATGTTTCATATCTGCTGATGACTGTGTTTGTTGCCAACAAATATGGATGTATGATATGCTAAGACTGTTACTCTTTAGTTTGGGTTGTCCTTTATCATGGCTGTAACATTTGATGTTGCTTCTATTATACCTGGACAATGCATAAGGCCTTTGTTGTTCCTTTCATGGTTAGATCATGACTATGTATTGAAGAAATCTTATGTATGACTGTCCTTTTTAATGAGTTGTTGTTATGGCACTTGAGTAGTCATATGACTCTTTGGCATTTGATAAATTATACACTTTTTTATGCTTTAAGAAGCAATTGTGACAGTATAGTGGCACTGCATGATGTTGATATTGCTCCTATAGTTGTAGTATGACATACACTTATATGGTTGTACCTTTCACTTGCGGATCCATGATTTCACCCATGATGTGGCACGTCAATCTGTTGTTCCATTGTTGTTCTATTATTCATTGTTGTTATAAAATTGTTCCTAATGCATCTAATGCATTTCTCATGACATCTAAGGTTGGTCTAACATGATGTTCATCCACTCAACTCTTATTCGGACCACTGTGTCTTCTCTGCTTGAGATTGAAATGTTGTTCATTATTTTAAGTCTATTGATTGTTTCTTTGAACATTCTACTGCACATATGAAGTACCAATTATGTTTTCTTCAGTAGATGTATTCATGGCTCATACCTATATAATTAATCATGAGTTCATGTAACTTTCATTTGCTGCTCTCTCTTGATAGTTGACTACTGTTAGCATGCAATCATTCTAAGCACAAGATGTTGTTTCTGGTTTATCTCTGACAAATGGATTTCTTGGACAATCATTAAACTATTCTGAACTATCTGATGCTACAACCAATGACATGATTGTCCCTCTTAACTGATATGACAGTCTTAAAGACCGTATCATGCATGATGACTACAGCTTATAAGACTTTTCCTCTATAGTAGTTATATGATATGTTTATCAGGGCTTATGAATGTGACTACCTGTCATTTAAATACACCACTAACAAAAGCTACCTCCAATGCACTGTCATAAGTAACTTGTGGATTGTCATAAACAACTTGTACCATATTATGCCACTATATATTGATATGCCCTCTTGACAGTACCTTTTTGCTTTGTTATTTGCTGCCCCTTTACTATGATAGAACTGTTGTTAATATTCTTTCATTGAGGACTGTAGCACTCATATGACTGTTCCCTATCCCTTACTAGTGACTTTCATGACTGTCTTGCATTTGTATATTGCATATGAAATGTTCTGTAAGGACTATGAGTTGGGCTCAACCCTTGTGGGAGCCACATTTTCTCCACTCATAATATAATCTGATGAATCAAACAGAAATATAATTACACATGTATCTGCACATGAAGCAAACTTGTTAGAAAAATAAATGCATATTTTAGATGTGTTTGATGACTTGATCATTCTCTAAGAGATCCAAGGTATACATTTCTTGTTTAATTCATTTGAGGATCAGTTTATACATGCATGGTATCTTGTTCGTGTATGGTTTGGAACCATTCATTGCCTAGAGCATTGCTCTAACACCACTATTTTTGCCAGATGCAAGAACCAGGGACAACATGAAACTAGGAAGGACAAAGACAACTCAGGGCGATAGGACAACACACTAGAATCAGAACCAGTCATTCTCAGGCAATGACTAGCCTCTAACCTTGCATGCACATTTATTTACATTTACTTATTCATGTATAGATTGTTCTTCTATTTAATTGAATAAGAAAGTTAACCTCACGGCTTGTGTGAGATAATGTACATTTTACATTCAATAAAAATTATTTATTCTTCATCAAAAATTTTGGATAAATCTTTCTTATGTTAAATGCACTTGGATAAATGCAGTATTCTAATAAACATAATCTCCTGAATTATTTCATTTATGCACTTGAATATAATGTATGAAGGACTAGATGAAATGTACCTTTAAGTTTTGAATCAAAACTCTACCTGAATGAGCTGCAATGAAATTTAGGTAACAGTACTTTTACTTTTAACCATTTCAAAGGATTTATCAAATAGAAGCATAATACACAAATGAACAACATCCACAAAAGCATGACACATAACACCAAGATTTTACATGGAAAACCCAAAACAGGAAAAAACACGAAGAGGATTAGCTCTCATAAATATATTACAATATTTACAAGAATGATGTTCAGGCATGGTCACTCCATGGGCCTAGAACATGTTGGCTTACAGCCATGATGTACAACTAAGTTTAGCAGGCTCACTGCCTCAACTCTAAACCTAGCAAGATTACAATAAGGGTTGCTAAACTCTAAGGGTTGTTAAACCCTGTTGAAAACTCACTGCCTTGAAGACAAACACTTGCTCCCAATCAGATTGCATATGAGAACTGAGTACTGCTTAAGCATTTGCTACTATGCCAGGGTGCTGTCATTTAATAATTGTATTCTAAATCCCAAGTCTTCATCACTACTAATCTTTTAACTCTACTCTTCTATTTGCATGCTCACATCATACACACCTCTACACACACACCACTCAACCAAATTTCATCACCTTTATATATCCGCATCACTATTTACACCATAATCAGGTTGGCATCCAAGAGGTGAAACGTATACATAGAAAGATGTACCTTGTCACTCAATCCAATGCACTATGTGTAGTGCGGACCCAAATCTTCTCCCAAGTGTGTTCATATAGGTTGGCTCTAATCATTCAATTACTTACATAGATACTCCAAACATTGACTCTTCTCCGTACAATGATTTATATACTTGTCGACCTCTTCCTTAAGAGTATGCTTAACAACTTCATTTGCTGACTTGCAACTTTTATTGAGGACCTCAAAACACCTTCCAAATCATATCAAGGACTCTTTACATATTCCCAATCTTACCCTTAGAATCACAAGGCATGATATCATCTTGCAGAGAAATGCGGACCATCAGATCTCAAACTCTGTCTCTGTTAAACTCCGTCAATCACTATGTCGATACTTAACAACTTGTAGCTATCCTTTCGATGAACTTCAGATCTCCTAACTCTGGAATAAGACACTTCATACAAGTGTTTACAACACCTTGAGACCGCATAACAAAATACGTATCTGTAGAGGAATGTGGACCACTGCACTAGACCCTGTTCACTGTTCCTGCTATACCTTTGCTTACTCGGACTTAGACATTTCTTCAAGATGACTTCTGGAGAGGATGAAGACTTAATCTCTGAGGCATAACACTGTCAAACAATTGAGAACATCATACCTAAACTGCATTACCATATCATCATCCAAAAAGAGATGTGTAGTCTACCATACTGTTCTTCAACATACCACTCACTGTCTATACTGCACTTCACTGTAACTCACTTGTTTCTTCCTAAGAGGGTAATTTTCTTAATATCCTCAACATACAAGTCTTCTAAACAAGTAATAGAATAAGATACAGTTGACACTAATGACAACAAGGATATGTTGACATCAATGAGAACACCGATTAGGCACATACTTGCAACAATCTCCCCCTTTGTCATTGATGGCAACATATGATGTGAAAAATTGCAACAGCCATCAAGACAAGATTCTCCCCCTTTCTCTTTACACACCTACACTTCTTTCTTTCTCCAAAATTCTCCCCTTTTCTTTTACAACTGCACTCTAAGTTTTTCACATGACTTCTCTCCCCCTTTGACATCAATGGCAAAGGGCACATACTTGCACTCTTTTGCTCTAATCCAATCTCTAATCTAAACTTTCTTCAACTGAATGTTCCCCCTTACTTGATGTTTTCCCTGATTGTAACTTTGGATCTTCATGTGAAGTTCTCTCCTTCTTGATTGTCAATTCTCACCTTAGGATCTTGTTGCTACTGTATTGTTTTCTCTGTCAGCAACACTACAATACTTACTGCTTTTTATCAGAAACTCATATTAGCATCATCTATCTGCTTCCCCTGAGAGATAACTTCATAATCCTCTTGGCTTCAATAACCATCTCTGATTACTACCTTCAATGCTACACCTTTTCCTTTTATTGTTGACTACTCCTCCTTACGAGTACACATCAGACCGTATCTAGCTCATATTGGAACCTTCACATGCTATCACTTCTGGAGTAGCATATCTTGTCTTCTCAAAGCTTCAAAATTGACTCTGTCTGCAAGTTTTCTTCTGCAAGCTTCCCTTATCATCAATCTAGTTGAAACAATGTCTTCTTCAACCCGGCATTCAAGCAGGCAGTCTTCACATCTGATTTGAAGTCCTTATGTGCTACAAAAGCTAGAAACAACTTAATAGTCTCCATTTGTGCCACCAAAGCAACATTTTCCACTTGTGAGTGCCTATTACACAGCCTTTCTTGAGAACTTATCCTTGCATACCTCATCTATTTCCAAAGAAAGATACTCTGTACTAAGAACAATCTTGAGCATCTGTTTCTCTTTAATCTCAAGCCAATTGTCAAGATCAGACAAACTTATGGATGTAGATGTAATCACTAATCAATAACCATATGCCAGAACTGCAGAACATTATCTTCAATAGCGGACCCAAGCAGACCAAAATACCAGAGCCTTGTCACTTGATTTTATTAGTTAGATACTTAGCCAAAATTCATGACCTGTTAGCTTGTCCCTTAAGTACATACTTGACCAATTCATCTATCACATCATAGCTCCCAATGCGAACCATATGAGACTCTAGAATTCATATCCAACCACCATCATTGACCTCTTAACATACCTTCAGAATCGCAAATCAAAATACTCAATAGTTGAAGAATGCAAACCAAAATACTTAGAACTTGAACATGTTGTGTGGTTACGCAACACACCCCATTTTGCCTTAGCAAAATAGGGACCCAACTTTGCTGGCTTGTTCCCTTGCTTTTGTGCTTTGGGCGGTAATGGTAAAAAGTAGCATCAGTCAGTATACATATGCCTAATGTCAGGTGTATTTGTGATCTTGAAGTCTGAACCCAAATCTCAATGTCTAAATCTTTCCTCAGGAAGCCTACCATGTGAAAGAGGGTAAAATTCTAGGAAGCTTTGCCTTTTGCATCACCCTGAAATTCGGCCAAATGAGAAAGTTATGGCAAGTCAAAGTTCTGGTCAAACCTAATATTTCTAGGGGGGTCATATTACAAATATCACCTAATCTTACAAATATCACCCCAACGCTAATCTGACGCTAATGTCATCTCAGCCCGATGAACAAAGGAAATCATCCTGACAGTGACATCATCAGTCGGCTTGACATCCGAAGGTCATCTATTCTCTAGCATCCGTCATCTTTTCTAATATGACTGAGTTTTTTCTAACATGATGAGGATGTCAGCTTATCCTATGCTACAAAGGATATAACATGACGATGATGTCATCTTGTTTGGGGGTGATATTCATCAATATCGGGGTCATATTTCTTAACATCTTGATTTCCTTCGGTATGACCATGACGTCATCCTTTCACATTTTAGCGAAGCCCGTCCATGATGATGACATCATCATCATATCCTGATTAATGAAGAGAGTCAAGGTTATAATGCATGTTCAAGATAAGTCTGCTAGGTGCATCTTATGTTTGTATGTATTTTACATACAAAACAGATATACAAAGCTACATGCATGTGCTGGAACTGAAATTATTAAACAAGGAAAAGTCCTTGTATGTATCGTGTTGTATATGGTTATGTTTCGGTGACATACAATGATATATACATGCAGGGAATCAAAAGGTTATAAAAAGAAGAGAATTCATTGTATATTCTACACTTTGCATGTATGTTTGGATACATGCATTCCAAGATACATACAAGCCGGAATTGAAGAGCATAAAATGTGGTTTATGAAAGAGTTGAAGTCCGACAGGAGGATACAAAAGACATTCTATGTATATCAGGTGGATATGAGTTATCGAGGTGAGTTTTGTAGACCAACCCGACCAAGTAAGTTACACCAATTAGGAATGAAAGATGCATGTAGTTTATACACTGCGGTGACATACAACACTCTATGCAAGCCAAAATTGAAATTATTATGAAATAAGGAAAGATCCTTGTATGTTTCGCATCGTTGTATGTTTCGATACATACATGGTGAACATACAGCGCGGAATTTAGAGGAGATTTAAATCCGATATAATCAATGCATCATACTAAATGCATATTGAAAGGTGCATATCGGTATATACATCGTGGATTCCAAAGTGGGTTAAATATGGTCTATAAAAGCGATAAGTCCACCGGATGTATATGATGGTTTGTATGTTGGAAAGATGCAAGAGAAATATACAAGTGTCGGACGTGAGTGGAAAGTTAAATACAGAGAATTCGTTCTATGTTCAGAATGCTTGCATGTCTTAATATACAACCCGATATATACAAGGGCGATATGCATGTGAGATACAAAGAAAAGGTGGGAAGGTAAAGCGATAAGATTTTGAAGTTGTTTTAAGACCCGATAGCATGATTTTGGTCAGCGATGGTTGACTCGACCATTCTTAACGTCATAAATGCAATTAGATATGTGGATGTTTATAGTGCTTAATATTCAGAGCCCGATATTCATGTTTGCATATTCTGAGCATGATTTAATAAATGTTTTTTTTTCTCCTGCTGGTTGTTGAAAGATACTAATGTTTAATTCTTGTGTCTGTTATCAGGTGCATAGATATCTAGAAAATGACAAAGTGGTGATGGCGTATTAGAAGGTGAATTTTGCGCAGGAAATGGCAAAATTTACAAAGAATACAAGTTGCAAAGTTGTAGACACATAGGCAACATGAATCAGAGCTGAGGAGGATATGGTCAAATGTGTAGTTTGCCAGCTGGAGGATGGACCAGGTCGAAGATGCTATAATATTTTGTTCTAGCTGTGTAATTTCCAACTGGCAGGCACGTGCTGTTCATATGGACCATTGAATGTTTTGGGAGGATCCTAAACCTTGGATCATTATAACTATTTTCTGGCCTTTGTTCTATAAAAGGGCCAGAACTTGTCCAAATTGATATACACAAAGAGAGAATATTTGGCAAAATAAGGCATATTACTATAGAATTAAGAAGAGGTAGGATCACTGAGACTAATGAGGACTGAATTATTGAAATGTCAAGGTTCTTTCTTCAGATCATTGTAAATGTACTTGTTCTAAAGCATACTGAATGGAGATGAAGCTTTAGATTACATCCTGATTATAAACTTTACGTAATCTTCAAGTTGATTTTTGGATATGTAATGGTGAATGATGTGTTCAATTAGAAGCGCTTTCATTTTATTGCATGTTGTTGTCAACTTTTCCTTTGAAGATTTGCACTGGATCATGCATATTTATGGAATGTCCTGGTGAAGTATGATTCTAGTTTTCTTCTCTTCATTGCTGTATGGGAACATGTATGTGGATCAATGATCTCAGTCAAGTAATTTTGGGAATCTCATTCTCTAAACCCTTTTTCTCATTTTAATTTCATTGAAATCACTTCCATAACTACAAATCATGATAAGTAATAAGCAGAACAAAGAAATATGCTGACATCTCGTAGATAACTAAATATCATTAGCATATTTGAGCTAAATGCATGTAGTGTTGAAAATATCATGCAATGACTTGCAAATAATGGTAGAAATCATGCAAATATCAACCTGTAGGCACATTATTTGAGTGAATTTATAGTACAAAGGTAGAATTGTTGGATATTTATGCAAAGCAGACATATAGAACAGGATATTTGGGAGAATATTGATGAATTTTGTAGAAATTATTGAAGAACGTAAGGCCCCTGAATGATTAATAGCAACACACATCAACCACTGAGTAACGTCAGTAGATTATGAACTAATCAACGGAGACTTGGGATCATGAATTCTTTGAATTCATTGTATCTTTCAAGATAAATAAAAGTTGTTGTGTAACTTTTATTTCATGTTTGTATGTGAGTAACATTACCATCAACAGAACACTAGAAAATAACTAAGTCTTTCAACCTTGTTTTGATCCTGTGTACTTCTTAATAATTGTGTTTGCTCTCTACAAGCTTCATCCCCTTCCTCAGCCTATCCTTCTCAACAGCAAGATTTGATGGCATTCTTCAGTGCATTTTTCTTCTCTTCCACATTAGCTCTACTTCTTGTTCTCATTCCTTGAACTTTTTCTCAAGAGGCAGCGAATTAGTCACCTTCTCCATCTGCCATATAACTGCACTATCATCACTACCTCAAGCACAATCCAAGTACTTGTGGATAATGCTATTCTCAAATTTGTAATGCTTGTCATCATTGGTTGTGTTTACATTTTTTACCATGCAAAGATGGTAAATACGTTGTCCTGACCTTGCCATACCAATCCCAATTCTCACAAAACAACCCAAAATGATCTTTTCGAAGAATGACACCATGAACCTCTTGGCATGCTTTGATCTCTAGATTGTTATACTCTTAATATCTTCAAAAGAAGGAATATCAAAATTTGTACCTTCTTCATCACTGTCATCTGGATCTCCACAAATGCTTGGATTCTAATCCTTGTTGCTAGAGAACAATGGACTAATACTAGAACTAGCATAAGAATTTCATTTGCCAAATGAAGAATCCCTTCCATTTGATAACCCAACAGTTTTCCTTCACTTCTCTGCACATCTAAATCTTGTGCCTTATGTCTCCTTACAACCAATTCATTTAAGGCATTTTCTTTCACTATCCTGGTAGATTTCACATAAGAGCGCATCTATGAAGATGGTGGCCCTACATCTTTTCCCCTTTGATTCCTAGTCTCATTTTGTCGAGCTTCAGCCCTCTTCCGCACTGAAAAGAATTATCCCTCGCCTCTACTTTTTCTGCCAAAATCATCTTCCTACCTAGTTTAGATATCTTTCAAGGCCATTCCCTATCTTCATCATCTTTGTACAAATCACTCCCAAATGATAATCCATCACTGTCTAAATCATCTCTCTGGCCCACATCATCATTACTTTTTCACCAAAGTCAAATCTCTTCTTCAAAGGCATCCTTGTCCCAAATGTCTTTCTATCATCAGAATCATTCCCATTATTAGAATTGGAATTACTGCCATCATCTAAAAAAGAATCAGATTACTTCCTCTTTGTTGGAGCTCAACTCCTTATGATTTCCATCATGGGCATTAGTTTGACTAGTTGCCTCCAGCAGTGAATTCTCAAAATCTGCCATAGTCCTTGCTTGATTTATAACTACTGCAAATACGACCTTCCAAGGGCTTCTATATGTGTGTGTAACCAAATAGAATCATTTATCCTCAGTCAAGAGAAGAATCTCCACGGCATAGGTTGAAAAAATTTTGTAGTTCATAGAGCAAATTGATACACTATTGTGCCAAATGCAAAGTGAAAACAAGTTCCTTTTTACTCTCTACGTGATTGACTTAGTCACCATTATATGATCATTCCAAAAGGTTGTTGAAAGCATCTCACCATAGAATATGATAGATTAGAATTGCTCCACAATATGTCGGGTTGGCCCCTTTTCTTCCAGTTCTCTTCTAAGAGCTATGTCACATCAGATTTCATCGTACACCTTCGTACCAAATTCTGGCACCCACTTTCTAGCTGGGGGTTTTGGATTTTCCACTCTACTCCCCCTAAGCCAAAGCTCTCAATTTAATTCCTAGAGGAAGTATCTTCACTGGGTATTGGTACGGATTGATCCCTGAATTCAATTACTTCTTTCTTGATCCATACCTTGTTCATTTCTTTCTTGGTTTCAACTGGATTAACTTTCTCTTTTCCCTATTCATTTCTCTGCTATGTTTTCCTTTCTTTAGAATAACGATTTCTCTTCACATTCTTGCTTCTGCAAAACCTTGTAATATGTCCATATTTGTTGCAATTGAAACATACCACATTCATTTGTCCTTGAATCTTTCCATTGACTGAATTTGATCTACATTGATTAGCCATATGTCCAAATCTATTGCATGCAAAACACCTTTTATTGAATGATTGATTATTCCTAATATTTTGAAAATTAGTTGTTACCGAACTTCTGTATTCATTTGATCTGTGTCCCATTTTGTAGAATGTATTGCACCTAATAGAATTCTGACTCACTTTACTTCTGCATACAATAGCTTTATGACCAGTTCTATTGCGAGTGAAGCATTTACCTTTGAATGATTGTTCATTCCTCGCATTGTTGAAACTTTTCCTGATCTGATTTCTACATTCATTTGCTTTATGACCAACTTTCTTGCAATTGAAACACTAACCAGAGAACAATGGAGTTTTTTGATTCATTTTGCTCCTACACTAAGTAGCCCTATGCCCAAACTTATTGCATGAATTACAATAACCATTGAAATATGGGTACCTTTGAGCATTTGGTTGTCTGACCGGAGGTCTTCTAGGTCTTCTTCTTTGATTTCTGAACTGGTATCCTTTGTTTTGTCTTGACCCAGTGCTCATTTGACCAGAGTCTAAACTTTCTCCTTTCTCAAATCCTAAACCATTTTTGTCATCAACACTCTTTTGGCTAGCAATCATTTCATCAAGCTTTGCAGAACTTATCTTGAATTTCTCTTCAAAACTTTTGGCCTTTTCCAGATCTATTTTTAAACTTATAATTTCTTTTTCAAGTTTAACACAATCTTCTGATCTGTTCTTCACAATCAAATTTAGATCATCTTCTACTTTTGTTCTATCTGTAACTTCTGCTTCCAAATCATATAGGGCTTCATTTGCTGATAGTAATTGGTCACTGATTTCTTTGTATTTGTCTTTGAATTTCTTAACTTGCTCTTTCAACTTTAGGATGCATTCATCTACTTGTTATAAGTTTTCCTTCAGATCCCTGACTTTTGCTTCAGAGTTTTCAAGATCCATAAGAGTTGCTTCTAGTTGGTTATACCTTTCATAATTTCCATACCTTCTTGCTGCCATGATCACACTATCCTAGATCTTCCTCAAGCTATTAAACTTCTTCTAAGGAACCTTGCTCTAATACCAATTGTTGATTTTTAGGAACACTAAGAGGGGGGGTGAATCAGTGTTCTATAAACTTTTTCTTGTACTTTTACTTTTGACCATTTCAAAGGATTTATCAAATAGAATCATAATACACAAATGAACAGCATGACACATAACACCAAGATTTTACGTGGAAAACCCAAAACGGGAAAAACCACGGAGAAGATTATCTCTCATAAATATATTACAATCTTTACAAGAATGATGTTCAGGCTTGGTCACTCCATGGGCCTAGAACATGTTGGCTTACAGCAATGATGTACAACTAAGTTTAGCTGGCTCACTGCCTCAACCCTAAACCTAGCAAGATTACAATAAGGGTTGTTAAACCCTGTTGAAAGCTCATTGCCTTGAAGACAAACACTTGCTCCCGATCGGATTGCACATGAGAACTAAGTACTTAAGCATATACCACTATGCCAAGGTGCAGTCATTTAATAACTGTATTCTAAATCCCAAGTCTTCATCATTGCTGATCTTTTAACTCTGCTCTTCTATTTGTTGCAAGTATGTGCCTAATCAGTGTTGTCATTGATGTCAACATATTCTTGTTGTCATTGGTGTCAACTGTATCCTATTCTATTACTTGTTTAGAAGACTTGTATGTTGAGGATATTGAGAAAATTAGCTCCTCCGGAAGAAACAAGTGAGTTATAGTGTAGTGCAGTACAGATAGTGAGTGGTACGTTGAAGAACAACCTGGTAGACTACTCCGTATCTCCTTCTGGATAATGATATGGTAATGCAATTCTAGTATTATGTTCTCAGGTGTTTGATAGTGTTATGCCTCAGAGATTAAGTCTTGATCCTCTCCGGAAGTCATCTTGAAGAAATGTCTAAGTCTGAGCAAGCAAAGGTATAGCAGGAATAATGAATAGGGTCTAGTGCAGTGGTCCGCATTCCTCCGCAGACAAGTATTTCATTATGTGGTTTTGAGGTGTTGTAAACACTTATATGAATTGTCTTATTCCAGAGTTAGGAGATTTGAAGTTTACCAGAAGGATAGCTACAAGCTACTAAGTATCAGCATAGTGTTTGATAGAGTTTGACAAAGACAAAGTCTGAGTTCTGATGGTCCACATTTCTCTGCAAGATGATATCATGCCTTGATGTTCTGAGGGTAATATTGGGAATGTGTAAAGAGTCTTTGACATGATCTTGGAAGTGTTTTGTGATCAGTAGCAGAAGTTGTAAGACAGCAGATGAAGTTGTTAAGCATGTTCTTGAGGAATAGGATGACTTGTGAGTTAAATCATTATGTGGAGAAGAGTTAACATTTGGAGGATCTATGTAAGCAATTGAAAGATTAGAGCTGACCTATATGAACATGCTTGGGAGAATATTTGGGTTCGTGCGACCCATAGTGCATTGGATTGAGCGACAAGGTACATCCTTCTATGTACACATTTCACTTCTTGAATGCCAACCTGATTATGGATCAAATCATGATGTGGATATATATAAGAGCGATGATCTTCAGTTGAGGTTGTTGATTAGGAGATGAATGTGTGTATGATGTGAAGATGCGAATAGTGGAGCAGAGTTAGAGGATCAACAATGATGAAGACTTGGGATTCATAATATAGTTGTTAAATGACTACACCCTAGCATAGTGGCAGATGCTGAAGTATTATTTAGTTATCATGTGCGATCTATTTGGAAGCTTGTTTTGTCATCAAGGAAGTAAGCCAACAGTGAGCCTTTAGTAGGGTTTAACATCCCTTAGGGATTAACAGCCCTTGTGCTAGACCATTATCTTCATTATTTGATATTAAGCCTAAAAGTCCTAATTGTAGCTTGTGACATTGACTAGTGTATTGTGACAGTCAAAAGTTGGTTTGGAATTTGTTTGTGAAAACCATAGTAATGTATTGTAATGGGTTGAATAGGCCAAGTTCTCCATGCCCTATGTTGTATTTCTCAGTTGTATGTCACTGCTCATAATCTTTAGGGTTCAAGAACAAAATATGTGTGGTTATTCTCATTGGATCAAGAACCTTGAGTGTAGGCTTAAAAGGTCAGTCAAGTGTTGGCTTGGGCTTGTGTAAGAAATCACATGAAATTGTTCAAAGAAATGGTATGTGTTAGAGTAACTTGCCAAGTGAAGTGTTCCTTTTTACATGTCATTGTTTAGAATCTTGAGGGCTTCAAGTGACAGTAGAGATTGATGCCCTGATGTGGTGAGGCCCATTGTTGGAGACTTCCAAGTCAGTCAAAATGATTTATTGATTACCCCTGCTCTACATCAACAACCTATATGATCATTAGAGAAATAATACGCGCTAGAAAATTGTACCTAATTGATTGCATAAAAAATTCACTTAACAATCCAAACTTAGACAAACCAAGCTTGCTACTTGCACTTGCACCTACAAGAGTTGTTGCTTTTAACACAAGTGCTTCAACAATCCATGTAGACCTCAAAATTTCAATGAAAATATACAGCTATTACAAGGACAATCTTTGACACTATTTCAAGAAGATATGTGAAACATAGAATACATTCCCTCATTGATGAGATGGGCGTCATTAGCCCAAAGCTACTACTAAAGTTATATACCCACTTACATGAGGCATTCCCCCACACCAACAACAATGCTTTGTTGGTGTGTCCATAATCCTTAGTGGTGACCTAGCCCAACTACTATCTATCATGGACAAAGGTACATATATGCATCACACTCAACTACAAGGATGTTATGCCAAACATTTACCACAATTGTCACACTAGAAATAATATTTCAACAAGAAGGTAACAATCACACCCAAATACAATTTTGTAGCATATTATAGAGCTTACACAATGTAAAACCAATACAACATGATCAGGAAACACTAAAGAGATACATAGATAATTTATTATGCACAACAAAATGAGAAGAATTGACTTCTCCATGCATTTATTTGCCACAAACAATCTAGCCACTCCACATAATAGGAAGATGTTGAAGTTACTAAACCTTCCAATAGCACTTAGTGCCACTTAGAATACACACAAAAAAGCAAGCAATGATACCAAGGATGACTAACTCAAACAAGAGGTGATCCTATGCATAGGCCAATAGATCATGCTAACAACAAACCCATGGATTGAAGTTGGCCTTATCTATGGGTCATTATGAGAAGTCATAACTATTGTTTACAATCTCAATTCTAAACCCCAAGACTTGCAAATGTACGTGGTAGTACAATTTAATAACTACAATGGCCCAACATGGAATAGGGAAAGCCCAACAAACATACATTTAATACCTGTAATCATAGACAACTCCCCTACCCATGGCCTGTGGAATTCCAATCCACAAATCCCAAGGCCTCACATTGAAAAATGCTACAATAAATATTGGCGAGATTGAAAGGCAATGCTTTACATTTACAACTATATCTAGAGATAAGTGGGAGGTAGTTTTGTGTAGTGTGTCTAATTATGATATTTATATTAGGACTCAACTATGTAGTTTTGATTCAAACTTATGGGTCAATGAGTTTGACTCAAAAACTATGCAATTGAATCCTGATATAAATATCATAACTATATCTAGAGTCAAATCCATAGAAAGATTTAGCATAGAACTTAGATTCTCTTTTGATTAATACTTAAGAATGGACAGTAATCCTTATACCATCATCAAGAAGAAAGAAGAGGCTTGCCTACAACAACTATACTCTTAACACATTTCTAGGTACACACATTTGCTTTTGTCTCCCTTAGTAATTCAAATTAACTTCATCATGACAATGTTACTTATATTCTTAATTGATCTATAGGTGAACACTAGGAACAACAAAGGCACCATTGGTAAGGATGACTCTTGATTTAGTACAAGTAAGAAACCATCAATGAATGAAACAAATAACATATGAAAAGCATTCTTACCCCTACTCTTTACATTCAATTTCTAATTATAGTAGCTATTATAAGAAAAATCGTACATGGAGCTCATGTATGCATAATACTCTTATCATTTATAATCTTATAAGCTATAGCTCCTTTCAAAGAAACCTTTAAATGTATGAATCTCAAACACAACAACTTTTGCTTAAATTTGATTACATCGGACTTGCTCATACCACTTTATTGAGTTTATCCTAACCAAGCCACTTCACAACTACACATTAAAATTCTTAACTTGCTAACTTGGTAGATTATGATCGAACCAATTAGAACAAATCTTTCAATTTAACATCGAAATAGTCATAGTGGTACCTAACCCTAAAATGACTTTTATGTCTACATTCCTAAAGGAAAAAAAGGGCAATGGAAAACAAAAAATTAAACAAAGCACCCATATAAAAATTGGGACTAGAGGTATCTTTGTCGAGACTATATACTTCTGACTAGAGTAATGCTTGATTTTAAGCAATATGTCTACATGTTGACACATCAAATTATTTGTACACCAATGTTTGCTTTATGTATTAAATCATCCATAATCACGAGATCTCTCACTTTTATTAACAATAAAGAAAATGGGAAAGGTGAATGAACACACATGTGCATACACAACTTGGTTATTTGATATGAAAAAGTAAAGACAAATCTCGATTATATTAGGTTGAGTGATGTTTTGCAAGACTCATTTATTTGCATCTTGTTCTAATTAGCTATTGCAAGCCTCGAACATTACAATTGAAATAATACCCTACTGTATTTGTTAATATCTATGTATTTCAACTCCATGTATAATTACATTTTAATCAAATGTATAGGTACAACATCTATGCTATGTCACTACAATAATATAACACATGTATTTCAACTCCATGTACAATTACTTTTTAATCAAATGTATAGGTACAACATGACTAAAAATAAATGAACATCAATATTTCGGTGTCTAAATTAGATACAACCCAACCAACAAAACATAAATAACATCTACAAAACCTTTATAAAGAAATGAAAAATATATATAAATTAAAGCACCTTCCAAAACACATAATAATGTCAAGAATTTTTGAATTTTTTTATTAATTTTTTAACAAAAGAAAAATCAATAAAATATTCTAATATTCTAAATTAAATAAATAATTGATAATATTACACACATACACCCATGCACGCACGCACACACACACACACAAAAAAAAAACACATATATAAATTTGTTAGTCCCCACCTTTATAAGGCGGGAGACTAATGTTTTCAATGCGCTCCTTCCTATTAATCCATTCGTCAGAAATCGTGCCACAAATGTTTATGCTATAGTTTGTGGGCATTTTTTTAAAATTTTATTAATATGGAATTTAGGGTTTTTTTGTAATTTTCTGATTGGCTGTGGGTATTTTCCTCAAGGTTTTGTATTTTTTGAATTGATTTTTTTTATTAATCGATGTGTATCGTAATATTTTGTTATTGGAAATATTTCATGACTTTGTAATGTTCTTTGATATAGTTGTCTTCACACCGAGTGTTTATGTCGATGCGTGGCATTCTAACGAGGACATTCTACATTTATTTCATTTATTGTGAATAGACTGGAGTGTAGGTGTCATTAATGGATTATGGTGCGAAGTTTTAAGTGTGTCGAGCAAAGAATTGTTTGTGTTGTTTTGTCTTTTGCTCAGATTGTTTGTTGAGTGTGGAAACTGTGTCTATTGAGAGGGTTTGTATCTATCGTATTGGAAGTGAAAAAGGAGGCATTTGTAAGTTTCTATATCCTTTACACTATTATTTTTGCATTTTTTATTCATTTGCTCAAATTGTTTGATGAGGGTGAAATCTGTGTCTATTGAGAGGGTTTATACCTATCGTATTGGAAATGAAAAGGAGGCCTTTGTAAGTTCCTATATCTTTTACACTATCATTGTTGCATTGTTTTTTCATTTGCTCAGATTATTTGATAAGGGTGAAATCTGTGTCTGTTGAGAGGGTTTATACCTATGGTATTGGAAGCGAAAAATGAGTCGTTTGTAAGTTCCTATATCTTTTACAGTGTCTTTTTATAGTTTTTTCAATCTCTACATTTTATGGGTTAATGTCTATTGTTTGTTGTTCTCTGCATTTTATGGGTTAATGTCTACTCTTCAGTATGTTTCAGTTGTTTTATGGGTTGGTCTTTGTTGTTGAGTTTAAGACTTAACACCATAATTCATTAGTGTCGACTTCTCTATTGGCCACAATTACGAATGGAACTAATCTTTTCTCTGCACGCTTATTAGTCTCTAGCTTTCATTTATTGTGAATAGACTAAAGTGTAGGCATCACTAATATCTTATGGTGTAAAGTTTTGAGTCTGCCAAGCAAAGCATTATTTGTGTTATTTATTCATTTTCTCACATTGTTTGATGAGGGTGAAATCTGTGTCTGTTGAGAGGGTTTATGTCTATCGTATTGGAAGTGAAAAATGAGGCATTTGTAAGTTCCTCTATCTTTTACAGTGTTGTTTTATAGTTTTTTACATCTCTATGTTTTATGTCTATTATTTGTTGTTCTCTGCATTTTATGTGTTAGTGTCTATTCTTCCCTATCTTTGAGTGCTTTTGTGGGTTAGTCTTTGTTGTTGAGTTAAAGACTTAACACCATAATTCATTAAGCTGGCAATGATTAATAATGGAACTAATCTTTTCTCTGCATGCATGCATGCCAACTGCACTTCAATCTATGAAGCAAAAATGAAAATTAGGCATGGATAAGTGCAAAATGTATTGGTATACAATCATTTCATTAATCCATTCATCAAAAATCATGCCACAAATGTTTATGCTATAGTTTGTGGGATTATTTTTTTATTAATATGGAATTTTGGGTTTTTTTTACAATTTTCTCATTGGTTGCGATTGGAAATATTTTGGGTTCTGTACTTCAGTCTATTCATAATAAATATTTCATGACTTTGTAATGTTCTTTGATATGGTTGTGGCATTCTAACGAGGACATTCTACATTTATTTCATTTATTATGAATAGACTGAAGTACAGACATCATTAATGGCTTATGGTGCGAAGTCTTGTTTAGTCATTTGATTAGATTGTTTGTTGAGTGTGAAACTTGTGTCTATTGAGAGGGTTTGTATCTATCATATTGGAAGCGAGAAAGGAGGCATTTGTAAGTTTCTATATACTTTACACTGTTATTTTGCATTGTTTATTCATTTACTCAGATTGTTTGATGAGGGTGAAATCTGTGTCTCTTGAGAGGGTTTATACCTATCATATTGGAAGAGAAAAGGAGGCATTTGTAAGTTCCTATATCTTTTACACTGTCATTTTTGTATTGTTTATTCATTTACTCAGATTGTTTGATAAGGGTGAAATTTGTGTCTATTGAGAGGGTTTATGCCTATCATATTGGAAGTGAAGAATGAGGCATTTGTAAGTTCCTATATCTTTTACAGTGTCATTTTATAGTTTTTTATATCTTTACATTTTATGGGTTAATGTCTATTGTTTGTTGTTCTCTCCATTTTATGGGTTAATGTCTACTCTTCACTATCTTTCAGTTCTTTTATGGGTTGGTGTCTGTTGTTGAGTTTAAGACTTAACACCATAATTCATTAGTGTCGACTTGTCTATTGGCCACGATTGAAAATGGAACTAATCTTTTTTCTGCATGCTTATTAGGCTCTAGTTTTCATTTATTCTGAACAGACTGAAGTGCAGGCATCATTAATGGCTTATGGTATGAAGTTTAAGCCTACCGAGCAAAGGATTATTTGTGTTGTTTATTCATTTTCTCAGATTGTTTGATGAGGGTGAAATCTGTGTCTGTTGAGAGGGTTTATGTCTATCATATTGGAAGTGAAAAATGAGGTGTTTGTAAGTTTCTATATCTTTTATAGTGTCATTTTATAGTTGTTTACATCTCTGCATTTTATGGGTTAATGTCTATTGTTTGTTGTTCTTTGTATTTTATGGGTTAATGTCTACTCTTTCCTATCTTTGAGTGTTTTTATGGGTTAGTCTTTGTTGTTCACTTAAAGACTTAACACCATAATTCATTAATGTCAGCTTCTCTATTGGCCACGATTAAGAATGGAACTAAACTTTTATCTACACATATGCATGCCAACTGTACTTCAATCTATGGAATGAAAATGGAAATTAGGCCTAAATAAGTGAAAAATGTCGACTCGTGGCATTTTAATGAGGACATTATGCATTTATTAGTATCTAATTTCTATTTAATGTGAAAAGACTAAAGTGCAGACATCATTAATGGCTTATGGTGTGAAGTTTTAAGCCTGTTGAACAAAGGATTATTTGTGTTGTTTATTCATTTGCTCAGATTGTTTGATGGGGTTGGACTCTGTGTCTATTGAAAGGGTTTATATCTATCGTAATGGAAGTAAAAAAGTAGGCATTTGTAAGCTCTTATATCTTTTACACTGTCATTTTTGCATTGTTTATTCATTTGGTCAAATTGTTTGATGACGGTGAAATTTGTGTCTGTTAAAGTTCCTATATCTTTTACAGTGTCATTTTATAGTTTTTTACAAGTCTGCATTTTATGGGTTAATGTCTAATGTTTGTTGTTCTCTGCCTTTATGGGTTGATGATTACTCTTCCCTATCTTTGAGTGCTTTTATGGATTAGCCTATGTTGTTGGGTTAAAGACTTAACACTATAATTCATTAATGTTGACTTCTTTGCTGGCAACAATTAAGAATGGAACTAATCTTTTCTCTACATGCATGTGTACTAGTTACACTTCAATCTATGAAGTGAAAATGAAGATTAGGCCTAGGTAAGTGCAAAATGTCTTGATATAAAAATCATTTCATCAATTGGTAATGCTTTGTTGCTATTGGAAGTATTTCATGGCTTTCTAATGTTCTTTGATCTAGTTGTGTCTTTGCACCAAGTGTTACTGTTGATGCGTGTTGTCTAAATGAGGACATTTAGCATTTGAAAGTCATTGATTTTCATTCATTGTTAGTAGATTACGGTGTAGTCATCATTAATTGATTGTGGTGTCAAGTTTTTAGGTTGTCAAGCAAAGGATTATTTGTGTTGTTTATTCATTTTCTCATATTATTTGATGAGGGTGAAATATGTGTCTGTTGAGAGGGTTCATATCTATCATAGTGGAAGAAAAAAGCAGTGCATTTAAAAATTGATATATCTTTTACAGTGACATTTCATATTTTTCTTATGTCTCTGTAATGCATTAATCTCTATTGTTCCGTATCATTGAGTGCTTTTATGGGTTGATGTATGTTGTTGAGTTAAAGACTTGACACCATAATTCATAAATGTCGAGTTCTTTGTTGGCTGTCATTAACAATGCAACTAGTCTTTTGTTTGTCACGTGTGCATGCCAACTGTACTTCAATCTATTAAATAAAAATTAGGTCTAGATAAGTACAAAATTTGTGGCAGTTGGGAGGGCTTATAACTATTCTATTGGCATGCATGTTGCAACAAATATCTCTGCATCGTTTAAAATCTCTTGTGCAGCTAGTCACTGAATTTTAAGTCTAGAGGCTAATGTTTTCGGTGCGCTCGTTCCTATTAATCCATTCATTGGAAATCATGCCACAAATGTTTATGTTATAGCCTGTGGGATTATTTTTTAAATTTTTTATTGATATGGAATTTAGTTTTTTTAAATGCAATGTTCTCCTAGACTGTCAATGTTTTCCTCGTGGTTTTGTATTATCCGAATTGATTATTTTTTTTATTAATTGATCTGTATCCTGATGTTTTGCTGCTATTGGAAATATTTCATGGCTTTGTAATGTTCTTTGAAATAGATGTGCTTTTGCACCCAATTTCTGTTGACGCGTGGCATTTAAATGAGCACATTGTGCGTTTATTTCATTTATTGTGAGTAGACTGAAGTGTAGGCACCATTCCCATCTTATGGTGTGAAGTTTTAGGTATGTTGAGCAAAGGATTATTTGCATTGTTTATTCATTTGTTCTGATTAGGCACTGAAAGATGTCTATCTGTTCAAGATATATGTGATCTACCATGGATGTTTTGATCCATGGACACCATGTATATCCTGAACAAATAATACTTCTATTTGTGTGTTCATCATTACGCAAACTTGTAGACTGCAAATTGTTATATATATATATATATATATGTATGTATGTATGTATGTATGTATGTATGTATATGTATGTATATATGTATATACATATATGTATACATATGTACATTTATATACATATATACATATATATGTATATATATAGTATATGTATATGTATATGTATATGTATATGTATATATATGTATATGTATATGTATATATATGTATATGTATATGTATATATATATATATATGTATATGTATATGTATATATATATATGTATGTATATATATGTATATATATATACATACATATATATACATACATATATATGTATGTATGTATGTATATATTTATATATATATATATATATGTGTGTGTGTGTATGTATCTATATATACATAAATATATGTATATGTATATGTATATGGGCGAGGGCATTTACCTCTTATTTATGCATGGCTGCGTGAAGCAAATACTGAATAGTATTAGCCCTTGAAACAAAGAAAACTATATGGAAGGCAATTTCATAAGTTGTTTGATAAAATTGGTGCACAATGTATATTGTCTATAACCACATGTCACATACGTCACGTGTGGTGTTCAAGACCTGTTTATTTAGAAACATGGCACAAAGTGTTTTTTGCAGCGATCCTTGATTTTTACAGGGGCCTATTGTAACTATTTATTGTTTGGCGCCTTACCTCCATTGGTGACATGTATCTATTGCTACAACAATGTGAAAAGGTATGTTCTCAACCAGTTTATGCATTCTTTTATACTATGACATGAAATCTAAAAAGGAAGATAACATTATATTTTTTGCACAATGATTGTTTCAAATAGCTTTAACAATTACATCCACACTAAGTATGTAGGATTGGTCTTGTTTATTAATTTTAAAATGTTTCCTAAATCATATGAAGTATGAATATTAAGATTAAAGCTAAAATGAACAATGTAGTATCTTTTTCTCATTTTTGATCATTCACTCTTCTTATCCTTCTTACAAGATTATGAATCTAGTATTACAAACTTACCATTTATCTAATGAAGCTTTGTGGGGTTTTCCAATGCATGGATTTAGTATTAGATTACAATTCATATTTATTTGGCATCATATTCTATGATTAGAATACAATTCATACTTATTATGTGTTATGGATATATGCTTATTAGATGTTACCTAATGAAGTTGATGCAATCTATGTGAAGTGCAGCAGATATTCTTTCAACTTTTATTCTAATGTTGGTTGGTTGTTGGTGTGTAATTATGGATGCAAGAGACAATGTGTTGTCTCATTTGATAGTTGTTGTTGCTTTTGCACTAATAATTATGACAGTGCTATATAGTAGGGGAGATATTTCTACTGCTCACATGAATCCAACTCTTAGTGTTGCTTCCTCAAACATTGGACAAGTCCATCTCAAATATGTGACTAAAATCACAAACATAGCAGTAAGCTAGTGCTTCTATTATCAGGGCACCTATAAATCTTAATAGTAAATAAAAACTATGTATAGATGCATTCCAATTTATGATCACAATAAAATTATTGTTTCTACATTGATGAGTTTGACTGATTCAATGTACATAAACCTATTTGAAATTCTATAAATTAGATATTTCATATGTCATTGTCATTTATGAAATATCATATTTTAGATTTAGACGATTCATTGATGGATATTTATCCTCATGTTGATAAAACTTATTGAACAAAAGTTATCTCATCATATTTATGTTCAAAGATTTTTTAATATGAATATTCATAGGATTAAAGACATGATATTTCCATAGTCCATGATAAGTTAGAATGTGTGCTTCTGGATTAGACTGTGTGTATCTTTTTTAGATCTAAAAAATCTACACACAGTCTAATCCAGAAGCACACATTCTAACTTATTCATAAGATGTTTGTTTGATTTCACCTTATTGCATTATGGCATCCTTTGATGTTTTGACATGGACACTTGAGAATTTTTTATAAACATACAAATTGTGCCCAAATAAATAGTGCACAAAAATATTGCAATTATTTTCTTTTCCATTCATCGTGGCAATGGATGTATATAGATAGATCCCAACAATAATTTGCAATTTGGAAAATAGAAAACAATGGCCAAAAATGTCTGGTTCCAATGAGAAAATTGCAAAAAAGAGCTAAGATTCCATTTTAACAATGAAAATGCTCCAACTTGTTTCTTGACTACAGTTACATAATACGAACAATATGGAAAATAAATTTGAGATGCATGTACTTTAGTTTATTCATAATGAATGAAATAAATGTAGAATGTCCTCATTATAACGCCATACATTGACAGAAACACTGGGTACGAATAGAACTATATCAAAGAACATTACAAAGTCATGAAATATTTCCAATAGCAACCAAATATTAGGATACGGATAGATTAATAAAAAAAATTGATTCAAAAAATACAAAACCACGAGGAAAATAACAAAACATTGTCATTTGATGCAATGATTTTATACCGAGACATTTTGCAGTTATTTAGGCCTAATTTTCATTTTCATTTCATAGATTGAAGTGTAGTTGGCATGCATACGTGCAGAGAAAAGATTAGTTCCATTCTTAATTGTGGCTAGTAGAGAAGCCAACATTGATGAATTATGGTGTTAAGTCTTTGACTCAACAACATAGACTAGCCCATAAAAGTAGTCAAAGATAGGGAAGAGTAGACATTAACCCATAAGATGCAAAGAACAACAAGAAATAGGCATTAAACCATAAAATGCAGAGATGTAAAAAACATGTCTATCTATTGAAGATATACTTGATGTTTAGTGTATGTTTTGATCCATGGACAACATGCATATCTTCAAGAAATAAGACTTATGTTCAAGATGTCTATTTGAAACTATGAAAATGAAATTTGGACTATTTTTTTGCGTTTCCATCATTGTTCATATTTTGCTCCTGGTTTTGTATTTCCCTAATTGCGAGTTATTCTTGGGAACAATGAAGGCAAAAAAAGTATCAATTCCTAATGTTTTGTTGCTATAGATAGGTCTTCACTACAAATGTTTCTGTTCACACATGGCATTGTTGATAGTAATTAATGTACCTTATGTCTGTGGGCACATTTTGCGTATATTTAGATCTAATTTTTCATTCCTTGTTATTAGATTCAAATGCAAATTTTTATAGCTATCAACCAAGGGATTCTTGTATGACATTGAAATATGTCTAAGTATTCAAGATATACCTCATGTATTGCGTATGCTTTGATCCATGGACATCATGTGTATCTTGAACAGATAGACATGTTTCAATGACTATCACTGTTTCATGGACACACAATTAATTTGGATTGGGAAAATACCAACAACCAATGAGAAAATAGCAAAAAAAACCCTAAATTTCATATTAATAAAATAATCCCACAAACTATAGCATAAACATTTGTGGCAAGATTGCTGACGAGTGCATGAATAGCCAATAGTGCACAGAAAATATTACTCTTTGCATCAAAAATTGTTAGGAACACCATCAGTAATTTATGAAAAAGCCTTTCTGAGACCCAAAACATGGTTAAAACAGCACAAGTGCTTTAAAATGATGTATAGATATTTGCTATAGGATGCATACCAATAGCATAGTTAGATATCCTCTCAACAGACACAGATTTTGCAGTTGTTTAGATCTAATTTTCATTTGATGGATTGAAGCGCAGTTGGCATGCAGTGTCTAGACCCATAAAATGCAGACATGTAAAAAACTATAAAAAACACTGTAAAAGATATAGGAACTTCAACAAACAAAGATTTCACTGTCATCAAACAATCTAACCAAATGAATAAACAATGCAAAAATGACAGTGTAAAAGATATAGGAACTTACAAACGCCTAATTTTTCGCTTCCAATACATAAAACTCTTCTTTTTTAAATATTTATGTTGTTCCCTATCATTGACTATTTTTATGGCTTGATCTCTGTAAAAAAATCTCTGGACTCATACAAACACTCAACGATGAGAAACAACAGAAATTAAGCCATTGCAGAGATGTAAAAAACTATAAAATGACTATGTAAAAGATGTAGGAAGTTGCAAATGCCTCATTTTTTACTTCCAATATGATAGATATAAACCCTCTCAAGAGACACAGATTTCATCCTCACCAAACAATCTGAGCAAATGAATAAACAATGCAAATAATCCTTTGCTCAAAAGACTTAAAACTTCACGCCATAAGACATTAATGATGCTTGCACTTCAGTCTATTGACAATAAATGAAAATTAGGGACTTACAAATGCAAAATATCCTCGTTGATATGCTATGCGTATAGAGAAACACTGGGTGTGAACACATGACTATAACAAAGAATGTTACAAAGTCATGAAATATTTCCAATAGCAACAAAACATAAGGAATTGATGAAATTTTTCACTTTCTTTCTTGCAAAAGTGATTTGCAACTGGGAGAGTATAGAAGCATGAGCAAGATACCCAAAATTCCATCTTAAAATAGAGACTTTGAGAAGATTATACTCATGTAACATATTGATTCTTTCCCATTCACTTTTAAGTATGATGTTCAAGTTTCGTTATAGTGAGTATCTCATTACTATATAGCAAATTGTGATAGACCTGTTCATTGCTAATGTTTTTTTCTATACACGTCTTGACTACAAATGTTTATGTGGATAGGTCGTGTTGTTCATAGTATTTCATATGCCTTGTCTAGAACAGGTATCAATGCTGAGAGTTGGAAATTGGAATGTATTGTTATACAGATTTTCTATTTATTATTAAGATTGATAGGTGCCTTGTTTTTGTCAGGTGGCAGTTGTTACTTGGATCATCTGCTTGGTATGTGAATTCGTAGGAGATGAAGTTTATGAGGTGTTGTGGCCTAAATTTATAGGTTGACTCTAATTTTTATTCCTTTTTCGCACAATCACGGCCTCTTTTTTATGCAAGGAGATTATTATGCTTAATTATATAAAATCTTGAGTTGCATTTTCATCTTAGGGAGATTCCATCATTGTACATGTATATTGATGCAAATCAAATCAAATCATCCTAGTGACATGATTAATGAATCATTTAGTTGTATATTCATGGCATGGATACCATCTAAAGTTGGTTTCTCCCATGTCATATTCCATCCTTTATGATGTACATATTTTATCACCCTTTGTCTTTTCAACATACCAATTGGGTTCTATTTCACTCAACAATTCCACTCAATTTGTAATGCACTGTGTTTTGCAACATGAATCAAGTGCAATAGAGGGAAAAATTTTGTTGGGATGGTGTTCACAATCACAAAATGGAACCTATACAAATTGGCCAGCCTCAGAAAATTAGAAAGCTTTATGATTATCTACACATTGATGTTGGTCATAGCTTCTTTGTACTAGTTACTACTAATCAGTCACCAAAATCTGTATTGCAAAGCTTTGCTAATGTTTTTAATTGTAACAAGGGAAATTGTAATTTTGCAAATACAAATTTGTTGCAAGAATTTGGTAAAGTATAGTTTGCATGGCCCTTGGAACATTATTGCTAGTTACATGTTGGCAGAGTGGAATTGCCTTGGGCATTGCAAAATTACTGCTTGTAAGGAATTGATAGAACAAAATTTTCTTGCATATTGCACTTCATACTTTCTCTTGCCGCAGCACATAGATATAGCATGATATCCTTTTGTTCTTGGATGTTCCACATTATCCTTTGGTTTCTTGGACCAAATGGATAAAGCATAATATCCTTTTGCTTGGCAAAGTTTCTGTTGTTTGCAGATTGGTAAAGCACAATTTGGTTTGAAGTCCCAAGGTTGCTACTACTTTTATACATATATGTATGTATATATATATATATGTCTGTACATGTCTACGTATATATATCTGTGTGTACACATATATGTATCTAAGCTCAAACCATACATGGGCTTCAAGACTATAACAAGATTATTGCCAAAATTGATTAGCTAGTTTGCTTTCATTGTATCTATTTGCTTTTGCTCAATTCATTTACTATTACTCAAGTTATTTTCTTTTATTTTTTGTAGGTTATGGACAACAGAGCATTTCCAATTGTGTGCTATCATGACACATTTTGCATTGTTGCTCATCAATGTGAGCAATAGATTATGATGCTTGTTTTCCTTTTGCCTGTTTTAGAATATGCACTACCCTGATCAATAGTCCTGCAACAAGTTTCAATTTAGTCACATGTATTGGCATTAAGAATTTGCTTTTGCTTTGTAGGATTTCTAGTGCATAGTGGTGAAGCAAAGGCTATAGTGACAAACTTTGCACTACTGCTGATCATGGTGAGTAATTGCATGTTCAATTCTTCTTTCTATGTATTCAATGTTGCAAGCTTGGAACATTGTTTTATAGTCACTATTGTACTAGGTAGCATCAATACAATTTATATCTTTTGTCCTTTGACATGAGATCTGACAATATGTTTACAAACAATCATCATAAAAGACAAAAATTGTCACAAGAGTCAATTGTAGTAGAGACCTACAAACCAAGTGCTAAGGCACCTTTCATGTCGATTGATGAAGCTCTCAACCATCCACATTGTTTTTGAATTGACTCATTCAATTACAAATTTAGTGATTTCCTATTTGACACGTTGCATGTTTTGCTTCATTTTCGTTATACATTGAAACAACTACGCAATGGTCTTGTGGATCATTTCTTGGATTGCCTTCACAATCGTTGTGCCATAGCTTTAGGCTCCTATGAAAATGACTTGCACCCAACAATCCTAAGCGAATTGCATAACACACATGACAAAAACATGTATTTATGAAGAATGAGGCTTTCATCCATAGAGGTCAACGATAGTAGTGAAACTGGGCTTTGGGGTGACACATTCTGTCTAAAATGGTTGGCATAGTGGTTAAACATACCACTATGCATTTGGCCTTTAACGTACAAAAAAATATACTTGCATTTTAACAAGGATGCATGTAATCCTGTAATATCAATTCTTTTCCATGATACAATTCCTACTGTTGGGCACTATGATCCTATGTTTTCACGGCTAAATACATACAATTGCATCCAAAACATCAAACCATATTCACAAATCACATATTGCAATTTGGACAACACTTGGAACACAATAGAAAATGTGTTTGATACACTTGGACTTTGTAGAGTAGCTACATTTGCTACAACATGTGGTGAAAGCATATTTGCTGATGTAGCTTTTTTGCTGAACAATTTGATCCAGCTACTTTGCGATTATTTATGGCGCAGTCACTAGCCAATGCACAGGCAGTTGAAAACAAACATGCATTGGCTTGTTTTAGTAATCAATCTAGCATAGGAAGCAATAATCGTCTATTGTAGTTACAATCATTGGTTTCCAGGATTGGAATGCCATACATCTAAATGGCCTTAAAGGGTCTAAATTTTGTACACTATGGTTATCCCACATGTTTGCTGCAACAATACACATATGGCAAGCATCTCCATATCCTAGAGCCAAGACATACTCTAATTGCATGAAGCCCAAAAAAAAACTAGACTTAATTTGCTTTGCAAGTAGCTTAGACCATTGTCATTATGAACCACTTCAACCAAAAGAATGATTGACTCGCAACATGCACATCAAGGATCCACTTTGTATTCAACATATGACAAGCACTTTCAAATCAGAAACAATAAACAATATAATTAATTCTAATAAAAAACAAATAGCTACAAGAATACATACACCAATTGAAACAAAGTAAAAATCACATGAGACATTGAGCTCTCTAAAAGAGAAAATCTGCAATGCACAAGTGTCCCATGCGGACGTCTCACACATTGCAGCATCCAGTTTTGTCCTACCCACTACCAATGTCATAAGAAATATTCAATCCTACAAGGCTTCCCCAAAGCTAATGTGTCAATAATAATTACATTCTCTTAAAAAACAAATGAGCAGCACACAAACAGATTATGATCTGCATATGCAAGGTAAAATTCAATTATGCGATCCTAGCCAAAATTCAATGCAACGACAATCATTGCATTCTTTGAAAAAACAAATGTGGAATGCATAAAAGTCTTTTTCTTTACGTTTGCCAAAATTGAAACAAAAGTCATATACAAAATTCTATGGTCCAAAACGCAAATGCTACCTATCAACCAGCAAAAGAAAAATGGGCACGTACAAAAAAAATACAATCCAAAAATCTATTAAGTCATACTTGCAAATGATAAACAACACACCCACCCAACCATGCTCTCTTTGCGACATGCTTCATTTCCATCACAATATTCGTAAAGTTGATGCTGCACTTGTACAAGCTTTGTCCTTGCTTTGTATTCAGATAGATGAAAAAAATATAGCAATAGGATAGCCCATTTGCAAACAATGTATAAAAGCCGCATTAGATGGTAAGATCCCATATTTTTCCACGCCTTCAAGAACAAGGCGAAATGCATGAATAGATGTTGTTTACTCTTTGATTTGTCTAGAGGAAAGGCTTATGTCTTTGCGCATAGCTTTTGTACAGATCAGGCAATTAGGATATAGATGAGCACAATATGGCTTGCTTGGGACAATCATCAATGTTCCTATGGATTTCGATAACGTACAACAAGCATTACGTAGGCAACCAGATGAAACCACAACAGTAGCAGTTAGATTGAAGCGAAAGCTAGAATACAAAAATGCATATGCACAAGGCAATGTTAGGCCTGCTATAGTCATGAATGCTTTAATTGAACTACCCAAAACACCATTGTACACAAAAGAGAACATCACTATAAATAAAGAGTGGCATGAGTTGTTAGCAAAGAAGACAACACAAATGCAAATAGATTTTGAAACAGAACCAAGTATGCAAGATGACAGATCTAAAGATGATGAAGAACCGATAACTGAATCAGTTATACATTGGTTTAATGAAACACAATCAATCAAAGACCTTGACACAACAATCATTGAAATTACACCATCAGAAGGGTTTAAAACTCTTGGTATTTTCCAGGACATGTATGCAGAGGATATGAACTTCCCAACTTGTTTTATGGTTCGGCTTGACCAAGTGACGTTACTAAAATTTTGACATACCAAAAAATAGCAAGATGGGAGCTTATGCATAAAGACAATGACTTTCCAACACACATAACAAATATATTTTTTAAAGCTATTAAAATTATTATTCACCAAGTATCCTCACTAGCATAGATTTGCATACAGAAAGGTGAATTGAAAGGTGAAAAATTGCTTGCAAAAGATGTGTGTAATCCAGCAAGCTCGAAAAAATATTAAGATCTCCATTGGACTATAGAACATTAAAAAACATTCGGACCTTGCAAGATTATCTAGAGAACACTAAAAAATATATATTTGCAATGATAAGACAATTGGTACCTCTAACTTTCTTTGTAACATTAACAAGTGTTGAGCATTTGTGGGAGCCATTGTGCAAAGCTTTGCATCAAAAATCTATTTTGCAAGAATCCAAGTCTAATGAAACTATAGAAGATCTAGAGACTTGGACTTTGAAATCAGAAAAAATCTAGTACTTTCGAGTCGCTATTTCAACCATAGGGTCAATGCATTTCAGAAAATGATGCTAAAAACCATGAGCTCTTTGGCCAAGTCACGGACTATTCTTTTGTTACATAATTCCAAAATAGAGGCAATGAGCATGTTCACTTTTTGCCATGGATAAAAGATGCACCTGTATATGGCAATTGCTCAAATATTGAAATAGAAAGCTTTGTGGAAAAGTATATTTCTTGTGACTCATTGCTACTGGATACAAACCTTGCCAAAATGCAAACACATCATCATACAAAGAGTTGCAATAAATACAAAAACTCAAGTTGCAGATTTAGTTTCCCCTTGTCTCCAATGAGCAAAACAACAGTTTTAGAACCACTACTAGTGCCTAATGCTAGAATGAAGGAGAGAACAAAAACTTTTTTTAAACAATTGGAAAACAAACATTACACAAAGGAACTTTCATTTCAAAGTTTTTGGCATGAATTAGAAATGGATGAAATCGAGTACATTACAATGCTTCGATCAACATTTCATGCAAAATTGTCATGTTAAAAAGAGACCCATCTAACATTTAGATAAATGATTTTGCAAAGAAAGTGCCCAAACTATGTTATGTGAATACAGATACACAATTTATTTTAGATGCATATGTTGTTGCATCTTACTGTAGCTCATATATGACAAAACAAGATAGAACATTGTCTCTTGCATTTCGCAGTTTGCGGCAGCAATGCACTGCAGCTTATGACGGAAAGGTGCAATTTATATGGAAACTTGGCAACACTTTGCTTAACTATCAACAAATGTCCAATCATCAAGTTGTTCATATCATTCTTGTGCAAATGCTCAAGGAAAATTGTTTTTATCAATATTGCACCATCAAAAAGTAGAGTTTACATGTTAAAAAGCCCTAAGCTATTAGCAAAAGAGCAGGATGATTCTAAGAACATCATGTGTGCAGCTATAATAGAAAAATACACACAGTAGCTAGAAGCTCTTAACAACTTGTCGCTGAATATGCTGCTTTTTACTCTGGCAACTTTAGGAAGCTGCCAAGAAGATCGACCCCATAGATCATACGCTATGTAAGATACAATCTGCACATTGATCCTAAGAATTATTGCCAAGAAAAACTTATGCTTTATGTGCCTTTCCGATGTAATGAGAAAACCTTGTTGACTGGATATGAAACATGGAGTGCAGCATTCAATGCAAACAAAGCACAAATTGCAAATATTGAAAAGATCTTCACCACACAAATTCCTTCTAAATGGGGTGACATTGATGAAGCCTCCACAAAAGCTAAAAATGATAACTACCCAACAATAGACATTGCAAATGAAATCAATAGACACAGACAATAGAATGGCATGGAAAACTATGATGTCATAAGTGACTTGAACCATATGAAAAATATAAAGCTCAAGGATTCCATTAGCAAAAAACTATTCTCAAAGATTGCACATCCATTTCTACTACACAACAAAGAATACTACAATCTATGAAGACAATTGAACAAAGAACAACAATCAATAGTAAAGGACATACTAATGACAAAAAGACTTGCCCCCAAAAAAATATTGTACTTGTTCTTGACAGGTGGAGCTGGCACAGGTAAAACCTTCATAGCAAAAGAAATTTTTGAAGCAATGATTAGAGTCTATGATAAACAACTAGACAGTGATCCACTCAAGCCTAAAGGCATTATTGTTGCTTCAACAAGAAAAGTTGCAATCAATGCAGGTGGCATTACTACACATTCAATCTTCCAATTGCCATGCAATTCTTCAAAAACATTGCCTCTGGATTCAAACATGGTTGATGCCTTAAGCATAAAATTAGATCAATTGCAAATTCTTCTTGTTAATGAAGTGTCATTGACTAGTTCAAAAATGCTTTACAACATTGATAGAAGACTGCATCAAATCAAGCACACACCAACAACACCTTTTGGAAACATAGATATCATATTTTGTGGTGACTTCTACCAGGCATAGCCTATGTGTGATAGTTGGATATTCGAAGAACCAATAATAGATAAGGAGAAAATACCATATACCTTTTGGATTGACAATGTCAAGTCCTTCGAATTGCATATTGTAATTAGACAAACAAATCAACATTTCATTTCCATACTTAATCGTGCTAGGATGGGTCAACAAACCAACCAAGACATCTGCTACTTGAATGCAATATGTTGTAAGACACCTCCAAATGATCCACAGTTTCCATACTTGTTTCACAGAAATACAATAGTCGACATGCACAACAAAAAAATGCTAGACTACTTACCACCAAAGTTGTATGTTTTACAAGTGATTGATAAACATGACACAGTGATCGATTGCAGTCAATTTCAACCTGAGAAATCATCATTGGCTAGCACAATTCTGCTCAAACAAGACATTTTGGTTGAATTGATTGTTGACAACATTGATACATAAGATGAGCTAGTGAATGGTGCAGATGGCATCTTCAAATTGCATTCAACCGAGCAGGAAGACATTGTTTGGATACAATTCAATGATCCCACTGTTGGCAAATTGCATCAACAAAGAATGCAAAGTTTGTACACAAATTGTATTATGCCTTCTTGGACACCTATAACAAGAAACATTAGAAAAGTCAAGATAGGTACAAAAATAGTTACTCGAGCACAATTTCCCTTGCAACTTGCATGTGCATGAACTATTCATAGAGCATAAGGGCTCACAATGGATGCAGTTGCTTTTGACCCATGTAAGGTCTATCAACATGGTCTTGTGTACACTACCTTTTCATGTGTAAAAAACATCGAGTCACTGTATCTAATGCATAAACTGCAAGAACAAAACTTCAAAGTCTCAGAAAAAGTAAATAGTGAAATGCAACACCTTATGACCTTGGTGCAGTGGAAAGCACAACATAGTCTTTTGACTATCTCTCCAAGTCATTTTACAGTATGCTCTTTGAATACACGTAGCTTTGCATTGCATGCACAAGAAATAGCCCATGATCATGATTTGCTGTAAGCAAATGTCCTTTGCTTCCAAGAAACCAAACACAATGTGCTTGATCACATTGGTTTCCTTGACAAAACATCCAATTGCTATATTGCAGCAAATATTCATGGCCTGTTAACAAGCCGTAGGAAAATAGTCCCAGTGCAAAACTTTCACAGTTTTTTGACAAAATATCTAGAATCAATAACAATTGATCTATTGCATGTGCACAATACACTGCACATCATAAATTTGTACTTGACACCAAATGCACCCATTCATGGTCTATTTAATTTAATACAAACCGTTGTTACCTCATTGCCGCCTAATTTGAAATTGATCATTGTTGGAGACTTTAACATTGACATGTTACAATCCACAAGAGCAAAAGCACTTCTTCTTGAATTTATGCAACAGCACAACCTGTCACTGATTGTTGACAAGTCAACAACACATGCAGGTAGTTTGTTGGACTACTTTTGGATATGTGACACCGATATTGCTACTGTCAAGTTCACAATACTAGATACATATTGGTTGGATCACTTTGCAATATCGCTTCACTTCTAGTCCTAGGGAATAGAATTCTAATCTATTGACACATATTGCCATATATCTAACGTATTGGAGGAAAAAAAGGAGGCGTTTGTAAGTTCCTATATCTTTTACACTACCCTTTTTGCGTTGTTTATTCATTTGCTCATATTGTTTGATAGGGTCAAATCTGTGTCTATTGACAGGGTTTATGTCTATTGTATTGGAAGCAAAAAACAAGGCGTTTGTAAGTTCCTATATCTTTTACAGTGTTGTTTTATAGTTTTTTACATCTCTGCATTTAATGGGTTAATGTCTACTGGTTGTTGTTCTCTGCATTTTATGGGTTAATGTGTACTCTTCAGTATGTTTCAGTTCTTTTATGGGTTAGTCTCTATTGTTGAGTTTAAGACTTAACACTATAATTCATTAGCATTGACTTCTTTGTTGGCCACAATTGCGAATGGAACTGATCTTTTCTCTGCACGCTTGTTAGTCTCTAGTTTTCATTTATTGTGAATAGAATGAAGCACATGCATCGTTAATGGCTTATAGTGTCAAGTTTTAAGTCTTCCAAGCAAAGCATTGTTTGTGTTGTTTATTCATTTGCTCACATTGATTGATGAGGGTGAAAATTGTGTCTATTGAGAGGATTTATGTCTATCGTATTGGAAGCAAAAAATGAGGTGTTCATAAGTTCCTATATCTTTTATAGTGTCATCTTATAGTTTTTTACATCTCTGCATTTTATGGGTTAATGCCTATTGTTTCTTGTTCTCTGTATTTTATGTGTTAATGTCTATTCTTCCCTATCTTTGAGTGCTTTTATGGGTTGGTCTCTGTTGTTGAGTTAAAGACCTAACACCATACTTCATTAATGACGGCTTCTCTATTGGTCGCGATTAAGAATGGAACTAATATTTTCTCTACATGCATAAATGCATGCCAACTGTACTTTAATCTATGAAATGAAAATGAAGATTAGGCCTAAATAAGTGCAAAATGTCAACTCGTGGCATTTTAACAAGAACAATGTGCATTTATTAGTCTCTAATTTTCATTTGATATCAATAGCCTCAAGTGCAGGCATCATTAATGGCTTATGGTGTGAAGTTTTAAGTCTATCGAGCATAGGATTATTTGCATTCTTTATTCATTTGCTCAGATTGTTTGATGAGGGTGAAATATCTGTCTATTGAGACGATTTATATATATCATTTTGGAAGCCAAAAAGTATGCATTTGTAAGTTCCTATATCCTTTACACTCTCATCTTTGCGATGCTAATTCATTTGGTTATATTGTTTGATGGTGGTGAAATATGTGTCTGTTGAAGTTCCTATATCTTTTACAGTGTCGTTTTATAGTTTTTTACATCTCTGCATTTTATGGGTTAATGTCTATTGTTTGTTGTTCTCTGCATTTTATGGCTTAATGTCAATTCTTCCCTATCTTTGAGTGTTTTTATGGATTAGTCTTTGTTTTTGGGTTAAAGACAAGTAGCACCATAATTCATTAATGTCAACATATTTGTTGGCCATGATTAAGAATGGAACTAATCTTTTCTCTACATGCATGCATGCCAACTGCACTTCAATCTATGAAGTGAAAATAAAAATTAGGCATAAATAAGTGCAAAATGCCTTGGTATAAAATCATTTCATCAATTGATAGTGTTTTATTGCTATTGGAAATATTTCATGGCTTTGTAATATTCTTTGATCTAGTCGTGTCTTCGCACCAAGTGTTTATGTTGACACATGGCATTTTAACAAGGACATTTAGCATTACTTTTATTTATTGTCAATGGACTAAAGTGCAGTTGTCATTAATGGATTGTAGTGCCAAGTTTTAAGGCTGTCGAGCAAATGACTATTTGTGTTGCCTATTCATTTGCTTAGATCGTTTGATGAGGGTGAAATCTGTCAAAAAAAGAGGGGTTTGTAATTTCCTATATCTTTACACTGTCATTTTTGCATTTTTAATTCATTTGCTCATATTATTTGATGTTTGTTGTTGAGTTAAAGACTTGACACCATAATTCACAAATGTCAAGTTCTCTGTTGCCTGCCATTAACAATGCAACTAATCTTTTGTCTATCACGCATGCAAGCCAATTACATTTCAATCTATTAAATGTTCTTCTTCCTGATCGTGCCTCTAACCAGCATACTTATTTTTCCACTGCTCTACCTATGCACATCTCAGCTTTGCTATTGTTCTTGGTGAGGACTATCAACCATACTCTTGTAAACTTCTCCAATGATTATGATATTGCAAATGACTATATACCTGCTCTGAAATAGGTATGTTATCATGCATTAATATTACTAAATATTTGCACATTATATACTTCTTCATTACAAAAAAATTACAAATTCAAGATTGTTATGAATTATAGAACTAAGTTCAAGCATATCCAAATAATATTTAATTTATGCGTATGAACTTTTTAGCTGCTCACGTCACTGCTTGTGTTTTCAACCTGTGCACTTTTCAACTTTGGCTATTGCTATGAGAGAACACTTCCAATCATACTCTTGGAAATTTTCTCACATGCTTATGCTCTTGTAAATGACTAGGCACCTGTTTTGAAGCAGGTATGTTGTTATGCAGAATATTGCTAAAGCTTTGCACACCAGATATTTCTTCATTGCAAACAAATTACAAAGTCAAAATTGCAATGCATCGCAAAACTAGCTTGCAGTAGATCCATATAATATTTATTCTATGGATATGAACTTTTTTAATTAATAGTTGCATAGGATACATATGTCTTGCTAGTTCATCGAACATATATCCCAAGATTTTTCAACCTGCGACATAGCATTCTGTCCATCTACAAATAGGTAAATGATTAACAATTAACACCTACAAATTTCAAATCCATATTATATCTCATTAATATTTTCTTTTCGCTTTGTTTTAATCCGTTCTTGACACAAACATTTCATTGCATGTGTTGCTAGAAATACTTGCAAGGCACCAAGCACATTTCCTACACAACACAGGATGGGCTAGTCAGATGATAAATAAGGACAAAAGAGGCAAGTATTGTATCCCATTTGTGTCATATATAACTTAAATTTATGTATTCTTAATTGTCCACTTAGATTCCATCATTGCTCAAATTGCACTGTACATATTCAAGGTAGAAACTGTACAACCATCAAGCATCCTTGGCATTTGCACAAAGCAATCAACTTTAGCATTTGAAGGTGATATTTTAGTCATTTATGGCCCTGCTCTTAGCAGAAATCTTAGAACACAACCAAAAGCAGCAATTATCCATGTTGATTTGGTTGACAGCCATGGCCAAATGACAATCATTGCAAACATTAACAACAAACTAATTGACACATTCCTGCTACTGTTATTTCCTTATACAAGTACGCGTATCACAAATTTTGTCATTAGAAAAAAAACACAATATGAAAGAGGAGACGCTTATTATTCCCTTGTATTAACCCCTCAAAGCACCATTCAACCCATTGATAGAGTCTGTAAGGAACGCAGACTGATTCCCGACACAACCATTTCGCAGCTCATCCAATCAGATAACAACTATCATATTGGAACATTTGCCGTTGTTGTTACTGGTCATCATCAAGCACCAATGCAATATGAGCTACAAGTTAAGGATGGAGAGTCCCAAGATGATTTAGCTACTGTAAGATGTTTTGCACAATTAATGTTGGCATCGTATAATTTCAGCGCATTTCTTTTTTGAAATTTCTAACGACTTTTTAACACTTGTCTCTGATAGAGCTAACTTGCTCATAGAATGCCATTCTGGATTGATAGCATTTGCATTTTATTAGTCCTCTTTTGATTAAATTAATCTATGTTTTTTAGAACATACAATTTTTAATCTGGTTTGCTGCTATGGAATTCTTAAACTGATTTTCCTTGGAATTTTCCATTTGAACAATTCTATATTTTATAGGTTATAGTTCCCACTGGCCATGTGAAGCTCTATGCCACACTTCAACTAATGTTGGCATCAGCAAAAACCACCCTCATATTGTTTAAGAATGTTGTTCATGCTGGGGCAAAAGGCACAAGTGTAATTAGAACAACGGCATCCAGCTTCATTGACGAGCTCAATGATGCATCTACAAAAGCCTTCCTAGAACCACTTAAGTCCTCAAGCATCGAAGTAAACACCTAAAACATTTACATCTTACATAATAGTATAGGCTTGTGTTTCAAAGCATTTGTCATGTGTGCCCTGCTATTTTGATGTTGTTTATAGCTTTTGTAAAAACTTTTGAAATTGCATTGTTCTAATTTGTCACTAATGACATCTGCATTGCCATTCTAGGTGACTGGAACACTAAGGCCTAAAAATGTTCACTTGCCCCCATACGAACCAGTTTGCACATCATGTAAACAAAGGGTTTTTTACACAAACATCAAACATTGATGTTGCACAATGCACAACATGTGTGGCTGACACAAAATTTGAATACATGCATTTTCTTCAATGCACTGTTCAAACAATAGATGGAGCTGTGGACTGTTATCTGCATAGACAATTGCTATGAAACAACTTCCCTCATCTAGCTGCAATAACATTTCAAAACTAAGAGAAAGACGTGTCTATGGTAATGTTCTTATTACGGAAGTTTCAAGTACAAGGAACATTCACACTTGCAATGGATAATTGCATCGTTGGGATTGTTACAGAAGGAAACACCAACATTTGCAACTTAGTAGAGGTACTTACCCTGCACTATTGCAATTTTGATTCTCACTCTTTCTTAGCATATTGTGATAACTACATTGTGGAAAAGCATAATGCCAATTGTTTGTGATGCAGGATCCAGGCAGCACAACATAGCAATGTAGAACAATGTCAACAAGTAATATGTTAAGGAACATTCATACCATGGTTGTTGTTAATGATATCAATCAAAAGACAATGATGTTGATACTTTAATCAAGACTAATCTGGTACTTTATTTTGACTTCTTATGTGCACTATGTAATTTCATAATTGCCTATTGATCTATTTCAAACATACATGCTATGGACATAGAAGACTTTGCTTGCCATTTCAAAAATAGTTATTAGTAGTGTTTTATGTGTAAAGTTTTTTATTCTATGCATATCATGTTGATACATGTTTATGATGGAACAAAAGTTGTGGCAAGTGAAAAAGGAGACGTGTGAGTTCCTACATATTTTACACTGTCATTTTTGCATTGTATATTCAATTGCTTGGATTGTTTAATGGCGGTGAGATCTCTGCCTATTGAGAGGGTTTATGTCTATCATTTTGGAAGCGGGAAACAAGGTGTTTGTAAATTCCTATACGTTTTACAGTGTTATTTTATAGTTTTTTCCATCTCTACACTTCGTGGGTTAATGCCTATTGTTTGTTGTTCTCTACATTTTATTGGTTAATGGCTGCTCTTCCCTATCTCTGATTGCTTTTGTATGTTGGTCTTTGTTGTTCAGTTAAAGACTTAACACCATAATTCAATAATGTTGACTTCCCTTCTGCCCATAATCAATAATGGAAATAATCTTTTCTCTACACGCATGCATGCCAACTGTACTTCAATCTATGAAATCAAAATGGGAATTAGGTCCACACAAGTGCAAAATGTCTCTGTATAAAATTAGTTCATCAATCGGTAATGTTTTACTGCTATTGGGAATATTTCATGGCTTTGTGATGTTCTTTGATATAGTCATGTCTTCGCACTGAGTGTTTCTGTTGACACTTGGCATTTCAATGAGAACATTTAGCATTTGTTAGTCTTTAATTTTCATTTATTGTCAATAGACTGAAGTGCACTCACCATTAATGGTTCTCAGTGTCAACTTTGAAGGCTGTCGAGTAAAGGAAAAATTGCATTGTTTATTCATTTGCTCAGATTGTTTGATGAGGGTGAAATCTGTCAAAGAAGAAGGCGTTTGTAATTTCCTATATCTATAACACTGTCTTTTTTTTGCATCATTTATGCATTTGCTTAGATTGTTTGATAAGGCTAAAATATGTGTTTGTTTAGTAGTCTTTTGTGTGTAATGTTTTTTATTCTATGCATATCATACTAATACATGTTTATGGTGAAACAAAAGATATAGCAAGCAAAAAAGGACACGTTTGTAAGTTCCTACATCTTTGCACTATCATTTTTATGTTGTCTATTCATTTGCTTAAATTGTTTGATGACAGTGAGATCTATGTCTATTGAAAGCATTTATGTCTATCGTATTGCAAGTGGTCAACAAGTCCTTTGTAAGTTCCTATATGTTTTACAGTGTTGTTTTATAGTTTTTTGCCTCTCTGCATTTCATTGGTTAATGTCTATTGTTTGTTGTTCTTTGCATTTTATGGGTTAATGTCTACACTTCCCTATCTTTGATTGCTTTTATGGGTTTGTCTCTGTTCTTGGGTTAAAGACTTAACACCATAATTCATTAATGTCAACTTCTATGTTGACCACGATTAAGAATCAAACTAATCTCTTCTGTGCACACATGCATGTGAACTGTACTTCAATCTATCAAATGAAAATCAGATCTAAATAATGCAAAATCTCCCGATGTAAAATCTTTGTCTATTGAGAGGATTTATAACTATATTGTTAGTATGCATACTGTAACAAATATATTTACATCATTTTAAAGCACTTGTGCTATTTTTACCATTTTTTGGGTCTCGGAAAGGTTTTCCATAACTTGTTCATAGTGTTTATAACAATTACTGATGCAAAGACTAATGTTTTATGTGCACTATTGCCTATTATCAAATGGGCCTAGTAAACTGAGTGTTGAAGTGTAAGCTATTTCTTCTTTCTTATGGAACTTCTGAAATAGCCTACTTGCTCTGTGACAAGTATTTACTGTACTATTAATGTTTTTCTTCTTCTATCCATTACAGTAATGATTGACTAATATGCATTTGCTTACCATGTCATGATGCTTTATATTGCCATTGCATTTTGGATCCATTAGAAGTGATTCTCTAATCTTAGGCAGTCTAAGTGGACTGGTAATGTTGTTATATGGAGCCTAATCAGACTTAGAGGTTAAATTTTCCCCACTTTTATCAGTGCGGTTTCCCCCAAATTATTTAACGGGGGAGTGCAAGGGGCAGAGCCCCTACTACAGGGCCTGGAGAGATCATCTCCCTAGCGGGGGCCCACAATTGGAGCCCATGGTGGGGGTTTGGGAGCAATGCCCCCATCTAGGGGCTTAGGGGCAGCATACCCAAAGCAAAAATTGCCTATTATTTTATAAAGGCGTCGGGAGTTATTTTTCTATTTGACTGACATTAAAAAAACCCTATTTTGTAACTAACATAAGTCTTGATAAAAATGGCTAAGGGTTAGGGTTTCCATTGATATTGTATTGTAGCATTTGCAACTGTATTGAGTTGCAAGGATTGCTTGTTGTAATCGATTTGATTTGCTTGATAATTTAGACTCTCTATTGGTGGATGTAGCCCGAGTTTGGGTGAACCACGTTAAAAATTGTCTCTCACTATTATTATTTCTGTATATTTTAATTCCTCTATTTAATCTTTATTTGCATTTAATTGATATATTCTGCATGCAATTCCTAACAAGTGGTATCAGAGCAGGTTGTGTTCAATTATCGTCTGCAGGAAGGTCTCACGATTGAGTGGGAGTCTCACGATTAAGTGGGAGCAATGGCGGATGAGGGTAAATTGAAGGTAGATAAATTCAATGGGCTGAACTATTAGTTATGGAAAATGCAGATGGAGGGTTATCTCTATCAGAAAGATTTATGGAGGTCGTTGGAAGGAAAAGCTAAGAAACTGATAGCAATGACTGATGAGGATTGGGATCTTCTAGACAAAAAGGCACTGAGAACCATTCGGTTGTGCCTGACAACATCCATGGCATTTAATATAATAGAGGCGAAGACAATAGATGAACTGATGAAAGCTTTGGCTAAATTGTATGAAAAAATCTCAGCCTCAAATAAGGTATTTCTCATGAAACATTTGTTTAATCTGAAAATGATTGAAGGTGGATCTATGATAGATCATTTAAATGAGTTTAATATGATTACCAGTCAGTTAAATTCTATAAAAGTGAAATTTGATGAAGAGGTGAGGGCTCTCTTGGTTTTATGTTCTTTGCCAGAAAGATGGAGTAGCTTGGTAATGGTTGTAAGTAACTTTGTCTCTGGTTTAGATACTTTGAAATTTGATGATGTTGTTGGTGTTATCCTTAGCGAGGAAATGTGATGGAAAAGCTCAGGTGGATCCACATCAAGTAGTGTTTTGAATGGAGAAAGCAGGGGCAGATCAAAGGAGAGAGAAAATGGTTTTGGAGGTCAAGGGAAATCACAAGGAAAATCAAAGGACAAGAGGTCCCAATCTAGAGGACAGAAAGATTACTAGTACTGTGGGAAACCAGGTCATCTGAAGAAAGATTACTGGTCTTGGAAGAATAGAGAAGGAGACAAACAAGAAGACAATAAGGAGGCAAATGTGGTAAGAAATAAATCTGGAGATGATGCTTTGATTCTTTTCCCTAGATAATGCTGATGATTCATGGATTTTAGATTCGGGGCCTCATTTCATGCTACGCCCCATAGAAGTTATTTTCTTGATTATGTCCAATGGGATTTTGGGCTAGTTTATTTGGGAGATAATGAACCCTATCAGATTGTTGGAAAGGGAAGAATTAAGATTAAGTTGCAGAATGGGAATCATTGGCTACTACAAGAGGTAAGGCACATTCCAAGGCTAAGTAGGAATTTAATTTTAGCAGGGCAGCTAGGTGATGAAGGTTGTACAATTACTTTTAATGATAAAATTTGGAAGGTTTCAAGAGGTGCCTTAATAGTAGAAAAAAGTGTGAAAGTAGGCACCGTATATCTTTGTATAGGTCATACTGTTCCTTCTACTTTAGTTGTTGCAGAGAAAAAATAAATAGATTCAAGAATAGTTATTGTGGATTTGTAGGAAGAGACTGAAACAGTTGTTGCAGGTTCTGAGACAACACTATGGCATAACAGACTTGTGCATATGAGTGAAAAAGGTATGAAGGTACTTCATTCTAATAAATTTTTACCAGGTCTTAAATGTATTAATATAGATTTCTGTGAAAGTTGTGTGTATGGCAAACAAAAGAGAGTTAGTTTTCTCAAGGATGGGAAGCAAAAGAAAGATGAAAATTTGGAGCTTGTGCATACAAATGTATGGGGACCAACTCAGGTATCTTCTCTCAGTGGCTCTCAGTATTATGTTACATTCATAGTGTTGAAATGCACCGGACAACTAAGAGGGGGGTGAATTAGTTATCCCAAAAACTCACACTTTTGCACTTAAACATTAATCACTTGTCCATAGTTATTATGATTAAACAATGAATGCATGAAATCAAAAACTTAAACACAAATGCAACATTAAACACAAGAGACCCCAGATTTTTATGTGGAAAACCCCAAGGTGGGGAAAAACCACGGAGAGGATTAGCTCTCAAAATATATTGCAATCTTTGAAAAATGATGTTCAGGCTTGGTCACTCCACAGGCCTAGAACATACTGGCTCACTGCCATGAGGTACAGTTAGGTTTAGTAGGCTCACTGCCTCAACCCTAAACCTAGAAAGATTACAATGAGGGTTGTTAAACCTATTGGCGGCTCACTGCCAAGATCATCATCTTCTTCATGTCTGAGATTAATACATTGCAGTAAAACAGTTCCTCTGCTTTGCTCTGCCTTTCCACTTCTTCTCCTTATCTTCCCATCTTCACACAAGGAGGAGAATCATCAACCTCTGAATGATGACTAGGAGAGGAAGGAGGTGAGTCCTCTGAATTGCTCTCTGCATCAGAAGTGGAGGTAGAAGACTGCTCAGGTGAATCTGACTCATCATAAGATCTGTCATGTATCCCAAGTGACTCCAATGTCAAAGTAGGAGTTGGAGAAGTGATAGAAAGTGAACTCGAAGAGCCCTCCTCAAACTAAACACTCCTCTCAATGAACAACTCATGTGTAGTAGGGTGGAGCAACTGATAACCCTTCACACCATCAGGATAACCTACAAATATGCAAGGTCTACTCTACGGATCCAAGGCCTTGCGTTTCTCTACAGGAATGTGGGCCCATGTAAGAGAACCAAAAACTTGAAAGTGCTTAACTAATTGTTTTCGACCGCTCCAAGCTTCAAAAGGAGTGACTCCCTTCAAGGCTCGATGAGGAACACGGTTCTAGATATAACAATCACAATTAATGGCCTCTGCCCAATACTGTGGTGCAAGAGATCTGGAGTGAATCATGTAGTTCACCATTTCCTTCAAGGACCTATTCTTCCATTCTGCAACATTGTTCTATTGAGGATTGTATGGAACTAAATGCTGCAAGTTAATCCCCTCTGAAGTGCAAAACCTCTCAAACTGATGGTTGACATACCACCATTGTTAGTGTGCAAAACTTTGATGGCTTTCCTGGATTGCTTCTCTACAAAAGTTTTGAAGTCCTGAAAATGATCGAATACCTTTGAATTTTGTTTGAGAAAGTACACCCAAGTATATTGAGAAAAGTCATCAATGAATGTGAGGACATATCGGGCCCTACTGAAAGAAGGATGTTGAAATGGACCAGCCAAATCACTGTGAACTAACTCCAGTATCTGTGAATCTCTCCATGCCTTACCTTTGTCAAACTTTTTCTTAGGATGCTTACCAAGAATGCAACCTAGGAAAACACCACTTGAAAACTGAACTGAAGGCAACCCTGTGACCATGCTCTACTAGTTGAGTTGTTGTAAGTAGCAGAAGTTAAGATGGCCAAACTGCTAATGCCATAATCTACTCACATCATCAGAATGAGTGAGCAAAATAGTCGAAGGAGGATCAGGAACAAAGTGAGAAAATAGATAGAGCCATGATGCATGATCTGCTCTCCCAACTGCAACTGTGGAACCAATGTGCAACTCACGAATCTCCACTGAATCAGGGGTGAACTCAACCCCCTTGCCTGAACCTGTGTGAGTGATCTAGTATACCAATAGGAGATTAGTTGATAATGAAGGCACACAAAGAACATCATGGAATGTGCCATCCCCCGCATCAACAGACCCTCTCCCACACACCTCAACAGGAGTGTCATCACCCATCAAAATAGAAGGCATAGTACACGGCTCCAAAGATGCAAGTTCTTCCTTAGATGAAGCCATGTGGTGCGAAGCACCCAAATCAAGAACCCAAGTGGATGGTGAAGAAGCAACTGCAACAAGGGCCTTGCCCTTTCCTTTCCCCTTGCTATTTTCTTTTACCTTGTTAGACCCCTCATTAGAACTCTATTTGATAGACTTAGGAACACTAATATTATTCTTCTCAAGAATGTGTGTCAAGTGATCAATTTATTTCTTCAGACATTTATGTTCATCATGACCAGGTCTTTTACAATAGGCACATTGGACCCTCTCTTTCTTAGGCTTGTCGCCCTTAGAAGATTGGGTCTCATTAGTTGCTTTTGAAGCAACCGGTATCTGATCCTTCTTCTCCTTGCTATTCTTCTGTTTCTTATCCTTACTATTGTTGTTACTACTGTCCTTTCTATTCTTTTGTGCCTTTGTTGGCAGCCAAGGCATGTGACTTAGAGGATTTAAGAGTGCCCATCTGGATTAGCTTGTCTTGTTCCCAAGTGAAATTGACAGTAAAATCATCTAAAGATGGCATGGTGAATTGAGTATCAAGTACACCCTTAGTAGCATAGAAGGTAGAAATAAACACAAAATATTCTGAACTTAACTTAGAGAGAATACTAAGAATCAGTTGTTCATCTTTCTTTTTAATTCCACATTGTTTTAACTGCAGCCTTAGTGATTTCAATTTAGTGAAGAAATCCTGGATTGTGTTGAAATTGCTTGCACTTAAACTAATTAGTTCATTTTTCAACATATGACCCCCCATTGAATCTTGTGTACCAAATAGTATTTCTAGCTTTGTCCAGATTTCATTTGGTGAATTCAAAGACTCAATGTGAAAGAGCAAATCAAGAAAAACGGACAAACACAATGTTCCATATGCCTCATCACATTTGTTAAACCATTTAGGCTTATCTTCATCTTTAGCAAGTTCAGTTTCAAGACCCATTGTTATCCTATTTAATCCAGCTTTCCTTAAGTGAATTGTCATGCATGATTTCCACTCAAAGTAATTGTATGGAGTTAGGATGGGCACATTTGTTTAATCCATGATGAAAAAATGCAGAGAAGAAATGTCGAAAAGAAGAGAACACAAACAAGACAACCCCCCTCCTTTTCACTCAATCAAAGAACCCCCCCAAGAAAATATGATTTGGCACTTTATATTAGTGCATTTACAACTACCACTAGCAAGAAATACTAAGTGGTTTTGATTTCAATGCATTACAAAACCCTCACGAAAAGTATATGCTAAAAATACAACTTTGGCATAATAACCCGAGAAATAAATAGCACCACTATGATCTACTAAAAAAATAATGCACTTTCAAAAATTAATTGCCTCGATACAAGGTCATATGTGAAAGTTATGATCCTTTGAAGTTCCCAAAACGAGAACTGTGCAATGTCATGACTAAGAATCTGTAATTTTTAAAAAATCTTTGCATCAAAATCAAAAAACGTCTACACTAGTGCATAGAACATGAAAAAATAGCTAAAAAAAATCGTGGGAAATGGAGTCCGTATGAGCAAGAATGGAGCATTTGAAAACTACCTTCAAAACTGCAACTGCCAACGGAGAGGGGTCCTGCTATAGCTTTCTGAGTGCGTTTCTACAAAATATGTAGACTGCATGCAAAAACTAAAACATACCCAGATAGTTTTTCTATGCTGCGAACAAAACCCAAAAGGTGTTTTTCTTGTTGATGTACAGAAGATGTTGATCCAATGTAAACAGAACACCTTTAGCAATAAAAAATGACCCCAGCAACCAAAAAATGATATGCAAAGGCTGAATCAACTACCTAAGACAAGCAAAGGCATGCTGGAATCTACAATATTGATTGAAAACACCAAATATGCAAGTTGGTTGTCAGATTTGAGTTTGAAACCCTGGCTACGCAATTGTGTATGACGATCTTCGATTTCGATGAAACGAAAGCCAAATCTAACTTTCTCAAGCCTCCTGGACACGTTGGAACAGAAATGCTACCAATATAACCAGAAATGTTGCAATCACCCATATTTCATAAAACACATGTGCAAACCCCAGAGATTAAAAAAGTTTCTGTCAAACGTTTCTAATTCTCAAGATCATCCGAAGATGCAGGAGAAGAGCATACTGGGTTTTTTTAAAAACTGTAATAAGATTTATTAGCCCCCCTCTGAATCTCTCAAATATAGAAACTAAAATCAACCCTTGCACATAGAACAACTCTGATACCATGTTAGAATTTGAAAAGATTATTAACCTAGAAAACTAGTGCAAATAATAGATATCTAAACTATGAATGCAAATGATACGAAATCAAAATAGCAACACAGAGTTAGTCTCTAAGAGAGTAATGCAAATGCTAGAAGCAAAATAGCATTAAGAGGATGCAAAAGCAAGAGATACAAAATACAAGTCAAGTAGCATGTTTATATAGACTAGGAAGAGGGAGGAGGTGGCAACACTGACCAATCAAGAGCAACCATCTATCGGACTAAAGATAGCAAAGTATCTTCCCAAGATAGCTAATGGATGCTCACATGTAGGAAGGTGACACCTCGCAACCACTCACCTAATAAGACATGCTTTATTAACCTAAGCGAGATTAAAAGAAGTGTAAGAAAAACCTAGGAATATAGGGAAAAATAAATAACCCAACTAGGAAATAAAAACCTACACTAACAACAGCTAGGTCTAGTAGGCACACTGCCTCAACCCTAAACCTAGAAAGATTACAATGAGGGTTGTTAAACCCTACTGGCAACTCACTACCAGGCTCACTACCAATATCATCATCTTCTTCATGTCTAAGATTAATAAATTGAAGTACATTAGTTCCTCTACTCTACTCTATCCTTCCACTTCTTTTCCTTATCTTCTTATCTTCGCACAAGGACATCTTTTCCATGACTCAATTACAAGTATTTATACACTTCATCAACCTTGGAATGATCATCAAGGTTGGTACTACAATCATCAACCATTAGAACAACCTCCAAGGTCAGCATTACAAACATTTACAAAATAGGTCTTGACCTAATACAAAATTATGCTAAGGAATTGTAGTATAGATGTATGCGGATCACACCACACCTTAGCTGGGACTCAAACACGATCTTCCATGCCACAACACGCTTCCATAATCTTTAAGGGATCTCCGCAATCACTAGAATTACCAAGTCGGCTAAGACTGGGTATATGTTACGTTATCTGGGAATAATATTCAAACATAATTTCAATTCCTTAACATGAAACAATGTAAAGGTAGGCACATGATCAGGAGGTATCCACAAGCATGTTGAAATCACTAGGAGCAACCCCACAAACTCAAACCACTTTATCCATGAGATTCTTCACACCAAAGCACATGAACTTCATTATCTTCAACTATCATAAAAGAAAGATAGCTTGTGGACCACCAAAACATGAACCATTGCAATTGTAGGCACTTATCATCATCCTAGACTTCCCTCTAGAACTGCAGAGCAAAACACTTTAATGTAGAGGAATGTGGAGCAAAATACTTTCTCTCAAGCACGAGAGAATAATAAAAAAAAAGCAGGTTTTACTCTGATGAATGTAACTCACTTAAATCTTCATATCGAAGGCTCAAACTCAGAATTTAGCATCTTCAGCCATGCTTCTAAATAACTTCCAATCCGCAAACCAAGATCTTTAGTTAGAAAGAAATGTAGAGCAATCTTCTGAATTGTTCTTCAGTATGCAGCTCACTGTCTTCACTGTGATTCATTGTTTACTTTCTGATTCTTTTGGAGGGGCTAATTTTCTCAATATCCTCAACATATAAAGCTTCTAAAAAAATAACAAAATAGGATACAGTTGACACCAATGACAACAAAGATATGTTGACATCAATGACAACACTGATTAGGCACATACTTGTAACAATATCCCCCTTTGTCATTGATGGCAACATACGATGTGAAAAATTACAACAACCATCAAGATAAGATTCTCCCCTATCTCTTTACACATCTGTACTCTAGGTTTTTCACATGATTTATCTCCCCCTTCGACATCAATGGCAAAGGGCACATACTTGCACTCTTCTACTCTGATCCAATTTCTCTTCTGAACTCTCTAACTACTCCATTTGAGAAGTAGCCCTAAAAGCATCAATCCAGATCTGGAGAAGGGACTCTAAGCACCACCAGAGTGATGCACTCTTGTGCATCTTAGTTTAGAGCAGGAGGGGTAATAACCCCCCAATTTTTTTCTAAGATACTCAAAAGTGTCCTTAGGCAAAGGTTTGGTGAAAATGTCCACAATTTGGTCTTTTATGGATACATATTCCAGCTTGACTTCATTCTCTATCACTTTTTCCCTAAGAAAGTGATATCTTATGGATATGTGCTTTGTCCTTGAATGCATTACTAGATTTTTTGATGTTTATGGCACTTGTATTGTCACAAAAGATTGCAATTGGATCTTCATACACAACTTTGATGTCCTTCAATGTCTGCTTCATCCATAACACTTGAGTACAACTACATGCTGCTGCAATATATTCTGCTTCTACAGTGGACAGAGATATTGAATCTTGTTTCTTGCTTATCCAAGATACCATATTTTTTTCCAAAAAGAATGCACCTCCATTTGTACTTTTTCTGACATCTACATCTTTGGCCCAGTTTGCATCAATGTATGCACTAAGAGTGAAATCATTGTCCTTTGGATACCACAAACCATAATCCATTGTGCCTTTCAAATATCTCAGAATTCTCTTGACTGCCATCACATGTGACTCCTTAGGTTCTGCTTGAAATCTTGCCATAAGACAAACTACATGCATTATGTTAGGTCTTTTTTGAGTCAGATAAAATAATCTTCCAATCATATATCTGTACCTTTTTGATCTGCCATAGGTGAATCATCATTTTTGCTCAACTTACAACTGGTTATCATGGGAGTATTTACTGGTTTAGAGTCTTCCATCCCAAACTTCTTTAATAACTCTTTCACATACTTAGACTGAGAAATGAAGATACCTTTATCTAATTGATTTATTTGCAAACCTAAAAAGAAATTCATCTCACCAATCATGGACATTTCAAATTCACTTTGCATTTCTCTAGCAAAAACTACACACATACCTTCATTGCCTCTAAAGATAATGTCATCAACAAAGACTATAACAATTAGGATTTGTTCATTATTGATTTTGAAATAGAGATTATTGTCGGTAGTACCCTTGCTGAATCCCAACTGTATCATATACTTATCCAACCTAGCATACCAAGCCCTGGGACCTTGTTTTAATCTATACAATGCCTTCTTCAATCTGCATACCATGTCACCTTGATGTGATGACTGGAATCCTCTCGGTTGTTCAATATAGACTTCTTCCAACTCTCCATTCAAGAATGCAGACTTTACATCCATCTGATATACCTTAAAATCTTTGTAGGCTGTAAATGCTAAAAACATTCTTATAGCTTCAATCCTTGCTACAGGTGCAAATGTTTCCTCAAAATCTATTCCTTCAACTTGAGAGTATCCTTTGCATACCAACCTTGCTTTGTTTCATACCACTTCACCATTCTCATTCATCTTGTTTTTGAAAACCCACTTGGTGCCAATTACATTTTTATCTGTTGGTCTAGGAACAAAATCCCAAGTCTAATTCTTCTCTATCTGCATCAATTCTTCTTTCATAGCCTTTACCCAATTCTCATCATTGCAAGCTTCATTCACAGTCTTAGGTTCAATCTTGGAAATCACACAAATTTACTTGTTCTTCTGCAACTCTTCTTCTGGTCAGGATTCCTTTGCTCTTATCTCCTATGATTTGATCTTCAGAATGATTAAGTTTTACATACCTTGGTGTCTTGGTAGCACTTTTCAGAGCTTGTTCCTCTTCATCTGAGTTGTTTTCATGTTGCACCACTTCTAAAGCATCTAATTTATCCGATTCATATCCAGTCGATTCTAGAGACCATTCCTTGGTTTCATCAACTTTGACATTTGCACTCTCAATGATCTTATTCAGCCTCTTATTATAACACTGGTAGGCCTTGCTCTTGGTGGAGTAACCAAGGAAGATTCCTTCATCACACCTAGCATCAAACTTGCCTAGATCTTCTTCTCTTTTGATTTAACATTTGCTACCAAAAACTTTGAGATATTTCACAGTAGGAACTTTACCATACCACAATTCATAAGGAGTCTTAGAACTGTTACCTTTGACTTGAACTCGGTTTAAGATATATACAGTAGTGTGAATTGCCTCTCTCCAATATACTTCTGGAAGATCAACTTCCTTCATCATGGTTCTAGCAGCTTCTTGAACTATTCTATTTTTCCTTTCAACAACTCTATTTTGTTGTGGAGTTCTAGGTGCAGATAACTGTCTCTTTATCCTATCTTCTTTGCAAAAGAAATTGAATTTATTTGATGTAAACTTTCCTCCTCTACCAAACCTTAAACATTTGATCTTCATATCCATCTCATTTTCAACCATTACCTTAAATGCCTTGAACTTATCTAGAGCTTCTATTTTTCTTTCAAAAAGGTAACCCAAGTCATTCTAGAATAATCATCAATAAGCAACATGAAATACCTGTCTCCTTGCAAACTTCTTACTCTGGTAGGTCCACACAAATCTGTATGCACTAGTTCTAGTAGTCCATCAACTGATTGGTCCTTGCTTTTGAAACTTGTTCTTTTTTGTTTTCCAAATTGACACTCCTTGCAAATAGGATTAGCAAGCTTCACAAGCTTAGGCAAATCTCTAACAACCTGTGCAGTAGTTATCTTCATAATGTTATCAAAATTGATGTGACACATCCTTCTATGCCATAGCCAACTTTCATCAGTCTGAGCCAACAAACAATAGTTATCAATTCCTTTCAAGTGATAGATATTACCTCTGGTCTTCTTATTAGTTGCAATGACTGTTTCAGAGCTTTCCTTGATCTTGCATCCATTGTCCTTGAAGCTTAAATCATAACTTTGTTACACATCTGACCCACACTCAAAAGATTGTGCTTTAATCCTTTCACATACAAGACATCTTCAATATTATGCTTGCCATCAAAAGAAATAGATCATTTTCCACAAATCTAACCAGTCCACTATCATATCTTTCCAAACTCACAAACTTACTTTTGTCACCAATCATGTGGTGAGAGCAGCCACTATCAATAACCCACTCATCTTTGTCTTCAACAATCTGAGCAGTCAAAGCACTTTCCACTAGTTTTTCTTCCTTCACTCAGCTAGCAGGATTAGTAGACACAGGTTCTTCCTTAATAGCAATAAACAAGCATTCATTACTAGAAGTACTAGCATTATCTGGTTCACCATTATCTAATACTCCATCATCATCAAAATCTTCAACATAATAGCATTTCTTTTGGATCCTAGGCCTGTTCTCATATCTTTTTCTATTTCTTTCAATCATTTTAGGACATCTAGAAGCAAAGTGGCCTACTTTACCACAGGAAAAATATTTTAAAAGTAATTTACCATTAAAATTACCAGATCCTCTTTGCAATCTATCCACAAAGTTGGCTTCAATTTCATTAAACTCATCATTAGATTCTACCTTGTACTTTTTTGATCTGGAGGTTTTCCCAGAAGTACTAGCTTTGAAGGCAGTCTCTACTTTTGGCAGGGCATCACCAAACTCTCTCATTTCAAAGGCAGTAAGCTTACCAAGTAACTAAACTCTATCAATAGCTTTTACTTGCATAAATTCTTTAATTATAGCTACCTTGTGATTGTAGGACTTTGGTAGTGATCTGAGAATTTTCATCACAACTTCCTTATCACTGAGAGTTCCCCCCATACCTTTTATCCCGGTGACAAGTTCATCAACTCTTTGCATAAAGGCTGTTATGTTTTCATCTTCATTCATCTTCAGACTCTCATATTTCACTTTCAAATTTTGTAGCTTGGCCTCCTTCACAGAATCATCTCCTTCATATAGATTTTTCAGCTTCTCCCATACCTCCTTTGTAGTTTCAAGATCCACAACTTTTGTTAGTATTGAGTCATTTAATGAACTTAATAGAACATATTTTGCTTTGACATCCACCTCATATTCTTTGATTTCATCTTCAGTCATCAAACCATTTTGAGGCATGGTGTATTTTGCTTCTGCAGATTTCCATACTTTGTAACCAAGACAAAGAAGATGGCTTTTCATTCGTGCCTTCCAAAGAGCATAATTCATCCCATCAAAATGCGACGCTTCCTTCTTATAAGATATTTTGGATCTTCCTCAAGTTGTTAGACTTTCTTCAGAGGAACCTTGCTCTGATACCAATTGTTGAAATGCATTAGACAACTGAGAGGTGGGGGTGAATCAGTTGTCCCAAAAATTCAAACACTTCTACACTTAAACATTAATCACTTGTCCATAGTTATTATGATTAAACAAGGATTGCATGAAATCAGAAACTTAAACACAGATGCAACATTAAACACAAGAGACACCAAATTTTTACATGGAAAATCCCAAGGTGGGGAAAAGCCACGGAGAGAATTAGCTCTCAAAATATATTGCAATCTTTGAAAAATGATGTTCAGGCTTGGTCACTCCATGGGCCTAGAACATAATGGGTCACTGCCATGAGGTACAGCTAGGTCTAGTAGGCTCACTGCCTCAACCCTAAACCTAGAAAGATTACAATGAGGGTTGTTAAACCCTATTGGCGGCTCACTGCCAAGATCATCATCTTCTTCATGTCTGAGATTAATACATTGAAGTAACATAGTTCCTCTGCCTCTGCCTTTCCACTTCTTTTCCTTATCTTCCCATCTTCACACAAGGACATCTTTTCCATGACTCAATTACAAGTATTTATAAACTTCATCAACCTTGGAATGATCATTAAGGTTGGCACTACAATCATCAACCATTGGAACAACCTCCAAGGTCGACATTACAAACATTTACAAAATAGGTCTTGACCTAATACAAAATTACACTAAGGAATTATAGTATAGATGTATGTGGATCACGCCACACCTTAGCTAGGACTCAAACATGATCTTCCACGCCACAATACACTTCCATAATCTTCAAGGGATCTCTGCAATCACTGGAATTAACCAAGTCGGCTAAGACTGGTTACATGTTACGTTATCTGGGAATAATCTTCAAACACAATCTCAATTCCTTAATGCGGACCAAAGTAAAGGTAGGAACATGATCAAGAGGTTTCCACAAGCACATTAAAATCACCAGGAGAAATCGCAAAACTCAAACCACTTTATCTATGAGATTCTTCACACCAGAGCAAATGAATTTCACTGTCTTCAATTGTCATAAAAGCAAGATAGCTTGCGGACCACCAAAACATGAGCCATTGGAATTGTAAGCACGTATCATCATCGCAGACTTCCCTCTAGAACTGTAGAGCAAAACACTTTAATGCGGAGGAATGCAAAGCAAAATACTTTCTCCTAGGCACCAGAGAATAATAAAAAAAATAGGTTTTACTCTGATGAATGTAACTCACTCAAATCTTCATACTGGAGGATCAAACTCAGGGTTTAGCATCTTCAGCCATGCTTCCAAATAATTTTCAACCCGCAGACCAAGATCTTCAGTTAGTAAGAAATGTGGAGCAATCTTCTAGATTGTTCTTCAGTATACAGCTCACTGTCTTCACTGTGATTCACTGTTTACTTTCTGATTCTTTCGGAGGGGCTAATTTTCTCAATATCCTCAACATATAAATCTTCTAAACAAATAACAAAATAGGATACAATTGACACCAATAACAACAAAAATATGTTGATATCAATGACAACACCGATTAGGCACATACTTGCAACACATAGATGATACAACTAGGAAGGTTTAGATTTATTTCCTTAGGCAAAAATCTGATGTATTTGAAACATTTAAGAAATGAAGAAGCTTGGTTGAGAATGAGACGGGTAAAAGATTAAAATGTCTCAAATCTGATAATGGTGGTGAGTATTGCAGCAAAAAATTTGAGGATTATTGTTCCTTTAATGGAATTCGTAGGCAGAAAATGGTTCCTGGGACTCCACAAGAAAATGGAGTGGCTGAGCGCATGAATAGGACAATAATGGAGTGTGCAAGGAGCATGAGATTGCATGCTAGGATATATTTAAACATGTGGGCAGAGGCTATCAATACCGTTGTATATTTAATTAACAGAGGTCCTTCAGTTCCTTTGGGATGTGGTATTCCAGAGGAAGCATGGATAGGTAAGAAGGTGAGTTATTCTTTCCTCAAAACCTTCGGATGTGAAGCATTTGTACATGTAGATTCTTAAAATAGAACCAAGCTCGATGCAAAATTAAAAAAGTGTATCTTCATTGGATATGGCATTGATGAATTTGGTTATAGGCTTTGGGATGCTAAAAATCTAAAAATTGTGAGAAGCAAGGATGTTGTATTCAATGAGAGGGTGTTGTACAAAGATCAATTACAGCAGCATGAGAAGAAAGAAAAGGATTATGTGGTGCTAGATGATACTCCAGATAGTGATGTTCCAGTGGTTCCTCATACTTTGCAACAGCAACTAGAAATACCACAAACTCCAATGAATGTTAGATGATCAACAAGGTTAACTAGACCTCCTAAAAGGTTTTCTCCCTCTTTATATTCTATTTTGTTAATAGATGCTAGTGAATCGGAAGGGTATGATGAAGCTATGTAGGTTGATACAAATGTTCAGTGGGAGCTTGCTATGAAAGAAGAAATGGACTCCTTGCTGAAAAATTAGACTTGAAAATTATGTAAGTTGCCTACAGGTAAAAAAGCTTTACCAAACAAATAGGTTTATAGGCTGAAAGAGGAAGATGGAGGTAAGAAAAGATTTAAAGCCAGGTTAGTTGTAAAAAGATTTGCATAGAAAAAATGTATTGATTTTGATGAGATTTTTTCTCCAGTTGTTAAGATGACTTCTATTCGTACTATTTTAAGTATTGTGGCTACTGAAGATTTGCATTTGGAATAGATAGATGTGAAAACTACCTTTCTCCATGGTGATTTAGAGAAGGAGATATATATGGAACAACCATAGGCATTTGAGGTCAAAGGTAAGGAGATATTGGTGTGCAGATTGAAGAAGAGTTTATATGGCTTGAAACAAGCACTTCGGTAATGGTATTTGAAAGTTGATAGTTTTATGGCTGAGTAAGGCTAAAATTGGTGTAATTCTAACCATTGTGTTTATTTTCTTAGGTTGGATAATGACAGCTACATTATTTTATGTTTATGTGTTGATGACATGCTTGTAGCAGGGTCTAACATGGATGACATAAAGAGTTAAAACATTAGTTAGCACAATCATTTGCTATGAAGGATTTAGGGGCAACAAAACAAATCCTTGGTATGAAAATTTGCAGAGATAAGAAGAATAAAAAATTGACTCTATCTCAGGCTAATTATGTTGAAAAAGTGTTGCAGAGATTCCATATGGAGAATGCAAAAGCTGTCAGCACACCTTTGCCTAGTCATTTGAAATTGACTAAGGAGATGTGTCCAAAGACACAAGAGGGGGAAGACAAAATGTCTAAGGTACCATATGCTTCAGCTATATGAAGATTAATGTATGTCATGGTATGCACGAGACTGGATATTGCACATGTTGTAGGAGTCATAAGCAGGTATATGAGTAACCCAGATTGGAGCATTGTAATGTAGTAAAATGGATTCTTAGATATTTGAGAGTTACATCTAATGAACATTTATGTTTTGGGGGCTTTAATACTGATTTAGTAAGCTATGTGGACTCAGATTTGGCTAGTAAGCTATGTGGACTCAGATTTGGCAAGGGTATTGATACTAGGAGTACTATAGGTTATGTCTTTACTGTAGGTGGGACAACGGTGAGTTGGACCTCTAGGTTGTAAAAGGTGGTTGCTTTATCCACCACACAGGTAGAGTATGTAGCTGCAATAGAAGCAAGCAAGGAGATGATATGGCTACAATCTTTCATGGAAGAATTTGGTAAACAACAGGCTAACAGTTATTTATTTATTAACAGTCAGAGTGTCATACATCTTGCAAAGAATTTTGCCTTACATTCAAAGACCAAACACATACAACTAAGATATCACTTCATCCAGTCGGTGTTGGATGATGGACAGTTATGGATGGAAAAGATACATATAGATGAAAATTCAGTGGATATGTTTACGAAGCAGTGACAAGAGAGAAGCTGAGCTCCTCTTCAACTTCGGTTCGTCTTCAAGACTAAAAATAATAAAATTAGAATAACAGGGTCCAAGGTGTTTATTTCTAGTGGGAGCTACAGGGTTAGTGGTGTTATGATCAGTCTCTAAGTGGGAGATGATATGGTGTGGAGTCTGATCAGTCTCTAGGTAGGATATTGTTGTTATATGGAGACTAATCAGACTCAGAGGTTAAATTTTCCCCACTTTTATTGGCACAGTTTCCCCCTAAATTATTTAACGGGGGAGTGCAGGGGGAGCAGAGCCCGTCGTGTGAGGCCCGAGGGCTCAACCCCCTGGCAGGGGCTTGGGGGCGGAGCCCACAGTGGGAGTCTGGGGGCTCAAGGGTAGCACTCCAGAAGTAAAAATTGCCTATTATTTTATAAAGGCATCGAGAGTTATTTTTTTATATTTGGTCGACGTAAAAAACCCCTATTTTGTAACCGACATAAGTCTTGATAAAAATGGCTAAGGGTTAGAGTTTCTATTAATATTGTATTGTAGCATTTGCAATGGTATTGAGTTACAAGGATTGTTGGTTGTAATCGGTTCGATTTGCTGGATAATAATATTAGACTCTCTATTGGTGGATGTAGCCGGAGTTTGGGTGAACCACGTTAAAAATTATCTCTCGCTATTATTATTTTTGTGTGTTTTCATTCTTGTGTTTAATCTTTATCTGCATTTAATTAATATCTTCTGCATGAAATTCCTAACAAGTGGTATCAAAGCGGGTTGTGTTTCATTATCGTCTACAGGAAGGTCTCACGGTTGGGTGGGAGTCTCATGATTAAGTGGGAGCAATGGCAGATGAGGGTAAATTGAAGGTAGATAAATTCAATGGGCAGAACTATCAGTTATGGAAGTTGCAGATGGATGATTATCTCTATCAGAAGGATTTATGGAGGTCATTGGAAGGAAAATCTAAGAAATCGACAATAATGACTGATGAGGATTGGGATCTTCTAGACAGAAAGGCACTGGGAACCATTCAGTTGTGCCTGGCACCATCCGTGCCATTTAATATAACAGAAGTGAGCTAACAGATGAACTGATGAAAGCTTTGGCTAAATTGTATGAAAAAATCTCAGCCTCGAATAAGGTATTTCTCATGAAATGTTTGTTTAATATGAAAATGATTGAAGGTAGATTTGTGACAGAACATTTAAATGAGTTTAATACGATTACCAGTAAGTTAAATTCTGTAAAAGTAAAATTTGGAAGAGGTGAGGACTCTCTTAGTTTTATATTCTTTGCTAGAAAAATGGAATAGCTTGGTAATGGTTGTAGGTAACTTTGTCTTTGGTTCAAATGCTTTGAAATTTGATGATGTTGTTGGTGTTATCCTTAGCGAGGAAATGCAACGAAAAAACTTAGGTGGGTCCACATCAAGTAGTGTTTTGAATGTAGAAAGGAGGGGTAGATCAAGGATTAGAGGAAAAGGTTCTAGAGGTTATGGGAAGTCACAAGGAAAATCAAAGGACAAGAGGTCCCAATCCAGAGGACATAAGGATTGCTGGTACTATGGGAAACCAAGTCATCTGAAGAAAGATTGCTGGTCTCGGAAGAATAAAGAAGGAGACAAACAAGAAGGCAATAAGGAGGCAAATGTGGTAAGTAATAAATCTGAAGATGTTGCTTTGATTCTTTCCCTAGATAATGCTGATGATTCATGGGTTTTAAATTTAGGGGTTTCATTTCATGTTATGCCCCATAGAAGTTATTTTCTTAATTATGTCCAAGGGGATTTTAGGCTTGTTTATTTGAGGATAACGAACCATGTCAGATTGTTGGAAAGGGAAGAATTAAGATTAAGTTGTAGAATGTGAATCATTGGCTACTACAAGAGGTAAGACACATTCTAAGGCTAAGTAGGAAATGAATTTCAGCATGGCAGCTAGGTGATGAAGGTTGCACAATTACTTTTAATGATAAAAATTAGAAGGTTTCAAAAGGTGCCTTAATAGTAGCAAAAGGTGTGAAAGTAGGCACCTTATATATTTGTATAGGTCATGATGTTTCTTCTACTTTAGTTGTTGCAGAGAAAAAATAAACAGGTTCAGGAAGAGTTGCCAGATTTGCAGGAAGAGACTGAAACAGTTGTTGCAAGTTTTGAGACAACACTGTGACATAACAGACTTAGGCATATCAGTGAAAAAGGTATGAAGGTACTTCATTCTAAGAAAGTTTTGTACCAGGTCTAAAATGTATTAATATGGATTTCTATGAAAGTTTTGTGTTTGGTAAACAAAAGAGGGTTAGTTTTCTCAAGGATGGGAAGCAAAAGAAAGATGAAAAGTTGGAGCTTGTGCATATAGATGTATGGGGACTAGCGCAGGTATCTTCTCTCGGTTGCTCTTGGTATTATGTTACATTCATAGATGATGCAGCTAAAAGGGTTTGAATTTATTTTCTTAGGCAGAATCTGATGTATTTCAAACATTTAAGAAATAGAGAAGTTTGGTTGAGAATGAGATGGGTAAAAGCTTAAAATGTGTCAAATCTAATAATGGTGGCGAGTATTGTAGCAAATAATTTGAGGATTATTGTTCTTTTAATAGAATTCGTAGGCAGAAAATAGTTCTTGAGACTCCATAAGAAAATGGAGTGGTTAAGCGTATGAATAGGACAATAATAGAGCATGCAAGGAGCATGAGATTGCATGTTGGGCTACCTTTAAACATGTAGACAGAGGCTGTCAATACCATTGTATATTTAATTAACAGAGGTCCTTTAATTCCTTTGGATTGTGGTATTCTAGAGGAAGCATGGATAGGTAAGAAGGTGAGTTATTCTTTTCTCAAAACCTTTGGATGTGAAGCATTTGTACATGTAGATTCTAAAAATAGAACCAAGCTAGATAAAAAATTAAAAAAATGTATCTTCGTTGGATATGACATTGATGAATTTGGTTATAGGCTTTTGGATGTTGAAAATCTAAAAATTGTGAGAAGCAGGGATGTTGTATTCAATGAGAAGGTGTTGTACAAAGATCAGTTATAGCAACATGAGAAGAAATAAAATGATTATGTGGTGCTAGATGATACTCCAGATAGTGATGTTCTGATGGTTCCTCATGCTCCACAATAACAACAAGAAATACCACAAACTCTAGTGAATGTTAGATGGTCAACAAGGCTAAGTAGACCTCCTGAAAGGTTTTCTCCCTCTTTGTATTGTATTTTGTTAACAAATGTTGGTTAATCAGAAGGGTATGATGAAGCTATGCAGGTGGATACAAAGTTTCAATGGGAGCTTGCAATGAAAGAAAAAATGGACTCCTTGCTGAAAAATCAGACTTGGGAATTATGTAAGTTGTCTACAGGTTAAAAGGCTTTACCAAACAAATGGGTTTATAGGCTGAAAGAGGAAGATGAAGTTAAAAAAATATTTAAAGCCGGGTTAGTTGTAAAAATATTTTCATAGAAAAAAGGTATTGATTTTGATGAGATTTTTTTGCCGATTGTTAAAATGACTGCTATTCGTACTATTTTAAGTATTATGGCTGCTGAAGATTTGCATTTGGAACAACTAGATGTAAAAACTACCTTTCTACATGGTGATTTGGAGGAGATATATATGGAACAACCATAGGGATTTGAGGTCAAAGGTAAGGAGAAATTGGTGTGTAGATTGAAAAAGAGTTTATATGGCTTGAAACAAGCACCTCGGCAATGGTATTTAAAATTTGATAGTGTCATGCCCACATTTCCCATGCGGTCATGACACGCATCACACATGTCATGTCCACATGTGTCATGTGGTCATGACACAAAATATCAAAAAAAATTCCACGCTTCCCTAGAAACCCCCTCACACGCGTAAGCGTGCTCGGTGGCATACGCTTAAGGCGTACACAATACTATTGTTAGTAGGGTAATACACACACGTGTGCACACCCAAACGCAAGAAGGCCATCAAGGGGGTCTTCATGACGCAGTTGACGTCGCTGCCAGGGTTAAACTTTCTAAGCTTCTAAACCCTAGATTCTGAAAAAATCCGGCAGCATAACGCCTCACGGGCGTGAGTGGGATTTATTACACAAACACTAATTTTGATCACGTGGTTTCCTAACTTAAGTTAATTTCACTAATTACATTGGTAAAACATTTGATTAAGTTAATGGGGCATTTTTCAACAAAGTTCGATCATCTGTTCTCTTTCCTGTTTTCTAAAATTTAATATTAATTTCTCCTCCTTCAGACTTAGCATTTTCAACAAAGCCTGTTCATTTGTTCTCTTTCCCATTTTCTAAAATTTAATATTAATTTCTCCTCCTTCAGACTTAGTATTTTCAACAAAGCCTGTTCATTTGCCCTCTCTTCCGTTTCCCTGAATTTTAATTTTGATTGTATTTCTATCACATTCTCTTTCCGTTTTGTAAGTTTTCTTTATGTTTATCCTACTTTTCTTCTCGTTCTCTATCAATCAAAGTTATCACTGCATCCTTTACATTATTCCTAATTTCTTGGTAGACCAGATCACTTAAATAGGGTTCGCTAACTTCATTTGACACAGTCTCCTAGGTTTCTGCTCTGGTTTAATTCAACGTTTGAATTAATTTTGATAATTAAGTTGTTCCTAATCAAGATTAACGGTAGGTCAAACTTACTTAGTTCTCTTAGCCCATTTCAGAAATACCGCTGATTTTCTCCTCATTATTTTTCAAGGTTAACTTTTCTTTCTCTTTCTCTCTCTTTTTCTCAATTGGATGTTTACTCAATTGACGTTTTCTCAATCTTCCAATTTAGTTTTCGACGGCCTCATATGAAATGCATATGATGGCTTAATTGCATTTATAAAGATACGCATGTCTATATAAATGCAGATAAGTGTGTATATATATATATATTTCTAAGTGTCTTTTGTTATAAAGAAAGAACATATTTTTCTTTTCGTTTTCTTGGTATTTCATTTGTGATAATTGTTTGAACTTCTGAGATGCATTTTCCCGTAGTTGGATTATTATAAATATACATATATTATTGTCTAAATATTAGCCCTATTTTATTTATTCTTTTTACAAATTTACCCATAGAAAACATATATATATATATATAATTATATATATATATATATAATTATATATATATTATTTATTTATTTTAATCTTATAATTTATATATTTTCTTTTTTTTTATATAACATAGGACATTATTTCATTTCCATTCATTCTCTTTTTTTATGCCATTGAAGAAACCCTAATCTTTTTGTGTATTAGTATTGGTTGTGCAAGGGCCAATGGAGGGCGACGACAATAGTGGAAGCGGATCTGTGTGAGGGCCGCGGAGGATGGAGAGCACAGAGGAGGGTGAAGAGTGGTGGAAGGGCAACGAAATGTGGGAGTGTGGTCACAGAGGGCCACAAGCAGCGAACGGACGGAGGGAGGGGTTTTCGGTAGAGCGGCGTAGGGTAGAGGGGATCTACGGCGGAGGACAGGGAGGTCCGCAGAGGCTCGGCGAGGGGAATAACCTGCGGGGGTTTTGAAGTATACAGGGCTGTGGGGAGGGGGCGGAGCCCCCACCCACATCCCACTTAGTGGGGTGTGGGTGGGGGCTCCGCCCCCTCCCCACACCCTTTGCAAGGCCAGCGGTGGGGGTTCAAACCCCCACCAATAATGTAATTTATTTACTTATTTATTTATTTTACTGTGTTTTCAATACAGAACTGCGAATTAATAAATTTATTTCCTATTCAATTTTTTGTTTATAACAACAATAAACTATATATATATACTTATTTAATTATATACACAGGGTTTTACACATCTTAAATCACAGTTTCAAAAATAAAACACTTAACTGTAAAGAAAATACAGAATATATATATAACCATTAAATAATTTCTGTCAATTGATTTATAGGACAAAATTTTGAAATTAATCTATAATAAGTTTTCCTACAAATTTATTTTCAATGCAACTCAAAAATAGAAATTATATATATAGGGTATTAATCAAAGATCATTAAATCTGATTTTCTCTTAATTAGATTTCAATTATTAAACAAATGATTCAATTCAAACATATTAAGCATTTAATTTAAAGGGAAAGAAATTAATTTTATTTGCTTTCTCCACAACAAATAAAATGCATGATTATAACAAGAGTTCATTTCTTTTCATAATGACAAAACTACAACTTCAAGCAACTCATTAAAATTATCATTTTCACAAGTCATCTAATGAGATAAATTTTTAACAACTTATTTATACCAACAACTAATTTCACAACTTTTCAGATAGGAGAAGAAGGAAATAGACAATTCTAATATCCTTTTTAAAAACAAATTTCTCTTCTTGTTTATTTCATACATGATAACAAAATGTAACAAATACTACAAATAAAACTATAGTTACAATGAAGAGGGTTTCCTCTTAACTCAAAATTACCAAAATTACAATAATAGAAGGATAAATCTCTCCTCTCAAAATCAACAAGGATGAAACTATTAAATGACCAAGCTCTCCTTAAGACTTAAGGAAAATAAAATATTTTCTAAGTTCAAATAATCTTCTCCAAACTTCATAATAAGCTCCAAGAACCTACATATCACACAAGGGGAGAAAACACCACTCAACTTGCTCTCCTCCCTATCGTAGACCCGCAAGAGGGTCACCCCTGAGCTAGGGAGATCATCCACACACCTAGAGTATTCTAAAATCCACTCCACTACAAAGCAATACAACATCCCAAAACACAATTACACCCATGGCTTATTTACACAACACAAACTCAACCACAGTGAGTTTAACAAGGGGTAGGAGAGTGGACACACTCAACTCTAGAGTGCCACCCTTTAACATAAATTTCTTATGGCCTCAAGCCAAACTTATTAACAAAAATTCTAAGGAGTTCATATTTTGGCTCTCAAGCCATATAACAAATTTTCTCAAAGTCACACAAATGCCCTCAAGGCTTTCAACATCCCAAAACAAGAAATGAACTCGAAGAGGATCACTCCTCCCCTACCCCATACTTGATGAGCATTTCTCCCAAGTGGAAGAAGCTCTGTCAACATCCCAACAAAATTTTTCCTACAATAACAAAAAAAATACAACATAAGCAAAATAAACATTTTCACACATCCTTCATGCAACAAATAGAAAATGCAAAGGAAAGGCCTTGAAATCCAACCTTAAAAAGCCCTTTAATGGATGGTGTTGATGTAGATATCCTCTAAAGTCCCCTCCAACCTAAGTCACCAACACCCTCTATCCTTTTCTCCAAAAACAATTTTCAATAAACCCCAAAAATCCTCAAAAATTTAACAACCTTTCTCCCTATCCCAAGTGCGATTAAAATAACCCATTCCATGAGTTTAGAGGAATGGGGAGGTGACACTTGTCACCTCCACACTCTTCCTCTCAACACTATTGTGTCCCAAGGAATGGGTGTTGACACGTGTCACTCACCCATCCCCAAAGTCTTCCTTATCCCTTACCACATGTCATCTCTCTTACACATGGGAGAGAAAAGGGGGATTGGAGAGGGAAATAATGACACATGTCTTCCCCTCCTTCCCTCTCATGAAGGACCACAAAACTCCGTGGGGACTCTCACCATTTGTGAGAGGGACTTGAAGTCAAGTCCTCCACCATTGGTGGATTTTGGAGTCCTCACAAGACTTGGGAATTGAAGAGGGATGGGCTTGAGTGTTGGTACCACTCTTCCTATTCCTCCCATGTTTCTAAATTCGTCACTTAATTTTAGTGTGAAGTTAAGGTGACCATACGGAGGTTTACCAAGGGTTACCCAAGTCAAAAGGGACCCTAGACCCACGGGGTATAACCCAGGGTCAACTTTAACCTAGTTAGGACACCCAGGGTCAAGTTAAGACACAAGAAAAGGGTCTCAAAAATTTAAAATTAAAAAATAAATTTCAAATACAATTCTCACAACACAAATCATAATTTAATTTTACAAGAAGGTAGACCTAACCCATTCAACCTCATGCAAGACAACATTAATTCAAACACAGGGTTGATCTTAGTTCCTCGTGGAACCAGATCAGCCTCAGAAGGGATTACAACAGAAGGTGTGGAATAATCTCCGGTATTTGTGGTTTGTTAGTAAAACCTGCGCACTCAATTACAAAGTTAATTTCACATATAAATATCATAGCCGAAGCAACTTAAAACATGCATTACCATAACTTATCACAGTTCTCATAAGCATAAATGAAATCACACTATAATTTTTCCTCTAACATCACCCAATTAGTTTTCCTGTAATGTAAACATTAATCAGACATCACCCAATTAGTTTTCCTATAAAATAAACATCTATCTAACATCATCCAATTTGTTTTCTTTTAATGCAAACATCTATCTAACATCACACAATTAGTTTTCATTTAACATAATAAGGTTTAATAGTTCAAAAATTCAGGATCAACAGTCCCACAAATATAAAAGTATCTGCAACAGTAAGGTAAATAGTCACATGAACAGAATGAAAAAGGGTAGGCCTCACATCCTCTCCCCCTAAGACTATACTTCCTCTTGGAAGTTGTCAAAGAGGTGAGGATAAAGAGTCCTCAGTCTCGTTGCATCCTCCCATGTCACAGTGACCTTGTCATACATGTCCCACTGGACCCTAATCTGGTCCAACTCTTGACCTCGAATGCCCAGCGTCTGACGAGCCAATATGTGAATTAGCTCCAAAGCCAGCTGTCTATTTGCCTCTACCTAAAGAGCACTCCAATCCAATACATGAGATAAGTCAGAGATATAACGACGTAAAATTGAAATATGAAAGACATTGTAGATACACGACAGGCTAGGTGGCAAGGCTAGATGATAGGCTACAGGTCCTACCCGCTCCAAAATCTCAAAAGGTCCTACAAACTGAGGTGCGAGCTTAGAGCCCTTTCCGTAACGGATTGGACTCTTGTGCGATCGCACTCTCAAAAATACCCTGTCACCCAGTGAGAAGCTCCGATCAGTTCTCTTAGCATCGGCATACTTCTTTTGTCTATCATGTGCCTCCTGAAGTCTCTGTCTAATCAGTGTAACCTGCTGCTCCATATCTTAAACTATCTCTGGACCAATGGTGACCATGTCCTCTATCCAATCCCAACTCAATGGTGTCCTACATGGTCTGTCCTATAAAGCCTAGAAATGAGGCATACCCAATGAGCTGTGATGCCCATTATTGTAAGCGAACTTAACTAGATATAGATACTCCTCCCTTCTAGACTGATGGTCCATAACATACATACGAAGCATATCTTCTAACACCTGATTAACTCTCTCTGTCTGCCCGTCGGTCTCAGGATGGTAAGCTGAACTGAAGTTGAGCTGTGTGTCCAACACCTGATGTAAGGCTCTCCAAAATGATGAAGTGAATACGGAGTCTCTATCAGAAATGATGCAGCAAGGTACTCCATGAAGTCTAACAATCTGATCTAGAAACACTCTCACCACTGATGGTGCATTGTACGTCATGCATATAGGTGAGAAATGCGCCACCTTGGTCAACTTGTCAATTGTCACCATGATGGCATCATGGCGACATGATGACATAGGTAGACCAATGATAAAGTCCATGGAAATGGTGTCCCATTTCCACTCAGGGATCTCGTGAGGGTACAACAGTCCTGCTGGATGCTGATGCTCAGCCTTGACCCTTTGACACTCAAGGCAACGAGTAACATATTTTGCAATGTCGCGTCTCATTGTAGCCCAATGATATAACTCTCGTAAATCAGCATGCATCTTTTTCACTCCTGGATGTGCTGCATAAGGTGCCCGATGAGCCTCTAAAAGAATCACTGTATGTAAATCACCTGCACGGGGTACATAGATGCGCTGCCGATGTTGAAGCAAACCATCAGTCTCAAGGGAATATCCTGCGAATTTGCCCTTAAGGGCCCTCTGATTCTGAATTTCCTTCTGCACCTCAAGAAACCACTCGTCCTCCGGTAGATGTTGTAAGATGCGATCTCTCAAGTCCACCCTCAATGTCAAGGTTAGGATCTCATGGTGCCTCCGACTCAAAATGTCAACGACCACGTTCTCCTTCTCTTTGATGTAGTGGACATCGAAGTCGTACTCGCATAAGAACTCCATCCAACACCGCTGGCGGGTGTTCAAATTTGGCTGTGTGAAAATGTACTGTAAACTATGGTGATTCAAATGGAGCTCAAAGTGTTGACCTAAGAGGAAATGTCTCCAATGAACAAGAGCATGAATAACTACTGCAAGCTCTAAATCATGAGTAGGGTAGTTTAGCTCATGGGTCTTAAACTTACGTGATTCGTATGCAATCGCTCTACCACCCTGCATAAGCACGGCTCCCAAACCCTCTGATGATGCATCTGTGCAAACAACAAAATCCTTTGCAGGATCTGGAACCGCTAAAATGGGAGCACTGGTAAGACGCTCTTTAAGGACCCCAAAGGCCCTTTCACACTGCTCGGTCCAAGTGAAACCTTTCCCTTTCTGCTGAAGGGAAGTGATGGGATGTGCTATCCTGGAAAAGCCCTCAACAAATCTATAGTAACAACCAACTAATCCCATAAAGCTCCTAACCTCAGTCACACTGGTGGGTGTTGGCTAGTCTTGAATTGCTCTAATTTTTGATGGATCTACGGAGATTGCATCACCTGATAAGATGTGTCCCAAATATTGCACCTTTGTCTTGAAGAAGGCACACTTCGCCAAGTTGCCATAAAGATGCTCTCGTAAGCACTGTAACACCTGACGTAAATGATCCGCATGTTCCTCCTTGGTCCGTGAATAGATCAGAATATCATCTAGAAATATGATTATGAACCGATCTAGGTAAGTGCAAAACACCCCGTTCATGAGACTCATGAACACTGCAGGGGCATTCGTCAAACCGAAGGGTACCATGGTAAACTCATAATGGCCATATCTGGTTCGAAAAGTAGTCTTATGAATGTCTGCCTCTGTGATGCGCAATTGGTGATACCCAGATTTTAGATCAATTTTTAAGAACACTCTGGCTCCCTGCATTTGATCAAAGAGGTCATCAATCCTAGGCAGAGGATAACGATTCTTCACCGTCACCTTGTTCAACTGCCTGTAATCCATGCATAATTGAAGAGATCCATCCTTCTTCTTTACGAAGATAACCGGTGCGCCCCATGGGGAAATGCTAGGTTAGATGTGTCCCTTCTCAAGTAACTCCTCTAACTGCAGTTTGAGTTCTATAAGCTCATGTGTAGTCATCCTGTAGGGTGCACGAAACACTAGCTCTGCACCCGGCACCAAGTCGATGTGGAAATCAACCTCTCTGCATAGAGGCATACCTGGTAATTCTAGCGGAAATACGTTGGTAAAGTCTCTCAGGATAGGGTGATCATCTAAGGTAGCCTCAGGCTCATCCTCTAAGCTGTCACTGACCGTAATAGCAAACATCTGACAACCTTTCTGCATGCAGCACTTAAGCTGCTAAGCGGATATCATACGAACAGTCGTGGGCTTCTGAATGCCCACTATCTCTACCTGTGTGTCATGATCGTCTAAGCAGCTAATCATCCTCTAGCGACAATCTAGCTTGGATCTATGAGCCGCAAGCCAGTCCATACCCAGAACTACACCGTAGGATCCTAATGGCATACCCCTAAGGTCACATGATGTAGTGAAGGAACCCAAGGTGACCTCGCAATCCCTAACCAAGGTATCTACTGACATCCTGGCCCTAGAGGCCACCTCAACCTCCCACCTAATATCCTGCCTAGAAGCCACTAGCCTGCAATGTTCCACTAACGATGTAGACAAAAAAGAATCGGTAGCTCCAGAGTCAAAAAGTATAGAGAAGGGGAATTTCCTAATCATACCTGCCGTCTCAATGACTAAAGCCTGGAATTCGACCTGGCGGTTGTCAACCGCTGCAAACATGCGATGGGACTTGCCCACATCACTTATAGTATGCTCAGAACCTCCTGAACGAGGCTGTCCCCCTATTGTAAATCCTTATGGACACTCCCTGGCCAAATGCCCAACCCCACCACAAACATAACACGGGCCCCTAGCCAGTAACTATACTGACTGAGTTCTGCCCAACTGCTACTGTCCAGTCCATCCAGTGGACCCCTGTGAACCCCTGTATGACTGCTGAGACCTTGCAAGTCCCACAGATGATCCCTGCTGTCTCTGATCTCTACGCGGGCCCTGCTGCTGCCAACCACGGTTCTGTCCTCCCTGACCCCTCTACTGGGGTCTAGATCTCTGCTGATGCTATTGCGGAGGCCTAGGAGGTAATGATGAAGAATTATATCCTCCTCTCTGTGGTGTGTTTTGAGGCCTATGAAAGTTCTGTTGTTATTGGGGATTACGATCCTGATACTTCAGGCGTGAATTCTGCCATCATCCCTGAATTTTCTCTACAATAAGAGCATTTTCAATAGCCTTGCTCATAGTCTGGGATCTGCCAAACATACTGCTCCTGCTATTTCGTGATTCAGGCCTTTGATGAATTTGTGTACTAGGATTTTCTTGTCATGGAGGTACTCCGCGTAACGAGAAAGTTCAATGAACCGGCTCTCATACTGAGCAACTGTGAGTCCTCTCTGTTGTCAATCATGGAACTCATCAATCCTGCGTTGTTTGTAATGCTCTGACAAATATCGCGCATTAAAGCGCTTTATAAAGATGTCCCAAGTGAGTGTATCTAAAGATAGTCAGTGCTTGCACTCCTTTGTGCGCCACTAGGTAGCTGCTGCATCTCTTAGGAGATGTACTGCCACTCGTGCTTTCGTGTTTCTCCTGTAAGGTCGCAACGTGAAACACCTGTCTAGACTAATCAACCAAGCCTCAGCCATAGCTCCCTTTGTAGCTCCTGCGAAGGTAGGTGGGTTGAGCCTAAGCAGGTCTCTGATGGGGTCTCCTTTGTCTCTAAGTCCCACCACTGGCTCATCCAACCCATACTCGTGCGGTCCATGATATATCTGCTCTACTCTCATGGTCTCATCTCATCTTGAAAGTCTTGGAGGACTCCTACTCTATGCACGGTAGGCTGACCCTACCTCCTCTACTGTAGTGTCTGAGATCTCCATGAAAGGCTCCATGCATGGCACTTCTAGCGGATCTACGCGGGGCTTCACATATGGCTCAGCACATGACTTAGCACACAACTCCTTACATGGCTCCTCCCGCTGATCAACACGAGGCTCATCATGTGGCTCTAGAATAGCTGGTGGTAATCTTTCTAACATGGCCTACAGTGTCTATAGAATTTGTGGACCTTTGTCAAATACTGGTGGTGCTTGTGGTACTGGTGGGTCATCTATAACTGTGGGTGCCCATCCCTCTACTAAGGAATCACTGTGCACCTCGACGGACGCTGTGTTGCGCGATTGCACTCGTCGAACATGTTGGGGAGGCATCCTACAAAACAAGGTAGACACTAATTAATCAAAGTTGCAGAAAAATAATGTGCCCAAATATGCCCAGTGTTTAAACTTGGGCTCTGATACCAAATGTCATGCCCACATTTCCCATGCGGTCACGACACGCATCACACATGTCATGTGGTCATGACACGAAATATCAAAAATTTTCCCACGCTTCCTTAGAAACCCCCTCGCACGCGTAAGCATGCTCGGTGGCATACGCTTAAGGTGTACACAATACTGTTGTTAGCGGGGTAATACACACACGTGCGCACACCCAAACGCAAGAAAGCCATCAAGGGGGCCTTCATGACGCGATTGACGTCGCTGCCAGGGTTGAACTTTCTAAGCTTCTAAACCCTAGATTCTAGAAAAATCTGGCAGCATAACGCCTCACGGGCGTGAGTGGGATTTATTACACAAACACTAATCTTGATCACGTGGTTTCCTGACTTAGGTTAATTTCACTAATTACATTGGTAAAACAGTTGATTAAGTTAATGGGGCATTTTTCAACAAAGTCCGATCATCTGTTCTCTTTCCCATTTTCTGAAATTTAATATTAATTTCTCCTCCTTCAGACTTAGCATTTTCAACAAAGCCTGTTCATTTGTTCTCTTTCCTGTTTTCTAAAATTTAATATTAATTTCTCCTCCTTCAGACTTAGCATTTTCAACAAAGCCTGTTCATTTGCCCTCTCTTCCATTTCCTTGAATTTTAATTTTGATTGTATTTCTATCACATTCTCTTTCCATTTTGTAAGGTTTCTTTATGTTTATCCTACTTTTCTTCCCATTCTCTATCAATCAGAGTTATCACTGCATCCTTTACATTATTCCTAATTTTTTGGTAGACCAGATCACTTAAATAGGGTTTGCTAACTTCTCTTGACACAGTCTCCTAGGTTTCTGCTCTGGTTTAATTCAACGTTTGAATTAATTTTGATAATTAACTTGTTCCTAATCAGGATTAACGGTAGGTCAAACTTACTTAGTTCTCTTAGCCCATTTCAGAAATACTGTGCATTTTCTCCTCTTTGTTTTTCAAGGTTAACTTTTCTTTCTCTTTCTCTCTCTTTTTGTCAATTGGACGTTTGCTCAACTGATGTTTTCTCAATCTTTCGGTTTAATTTTCAATGGCCTCATATGAAATGCATATGATGGCTTAATTGCATTTATAAAAATACGCATATCTATATAAATGCAAATAAGCATATATATATATATATATTTCTAAGTGTCTTTTGTTATAAAGAAAGAACATATTTTTCTTTTCGTTTTCTTGGTATTTCATTTGTGATAATTGTTTGAACTTCCGAGATGCATTTTCCCGCAGTTGGATTATTATAAATATATATATTATTGTATAAATATTAGCCCTATTTTATTTATTCTTTTTACAAATTTACCCATAGAAAATATAAATATAATTATATATATATATATATATATCTCTTATTATTGAAATGAATTTTACAAAATTATTAGCAAACAAATTATATATATATATATAAATTATTTATTTTAATCTTATAATTTATATATTTTCTTTTTTTTTAATATAACATAGGGCATTATTTCATTTCCATTCATTCTCTTTTTTACTATGCCATTGGAGAAACCCTAATCTTTTTGTGTATTGGTATTGGCTGTGCAGGGGCCAATGGAGGGCGGCGGCAATAGTGGAGGCGGATCTGTGTGAGGGCCATGGAGGATGGAGAGCACAAAGGAGGGTGAAGAGTGGTGGAAGGGCGGCGAAATGTGGGAGTGTGGTCGCAGAGGGCCGCGAGTGGCGAATGGACGGAGGGAGGGGTTTTATGTAGAGCGGCGTAGGGCGGAGGGGATCTACGGCGGAGGACGGGGAGGTCCGCAGAGGCTCGGTGGGGGGAATAACCTGCGGGGGTTTTGAAGTATACAGGGGTGTGGGGAGGGGCGGAGCCCCCACCCACATCCCACTTAGTGGGGTGTGGGTGGGGGCGGAGTGGGATGTGGGTGGGGGCTCTGCCCCCTCCCCACACCCTTTGCAAGGCAAGCGGTGGGGGTTCAAACCCCCACCAATAATGTAATTTATTTATTTATTTATTTTTTACTGTGTTTTCAACACAGAATTGTGAATTAATAAATTTATTTCCTATTCAAATTTTTGTTTATAACAACAATAATATATATATATATATATATATATATATATATATATATATATATATACTTATTTAATTATATACACAGGGTTTTACACATCTTAAATCACAGTTTCAAAAATAAAACACTTAACTATAAAGAAAATACAGTATATATATATATATATATATATATATATATATATATATATATATGTAATTTCTGTCAATTGATTTATAGGACAAAATTTTGAAATTAATCTATGATAAGTTTTCCTACAAATTTATTTTCAATGCAACTCAAAAATAGAAATTATATATATAGGGTATTAATCAAAGATCATTAAATCTGATTTTCTCTTAGTTAGATTTCAATTATTAAACAAATGATTCAATTCAAACATATTAAGCATTTAATTTAAAGGGAAAGAAATTAATTTTATTTGCATTTCTCCACAACAAATAAAATGCATGATTATAACAAGAGTTCATTTCTTTTCATAATGACAAAACTACAACTTCAAGAAACTCATTAAAATTATCATTTTCACAAGTCATCTAATGAGATAAATTTTTAACAACTTATTTGTACCAACAACTAATTTCACAACTTTTCAGATAAGAGAAGAAGGAAATAGACAATTTTAATATCCTTTTTAAAAACAAATTTCTCTTCTTATTTATTTCATACATGATAACAAAATATAACAAATACTATAAATAAAACTATAGTTACAATGAAGAGGGTTTCCTCTTAACTCAAAATTACCAAAATTACAACAATAGAAGGAGAAATCTCTCCTCTCAAAATCAACAAGGATGAAACTATTAAATGACCAAGCTCTCCTTAAGACTTAAGGAAAATAAAATATTTTCCAAGTTCAAATAATCTTCTCCAAGCTTCATAATAAGCTCCAAGAACTTGCATATCACACAAGGGGAGAAAATACTACTCAACTTGTTCTCCTCCCTACCGTAGACCCGCAAGAGGGTCACCCCCGAGTTAGGGAGATCATCCACACACCTAGGGTATTTCAAAATCCACTCCACTACAAAGCAATACAACATCCCAAAACACAATTACACCCATGGCTTATTTACACAACACAAACTCAACCACAGTGAGTTTAACAAGGGGTAAGAGAGTGGACACACTCAACTCTAGAGTGCCACCCTTTAACACAAATTTCTCATGGCCTCAAGCTAAACTTATTAACAAAAATTCCAAGGAGTTCATATTTTGGCTCTCAAGCCATATAACAAATTTTCTCAAAGTCACACAAATGCCCTCAAGGCTTTTAACATCTCAAAACAAGGAATGAACTTAAGGAGGATCACTCCTCCCCTACCCCATACTTGATGAGCATTTCTTCCAAGTGGAAGAAGCTCTGTCAACATCCCAACAAAAGTTTCTCCACAATAACAAAAAAATACAACATAAGCAAAATAAATATTTTCACACATCCTTCATGCAACAAATAGAAAATGCAAAGGAAAGGCCTTGAAATCTGACCTTAAAAAGCCCTTTAATGGATGGTGTTGATGTAGAGATCCTTTAAAGTCCCCTCCAACCAAAGTCACCAACTCCCTCTATCATTTTCTTTAAAAACAATTTTCAATAAACCCCAAAAATCCTCAAAAATTCAGCAACCTTTCTCCCTATCCCAAGTGGGATTAAAATAACCCATTCCATGAGTTTAGAGGAATGGGGAGGTGACACTTGTCACCTCCACACTCTTCCTCTCAATACTATTGTGTCCCAAGGGATGGGTGTTGACACATGTCACTCACCTATCCCCAAAGTCTTCCTTATCCCTTACCACATGTCATCTCTCTTACACATGGGAGAGAAAAGGGGGATTGGAGAGGGAAAGGATGACACATGTCTTCCCCTCCTTCCCTCTCATGAAGGACCACAAAACTCCATGGGGACTCTCACTATTTGTGAGAGGGACTTGAAGTCAAGTCCTCCACCATTGGTAGATTTTGGAGTCCTCACAAGCCTTGGGAATTGAAGATGGATGGGCTTGAGTGTTGATACCACTCTTCCTATTTCTCCTATGCCTCTAAATTCGTCACTTAACTTTAGTGTGAAGTTAAGGTGACCATACGGAGGTTTACCAAGGGTTACCCAAGTCAAAAGGGACCCTAGACCCGTGGGGTATAACCCAGGGTTAACTTTAACCTAGTTAGGACACCCAGGGTCAAGTTAAAACACAAGAAAAAGGGTCTCAAAAATTTAAAATTAAAAAATAAATTTCAAATACAATTCTCACAACACAAATTATAATTCAATTTTACAAGAAGGTAGACCTAACCCATTCAACCTCATGCAAGACAACATTACAACATTAATTCAAACACAGGGTTGATCTCGGTTCCTCGTGGAACTAGATCTGCTTCACAAAGGATTACAACATAAGGTGTGGAATAATCTCCGGTATCTGTGGTTTGTTAGTAAAACCTGTGCACTCAATTACAAAGTTAATTTCACATATAAATATCATAGCTGAAGCAACTTAAAACATGCATTACCATAACTTATCACAGTTCTCATAAGCATAAATGAAATCACACTATAATTTTTCCTCTAACATCACCCAATTAGTTTTCCTGTAATGTAAACATTAATCAGACATCACATAATTAGTTTTCCTATAAAATAAACATCTATCTAACATCATCCAATTTGTTTTCTTTTAATGCAAACATCTATCTAACATCACACAATTAGTTTTCCTTTAACATAATAAGGTTTAATAGTTCAAAAATTTAGGATCAACAGTCCCACAAATACAAAAGTATCAGCAATAGTAAGGTAAATAGTCACATGAACAAAATGAAAAAGGGTAGGCCTCACAGATAGTTTTATGGCTAAGCAAGGCTATAGTCGGTGTAGTTCTAACCATTGTGTTTATTTTAAGAGGTTGGATAATGACAGCTACATTATATGTTGATGACATGCTTGTAGCAGAGTCTAACATGGATCACATAAGTGAGTTAAAATAGCAGTTAGCACAATCATTTTCTATGAAGGATTTGGGGGCAGCAAAAAAATTCTTGGTATGAAAATTTGCAGAGATAGGAAGAATAAGAAATTGACTCTATCTCAGGCTAATCATGTTGAAAAGGTGTTCTAGAGATTCCATATGGAGAATGTAAAAGCTATCAGCACTTTGCCTAGTCATTTGAAATTGACTAAGGAGATGTGTCTAAAGATACAAGAGGAGGAAGACAAAATTTCCAAGGTACCATATGCTTCAGATGTAGGAAGCTTAATGTATGCCATGGTATGCACGAAACCAGATACTGCACATGCTATAGGAGTCATAAGCAGGTATATGAGTAATCCCAGATTAGAGCATTAGAATGCAGTAAAATGGATTCTTAGATATTTGAGAGGTACATCTAATAAACATTTATGTTTTGGGGGCTCTAATATTGATTTAGCAGACTATGTGGACTCATAATTGGAAAGGGATATTGATACCAGGAGGAGTACTACATGTTATGTCTTCACTGTAGGTGGGACAACAGTGAGTTGGATCTTTAGGTTGCAATAGGTGGTTGTTTTATCCACCACAGAGACAGAGTTTGTAACTGCAATAGAGGCAAGCAAGGAGATGATATGGCTACAATATTTCATGGAAGAATTAGGTAAACAATAGGCTAACAGTTATTTGTTTACTGACAGCCAGAGTGTCATACATCTTACAAAGAATTATGTCTTACATTCAAAGACTAAACACATACAGTAAATGTATCACTTCATCCGGTCGGTGTTGGATGATGGACAGTTACGGCTAGAAAAGATACATATAGATGAAAATCTAGCGGATATGTTTATGAAAGTAGTGACAAGGGAGAAGCTGAGCTCATCTTTAGCTTCGATTGGTCTTCAAGACTTAAAACAATAAAATCGGAACAACATGGTCCAGGGTGTTTATTTCTAGTGGGAGCTACAGGGTCAGAGGTGTTATGATTAATCTCCAAGTGGGAGATGATATGGTGTGGAGTCTGATGAGTCTTTAAGTGGGAGATTGTTGTTATATGGAGCCTAATCAAATTTGGAGGTTAAATTTTACCCTTTTATCGACACGGTTTCTCCCCAAATTATTTAACTGGAGAGTGCAGGGCAAGCAGATCCCCTCTTGTGGGGCCTAGGGGCGGAGCCCACGGTGGGGGTCTGGCGGCAACGCCCCCAGCCAGGCGCTCAGGGGTAGCGCCCCCAAAGCAAAAATTGCCAATTATTTTATAAAGGTGTTGGGAGTTATTTTTCTATTTGGCCGACATAAAAAAATCCTATTTTGTAACCGACATAAGTCTTAATAAAAATGGCTAAGGGTTAGAGTTTTCGTTGATATTGTATTCTAACATTTGCAATAGTATTGAGTTGCAAGGATTGCTGGTTGTAATCGGTTCAATTTGCTAGATAATAATATTGGACTCTCTGTTAGTGGATGTAGCCTGAGTTTGAGTGAACCACATTAAAAATTATCTGTCGCTATTATTATTTATGTGTATTTTCATTCCTCTATTTAATCTTTATCTGCATTTAATTGATATTTTTTGCATGCAATTCCTAACAAGTGGTATCAGAGTGGGTTGTATTTGATTATCATCTAGAGGAAGGTCTCACAGCTGAGTGGGAGTCTCACGATTAAATGGGAGCAATGGTGGATGAATGTAAATTGAAGGTAGATAAATTCAATGGGTAGAAATATCAATTTTAGAAGATGTAGATAGAAGATTATCTTTATCAAAAGGATTTATGGAGGTCGTTGGAAGGAAAAGCTAAGAAACTGGTAGCAACGACTGATGAGGATTGGGATCTTCTGGACAGAAAGGCACTGGGAACCATTCGGTTGTGCCTGACACTATCCATGGCATTCAATATAACAGAAGTGAAGACAACAAATAAATTGATGAAAGCTTTAGCTAAATTGTATGAAAAACCCTCAGCCTCAAATAAAGTATTTCTCATGAAACGTTTGTTTAATCTAAAAATGATTGAAGGTGGATCTGTAACAAATCATTTAAATAAATTTAATACAATTACTAGTCAGTTAAATTATGTAAAAGTGAAATTTGATAAAGAGGTGAGGGCTCTCTTGGTTTTATGTTCTTTGCCAGAACGCTGAAATAGCTTGGTAATAGTTGTAAGTAACTCTATCTCTGGTTAAAATACTTTAAAATTTGATGATATTGTTGGTGTTATCCTTAGCGAAGAAATGCGAGAGAAAAGCTCAAGTGGTTCTACATCAAGTACTGTTTTGAATACAGAAAGTAGGGGCAGATCAAAAGAGATAGGAAAAGGTTCTGGAGATCATGGAAAGTCATAGAGAAAATTAAAAGATAAGAAGTCCCAATCCAGAGGATAGAAGGATTGTTGGTACTGTGGGAAACTAGGTTATCTAAAGAAAAATTGTTGGTCTCAAAAGAATAAAGGAGACAAACAAGAAGGCAATAAGGAGGCAAATGTGGTAAGTAATAAATCTAAAGATGATGCTTTGATTCTTTTTCCCTAGATAATGCTGATGATTTATGGGTTTTAGATTTAGGGGTCTCATTTCATGTTACGCCCCATAGAAGTTATTTTTTTGATTATGTCCAAGGGGATTTTGGGCTAGTTTATTTGGAAGATAATGAACCCTATCAGATTGTTGGAAAGGGAACAATTAAAATTAAGTTACAAAATGAGAATCATTGAATATTACAAGAGGTAAGGCATGTTCCAAGGCTAAGTAGGAAGTTAATTTTAACAGGACAGCTAGGTGATGAAGGTTGCACAGTTACTTTTAATGATAAAAATTGGAAGGTTTCAAGAGGTGCCTTAATAGTAGCAAAAGGTGTGCAAGTAAGCACCTTATATCTTTGTACAAGTCATATTGTTCCTTCTACTTTAGTTGTTGCAGACAAAAAATAAATAGGTTCAAGAATAGTTGATGCAAGTTCGCAGTCCAAGAGACTAAAATAGTTGCTGCAGGTTCTGAGACAACACTGTGGCATAACAGAGTTGGGCATATGAGTGAAAAAGGTATGAAGGTACTTCATTCTAAGAAAGTTTTACCATGTATGAAATGTATTAATATATATTTCTGCGAAAGTTGTGTGTATAGTAAACAAAAGAGAGTTAATTTTCTCAAGGATGGGAAGCAAAAGAAAGATGAAAAGTTGGAGCTTGCGCATACATATGTATGGGGACCGGCTCAAGTATCTTCTCTCGATGGCTTTCGGTATGATGTTACATTCATAAATGATGCAACTAGAAAGGTTTGGATTTATTTCCTTAGGCAGAAATCTGATGTATTTGAAACATTTAAGAAATGGAGAAGCTTGGTTGAGAATGAGACTGGTAAAAGATTAAAATGTCTCAGATCTGATAATGGTGGTGAGTATTGTAGCAAAGAATTTGAGGATTATTGTTCCTTTAATAGAATTTGTAGCCAGAAAACGGTTCCCAGGACTCCACAAGAAAATAGAGTGGTTGAGCGCATGAATAGGACAATAATATAGTGTGCAAGGAACACGAGATTGCATGTTGGGCTGCCTTTAAACATGTGGGCAAAGGTTGTCAATATCGTTGTATATTTAACTAATAGAGGTCCTTCAGTTCCTTTAGGTTGTGGTATTCTACAAGAAGCATGGATAGGTAAGAAGGTGAGTTATTTTTTTCTCAAAACCTTCAGATGTGAAGCATTTGCACATGTAGATTCTGAAAATAGAACCAAGCTGGATGTAAAATCAAAAAAGTGTATCTTTGTTGGATATGACATTGAAGAATTTGGTTATAGGCTTTGGGAAGTTAAAAATTTGAAAATTGTGAGAAGCATGGATGTATTCAATGAGGCGGTGTTGTACAAAGATTAGTTACAACAACATGAGAAGAAATAAAATGATTATGTGGTGCTAGATGATACTCTAGATAGTGATGTTCTAGTGGTTCATCATGCTCCGCAACAACAACAACAACAACAACAAGAAATACCACAATCTCTAGTGAACATTAGAAGGTCAACAAGGCTAAGTAGACCTCCTAAAAGATTTTCTCCCTCTTTGTATTCTATTTTGTTAACAGATGGTGGTGAACCGAAAGGGTATGATGAAGCTATGCAGGTGGATACAAAGGTTCAGTGGGAGCTTTCAATGAAAGAAGAAATGGACTCCTTGTTGAAAAATCAGACTTAGGAATTATGTAAGTTGCCTGCAGGTAAAAAAGATTTACCAAACAAATGGGTTTATAGGCTGAAAGAGGAAGATGGAGGTAAGAAAACATTTAAAGCTAGGTTAGTTGTAAAAGGATTTGCATAGAAAAAAGGTATTGATTTTGATGAGATTTTTTTTTCTGGTTGTTAAGATGACTTCTATTCATACTATTTTAAGTATTGTGGCTGTTGAAGATTTGCATTTGAAATAAATAGATGTGAAAACTACCTTTTTCCATGGTGATTTGGAGGAGGAGATATATATGGAACAACCACAGGGATTTGAGGTCAAAGGTAAGGAGAAATTGGTGTGTAGATTGAAAAAGAGTTTATATGACTTGAAACAAGCACCTCGGCAATGGTATTTGAAATTTGATAGTTTATGGCTGAGCAAGGCTACAGCCAGTTTAGTTCTAACCATTGTGTTTATTTTAAGAGGTTGGATAATGACAGCTACATTATTTTATGTTTATATGTTCATGACATGCTTATAGCAGGGTCTAACATGGATCACATAAGTGAGTTAAAATAGCAGTTAGCACAATCATTTGCTATGAAGGATTTAGGGGCAGCAAAACAAATCCTTGGTATGAAAATTTGCAGAGATAGGAAGAACAAGAAATTGACTCTATCTCTGGCTAATCATGTTGAAAAGGTGTTGTAGAGATTCTATATGGAGAATGCAAAAGTTATCAGCACAACTTTGCCTAGTCATTTGAAATTGACTAAGGAGATGTGTCCAAAGACACAAGAGGAGGAAGACAAAATGTCCAAGGTACCATATGTTTCAACTATAGGAAGCTTAATGTATGCCATGGTATGCATGAGACCAGATATTGTATATGTTGTAGGAGTCATAAGTAGGTATATGAGCAATCTCAGATTGGAGCATTTGAATGCGATAAAATAGATTCTTAGATATTTGAGAGGTACATCCAATAAACATTTATGTTTTAGGGGCTCTAATATTGATTTAGCATGCTATGTGGACTCAGAATTGGCAAGGGATATTGATACCAGGAGGAGTACTACAGGTTATCTCTTTACTGTAGGTGGGGCAACGGTGAGTTGGATCTCTAAGTTACAAAAGGTGGTTGATTTATCCACCACAGAGTTAGAGTTTGTAGCTGCAGTAGAGGCAAGCAAGGAGATGATATGGCTACAATCTTTCATGGAAGAATTAGGTAAACTAGAGGCTAATAGTTATTTGTTTATTGACAACCAAAGTGCCATACATCTTACAAATAATTTTGCCTTACATTAAAATACCAAACACATACAACTAAGGTATCACTTCATTCGGTCGGTGTTGGACGATGGATAATTACGACTAGAAAAGATATATACAGATGAAAATCTAGTGGATATATTTACGAAGGCAGTGACAAGGGAGAAGCTGAGCTCCTCTTCAGTTTCAGTTGGTCTTCAAGACTGAAAATAATAAAATTAGAACAACAGGGTCCAGGGTGTTTATTTCTAGTGGGAGCTACAAGGTTAGAGGTGTTATGATCAGTCTCCAAGTAGGAGATGATATGGTGTGGACTATGATCAGTCTTCAAGTGGGAGATTGTTGTTATATGGAGCCTAATCAGACTTGGAGGTTAAATTTTTCCCACCTTTATCGACATGATTTCCCCCCAATATATTTAACGGGGGAGTGCAGGGGGTAGAGTGAAAGGAAGTTAGGTGTGCAAAAATCACTTCCTACACTAATCTAATGAGGGGAGGAGAGTGCAAATTTAATTTTATCTTTACAATTATAGCTATGTTAACCCACTAACAGAGATATTGCAACAAACACATACACAAGAATGTAAGACAAAAGAAGAGAGACATAAGATATACGTGGGGAAAACCCTTACAGGTAAAAAACCCCACACTCCAAAACACAACTCAAATGTATTTCGTAAACAATGAAGGTTACAATACAATCACAGAGCCAATGCTCTTGCAGGAGTCTTCGACACTCATATATGGAGATGTTCCGGTAGCATAACAGTACATGTCAAACCTGTAGTACTTCTCCTATCCAAAGCACCTATTTATAAAGAGAATACAAGGCAAAAATATTTTCACATTGAGATGCCCATCCAACATGGCCTCATGGCCCAAAACCCATGCCTATGGACACTTGTCCAACACTGTAGGATGCTCTTGACACTTGTCAAGTCACCTCATCCCAAGGAGGTCACCTATTTCTAAAATGGGCTATGACAGATACTCTTACGACTCTTACAACCGTCATAGAATTTGTCATAGTTGTCATAACTTACAGCTGTAAGAGAATTTGTCATACACAAACTATAAATAGCATATTTTCTTATATGTCATAGTCCACCTTGGGGCGCCCAAAGATGCCTTTTTCAAAGATGCTTCTTGACACATGTCTTTACCTGTCATAGGATCTTCTATTTTCGACTCTTACATGTCATAATTTTGTCATAGGAATCTGTCATGACCGTTTCGGTCAATATTCTTTTACACACATTCCAAGATGCTGACACATGGAAAAATATTCCTACCTCTAACTGGGATGCCTATCTCCTCATGTGAAGACAAATTTAAATGTGGTCATATGTCATGTAGGATGACACCTCACTGTGCCAACTCCCACAAGGTGACAACATAAGATTTGCATCCAAATTATACAATAGGCAATAAATAAATAAATACAATGAATTAATACAAGGAATTACCAAGGTTGAGACACCTTAATTCCCAACATTCTCCCACTTGTCGAACACCTTACAAGAGCCAATAGAATTAACATGATTTAATTGCTATAGGCCAAGAGGCCCATAGACTCCAACACCATCTGAACTTCTTTGTGCCCACTAGCTTTGTCAATGCATCTGCAACATTCCTTAAAGTATCTACCTTCTCCAAATTTACCTTTCCATCCTCTACCATGTCTTGCACAAAGTGAAACTGTACATCAATATGCTTTGTTCTGGCATGGAAAGTTGGATTCTTCGCAAGGTAAATCACACTCTGATTGTCACAACAAATCGTAATATGTCCTGTATCAACACCAATATCTAAACACAATCTCTTAATCCAAATGGCTTCCTTGCAAGCATGAGTTGCTGCCATGTAATCAACTTCTATCGTGGACAAAGCAAACATAGGTTGTTGCTTCCTCATCCAATTAATTTCACCACCAAACATAGCGAACACATAGGCACTGGTGGATCTCCTGCTCTCAATGTCACTTGCCCAATAAGAATCCACAAATCCACAAATACAAACTGAATGCAAAGGTCCTGTAGCATTTTCATGATAGCATATGGAATACTCAGAAGTACTCCTCAAATATTTGAACACTCACTTAACTGCATCCCAATGTACCTGTCCAGGATTAGCCATAAATCGACTAAGGACTCCCACTACTTGAGCAATGTCTGGTCTTGTGTAGACCATAGCATACATCAAACTTCCAATAGCACTAGCATAAGGTACTCTTCTCATGTCCTCCACCTCACTAAGAGATTTTGGACAATCATTAACAGATAACTTTGTCCCCAATGAAACAGGAACACACAATGATCTACAATCTGCCATGTTGAACCTATCCAACATGGTCTTCACATACTTACTCTGACTTAACCAAAGTTTTCTGTTAGCTCTGTCTCTTCTAATTTCCATTCCCAGAATGTACCTGGTTGCCCCAAGATTTTTCATCTTAAACTGTGCTAACAATTGAGACTTCAAATCAGAAATCATATTCTTACCATTCCCAGTCAACAACATATCGTCAACATACAATGCAATAATAAGAATGCGATCATTGTCAATTTTGTAATACACACAACGATCTGATTTCGATCTCAGATATCCAATTGACAACACAAAGGCATCAAACTTCAAGTACCACATCCTAAGAGATTGCTTCAAACCATACAAAGACTTCTTTAACTTGCAAACCAAATTTTCTTTACCTTTCTCTATGTAGTGCTCTGGCTGTGACATTTAAATCTCTTCCTCCAAATCACGATGAAGGAAAGTTGTCTTCACATCCATCTGTTCTACCTCTTAGTCATAAGCACTACAAGAGATAATAGAAATCGAATGGATGTCAGCTTTGCAACGGGAGAGAAAATTTCACCATAATCAATTCCTTCCACTTGTGAGTACCCCTTCGCAACTAATCTAGCCTTGTACTTTTCAACACTGCCATCTGCACTGAATTTTTTTTTGAACACCCATTTGCATCCAACGGGTTTCCATCCATCAAGAAAAGGCATGAAGTCCCATGTTTTATTATTTTCTAAAGAAGCCATCTCATCTTCCATGGCCTCCTTCCAAGAACCTGCATCTTCATGCACATAGCCTCTTTCACAGTTCTAGGCTCATCAATGTTAGTAAGTAAAGCAAAAGCACAACTAGAATCAAGTAATGAATAACCAAACCTATCAGGTTGCTTTCTTATTCTCAATGGCTGAGGTTGAGGTTTTGCTCCTTCTTCTGAGCTTTCATAGCTACTAGAGGTCTCCTCATCATCAGGTCTCACATAGTCTATCTATTCAATCTTCTCAGGGGTAGAAGGAAACTAAACCACATCCTCTTTATTTTCTATCTATTCTGGCTATAGAACAATGGAAGAAGGTGTTAGCTCTCTGAAGATAACACTTCTGCTATACAACACTTTTTCAGCCACAGGGTCCGAGAGCTTGTATCCTTTCACACCGACACCATAGCTAATGAAAATACATTTAACAGCCTTATTCTCCAATTTAGACTGTTTCTCCCTAGGCACATGTGCATATGTCTTACAACCAAAAACATGAAGATGCCTAACTGAAGGCTTCTTACCAGACCACACCTCCATAGGTGTCTTACCAACAAGAGCTGATGTAGTAGATCTGTTTACCAGATAGCAAGCAGTGGCTTGTTCGAGGCTTGCTCCACTAAGCATACTTCTCGCCTTTTCTATCAGTGTCCTGTTCATCCTCTTTACAACTCCATTTTGTTGCGGGGTGTATGGAGTTGTCTTATGTCTTTCAATCCCTTGCTCTTTACAGAACTTATCGAACTCTACCAAACAAAACTCACCACCATTGTCAGTTCTCAAACACTTAATCTTTTTACTAGTCTAATTTTCAGCAAAGGCTTTAAACTCCTTAAACTGACTAAAGACTTCAGTTTTGCTTCTGATAAAATAAACCCATGTCCTTCTACTGTAATCATCTATGAAAGATACAAAATATATAGATTTTGAAATTGAAGGAACATTAACAGGACCAAACACATCAGAATGAATAAGATCCAATACACCAGAAGACTTGTGAGAACTAGACGAAAACTGAACACGGTTTTGCTTTCCATATACACAATGTTCGCAAAAGTCAAACTCAAGATTAAAATCATTTAACCTCTCAATGAAGTTTTTATTTTTTAGGGTTCTAAGACCTTTCTCACCAATGTGGCCATATCTCAAATGTCATAACATAGTCTTTTCAACAGGAAGCTTAGCTTCCATAGCATGTGCACTACCATCAGAATTAGTTACAACAAATTTCTTCACTGCTCGTTCAAATGGTGGGGATGAAATGACTGCAGCTCTTTTCTTCAAGTCAGAAGAACTATTGCATTGTGAAGTGCATGCCTCCAGTTGAAATAGAGTACCTCTTCAAGTACCCTTCGCAAGCACCATAGATCCTCTAGTCATCTTGCATCTATTCTTCAAAAAGACAACCTGCACACCTGCATCATTCAACATACTTACAGAAAGCAGGTTCTGTGCAAGGCCTGGGATGTGCATAACCCCAGTGATCCCCGTCACTCATCCATCAGGGAATCGGATTGAGACTCTTCCATGACCAACAATCTTCATATGAGAATCGTCACCCAAGTACGCTCTTCCACCATCGAACTCTTTGTATTTCATAAACCAGTCTCGATACAAGGTCATGTGGAGTGATGCACCATAATCAATCAACCACACATCATTAGATGCATGGGTGGCCAGGGCTGCGATGAAGGCATCACCATCATCTTATGACTTGTCAGAATTTGAATCAGGAGCATTCTTCTTCTTTTTCTTCTCCTCTTTGCATTCCTTTCAGAAATGCCTGATTTTCCCACAGTTCGAACAAAGAGCCTTGGACTTTCCACGAGATTTGGATCTCCCACGGGATTTGGATCTGCCCTTTTCACCTTTCTTGTCTTTCTTCTTCCCTTTCTCTTTGGGTCTTCCATGAACCGCAAGAGCCTCTTTGGCCAACTCAGATGTCTTCCTCCACATTTCTTCAGATAACAATGAGGACACCACATCTTCCATCTTGAAGGTGGTAGTGGTGCTTCCGATAGCCATGATAAGATGATCCCATGAATCTAGCAAAGAACAAAGTAGGGTCATACATTGATCCTCCTCCATTTTCACACCCACATATGTCAACTATGCAACAATCATGTTAAAAGGATTCGTGTGGTCTGCAACAGATCCTCCATCTTCCATCTTCCGAGCGAACTTCTTTTTTAGAAAAAGCTTGTTTACCAAGGACTTGGCCTGATAAACATCACCCAGCTTCTTCCAAAGGTCTTTCGTGCTCTTCTCCTCATGGACATTCAATAGGACAAAGTCAACTAGACATAGTCTTATGAGACCCTTAGCCTTCTGATCTTTGAGGTCCCAATCAGCTTGTGACATTGTTGTAGGTTTTACACCGAATACGGTTTCCCATAGGTCATGATCAACAAGTAGGTCCTCCATCTTAAGTTTCCACAACTCAAAATTAGTGCCATTAAATTTCTCCACCTCTAATCTTTCGGATGTGGTTGCCATCTCCTTGCTGCAACAAGATATAGAATGCTCTGCACAACACTCCCACTCAACCTAAGATTAGCTCAAAAAACCCCTATCCAACAGCTAGAACCAAAATCGGCCAGGTTCTGATACTAACTAAAAGGAAGCTAGGTGTGCAGAAATCGCTACCTACACTAATCTAATGAGGGGAGGAGAGTGCAAATTTAATTTTATCTTTACAATTACAACTATGTTAACCCACTAATAGAGATATTGCAACAAACACATACACAAGAATGTAAGACAGAAGAAGAGAGACACAAGATATATGTGGGGAAAACCCTTATGGGTAAAAAACCCCACACTCCAAAACACAGCTCAAATGTACTCCATAAACAACGAAGGTTACAATATAGTCACAGAGCCAATGCTCTTGCAGGAGTCTTCAACACTCGTATCTGGAGATGTTCCAGCAGCATAACAGCACTTGTCAAACTTGTAGTACTTCTCCTCTCGAAAGCACCTGTTTATAAAGAGAATACAAGGCAAAAATGGCTCCACATTGAGATGGGCGTCCAACATGGCCTCATGGCCCAAAACCCACGCCTATGGATACTTGTCCAACACTGTAGGATGCTCCTAACATTTGTCAAGTCACCCCATGCCAAGGAGGTCACCTATTTCTAAAATGGGCTATGACAGATGCTCTTACGACTCTTACAACTGTCATAGAATTTGTCATAGCTGTCATAACTTATAGTTGTAAGAGAATCTATCATATACAGGCTATAAATAGCATATTCTCTTACAACATGTCATAGTCCACCTTGGGGCACCCAAAGATGCCTTTTTCAAAGATGCTTCTCGACACCTGTCTTCACCTGTCATAGGATCTTCTATTTCTGACTCTTACATGTCATAACTTTGTCATAGGAAGCTGTCATGAGTGTTTCAGTCAATATTCCCTTACACACATTCCAAGATGCCGACACATGGCAAAATAGTCCTACCACTAAGTGGGATGCCTATCTCCTCATGTGAGGACAAATTTACATGTGGTCATATGCCATGTAGGATGACACCTCACTGTGCCAACTCCCACAATGTGACAACATAGGATTTGCATCTAAATTATACAATAGGTAATAAATAAATAAATACAATGAATTAATACAAGGAATTACAAAGGTTGAGACACCTTAATTCCCAACATAGAGCCCTACTTGTGGGGAGCAAGGGGCTCATCCCCCTTGCGGGGCCCAGGGGCGAAGCCCACGATGGGGGTCTGGGGGAAACGCCCCCAGCCGGGGACTCAGGGGTAGCGCCCCCAAAGAAAAAATTGCCTATTATTTTATAAAGGCATTGGGAGTTATTTTTCTATTTGGCCGACATAAAAAAAACCCTATTTTGTAACTGACATAAGTATTGATAAAAATGGATAAGGGTTAGGGTTTCTGTTGATATTGTATTGTAGCATTTGCAGCGGTATTGAGTTGCAAGGATTGTTGGTTGTAATCAGTTCGATTTGCTGGATAATAATATTAGACTCTTTATTGGTGGATGTAGCCCGAGTTTGGGTGAACCATGTTAAAAATTGTCTCTCGCTGTTATTATTTCTGTGTATTTTCATTCCTCTGTTTAATCTTTATCTGCATTTAATTGATATCTTCTGCATGCAATTCCTAACATGTAAGACTACATATATGTTCCCCTTGTAGAAGTTGGTTTTACTGCCATATGTGAAAATTCTCTATTTTCTTAGTCAGCATGACATCCTCTGTGCAAGTATAGTATGCCATTAAGAACTGAAAAGCATGCTTCTAAACTTTCCATATTGAAATTTGTCCCGCCTCCTGGCTTTGATCTAACCCAACTAACTCAATTGCCTTGGCATCTATGAAATATAAATTAGATGGGTTGCTAGGATTGAAAAGTTTTCAATGGACATTAGGTATTCTTTTGAACATATACTAGGATTTGCAACTCAATTTGTTCTATGCATTGTCATTTAAATATTGGATTTGTTTTGTGGCTCAATCAGGCTTTTTTGTACAAGACTTTCCTTGCAGATGAAGAGTGTGAACATCTCATTGAATTGACAAGTAAATTATTCCAAGTTTTTTCATGCAAAAACTAATATCTATAAAATTATATCTCAAACTTGTTTTCCATATTGTTTGTATTATGTAATTGCAGTCAAGAAACAAGTTGGAGAAATCCATGGTTGCAGATAATGACTTAGGGAAAACTGTTATGACTGAAATCCGAACAAGCTTGAGAATGTTCTTCAATAAAGGCCAGATGACTATGCAATATGCTAAGATTTAGGTTTGTTTTATTATTTTGTTTAGTTCAAATCCTCATCCTTTCTTGCATGGCACCATTTTTTACATTCATACACAATGACTTGCAGTTTTGTTTGTTCTGTGAAGTATCATAATAAGTACATATATGTAACAGTTTAACAAGGATTTATACAAAAAAAAATTCATACCTCCTAAATTTATTCTTTAGGTTGCTTTTGAGTTAAAACTAAAATTTAAGACTCTTGATTATTAAGCATCTCTTTTATCTGATAGTAGATTTGTTTGTTTACAAAGTGTGTTTGCATCTGTTAGGATGAAATTGTTGTAAGGATTGAAGACAAGATTGCAGGTTGGACCTTTCTCCCAAAAGGTGACAGATGTTTTAATTGCTCCTTGACATGTGTTCCTCTTAATGCTAGTCAATTGGTTTTATTTATTGGGCTTACACTGAAATGACATTGTTATAGATTTTGCTATAAGTTTCATATCATTCTGTCAACTTGTATTACAAATGTTGTATTTAGAAAATGGAGACGTAATGCAAATTTTGTATTACGAAAAATAGCCATAAATATATACCTCATTTTGATTTTTTTGGCAATAAACTCAATCAAGCCATGGATTTATCTGATGCGATGAACCAGGTAGAAACTATCTTTCCTAATTTAGAGGTTCTCTAAAATCACATATTCCAAACACTTATTAAATTTTAGATGTTTTGTTTATATACCAAAGTGTACTTATTCCACTCTCCAAGTATTGCTAATACATATGTTGAATTTTTAGGCAAAGCGGAGCCAGCCAAAGGATGGTTCGTGATCAGCATGTGCTAAGCATGGCCATTTAGGTATTATTGCTAAAAGTTTTAATTTAATACCTAATTTAACATATATATTATTCAGTAGCATTTATCAAATGTGCTCAATGTTCTGTACTAATCTCAAACCTCTTTTTTGTATGCAGTAAAGCCCATAAAAGGCGATGCCCTACTATTCTCCAATCTTCGCCCATATGCTACAACTTGTGATACTAGTCTCCATGGCAATTGGCTTGTTATTGAGGCAACTCAGTTAGCGCTCGTTCATGCCATGTTACCACCTTCCAAAATCACGAATGTAGTTTTCCAGTGGACATTACACATTGCACAGATTCCCCTATTGCTTCTAATCTTGTTATACACATCACATATCCATGTTGCTATGATAGCAATGAAATTATTATTTCTACATCCATGAGTTTGAGTGATTCAATATACATAAAACTATTTGAAATTCTATAAATTAGATATTTCATATTACATTGTCATTTATGGAATATCATATTTTTGATTTAGACGATTCATTGAAGGATATTTATCCTCATGTTGATAAAACTTATCAAACAAAAGTTATGTCATCATATTTATGTTCAAAGATTTTTTAATATGGATATTCATAGGATGAATGTTTGATTTCACCTTATTGCATTATGGCATTCTTTGATGTTTCAAATTCTATAAATTAGATATTTCATATTTCATTGTCATTTATGGAATATCATATTTTTGATTTAGACAATTCATTGAAGGATATTTATCCTCATGTTGATAAAACTTATTGAACAAAAGGTGTGTCATCATATTTATGTTGAAAGATTTTTTAATATGAATATTCAAAAGATGATCGCTTGACTTCACCTTATTGCATTATGGCATCCTTTGATGTTTCCACATGGACAATTGACAAATTTTTATAAACATAAAAATTGTGCCAAAATAAATAGTCCAAAAAAATATTGCAATTATTTTCCCTACCATTCATCCATTTTCTTATTGGAGTAATCACATGGTACTATGACATTTTTATTTGCAATGTCATTATATGAAGGAATCTAAAGCTCGTTCTCTAGCAACCAATATAAATTTCTACAAAAAAAAGATAACTATGACAATCAATTCATTTCCTTGATTTATGTGCACTCCTTTGCAATTCACAATTTAACGGGGCATATTATTACTAATTTCATTTTTTAATTCATGCACAATTTTCATGGGTTAGGAGCATATACTTGTTCGGGCAACTCAAATTCCAAAAGCTTCATTTCATTTCTATCAAAATTATTTTCAGTTTTTCTCCCTCTTTCATTTTACCTTGTACTTGCTCCTTTCATTTTAAACTACTTTGCGCACATGCTTATGTTCTTATGGATGCCCTTCTACAATTAAGCAATTTGCTTCCATGTTTCTATTAAGTGGCCTTGACTCCTTGAGGCCTTGACTAACATGTATACCATCGTATATTCAAAGACATCATCCTACTGTTTCAATTATCACATGATCACATGGAGATGGAATATATGGAGAGCATCTAACCAAGATATGACAATACATTCACATATTTATCACTAATACTTGTACGTTCCATATCAATTACTCTACCTACACCAACATCCAACACATTTGTTTATTCTTTATTCATTGTTGAATCAATCTTGACCGCTAAAACGTAAGTCAATTGCTTTCCCCATTCTAATAGTAGGATTCAGTGATGCTTCTTGGCACCACCTAGTTTTCCCTTTTAGAAATGTACATTGGCCAACCATCTTCCACATGCACTGAAGGTCATATTCCATAGACAAAAAAATTGTGTGAGGAGGACAAATCATGCATGATCATGTCCCTCTACAATTTTGATTGCAACCTAGTTTAAGATTTCGATATTTTGCTTCCAACCACCTAATTTTAAGTTATTCTAAGCCATGTTAAAAAATTATGATCAAAATAATAAACAATTCTCTATTGAACATCAAAATTAAATAAGCCCCAATCTATTTCTATTTTATTTCAACACATGTCTAATTTCTATTCCACTTAGTTTATCTAAGTCAATTAGCATAGTCTAACTCCACAACGGAACTACAATTATTGAGTTCACAAAATATAACAACTAAGAACGAAATCATAATGAGTTTCACTAACTACCAAATACTAATTGCATAAAGGATAAGCAAATGACAAATTTCAATTATATACACTAGTTTTAACTCTAAGTGCATTTTATTCCATAAAAAATATAGACCGTCCAAATCTAAACAACTTTTTACCTCAAAATGTCCTTGTTTAGTAAAACTTAACATTTTGCATTATAGTTAATTAACACATGCTACTTAAATTAGCTTAAGCACTAAGTTTAACTATTTCTATTGCAAATTTCCTTGCCCTTATTTATTCCCTTTCACGGGATTCCAACTCTCTCATAGCTCTCTCATAGCTCTGGTTCCTTATGAGATTATCTTAGCTGAAGCAGGAGCTTTTCCGATTGAGGTGATGGCAATAATCCGTCTCTTAGGTTATTTGAAGTGAGTCGAGAACTTGGAGGAACATCGCTGGGCCAAGATTGCAGCAGAGGAAAAATTAAAAAGAAGGAAAAATACATGGATGAAACAAAATGTAAAGTGGGTGAATAAGTGGGGCATTAGCATGCATGAATGTCCAAACACAAACATGGAAATTAAAATGTATGTTAGAGAGAAAGCCAAGACGACCATGTGGGCTAGACAACTCGGGCAAAAAAGAGAACACTATGTCAAATATTTTAACCCCACAAGGGACCACGAGCCAAAATACTAAATAGGTGTGGATATCAAGTGTAAAGCTAAAATGTTAATGGCCCAACTTAGAACTAGCTCACACCATCTTAGATGTGAAACGAGAAGGTGGGTGACACCCAAAGAAGAATGGGCAGATAGGATTTGCCGTCTATATACATTAGGTTTAGTGGAAACAAAATAACATTACATCATGGAATGTAAGGCGTATGAGGACATCTGGAGCAACTACACTGATGTGCTAAAGGTGGGGTCTCTAACGACCTTGTTTGAAGAAGAGAGGGTGGTTAAAGTGGCATATTTCTTGTGCAGGATTCATAACAGAAGAAAGGGGGTCAGCAACGAAATGAAGGGCAGCCAGATGTAGCTTAAGGGTTGCCTGTGGGTCCTTTGTTTCCTTGTTTGTTGCGGCTTGTTTTACCTCTGGGTCCCATAGACTGCGGTCTCGTGGACGTCATTAAAAACATTCATGCATTCATTCACATACATATATATATTTGATGTCTTGTTCAAAAAAAAAAAAATTCTATTTATTACAAACCATTTTAACTTCAAATTTTTCGCACTCTGTTCAGAGGAACTCGTAAAGATATTAAGGTTCAGAGACAGCTCTGCAAGGAGAACAAGTTTATGCAAGGAAGGTATGGCGCCTGCCCCTTTTCTCAAAGCACACTCTTTATTGAGGAACAAAAACCTTTTCTCAAGGCATACTCTTTATTGAGAAACAAAAACCTTTGTTTAACTGAAATTCTCTGATTTGCCTTTTATTTTATCATGGCGCGCGCAGAGAATGAAGGGAAAGGGCTATTGAACAATTTGTGGAAACCATTTGTCTTTTGTGCTGGCTACAGATTTGAACCTTACTCTGAACAATACATTGAAGCAAAGAAAAAATTAAGAAAACAATTGAAAAAAAAAGACACAGACACAGTTCTTATCAGGCGAAACTTCCTTTATATAGAATTGCAGAAAAAATTAACCCGCAGTCTATGAAGTTAATATATCAAGCAAAATGAAGTTAAGATATCAAGCTTTTACTTGTAGAAGATTTTTCATATCATCTACTGCATCAGATCACATTTTATGAGTCATCATCAAATTGAAAGTAAATATCAATAAAATTCTGTTCAAATAAAGAATATAAAGCTTCCTTTATATTTTTAGAGGCGCAAGGCTCAAAGTTAACCCCCTCTCTCAGAAAGAACTGGCGTTGCCTCTCTCCTTTTTTTTCTTTTTTCTTTTTCATTTTGGAAGTCTTTTTTAGCTGGCTAGGTCCCCAAATGGTTACTCTTTGACAGTAAGTCCATCCTTCGATATCAGTTCAGTATTGAGTTTGTCATTTTATCAAAATTTCTGTTAAGACATTTTATTCTTTCCTTGGTATATCTTGGGTAAGATTAAGTGCCAGATGGCGTGGGGCAAATTTGGTTCATTTTCTTGTGTGCATTGAGCTTGGGCTGTATTCGTAAGTGGGGTAAACTTGGATCACATTCTTAAGATCAAAGTCTAGGTCACACATAAAAGTATTCTATTAACCAGGATAATAGGCTTGAGTTGTTGACTATTGCAAAGAGGGAGATTTTGACCTGGGCCACGTTAATGTCTGCAATTGCCATAACATTACAACCCTTAGACTCTGTCAAGACTATAATTTTCTCAAGTGTTTATTTCTTTTCTTATTGCCAAATACCTTTTATGTGATGGTCATTTTAAGGCCACAGCCTAGCCGGGAAGCCGCCTCAGCTTATGCAACCCCTTGTGGTAGAATGCTTTTTTCGCTTTGCTTTGTATATATTGTTTTAAGTTTGTTACCCGTTGGTTTTGGTCTTGTGACCGCACTTGGGTACAAATGAAACCTAATAGCACTTGAAAGTGCACCCAGTTCCAGTTTACAAATTATGCCTAAAATTCTATCACGGTAGCATGTGCTCTAACTTATCACTAGACCACAACCTGGCAGGGCATTTTCTTACAGGAGAGAGTTTTGTTAAACCCAGTTGAATTAAAATCAAAATTTACTATATAGGATTTCAAGATGGGATGCTAGTAAAATTTGGATCCTAAAAGCCTTAAATTCTTGGCAGGTGGGTGCAAGCACAAATACAAGGGGAGACGAGCTCGTAAAGGACCTCTGGTTTCGGGTTTGCTTTTTAGTTTGGCAGTATGGCTGAGCTGAAGCCAGTAGGATCATCATCATCACTTGCATTGCCTGAACAGAGACTGATATGTTGAGTGTATGTTGTGATTTCCTTATCTTTCAGCTTACAAGTGGTTGTTTTAGCTTCTAAGAAGTCATCAGGAAAACAATGCTTATTAGTAACACACTAAGGTGTGTACATATGTTGCATCTGCTTTCAAGAAGAATAGCATCTTTATTGTGCTTTTCCCGTGCAGGTGTCAAAAACAATTTTCACAGTATACCTGTCCTCGCTGCAATGTGCGCTATTGTTCACTTGCATGCTACAAGGTATCCATGATTTATGTCAGAGCTTTCACCTTTGATTGAATGAAAAGTAACTCTATAATTTGTGTCTATAATGGAAATTTGTTTCTACTTCCTCCGAGAACTCTTGACATATGAAGGCTATATGCAAAGCAAATAATTTCTCTATCCTTGAAATGCACTTGTCTGTAAGGCTATTCAATTTTATTCCATTGAATAACAATAAAGGCAGCTCGTTATCTTCTTATCCTTAAGGGTTGTGCTCTTTATTGGTTCTACCGCTTTACATTTTGTGGGTCTTGATGTGATTCAGAAATTTCTACTTTCTGCTGTAAACTGAGGCTGAAAATCTTTGTTTTCTGCTCCACTCCTGTAGCCACCCTAGCTGGAATTACTTATACAATGAATGCACAACAGAATGGACTGGGAGGAGAAGGGAGCTGTGGGCAGCAAATGAAACAAATCCACAGAACCAACTGTCAATCAGAAATTTTCCTATACTTGCTAATCTCATCAGAATCCTATTGATAATTTTTTTATACAATGCAAAATAATAAAGTCTACTACCACAACTCTTCTATTCCTATTTCTATACAAACTATTCTACAGCTAAACTTCTTTTTTAAGTAGGACAATATCCTTTATTCTCTCAGTAGATTCCTCCATCTCAGCAGCGGGCAAAGACACTCCTAATTTGCTTTTATTCGTATCACAACATCTGACAGCTGGCAGCATCTCATTCATGAGTCAGCAATGTGTCATGCTCCCCTTATGTTAAAAAATTCTGAGCCTTCCGGTTCATGGAAATCCAGTTAAGTAATCCTTATGAGTTCTTCTTTGGTGATCCAGGTGTTGTTGGAGTCCAGCAAGGCTTGCCATTTTACTAAGTACATTTGATGATTCTTTGATCTTGAAGTTGTGAGCTTAGTGTCTACTACTTTTTCAATGTCCTCCTCTTTTTTCTGTGGCAACTGCTGTGTCCATTCTTCATGCACCTTCTCTTCTTGAATTTCTTTAGTACCTGCCTGATAAGGATATATATCCGCAACATTAAATATGGTACTGATGTCAAAATTTTCAAGCAGATTCACCAAATAGACATTCTTATTTATTTGCTTGAGTATTCTGCAGGGACAAATTTTCTTTGGTTTAAATTTATGATAAGTTCCTGTAGGAAATCTCCCTTTCCAAAGTTAAATCATGACTTGTTCACCTTCCTGGTACACCTTTGCTTTTTTGATGTAAATCTGCACTTTTCTTATACTTCGAAGTTCTCACTCAAGATTTGTAGCTTTAGCCTAACTTCTTGTTGCACACCATGTACATGCTCCGCAAAACCCTCTGCAGTTTGACTAACTCGTCCTCCCTCAAGAAGATCTATTAGATCTGCTATCCCCCTTGGATTGTCTACAAAAACAATCTAGAAAGGATACTTACTTGTGGATCTGTTGACACTGGAATTGAAAGCAAACTTAGCCTATGTGAAAACTAAATCCCAGTGCCCTGGATTCTTACCAAAACTAGGCTCCAAAGTAAATTTCCCAAACTTATATTCACTAACTCTTTTTGCTCATCCATTTGTGGGTGGCAGGCCAAACTATGCTGCAGCTTGCTGTCAAGTTTCTTCCATAATGTCCTCCAAAAGTGACTAAGGAACCTTGTATCCCGGTCACTTGTGATTGTCTTAGGCAACCTATGTAAGTGCACAATCTCTTTAAAAAACAAACCTGCAATTTTACTTGCATTAGTTTTCTTGCATGGAATGAAATGGCCCATTTTGGAGAATTAATCCACCACTACAAAAATGGGACCATTACCTCTTTGAGGACGGGAAAGCCCAGGGACAAAGTCAATGGAAATGTGCATCCTTGGCCCTTTTGGTATTGGTAAGGGTTATATAAACCAGTTTTTTGCTGTTCACCCATAGAAACTTGACAAACTCTACATGTAGAAAGAAATTGATTAATATCCTTCCTCATTTGAGGCCAAAAAAACTTTTCACTTACCAAGCTGCAGGTTTTGTCTCTACCAAAATGACTTCCCAGGCCATTTGAATGCATTTCCTTAATCAAGAGTTTCTTCTAGACCCAACAGGAATAAATACAAAGTTGGAATTCCTTAAATATAAATCTATCAGCTAACAAATATTCTCCATAAAAATGTTTTCATACACCTCCCGGATCATTGAGAGCCTCAATATTTGGCTGACATAGGGATCAATGGCACATTCTTCCTTCATTTCTCCAAATACCAACAACTTCATTCATCATTGTGACAAGTAGGAGATGTGGCATCCACCACAACATTAGTTTTACCACTTATATGCTGTAGGATAAATGTAAAACTTGCAGAAATAAAACCCATCTGGCTTGCTTACGGGACAATTTTGATCGAGAATTTATATATTTTAGCTCTTGATTGCCCGTCAACAAGATGAATTCCCTATGCAAGAGGTCATGCCTTCATTGTTCCAATCTCTGGACAATGACATATAATTCTTCATCATAAGTGCTATACCTTTTCTTGGCATCATTTAGCTTTTCACTAAAATAGGCAACTGGGTTGCCTTCTTGGCTCAACACTTCTCCAATCGCCACTGCTGAAGCACTACATTCTATAGTAAACAACTTTTTAAAGACCAGTAAAGCTAAGATTGGAGCTTTGATCACCTTCGTTTTCAGAAGTTCAAAGCTTCTTTTACCTGCCTTAGTCCATGAAAAAGGTTCCCCTTTTGTGCATTCAATCAATGGTGCACTTACCTCACTAAAATTTCTGATAAATTTCTTGTAAAAGTTCACAAACCCATGAAGAGTCCTCACATCTGTAATGCTTTGAGGAAGAGGCCATTCAAGTATGGCTCTAATCTTTTCCGGGTTGATTTGCTGAAATTACATTCCCAAGGAAAACCAACCTATCTTTACAAAACTCTCTTCTCAAGGTTTACAATCAATCTTTCTATATTTAGTGTATCAAATACCGTATTCAAATGTCTCAAATGCTCTTCCAAATTTCTGCCATAAATCAAAATTTCATCAAAGTAAATTATAACAAATTTCCCATGCAATGATTCATGGTGCGCATAAACTGGCAGGAACATTAGACAGTCTGAATGGCATCACCAACCATTTCTACAAACCATCCTTGGTTTTGAAGTTGAACCTTGTCTTCCATTTATATTCTTCCTAGATCCAGATTTGATACTAACCACTCCTCAAATCTACCTTGCAGAATATCTTAGCACAAGCCAAGCAATCTAGGATGTCATCCATTCTAGGTAATGGTAATGATACTTCACTGCGATCTTGTTGATAGCTCTAGAGTCTATGCACAACCTCTAGTTTCCTCCTTCCATAGGTGGGAGTAAAGCAAGAATGGTACAAGGACTCATTTTCTCCCTTATGAATCCCTTTGCTAACAATTCATAAATATGCCTTATCATTTGCTCATTTTCTTGTGAAGCCAACCTGTAAGCAGCTTGGCTAGGAAGTTTTGATCTTGGAACCAAGCTAATGTGGTGAGTATACCTCGAGAGGAAGGTAATCCTATTGGTAATTCTGCTGGAGATACATCGGAATACTCTGCTAAATATATCTGCACTCCTTGTAGGGTTTGCTCTCTTCAAATTCTCGTTCTTCTCTCAGGTACAGTAGCTAACAGACTTCTCCTTTAGTCTGTTTGCAAAACTTCTTATAACCCATTGTTTTACAAGCAGCAAAGCTGAAATTTCACATGTCTCCTATTCTTTTCATGTCTTTAAAAGATGTTTCTTCCCATCATGTTGTACTTCATAGGTGTTCTCTTGAACATAGTGGACTACCTTCCAATCATATTGCTAGGGCCTTCCCAATAGCAAATGACACACATCTATTGGCACCACGTGGCATAGCACTTTGTCTTCATAAGGGCCAATATTAAAAGTAACCAGACAGGATTGATCTGCTAGTAGCCTAGTACACTATAATCCCTTCTCAACCAGGAAATCTTATATGGATTTTATTTTGGAATGCATGCAAGCTGTAATTTTTGTACCATTTCTGTATTTATCAGATTGTCGGTGGAACCTCTATCTATGATCACCTTGCATACTTTGTCCTTGCACTTACATTTTGTTCAGAAGACACGCTGCCTTCTCCAATCAGCTTCTGGGTGCTCTTTGTTTCTTGATCGCAATGTCCTTTGTAGCATCAAGTTCTTTCCAGTCTCTGCTTCTACACCTTTTGTTGTAGGCTGCTCTTGGGCTACCATTGCCCTTGGGGTTTTGTGGACAGTCTAGGGCTCTATGGGCTCCACTACATATGAAACATTATAATGGCTTTTTGTAAGCAAATGTTTGCTCTCTTCCTCTACCTTTTAAGTGTTTTTCTTGCTCAACAACTTACCCTTACCTCGATTCAGTTTCTTCTTAGCTTTTGAAGCATATTGATGGGCTTCATCCATTGTGTGTAGCTTGATTAAGGCCAGCTCATCTTGTGGTTGGAACTGCAGTCCATTGACATATCTATCTGCAGACTGCTCATCGTCCTCTTGCAAATTTGCTATTATATGCAAATTCATGAACTGTTCTGTGTATTCAACAACAGGCAGCTTCCTTTTAGCATCTTGGGCCATATTCCAATCTTGTTTTACTTTGTCTTCTGCTTGTATTCTGGAGGTTATCCCACCATAAGTTAGGATGCAATTTCATCCTTGCCACTGCAAATTTTACTCTTCTTGGAACCCCTTCTTCCATGGACTCCATATCAAAATACCTTTCTAGTTCTTTTATCCAATCCATTAACAAGTCAGGGTTCAAATCACCATTAAAGTCTGAAACCTTGGCCACAACTTTAATCCCTAGTTTTGAAATTGCTTCTATCAGTTTTTCCATGGGATCTGTTGCTCTAACTCAGGTGCCCAAATTTTGTTGTTTATGTTCTGATTCATCTAGCTGAAATCTGGCTTCAATTGCTTCTAATCTTCTGAGTAATTCATCTCCATCATTCCTTCTAAGCTTATTATTCCTCCTACCTCTCCTTCCCCAGTTCATGGCCATTTTGTAGTGTGCTCTGATACCAAACTGATGCAGAAATTGCTTTTTTCTGCTGCAAATTATTCTATTATTCTCAACTACCACAACTCCACCATTTCTATGCAAACTATTCTGTAACTAAACTTCTATTTTTAGTAGGACAAAATCCGTTATTCTCTCAATAGATTCCTCCATCCTAGCAGCTCACAAATGATCTGAAAAATTGGGTCAGAGTCCACTGGACCATTGGGGTCATAGCCTATTATGTTCATTGGAGGTTGACAACGAGCTAGGAGATGGAGTTCGACACTTCTTGGGTGGTTATGTCATGTAAAAGGGTTGTGACGGTGGCTGAAGATGATCAGGTATGGTTGGGACATCTCCGAGAGTCTTTGGGAAAAAGTTGCAGACCTCAGATGGAAAACTTGTTTTGGCAAAATGGCTGCTTCTCATAGGTGGCAAATGGATAGAATACTGCAGCGAATGCTTGCAGTCTGTGGCGAATGCCACAATACCCTAACAAATGTGCAAACATAAAACATGGAATACAAAGAGTTTTCGATGTTTGATCTTCCAATTTGTCGATTGGTTTCTCATTTTTCAAGGATGGGAGATTCAAGGGAGGTCATATAATGCTTTTCCATGACTTGTGTGCGGTTGGCTCTCATTTCTATGGTTATTTTATTCCATCTCTTTGACTGTTGTGTGTTTGCAAGTATTCATGGAGAGAGTACCGTTGCAGGTGTGTTGGGAGCTGCAAGCTTGTTGTGTAAGCTCATGGATGCTGTGGAGGCAATGTAACATCTGTAATCAACCCTATTTAATAGTGGAATGGGGAGTATTTGCTCTCTAGAGCTGGAGTTTTTCACTCAATCAGGGCTTTCTTCGGGGAAAATTGTGTTTCAGTTTTGTTGTGTATGTTTCTCAGTTGTTTGATTAGATCATATGCATCATTCCTTGATATGCACTATTGTCATGTTGTGTTGATAACCAATGGAAGTGAGTGAGTGTGTTTTTGAGGGTTTGAGCTGTCTGTTTCTTTGAGTATCCATTTCTAGGGGTGGCGTGAGGAGTATCCTCCCTGTTTACGGATCAGCAAAGGCACTCTTATTTTGCTTTCTCCTTATCACAACATCTAACAGCTGGGAGCATCTCATTCATGATTCAGCAACACATCAGATTGTTTTATTTGTATATCTGCAACATTATTCTCTGTTATTGGAGTTTCATTTTCCTAATCCTAAGTTTGCCTAGTCTTTTGAAGAAGTTGGATTAGTTTTGAACTTGGAACTTTTTCAAATATTGGGCAAGTTAATTGCCAACTTTAATTGAACTCTTTTGGTAAGGCTTGCAAACACTTGAACTTTGTCTTACCATAAAAATCCTAGCAAACGAGGGAAATTGTCAAATTCAATTCTAGAATGCAATTTAATTCTAAATATAAGAATATATGTCATGTTTCTCAGTAACAGGACATTGGAATGCACAGAAGTTTATCAAGTGACATTGAAGTTTAAAATTTATGTAAGAGAATGAGTTGGAACTCTAAACAAGTTGGAAGTATGTTTCTATTAGTTTTTAGATAGTTTTGCACCAGGACATGGCGTTACGCAGATGTGGCAATATGTGGGAGATGAGACAATTTCCTTTTACATGGTTTTGTAAGTAGGGAGAATAACGTGTCCCAGTGGAGACCGTATCTTTGTCCAGATACTGGTGCTGTAGATTGTGATTATGCAGAGAGCATGTTAATTGAAGGCCATTGAAGTTCTTTTACCAAGTTACCCCCTTTAGAGAATTTTAGGGTGAATTTGTTATGGAATTGAAACTATGAACGGAAGGAAATTATGTAATTTGTTAGGTAATGGTGATGGATGAGAAAGTTTAAGCATCAGAAATTAAGATTACTGGGGATGGAAGACAAGAGAACATCTTTTTGTTTTCAGAGTTTTGAAGGGAAGGAAATTCTGATATGAATAATTAACTGAAGGTTTTGAGTTATCAGTCTATTTAATGTGGATTCTGTGAAATGTAAGTCTAATTTCAGATGCACTGTTAATATTGATTTGAGGTAACCTGAAATCACCATTTAAGTGGGAATCAAAGACATGACAAGACCTCTGCACTATTTATGCCTCATCCTAGCCAAACTCATTCCTTCTACTGATCACAAAACCCCACGTCTGGATAGAAAAGGAAAAGCTCCCACAATAGCAATGAACAAACTTGGTATGTCAAGTCAAGCCTCTTCATTACAGGATTAGCATTTATCTCACTTCTTGTGGCCATTTTCTGGACAATCTTATGCTTGATATCTGTTTGATGTATCCCTCCATGAATCAGTTACTATGAAGCTGCTGTCCTGGAATATGAGAGGGGTTGGAACAGCAAAGAACTGTAGGTTCTAAACAAGAAACAATAGTCTCCACTATGTCTGACATGATGTTAATCTGAAAAACTGGGAAAATGATCTCTGATTGGGGGGTCCCAATGTTTTTTCTGGGGGGACTCCAATCATTTATTAGCAAACCCCCTATTGGAAGGTTAGGTCCAGTAGTCAATCTATTAAATCCCTGCAGTAATTTCTTTTACAGTCAACACCCCACACTTGGGGCATTTCTGTGGGGTTCAAATTGCTTGATTTGAATGTGTTACTTTAGGTTTCTTCTGTATATATTGCCCCTTGTGAGAAATTGAAATCTGTAATGTCCCCTTTTTTCGAAATGGGATTAAAAACAACAATAATAAATAATAATAGTAATTAATTAAGAGAGTCATATAAAAGGGTCACTTAAGTATTATTATGAAATTATAATAAAGTAAAGTTAAAATATTAAATAAAAAGTCTAATAATTAAAGACTATTTTAAATAATTCCTCTCAAGGGTCATGGAGAAGAGTTATGTCTGTTGGAGGAAAACTTTATTTAAGAGGGACCAAGCAAGGAGGAGGAGGAATGCATTGATGAATATTTTTATTTCTGATTTCTACTCCTTGATGGAGCGTGAACTGTGGTTCAGCAACTTGAGGACGAAACCCATCAAGGTCTAAAATTAGAGGACGAAAACCCCTTAATTTCCATTGCTGAGTAAGTGGATGAAAACCCCTAATTCAGGCAGATTTGGAGACAATTCAAAGACATTTTAGTGAAGATAGATCACTGCAGATTTGGGATTATTAACAACAGATACAAAGGATAAGTTCCCTTTTTTTCTGAAAATTATTCTAAATATTATATCTGAATTAAAAGAAATTGTTAAAACTGCAATTGCTGAAGTTGATATCATATTTATAATTAATTATGCTGCTATAATTGTGAGTCAGATTTTATTATACTTAAAGAAAAATATAAAAATTTAAACGGGACATTACAAAATCACATGCTTAGGAGTATTTATTTTTGCTTAGCTATTTGCAACTACCAATTCTCTCTTCATAGTTTGAGGTGACTTGAATTTAATCAACGCTGCAGAGGAGAACAAAGGAGGCACGGTTTTTAACTTTAGGCAAGTAGAACTGTTTTAAAGCTTCATAGAATCACACAATTTGATAGACATTGAATTTGGGATTGGCTCCTTCACCTGGTGTAACTGTAGGAAAGACATGTCATTGTAATAACCACCCTAATTTTTTTCAAATATTTTGCACTAAATTCAAATGCACAGGCAGTCTCCATTACACTTTCTGATCACCAATATCCCAAGGTGGGCAAGGTGAGAGCATACTGTGTGCAGGATCACATTGTTCTAACAATTGCTACTGGAAGTAAGTGCAATGCAGGATGTTTACGAACACACCAGGCGTCCATGACGACCACATGCCACACTTGTTCAGCAGAGTGTGTTATATGCAAATCACATAAACGCATGCACTATGCGGCTGTGCCGACCACATCTACGCTTATGCAGCGGAGTGCATGATGCAAACAAAATGAGTTCACACAAGGTGGCAAGCCGTCCTATCAACGCTTATTCAACGGATGTTGCCACTAGTAGAGTGTGCATGCCAAACGGGCTTCAAGAATGCTATAGTCTATTGGTGGTAAACCGACCAATATTACAATATGAAATGCATAAGCTCAAACAACTGACGGTACTACCATCTGGAGATACAAACACACAATAATGCAACTCGTAAATGAAATACAATGGTTATGGAAGGCTGCAATATCTTATTAAATTCTGATTTAAAATTGATAAACACCGTTGTAGCATTAAAATCAGAATATAGAGGTACTGGCAATCACCCAAACATCATAAGAAATCATACACTCAATGCTCTGATGCTGTAGATGAAGAAATGATGCCAACCATCACTGTAGAACCCCTTTGGAAACTCTGAAACAACAGATACACAAGTCTGATATACAAGAACAACAAACTGGAAATGCATAGAAAACTCACTAAACCATCCAAAACTCCCCATAAACCACAAACTCCACACCAAAACACTGTGAATCAGCAAACAATGCCTTAGGCGCCTCCAGACAAGCATCAAAAACCCCCAAATGATAGGTGCTTCAGCATCTAACACCAAACGCCTTCCTCATGCATTGGTATGGCCTGCACAAGGGTGTACGACCAGCAAGGAAGGGGTGGAAACAACAATAAAATCACTAGATAATACCTCGAAACTGAGCGGATAGGGTAGACATGGATTTGGCGCCACCAAAGGAAGATACTAACAGGTAAAAACTCCACGATTGCTCCTTCAAAACCCTACGCCACATTCAAAATGGTACGGCCAACAGTGGTTGAAATGCCCAACAAGTAAAACAAACTAGCATACAATATTCTTTGTCATTCTCCGAAACAATCCTGCAAAATCCTTCAATAACATTCATCAAATCGTCACTCCAAATCTGAACTTAAAACACATCAAAATTCATGAACTCCATTGCAGTGCACAAGTGATTTTTGAGGTAAAATCACACTTGACCAGCTAGGGTAGATCTCTCACTACCGAAACCAGCTATTCCATGAGGTTAATCAACTCCAAGAAATTCCAAACTCCTAGGTTCTCACACAGAGAAGAAGCAAAATAAAATATTCAACCGTGTAAACTCCAAATGAGCTCTCAAACCCCATTTATAAGCACAAAATAGGGCGCCCAAGAATAAATATTATATTATTGCTGTTTGACCTTCAAGAAATAATATTATATTCTCAAATGGAACGCCACTATTAGTCTTATGCCTAGCACCCATTTTCATGTGAGCATCAATTAGCATTTTCCATCACCTTTCCAATGAGCTATTATACTTAAGTTATTTTTTAATATTTCCAAACCATAGATAACTTAATTGAATAATGAATTAAATAACTTAATAATTCACCATTCACCTAACTTACGGAAAGTCCCAAAATGATGCGACTTGCAAATCTGACCATACCGACATGACCCTGAAGACGTGGGACGATGATCGAGGCAACCGGGTGACTTTCCAAAAATAGTATGCTCTTCGAAGAAGTTTGGAGAGCACTTAGAAGGTTGGAATTCAGTTCTGAAAGCACCAAAAGGCTCCATTTAACCAACTGAACTCAACCATGCCAACACTCTCCAAGAACTTTGGAGTTCTCCCTTGCACACCAATTAGCCTACAGGAAACTCAGAAATAGGCTAATTGTTCACGACTTGGCTAAGCACCAATTGGGGACATTACAGTCATGCATAGCTAAACATTGGTATTAGTTTATTAATCTCGAGCAGATGGGTAAATTCTCAATGTAATATCTCGACATCCATCTCGGATTTCACTCTATCCTGCCATTGGTCAATTTTTATCCACATTTTTAAGAATTAAAAAAATTGTAAATCATCTTTTAAGTTTTAAAACATTTGACACCAACACTGAATTTACAGTCTAATATTTGTGATTGGGTGAAGAATGGGCCTAGGATACATGGTTATGAGATGTGCAGATTTGCTGGAAAACTCAGATTCCTGAAAAAATAACTTTAAATTAGGAATAAACCGGTTTATTGGTAATGTTTCCTCTCAACTGCAGGTTGCCACAACCTCTTTAGATGAGCTACAGGCCCAGATCAGGGATGTTGGTTTCAGCATTTATTAGAAAATTCTGGAACAAAAATCAGCTTTTCAGTGTTACGTCTGTTCTACAAGAAGAGGAGGTCTATTGGCAACAGATGTCTTGAGTGAAATGGATTAAAGAGGGGTATGCAAATACTGAATTATTACATATGAATGCTACTTTCTTTTTGCTGCAATTATGGCAGATTGATTGGCGGTTTGGAGGAGGTTGTGGTTAACACCACTAACTTTTTCTATCAAGTATACCTTGAAGTTTCAGCCATAGGTAAGTAGAGTTGCAAAACAAGCATTGGTCTTATCTCACATATCCCATGCTACCTTGGATATGGACAATACCACTCCCAATAAGCTGGTTAGTTTTTAAGAGTTGAAAGAGGTGATCTTTTCTTTTGCCATGTAAATTCGGCCCGAGGTGCACCAATACGACCAACCTGGTTTTGATCCTCCCAAAAATTAGGTGGTGTTTCTATCAAGCATTTCCAACCCATATCTTTGTGCTTGACTTAAAGATTTCTCCAAGGTTAGAGTCAAGAGGATTTAACCTTGCTAAATAGTTTCATTTCCCCTATCATCTTTTTTTTTTGATTAATTAAATGACAGTTTGGGCTCACCAGCCACCGGGCGCAAACCAATTTGGTACCTATTGCCAAACAATGAATAGACATACCATTGCACCATGCGCCCATGCATTATTTCCCCTTTCAATTTGAGTTTTATTAAAGGTAGGAAAGTTTGACATCATCATCATTGCGCAGGCTATTATTCGTTTCCTGCATCACCAAAGTAGTCCAGGGGTGTTATCTACTCCCTGCATCGCCAAAGCAGATTGGGGTGGCTCATCAAACTGGACATGTCCAAAGCTTTCCGCTGTTGGAACTGGAAACAATTATGATCAGCTCTAATGGCTTTGGTTTTGACTCTAGTAACTGCAATTTGTTTCAATACTTTCAATTTCTGTGAGATTGTACATGCATAGTTAGAAACCACTTTTTCTTCTTTTGGAGACTGCATCGAGGAGATCCTCTCATCATTTTACCCAAGTTACCAGTATGCCAGTTTTATCTTTTGACCCTGGTTGTGGCACAGTTAAGGTATGTCCAAATAGAGAAAAATTATAAACGAAATAAACAGATTTAACCATAATATCGATGTCATATGCATTAAAAACATCACTACTGATAACTAATAATTAAATTATTAAATGGGTCATGACATATGATAAAGCACACAGGTTTATATTATCTGTTAAAATTAAGAAAATAATCTATGGTCATTGTCAAACTCAAGTACTACGTGATGTGAACAAATGATCATATTGCTCTTGTTGAGACCATCCAAATCAGCAATTGGTTCGTTAGAACCAGATACAGTAGGATTAGTAGTAGTTTAATTACTTTAAAAAAAAAATGTTCTTTATTGGATTTTTCTTTGTATCTTTGTTTTTATTATGATTGTTGTACCTGGATCAGCACTGTTTTTTAATCTTCTTTTATTATGATAGTTAGGTATGCAAGATACCATGAGAACCCGGGAGGTACTTAGACTATTATCAGAACTAGAACTGTAGCGATACATCATATGGATACAGGGGCCTCCAGGACAGTACCCAATGATTCTAGCTGATTTTCCTTGTAGATTTCAATAGGATGCTAATGAATGCAAAAATTAATAACAATATCATGACCTCACAACATCTACTAAATTAATCTTGTCTATTGCTGGTCCGTTACTTGAAGGTTTTTGTTGTTGGTCTATCTAGGTAGAACACAACAAAAGACTTATTTATATGACCCTTTGATGGCTCAAGTTGAAGAAATTCCAACCTAGATGACTATGTTCTAATGTTAGATAATAACATTGCAAAATTCACACAATAATTGAAACTTCAAAATGCTGAAGCGAAAACAATAGAGATAGATAATGTACACCTTCAAATCAGCTTTGCATTCCTTCGAAAGCTTACAAGAAAACCTCTACAAGCTGTTCTGATAACAGCTGCACGGAATTATATCACTGTGTCCACTGAGTTAATAATATTCTATCTTGCACCTATCTTTATACAATTATACTATTAAGCTAAAAATCTAATCTTCAAAAAGTTTCTTATCTCACGCAGGAGATGACTTGGAAGATAAGTTCAAGTCATTAGTGTATATGTACACTTTATTAAACATAATTAGCTAAATAAAAGAATTTCACTTTATCACTTAAGCGAAATGCAAAATAGAAGAACCACTTGCACATTCACACTGAACCTGTGCAGAAGTTCCGAATTGAGCTAGAAAACTCAACACAAGTTTGGGTAATCCTGAGCATGCAGACATTGATGGTATTGTACTTGACCACCAAAGTATGATCCACTCTTTGTATGTGGTCTGCATTGGTGCTGGTACTAATAACTACATAGACGCATTGGCTCTATTTCAAGGTACCCTGATAGTCAGATGAGGAGAATTGATTCAAGTTAGTTATTAATCTAAGATGACATTCCCAATTTCTATGGAACCCAGGTTGCAATGTGTGTGGACACTTGAAAATATTGTTCTCCACAATACAAGTCCTAATCAATTTCACTACGGATTGGTTTTAACTTTTAAGTTTTTAACATGTTAAAGGGGAGTTTAATCCCATGATAAGTTGTCTTGAGAAGCTACTACTTGTAGGATGGATGCCATGTTAGAGCAATGTTTTTTCAGCAGAAACAAAACCACAAAACAAGTGGTACTGTTGCAATTCATTGCACCTATTAAATAGGCTTACAAAGGGAAGCCAAGCTTGCTATTGGCACAACAACACATGCTACCAAACAAAAAAGAAAACTCAACAAAGGTAGTAACAATGCTCCCAATCTGAGTGCCAGTTGAAACCATTAACTCCATATATAATATATCTAATGCTTAATAATGTATCACCCCACTTTGATGACTAAACCTTTTACAAATGCAATCTTATCTTTGAATTTGACAATTTAATCTCTACTAAGTGGTTTAGTTATTATGTCTGCCGTCTGTTCCTCTGCAAGACAATAATAAAAACAAATGTCTTCATTATCAACCAACTGGCGGATGTAATGGTGATGAACTTCAATATGTCTAGTTCTTGGCATGATGTAATGGAATCTTCACCATCTTGAGGACCCCATGATTATCACAAAAGAGTGAAGTTGATGTAGTGGGGCCAAGTTGAAGATCGATCAAGATCCGTTGCAACCACATTGCTTCACACCTTGGACTGACAGCTACCTTACATTATACTATAACTTGCTTTGCTATGAAATTATTCCTGATCCGAGTGTAAAGATATATAGTTGTGGATTGGTGAGTATCAACTAATCCAGCCCAATCAGAGTTAGTACACCTATATAGCATGAATTTTGTAGAGCTTTGATAAGGAATGCCAAAGACAAGTGATCCTTTGATATATTGAATAACACGTTTTGCAGCTTGCCTATGATCTTCTTGAGGTTTTGACATGAATCTAGAAAGACAACTCATTGCAAAGCACAAGTCTGATCGAGTGATGGTAAGATAAATCAATCTACCCACTAGTTGACATTACATTGACTTATTGACTGGTGTTGAATCAATGTTAGCTGAGAGTTTTATCCCTACTTTCATAGGTGTAGATGATGGATTACATTCGCATTTTGAACCTTTCGACAATAGCTTTGGCATACTTAGTTTGGGATACAAGTATAACATTTTATCAAGATCTATTGCAACTACATCGCCTCACACCCTTTACTGACAGCTGCCTTATATTATGTTGTAACTTACTCTGCCGTTGAATTACATCTAATCCGATAGTAAAGATATATCTAGTTGTAAATTGGTGAGTATCAATTGATTCAGCCCAATCAGAGTTAGTACACCCATATAGCATGAAATTGACATAGGTCTAATAAAGAATGCCAAAGGTGAGTGGTCCTATGATATATCAAAGAACATATTTTGAAGCTTGCCTATGTTCTTCTTGAGGTTTTGACATGAATCTAGAAAGGTAACTTATTGCAAACACAAATCTGTCCGAGTGGTGGTAAGATAAATCAAACTTCTCACTAGTTGACATTACATTGACTTATTGACTGGTGGTGAATCAATGTTACTTGAGAGTTTTATCCCAACTTCCATAGGTGTAGATGATGGATTGCACTAACATTTTGAATCTTTCCAGAACAATTTTGGCATACTTAGTTTGGGATACAAATATAACATTCTTAAGTTGCCAAAATTCTACACCTAAATAATAATGCAGATCGCAAGATCGGTCATTTGAAAAAAAGGAACAAAGGTCAGATTTCACCTTTTGAATTGACTTAGCCCCACAACCAGTGATGGCAAGACTATCAACATAAACAACTAGTATCACAATATGATCACCAGTGATTTTTATAGAGATTTGGATCAGAATGGCTTCTTTTGAATCCTGAATCTCGAAGGTGTTGATCAATTTTTATTTAAGTAGGTTCTCAAGTCCGTACACCAACTTGCAAACCAAATGTTCTTTTCTTGGTACCTGGAACCCTTGTGGCTACACGATGTAGATCTTATCCACACTTTGTTCAAGAAGTCACTTTTGATGCTCATTTGATAGACTTTCCATCTAAAATGAGCAACAATAGAGTTACTAGTCGAAAGGTTACTATCTTTGCAGTAGGGGCAAATATCTCTTCATAGTCCACTCCTTCTTGCTGTGCATATCCTTTTGCGACAAGCCTAGCTTTGTACTTGTCCAAAGAATCATTTGATTTCCATTTGACCTTATATACCCATTTGCAACCAATTGGCTTCTTCCCTTGGGGTAATTTGGACAACACTGAAGTCTTATTGAGCACCGAGGCCTGAAATTCTGCCTTCATGTCATCCTCACATTTAGGTTTTCCCTTGGCCTCATCATATGTGTGAGGTGTTGGTACTCCAAACTGCTCCTGCTGCAACCACCCTAGAATATTGTTCAAAGTTAACTCCTAGGGAATGCCAAGCTAATCATCAGGCAAGTTCATGATCAAGTTGCAGGCTAATTAGGGCCCTTGATGAGAGCGAGTAACAATCCACACTTTTGGCCTTACAAAACTTTGGGCTTCCTTGGAAATCCTATCGGACAATTAAAGAGAAAAATGAAGGAACAAGGTCATTAAACTTAGCTACACCCTGTGCATGAGTATAACCCTATTATATGTCACTAATTATCCCTCATGCTAGCTTACTAGACTTGCAAACCTAGGATCTGAAAAACAACAGATTGAACACTTTGAAGATGCAAGGTTGAACTCTAATGATATTCTCCTGGATGGCTGTATGGATGTATCAAATATAGTCTCCTAGGAACACTTGCACTTTGAAAGAACACCTAAACTCAACCCGAGCTTCGGAAAGGCACTCAACTTGAACCTCGAGGAGAAAGTACGGTTAAAGATGTTTGCAATTTTTATCAGTTTTATCAATTACCTACTTGAGATTGGTGTGTAATTCATTGGTGTTAGAGTCAAAGATTGACAAAATTCATAAAGAACAATTGCAAATCCTACCTCACTGGAACATACCTAGGAATCCAATTAGTCTAGCTGCAGATTCATCCTAGATAGCATTCAACCTAAGAAACAACTAGTTCTAGCTGTGATTATCTATATCATCATCCTAATTGAGGGAGGTGAGCAAGAGTGTGCCTAGAGATCCCACCAATTTAGCTGTGTTTTCACTCTAAAATAACACCCAAGGATGGAAGAAACATCAAATACAAGGAAGTTACTTAGTCATTCATGAATTGATCTAGTCCCTTATGTTAGTTTGAAAAGGTTTTACATTCAACTACTCAATATTTCTCCACCACGAGTATTTTCTTGATACCAAAGACTAATGCAGATCTAACAAGAGATTAACAATTGTGATCCCAGAAGCACTAAAACAGTCAACTCCCATAAATACAATGCTAACCATGGATAACTTCCTCTTATTGAGAGATTTTAGCTTTACTAACCCTTAATAGCTTGGTAGACAAAAAACTCTACACAATGCTAACATAAGACCTGCAACATTAGATACCATAGACTATACAAGGGACATCTAGTTACAAAAGAGGCCAAAAGATTGACCAAAAGGCCCTAAATCTAGGCAAGGAACTCTTATTTATAATAGGGGAAGCTACATATATTCGACCATTAAACGGCACTTGTCATCCTTCTCAAGTATGGAGTTCCTTGACTTGCAACTCAAAGTAATGCAAGATGGCCCTGTGAGTGGTGGGCAAGAAAATTTAACACCTTGCCCATGCTTACCAATGACTCTAGTGATTGAGAAATCCCCCTTGAGTTGATTATCTTCTAGCATTACACCTGTTATATCGTTGCTTGCACTTTTGGGGAAATGGCCCGAGTTGATGACCACCATGCCTGCATTTATTTCTGTGATGTACCCATGGCTTCTTGAATCGGCCAAATAATGACAGGACCCACCTAACTTGGACTCTTGATATCGTTTGATGCAGATAAAATATATTACCCTTGATGACAAGAACACCATCCCTTATTAATGCTCAGTGGATCCATAAAATCAGCTCTTGGATTTATTACATGCAAATGACAGCCGTAGGCAAAAACATAGAGAATAATAGTCTTGGGAGTTCTTAGAGAAATGACATATCACATTTGAATTCCAAGACAAATTGATGATCTAGATTACTTGCAAGGCAAATTAATGGCCGAGGATGCATCCATGGAGATACAAATATGTAATTCCGCACAACCTAGAATACCAATGAGTCACCACACTAGTCATGTGTTGCAATCTTTGGCAACCACTTGGAAATTGTTGACTCCAAAAATATCTTGAAACCATGGTGGTGCCCCTCACTTAATCTTCATTTCTTCAAATGTTAACCCTGGGAAACCATGTGGATGATGGATCACAAGCTTTGCTCCAGATTAATGGTTCGCGAGGCATCTCAAAACCATGGCAAGCCTACCAAATCATTCCTCAGATATCTAGAAACCAATGTGGAGCTGCCACTTGGAGACCTTCAAAAGCTATTGCGGGCCCACAAAACACCTCAGAGATACCATTGGTAAAACATGGATTTGAGATTGCCATCAATTGGATGCAATAATACTTCGCATCAGTCCCCTCATTGGAGCAACAAAGGTATAAAATTGGCACCAAAGTGGTGATTAAATCTGAATGTGAAATCCCTTGGTAAATTGGATTTGAATGCATTTTGTATTTGTCTTTGACCCTCAAGGTTCTTGGAACCAATCAGGGATTGTCAGGTCATCACTAGAAGAACCCACGTGGTCAAACCTTGATGTGCCATTTGGAGAACATCACTATTGCACGGGCCCCACCTCGTCATCCTAAGCTGCCTTTACTCATGGGTGCCACCAGATATAAAAACCAGATATCATAACAACATTGAATCTGGAAAAGTGCTCAGAGCAAATGGATTCCAAAAGTCTTCAGTTGGATGCAAAGCAAATCTGAATGTGAACCCTTTAGTTAATTGGATCTAAAACCTCCACTGGGTTTGATTCTTGTTTGGAGCAAACAAATGCCCAAAAGTGGCAAATCTTGGTGCAAGAAACACTTGAATCTGAGAATACATCCATTACAATGTAAAATTGGCCTTGCATCTATTTTCCGTTGATGAGAAACTCCCCGAGTTAATTGGATCTAAAACCTCCATTGGGTTTGATTCTTCTCTAGAGCAAACAGATGCCCAAAAGTAGCACATCTTGGTGTGAGAAACACTTGAATCTGATGATACATCCCTTACAACGTAATCTTGGCCTTGCATCTTTTGTCTAAAGATAAGAAACCCCCGAGATGATGGGACCTGGCGAGATCTTGCACCATTGAGGTATACAACAAGGCTCCCGGGATGCTAACACCTAGTGATGACTTGGATTATCACAGAAAAATCAAAATCCACTATAGAAAAAAGAACTTGCTGTATAGCTGACATCACTGACACTTGAACATTTAAAATTGACAGAACTGAAGAAGTTCACTTGATCTGATTGTAACTAGGAGCCACGACCAAACCAGGGGAACGAAGGATGGTGTCCAAATTAAAACAGAGCCTCGGAGAAGGGGTCTAGACAGAGCACCCGAACCAAAGATTTCTAAAGCTTAAAACTAGGATGCCGAGATAAAATAGATGTGCAGGCAAGCATGCGGCTGCCAACCTGACTGCAAATGAACACCATGATTAAATCCGGGGAGGCAAATCAAAGGCTGACATACGGAAAGGTGCAACATGATTTATTTTAAGAACATAGAACCCAAATAAAAGAACAAACCGAAGAGCCAAGTAATACACTAGGATATATTAGGGGAGAGAATCAGCTTAAAATGAGGTTCAAATACCTACAAAATAGCAGACATAAAATTTACCCACTCACCACCTTGCACAAGTTGTTTTCCTGATCATGTGATCAACCTTCCATGGATTTTGGCATTTCATCTTCTTGAACATCCTTCAGCATTGGTATAATACCACTTCGGTCTTCAATGTTTGTTTTCTTGAGCTTGCTTTGAAGGTTGTGTATCACTATGTTCATTGAATACTTCATCCTCCAAAGCATCATACTATAACACCCTCTCTAATTTAACAGAATAGCAATTTGTCTAATAACAGAATTTCAGCAGAAAGAATAACTAACCAATATGAAATAGTATCGAATGCAAAAAGTTCTGAATCACAACTAACTTTCTTTTCAGCTAAAATAAACTTTCTAACAGAATACTTGTAACAAAATAATTTAACTAACTTTCTTCAATGAAATTCAAATATTAAAGAAGAAAATAGATTAAGAAAAGTACAACTTGAATAGTTTCTAGCTGGTTTGCAGATCCTCCTCTGGATTGTTTTTGGGAAAAAGAGATATTAACAAGGGTTTTAACCACCCAACCAAGACCAACTAGTCTCCCGTGCTTCTTCAACTGAAGAAACCCGGCCCTTAACAAGGGTGATTAACAAGGAATCAATTAACAACAATATGCCTTTGAGCTTGGTGTCAAGACCTATACCTCCTGATCGATCTTTTCCCTATAGGTACCTCCTAACTGGAAAGATCACTCTAACTAGTGGTATATCTGGTACTTGATAGCTGACAGATGCCTATTCTGCATTATAGCCTTGGCCAAGGATTTCTAGTAAATAATTGACACTACTGTGTCGTCAGCACTCACCCTTGCTCAGCATTGTTATTAATTCAAATGTTTTCTTTTTCTATGATTGCAGGTTTTTGAAGGAATATCATGCATGACTCACTTGACAAACTTACAGATTCATGATAATTACAGAACAAAAATATATAGACAAAAAATACTCTTTCTTCTAGTGATTGCAGTCCTGTATCTCAGTGCAACTATAACATAAGAGGAGATGTAATAGCTTTGTATATATATATATGCTCATTAAGTATCAAAAGAAATCAAAGCTTCGGCAGATTTGAAGACTTGTTGAAAGAAATACATATATAGTTTTCTGAAGACTAATCAAGAATACAGAACTACAATCAAAGAAAAATAGTATGATTCGATAGCTTAGATCATCAAATACTGTCTTTCCCTTAGCATGATAAATCGGACTATGAAAAAGGGACTATGATCTTGCCTAAACAAATCTTTTTGTGATCGAGTTGAGGTAGACGCAGCGGCACGACCAACTGAAATATGTAACTATTTCCTACGGCCGCCTGACAGAGTAAGCACAATGCAGAGTCGAGAAATATCTCAGAAGAATGCAAAACAATGATCAAGACTTGAGCGATTCAAGTTACAGTAATGCAGAGACAGAGTTACTTCAGCTGAATGCCACTATCCAAAACCACCTTCCTTATGCTCTCTACGAAAATGCTTAATGGAATATATGCGAATGCTTCTTTCTATCAGGGATAACGTAGCGAATGCATGCCAAGAAAGAATGAATGCCAATATGCATATCCGCTCCTCCACTACGACCGTGTGCAAGAAGGAGCATTCCTTCTTGCATTCGAGCGGAGTGGGGAGTTACTATCAAGATTCCAGCTCACACACTCCAAGCGCTCCACAAAAGGTAAAAAAAAAATACAATTTAATAATTATTTAATAAACATAAGGGATAAATAATTCTCACTAACTATTATTATATTTATACTTATACACGTGCCTTGGCCAAGGCTACGGTGATTTAGGCTTAGACATAATTATTGTTTTTAGATTCCTGTAATCACACTCTCCCTGTTGATATCCCTTTTTCCTTGTCACCTGATTTGTCCTGCAACTACTTCGACAAATAATGAAGGTTAAATTGTTTCCTTGATACGAACAATAATTTATACTATTTCCATAAATCCATTTTCACATATAATTAAGAAAATATTCGCATATAAAAGAAAACCATTATACACATTATCCAACAAATAATTTTCACATTCACATGAAAGCAGTTGTATTCAACTAACAACATAGCTAACATTTCATTGTTCAAAAAGAAGGGGATGTGACATATTCTTCCCCTCAAGAAATATATATAAGCTTAACAACATAGTTTCACATCAGTCTCAATTGTTTGGAAATAAATAAGGAAACTTTTGATGAATCTCATCATAATCTTCCCAGGTGGCTTTCTCTTCTGAATACTAGTCCCACTGGACCTTACATTGTACCACCTCGCGATTACGTAAGTGCAGCTTACGTATCTCGAGTACTCGGAGGGGCTCTATTGTGACCACCCCAGGGTCCCCTACCTGCAATGATTTTCAATCAATCATATGTTCAAAGTTTGCATAATATTTCTTAAGATGAGAAACATGAAATACATTGTGAATTCTGGTGAGAGTCGGGGGTAGAGCAATTCTGTATGCCACAAGATTGATGATTTCTAGAACTTCAAAAGGTCCCACGTATCTTGGGGCTAACTTAGAGGCTTTCCCAAATTTTATAGAGCTTTTATGTGGTTTTACCTGCAAAAGAACTTTTCCTCCCACTACAAACTGTCTGGAAATACGTTTTGCATCAGCATAACTCTTTTGCCTGTCATTGGCTTCTTTCAGTCTCTGCCTGATTATTCTTACTTGCTCTTCCATTTCTTGGAGCATTTCAGGTCCTAGAATGATCCTGTCTTCCCACCTATTCCAACTTATAGGGGTTCTACATTTCCTGCCATATAGTGCTTCAAAAGGTGCCATTTTTATTGCTGACTGATATGAATTGTTGTAGGCAAATTCTACTAAAGGTAAATATTCCTCCCATCTGTATTGCTGATCCATACAATACATTCTAAGTAGATCTTCTAAAATTTGGTTTACCCTTTCCGTTTGACTATTTGTCTCGCGATGATATGCTGTACTAATATTCAACTGAGTCCCCAAGGCTGAAAATAAGGTCTGCCAAAATCTGGATGTCATCCTGGCATCTCTATTTGATATGATCTTTTCTGGTATCCCATGGAGACGAAAAATTTCTTGCACAAATTTTCGTGCGATCATCGGTGCCCCATCTGTTAAATTCCCTAGTATGAAATGTGCCACTTTCGTGAGCTTGTCCACTACCACCAATATGGCATTATGCCTGTTCTTAGTCAAAGGTATACCTTGTACAAAATCCATGTTGATAATCTGCCATTTCCAATCAGGTACGCTATGAGGCTGAAGCAATCCTGCTGGATGCTGATGCTCTACCTTGACCTTCTGACATTCGAAACATCCTACCACAAATCTCGTTGCGTCCTTTTTCATTCCTTTCCAAAAATATAACGGTTTGACATCGGCCAACATCTTGGTTACTCCGGGGTGTCTTGAATATGGTGCGGTGTGTACTTTTTTCCATATTACTTTCCTTAACTCAGAAGACTTTGGAATATACATTCTACCTCTAAATCTCAAAAGCCCATCTGCTTCAATGTGAAAACCTTCATATTTAGGCTCCTGTGGATTTGACTGAAGAGCTTCTCGAACTTGCAAATAATATTCATCTTCATTCAATTTTTGAATCACCCGGTTTCTAAAATCAGTATTGATTGACACCATCGCCATTATATGCTTTCGTCGACTCAAGGCATCAGCTACTCTGTTTTCCTTGCCCTTAATGTAACTGATCTCAAAATCATAATCAACAATTAACTCCATCCATCTTCTCTGGCGAGCATTAAGATTAGGCTGTGTAAATATATACTTCAAACCTTGATGATTTGACTTAAGTTCAAAAGTTTTTCCTAACAAATAATGTTGCCACATTTGTAGGGCATGAACAATAGCTGCCAACTCTAAATCATGGGGTGCATAATTTTGCTCATATTGTTTCAATTTTCGGGATTCATAAACCACTACCTTTCCTTCTTGCATTAACACTGCGCCCAATCCTTCTCCTGATGCATCTGTTATAACCACAAAACGACCATTAGGGTCCGGTATTGTCAATATTGGAGCGGTTGTTAGTTTTTCCTTTAATAGGTCAAACGCCTCTTGACATTTTTCAGTCCATTCAAATCTTTCCTTTTCTTTGAAGAGAGGTAATGGGATGAGCAATTCTAGAAAAATCTCTGACAAACCTTCTATAGTACCCAGCTAATCACATGAAACTTCTAACCTCAGGCACATTTTTCGGTACTGGCCAATCTACTATGGCTTTGATCTTAGTAGGGTCCACTGCAATTCCTTTAGCTGATATAATATGCCCCAAATATTGTATCTCTTTCTGAAAGAAGGTACATTTGGACAATTTTCCATATAGTTTGTGTTCCCTTAACCGCTGAAGAACTGTTTGAAGGTGTTGAAGGTGTTCTTCCTCATTTCTGGAGTAAATAAGAATGTCATCTAAAAATACCAATACAAACTTATCCAGGCAACCTCCAAAAACACTGTTCATTAAATTCATGAACGCGGCTGAGGCATTGGTGAGCCCAAAGGGTAGAACTGTGAACTCATAGTGTCCATATCTAGTTCTGAAAGCCGTCTTATGAATGTCTTCCTCATTTAATCTGAGTTGATATCTCGATCTCAAATCTATTTTTGAAAACACTGTAGCCCCTTTCATTTGATCAAACAGATCATCTATTCAAGGTAAGGGATATTTGTTCTTGATGGTGAGCTTATTTAACATTTGGTAGTCTATGCATAGACGAAGAGTCCCATCCTTCTTTTTAACAAATATCATTGGGGCACCCCATGGTGAAACACTTGGTCATATCAAGCCTTTATCTAGTAATTCCTGTAATTGTGCCTTTAACTCTACCAGCTCTAAGGTGGTCATACGGTAAGGTACTTTTGAAATAGGTTCGGCCCCTGGTACAAGGTCAGTAGCAAAATCAAAAATTCTTCTAGGTGGTAACCCTGGTAGTTCCTCGGGAAATACATCTTGATATTCCTGAATATAGGGGCATTTTTTAGTAAAGGTCTCTTCCTTATCTTCAATTCTCATTTTCCTCTTTCCATATTGGAAATGCTCTGTCCCTTGTTCGACTGTTTCCATCTTGACCACAAACAATTTACATCCTTTTCTTTTATGTCTTTTCAGCTGCATAGCCGAAATTTGTCGCACCTTAACCTCTCATTGCTTTCCTTGAATCCTCACCGGATTCCCTAAATCATCCATGCATTCTACTATCTTAGCATAACAGTTGACCTTAGCCCTATGTTCTTTTAACCAATTCATTCCAATGATCACATCATAGGAACCTAGAGGTGCTACGTAAAGGTTGACCTCTGTAGTGAAGTCTAGAAATTCAATCTTTGCTTCAAACAGACATTGCTCTACAAGAGCTCTCGTCTGATTAGCATATTCTACCATCCATGATTTAGCCATAAATCCAGTTCTTTTAGGGAACCTTCCCAGTAACTTAGATGATATAAAACATTCAGTGGCTCCAGTATCTATTAAAATGGTTATTGGGTTTCCATAAAGCATACCTGGAGTTTCTATAGGAGCAACCTGGTACTTTGCTTGTCTATTGTCAACTGCTGCATGAATTCTTTGTTGAAATACGGTCTGTTGAGGTGGCAGAGGCTTCCGTTGTTGCTGTCCTTGTTGGTTCTTAGAGGGACACTAATTTGCGTAGTGCTCTTGTCCACAATTGAAACATCCTCCGGGTGGTCTTTTATTTTCAGCGCTTTTATTAGAGAAGTTTTCATCCTTCCGTGGGTTGTTATTGTTCTTTTTGAACTGATTATTCTTGTACCCTTTCTTTTTGAAATTCTGCTGAGACTGGTCCCACTTACCCTTGTGCTTTCTATCCCTGAAGGAATCATCTTTCTTTAATCTCTGTTTCCTGCCGAACAACTTTCTCATAAGCCTCATCCATAGTTCGAGGCGCCAAAACATCTACTGGTCCTCCAACACGATTGTTTAGCCCCATTATGAACTTTCGTACTCGGAAGTTTTCATCCTGCTAGTACTGAGGAATGTATTTGAGTAATTGGGTATATTTCTCCCAGTACTCATTGACAGTTAGTGGTCCCGGCCTGAGATTTTCAAAATCTAACAATTTTTGGTCATAAAATAACTGAGGAAGCCATCTTTGGCGGAATATCTTCACAAATTGATCCCATGACACACATTAGCCACTGCCAATCCCATTTCAGCCCTTTTGTTTTCCCACCATGTGGCAGCTTCTCCTGCCAATTGGTAGGCTGCCCATGCTGCCTTAGAGTTATCAGAATAATCTCGAAGCTCAAAATACTTCTCCATTTCTGTTAGCCATGCCTCTGCGGCATCTCCTAAAGTACAGCCTTCGAATTTAAGAGGTTTTATCTTTTTCATATCCTTGGCTAACTCATCGGCCAATCTGCTCCTCTTGTGTCCTAAACTTAATGTTTTCGAATCATCTTCATGCTGGTCACTTTGGTTTTCAGATTCTTCTTCTCTAGTTTTAGATTGCCCTTCTACCTTTCTCTCTAGGTGGGCTAATCTGGCCTGAGTGGTTTTCATCATATTCAAAATTTGATCCAATTTATCCATGGAGCCATTATTCTGATCTTCTCTAAACTCATTTTCGGAATAATCCATTCCAATGAAGTTCCTGAAGAAATTGAAGAGTTTTAATTAGTTTTCGGGTTATGGGTTATTGTCATTTAATAGTTTTCCAATGAATTTAAGGAATCTTCCTTTGCATAAAACATTTGAAACTTATATCAAATACAAATGGTACACAAAATTTTTCAATTTATTTATAGAAAATGACTCACTCCCTGTGATAGATTTATTAATAATTACAAAATTTCTCACTTCCTGTGATAGATTTATTGTAATACAAAATGATCATCACTTCCTGTGTTCAGTTCTCTGAATCATCTTCATTATCAGTGATAGGTTCCTCTTGATCACTAAACTCTGAAAATGGGATAAGTCTATATCCAGGGGTCGGAACTCGATCTCCTTTAGATGTTTCTGGTTTCGTTTGATCTTTGGTTTTGGTCTTATTAATTTCTGCAATTATGGCGGACTTCACCTTCTCTTTTCCAAAGACTGTCCATTTTCTTCTTTCCTTCTGAAGTCTCTTTAGAACTTCGGCTAACATCTCCAAATCTGCGGGAGGAGAGCAACTTGAGTAATCATAAGAAAGTCTGATCTTCCATAGTCAAATGGATATAGGATCTCGAATCTTTTTCCGGGGTGTTTTTCTTATCAATACCATCCTAAAGAAACATTAATAACTGTTTTCAATGTTCTAAGCATGTTGAGCCCCAAGGTTCAGTGTGGAACCTGGTTGCTCTGATACCATATGTAACACCCTCTCTAATTTAACAGAATAGCAATTTGTCTAATAATAGAATTTCAGCAGAAAGACTAACTAACCAATATGAAATAGTATCAAATGCAATAAAGTTTTGAATCACAACTAACTTTCTTTTCAGCTGAAATAAACTTTCTAACAGAATACTTGTAACAAAATAATTTAACTAACTTTCTTCAATGAAATTCAAATATTAAAGAAGAAAAGAGATTAAGAAAAGTACAACTTGAATAGTTTCCTGTGGATTTGTTTTTAGATCCTCCTCTGGATTGTTTTTGGGAAAAAGAGATATCAACAAGGGTTTTAACCACCCAACCAAGACCAATTGGTCTCCCGTGCTTCTTCAACTGAAGAAACCCGACCCTTCACGAGGGTGATTAACAAGGAATCAATTAACAACAATATGCCTCTGAGCTTGCTGTCAAGACCTATACCTCCTGATCAATCTTTTCCCTATAGGTACCTCCTAACTGGAAAGATCACTCTGACCAGTGGTATATCTGGTACTTGATAGCTGACAGATGCCTATTCTGCATCGTAGCCTTGGCCAAGGATTTCTAGTAAATAATTGACACTACTGTGTCGTCAGTATTCACCCTTGCTCAACATTGTTATTAATTCAAACGTTTTCTTTTTCTATGATTGCAGGTTTTTGAAGGAATATCATGCACGACTCACTTGACAAACTTACAGATTCATGATAATTACAGAATAGAAATATATAGACAGAAAATGCTCTTTCTTCTAGTGACTGCAGTCTTGTATCTCAATGCAACTATAACATAAGAGCAGATGTAAAAGCTTTGTATATATATATATATGTATATGTTTATATATATATATGTATATGTTTATATATATGCTCATTAAGTATCAAAAGAAACTGCAGTCCTGTATCTCAATGCAACTATAACATAAGAGCAGATGTAAAAGCTTTGTATATATATATATATATGTATATGTTTATATATATATATGTATATGTTTATATATATGCTCATTAAGTATCAAAAGAAATCAAAGCTTCGGCAGATTCGAAGACTTGTTGAAAGAAATACATATACAGTTTTCTGAAGACTGATCAAGAATATAGAACTACGATCAAAGAAAGATAGTATGATTCGATAGCTTAGATCATCAAATACTGTCTTTCCCTTAGCATGATAAATCGGACTATGATCTTGCCTGAACAAATCTTTTTGTGATCGAGTTGAGGTAGACGCAGCTGCACGACCAACTGAAATATGTGACTATTTCCTACGGCCGCCTGACAGAGTAAGCACAATGTAGAATTGAGAAATATCTCAGAAGAATGCAAAACAATGATCAAGACTTGAGCGATTCAAGTTACAGTAATGCAGAGACAGAGTTACTTCAACTGAATGCCACTATCCAAAACCACCTTCCTTATGCTCCCTACGAAAATGCTTAATGGAATATATGCGAATGCTTTTTTCTATCAGGGATAACGTAGCGAATGTATGCCAAGAAAGAATGAACGCCAATATGCACATCCGCTCCTCCACTACGATAGTGTGCAAGAAGGAGCATTCCTTCTTGCATTCGGGCGGAGTGGGGAGTTACTATCAAGATTCCAGCTCACACTCCAAGCGCTCCACAAAAGGTTAAAAAAAAATACAATTTAATAATTATTTGATAAACATAAGGGATAAATAATTCTCACTAACTATAATTATATTTATACTTATACACATGTGCCTTGGCCAAGGCTACGGTGATTTAGGCTTAGACATAATTATTGTTTTTAGATTCCTGTAATCACCCTCTCCCCGTTGATATCCCTTTTTCCTTGTCACCTGATTTGCCCTGCAACTACTTCGACAAATAATGAAGGTTAAATCGTTTCCTTGATACGAACAATAATTTATACTATTTCCATAAATCCATTTTCACATATAATTAAGAAAATATTCGCATAAAAAAGAAAACCATTATACACATTATCCAACGAATAATTTTCACATTCACATGAAAGCAGTTGTATTCAACTAACAACATAGCTAACATTTCATTGTTCAAAAAGAAGGGGATGTGACACATACAAACTATTGTAATGCCATTTCGGTTTACTGTGTTGGCTATCCTTTGGATTTTGAGTGCCATCATTAGAATTCCACTCATTTGATGTTCTCAGCTTTGTGCTGTGTTCTTAGCCTTATCAATTTTCACATCAGATTTATTAGTAGTAGTTTCCCATACAAGACTATTTGTAGATTTACCATTATCTGAGAAGAAAGACATCTTCTCATCTAGAACCACATCTCTACCAATCACAATCTTATTTGCAGAGACATCAAGTGATTAGTATGCCTTTGATTGCTCACTATAGCCAACAAACATATACCTTTTACTCTTTGCATCTAATTTACTCCTATTTTCCTCAATAATTAGTGGAAAAACAACATAACTGAAATGCAAAAGGCAATTTCTGATGGTCTCCTTCCTATCCATGCTTCCTTAGGAGTGATTTTCTGTAAGGCCTTACAAGGACTCTGGTTAAGGATGTAAACAACTGTATTCACAGCTTCCACCCAGTATTGATATGGTACATTCTGGTTGTGCACCATGCACCTTGCGATCTCCATAACCGTACTATTCCTCCATTCCACAACTCTATTTTGTTGTGGAGTGTATGGATGAGTATATTGTCTATGTATACCATTCTTCTTGCATAATTCCTTGAACTGATTGGAGGCAAACACCCCTTTATTATCTGACCTCACTGACTTGATAGGTCAATTTGCCTTTTTATTAACCAAGGCTTTGGATGTAAGAAATGAGAGAAACATTCAAACTTCTTTTTCAAGAAGTAGATGCCCATTTTCCTCGAAAATTCATCAATAATCAGTAAGAAATATCTGGCTCCATAAGCAATTGGCGATTTCATTGGGCCACACAAATCAGCATGAACTATGTTCAAGTCTGCTTTGGCCTACCATGCATATTGGTATCAAATGGGTGTCGATTCTGTTTTCCCATTTGGCATCCTATACACACATCGTAACATTCTTATGGAGGGAAGTCCATTCACCTTATTAGACTTGCTTAGAAAAAACAACTACTGATAATTCAAGTGCCCATACATTTCATTTCATGCCAAAGTATACTGCTGTTTTCCACCACCGCTAGTGCATGTGACTTTGATGTCTTGGAATCAACAAGCTTGTACATTCCCTTCGCATAAATACTAATTGCAATCACTTTGTCATTGTGGGGAGTTTTGACCATACGTTTGGTGCCTTGAAAGTTGACAGAAAAAACAAGATTCTTAGTTATTTGACTGATAGAAAGAAGATTCTTGTTCATGTTAGGAACATAGTGAACATTCTTGAATGTATACTATAGACAACATCGTTCAATGTGACACAAACATCACCACACTCTTCAACAAAATAAGTGCACCCATCTCCTGAAGTGACAGATTCACTTCTATTCTTATCCTCAGCAAAAGTACATACCAATCTTTCCGACATGTATAGTGTCTAGATGCACCTAAATCAAAGTACCAGGTTGTTGATTCCGTGGATTATTCATGTGATGAAACAAATGTGAATCCATCTTTCACCTCTGACTCTTCTCTTCTGCTCTTTTGTTTCAGCAACGTTTGTATGCTTTGGTGTCTTGTCGTCACTTTCTCTTAGGGCAATTCCTTCTAATGTGTTTAGATTCATTACAGTAAAAGCACTCCCCCCTTGATCTCCTAGGTGTCCTATTGCCTCTCAACGAGTCATTAGGTACACTTCTAGTGTTCTAGCTGCCTTTGCCTCTGATCTGTACACTGAATGCACTTTATGTAGATTCTGAAGTCAATGCTCCTGTCTGAGCCCATCTCCTCTCCTTTTGCAAGAGAAGTGCGGATAACTTCTCAAATTCAAGTGTTTGTCATTGCAATCAAGTGTAAGAAATCAACAAATGAATCATATGACGATGAAAAGCTCCGTGAAACCAAAGCTATCATGTCTTCATCATCCACTGGCTTTTTGAATAGTCAGTTGAATCTTGATCACCTAGGTCCTTTAGACTCACCAAGTATTCTGAAACAGATTTGCCCTCTTGCAACTTAGAAGAAAACAGAAAGTTCCTCAAATACAAGGCTTGGCCAGCCTTTGATGTATAGAATTTGTTTTTTAGATTCTCCCAAAGATTGGCTGCATAGGTGGCATTTCGAACTTTTGGAATCAATGTATCTAAACAGACAACTTCAGAAGCATTAAAGATTCCTTATGCCTCTGGTCACAGTCCTTCGGATCATTATCAGGTATTTCCTCCTCCAACACAATCTGATCAAGTTCATGATACTCACAAACTTCATAGGCCATAATTCTTTCCAGTCAGTTTCTGAGAGTCAGGCAAAATAAATATCTGGATTCCTGTCATTTCAGGACACAATACTAGTTTCTGTGTTTACAGAAATAATTAAATTGGGAGACTCTTTAGTGCTAGAACAAAACAAATTTACAGGGCAGTTTATATGATTACTACACACAATATGGCAAAATTTTAAGCAAAAATGTGTACTGGATCAAAAGACGCATAATTAATTTTATCCACCCATGAATAAAAGAACCATTATAAAGTTCAAAGTGTATAAAATTCTCACTTTGCCCTAAATGTTTATAAAATTTATAGTAAACAGCTGATAATGGGCTCGAATGACACCGGGTGTCATTAATAGAAATGACAGAGGGTGTATACGGTGAGGCGTGTAAGGTGCTGGTGAAGGGAGAGTGAGGTAGGCAGGTATCATGATTTCTGATGGCGTTTGGGAAACGCCAAGTTATTTCTTGAAGTTGGGGTGGCAGAAGATATTGAAAGTTTATTGTTTCTGTTTTTGACACGATTCATCCTTCTTTTGGTGACTGAGGAAAATGATTCTAATGGACGCTGTTGGTGTTACATCCCTTTTTGTTTGAACAATTAAATATTAATTATGTTGTTAGTTGAGAACAACTGTTTTCATATGAATGTGAAATTGTTCGTTGGAAGTATATATGATGATTTTTTTTTAATTGCAAATATTTTATTATATGAAATGGATTGATAAAAATGATATTAATTATTATTCGTATCATGAAAATGATTTAATCTTCCTTAATTGTCTCTAAGTGGTTGCAGGACAAAACAGGTGGCTAAAAAAAGGGGATATCAACGAGGAGAGGGTGATTACAGGAATCGAAAAAAATAATTTAGCCAAAATCCTAGAGTTATCGTAGCTTTGGCCAAGGCGCATGAGTATATAAATATATTTAAATAAAGAAAAAGATTTAACTCTTTTGTTTATCTAATAAATTACCTTGTGTCTTTCCTTGTGGAGTGATTGAAGTGTATGAGTTGAGTCTTGTTTGTAACTCCTCTTTCTTTCCACTACGTGGAGCGGTTATATTTTGATTGACTATTCTTTATATAGGAGAGTAGAGAGAACATCTGCGATTCTATGAAACAATTCTATTTTCTTTCTGAGTAAGGGGACGGGAAAAGAAGAAGTTCGAGTTGTAGTTTCATTGGGAAGCATTACCTTTTCAGCGTGCATGTTGTTGGCGTCTTGCTCTAAGAATTTTCATTGTGTCGTGCATTCATCAAGTAGTCTTGTGATACCAATTTTACTGAATAGATCAGTTGCAGCTAGCTTTTCCGACTTTCAAAACACTTGCCAGGCAAGATCTTTAATCTTATTGATCAGCTCGATAAAAGTTTGATGATTTTAGCATTTTGTATTATGATATCTTTCGATTGAAATGAATTCTGAGCTTCCGAATCAGTCCTCTGAAATCAGCATGCGTATTTCTTATTTCAGTTTTTGAGATTTCTACAACCGAAATACTTGTGATATTTGATCTTTGTCTGATATGCATTTGTATATATATACATGCTCAAAAATTCCATTGCTGTTACTGTCAGCCTGAGTATCATAATGTGCTGATAACAAGAGTCTGCTGTATTCTTGTGAGCAAATTTCTGTCTATGTGTTGCTGTTCTGATTTAATGTGAATGAAAGTTGCCAAGAAAGACATGTATGATGCTATGTAAAACCTGCATTTCAAATGAAAATAAGAAAGCATTAAGTTAATAACAATGTCGAGCAAGGGTGAAGGCTGACGACACAATAGTGTCAGATATATGTATATATTTATATACTAGAAAATCCTTGGCCAAGGTTTATGATGCAGAGAGGCACTTGTCAGCGATCAAGTACCAGATATACCACTGGTCAGAATGATCTTTCCAGTTAGGAGGTACCTATAGGGAAAGATCGATCAGGAGGTATAGGTTTTGACACCAAGCTTAGAGGCACATTGTTGTTAATGGATTCTTGTCATCACCCTCGTGAAGGGTCGGGTTTCTTCAGTTGAAGAAGCATGGGAGACCAGTTGGTCTTGGTTGGGTGGTTAAAACCCTTATTGATATTTCTTTTTCCAATATCCAGAGGAGGATCTACAAACAAAATCAGTAGGAAGCTATTCAAGTTGTACTTCTCTTAATCTCTCTTATTATTTGAAGTTCGTTGAAGAAAGTTAGTTAAATTATTTTGATTACATATAATCAGATAGAAAAGATTACTTTAGCTGAAAATGAAAATTAGTTGTAAACGTGTTATTGTTATTGCATAGAAAGTTAGTTAATCAAGTAAATCTTTCTGCTGAAATTATGTTAATAGTTAATTTTCGCTTAAATTAGAATGGGTGTAACAGTTGGAGTGGGCGGTGAGTCTATTATGGATCCCATATTGAGGGCAGTGAAGGGCAAGAAGGTGGTGGATGAAATCCCCAGGAGACAAACTAGGAAGAGGGGCAATGTTTTGTTTGTAGGTGGCAGAATGGCGAGAAAGTACTCTGCTCCGAAGAGACTTAAGAAAATCTCCGGTGAAGATGCCATGGCTGGGTTCATAAATGGCCTGGAAGGCAAAATAAAGAACCCAATTCTCCGGGATTGGTTGGGACGACTCCTTAAGGTGGTGAAAGAAGTTGACGGAAAGGAAGGGGTGAATGTAAGGGAAGCTATGGCTAATCTTTTGCTGCATCCTAGTATTTCTCGTGGGAGGTGGATTGTCTTTGGAGTGGCCCAGTCGCTCACCGTCGATACCATGCTTTCCATTACAGCTTCTGCAGTCTTGACGCATGAGGATTTGTTCGAAGCTTCTAAGCAGAATTAGGAGAACTTGGAGCTTGTGCTGGGTCATTTACATGATGTTACGATTAGGTGATGGAGATTGGCAAGTGGTCGACGGGATAGCAAGCAAGATGGGAGTTCCTGTTCCTGTGCATGTGATAGTGAAGCTGATGGTGTCGACCTGTTTGGTGATGGAGGTATTTAGATTCTGCATTTTGGTTGTCTGTTTAGGTTTTTTTGTTGAAAACTTAAAAGTTTTGAGAGCTGGGCCACTGTAATTTGCCCCTCTCAGGTTTTTTGTAATATGCGCTGGGTAGTGTTAATAGTAGTAGGCTGCTAAATTTTTTGATCAAAGTCTATGTATTCAGTCTGTCAGCTGTTTAGGCTGAGGCTGCTCGGGTTTTTTTTTTACAGTTTCTTGTCAGGATTCTAGACATTTCCACACTTATGGTTTTATCCCATTTTTGATTGGGTTGCTGGTCCCATAAACCAGGGTTTTATTATTAAAAAAAAAAAATATTATAAAATTATAAACCTTCTATAATCTATGAGTGTAGTTGCTGTGTGCCGGGCTCTGCTGTTGCATATACACCTAGCCTGCAATTGAAACGCCACACAATTTGCTGTGCATGTTTCCAAAATCTGCAGGCGTTCACCATGCTGTTGGTCAACTGCTGTGCTCTCTGCAACTCTCCAGAGTGCCGAACTGGTCTCCTCTCACAACTCCTCAGTGCTGGCCACTCACATGCTTCCTAACCAACATTTATGTCCTATTAGCCCACCACTGTGCTCAAAGTAGAGCAAACAGCTGCCAAGCATAGTCTAAGAGGACTCAGTCGGGCTGTGTGCTGACAGTGGCACTTCAATGAACAACAGGATAACCAGAGGCGGGGGGAATTTCTCAATGACAACACAAACATTACCGGTTACATCACCTTTGAAGTCGAAGGGGACACAGATGGACTACGGGCGAACAGCAGCAACTAAAGCAGCCTCTAGTCACATGCATGCCCATGTGGGAAGGTTTGCACAATGCTGCACCTTTAGAATGACACTTACATCAGTTGTCACTGTGGTTTGATGCACAGCCCAATGAGGTTCGGTGCTAGTCTCTGCTTTAACCTATAGCTTTGTTTCTGAATTAACTCATATGACACAAAGATAAATAGCCTGCTCTGGTACCATATTAGAGCTATAGATTTTCAGCAGAAACAAACCTACAAAAGAAGTGGTACTATTGCATTGTGATTGCACCTATTAAATAAGCTTACAAAGGGAATCCAAGCTGGCTATCCATGCAACAACATACACTACCAAAGAAAAAATAATTCTCAACAAGGTGGTAACACACTCCTAATCTGAGTACTAGTTGAAACCACTAACTGCATATATAACATATCTAATTCTAATATATCTAACATGCCATGGTTGTTATATAACATATCTAATTGTAATATATCTAACATGCCATGGTTGTTAGTGGCTCTGCTGTGCAAGGACATTGTACACCATCTGTAGTTGGAGAGATCAAACACTTAAGCAAGTTCAAAAAGGGCCCCCCCTTTCATTATCTATACCAAATACAGGTAGAAAGACACATTGGCAACTTTACTCTGTAATGTCCCTAATTGGATATTTGGTAGATTCTGCTATGAACTCTTGAATTCAATTTATTTCTTTTATTCAACGTATGCTTCTACATGCACTCAATAACCAGACAATAGTGCAACTGATATAGATTATAGATTAATCATTCAAATTAAAGATTTGAATGATATATTTATCACCTTCTGATTTCAAACTGGTTCCTATATGAGCTTCTCACCCCTCTGAACAGACAAATAAAACTTGCTATAACCGTTGATGATTGAATTGTAGATTACTTAGAATAATGAATACTCCTTCAATCTGCGCAAGGATATTCCCGCAAAGTCTTCAATCTTTTCAACGATGTCCACAACTACTCTTCCTATATGAAATAAACCTCTGTATGTTGTATGTGGCTGTCACAATTTATAATGTATTCAATACAAACTGAGCGGATATCTGAGATACTCCCTTGTACATACAGATGCGAATAGAGTTCCTTATATCACAGAGGACTCTTTATGGGTGCGACTCCAATATAGTTATGAAATTATACAATTCGGCGCTCAACCAGCAACGTGCTTCTACAAGGTTATCAAATGGCACGATATAGAGACTAGAGACGTAATCCTCAAATCATAAATGATATCTCCAAATTCAAGCGCTAGTTGTCTTCCTCCAGGCGGTGACTAATACTACGGATATCTGATGAAGCCTCAAACAATGATGACGCCGATGAAATGGAGACCATGATGATTCAAACACTCCACGATTCTCCTTTATTTGTTTCATAGAGCTTACTATGATAGTTCGCTGTCCTAGTAGCTATGATTTCCTCCTAATGTCTGGTCGCTGGCTCCCTAAATTGAATCCTTGTATACCTCAATAGAGGCGTCTATTAAGAGAGGTGTCTTTTACAAAGGGAGCCGTCTATTGTAACAAGCGTTGTTATTTGGTTTAATTCACTATTATAATGAGTTTTTGCTTCCTCAGCGTTCCCCATAATCCTCCTCCTTGTCTCCTTCGTGATCTTTCTCAAAGGATATAGCATTGTTTTATATGTCCTATTTTTAATAAGACCCTTGTCTTATTACCCGTAAGCCCATTCATCACTGTTTTGACCTTTCACTTTAATGCTAATCTTTTGTCCTTGCTTTATAATATATTTGTAATTATATTTGTAAGAATCACTTTATAATTATAATTGCATTCATTATATATAAATATACATATGATAATTATTTTAAATAGATGACACTTATATTTAATTTCTATTATATTAAAAATATAATAATATTATTATTTATTTATTAATATTATAATTATCATCCAATTTGATGATGACAAACAACCTATTTTATGAGAGCAGCTTCATTGCCTTTATCATGATGTTTCAATCTTTAATTTAAACAATGCCTTAAAATATGGGGACATGACATACTCTCCCTAATGTAGACAAACCTATATTCATTTCTAAGTACCTCTCATTCATGCCCCTTTTCCATTTATTCTAACTTCTAATAAACTTTGTCAGCCCCCATAATAAGGTTCTCGCTAGGAACAAACCTTGTGCAGTGTTCCTTCCCAAACATGTGTAGGCACAAATTTTGTGAAATTGTGTAAGAGTAGTGTTGATGGTTGTTTTTCAACAAGTCAACAATTAGAGTAAAATACTAAGTATCTGACTCTCTCTTGAGCAAAGCCTCTCGGATGCTGAACTAGGTGATCAAACGAGATAACTCCAAGGTTCCTTCTAATAATTTCGGTAAGAGACAGCTCAGCGATTTAAGTATGATTTTGCTGTTAACAAACAAAGGGACTTACACAATTGTTCAAGTAACGTGCTGTTTCAAGGACTATGGAAGTAAATACTAGAGAGCCTAAGTACTGCAATTGACGCGTATGATTTAGCAATGGATGTTCTTTGGTTCTAATCCTAACTTAATGATAAAAAAAAAGGCAAAAGATGTAGGGTTTAGAAACACTAATCTAATCCTAAATGGAAGGACGTTTACTACTTAGAGTGAAATCGAACCAAATCCTGTTTCGCCAAGATAAAACAACTACACAAGAGAGGTGCAATCTTCAAAGGTATACAAGATGTTTAAATCAATTATGCTCATGAAAGATTCAACAAGCATAAAGATCAAATTGACGTTCAATTGTTCAGACTAACCATGCACTGCAATCCACAAGCCGTAGACTACAAACGGTATGAACTTAAAGACTTCACTACAAAGCAATAAAGCAACCTTTCATTAACTAACTTAAACTTAAAGAAAACTTATAACTTAACTTAATGTTCGTTTGAAAATTGAAACCATGCAACACTCAGAAACATAAATAGAATCACCGAAACAATGAATCCTTTATAATCTCAGAGAGCTCTTACAACAATTTCAGAATTTCCAACCTCTTCAAATGAGAGCAATGAGAGCTCTTTTATAGACCTCAAAGGAAAGAAGGGTCAAGATCGATCGGCTGAATCAGCGGACCAGATCAAGCCACATCACAAGTAGTTGTAACAAACTATCCTTTATTAAATGAAGGAGGCTCACTTTATTAAATGAAAGAAGCTATGAAGGAGAGAACAAAGGCACGCTTTCCAAGAAGATAAGGAAGCCACATCATGTGCCTACTATGTAGTAGTACAATGAGATACAATGAATCTAGACACAATTTGAACAATATCCTCCATTGGTACACTTGTCGCCGCATTAATGGATCCTTCTGCCACTGCTACATCTGACTCATAGACGCCAAGTGTCTTCTCCCAGTCGTTTATCCAAGACTTATTTTTCCCAAGACGATATGCAAGTGTGAATATACTATCCAGTTGACCTTCATCAAGTCCATCATATTGAAAGTAGAATGCCTTAACTTGTTGCTTCATGTTTTCAACAGTAACATTTCCATAAGGATTACAAATTGTTGTCAAAGCAGTGTATATATGATTTTCTGTTCTTAGAAGAACACTTCTTATCCTGGACATATCTACTTCAATTTTATCAACCAATTGCCCCTTGTTGTGAAAGGAGAAATACCAAGTGATGAAGTCATGTGGAGTATCTCTATCAATCACCTTATCATGAATTAGATCTTCTAATGGAGCTTCCATTAAACTCTTGAGCTGTGGCATGTATTGCTCTTTGATCGGTTTGAACTCAGCACAATTTCTTAATAAAGCTTGGACTCGATCTTTAAGCTTAATGACTCTATCATACAGTTGCACAATTTCTTCAAGGTGAGTATATGCCTTCTCTTCTGTCTTTTCTATCCATCCTTTCATCATCTGAGATGAAGTTCTCATGTTTTCAACTTGGGATATTGTTTCTTGTGGAAGAATGGACGGAGGAATTGGAGTAGCTTCCTTCTGTTGAATGGGCTGCATGACTTGTTGGATGTAATGCTTCAATGTATTGAAATCTTGTTCAACCTTCATCCTTGCTTCTCTTTCTTGCTTCAACATGCTTCTTACACTATTCACTGAATCTTGTAGTTCCTCCTCTACCTGTTCCCTTGTGATTGGACCCATGCCAATAGTAGTCATATTGTAATCCTCAGGTGTCATATTTTCCAACTCCTTGTCAATTCTAGGAACAGCTATATGTACCTCTCTATTTCCAGCAGAATCTTGAGTGATTTTGGAAAGGACTGTTGCTTTCTTCTTCTGATTACTCTTTTGTACATTTACAAGCAATTCCTCAACTGGAGCAGGCTGATAAGTTTCTACAATTGTACTTTCTTCAATCCTTTGCCTCAACCAAGGTGGGAAAGCAGAAAGATCTCGTTGTCTTTGAGCTTGACTGTGTTGAACACGAGCTACTTCCTCATCAGATTCTGCTTGACCTACTTCATCTTGACCAAGATCATCATTCTCCTCCATTATGACAGTGGGGCTTGATTGAATCTCTTATGACGGAATCAAGGCAACTTCTTCTATAACTTCTATCTCTTGTATTGGATTCTGAACAACTGAAGCACCTTCTTGTGGATTAGATGAAGTAGATGGATTATTCTTCTTTTGAGGTCTCCAGCTTGATTCCCCTTGATCTTGACTAGGTCTTTTCCTCTTTCTAGCTGAATTATTACTTTGATCATTCCCACTATGTTGTGGTTGGCTATGTGTACTATGCTGTCCTGGTTCTCCTTCATCCATCTTATTGTAAGTGAGAACTTGACTTTCATCACTCATCTCTTGCAATAGTTGATTTATACATACTTGTGTCATGGCTAAGACCGGCTTTATCAATTCTTCTTCGGACACATCCTTCTTTGACCAATCAACTGTGTAAGGCAAATCCTTTATCTTATCAAATTCATCTATTAACAAAGTATCATCTTCGGTGAACTGGTTTGGAATCCTGAATACTTTGGAAGCTCTGACTAAATCCCAGGTGAGTCTCGAACTTTGAAGTGTTCGGAGATCATCTTCATCTTGGGCACTGGCCCCAGTGGTCTTCCAACTGCTTGATATGCTTGAATTCTCTGTTATATTTCCAGCAAACTTGGAAAGGATCAAAGTTAAGCCTCTTAGTGCCATGAGTTTGCAAATGATATGCCTGTAGCTCTATCTTAGAATATTCAGCTGCTGATAATGATGGACATTTCAGATTTTGTCCAAGACGAAGTGGAAACTGGATTCCTCCTTTCTTCTTCAACTTTTGCAACCTGATGAGTTCCAGGAGTTGCCTAGTAACCTCTAACATCACCATCCTGTTGGTTGGATATCTTGGTAATCTGTATGGATATGATGTAAACCCTTGGATCCTTAGGTAAGTGTACCTTTCATGCTGAGTATACCAGTGTCCATATGCTGAAATGAACTCTTGCTGCATTAGACAACCTTTTATGAAATTCTCCTCTCAGTTTCTTCATTATGAACATAGCAAATGCATCATTGAATCTTGTATAATGATTGATACTCTTGAGGTGCAACTGAGGATAACATTGATGCGATAGGTATTTATTAGGCCCAATGCCGACTTCTCCTTTTTTGGTCAAACCTGAGTAGACTTCATTTCTTGCGAGAAGGTACACTACATAGGAACTCATATGACAAGTCTTGGTCTTAGCAAAATTGATGAACTGCTCATGTATACTTTGACTGACAAGTCCAGCCCAATCAATCATCTTCCCTTTGAGAACTGACTTGATGAAAGAGTACATCCAAGGCTGAAAGGTAGCAGATTGAGGCATTCCTGTCATTCTATTTAGAAACATGATCAAGTATCCAATTTCAGGATGAAAATCTGACTTGTGGAACTGTGGAGGATTATTCATATTGAACTTCATAGCTGGATTGGCCATCCATTCTCTCCTTATCTCTTGCAATTTTGTCTTTGAATCGACATCATATTCCTGCTGACCTTGTTGTATTGAGATACTGATCATCCTCTCCTTAGTTGGAATGTTGAAAGTTTCTTCAACTGCCTTCTTTTGCAAATAAGCTAATATCGTTCCATCTTTGGCTATAATTTGCCTTGTATCTACATCATATTTCTTGACACATTCGATGATCATCTCTGGACACGGCAAAGCTGGCGGAAAACAAGCAGCTTCAATGGCTCCACTCCTCATGATGGCTCGAGCAAGACTACCTCCGTTGGGTTCTTCAAGGACTGACTTGATATCTTCTAAGCTGCTGTTGCCCATATTCGTGTCTCCTACATTTGTCCACCTTGAGACGAGCTTTGATTTGGGAATCTTCCCCTTAGCATCCATCCGGATCTTCGCTTGTCGCTCTTTGGAAGTCATTGCCATGATCTTGCAGACTTGACGCGAATAAGTGATTGCAAACACAATCTAGACTTCACTTCAGCAACTTTAGTGGATTAAATTTATGAAGTTTTCCTTTACAATTATGAAATATTACTATCTAGACTCAAGGAATATATGACAATCCACTTATCCTTCTTGAATTTTACCAATACTTGAACAATTTTGATGCATCTAATGAAGGAAAAAGAAGAAAATCAGATCAGAAAATATTCAGATCAGACTTACTTGATGGGCTGCTGTGAATTGGATACTTTGAAATTTGGTCCACCACTTGCTTGAATTTGATAAAATCAAATTTGTACTTCTAAAAAACTTCTTGTTGCTGCTCCTTGAAGACAAATCTGCTCTTGGAAAACAAATCTGTTCTTTGAAAATGATAAAAATGAAAAGGAGATGAGGTATATATACATAATTTGCTTTAAAAACTTTACCTCTTACCTAGGCCGACCTCCTTTATTATAGTGCAAAACATTTAATTTAGATTGATCTTTATTTAATAAATGCAATTTTCACGTTTTCCAAGGCAAAAATCATTAAATGTTTATAACTTCCTTTGATTGGCGCATTGGATGGGGTCTTGATGATCTCCTTGTAGATTGCAATTACCTTCTCCCTCAAGCGCATTGGATCAAGAATTGAAATCCTCTTGTCTTGCATTTCGCATTGGATGGGCATGGTGAAGTCTTCTTCTTTGAAATAGCATGATCTTTCTTCATAACCCTCTAGGCGCATTAGATCAAAGATCGAAATCTTTCTAGCATTTGACTTTAGATACCCTCAAAAATCTTCATGTATGGCGCACTAGATCAAAGTTTGAATTCCTCTTAACATGTCGCATTGGATGAAGCTCTAAGACTCCTCTTCAACATTTCGCATTAGATGATGTTTTAGACTCCTCTCAACATTGGTTTAGTTTGCACTTAGTTTTCACTTGCTTAAGGGAGTGGCGCATTGGATGGAGGATTGAAATCCTCTAGATTTTGGCGCATTAGATAGGTAGTTTGAGTTCTTCTCATGTATGGCGCACTAGATAGGTAACTTGAAGTCTTCAAAATCAAACTTTATTCTCCCCTTTTGTGTGGCGCACTAGATGGGTAGTTAGAGATCTTCAAAAATGAAACTTTATTCTCTCTTCATGTATGGCGCACTAGATGCCACTTTCGATTTCTTCTTGTTGAGTACTTTGATAACGGGTCTTGGAAGTGGCGCATCACTTCACTAGGTTGAAATCTTCAAAACTTTGATGTATTAGATGGCCTTTATCTTGAAATAGATCATGCATGGTGTTGGCGCATTGGATGACCTTGGAGAATCCTCTAGAAACAAATCTCACTCTACCTTATGTTGCGCATTGGATGACCTTGTTGTAGGCTTATTGGATCACCTTGTTGGAAGCTTGAAAACTTAGAGGTATTCATGAAGTTGGCGCATTAGACAAGGTTTTAAAATCCTTTAAACTCAAATCTTGAAGGCTTAACCTTGGATCTCACCTTCCTCCTTGTAGGGCGCATTAGATCAAGCATGGAGAATCCTCTAGATTACGCTTTGGATAAAGATCCTTCAAACTTCACCTTGAAATTACTTGGGCGCATTAGATCAACCTTTTGGAATCTCTGGAGTTTCCCCTCATGAGGTCGCATTAGATCAGCTTTTAGAAGTCCTCTAGACTTGGCCTTGGAGACTTGACATTGGATAGGCGCATTAGATCAAAGTTTGGAATCCTTTGGTCTCTAGCGCATTAGATAGGCTTTTGAAATCCTCTGATCTCATGTTTGGTGAAGTGGTTCCAACACTTGTGTTGAATGTTTGAGTTTGTCAATTGGCGCATTAGTTGAAGGATAAAAATCCTCAAGTTTTGGCGCATCACTTGAGCTTTTGAAATCTTCTTCGAACTAGATCCTTTTCAAGTCAAAAATCCTCAAGACTCCCTCTTCTTTCTAGGTGGCGCATCAGTCAAGGGATTGAAATCCTCAAGTTTCTCTTCTTAAATTTTAAATTTCGGGATCCATCCTTCTTCCTAGCGCATTGGTTGAGCTTTTCAAATCCTCTGACACTTATCATTTTTAATTTGCTCCAAGATTGGTTCTAAGACTTATCCTTTTCATTTTCGCACTAGTTCAAGGTATTGAAATCTTCATTTTCTCCTTCAAAATGATACTTTTAGTTTGGGCGCACTAGATGAGTGATTGAAATCCTCATGCCTTTCGCATTAGATCAAGGTCTTAGATGGGCGCATCAGATCATTGATTGAAATCCTCATGCTCAAGCGCCTTTTTCCTCGTGATTTTGCGCCAAGATTTTGCGCCACTTGGACATCCAGTCGCACTAGATCAGTCTTTTGAATCCTCTGGAATCGTTAGGCATTTTCAGGATCGCGCGGGTAAAGGTATATTGAAAAATATATATAAGGAATTTCTTATACTTTAAATATTTTTCAATATACCTTTCAGGATGTTTGAGATAGGTCCCGAATCCACTGGATTTAAGATGCAAAATATAGAATTTGGAGGATTCACCAGATTTCAGACTTAGCCATTTTTTCAGGATTTTCAGGATTTCAGGCTCCAGGCTTAGTCTTTTCAGGGTCTCAAACATTCTTCAGGATTGACCTCAAAACTCATTATCTAGATGGGATTTTATCACAATTCTTCATCACTGCAAGTTGATCTGCCTCCTAATCTTGAACGAACGATCATAGAAAGGGGAAATCACTACCGGATCGGCAGAGGAAGATGAGTTAGGTCATCATCAAAATATCATTGAAAACTCATTGAAAGCACAGAGCTCAAAAAAGGGGGGGTCCCTATTCCTAATGGGGTGATGTGTGATTTGGTCACAACAAGTAGCATTTACAATGGTCACCTATTTCCTTGCATTTTTATAGACCCTTCAAAGTACCTAGGTTGTAAGTGAGTACAGATACACATGGGCCTATTCCTTGCCATACCCTAAGCACTATAGTGGTTAGCATTCATGTGCCTGTCACCTTCCCAAACAGGACCTCATCTATCCTCTTGGTCATTTATCACCATGTACCGTCCCAAGTCTGTCTTGCTCATATTAACAAAACCTTAGTCTAATTGAGAAGGGCAACATTACTTTTAACTTGGTTCCAAGGAGATTCAACAATATTATTTCTGTTCCCTCCTGTTTGAAACAAATGGCATTTCCTCAATGTGGTTATTTGCCAAAGTGCTCAGTTGCAACAAGCATGATTAAGATTTTTTTTTATAGTGTCATCTCCATTTTAATCTCAGGAGGCCCAGCAACAGACAAGCTACAATTAGAAGACAGGATTTGCACTCAGCCAGCATGAACTGCCATCAGTATACAGAGCATGGGCAAAGGAATTGGTGGTGGATAAGGTCTTTTGTTCCCATGGTTGTTATGAATGATAACTTGAGTTATACAACACCCTAAGATGAATCCTTTGTTACTAACAATTCCTGCAATATGCGGGAAAATGAATGATCGCTTTACACATCTTGTCATCTGTTAGCTCAATTTTCTCAGCAACTATGAGGTGTCATTGAGTTGCAGAACATCCAGTTTCAATATGAACATCCAGTTGCAACCTTTAGTCATTCATCCTCCCTTCCCTGGCCTGAGATGGCCTTCAAACTTGTCACTGGTTCTGACCCAAAAAACTAACCCTGTATTCAAATTGAAGGTACCGACATGACCCAGATCAATCAGTTTGATCCATCTCAGGTGGTTGTTACCACTGTTCCAGTGCTGCAGATCAACTTGTCTCATGGGGTCATCACGACTGCCTTGTAGCATTCAACCTATAATTTTGAACATTCTTTTGTCCCTTCCATGAATTGTGCCACTCTGGCCTAGTGAGACGTCTTCCAGACATTTCAGTAGAATAATGAACAGCTCAAAAGCATCCATGCACTCTGTGAGATCGTAACTAGCTAATCATGGCCAATAAAGGTAGGGTTCGTGAAAAAGATCATTCCCTTTTGCCTAAAGGGCTTTTAAGCATGGTTGCAAGAGACCCAGTTGTTTCAAACAGAGTTTGACACATCCAAAACTTTATTACTCCTGAAACTTCCTTGGGAAACAAGTGAGAACTATCAGGTACTCCAGAATTGTCAGCAACCCCATCCTTCCACGGTGAATGCAATATTCCCAGGAATTTCTTTCCAGTGACCTGCCAAATCCTGACACTTGGCTTCTTCGGAGCCACCTCCTTATGATGCATTTTTTTCTACTGTTTGGGGTTGTGGACTGCATTAAACTTGCATTTGTTTCTGCATGTATTTGTTCCTTTTTCTATTATGGGATTTGTTTTGACGCGGTTAAAACTGTTCATTCCTTCCTGCGTAATTTGGCATCAGTTGTATTTAGAATTTTAATTCTTGTGGGATTTGACCCACATGTGTTTTAACTTTTTAAATCATCACAAGTGAGAGAAAGAAGACATGGATGAAGCGAAACAGAAAATGGATGAGCAAATGGAATATTTACTTGAATGCATGTCCCACAAATAGCAAAGAAATAAAGGCATTTGACATAGATAAATTCCACAAGCTTATGTGGGCTAAAGTGCTAGGGAGAAAGAAGAAATACTACCTTGAGGAATTCAACCCGACATGTGATCATCAACAAAAAGCCTACATAGGGGCTAATATTCCTTGGAGAGCAAAGATTCTTATTGCTCAGTTAAGAACTCTTGAGTCTCATCAACTCCGGTGTGAAATGGGGAGGTGGAAAAGACCAAAAGAGGTATGGGAAGAAAGAGTGTAATTTTTGCGCAACTGGGGCAGTGGAATAAGAAAAACACTTTATTTTGGAGTGTGATGCCTACAGGGACATCGGGGCCAAATATGCTAGTATCTTGACAGCTATTTCATTGCACAATTTATTCAGCGAGGGGGCAGTTGAGAAAATAGGGGAGCTCATCCTCTCTTTGAATAAAAGAAGAAATGAAATGCAGAAAACAAAAATGACAGGGCTGGCTGTCCCATAGGCTATTTTTAGCCTCGTGGATGTTCAAAGTTATTCTCTTCTATTCTCAAGAGACATTTTTACATCAGTTCTATTGTTATGTTTTTGACTTTGTCCTTGATGCAACTTCTTTAACTCTAGTGTCTCTATGTATCTTTTCTGAGCTCTTTCTTGTTAATGGTCCAGAACTGGATTTGGCAGGATATATCAAACAGCTTTTTTTAATATTTGTTTTTTAATGATTAAAAGTCCGATTTTAGGTGACCTCCTATGTTACCAAGTTGTGAATTTTGCTTTGTTCTGAGGAAGTTGGTGTACATGTAAATTTTAGTTCCAATTCCTAAGTCACTGCAAGCATAAATTCGAGTTGGGCTCTTAGGAAATGTGTGTGATTGTAATTGTTATATGTATGGGTTCAAATATAATATCTGTGCATCAGAAATACTGGCAAGAAGTTCTCTCTCTCTCTCTCTCTCTCTGCACCTATTTTAGTTTTCTATGTTTTGTCATCAATATGAATCATTGAAAAGTATTCTTCAACTTGTTGCTACAACTGATGCCAGAATTTTTCTTTACAAACTTATTCATTATAACAATGCAATACTTGTCATGGTCACTTATTTGTATATGTCAGGGACACAGTATTCGCTGTACAGAATCTTTCATGCGGGAGAATATTATGAATGAGTTTCATCAGATGGAACCATCAAATGAGACAAAGCAGAGAATGCTGGAAATTTTGAAGCGCTTTCACTCAGAAAATGAAGTTAGTACTAGTGAAATGGAAGAAAGTGATGAAGATGGTATGGTGCTCTCTATTACCTTCTATGCACATTATTGCATTCTACAAAATGTTGTCTAGATGATAGAAATGGCAGAAGGTCACTTCATTAGTGCATGCCACCAAATGATTGATGCTATGGAACAGTTTCTACTTGTATGGGCAAAGAAACCTGATTACTCTTCAAAATTGTTGTACGTTCAATTTAATGTGTCAGTGCCATTGTTTTGATTACAAACTCCAATTAGATTCAATTTTACAATGTGCACCATTAGCATTTTTTGTAATAATCGTAAGAGAATCAACAGGTATTACTTTTCTCTCCACCTCCTAGGAACTTCACAATCTCCCTCAGTTAAGATCAGAGAGGATACATACTCCGCCTTTTCAAGATGCCTGCGGACTTCCTATGAATTGTGAATTCAACAAACTTCGTTTTCAATATGCCCGCATTAGACAGCGGATCAAACTTGTGACCCCCTGTCTGCTTTCATGCTCACTGTTGACTTTAGAAAGGTCTTGCAACCTGTCATTGGCTGTTGTCAAAGTCACGTTGTCTTCGTTGTGGCTGACTTGGCAAAATTTTGTTCATTTTTGTGGAGTGACATGCTTCAAAGCCTGTGGTCATATAATATATTGGCCTATACAAAGTATCTTTGGCTTATGTTTGGTTACACATTCCATGCACTACTTAGACTGGGCTGAATACATAAAAAATACTAATCCTACTCACCTTCCAGCTGATGCCAGGTTATATGTCACATGTCTGTTGAGCAAATTATTTAACTTTGTAGGGGTTGATAACTACTTTATATCCTCAAAGAATTCCATCCACCGAAGGCTATCCTAACATCAAGGGCACCTCAATATATTTCATGGCACTCTTAGTCACACACGGATACGTGGAGAAGAAGAATCGATATAAAACAAGGCTTTTGAGTTGCTGCCACTTGTTTACATAGTGACCGATGTTAGTATTAAATTTCGTTGATTGTAGATGGCACCATGGGAGTGCTCATAGCAACTCACATTGCATAAGAATCTATCCTGTATCTGTTGGTATAGTTGCTTAAATATAGCGATGCCTATATATCTCTAACAATTGCACCATTGCCCATTTCCATACTCGGCCACAACGTCATTCTTTCTGTTCTAGGGATTGAAGCACTCTCCTTACTTGACCTTTATGGATTATTGGCAATGGGTTGAGCATGACAATGATGATCTTTTGGTTTACCACTTCTCCATAGATTCTATTGATATGCTATTTCGAACTCCCCCTAGAAGGATGGTGGTACATAATCAACTTTCTCCAAAGAATGCTAATGACATTCTTTTTGTTTTGAGGTGTGTGGAAGAAAACATGGATCTTACAATCTATGTCATAAAATGCAAACTCTTCACAAGAAATTTCACCTTCAATGCTCTGTTCTGGAAAACAGCCTTGCAGTCTTAAGTGAAGAATAGGGTAAGTTTTAGAATCATGTCTGAAATTATAAATGTGCCGTTCTCGTTTGTGTTTGTCCAAAGTCTTTCTGTTCCCCATAAGCTAGTACAAACATATTATAGGAAGAGGAAAATCTCTCACCATAGTTACCAAGTCCTGCCGGATCCAGATTTTTTTTGACCAGTTGGATTTGTCTGAACTTTCCAATTCCTATATAAATTTTACCAATATTTTTTGAAAATTCTGGATTTCTGAATTTTTTGGACCTCCTGAATGAATTTAATTTTTTGAACCTGGTAACTGGCTCTCACTCTCAAGCAGCCATGAACATCAAAGAGTTCCAAAACTGTCCCCTAAGAGAATCAAGTCACTATTATTTCAGATGAGGAGTATAAAAGTGATGAAATCACTGTTTGTCATAATGCTGGCGAGGAGTCTGATACTAATAGTTACTCACCCACTATCAAGCTAAGTCACAAGCATTGGCTATTGCTGTCTTCACCTCTGGTTCTAATAGGTTTATCTCTCCTGTTTCTGAACCCTATAATTGAACAATACTACTGAACTCTTGTCTAGGAATGACAGCTTATTGGGTGTGGCTAGGCATCTCCCCACCTCTGTTGGAGCTGCTCCTACTATTTTCAGCACTTGGCCCAAATAATTGGTACTACTCCTAACCTTGGTGATTCTCAATATGTCCCAATCCATCCAAAGATTCCAACAAGCCAAAGCCATTCTGAGAATGAAGCTGATGCTCACTCAGGACCCACTCTTCACCTTGCCCTAGCTAACATAAATGTCACTTTGAATGGGATTTTGAAGGTAGCTGAAGCACAGGGTAGGAAACATGACCTCAGAGAGTAGAATCCCCTCGTGATGCAAAATTTGCAAGGTACAGAGGACAATCAATGATCCATCATCACTTATTTGCACAAGCAGGAGTAGAGCTTTTCAATTCTAAGGAATTGTTTTGAAACTGTTAACAATTGTCTTCAAGCAACTGACAAATTTCTTGGCTCTGGAAGAGGTGAAAATGGTCGCTTGATGGATCAACAGCAGATTTAGCAAAGCAACAATACAGAAACACATCAGAACACATGACGTTTCTGGCTTGATGACACTGCTGGAGCTCCCAATCAATGACACAGCCAATTTGTTAAACAGAGAGGATGGATATGGAGGTTGGATAGGGAATGTTGATCAATGGCCTCCTTCTGCAGAAAACAATTGCAAAAGACTTTGCACTACTCCTAGGAGAAGCGACCAAGGGAACTGTCCCTCTTCCTAGCGCTATGCATTCTGGATCATTTATTACTTTTGCTTTTCAGCAGTTTCAGCTTAAAGTATATTACTATGTTATGTATCTCTTGATAATGCTCTTTTAGTGTTTGCTTCTATAGTTCTATGCTTCTTTCTCCATGCTCCTCTCCCTCTCTAAAGGGTTTTTTTAATCTGTCTAATTTTTGTTAATTATGCCAAGAGGCGTTCTACAATCACAGCGGGGTGGAGATGAGAGCACTCATTTACCATGTAAATATATAGCAAAAAAAAACAAAAAAAAAAAAAAAAAATTAAAAACAGTTGAAGGAGAAAAATGGAGAAAATCACAAAAAACTATAGAACCAAAAAAGAAATTGGAAAAAATAAAAAACCAAAAAAAAGATTGGAAAAATTAAAAAATAAAAACCAAAAAGGAAATTAGAAAAAAAGGTGAGAAAATGAAAGAAACTATGCAAAAAAAAAATCCCTCGGCGTACTTTAGATATATTTTTAAAAATATACATAAACTAGTTTATAAAAGTTTCTCTTTATTAGAAAAAAGGAATATTACTTTCTAAATGGATTATCAACAGGACTATCCACTGGACTTGAGTCAAGCATTAACTGAAAGCAGTTTTATAAGGAAAAAAAAAGTCGTGATTTGAATATTCTTAATCAAAGATGGATAATAATAGTTGCATGACGTGCCAAGTTAATCTATTGAAAAATTGAAACTTTTTAAGCTTCATTGTATATTTGCCATTCATATTTGTATTAAATATTATTCTAATCATTGTTTCATGGTCTCCATCTACATTGCAACTCCCAAGTAGTCCTTAATGTATTTTTGGTGCTCCAGTATTTGTGATAGCATTAACCATTGAGTGGCCATAAGAAAGTAAATTCGGTGATAGCATTAACTGGCCAGCATTACTGTAGCTGTTAGTTGGACTTCCAATAGATGCCAATGATGGCAATGAATTCACTGTGGAATTGGAGGGTTGCTTAAAATATGCAGATGTTTGCGAAGTGTTTAAAGAAGTATCTTTGCAGGGACTCTTGGGCACAAAATTGTCTGAGCCATTATTCTGACTGTGGATATCATCTTTGCACAGCGGAGGCCTTAGAGACAATACACAATCACATCTCCTTGAACAGTTTTGTATTTACAGATTCAATGGCACAAAACAATCATATTCATTTGAACGCCGTCGAAACATCTATTTCTTCAATAATATCTTGAAGGTAGGATTAGGGTTTACCATCAGTTGGCAACAGAGGATATCATCTGCTTTGTGACCACAACATTTCTGCAAAGATTTAATGCTGTAGTCGATCAACGACAAGCTTCTAATGGCTCTAAGGGCTCTCATCCACAGAATTTCTAATCAGAATAAATTCCACTCCTTACGAGCTTCACGCGTTTCTTATCTGGAACCAACAAGACTCGAACTCAGGACTTGTTCTTCTAAATATGCAAGCGACCAATTGCAAGAATAAGAAGGAAAAACATGGAAGGAGATTGAATCTTCAATTAAGATAAGATAGGTCGTGGTGTTGATTCTATCATGGTTGGACGACACCCAGATACTCTAGCTGAAGCCATAGCAGAGAAACAATGGCCATCGGTTAAAAAAAACAAGTTTGATAAACCACAATCTCGCTGATAAGTGACGGTTATTGGCAAAAACTGAGGTTCGATAACTTAAAACTAACCCAACTCCATACTTCATCGGTTAAAATGAGGTTAGGAAAATGAATAAAGAGACGATAATATATTTCAATAACCATCAGCTAATCGGCGGATTTTATAACTTTGAAACTTGCAAATTTCGCCGGTCGTGTATCGGCTAATCGACGTATTTTATAACTTCGAAACTTGCCGGTCAAAAGGAGGTTTCATAAACTGTTAATTTGCTGATTTAAAAAAATAGCCAATAAAGAGAAAGACTATCAGCTTGTTCTTTCACAAGTTCAAAATATCCTATTCATTTGGATTGATACATGTAAAACTAGGAATTTCTCCAGTTAGATTTTTCCCTGACAATGATAGAACACAAATTTGCAATTCGTTGCAGGAATGGAGCCTGTGAATTTATTATCATAGCCACGAAGGAAGATTTCCCACAATGTCGCTTCCTAGATGGACATAGACAGCAGTTTGACCACTTGCCATCATCTTCGCTATTTCTTGGCCAGAGAATTCTTTAGTTTTGACAGCAGCCTCACGGATCACATCTTCTGATACACCCTTTATCTCTATTTTTGTTGCCTCCTCTTAAAGAAAGATGCCCATCTAGTTCTGGTATTGCCCGCCTGTGCAATGTGCTTCTCCAAATATAGTTTTAGTAACTTAAGCCACTCCTCTTCTCCTGGAAGAGGGAACTCAAGAACCTCATCAACACGATCATTAACAGCTGAGTCAAGATCACCTGGCCGATTTGTTGCAAGGGCAAGCACTATGTCTCTGGATTGATCCTAGTTTGATACAGAAGTGCATTAAGAGTGCTAAGCTTCACTTATAAGTATTATTGCGTTAGCATAGAAAAGTATCTGCTTCATTAGTGGGAAGTAGTAACCCTTTCCTTGATTTTGTAGCCCAGTCAAAGAGTTGATGAATTTTAGTGATAGCCTGTGAACCCAATGGAGCTACATCTCCTCCAGTCATTAATGCATATTCGAAACCTGATTTGCGAGCAAGTTCCCTTGCTGCCATTGTTTTTCCTGTGCCATGGATACTTTCCTCTCGAGGACCTACTTATAAATGAAGGCTGGCCCAATATTCTATCTATAAAGCCCCAAATAACTCTGGAATCTTCTCTTGTAGTGTAAATTCCAGCTGCAAGTGCTGTTGTTCCACCAACAGCCACGACCAATTTATTCTGATCTGTCAATAAAGCTCTCAAACCCCCTCCTATGTGGTCAAAAGTTGTGTTAATTGCTGCGAGCCAAACTCTGATTTCCAGGCATCCTGACCCCTGCCAAAGCTACTTAACTTCTCTGCAATTATTTTGATTAGTTCAAAAGCCCATAGATCCAAAGTTAAGACCAATTCTTCTTCAGGACATTCATCATCATTAAGATTCGCTAGAACACTATTTTCCATGAGAAGAGACATTAAAGTTGATTCAAGACCTTTTAGTGCTGAATCTAACAGCAATGAGCCATTTTCCATGAAATTCTGAGGACCCACTATCTCTAAAACCTCCGGTGCTCCATTCAGTATATGCATCTTATAACTATTTGATATCTTGCTCTCACCCGCAACATGAATGGCACCTTTCAAGCACTCTACCATTGTGGGGTATTTCTGGTTGATTTGCCCTACATACTCCTCTAAATCTGTGTTTTTTTTAGCATACATGTGCAGGTCTTTTAGTGGGTCATATTCCTAACAGATTCTATAGCCTTGAGGATGACATAAGTGGGCTCTAATGCTCTGTCCATAGACTCTGACAAGTGTTTGGATTCGATGGATTGGAAATGATAGTTTGAACAATTTTGGCAACCAATAATGAGGAAAATGCTAGCTAACATGGTATTTTGGAAAAATGGAGCATTGGAAGCCACAAGCAAGGAAAAGGAGGAAAACACCATAGAACTGTTGCCACAACTTATTGAAAACATGACACACGAAGCAAAACACTAACAAACCAAAACCAAAACAGAAAACGGACTATGTACAATGGGAAAAAGAAAGAAACTACAAACTAAACGTGGCCATTTACTGGTTGATCAAAGTATGAGCCTTTCTGTAATAATTTTGAGTCATATGAGGGCAGTTTTTGCGAAGATATGAACAATGATAACAACATGACTTTGATTGCATCAATAGAGAGGACATGAGGCATGGGTGGGAAAACAAATATGGATTGAAGAACTTGGCCACAAATTACAGGAATACACAGGTTATTTTCTATGACAGAATGCGTGAGACACCCATTTTCCTCCACAAATGTAACAGGAATATAAATAACTTTGCTCATACCTCCAAAATCATTGCTTAATGGCCATTCTTGTGATCCTTCAACTGGGATTGGTTGAATTCAATTTTCTTTGGATGCCTCAAGGTAGCAGGTTGCAACATAGGTCTCATTTGAAGCCGTCTTCTCATCGAGTGTCTCTCGTGTATCCACGGTAACATCCATTTTAAACTTGTTATCAGGTTCTTGATGCATGAGATGATCTTCTTGATCATGTATCACAATGTTTGTTTCTTCCTTGACACAGCTTGGTGCCTCTTCTAATGTATCTACCCAAGAGGAGTCTTTAGTACTATCATCAAGCATAGATCGTATATACATGGAAGTGAAAATTTCTGATTTCTCATCATATTCATCAATGGCTTCATCAGATGACGTTTCTTTAGAAACAATTTTTACCTCTATATTGTTTTCCTCATTTTGCAGACAACTTGTTACAATATTACATTTTTCATTTGGTATAACCTCTTCATGATCAGAAATATTTTCATGATTGCATGCAAGAAAAAGTGTATCATTTCCATCTCTAAGTTCAATTTCTCTTAAAGTTTGGAGCAAAGAAGGATGTATTTCACTGGTTTGGAATTGCATACCACCGTAAAAGCTTTTCAAAAATTCGACTTGTACAGGATCATCAAGTACCTGGTTTTTTGGTAATGGAGATGTGAAAGAATAATAATCTTTTTCATCACTATCATCGCTGTCATCTCTTCCTGGATACCAAACCATTTGTAGAGTCACCAACCTCTTGGAGGTACAATTGAATTTCTTGGGGAATAAGGATGCACCGATATTTCGTTCCCCAGTAGAGTCACCAAAAACTGATAGCAAAAATTTATGTCACTTGTTTTCTCTATTATCTTTGCCCAACAAAAGTGACGAAATTTTTACGACATTGGAGAAATCACCATAGGAAGGGTGGTTTTCCTCTATGTTTAAAGGGGCAGCGCCCTTATATGATTTACTTAATTTTATCGATTTTAGGTACTTATAACCAGAAAGTACAAAGGAAAGTGAAGTGAAAGGATTTGCAAAATCAAACAGGTAACAAACTTGATTTTACATACAGTGTTAATGAAAGAGGGGTAAGCGGAAAATTTGCGGCCATAACAGATGAAGAGAAGCCAATAAGCAAATTACAAATTAAGCATACGAATAACTTGCAATTTGTGAAAAGATATGGTAAAATAATCACAGATTAAACATATGAATAATCTGCAAATGGGCAATAGGGTGAAAAGAATTACAGATTAAACTTAAGAATAACCTATAACTCCTAAAAAATATGGTGAAAAGGTAACAATTCACAATATCTTCCGTATATTCAAAATCCAAGTCAAAACAAAATTATTACATGGTTGGTATGGCTGCAACAAAAGAAAATCCCTACTTCTCCTACCCCCAAAATTTTTTTCGAGAGAGGAATCCCTTTTACCATTGAAATTCCCTCTTTTAAACACTTTACCCACATGTAAGTAGTTTTTGAAACTAACGTAACTTCCATTCACCCAATTTAATCCTTAAAAATAATTTTCCCACCTCGCGGGAACTTCCAAATTTCCAAAACCAACTACCCCACATTTTACATATTAATTAATTCATTAAAGAATTAATTTATCTCATCTTGACGCCACCATTTACCCACCTTCATTTATTTACCCTCTCATGTAAAGGGAACTATAATAATTCTTCCTTCCTACAACATTCTTAAAAAGAATTAATATTATTTGGTTTTACAACTTAAGGCAAAATTGTTTTACCTAAAGTGACCAACTAACAATATCTCCTTTAGGGAAAAATTCTTGTAGGTATGTAAGTAAAATATCTTAGTGGGCTCAATTTTGAGGATAATGAAAAATTAGCGCGAACAGGGTGTAAAAACTATATTGCTGCTATTTCCTATGTAAATTTATTTCAATAAGTTAATATAAATAGTATTATTGTTATTTCACCCTCTGTTGTGTGAGTTTGTTTGAAAGTGTTGAGGCTGCTAGGTTAAAGGCGGTTGTTCAATTGAACCCCCTTACCTAGACTGCATTAAGTGGTATCAAAGCAAGTTGATCTTGTTGGGTTGTGTCATGAAGAGACTCTAGACATTTGTTGTAGGTGTGTGTGTGTGAAGTCTTGCAATTGCGAAGAACACTGAGGGTTGTGGATATATCAGATATGCTGAGAGGAATCACAACTAGGTTGGATGCAATGAAAGCAGCACAAAGACGAGGATTACATGTGGAAGATGTTAGTGAAGATGAAGGAGAAGTAGAAAGTCAAGAATTGGAGGTAGAGGGTATAATGGATGAACTAGAAGGAAGATTTTTAAGAGCTATGTCCAAGATGAGTAGTAAATCGAGGCTAGATAGTCCCTGCTATAGTGGAGGTTTAAGCTGGGAAGAGCTTCTAGATGGGATCTCGGAGATGGAAAAACACTTTAATTAGGAATCAATGGAGGACCCAGAGAAAATGAAGTTTATGGCACAAAGTTAAAAGGTCATGCATCCCTGTGGTGGGATTATGTTAAAACAAAAAGACAAAGAAGAGGAAAGGATAAAATTAAAACCTTGGATTAGATGGTTGCAAAATTAAAGGCCAAATTTCTACCAATGGATTATTGGCTAAGTTTATTCAGAAAATTGCAGAATTTAAAACAAAAGGAGATGAATGCCAAAGACTACATGGAGAGATTCTATAGGCTCAACATTCGAGCTGACCACATAGAAGATGACGTAGAAAAGATCTCGAGGTGTGTAAATGGGTTGCGAGTATCAAGATGAATTTAGAATGATTAGATTGAAGTTAGTAGAAGAGGCCTATTAGTATGCCTTAAAGGCAGAGGAGAAGTTGGCAAGAAAACAACAAAATAACTCTAGTGGAAGAGGAAGATTTTCTAGAGGAAGAGGGCAATTTAGTGGTGGTAGAGGACAGCAAGGAAAAGAAGGAGAATCCAGCACAACACAAAATGATAATTACATCTAGAACACAAGAAGAGGAGACTCATCCAGAGGAAGAGTTCACTATGGAAGAGGTAGAGGAAGAGGATTTACCGACACTTGTTATAAATGGGGAAAGGTTGTTCATAGGGCACTGGACTGTCCATAGGTATAACAGAATAGTGGGAGAGTAAATGATGCAAGAAACCATGTTGCACAAGTAGATGAAGAAAGCATAGCTTCACTTAAGCGTATAGAAGAACCGAAGCAAGGAGAGTCATTGATGGTTAAAAGAGTGTTGCTGAAATCTGATAAGGAAGAGCATGAGGCAATACAAAGACGGAATTTATTCAAGATGGTGTGTAAATTTGGAGGAAAATGCTGCAAGGTCATTGTGGATGACGGGAGTACCGATAACTTAGTGTCCTAGGTGATGGTGGAAAAGCTTAAGTTGAAGAAGACTAAACATCCAAATCCATACAAGGTTTCGTGGGAATAGAAGGGGCATCAACTCTTGGTAAGTGAGCAGTGTATGGTTAATTTTCAGATTGGTGCATATAAAAATGAAATTATTTGTGATATTATGCCCATGGACTCTTGTCATGTCTTATTGGGACGACAATGGTAGTTTGACAGGAAGGCTATGCATGATGGTAGAATGAACACTTATATCATAGTGAAGGACGGAAAAAAATTACAATGAGTCCATTGAAGGACAAAGGGGAAGAAGTGGACAGCAGACCAAAAGTGTGTTTGATTTCCAAAAAACAATTTTTGAAGGAGATGAGAAGAGAAAAGGCATGCTATACTTTCATTCTTAAGTGTCTACATAGATTAGGACAATGAATAAAATTGAAGAAGTTCTATTAGAAATAAAAGAAATAATGGAGGAGTATGCTAAAATACTTTCAAAGGAATTACTGGATGGATTGCCACCATGAAAAGCATTAGTCACCACATGGATTTAGTTCGAGGAGCTAGTTTATTGAACAAGGTAGCATATAGAATGACACCCATTGGAAATGAGGAGGTGAGGAAACAAATCCAAGAGCTATTGGACAAAGGTTTGATAACGGAGAGTTTGAACCCATGTTCCATACTAGCAATACTAGCACTTAAAAACGATGGAGAGTGATGTATGTGTACAAATTCAAGAGCCATCAACAAGATACCAATAACATACATGTTTCCGTTACCTTGGATGGATGACTTAAAGGATTGCCTAAGTGGAGCAAAATACTTAACAAAAATTGATTTGAAGATTGGATATCACCAAATTTGAATTAGAGAAGGGGACGAGTGGAAAACCACATTTAAGACAAAGGATGGGTTCAATGAGTGGTTGGTTATGCCATTTGGGTTGACCAATGTACCGAGCACTTTCTGGAGATTAATGAACGAAGTGCTGAAATCGTTTCTCAGTAAGTTTGTAATTGTCTATTTAGATGATATCTTGATTTTTTGTAAGACAAAGGAAGAGTATTTAATGCATTTGAGATTAGTTTTGCAAAGATTGAAGGAAAAGAAGTTGTTGGTTAATTAAAAATTTGAAAAAATGCAGTTTTATGGAGTTAGTGTATTTGTGGTTTGTCATTTCACAAGAAGGTTTACAGATGGACCCAGAAAAGGTAATGCTGATGATTGTTTTTCAACAAGTCAACAATTAGAGTAAAATACTGAGTATCTGACTCTCTCTTGAGCAAAGCCTCTCGGATGCTGAACTAGGTGATCAAACGAGATAACTCCAAGGTTCCTTCTGATAATTTCGGTAAGAGACAGCTCAGCGATTAAGTATGATTTTGCTGTTAACCAACAAAGGGACTTACACAATTGTTCAAGTAACTTGTTGTTTCAAGGACCATGGAAGTGAATACTAGAGAATCTAAGCATTGCAATTGACGCATATGATTTAGCAATGGATGTTCTTTGGTCCTAATCCTAACTGAATGGTAAAAAAAGGGCAAAAGATGTAGGGTTTAGAAACACTAATCTAATCCTAAATGCAAGGACGTTTACTACTTGAAGTGAAATCGAACCAAATCCTGCTTCGCCAAGATAAAACAACTACACAAGATAGGTGCAATCTTCAAAGGTGTACAAGATGTTTAAATCAATTATGCTCATGAAAGATTCAACAAGCATAAAGATCAAATTGACGTTCAATCATTCAGACTAACCATGCACTGCAATCCACAAGCCGTAGAATACAAATGGTATGAACTTATAGACTTCACCACAAAGCAATAAAGCAACCTTTCATTAACTAACTTAAACTTAAAGAAAAACTTATAACTTAACTTAATGTCTGTTTGAAAATTGAAACCATGCAACACTCGGAAACATAAATAGAATCACCAAAGCAATGAATCCTTTATTATCTCAGAGAGCTCTTACAACAATTTCAGAATTTTCAACTTCTTCAAATGAGAGCAATGAGAGCTCTTTTATAGACCTCAAAGGAAAGAAGGGTCAAGATCGATCGGCCGAATCAGCGGACCAGATCAAGCCACATCACAAGTAGTTGTAACAAACTATCCTTTATTAAATGAAGGAGGCTCACTTTATTAAATGAAAGAAGCTATGAAGGAGAGAACAAAGGCACGCTTTCCAAGAAGATAAGGAAGCCACATCATGTGCCCTCTATGTAGTAGTACTATGAGATACAATGAATCTAGACACAATTTGAACAATATCTTCCATTGGTACACTTGTCGCCGCATTAATGGATCCTTCTGCCACTGCCACATCTGACTCATAGACGCCAAGTGTCTTCTCCCAGTCGTTTATCCAAGACTTATTTTCTCCAAGACGATATGCAAGTGTGAATATACTATCCAGCTGACCCTCATCAAGTCCATCATACTGGAAGTAGAATGCCTTAACTTGTTGCTTCATGTTTTCAATAGTAACATTTCCATAAGGATTACATATTGTTGTCAAAGCAGTGTATATATGATTCTCTGTTCTTAGAAGAACACTTCTTATTCTGGACATATCTACTTCAATTTTATCAACCAGTTGCCCCTTGTTGTGAAAGGAGAAATACCAAGTGATGAAGTCATGTGGAGTATCTCTATCAATCACCTTATCATGAATTAGGTCTTCTAATGGAACTTCTATTAAACTCTTGAGCTGTGGCATGTATTGTTCTTTGATCGGTTTGAACTCAGCACAATTTCTTAATAAAACTTGAACTCGATCTTTAAGCTTAATGACTCTATCATACACTTGCACAATTTCCTCAAGGTGAGTATATGCCTTCTCTTCTGTCTTTTCTATCCATCCTTTCATCATCTGAGATGAAGTTCTCATGTTTTCAACTTGGGATACTGTTTCTTGTGGAAGAATAGACGGAGGAATTGGAGTAGCTTCCTTCTGTCGGATAGGCTGCATGACTTGCTGAATGTAGTGCTTCAATGTATTGAAATCTTGTTCAACCTTTAACCTCGCTTCTCTTTCTTGCTTCAACATGCTTCTTACACTGTTCACTGACTCTTGTAGTTCCTCCTCTACCTGTTCCCTTGTGATTGGACCCATGCCAATAGTAGTCATATTGTAATCCTCAGGTGTCATATTTTCTAACTCCTTGTCAATTCTAGGAACAGCTATATGTACCTCTCTATTTCCAGCAGAATCTTGAGTGATTTTGGAAAGGACTGTCGCTTTCTTCTTCTGATTACTCTTCTGTACATTTACAAGCAATTCCTCAACTGGAGCAGGCTGATAAGTTTCTACAATTGTACTTTCTTCAATCCTTTGCCTCAACCAAGGTGGAAAAGCAGAAAGATCTCGCTGTCCTTGAACTTGACTGTGTTGAACACGAGCTACTTCCTCATCAGATTCTGCTTGACCTACTTCATCTTGATCAAGATCATCATTCTCCTCCATTATGACAGTGGGACTTGACTGAATCTCCTCTGAAGGAACCAAGGCAACTTCTTCTATAACTTCTATCTCTTGTATTGGATTCTGAACAACTGAAGCACCTTCTTGTGGATTAGATGAAGTAGATGGATTATTCTTCTTTTGAGGTCTTTGGCTTGATTCTCCTTGATCTTGACTAGGTCTTTTCCTCTTTCTAGCTGGATTATTACTTTGATCATTCCCACTGTGTTGTGGTTGGCTATGTGTACTATGCTGTCCTGGTTCTCCTTCATCCATCATATTGTAAGTAAGAACTTGGCCTTCATCATTCATCTCTTGCAATAGTTGATTTATACATACTTGTGTCATGGCTAAGACCGGCTTTATCAATTCTTCTTCGGACACATCCTTCTTTGACCAATCAACTGTATAAGGCAAATCCTTTATCTTATCAAATTCATCTATCAACAAAGTATCATCTTCGGTGAACTGGTCTGGAATCCTGAAAACTTTGGAAGCTCTAACTAAATCCCAGGTGAGTCTCGAACTTTGAAGTGTTCGGAGATCATCTCATCTTGGGCACTGGCCCAGTGGTCTTCCAACTGCTTGACATGCTTGAATTCTCTGTTGTATTTCCAGCAAACTTGAAAAGGATCAAAGTTAAGCCTCTTGGTGCCATGAGTTTGCAAATGATATGCCTGTAGCTGTATCTCAGAATATTCAGCTGCTGATAATGATGGACACTCCAAATTTTGTCCAAGAAGAAGTGGAAACTGGATCCCCCCTTTCTTCTTCAACTTCTGCAACCTGATGAGTTCTAGGAGTTGCCTTGTAACCTCTAGCATTACCATCCTGTTGGTTGGATATCTTGGCAATCTGTATGGATATGATGTAAACCCTTGGATCCTTAGGTAAGTGTACCTTTCATGCTGAGTATACCAGTGTCCATATGCTGAAATGAACTCTCTTGCTGCATTAGACAACCTTTTATGAAATTCTCCCCTTAGTTTCTTCATTATGAACATAGCAAATGCATCATTGAACCTTGTATAATGATTGATACTCTTGAGGTGCAACTAAGGATAACACTGATGCGATAGGTATTTATTAGGCCCAATGCCGACTTCTCCTCTTTTGGTCAAACTTGAGTAGACTTCATTTCTTGCGAGAAGGTATACCACATAGGAACTCATATAACAAGTCTTGGTCTTAGCAAAATTGATGAACTGCTCATGTATACTCTGACTGATAAGTCCAGCTCAATCAATCATCTTCCCTTTAAGAACTGACTTGATGAAAGAGTACATCCAAGGCTGAAAGGTAGCAGATTGCGGCATTCCTGTCATTCGATTTAGAAACATAATCAAGTATCCAATTTCAGGATGAAAATCTGACTTGAGCAATAGTGGAGGATTATTCATATTGAACTTCATAGATGGATTGGCCATCCATTCTCTCCTTATTTCTTGCAACTTTGTCTTTGAATCGACATCATATTCCTGCTGACCTTGTTGTATCGAGATACTGATCATTCTTTCCCTAGTTGGAATGTTGAAAGTTTCTTCAACTGCCTCCTTTTGCAAATAGGCTAATATTGTTCCATCTTTGGCTGTAATTTGCCTTGTATCTACATCATACTTCTTGACACATTCGATGATCATCTCTGGACACGGCAAAGCTGGCGGAAAACAAGCAGCTTCAATGGCTCCACTCCTCATGATGGCTCGAGCAAGACTACCTCCATTGGGTTCCTCAAGGACTGACTTGATATCTTCTAAGTTGCTGTTGCCCATATTCGTGTCTCCTACATTTGTCCACCTTGAGACGAGCTTTGATTCGGGAATCTTCCCCTTGGCATCCATCCGGATCTTCGCTTGTCGTTCCTTGGAAGTCATTGCCATGATCCTGCAAACTTGACGCGAATAAGTAATTGCAAACACAATCTAGACTTCACTTCAGCTACTTTAGTGGATTAAATTTATGAAGTTTTCCTTTACAATTATGAAATATTGCTATCTAGACTCAAGGAATCTATGAAAATCCACTTATCCTTCTTAAATTTTACCAATACTTGAACAATTTTAATGCATCTAATGAAGGAAAAAGAAGAAAATCAGATCAGAAAATATTTAGATCAGACTTACTTGATAGGCTGCCTTGAATTTGATACCTTGCAATTTGATCCACCACTTGCCTGGATTGACAAAATCAAATTTGTACTTCTATAAAACCTTCTTATTGCTGCTCCTTGAAGACAAATCTGCTTTTGCGAAGTAATTCTGCTCTTTGAAATGATAAAAATGAAAAGGAGATGAGGTATATATATAAAATTTGCTTTAAAACTTTACCTCTTTCCTAGGCCGACCTCCTTTATTATAGTGAAAAACATTTAATTTTGATTGATCTTCATTTAATAAATGCAATTTCCACGTTTTTTCAAGGTAAAATCATTAAATGTTTATAACTTCCTTTGATTGGCGCATTAGATGGGGTCTTGATGATCTCCTTGTAGATTGCAATTACCTTCTCCCTCAAGCACATTGGATCAAGAATTGAAATCCTCTTGTCTTTCACATTTGATAACGTCTTCGAGGTCTTCTTCATATTTTTTGGATTTGTGTTTGACTTTCTTCTTGCATTTCGCATTGGATGGGTATGGTGAAGTCTTCTTCTTTGAAATACCATGATCTTTCTTCATAACCCTCTAGGCGCATTGGATCAAGGATGGAGATCCTCAAGCATTTCACTTTAGACACCCTCAAAGTCCTCATGTATGGCGCTTTGGATCAAGGTTTGAATTCCTCTTAGCATTTCGCATTGGATGAAGTTTTAAGACTCCTCTCAATATTGCTTTAATTTGAACTAGTTTTCACTTGCATAAGGGAGTGGCGCATTGGTTGAAGGATTGAAATCCTCAAGTTCCTAGCGCATTAGATAGGCAATTTGAATTCTTCTCATGTGTGGCGCAATGGATAGGTAACTTGAAGTCTTCAAAATCAAACTTTATTCTCCCCTTTTGTGTGGCGCACTAGATAGGTAGTTTGAGATCTTCAAAAAACAAACTTCGTTCTCCCTTCATGTATGGCGCACTAGATGCCACTTTTGATTTCTTCCTGTTGAGCACTTTGATAACGGGTCTTGGAAGTGGCGCATCGCTTCATCATGTTAAAATCTTCAAACCTTGGTATATTAGATGGCCTTTACCTTGAAGTGAATCATGCATGGTGTTGGCGCATGAGATGGGACATGGAGAATCCTCAAATCTCATTCTTCCTTATGTTGCACATTGGATGACCTTGTTGGAAGCTTCAAAACTTAGGGGGATTCATGATGTTGGCGCATGAGATAAGGCTTTAAAATCCTCTGAACTAAAACCTTGAAGGCTTGACCTTGGATGTCCTTCTTCCTCCTTGTAGGGCGCATTAGTTAAGGTTTTCAAATCCTCTAGATTTCGCTTTAGATAAGAATCCTTCAAACTTCACATTGAAACTACTTTGGCGCACTAGATCAGCTTTTTGGAATCTCTGGAGTTTCCCCTCATGAGGTCGCATTAGATGAGGCTTTGAAGATCCTCTAGACTTCGCCTTGGATGCTTGACTGGATAGGCGCATTGGATCAAGGATTGAAATCCTCTGGTTTCTAGCGCATTAGATAGGCTTTTGAAATCCTCTGGTCTCATATTGGTGAAGTGGTTCTAACACTTGCGTTGAATGTTTGGGAGTTGTCCATTGGCGCATTAGATGAGGAATAAAAATCCTCTAGATTTTGGCGCATTAGTTCAAGTTTTCAAATCCTCTTCAAGCTAGATCCTTCTCAAGTCAAAACCCTCAAGACTTCCTCTTCCTTCTAGGTGGCGCATCAGTTGAGGTTTTCAAATCCTCTAGTCTCTCTTCAAAAATTTTAGATTTCGGGATCCATCCTTCTTCCTAGCACATTGGTTGAGCTTTTCAAATCCTCTAATACTCATCATCTTTTAATTCGCTCCAAGATTCGCTCTAAGAGGTGTCTTTTCATTTTCGCATTACTTGAGTGTTTTAAATCCTCATCTTTTCCCTCAAAATGATCTTTTAGTTTGGGCGCAGTAGATCATTGATCGAAATCCTCATACCTTTTCGCATTAGATCAAGGTTTCAGATGGGCGCATTAGATCATCAAGTGGAAATCATCATCTTCAAGCGCCTTTTTCTTCGTGATTTTGCGCCACTTGGACATCCCGTCGCACTAGATCAGCTTTTTGAATCCTCTGGAATTGTCAGGCATTTTTCAGGATCGCGAGGGTAAAGGTATATTGAAAAATATATTTAAGTATAAGTTGAATTTCTTATACTTTAAATATTTTTCAATATACCTTTCAGGATGTTTGAGATAGGTCCCGAATCCACCGGATTTAAGATGCAAAATATAGAATTTGGAGGATTCACCAGATTTCAGACTTAGCCATTTTTTCAGGATTTTTAGGATTTCAGGCTCCAGACTTAGTCTTTTCAGGGTCTCAAACATTCTTCAGGAGTGATCTCAAGATTCATTATTTAGATGGGATTTGATCAAGATTCTTCATTATTGCAAGTTCATTTGCCTCCTAATCATGAACCAATGATCGTAGAAAAGGAAATCACTACCGGATTGGCAGAAGGAGATACTCAGGATATCATCAAAATCTCATTGAAAACTCATTGAAGGCACAGAGCTCAAAAAAGGGGGGGTCCCTATTCCTAATGGGGTGATGTGTGATTTGGTCACAACAGGTAAGGGCTATTGTATAGTGGCCATGACAAAGGAGCACGTTTGAAGCAATTTTTTTTCACCAATTAACAAGCTTCTACAGGAAATATATCAGAATTTTTAGTGGCATCTATGCACCTATCATGAAAACAATGGAGGGTGGTAGGAAGGAGTTTTGGTGGACAACTGTAGTAGAGTTTTCAACTTTTGAAGGAGAAAGTGATTGAATGGCCTGATCTAGCATTGTTGGATTCCAGTAAAGTGTTTCAAGTGGACTTCGATGTAAGTGGGACAGTGATAGGAAGCGTTCCAAGTCAAGAAGGTAAGCCCATAGCTTATTTCAGCAAGAAGCTAAATGAAGCTAAGAGAAGATATTCGGTCTATGACCAAGAATTTTACACTGTTGTTCAAGCACTCAAGAAGTGGAGGCACTACTTGCTACCCAATGAGTTTGTTTTATACACGGATTATCATGCATTGCAATTTAATAACAGCTAAGGTAAGTTAAGTCAAAAGCACATGAAGTGGATTGAATTTCTTTAGAGCTATTCATTTGTTTTGAAGCATAAAAATAAGGTAGGTTGTGTCAAATTTTGGTCTTTTTGTGTATGTTTTCCGTGTGATGGCATGTTTGGGGAAATTGGAGGTCAGTGAATTGTTCTAGCCTCTAGGTACTTTCCCTGTGGCTGTGTTTTCCAAATTGCTGCCTGATTATTTCAGTTGCTGCGTATCTGTTCTGGGTTGCAATTTTGTTTTGACTTTTCATCAAATATTTGGCATGCAAAGTCCTCAAGCTGTTTCAGTCATAATAAAGTAGCTGATTTCATTTGTTTTGTTCAAAGATGGTGTGACAAGTTTCATTTGGAACGAAACAGAACTGAATGGGAGTTTAGTACTCAATCAAATCTTGTATGAAACAGCCCAACATAAAGACCAATCCGCATGGAAGACAAACAGATAGGGTGTAATGATTGAGGATTGCTTCTTCAATCATCATGGGGACACTTAGAATCAAGAAAGTGAAGCAAAAACGACTGTAAGGAGCACAAGGGCAGATGCAGAGATGTGGACAGTTCATTTTAAAAAAAAATTCAAATCTTGCCCTAGCTCATAGTAGAAGAGTAGGCTGGAAGAACTGAAAGAAATAAAGAAAAACAGGGGAGAGGCAGAGTGTTTGAAAGAGAGAAAAAAGCCAGAGAGATCATTGTGTGGATAAAAATATCGGAAATTCCTCCCTTTTGGGTGTAAAAACTGAACTGGTGCCGTTTTCTGTGTAAATTGTATTTCAATAAGTTCATAGCATGTTTGTAATTCATTTGAATGTTGATTTTCAGAGTTAATATAAACAGTATTATTGTTATTTCTCCCTTTGTTGTGTGATTTTGATTGAAAGTGCCGAGGCTGCTAGGTTAAAGGCCGTTGTTCAATTGACCCCCCCATCTAGACTCCATTACTATGTGTATGTGCATTGCATACAGGGGAAGAGATAGAGTTAGACTATACTTTTCGATTTTACTTTACATAATGATTTTGATTTTGGTAGAAGCTGCTCACCTAAAATAAAATTGCACAGTAAATAAAAATCTTGAGAAGATAATCTATCGATTAGAATGCCAAAAGTTTTGAATCTCCTTACTGAAATCTTCCTTTTTTTAGTTTTAGATGTTGTGTTATGAACTATTGAACAAGTGCTGATTGGTAACCATGATAAATCACTGCTAATTATTTAATTCTTTATTATCCATTTTAATTTAGTTACTCTTTTCTTTCTGTCAGATTACAGTCCTAGGATATGTAAGTGCTAGAATTCCACTATTTGTTCATTTATTCTCTAATTCTTTTTTTGCTTTTCTGGACAGACTTTCCATTGTCTACGGAGACGATTCAAAAGATAGCTGAAGGTATTTGTCATTTCTACCTCATACTAATAGTGGAATAAGCTACATGAGGACTAGGAGTAAAGGCAGCCAACTTCAAAAGCTGGTGTCGAGGAATGATTGTAACAGATGGAATGATTTTTTTTTTTTTGAGTTTTGCTACAAACCACTAGAAAGGTCTGAGCACAATCAACCTGTAGAAAGAAATCAGTTTCTTTGTAAACTGGATACTAAATCTTACAATGTCTTGTACTTCCTTTGATTGTTATCTGAAATGCAAGATCTATTACCTATTCTTATTAATCTTGTCATAGGCTTTAGCCTAATTGGAGTCTTTCATCTCAAAATTGCTATCTAGTGTTTGTCTAATTTCCTATAATTAATTGCCACCTTCTATATTCTATTCTGCATAATTGTTATCCAGTGTTCACCAAGCTTTCTATAATTAAGCTCCTTCTTCTATATTGTATTCTGTATGTCTTTTTATTTGCCTTCTTCTAAATTGTTTTCTGTATGCATCTTTATGTCACTTCTATATTTTTCTCCGTGCATTTTTATTTTATTATAGAACTTGATCCACTATTTTAGCTTGTAAAATTGCTATGGAACTAATTATGCATATTATCTTGTGGTTAACTACATTAAACATTCTTCCAAAAGCACATTTTTCTGAGGCATGACTCTTAATCTCCAAATTAGCTACAAATATGTTCAATAGAAATCCCATTGTTCATACTTTCTACTTTGTGCATTTTTCTCAGAAATTACAGCTGGTTGTTCTTTTATTATCCCATTGACCAGGCACTTGGATGGTTATATTCAACTCAGTAATATAAATGTTTACAACACTTTTGCCAAGAGTTGCAAGTGTCATGGCAATTTGCTCTAATATATAGAAGGCTAAAGCATAATATAGATCATGTTCATGACATTCTAATTCTCATTGTGAGATTCAGAGTTTTTCATGCCTCAGTACCATTAGCAAAAGTTGAAAGTGTCAAGCTGCTTCCTGTGAAATAGGAAACTAGCCGTTTATCTGAAAAAGTTAAAAACAGAATTGTGTGCAGTAGGTGATCAATTTCTGTTTAGGTTTCAGAAGGGGCAAATTTGGACTGATCTTTGTTATTCCAGGGGTACTGCAGTATAGGTTTTTTTGATCACTGTATTCTAGAGTGGCAGATTCATTTCGAAATAAATTTTAGCTTGTGAAATTGCTTTCTAAACATAATGATCTGAATCTTTAGTTTCTTAATAATTTTATTGGTTGTTTTCAGGATGTGATATCTCTTTGGATGACCTATCAGTGAAAGATAGAAAACATTTCCTGCAAGCTGTAGCGTCAGGTAAATTAAGCCACTTGGTAAGGCCTTGGGAACCATGGTGGTTGAAGCCTGGTGTAAATAAAATTACTCTTTCCAAGCAAGGAAGTGAACTTGTTCAGCCATTAGATGCGTCAGAAGTTCACGTGTCAGCAAAATTAAGTACAGGAAATGCATATCCAGATGAGAATAGTGTAAGTGACATACCACCTGGTCCTGAGAATCCATTATCCTCAGTACGACAATTGACTTGTATAGAACCATCACCTTTGCTGGTTGTTCATTTGGTGGATGTAATATACAGCTACTGCTTTACACTTCGATTTTTTAACGGCGACTGGAAAAGCGATTCCCTGGATGCAGCAATGGTTTGTTTAACTTTGTCTGCAGTGTTGGGCCAAGCAGCTTTGCCAGAAACTGTCAGTGAAGCTTTGTCAAATTGTTTAGAGACAGCGTGCTCTCCAAGTTTTAAACATGCTGGTGGATTGAAATTTGGGATTGGACTTTTTGATGATGTTTCTGCTCTTTTAAGGCTCGGTAGGGCAGCCTTGGTGTGTGCGCTTATGGACTTGTATAGATTGCTTGAGGCTGCAACAAAAGAAGCTAAGGGTGACAGATCTGGAAAAAGGAGACAACTTAGGAAACAAGTAAATAGAAATAAGGAAGCAGAGAGTCAAGACATAGGAAGAAATGAATGTTGGAAATTGCTTCAATCTGCTTCAAGAAAAGTCTACTTCCTAATGTGTTGGACAAATGAACAGCCAAATGAAGTCTGGTCTTCGCTGACCACTCTTATAGAAGCTGTAAAGAGAGAATTTCCTACAATAGATTTTGGGAACTCTGGCAAGAATCATTTGAATGTCAACAATCAGGAAAATCCAAAAGCTAAGATTTTGATCAAAGAGGTTTTGTAAGGGTTGTGTTAGTAACAGATATTTTCAGGCACAGGGACTGTCCTGTTCAAGCTTCAGCCTTTCATGTGAGTGCTTTTTCAGAGGTATTAGTTCCATGTATTGTGTAAAGCAATGTATAAAATTTGTTATTTCTGTATAATACATATTCTGCTGTCCGATTATCAGCTTACAGTTTGATACTTCCTTGGTTGTATGTTTCAAGAAGCAATCTTTCCTTGAATACAGAAATATACAACTAGAAAGAGGTTATGGTAACTAGTGCTGATGTCCATGCATATCTACAAGTGAAATAGCCTGATCCCATATTGCTATACGTGATATGATGCTTTTCGAGATATGCTCTATGGCTAGTGCACAACTCCCCTAGATTACACCATCCAATGGCATAGTGGTACATGGCCTCCATGTTGTCGCCTTCATTCTCATAGGGTAACAATGGCCCACACATGAATCTGCCACTGAGGGTAAATTCTATTGATACTTTGGAGCCCTTGCTGTTGGTTAAGCCATCACTAAAGCAATCTAGATCCACAAATACATTGTTAGTCATCATTTGAGACTTGAGTAAGACATACCAAAAGAATCATGCAGCAATCATCAGGGTTTAGTGGACAGTCAATATTGGGAAAGGTTTGGGTTTGTTTTTGGTTATGCATATTGCACTATTCTTCTTTCTTGACCAAATTATTTGCACCTTGCCATCTAGAATAATGAAATAAATACAAAGATCTCAACCAACTAATCAATTTTTTCAGGCAGAATAAACCACGTTATATTATAAAAAATTACAAATATTACAGAATTAGGTGCTTCATGATATTTCCCCCCATACCCACACAATGCAAGGCAGCATCTTTCACTGACCCTTTAGGTCATCTAATGCGAGATAACACCTAAAAGTTACAGAGCCCATCATCAGAGCCTGCTTTTGCAGAATCTTATGTTGTTAAAGTTATGGAGTCCATCTACAGATGCCATTTTTTGCAGGTTTAAAGAACATGGGCAAATACAAATCTACTTTGCTTTGGTAAGCAACTGCATTTTTGTGTTATGATCCCTTTGCTTCATGTTAATCCTGTATACCCAGTTGATTTATGGCTTGACCCATTTATACATTGCATGCAAATCATAAGGAGTGATAATCCAAGCTATAGCTGATCTCTCCATATTGGTTCAGCTTACAGTTTGATACTTCCTTGGTTGTATGCTTCAAGAAGCAATCTTTCCTTGAATACAGAAATATACAACTAGAAAGAGGTTATGGTAACAAGTGCTAATGTCCATGCATATCTACTCAAGTGATACAGATTGTCTGAAGTGCAATAGCCTGATCCCATATTGCTATATGTGATATGATGCTTTTTGAGATATGCTCTATGGCTAGTGCACAACTCCCCTAGATTACACCATCCAATGGCATAGTGCTACATGGCCTCCATGTTGTTGCCTTTATTCTCATAGGGTAACAATGGCCCACACATGAATCTGCCAAGTTCTATTTGATACTTTGGAGCCCTTGCTGTAATGTCCCCATTTTTGGAGTGGTCACCATTGGAGAGCAAAGGGGTTGGTTTTTACACTCCGGGATTTTTGGAGGGAGAATCGAGGTTTGGAGATGCCTTGGTATATTTTTTTGATAACATTGATGTGATCCTTTCACTTAATATATTTTTCTTTCTATTAGAGCAAACCATTTTGAGTATGGAAACTTGTCATGTTGAGGAGATTTGCCATGTGATGATTTTGCTAACATCTAATGCCACCTTGAGGATGCATAAGGGAGAGTATTTGGATCATGTGTATGTGCCATCTTCATGGAGGTTCTCTTGATGCACTATTGAGTTGGGACAACCTATGAAGGAGAGAAATAAACAATAAAATAATATCTATTGCTTGGCACTTGGAAGGAGATAGTTTGGAGAAAATAAAGAAGGCAAAATGTCTTGAGGCCATTTTTAATTTGAATATTCTTGGCGCCAACATGTCTTGAGGCTGGTCGGCCCTCTTAGAGGGAAAAGATTATTAAAATAAAAAGAATTCCTCTCTCTAGGTCGGCCAAGAGGAAAAGAGACAAAACATGTATTAATACAAGGTCATTTGGTGGCATTTGGAACATCATTCAATCATCCATTCACACATCATTTGGATTTCATCTCTTGGAGAAGGACTTGAGACGAAAACCTTGAGTTCTTAGGAGGAGTTGGACGGAACCCTAGCACTTTCCTTTGGAGGATTCCGTGACGGGAGTTCACTTGTGCATCATTTTTATTTTGTGGAGAAGAGCAGAATTGAAAATCAAATTTGGAGATCATCATTGGAGGCATTCTTTTGGCGTGGCTTGATCATCATTTGTTGAGGAGTTGCCCTAGATTCGAGCGCCACTCATTGGAGGTGAAGCAACTAGCATCTTGGTGGTTCTTATGCATGATTTGATTTCTGATTTGGAGCAGCAGAGGAGCAGACCTGATTTGCCCCAGTTTTGAGTGGATTCATTGGTGGATTGGTGTGATCTTGCCTAGGGTTTAACCCTACCTCTTGAGTGCCACCTTTGGAGGAGCGATTGTTGGAGTTGTTGGCTTCTCATTTGCATCATTATTTGGAGCAGTGAACACCTCAGACCTGAGCACACCCCTTTGGAGCATATTTCCTTTGCATTGGAAAGTTGAAGACTTAGGGTTTGATGCCCTAATTGGAGCAGCACTCATTGGAGATCTTTTCCTATCATTTTGAAGTTCATTTAGCTAATATTTTGGTATGTACAAACCTTAGGGTTAGGGCAGAGCTTTGCTGGGCATGTTTGTCATGTTTGCCCTAGTTTGTGGATGTAATTGAAGACTTGTAATATTCAGTTTTGTTTGTAGCAGCAGACTTCTGATTTGGTTTTCAGCCGTTTGTGTTGGTTAATTGAAGTGGATTGGTGGCTCATTTGATGGTGAAATGCAAGTATATTATGGTTGATCATATTTATGGTGAAATTATGATGTTTTGAGATGTTTTATGGGCTGCCCTAGATGTTTGTTCAAGTTTGATTTTTACTTCAGAAATTAGGGTTTGAGCAGAAAACTAAGATATTTTGGAAAGTCCGTAAATCCAAAATTGTCCAAAATATCCCATTTTGGGATATTACAGTGGTATTAGAGCTTGGATCCTGCTAGCCTGCAGGGTTCATGTTGACATTGTGAAGTGGTGATCATCTAATGTTGGCACATGAAAATTGAAGGCGGAGATTACATCACTTATAGAAGGAGGCGACAAGTTGTGACCGGCTTGGAAAACGAAGAAGAAGATAATGAGTGATTGAAGTCAAGAAGATCAAAGCACAAGAGAAATGCTCAATGGCCTAGCAAGAGGGTAGCGAGACTTATATCATCTATTGTATAGATTCTTGAGGCATCACATTGGCAACAATGGAGGCAACAACCATAATGGAGGTAATGGAAACAATGGCAACAACAGAGGTGATGGAGGCAATCACAACGATGGGCATCATGATGCAAGCACTTCTGAAAATCAAGATGGTACTCCCGTACAAACATCACATACAACCGTGGCTCAACCTCTCGTGCCTACATTCTTGGATCAACAAAGGGTTGCAGAGAATGAACCACAAGCTTGAGGTGAGACTTTTGATGATTATAGGAGAGAGTGGTTGGCACTAAGCGATGAATGCAAAGAAGTTTGCCTTGGACAAATTTCTATCAAGTACCAGAATAGGGACTGACCTAGAGATGGAAGAGGCAATACCAACAACACAAATCATGAGTTGCAAAAGAAGTCGGGGAAGGTCAATATCACACCTTTTGATGGCTCGAGAAGGATCACGAAATGGGCATGGATACAAAAGTTGGACAATTACTTCACTTTGAGCCCCATGTTCGAGAAGGATGCCATACAATTTGCTACACTCCACTTGGAAGGCGACACTCTAGATTGGTGGTATAACGACATGGTAACTCAATTTCACAATCTCATCACTACATGCTTGGAGTTCTCACAAAGGTTGGTTGATAGATTTGATGAAACAAATCTGGAGCAATCCTTCAAGGAGTTGGCACAACTCAAATAGAAGGAGTCATTGGATGCATACATTTCAGAATTCCAAAAGCTTGCCGTGTTAGTGCCAAATGTCTCAGAGACATGATTGACATTTCTTTTCATTGAAGGACTCGAGGAGCCGGTTCGTGGATGGGTGAGAGCCTTAGATACTCCATCATTGAGAGAAGCAATCAAGAGGGCTCGAGGAATGAAGTTTTTAGTGCCATCCAAACCAAAGTTTCAAACCAAACCATTTCAAAATGATCCAAAGAAGAACTTTTCGAAGGATGGACCAAGGAAGCCCACAATTGATTTCGAGACAAGGAACGAGCTACGGAGGAAGAAGCTTTGCTTTACATGCAAGGAGCCATGGGAGCCAGGGCATAGATGTCAAGGTAAGGGCAAAACATACTACATTGAAGTCTTTTTTGATGGAGATGAGGAGGTTCTTAATACTAGCTTGGAGGGAGATAAGGAGGAACAAGAAGTAGAACTTGATGATACACAAGGTACTATTGCTTTTCTTTCGGGTGTTCCAAAGCATTATCCTTTTAGTATTAGAGGTGTTGTAAATGGGCAAAGAGTATCTTGCTTGGTTGATAGTGGAGCCACACATAATTTCATTGATGAAGGCTTCGTAGTTAAGAAGGGATTGCAAGTAGAGGAATTTCCAGGGTTCAGTGTTCTATTGGGGGATGGCTTCAAAATGAGTTGCACAAAGAAGATCTCTCATGTAAGTATTCAATTGGATGACTACACTTTTGAGGATTAGTTCTTTGTGGTTGGTATTGGAGAAACCGAAATTGTCTTGGGAATTCAATGGCTCAAATCACTTGGGAGAAATATACAGGACTTCAACAAAATGGAGCTTGAGTTCACTTCGAATGGCAAGCAAATCATATTGAAGGCCATCAACAACAACACACCTATGAGTATGGCAGCCAAACAAATGGAGGTTCAATTCAGATTGGAGGCAAGAGATTTTCAGTTGGAGCCCCCTTTGGGATCTGCACTTGTAGGCGGACATGTGGTGAAGGATGAGGAAGAGATTGAGGAGCTAGGGGACAGCTTGATAAGGTATGATAACAGATTTGATTTCTGATTCATGACAGCAGTCCTATTTCCTTCATAGCAGCTACTTCACAGGAAGAACACATAGTAGAAGAGGCTCCCAAGATGGACACTTGTGATTTGGATATGGAGCACGAGGAAGATATTAAAGTTGCAAGCCACACCAAGCTTGAATTTGTCCATCATACCATGGAAGATGTCAAAAGAACTCAAGACTTGTGTGATGGTTGGCTACAAAGAGCAAAGGAGGCAAAGATGATGGCTGCCCAAGCGAGGCAGCACTTGCAAAGGGTCAAAGAACATTGTCATCAACTAGATCAAGCAAGGAGGCAAAGGGAAACACATCTACAATCTCTATTTCTTCCAAGGGAAGAATGCATAATGGTGGAAAAAGCAAAGAGACTCTTGAGGTGGGCAAGCAAGAGAAATATGCAGATTTGGGTGGACAAATGGAAAGGTATGGTTTAGAAATTTTAGTTTGTGTATCTGATTTGCATCTTGAGTTGCCTTCGTTTGAGAGCTCCTTGAAGGATCAAGCCTTAGAAGAGCTTGGAGTTGTTGAGCAGACACTTAGTGGATCAGCCACTAGTGTCATATCTTCACTTGAAGAGGGAGACATAAATGGGTCGGCCTTTGATGATTCCTTGGGCATCTTGGGAGGAGCTGAAGAGTTGATTGTTGTGGTACAGACTTATCACATTGGTGACTCTTTGGCGAAGTGGGAGGCTGCATTGTTTCAAAGATTGGTGATGTACACCATGGAGACACTTGCATTTGGTTGTCATGATGATGAATTGTAGCTGAGCTATGTGCCTAGGTATGGAGACATTGCTTTGATTTGTGATTTTAAGGCATTAATGTGTATATTGGAGCAGGGTTATGGCATTGGATGGGGAGAGGGCCTTGGTGTCCCAGTCCTAGCTCATGAGGATCTACTTCCTACATGGTTTGTAGATGGTTGTCCTCTGTGTTCTTGGAGGACAGCAGCTGTTCGGGAGTTTGGAGAAGAGTTGGATCATCTTTTCACCTTTGCAGGCTGGCATAGTGATGGTACTCCATCATCGTATGACCTTGAAGACACTATTCGCATCCACATAGGTTTGATTTTCAGTCCTGAGGTTTCTGTATTGTTTTACATCAGCAGCTTAGGAGGAGTTGTTATACACTTTCTTGCACCTATATGGGTTATACTTCGCATCCATGGGAGATCCACAGGAGTTGGAGGGTGGTTTGGTGTTGATGACACTTTAAGATGTTTCCACTTCCTCATGTTCGATGGGTGTAAAGATGTGGTGATTTGGGATCCAGGTGGTGACAGGCTTGACACTTGGGGGCTAGATGTGTTGCTTCACAACTTCCGAAGCATGGATGATGATTTTGATAGTGTGAAGCAGCAGAGGCTTGGAGACAGGTGGACATGTTTCAGGGTTCATACTCTTCATCACTTGTTGACAGGCATGTTTTTCTTCAGGGCTTCAAATTGGACTAGCTAAATTTGTTCTTGATGGATGTAGCCTTGAGAATTTTGGAGGTTGTAGTGCTTGTGGTTGTGAGCATATTTTTAGAATTTGAAGGATGGGGCCAGGTTGAGCTCGAGTGTGTATGGCTTCGGCTACCGGAGCTCACTTCGCATTGCATTCTTCACATTCTTCTTGGGAGATACAGCCACAGGTGGAGATTTTGTATGGCCACTGGGCATTTGGACGGATGGAGATACATGTCATTTAACACTATCTCACAGGATGCATACTTGCCATTGCTTGAGGACAAGCAATTCTGAGAAGGGAGGACTGTAATGTCCCCATTTTCGGAGTGGTTGCCATTGGAGAGCAGAGGGGTTGGTTTTCACACTCCAGGATTTTTGGAGGGAGAATCGAGGTTTGGAGATGCCTTGGTATATTTTTCTTATAACATTGATGTGATCCTTTCACTTAATATATTTTCTTTCTATGGGAGCGAACCATTTTGGGTATGGAAACTTGTCATGTTGAAGAGATTTGCCATGTGATGATTTTGCTAACATCTAATGCCACCTTGAGGATGGAAAAGGGAGAGTATTTGGATCATGTGTATACGCCATCTTTATGGAGGTTCTCTTGATGCACTATTGAGTTGGGACGACCTATGAAGGATAGAAATAAACAATAAAATAATATCTATTGCTTGGGAGGGAAATAGTTTGGAGAAAATAAAGATGGTAAAATTCATATCTTTAATTTGAATTTTCTTGGTGTCAACATGTCTTGAGGCTGGTCGGCCCTCTTAGAGGTAAAAGATTATTAAAATAAAAAGGATTCCTCTCTCTAGGTCGGCCAAGAGGAAAAGAGACAAAACATGTATTAATACAAGGTCATTTGGTGGCATTTGGAACATCATTCAATCATTTATTCACACATCATTTGGATTTTATCTCTTGGAGGACTTGAGACGAAAACCTTGAGTTCTTAGGAGGAGTTGGACGAAACCCTAGCACTTTCCTTTGTAGGATTTCGTGACGGGAGTTCACTTGTGCATCATTGTTATTTTGTGGAGAAGAGCAGGATTGAAAATCAGATTTGGAGATCATCATTGGAGGCATTCCTTTGGCGTGGCTTGATCATCCTTTGTTGAGGAGTTGCCCTAGATTGGAGCACCACTCATTGGAGGTGAAGCGACTAGCATCTTGGTGGTTCTTATGCATGATTTGATTTCTGATTTGGAGCAGCAGAGGAGCAGACCTGATTTGCCCCAGTTTTGAGTGGATTCATTGGTGGATTGGTGCGATCTTGCCTAGGGTTTAACCCTACCTCTTGAGTGCCACCTTTGGAGAAATGATTGTTGGAGTTGTTGGCTTCTTGTGACATCATTTGCATCATTATTTGGAGCAGCGAACACCTCAGACCTAACCACACCCCTTTGGAGCATATTTCTTTTGCATTGGAAAGTTGAAGACTTAGGGTTTGATGCCCTAATTGGAGCAGCACTCATTGGTGATCTTTTCCTATCATTTTGAAGGTCATTTTGCTAATATTTTGGTATGTACAACCCTTAGGGTTAGGGCAGAACTTTGTTGGGCATGTTTGTCATGTTTGCCCTAGTTTGTGGATGTAATTGAAGACTTGTAATATTCAAATTTTTTTTGTAGCAGCAGACTTTTGATTTGGTTTTCAATCATTTGTGTTGGATAATTGAAGTGGATTGGTGGCTCATTTGATGGTGAAATGCAAGTATATTATGGTTGATCATATTTATGGTGAAATTATGATTTGAGATGTTTTATGGGCTGCCCTAGATGTTTGTTCAAGTCTGATTTTTACTTCAGAAATTAGGGTTTGAGTAGAAAACTAAGATATTTTGGAAAGTTTGTAAATCCAAAATTGTCAAAAATATCCCATTTTGGGATATTACACTTGTTGGTTAAGCCATCACTAAAACAATCTAGATCCACAAATACACTGTTAATCATCATTTGAGACTTGAGTAACACATACCAAAAGAATCATGCATCAATCATCAGGGTTTAGTGGATAGTCAATATTGAGAAAGGTTTGGGTTTGTTTTTGGTTATGCATATTGCACTATTCTTCTTTCTTGACCAAATTATTTGCACCTTGCCATCTAGAATAATGAAATAAATACAAAGATCTCAACCAACCAATCAATTTTTTCTGGCAGAATAAACCATGTTATATTATAAAAAATTACAAATATTACTGAATTAGGTGCTTCATGATATTTCCCCCCATATCCACACAATGCAAGGCAACATCTTTCACTGACCCTCTAGGTCAGCGAACGTGAGATGACACCTAAAAGTTACAGAGCCCATCATCAGAGCTTGTTTTTACTGAATCTTATGTCGTTAAAGTTATGGAGTCCATCTACAGAGGCCGTTATTTGCAAGTTTAAAGAACATGGACAAACATAAATCTACCTCGTTTTGGTAAGCAACTGCATTTTTGTGTTATGATCCCTTTGCTTCATGTTAATCTTATATACCCAGTTGATTTATGGCTTGACCCATTTATACATTGCATGCAAATCATAAGGAGTGATAATCCAAGCTATAGCTGATCTCTCCATATTGGTTCATCTCTACACTAGGTTGCTTAGAATCTATTCTCTATATCAATAAAACTTAATATACTTAATTGGGAGTCCCATGATGTATTAGTTCCCAAGATATCCTCAGTCCTTACTTTTGAGGACAAAGGTGACAACCTCTTTCTTATTGCTTTTCGGTGTGAAACACGGACATATGTTTTTTGATATTACTTTTTGGACCATCGATGGAAAAATCAAAGAAAATGAGTGACTTGCCCAAGATTCACGGCTTGTGTTTGGGTAAGTGGGCACAATTTTTCTACAAGTTTTTCTATCAAAACTTGTTGAGTCTCAGGCCAATCTACTCTAGCCTTTGGCCAACCCATTCTCCTTTAACATTTCTTTTTCTATTTTTTCTCCAAATCCTCTCAACCATGGGTTCATTCTCCTCCTTTTTCACCACCCTCACTACCTTTGTTGAAGTAGTTATGGACAAAGGATTATCAAACCATGCAGCCTAACACACTCACACACTCTCACAACAGAATTCAAATACTCACACCAAACTCACATCACATGAGAAATATGTACAACAAAACCTTATTGATTCATAGTCTAAAAATACATCACTATACTTTATTGCTAGGGCTTACAATCAAAATTAGGCTTTAACCTTGAATTATAGTCACAAGCTAGCACATACAACTGTGTGGTCTCTCAATCACAATACTTAGGAGCTAATATTCTTTTTGATGCTCTTCTCGATCTTCTAGATCTCAACCTTTGCGTCTTCGCCAACCTTGCTAAACTCCTAGTTACTCTCTAGTGGAAAATGTTGCACTTTTATAGGAAAGGTTGATGTAGTGATCTTGCGCTAACCATAAATGTAGTAAAATGCCATATGCACATAGGATAAGGATCATGGGTCTAATATTAAATGATTTCAACTTTGATTTTGCCTTGGAATTGGAGGCATTGTCATGAAACATTTGATTGTTCCCTTTTCTTAAGTGTGGCAAAATGTAAGCTTCTAAAGTCAATGCGACCTCAACCAAGAACCTCCCTTGGACCAATAATGCTATAAGTGACATTATCTTTTGTGCTAGATTCAAATTCATGGCGCACAATCCGAATAAACTTGCGAGTTGAACTAAATCACGAGCTGAACAAACCAAGGCTACACTTACGGGTTCAGAACTGAGTATAGCCGTTAGGTTATACTTCAAGTATCTTAGAATCGAGTGTAGCTACAAGGTGAGATACACAACATTCCAAAGTGCATAGAAACAAATTTAGAGTATTGCAAAGGCTTGTTACAAGAGTTTCACAACACGATACACAATCACATCACACACGAGGTGATTCTACTAGTTAAGCGTCAGTAACATATTAACCCCATCTTCATATATGGGCTGGGTTCATTTTTATTCTTGTTGTATCAGTATTTATTTGTTATCATCATCCGCCGACTAGTAGAGCCACGTAAGAATGAAAACACTAAAAAAGAGAGAGGAGACAAAAGTGACTTAGGTTTACAATGTGGGAAGATGCCCCCAAGACATCCTCCACAACGTTATGCCCCCAAGGCACCACACACAACAATTACAATAAGAGAGGAGTATAGAAGAATAGAGAAACAAAAAGAAGTATCACAACAGAGACGGTCTCCTTGTATCCTTAACCTTACAAGAGTATCAAGGGTCATCCAAGGAGACCTAAACATTTAACACAACATGGAGGAACACAACACAATACATAAGAGGAGGGCACCCGTGAGAGCAACTCAAAGAGGTGCTACATCAAAGGTGGCTGAATGGGTGAGAAACACTTACCTGTTATAAAATGTAACCACACTAGCGGGTGTCTTTGAGTAAATCATCTTCCTCCCAATCTGGAATTTGCGAAGAAAGAGGTACATAGGGTACTATAGCCCAACTTGAAATTTCTTCCTTTAATTCTTCTTTTGTTTCTATTTCTTTCGGTGGGATGTTCTCTTCTTGCGAAGGCATCTTTTTGGCTAATGCTTGTTGCTTTCTTCTTCTTTCCCTTGCATTCCTGTTTCTTCTTGTCTTGTTAGTTATATTACCCAAGGGAGCTTCTTTGTCTACCACCGAGAGTTCATGATTCTCCACATTCTTTAGCATTTTAGAAGAGGAAGCTGGTAGAAAATTGATTTTCTGATTTTGTGATGGATAACTTCGCTCTTGAAGGTTATCTCCCGATCCTTCTAAGGATGGCAGAGGAGGAACTTCGACAAAAATTCCTTTTCCTTTCGGTCTAAGTGAATCCTTCAACTCGGTCTCTTTTTCACTCTCTATTTGTTGGGTGGGACGAATTGTAGCCTCAGAGGACCAAGAGGGTCCAGGAGTGTTCTTGCCATATGATAATTGAGCTATTTTCTTTGCTTTGTACCTTTGATATGGTAGGAAGTATTGATCTTGTTGAGGTTGATTTGCTTCAAGTGGTTGCAGCCAAAAATAGTCTAAATTGAAATTTCCACGAGTAGCTAATGGTTTCCATCTGCTATGATGAATAACATGCACAGGCCCTTGATGAGGGAATTTTAAGCACTTATGAATGGTAGAAGGAATCACTTTTATGGATTTCAGCCAAGGATGTCTACTTTCACACGAAAGAGGTTCAAAGTGGGAATGATAACAAATGGCACTTCCAAGGCTCTTTCAACCACTTTAATTAAAAGTGTAATCTTTCCAATAGTCAGGAGGAAATAACCATTATGTGCTTTAATCATTATATTTGTAGGATCATAAGTGTCTTGTGCTAGATCATGCATGTATAAGAATTCTTTGGTTATCACATTTGTCATACAATTAGGATCGATAAGAACTCTTGTAGGATTTCCACTTATTCTTGTTGTAATGTAAAGAGGGCCATTAATGTCTCTAATTGTGACCTCATGTGGTGTAAATGATATGACGAGTTCAGGAGCCTTCCTTTTCTTATTAGATTGCGGAGGAACCATACCACCCTTCTTTTGATTGAATGCCATGTATGTGAGACTTTTGAACAACACACTAGCTTGAGGAAACCGGGTTTTTGAATCTTTTTGCAAAGATCAAGAACACACGAGTGTCACTAGAAACCAAGTAATCCCAATGTTAAAGTGCTGCACACAAAGGCAAATATAGATATATTTAAGATGTATTACAAAATGCGAAAGAAATGTTATATTCTTATGTTGAAATACACAATGTGTAATTACAAATATAAGAATTTTGAATTCTATGATATGTAATGATACAAGAAGATTATATGAAATCAGATTTGATGACTATTTAATGCAGCCAATATGATAATGCAAGAGAATTTTTGAAGCCGTAATGGAAAATTTAAACAAAATGCAATATTTATAAGGCCTAAATATGTATTTTTTTAAGAGCATGCAAGATTTTCAAATGAATATTGATAAATATGCAATGAAATCAATCCAAGATCTGAATTTAACTATCAACAAGATGCAAATGCTCGAAGCTACGGGTTCACCAAAATGTTATGGAAGAAAAAGAGAATGAAGAAGACTAGCATGCACACTAGATCAAACCCTCTTCCACAATAACATTCAAAGACTAACCGAGCCATATCACTACGAAATGGAGGTGGACTTAGCTACAGATTTTGTACTCAGGAGTGCTATGGAAAGATTTAATTTAATCAAGCCTTTTAATCAAGCCATAGGTCAATGATGCACAAAACCCTAGTTTTACAAAGCTCTGATTATAATAGAAGATGTATAACCGATATCTAGAAACTAATTGCACAAAAATGACCAGGAAGATGTCGGACCCTATATCCTAAAAGCTAAAATGTTGGAGGACTATTTCGGGGGTGCCCAAGTCCTAGAAGTCAGAATCTTCAGAAGTTGCAAATTGGAGAAATGTTATAGAGACTGCCATGATGCTAGATTTGATGTCAAAAAGGGCAAGAAGACTAGGATGCCAGTGCCCAAGTCTTATGTAGAGGAATATTCCCGAACTGCTGTCGGATCTCGAAACCTTGATCCTTGCTTAGTCTTCCTATATCTTCACTTTTCTAGATCTCACACTTGCAACCTATGTGATGAAACCCTTAGGAGGATGAAAGCTCTTCAACTCATAAGGAGAGATAGACGATGACTTCAAACCTACAACACACACGATGACAATACAAATCTGCTCTAAAATCACAATGAATGCTTTGAATGCTCTTTACTCCAATGCTTCAAGTTTGCTATCTCTATCTAGGTTCATAATGAATTGAAAAACACACTTATATATACTTTCTCGCTAACATTCGTCAAATTAACCAAAAGAGCCAACAACGAGAAACCCTTTTAAAGGTTTTATGCCGACATACGATTATATTTGCCTCGACCAATCAGGGAAGACTTGGGCGCGGGCACCCAAGTCCCAAGGCTCCTTTTTGGTCTGGGGTAAGATAGAATATGGGCCCCTTGTTCCCAATTTACATCGGTTTCGGGGAATTTTGCATCGGGATGAATATTTAGAATGTATAATGTAATCACGGGGACCTACAAGCTAAACAAGGAGGTAAAAAGACATGTGTCCACTTTTTACTCCATAACACTTCATTAAAAAGACCCATTGACATGATTTGCTTAATTTTGTAGGTGTAACATATCCATCAACAATATGTTCATATTCTAGAGTATTTTCATTAATTTTTATGCAAGAGCCATAGAAACATGCTTTTTCCCTCATTTGAATGATGAATGGCTTCCTTTAACCCATAGTTATTGATTAAAGAAATCTCCTAATGCCAGTATGACAATTATAGGGATTTGAAAAATCAATATTTGTACAAATAAAAATATTATAAAATATACAACCAAACACGTGTGTGTATAGACACACAAATTTATAGGATTGAATTCTTAATAAATTTAGGCGTTCACCTTTCACTTTCAAAAAGAATTTCACACATAAAACCACTCTTTTTTTAGGAACACCAAAATAAGTTTGGCATCATTTGACAATTTTAGTGACACTATGTGTGGTAGTCCCTACAAGCTTATCTTGTCAAAATGTATGCTTGGCATAAACTTTCGATCCATCATGCTCTCCTTTTTCATGCCCACTCTAAAAAAAACTGACATAAATTTTATCACGTCTACGTTTGTAGACTTGAATTGTCTTACATAACCATCAAATTCATGAGACCAAATCCTATGTTTTTGACAAAGGTAAAAAATGGGTTTTTGAAAGGGCTCGAACCCTTTTACAAAATAAACAAAAGGCAGATGGAATGAGTACACCATGAGAGATGGGACTAACAACACAATAGGTAGCCCAACTGCAAAGCAAAGGACAACAAGATCTAGATGACTCTAGATCTTGACCTAGCAGATCTAGCTCCCTTGACTTGAGGGTGCAAGGGGGGGTCCTTTCTTCCTTTTTTGAACAGTTGTCCAAAAGAATCCAAATCCTCATAACTACGGGATAGGGGGGAGTCCCCAACATATGCCATAACCATAGACAAATCACACAAAGATGGATCTAAACAAGAAGCTGGGGTAACCAAAGATAGAACTGGAGTTGAAAGCTCCACACCACTTGAAATGGAAGGGGCAACAACTATCTGAACCAATTCAGGGAAATCCATTGTTGGAGGGATTGAGGGGCATGCATCAGTCACACCCTCCGTCATCCCCATGGGCCCTTGTGATGTGGGGGAAATGGGCAAAGAGGAAACAACATCCTGAGAGGACTCAACGACTGGCAAGGGAACATCCGTTGGAGGGTCAGAAGCACTGATGGTCAAGTGGTCATCAAGAGCATTCTTCCGCAAAGTAGCCGTGCTCTTGCATCAAGAGAGAGGACAAGCTCAAGCTAGGTGCCCAGCAACAAAGCACCGTCTGCATCTAAATGGGAGGCCCTCATAATCTAATTGTTGCATCCACGACCTTTCCCCAACCTTAAGAATAACCTCTCCAAACAAGTGTTTGGAAATGTCAATGTCAACCAAAATACGAGCCAACGTAGAGTGCCCCATGGATGAGGTAGAGGAGTCAACCATCAGGGAGTGGCCTAAAGTTTCACCAATATCCTCGTAGCATGAATCATCCGAAAACTAGAGCGAGAGATTCATGAGCCTTACTTAGAGTCGTCTAATGTTGAGTGGTTTAGTAAGAGGGTTGAAGGAGCTAGACCATGGTTTGATGGAGAGGGAGTGCACACCCCACATCCAAATTGTGCTATTAAGCATAATATCCTACTCCTTTGGAGATGCGAAGGTCACTATGAAGAAGCCTCTAGCACAAGGGTAGAGCTTAATCTTGCCCTCTACTATGGGTTTCCAAGAATCCAAGACCCATTTGTGAAGGTCTAGCAAGGACGACCACAAGCTGTTGAATTTGCAAACCACCCCATGTTGTAGATAGAACTCCTCATTCTCTTCCACATCATGACATCACACCACAATTGAGGGAGGTTGTGCACAGGGCAGAGGATGAAACAAGGCTTTCTATGAGGGACAACCATGGGCCTATTAACCTGCAACATCCACGAAGGATCTGCCACTGCAATGGTTGTCGACAAAATGACGTTTGGGAGGGGATTTTGCACCTTCAGGTTCTGGGAAAAGGGCCCTACAAGAGCTATGACTCAGAGACTCGCAACACACATTGAGCAGATCAGAAATGGAGCCGTTACCATCACCTAATTGGAAATCAGGGGAGCCAATGTGCATATGTGCCCCTGAAGAACCTGGACGCACCTGCGTAGAGCCTATAGCAAGCAACGTGTGGGCGAGAAGAGGAGCGGAAACGTCCATTCAAAAAAAACTTGGAGATTAGACCAAATCCTATGTTGAATTACATAAAAAAATAGTTATATGCATTGCAAGAGTTAAATTCAAAATTTACAATCATAACCATCATTCTAGGATGTTTTGAAGCATTGATGTTACATTACTGTAGATATTTGAAGAATATAGCAAAATATTGAGCTACATAGATTCTATCATGCCTAGTTTCATCATTGCTGTAAAACTGGACCTCTTTCAACTCACTTGTACTACTTTGTATTCTATCCACATCAAGGTTCACATGTTTATAACACATACATCAAGATTGTTACATGTTCTGAGTGGTAGTCATTGAATTTGAATTTTCGATTGAGGACTAGATGTATAGTTCTTAGCAAAGTCCACCAAAAAGAGAATACAACTACATGGAAAACACTTCTAAATTAAAAAATTGTTTATCTTGCCCCCTTGCACAATGACAAGTTAGATATATGGATGTAGAAGATTGAAGTTTGACCATAAACTTGTTAGAAAGCAAATAATTTATTTGAGGATATTTTTTTTGATTCTATATCCAACTTAGAATTATATCTCTTGTTATTCAAATGTTTTCCAAATAAATTATCTTGAATCTTCTATTTCATTATGTATTGGAAGTTTCCCCAAATCCCCACAATTTGTGCATGCACCTTGAATACAATCCGCATTGTAATCATTTACAATTTCTAATTTTTAACATATAAGGAACTTCCCAAATTGATTTATGCTTGCATGTATGGCTATATCTATCAAATTTGTTTCAACAAATTGTCTATATAGTTGAAGATGAAGATCAAATCAAACATGGTTTGACATGTCTCATAGATTTTATTTATCTAGATGAAAGATGACTTCAATTTCTCGAAGGCTATTTGAGAAATCTTGATGTGTAGGAACTCTTCTTTGAATGTTTCAAACAATTCACTTTGAGTTGTATCTAGAAAATATTTTGGATGTGGAACCTTAATTCCATCTTCACCTAAAATTTGTATGGTGTCCTTTCTATTAGAAGAAACAAAAGTGTGAGTGGTCTAGTATTCAATAATTTCACTCTTGACAACATCTTGGGTTCTATTCCTTTGATGAGGCCTATAAATACTTATTTGTTTGGTATGAAAAAGGTGAATGATGACAACTAGGATGCACACTAGATCAAACCCTTTGCTATATAACATTCAAGGACAAGACCGAGCCAAATTGGTACCAAATGAAGGTGGACTCAACTACATATCTTGTACTCAGGTATGCTATAGAGGAATCATATTTAATTCAACATTTCTATCAAACCCTAGGTTAACAATGCATGAAACCCTAGTTTAACAATGATTAGCTTATAACAAAATAAGTACAATAGCAATCTAGAATCTGATTGCACAAGGATGATCAGGAAGATGATAGAACCCGTCTCCCGAAAGCAGAGGTGTCAGAGGACTAATTTGGGACTGCCCAAAACCTGACTGGAAGATTCTGCCCAAGGTCTGAACTGGAAAGATGTTGCAGATGCTGCCCTGATGCCAGATTTGAAGTTAGAAAGGGTAGAAAGACTAGGGTGCCACCACCCAAGTCCTAGATAGAGGAATATTCTGTAACTGTTGTCAGATCCCAAAACCTTGATCTTCACTTAGTCTCCCTGTATCTTCATATTCTCTGGATCTCGCTCCTGTAACCTACACACAAGAAGATAAGGATGGGTTTGGGGGTTATGGTGTTTAGGGACTTGCCTTTGCCTCAGTCAAATCTTGGGATAGCATTCAAGCTTCCCAATGCCGTTGTTTGATAGAGAGTGCATTCCCTCGTGGGGGCAGAGGCTGAAAACAAAGATAATAATGGTGAATCAAATGATGATAAACAATAATGATATCACCTATGTGATCTCTTAGAAAGATGAATATCCTTCAACTCCTAAGGTGGATAGATGATAGCTTCATGCCTGCAACAAACACACAATAACAATACACAAATCTACTCTAGAATCACAATGAATGCTCTTGCTTGCTTTCCTTTAATATCATAAGTTAGCTATCTCTATCTTGCTTACAAATGAACTCAAAAACACACTTATTTATGCTTTCTCACTCTCAATTGTGAAATTAAACCAAAAGAGCCGACAAAGAGAAATCTTTTGAAAGGTCCCAGGCCAACATACACTTGATTTTGCCCCGACCAATCAGGAGGGACTTGGGTAGTGGCGCCCAAGTCTTTGGGCTCCTTTTAGGTCTGGGATAAGATAAAATATGGGCCCCTTATTTCCAATTTACATTGGTGTTGGGAAATTTTGCATCGGGATGAAAATTTAGCATGAGTAATGTAAGAACGGGGACCTAGGAGCTAAACAAGGAGGTAAAAAGATATGTGGACACTTTTTACTCCATAACAGGTAGTTAGGGTGCCTCGAGGTTAGAGAAGATAGTGGGGGATCTTAGCAAATCTCATAAAGTGTTTGCAATGGTTGATGACTATAAATCCAATCATCAAGGCATAGTTGTTGACACTATAGGTATGCTTTATGAAGTGTAAGTTTCTATTCTTTCTGATTTAGGAGATTTTGACTCCATTTCTCCATCCTTGGTCGATCATTATAGACTAGTTTCCTAGTAAGGTGGGAAAGTAAATGGTAGGTTGAGTTAGCCATAGGTTCTAAGGTGGTAGTGGACTCACTAGTTCATGGTTGTGTGTTGGGTCTTGGAACCTTCACCACCATAGTAGATTTGTGAGTTTTTCCATTAGGATCTTACAAGATTGTTCTTTATATGGATTGGCTTTATGCTCATTAGGATAGAAAAAGTTATTATGGTAAGATAGTGGAATGTGTGGATGATCATGATAAGCATGTTGTGATAGCTAGAATTTTGAGAGATATCTCTCTTCATATGATTTTTGTGATGCAACTAAAGTGGAGTTAGAAGAAGGGGTTCCAAATGCTTGCCATCACTATGAGTTATCTTTCTAAGAGTGAGTTTCATGAGGTTTCTCTTAGTGATCATCCACTTCTAAGAGAGTTTATTGATGTCTCCCCTAGCGTTGTTCTAGGTATGCCACCAAATGAGATGTGGAGTTCCGCATTGATTTAATTCCAAGGGTAGAGCCTATCTCTCATGCAACTTACAAAATGAATACACAAAAACTTAGTGAACTTGAGTTGCAATGGGAATAATTGTCAAACAAGGGGCATATGAACATCTAGGTGCATCTCCTTGGGGTTCACTTGTCATCTTTGTAAATAAAAGGATGGATCCCTTTGGTTGTGTATTAATTACCAATAGTTGAATAAGGTGATAGTGAAGAATTGTTATACTTTGTCAAGGATTAACCATTTATTCAATTAGATAAAGGGAACCAAAGTGTTATTGAAATTTGATCTTGTCTAGGCATAGCCAACTTCATATTATAGAGGTAGATATTCATCAAACAGTGTTTCAAAATCGATATGGACACTATGAGTTCATTGTGTGTCCATTTAGATTGACAAATTCTCCATCAATTTTCATGAGCCTCATGAATGGGGTGTTCCAGACCTTTTTAGACCACTTTGTACTTGCGTTCCTAGATGATATCTTGATTTATTCAAGGATTATGGAAGAGCATGAGAGCCACTTGCATCAAGTTGTATAGTGTTTGAGAGATAATCAACTTTTTGGTAACTTGGTGAAGTGTGACTTCTTTCAATATGAGTTGAAGTATCTAGGGCATGCCATATCTGGTAAAGTTATCTTAGTAGATCCCTCCAAGATTCAAGCTATTATGGATTGGTTTGTGCCTACTAATGTGTCTGAAGTTCACTGTTTCATAGGATTAGTGGGTACTACCACTGATTCATTATGGACTTTTCTAGAGTGACACATCCCATTACTTATCTTTAGCAGAAAGGCAATAAATGCGTGTGGTTAGAATTGTGTGAGGAATATTTCTAGATTATCAAGGACTGACTTACTAATGCACCTATTCTTGAAATGCCTAATCTTATTGCAATTTTTTTTGTACACACCGATGCTTCACTAGATCAATTAGGAGTTATCGTTATGCAGGAGAACCACATAATTGCTTATGAATTACAAAAGCTCAAGGACCATGAGCTTAACTATCCTACCCATGATCTAGAGTTACCACTAGTTGTCCATGTTCTTGTGTGTTGAAGGCATTTTCTTTTGATCCATTAGTTCGAGTTGTATACCAATCATCGCAGTCTTTAGTATATCTTAATGCAACTGAACTTGGATGTGTGTCAACATTGTTGGATGGAATTCATTTGTGAGTATGATTTTGATGTATAGTGCATCAAAACATAAGAGAATATTGTTGCAAATGGTTTAAGAAAAAGGAAGCATGAGGCTTCAGTGTTGTCATTTAATACAAACTTGAGAGGTTGTATTTTAAAGTAAATCCTAAAGGATTTATGGTATCAAGAAGTTAGGACAAAGATAGAGTTTTAGAGGGAACTTATGGGAAATTTGTATGGTTTCTCTCTTGAGTTTGATGGGCTTTTGTGACACCTTGGTGATATCTATGTTCCAATTTCAAGTGATCTTTGCATTTTTGTGTTGTCTAAGTCATATCGTGCACATTACGTAGTGCATCCAAGTGTAAAGAAGATGCATAATAACCTTTGAAAATTGTATCACTAGTCAAGGATGAGGCACAATATTGTTGATTTTATCACTAGATGTCTTGAGTGTCTAAGAGTAAAGGTAGAGCCCCAACATCCCATAGGTCTTATATATTTGCATGAAATTCCTAAGAGGAAGTGGGACATGGTATCTATGGATTTTATTGTTGGCTTACTTATGTCTACCTATTGTCATGATGTTATCATGGTTATAGTGGAAAAGCTAACCAAAGTTGGTTATTTTTCACCCATGAGGACATCCTATATAATGCTATGTCAATGGAGCATCTTTATGGAGGATTTCATTCTCTTGCATGGAGTACATGTCTCAAGATCATTTCAGACCATGATCCTGTGTTCACATCCTTGTTTTGGACATTATTAAAACATGTGCTAGGTCCTTAACTCAATTTTATTTAGCCTATAATATAGAGATATCTATAGACAAACTATAAGGATGAATTAGGTTCTCAAGGATATGTTAAACATGTATGCAATGGACCAATAGTCTAAGTGGGAGGACTACCAATATCTCATTGAGTTTCCTTATAACAATGGGCACCATAGTTCTTGTGGCATGACAATATACTAGACCTTGTATGGTCATCCTTGTCAAACTCCTTTGAGTTGGGATAAGGTCAAGGGTAGATTTTTTGTTGGTCCTGAGATGCTTCAAGATATGGAGCAACAAGTTGTTTGGATTAGAGAGCGGTTGTTAGTTGCACAAGATCTCCAGAAGATGTACATTGATGCCAAGAGATTGGATCTACACTTTTTGTTGGTGACAATTTTTCTCTTAGGGTGCATACATATGATAGACTAATCCAATACAAAAAATGTTTCTAAGTTCATACCACAATTTGTTAGACCATTTAAGATCTTGGAGAGGATTGGACATTGTTAGAATTCTACATGCTAAAACCATGGCACGGGGATCCAAAAAAGGAAAATAGAGAAAAATTGTTGATTAAGGTTGTTGAATCGGAGATTGTTGGGAGAGAAAAATTGATTTAGAAGCTGTGATCAAAAGGAAAAGAGATTAACTTTATGATTTCACTGTCTTGAAAACCAAGTAAATCTTGTTATTTATCATTGTTTAAATTGTAAGGAAGTTAGAGTAGCAGAAACAACTTCCTATGCCAATCTTTAGGAGAGACATTATGCAAACTTTTGAAAAAAATTGATCTAATAGTTACAGAAATTCCAGAAACACATTCATAACAAAAAATAAACAATGAAACACATAACACTACATATACGTGGGGAAAAACCTTCTGGATAAAAAACCCACTCCAAAAGCCTGCTCAATGTATTATGAATCGAATGACAAGATTACATACACTTGTAGAGCAAGTTTATTACATGAGTATCACCAGTAAACAATTCTGGAAGAATTGTGACAGCATAACTGTACCTACAAACTCAACACTACAAACTTCTCCTCAAGCCTTCAATTTATAGACCTCTCACAATCAGGAAACTATTTTGTGGTTTACAAAACTATGTGTGAAACCTCTCATGAGGTGTATCGCCCAAGAAGGCAAGTTTCCAATCTAAAATTAGGCTCTGATGTCCAAAGTATTCTCCCCTATTTTTTGACCCTTATAGATGTCATAAAATCTTTCATACTATGCCTAAAAATAGGCCTTCCATAACATACCACTATGTGGGCATCTTTTGACACCTAATAAACCAATTTTCAAAGCAACGACAATATGTAACATTTGTGAGAAAATATTAAATACAAAATAAATAACTATGGGAAATGTGCAAGGTTGAGACACGTAATTTCCCAACATTCTCCCACTTGTCGAATACCTTGCAAGAGCCAGGAGAAACATACTATCATGGATCAACTGCTAAGGGCCGAAAGGCCCATAGACTCGAAACACCACTTGAATTTCTCTCTGCTCATGGGCTTAGTTAATGCATCTGCAACATCCACCACTGTCTCTACCTTTTCCAACTTCACCCTATCATCCTCGACCATATCTCTCATGAAGTGATACTGAACATCAATGTGTTTGGTCTTGGCATGAAAGTTGGGTTCCTTGAAAGGAAGATTGCACTCTGACTGTCGCAATAAATTGTAACTGTACCTTGTTTCAATCCAATATCAGAACACAGATGCTTCAGCCAAATGGCCTCTTTATAGGCATGAGTAGCCGCCATATACTTTGCCTCTATAGTGGACAAAGCAACCACATCCTGTCGCTTTCTCATCCAATAGATTGGACCACCATTAAGAGTAAACACATATGCACTAGTGGACCTTCTACTATTGACATCACTAGCCTAGTCTAAATCCACAAAACCAAGAATACTCAGGGAATCCATAACAGGAGAAGATTTAGTCTCTCTAAAAATAACACTTCTGGAATAAATTACCTTCTGTGCAATAGGGTCCTAAAGCTTGTATCCTTTCACACCATAGTTGTAGTCGATGAAGATACATTTGACAGCCTTAGAATCCAACTTTGTTCTCATCTCCTAAGGCACATGTGCATATGCCTCACAACCAAAACTCTCAGATGTCTAAGTGAAGGCATTTTCCCTGACTATGCCTCCATTGGTGTTTTATCAACAAGCGCTGATGTAGGAGATCTATTGATCAAATAACAAGTAGCGGCAATAACTTCAGCCCAAACATTTTGTTCTAGACCAGCTCCACTCAACATGCTCCTAGCCTTTTCCATCAATGTTCTTTTCATTCTTTCTGCAATTCTATTTTGTTGAGGAGAATATAGAGTTGTCTTTTGTCTTTAATCCTGCAATCTGTATAGAATTTGTCAAAATTTGTAGAACAGTACTCACCGCCATTGTCATTCCTCAAACATTTAATTTTCTTTCTAGTATGAGTTTCTACCATAGCTTTGAACTCCTTAAAATGACTGAAAACTTTAGATTTACTCTTGAAAAATATACCCATGTCCTCCTATTAAAATTATCAATAAAAGTAACATAATAAACTGATTTACCAATAGAAGCAACATCAACAGGACCAAATACATCCAAATGGATTAGATCCAAGATACATGAAGACTTATGAGAAGATGAGTAAAACTGAATGTGGTTCTGTTTGCCATAAATACAATGTTCACATAAATCAAACTTTAGATTGCAATCATTCAACCCCTCAACGAGGTTCTTATTTTTTAGGGCTTTTAAACCCTTCTCTCCAATGTGGCCAAGCCTTTGGTGCCATAAGATGGTCTTCTCTGTAGGCAATTTTGATTCGGTAGACAGAGCACCCTTGGGTACCTAGAAGCCATGACCATATGCACAAGAGGAAACCATCTCTTTTTTCAGCGAAGTAGTTTCTAGCTTAATTTTATTAGAAGTGCTATTGCACTCAACCATGCATGCATCGAGCTGGTACAATGTACCCAATATGCTTCATCTTGCTACCACCATAGCACCTCTCACCATTTTAACACCTGCTTCAGAAAACTGTACATACACACTTGCATCTATTAGCTTGCTAACAAATAATAAATTTCTTGCTAGTCCTGGGATATGCAAGACACCTTCAAATCATTTAACTCTATGATAAAAAAATTTCACATGAATACTACCATGGCCAACAATGTCAAGAAAAGAATTATCACCCAAATACACCTTACCACCATCATAGTTTTCATACTTACTAAACTAGTTTTTGTTAGGAGTCATGTGGAAAGATGCACCCGAGTCTATCAACCATGCATTATTACCTGCATGAGTGGCCAAGGCTGCAATAAAGGCGTCTTCATCTTCCTTTTCAGACTTAGAATCAGAATCTTGCTTCTTCTTCTTTTTCTTCTCTTCTTTACAGTCCTTTCAGAAGTGTCTAGATTTGCCACAATTCTAGCATATTGCCTTAGACTTACCAAGAGATTTTGATCTCCCCTTATTCTTGGACTTGGAACGGCCATGCTGCTTCTCATCTTTGCCTAGTTCTTTTTGTCTTCCTCGAACACTCAAAGCCTCTTTGGAATTCAGAGAGACCTTCCTTCTCATCTCTTCAGAGAGTAGAGAACCAACAACATCCTCCATCTTCAAGATGACTGAAGTGCTCCCAATGGCCATGACTAGGCTATCCCATGAGTTTGACAGTGAACACAGCAAAGTTTGACACCTTTCTTCTTCATCCATCTTAACCCTAACCAAGGTCAACTGAGTCACCAACATATTGAATGCTTCCAGTGCTCAGAAATTCATCCACCTTCTTCCATTCTCAAGGAATACAACTTCTTCCTCAAGAAAATCTTATTTACTAGAGATCTGGCTTGGTATATCTCACCCAACTTCTTCCAAAGCTTCTTCGAAGTGGGTTCTTCATAGACATTTATCAGGATTGAATCTACAAGACATAGTCTAATGAGACCTTTTTGCTTTTCTATCCATGTGCAGCCAATGTTGGATCCATAGGCCTCTGGAGATTTTCATCCACTGCATCCCATAGATCACGATCAATCAACAGATCTTCCATCTTCAGCTTCCACATTTCAAAGTTCATGCTAGAAAACTTCTCTACGTCAATCCTCCTAGATGTGCTTGCCATTTGAAAAATATCTGCAACAAGATCACAAAGTATCCTCTGCACGAGCTCCCACTCAAACCTTGATTAGTACAAAAAACCCAACAACCCACAACTGAAACCAAAGATGATCAGGCTCTGATACCACTTGTAAGGAAGTTAGAGTAGTGGAAACAACTTCCTATGCCAATCTTGAGGAGAGACATTATGCAAACTTTTAAAAAAATTGATCTAATAGCTGCAGAAATTCTAGAAACGCATTCATAACAGAAAATAAACAATGAAACACATAACACCAGATATACGTGGGGAAAACCCTTCCGAGTAAAAAAATCTCCACACTCCAAAAGCCTACTCAATGTATTACAAATCCAATGACAAGATTACATACACTTGCAGAGGAAGTTTATTACAGGAGTATCACTAGTAAAAAATTCTAGAAGGATTCTGACAACATTTCGACAGCATAACAGTACCTACAAACTCAACACTACAAACTTCTCAAGCCTTCAATTTATAGATCTCTCACAATTAGGAAACCATTATGTGGTTTACAAAATTATGTGCAAAACCTCTCATGAGGTGTATTGCCCAAGAAGGCAAGATTCGGGCCTAAAATTAGGATCTCACGTCCAAAGTATTCTCCCCTATTTTTGACCCTTATAGATGTAATAAAATCTGTCATAATATGCCTAAAAATAGGCCTTCCATAACATGCCACTATGTGGGCATCTTTTGACACCTAATAAACCAATTTTCAAAGCACCTACAATATGTAATAGCTATGAGAAAATATGCAAAATAAATAACTACGGGAAATGTGCAAGGTTGAGACACCTAATTTCCCAACATAAATTACTTGAAATATGAGAGGCCAAATTTTATTTTCCAAGAAGAAATTTAGATGTTGCAAACCATGTGTGTAATTTAGAGGAAGTTGTATGCTACAGTTTTAAGTGTATGTGATCTTGTTTGGATAAACCCTCATAATGCTATACAGGAAAATTCCATGAAACTACAGTCTATATTTTTAAATTTTAAATGGCAAATCCTACTCCTTGCTGAAAAATGATATTACAAGAATATTTTATTTTATCTGAAGTGTACATGGGCTTCAACTAAAAATACCTTTTAAGGCATGTAATACTTCAGAAATGGAGTATTTTATTTAATTTTTTATGGTTTTTTTTTCCTAAAATTTTTAAAGATATACATGTATATATTTGTGTTCCCTGGGTTTTGATTGTTCTTCGAATTCCATTGGATATTTTTCTTGTGCTGGTTGAAAACTCTATAAATTTTCATCTTTCTATAAGCCATTTGATAGAATAGTTATCTTAGCATGAGTATGAATTGAGGTTTAGTGAGGGCATGGAGTGACCTCACTCTCTCATCCTCATTGCTAAGCAATAGGTGGATATAGAGGAGTGAATCTAATTAAATGAAATAAAATAAATAGGACATCACACTTAATATAATCATTAAATATGACCCGCAATATCTGAGGTTAATTCTAAGTGGGTTTGAGTGAAATATTGTGAAGAATATTGTTTCAACTGTATTAGGATGATGAAGATTTTATTGAGAAACACCTATTGTAGGTAGGCAAATCCTATCAACCCCATTTTAATCTTGAATATTATTGTAATGACACTCTATTGGCTTAAAACTTGAATCCTCTTCCTCCTATTAATTCAATCAATTTGTATCTAGTTTGTTTGAGTGAAAAACTATGTGTATTCTTTGTATGATGTGAATACCTATATTGTATGGTGTGAGTGTGTTTGTTTATTGGCCATTCCAAAGAGGTGGACTTCAGAGATCCACATGGCTAGGAGGTAGACATTTTTTCTATTGGTCAGAACTAGAAGTTTATGGAGTTAAATATGAAGGGGCTTGGTGAAGTTTGAGTTAATTATTATTCATCTTGCTTTCCAGTTTTTACTCATAATTATGCAATTGGTTTTATATTTTAGAAAATGGATTATGTGATTGTAACTTCAGAGCTTTAATGGTAATTATAATTTTTTTTTATAAAGGATCAATCCTCTAGTATGCCAAAGGGAATATATCATTGGAATGAATTTAGTTATTAAATATAAAGCACTCTATTTATTAATCTAAATTTTTTGTTAAAACAAATTCTTATAAGTTTAGATTGGTGCTAATGAGTTTTCCTCTCATGTTGGAGGTGTCATGTTATACTTAGTTGTTTAAAACTTGTGTATGTTGATTGTCCTTTGAGTAAATTTGCTAAATAGTTTAAAACTGGTGTGAATGCTATCATCTAACTTAGGTAGTTTGTTTAACCATTAAATTGCATATCAATGCTTAGAGACAAATATCTGAATAGTTTATTTTTTAGAGTTAAAAGCCTTATGTGTATGTTGAATTCTGTATAAGGCATTCTATCAAATAATCAATGGGTTATGTATAGACATACAACTCAAAAATTTATAGCTTCTAAATTCTAAGTTTCGTATTAATATTTAATGCTAGACCATGCTGGAAACATTCATTTGGATTCATGGATATGCTTTTTTTAGGCATTTTTGTTGGCTTTTTATCGGTATGGATGTTATAATCATCATAATATATTATATTAACAAAGTAAACAATTACAAAAAGACCCCAAAGGACTAAATAATTCAGGGAGTTACAACCAAAGCATAATAGCTCATTTACAACATTAGTATATTTAAGCAAAACATAGTTGAGAAAAGAACAAAACAGGTTTATAGATTCATAATGTTCAGGTCAGCATCGTAAAACCCATGAAAACTAGCAGCAACTTCTTCTTCTTCATTTACAGGCACATCATGCTGAGCCACCGGAGCAAGGGGAGGTTGATAATGGATGAGGAAAGTCCAAGCATGAAACACATCTTCAATTCTATCTCTTAAGTCTGACCCAATCTGTCTATAGTGCAAGCAGAGAGAACAATCTAGAGTCACGCTGCAGTTATTTTGCAGACTATAAAAAAATGCATTGTAAACACATTTGAATGTTGGGACTTTCTTAACATCACTGCAAGAAAATAAACCACCAATACTAGCTGAACCCACATGAAAATCATAATTTACAATGGCAAAATGGAACTTGTCATCAGGAACCAAGAAGTCATGAACAAAGTTAGCTGCAATTACTTTTACCAAATCCACTTGTTGAATCACATCCATCGCATTTGAGAAAATATGAGATGCCAAATGAGAAGCAAAATAAACCCGAGATTTAAGGAGAAAACCTTTACCACAAATTGTCACATCTTGACTTTTTGCTTACATTATAATTTAATATAATTGATAAGACTATTGGACATTACCTTATGATTGTTTGATTATTGGATAATTACATGTGCATGAAGGTAATTTGTCATTATTTTTAAAAATGTATAAATTTGAAAGTTGTTATAATGATGGATTATTATGTTTATGATTGTGGATTTATATCTTGCTCGTGCTTTGGCTATGGTTTTTATGGACTAAACCGATTGATGATAATCTGAGTGCAAATGAGTGTAGGAACATGTTGAAGATGAGAACATGGTTGATGTAGAAGCATCCTAGCTGTCCGACAAGAGTTGGCATGACGAAAAAGTCCGATGCATGCACACATTCATTTAGTTTCATACATATTGCATCATTGTATAATTGCATTAATGAATGGCTTCGTTATGCATTTGCATGGATACATAGTCTTGATTGTGCATTTTACTTTATATATTATTGTGGTTATGATGTTTAACGATTAGTTATTTATGCAATTCGTTTACTATGTACGTTATTTTTAAATGCATAGATTCACTATGTAATCATGTTTCTTTTCGTCTTTTGATTAAATAGAACTATAAAGGTTGATTTCAGATAGATTTATTATTAATTATATATATGTCTATATATATACATACATATAATTTAAATTATCTCTATATATATATATACACACACATACATGATAAAATATAGAGGGAAGCCATAGTAGAAAATGAGGTTTTAAATCAAAAGCTAAGAATAGAGGCACATTGGCCGGTCACACACCATGGATAATATGCAAAGTGTTGGTTAAAATTAAGAGAACTAAAAGAAGAGTGAGGGTCGATGCATGAAACACCCAAAATTAGGGTAGAGAAATAGATAATAATAGAGGGATAAGATTACAAAAGACTCAGTGAACGAAAAAGATTTAAAAAAAGGGAAAAAGAGCAGCTGGGCATATATATATATATATATATATATATATATATATATATATATATATATATATATATATATTGGCTTTGGTCTGTGCACAACAAAGGAGTTATGGCAGAGGATTCTTCTCTTAGGCAATGAGTTATAAAGAATACTAGGTTAGACCACAGGTCTTTCATCCACATTCTTATCATACATAGTTTGTTTATCAATACTTCTGCTCTGTATCCCTGTCATCGATGGCATATTTTCTTGTTGCATCCCTCTATCAACTCTTTAAAAGTTTCAAGATGAACTATTTGCAAATCAACCATACTGTAGTTGGTTTTATGGTAATAACCATATACATCTATAGATGAACATTTTGAACAAATAGTGGCTTACATGTAGCTGTCTATATGAAATTTCAAATCTTTTGTGGTACATACATATGTCTACATACATGTATATACCTCTGTATATACATGTGTAGGTATATGTATGCATATTAAACATTATATCCGTTGTTCCATCATATTTGAAGGCATATTTAAACTTTACATCTGCTATTCCATCATATTTGAAGGCATATTTAAACCTTACATCTGTTGTTTCATCATATTTGAAGGGATATTAAACATTATATCTTCTGTTTCATCATATTTGAAGGCATATTTAAACCTTATATCCGTTGTTCCATCATATTTGAAGGCATATTTAAACCTTATATATGCTGTTCCATCATATTTGAAGGCATATTTAGACCTTATCTCTGTTGTTCCATCACTAGGAAGGCATATTTAAACATTATTCTCTGCTGTTTTGTTTTGCAACAATAGTTTTAAGAATAGGAAATGTTGTCTAAATCATATATATATATATATATATATATATATATATATATATATATATATATATATATATATATATATATATATATATATATAATTACATGCTCTCTGTTGTAGCTACTTATGGCAATTACAGAGGTATAAACCCGCTGTCTAATACCGACCATGAGAAGGATCAAATGTTGATATCTCTATTTTATTTTTATTTTAAACACAACAACATATAAACTAGAAATTGAGTGGAAATCTGATTTTTCTCAATACTTTATCTCCAATGTTATCATGGTTGTATTATAAAAACTGATCTTGCCTGTGAATATGAAATCATTGTTTTAGCTTTTATTTTGAGATAAATGCACATGCAATGTGGGTTATATATATATATATATATATATATATATATATATATATATATATATATATATATATATATATATATATATATATATATATATATATATACCCCTATATATAAGATCCATCATGATCAATACTGGCATCTTTTATTATATAATTGAAATCTATTTTGCAAACAATAAGAAATGGTTAGGAAAACATGAGTAAAGATAGTATTTGTAATTGAAATAAATAATGCCTAGAGCTCATTGTTAGAATTATAATATGTAGACACCATCATAGATCTTGTACTTGCTAGAAAAGTATATTCACGTTAATTTTTGTAAGAAAGTAATAGCAATTGTTGTTTTTGGGCAAATGCATGTGTTACCATGGATAGTTTTTGCAAAGAAATTAGTTTAATTTACTATGAGTGTGTTGGGTTTACCTTCTGGGATAGGGTGCCATATGTGGGCTAATAGAGAAAGTTGATCCTCTTTTCTAGATCTGCCGCTATGCATAAGTGCTTTGGCCAAAGCCGTGTGTTCATTGAAATAGATGAAATTGCCTAGTTTATATTGATATGTTTCTCTGCCACATCCTGATAGTAGGATAATGCACATTCTAGTTAGAAATGCATGTAGATATTAGGTTGCACTGGGTTTTCCCTCCTTCCTACTGTTTTTAGGTTGCTAGGCACTTCATGTAGGGTCGGGTATCTTTCATGTTAGGAAGGATTCCGGGGAAGTGTAAAGCTTCGTGGTTGGGCGGAAAAGCACCTGGGCCATGTTCCTATCTTCAGTTTTTTGGATGACCGTGTGGGTTAGTGGCGGCCGATGACAGTGACTTTGTTCAATTATCATTACTTGTATAATTCTTGTATTTGTACTTCATTATTGTACTGAGTTGACTATATGGCATGGGATCTAGAGTTGTATCATTGAGTATCATATTTTCTTGTGCTAACACTTGGATTTGGCACTTGTATTTGTTAGATGTAAATTGATATTTTTTACACAAATGGAGGATGTATCTTTCCCAATTTATATTATTGTGAATGAGATGTTTACTTAATTCCGTGTTATAGTTTTGGGTTGCGAACCTTACACAAACTTCAATCAACGCTTCTTTGACCTCAACATCACACAAATTAAAATCCCTTGACATAATCCCAACACCAATTTCACCATGAATAAGTTGCTCCCAATTCTGTACATGTAGGAAAACCTCCTATTCTGCGAGTCGTTTACCATTTTTGTAGAGTAAGATAACCAAAAAATAAATGGTGGAGGAATGCCGAGGACATCCATTTGGAGAGAGGTAAATATAGCACACACATGGAAGAGCATACTTAAACCTGTCATTCACTCAATTGAAATAATCCCATTACAAGAAATCCCAAACCAAGATCAACTCGTATGCCAAATGTACAAAGAAGTTAAAGCTCACATGTGAGCCTTAAAAAACTTGCTTATGTGAAATTGTCAATGTACATAACACCATGTTGCAAATGAAGGAGAGGTGACCTATCAAGCAAGACAAACAAAAGTTAGATAAATAAATATTTCTCTCCAACAAGAGAAATATCATCTTTTTAAGTCTCCTTTTAGAGATTCCAAAAGCTTAGGGTGATGAAATAAAGAATCTTGATCAATCTCCAAAGAGCCTTGAGGCAATTTACATGCCAAATTAGCTAGCAGATCATCTATCTTGTTGCCTTCCCTTAAAGTATGGAGACAAGAATACTCTTCAAAATCTTGTATGACTTCCCAAGCCTCACCAAGAATGTAATTAATTTTCCAATGACAACTGCCCTTCTTTTGGAAAGCATGAAGAATAATCTACAAATCTCCCTCAAGAACCAATTTCTTAATCCCCATTTGCTTAGTTGTTTTTAATCCTAGTAGATTGTTGAAGTAGTAGTAGGCTGGGTTTGATAAATCAATTTGTGACATTTTGACACACAATTTCATATTTATTAGCTATGTACACATATTTGAAAGGGGCATTCCATTAAACAAATCATGCTCAACCTAGGTGTTCATTTTAGAAGTGTGAAATTTTCTCAAATATCTCATGTGCTTTGTATTGCTAATTTCTACATGTATTGTATTGAAGATATTTTGTCTAAGAAGTTCATGTGCACTTTCTAGGTTTGCATTTTCTCAAATAGTTTGCTTGCATTGTATATTCCTTGCAATTGTATGAAAGGAATTTTGTCAAACAACTTTCTTGCATTGTATATGCTTTGCAATTGTATGAGAGGATTTTTTTCAAACAATTTTCTTGCATTGTTTATGCTTTGCAATTGTGCACGAGAGGAATTTTGTCAAATAGTCTATTGGTATTATTTATGCTTTGAATTTATTTGCGAGACAATTTATAAAATAGTTCACTTGCTTTCTCTATTTTTCTCTAGTTTGTGCACTTACTTAACTAGACAAATTTAACTCCAAACATTAAAAATTCCTTAGTCCCTTATGCTTTAATAGAGTCTATGCCTAGTTTTAATTTTGTCATTATGGGAAAATTGAGAACATGTTTGGAGGTGGCATGAGATTGTATACAACAATGTTCGTGCCTTTAAATCTCTAAAGAACAACTTAACAAAAAAAAAGTTGATAAAAAAAAGCTTTTGTGTGTTACCTAAGCATCCAGTTGGAAGGTGCCACACCCAAGTCATTTTCTTTCTTATTTTTCTTTAATGTGAAATTTCTATCCTTTGGATTTCAATACCCTTTTTTCCTTACAATCATTTTTTTGATAACTACAGCTTCAAGATCCTCCTTTGGAATTATTTACTACTTGAAATGGTATTCCACTTGGCCCCAAATGTGTGTGGAAAAATCTATGTAGGTTGTTACAAATTTACTTAAAAAATAATAAAGAAAACTAGGGAAGAAAACTCATGTTATATTGAGTTCTTGTCATTTTTCTTTGTGCCATTTTTAAAATTTTATAATTATTTGTATATAAAAAAAATATCAAGTGGAAAAAAGTGTTTATGATGTTTTGTATACAAATCAATAATAGAATTATATTTCATATTCTTTTAAAATAGATTTAAACTACAAATTTTAATGTAGTCATTAATTATAACAAAAGAATAACATTAAATTATCAATTGTGCCTTTATATCGCATTTGTAAATAAAGTCAGATTTTTATACTTTAAATGAAGTTTATAAATCTTAGTTTTGAGTTATGAGTTTTTAAAAACAACTATTGTAACATCTTGCCCCACAACCCCGAAGGGTAATGGCCAAAAGAGAGCCAGAATATTTTTTTTTGACATAAATAGGTAACATGCATAAGATACGGTTGCCGATTCGATACATCGACAACATTCATGGCCAAGTATGGCCAAATGAACAACCCAAAGGAGAGGACTAAAGCACCCTCCTTGCAAACATTACTGAAAGTACATTCATTTTAAACACCAAATCAAATGTTCCTAATGCCCAATTGCACTTTTAACATAGAGCCATAATGATCATCATAGTACAAGCGGGTCCGATACCAACACCAAAAAACCATAAGACAAATATAAGACAACATCTCATTTCTTCTCATTAATATAAGTACAATGGCATAGCCATGGATAAAATACAATCATTGATAACATAAATACAATAGAGAACATCTCCAACTGGTGCTCCAATAACCTGTACACCAGTTCCCAATGGCGGTGGCAACGCTTCCCAACCATGTGGACTCAAAAGAGACCACCCCACCGTGCTCAGAGATAGTCACAAGGCCCAAACAGAAGGATAAAGGCACGTAATACAATGGCAAACACTCACATCAGTCACGGAGCAGACACAACACACAATGCATAAAGTTAATGTCACAACCTAGAGATGCTCATCAAATAGCATGTTGGGTACTACTCACGACTACCAAGGTACTAGCTACTAGAGTGCAGATTGAATGGAGTGTCATCATGCGTGCACGAAGGGATGGCTCTACATGGAAATAAGTACACTTCTCATATGGATGAGGAGACTGAATCATGCCCGAATCAACGCCTTGCAGACGGATAACTCGACGCCCCGAAGAGGGATAGGCCTTCTTGTTGCATCCTTAGCTTGTATAAGCGCTCAAGGCCATGCACGAGGACTCATTATCCTAGACCTAAGTTCATCTCATTTAACCAAACGAGGAATGCATAACCCAATCAAACAATTCAATATCCACTCACAATCCATGATAATCATCAATAAATCCGTCAAGTAAAAACTGCTATTTAAATATGCAAATCAACCAAGCAAGAACAAATTCCATCTTTTAATAATAATAAAATAAACAATCCATATTTCAACATGAATTAATTGACTTCACAAGCTGCTATAGACAGCTCTATATACAACTAGGGAATAATCCATGTTCCATCATGAGTTAATTGATTTCACAAGCTACTACAGATAGCTCCAGATATAACTAAACATATAAAAGACTGATTTCACAAGCTGCTACAGACAGCTCCAGATATAACTAAACATAGAAAAGACTGATTTCACAAGCTGCTACAGACAACTCCAAATATAACTAAACATAGAAAAGACTAATTTCACAAGCTGCTACAGATAGCTTCTGATAAAACTAAGCATAGAAAAGAATGATTTCACAAGATACTATAGACAACTTTGGATAAACTAATAAGAACAATGTTGATGAGAGGGTTTCGGCAGCAATAAACAAGCTCAAAATTAAAGTGCCCAGATTTGAAATCGGACCACAACCCAGTTCGTATTTTGGCGTTTCTAGTTGAATCCCACTTTTAGTTTTTAACTTTATGACCAGATCTAAGGTGCTGTTTTGAAAAACGTGTTTAATTGCTAGGCTGGGTAAAAACATTAAAAATGAAAGTGCCTAGAATTAAATTCTGACTTCAATCCAGTTGAGATATGGGTGTTTCTACATGGAATGTACCTTTAGTTTCTAAGTTTATGACCAAGAAAAAGGTTCTGTTTCAAAAAATGTTTTCAGCAAGCTAGCACAAATTTGACAAAAAATGAAAGTGCCCAGATTTAAAATCAGAGCTCTACCTAGTTGAGATATGGGTGTTTCCAGTTGAATCTCATATTTGGTTTCAAGTTTAAGACATGAATTAGAGGGCTGGGTTTAAAAATGTTTTTCTACCCCCAAATTAACAACTGAAAGATGCAAACTATGAGAGCCACTTTAAAACAAATCTACCATCGACCCAGTTTAGATTTTATTGTTTCAAGTTGAATTCTATAGTTGGATTTGAGTTTAAACAAAGGAGATTGAACAAGTTTAGCAAAGTCTCTATTTTTCTCTAATAAAATGCGATGACCAAACTGAAAATAAATCTCAAACCAATACCCCATAACAACACCCAGATCAGCCAAGACTCCCAACACATTAAACACACAAACAAATCTAACTCAAAATTTCAAGGAATACACAGAAGAATACCTTTGATTCTACCCAAATTGTAAAGAGGAAAAGCTCTGTTTGCAAGACACGACTAGATACCAAAATAGAGTAGCAAGGCAACAATGCTACACTGAATCCAATAGACAAATGCCCACAAAATATCCTCGGCAACCACAGATCTTCCTTCCCAGCTCCATTCCAAGGTGTGGGGTTTTCTTCTTCTCCCCAAAATCAGATTTTCTCCTCTCATGCTCAAATGAATCCCCTTTCTCTCCAAACCGCCTTTTATTTACCTTTTTCCCAAAAGATATTTTCTTGCTGCATTTAATAAAATCACCCACTTTTTCTAAGAGTCGTCCTATGGCAAAGATAGAATTCTAAAAAGGCTGACTCAAATCATTTAAAACAAAATTTTGATTTTTCTTTCAGACCTTCCCCAACACATAGCCAAGAGGAGTTTGAAATGGGATCCATAAGGTATTAAAACTCCCATAACAAAATAAAATTTAAAACATCAAAGCTCTCACAAATGATTAATTAAAATCACTAACGCAAAACTAATTAGCATAAATACTTAAGATGCCAATAATCTAATTAACTTAATAGGGTTCTCGAACTCATTAATTTAAAATCACATAAAACCCCCATTCACAAAACCACACATATATCATCATTAAAATCACCGATGACATACCAAAATAAACCATATAATAAATTAATGCAAAGCTAAAATAAAATACCGACAACCCATAGCGGGATACCTCAACAACCAATACCTGCAAACTACACATGACCATCTGGGGCAATCTGGACCTTATCGTTAGGTAACCAGATGATAACCACATAACACAGAAACACTCCACTAACAGGGTACATTGGGCTAGGATAGGGAACACTTGACCTGTGACTATCTCCAGTAAACACCATCAGGGAATAAGAGTATGTTCAGACCTATGAATCTAGGTAGAGTCAATACTTAGTACCTGCATCACTCCGATCACACGTCAAAGTACATGTGCATACATCATATAATAGCCGAAGCATCAATGGACATCAGGAAGAGGGTCATGACATCGTAAACCTCTCGGATATGAGTGTTACGACATCATCCCTTTCCTATCCATAATCATACAAAAGCAATGATATCAGTATACAAACATATAAGCATGTAATCCAGCATAATAACTAATCATGTCAACATCATAATAGTATCAGAATCCATCAAGGGAAAGCAACAACCAGAATGCGAACACGGGGGTCGTTACATCCTACCCTCCTAGGACTAGGCTTACTCCTAGAAGCTTGCAATATGCTAAGATGCAACCATAAAACACATTAGTCCATGATATTCAATATAATATAAAATTCAGTGTGTCACATTCCTTTTGATATACACAAATACATGCAATATGTCCTAGTATCCAGGTAAAGAAGAGGCAAGGCACTCACTTTCATATAAAATATACATTAGCATATAACCATCTTCTCCAGTCAAAATAAAGAATGATGCCATAACATTCAGTTTTCTCAAGAATCACTATCTCAACAGCCAATTAGTTGCTCACAATATCAATTTGCACATATGTACCAGCATAAGATGCACAATTTTCTCACAAATTGCAGCAAAATGTACTTTTCTATATACAAAATTTTTCAGTTCTCTAACTTTTCATATGTAGTTATCTATAAAATGGAGTTCACAAACACATATATATGCACATTTATAGGATTTACAACTTCCACTTTCATAGCATGCATGACATCTCTATGCATAAAAATAGAAATTTGTCACTTTACCAGGTATGATGATGCAAAATTTACTTCTAATATGCAACTGCCACCATGACAAAATGTGCAACCCACATATACATACAGACTCATTCACATCACAAGGCTACATAGGGGTTCACAGGGATGTCGTAGTACCATCCATATCCAATATATCCATGAGTCCATAACCAATAACCATATCTAATATCCATATCCAATAACCATGTGTCTTGATGGCATTGACCCACCTAGTGAGCCCTTCCATACAAGCCACAATGACATATCTCTTGTTTGTGTAAGGGTTTTAGCCTCCAAGTGATAGTCAAACAATAAGAAGGCAGTAAATTAGAGCTTAGAACAACTCACACATACCCCCATCCTCAAGGGTTTCCTTGTGTCTACTTCCTCGTGTACACTCAAAAGGGTGGATCTCAACATACCTGATGAGGAATCACATCACAACACAAGACCAACATTCAAAAAATAGAAAGGTCAATTAGTTTAGGCACCAAAATATAAATAAGGGAGAGTAAATCTCAATTCCAACAATAAGATAAGAAAATGCACATAGTTTTCAACAATAAATCAAATGTAACGGCAAGAGTTACATGCCAAAAAAATCATCCGTGGCTAAACCAATACAAGCAAGATAAACCAAATTGCTGGTCCACACAAGTAAAGTAAAAGTCACCAATAACTGAAAAGAAGATTCACAATCTTCGAAATATACACATCACAACACTACGTGACTGTTGCTAGTCACCACACGAGGAAGGAGGGAAACAAGTGTGACTGTCTCAACAGTCCTTCATGTGGGCGTGGCCTACTCACGCAACCCTCACATGGAAAGGTATTGTGCCGGCCACCCATGTCACATACCTCATGCGGCATGACTGCGCATGGTATACGTCAAGTGGAGAAAGCACATAATGGCCGTATACTGCATGGCAATGTCCTACTCATAGGAACATCCCGCATAGTGTGTACCCATGGAGAAAGCATGTGTGGCAACACACTGAGCTAGAGGTGCACATGGCTAGGTTCCACTCGCATGCCAACCGATCGGAATTGAGGCCCTCTTGAGCGAACCCTATACTCTATGCGAGCAACCACTCCTCTCTGCATAAGTAGGAACATAACATATATACTACTCCTTCATGCATCTATGTACATGGCATCGTGTCCTTGAGCTCGGCTCGCTACTATCAACGACACGACATCCTCACTAGCACTATGTCGGAACACTAGTGGAGGGGTGGCATCATAACTAAAACAATCACATCAGGGTAAGATCATAGCTGTCACAGGTGCTCATACCACAACTAATATCATCCTCAAGAATTGTGCAGATTAGGCTAACATTATATGAACCAAGTATCTGGTCCATTAATAAGGGGGAAGTAGTGAGTACTTTCTTGGGAGGTTGAAATGATCGTTGTTGTTTTGCGCCGCCATTATATGTACACCGTGCATTCCCTCCCAAGGAACTTTGTTGCTGCTACTACCCCTCCACATATTGACTTATCCTCAACCCTCAGGTTGGCAGTCAATAGGGTGACAACAAGAAAAAACATAGATGGTATGGTTTTCTCCCATACGCATAATCCAAACATATCCTCTATGGATGGGTACGCAGTATCACCATCCCATGGGCACACATCTCAAGTACTGGTTATTCACAACACTCAAAAGGAACACATTACTGGACATTAACATCATGGGGAGTACAAACACATTCTCTCTTACCCAAGCATAACCATATCCCACACATGACTATGCAACATGATGCAAAATATACAACTTTACCAAATAATAAGTACTCCCAAAACATTCATACCAATTTTCTCTTTTCACAAGGCAACTCATTTACCCATAACATCATAGATTCACTTGCAACACTTTCAACATAACACAATAGTGCATGAACATATATAGCATCATCACTGCCATGTTTACATTAGTGCATAAACATAAATAACATCATCACAATCATCATTACAGAGGTGTGGAGTTTCTAGAGAATAAGTCATGGGATGGCTTGATAGATACTGACAGCTCCGTATAGCTCCCAACAACACCGATTGATGAAGAAAGGGTGTATGAAATGCAAAAAGATGATGTTATGGAGCCTCATAGACAACTCCAGAGAGCTCTTGACATGAACAAAGAGCTCTAGATAGCTCCAGATAGGGTCTGCTTAGCATAGCAGCAGTAATAGTGAGATCAGACCCCACTCTCGCCTCCCTTATGCCAAGAAGGACCAAGAGTCTAAGGGAGATCTACCAAAATGAAAGGTATGATGAAGAGTTTGATGAAAGTATGAATTTTTGCATTATTTTCTCATAGTGATCCAATTTATTTTGAGAATGCTATGAAAGAAAAGAAGTGGTGTGAAGCCATGGATAAGGAAATGGATGCAATAGAGAGGAATAGAACATGGGAGCTAATTGATTTGCCTCCCAACAATCAAGTCATTGGAGTGAAATGGGTCTATAAGACCAAGAGCAATGCCAATGGAAGAATAGAAAGGCATAAGGCAAGATTAGCTGTCAAGGGTACGAACAACAGTTCTGAGAAGATCAGTGTATGCGTGCACATATAAGCATAAGTAACCTTGGCTACATCAAGGGCATTCAATTGCTCACTCAAAGAAAGATATGCAACATTCTCATTACCTTAGCATTCACTATTTTCAGTTTGCATTAAAGTACAAGTGTTCACCTATATGATCTCATTAAAGCTACAATACAATCGAGAAGATCAACTTTCATCAACAAGATATATCCACAACAATTACCATTCACATGTAAACTCATCAAGTAAGGAGGCACTAATAAACATGTAATTACTCTCAATACATAACCAAAATAAGCATAAGTTATTCTTCACTAATTCTGTTACTTACTGCAACTTCCACATGCTAATTAAATCCACAAGCCATCAATCTAACATCTTGTCACCTATTGACAACTAAGAAGAGAGAAAGATAGATTTCATGTCAAATCAAGACATTTCATGCCATCCAATATTTATCAAACAACATGCAAATTCTACTAAGGGAAAGTGTTGGTGTCATCCACCTCCCAGGAGCACCATCTACAACAAAAAACCTTCACAGAAAATGAGAGAAGCAAACAAGGCTATTTCACCAGAAAAGAGTGAATACATTGAGATGATAAATTACATAATGTACAATCCTTTTAAAGGCATGAAATATGTGACGGGTGTAAAACTACCCGATACGAGAAAAAACCACCCTAAGGGAAAAACTAGTTATCCCTATGTTAAACTTAACACACTAACACCCCCCTAAAGTACAACTTAGGGAGAATTATTATGCAAATGCAATATCAAGATGTAATATGGGTCCCAGCTACACAACCATGTTAGGTACCCATTTAGAATGCAAAAAGAAATCTCTCACAAACGGAGAAAAGGAGAAAAATCTTGTGGGAAAAAAACCCCTCCCCAAAAGAGAGAAAGAAAACAAAAATGATGCATGGATGGAGGACTCAATCGCACCCCCCAAGGACTACATAAATTATGTATATACAATCAATGACCTCCCCATAAGAGGGAAAGAGAGAGACTATATAGCCCCCCCACAATGTGTAATCACCTGCAAAAATGGTAAGTGTCTAAAGACAGAACATGATCTAATGTCGACAAACAACTTGTCTCCCTTTTGGAAGAAATAAAACCAAGTACAAATGCAGGCATGCTTCCCACTCCAGATAGGAATTGAAAGAAAGAAGCATGAAAATGTATGATGATGTCCTTGAAATCTACTCATGTGTCGCCAAGACCTTGGAAAATGATGCAATGAACCAATCAGGAACATGCCCAATCACAATAGAAGGTGACAAACAAGGTACCACTAGAAACTGATATTGAACATTCTTCAAAGACAAAGATGGAGTGACAATAGTTGTACCACAACTATCATCAAATAGGAGGGATATACCCTCAAATGTGTCTTCCAAGTCAGAAATATGAGATTCTAGGAACAAGGAACTAATGTCCAACAAATACGAATCCCAATCAGGAAGAAAATGAGATAATGGTTGTGATGAAAGAAAATGAGATAATGGTTGTGATGAATCACTGGATGTGCTCAATGAATCACCCCCAAAAGATGAATGGTCATGCTGAACAGGAATGATAGGAGCCTTAATCAATGACTCTGCATAATGAATCACTGAAGGTGAAGGTACATCAATTGTTCCTGATGGAGAAGAAGGAGCATTTGAAGAATCCTCATCATCCTCATATGAAGATTCAAAGTATTCCAAAACTTCAAACTCCTGCATAGTAGCATGATCATAGGGTATCCTGTCTGAAAAATGAAGAGGCACAAGATAATCTGAAACATGATCATCTGGGAATAGCTGAGTATCAGGATCTCCATGTATTTTCCAAATTTTAGTCCAAAGAATATGAGGACACTCAAAATGATCAATAACATTCAAAGTGGCATCATCAATATGCATTGCAATAACTCATAGGACATGATCCCTTTTGCAATTCCATACAAATTTCTTACTATCAGTACCAAGAAGGGGAACAAGATTATATAAATGTGGCAACAAATGAAGCCATTTGAGATGTTTTATGATACCATCTCTCCATTGTTTATAATTTTCCTTTTTCAACATAATCACAACAGGATGAACTGAAAACCCCATAATGAACTATGCCTAATCTCCAAAAATACAAAGACATTAACCTTCAACAACAAAATTAGACAGATTTACCAACAAAATTAGGAAGTGAAACCACCAAAATATGATCTTCGACTGCTCGACAAATCTCCGTATTCACACCAATCACCAAACTAAGCCACGATCACACACCAAGTCTGAGCAAGCTTTGCCCGAGGCACCAAATATGCATTACTCCACAGGTTGTCCCTAAAATTTTACAAACATGAAGCAAGTGCTCAGATATAAAGTGCTACAAAACACTGCTGAGGGGCAAATGTGGGACTAAGGATCCCAAAAACAACTTCACAGTCCTGCCCAAACAGGCCCACCTCCACACACATAGCAAAGGAAAATTTAAAACCCTAACAAATATTACTGTTGTAAACTTTATAAATAATAAAGTTTGAAATATATATATATATATCTGCCAAGGAAAAATACGTCGTACGACTGCTGGGAACCCAGGAAATATTTATTTCAAACTTTATGATCTATAAAGTTTGTGCAAAAAACTCCTTCGCTAGCACCAAATGTTTGCCTCTGCGGATATACACTTGCCTCTTTTGGTAGAATCGTGCCCTCTTCAATAGTGATTTTGAGCTTTTCAAACAAAATTTGGCCTCCACACTCCACGATGTCTCCAAATAAAAAAATGCTACCTCAAAGTGCTCTAATAGTGGGCCAAAAAATGCCAAGAATGGCATGCACAAGATGTTGGAAGGAAAAACTCCATTCACAGAGGTAATATGCACCTTCTACCAGGACAAAATTTGGCCTCTTGCAAATCACCAAAGCCAAGCCCTCTGATTAAAAGCAATGCCTTTCCTCCATGAGCAAAGTCTCCAAAGAGTATAATCGAATGCCTTCAAAGTTCACAGCCAACAAATGGGTGAATACGTGCCTCCAACCAGCAATGAAATGCCTTTCGGGTGCCAAAAAAAAGAAGTTAGTGTGTTAGTTTAACATAGGGATAATTAGTTTTTCCCTTAGGGTGGTTTTTTCTTGTATCGGGTAGTTTTACACCCGTCACATATTTCATGCCTTTAAAAGGCTTGTACATTATGTAATTTAGCATCTCAATGCATTCACTCTTTTCTGGTGAAATAGCCTAGTTTGCTTCTCTCATTTTCAGTGAAGGTTTTCTGTTGCAGATGCCCCTGGGAGGTGGATGACACCAACAGAAAGTTGAAGGCACCATTAGTATTCCAGTGAATTCAATACATTATCAAGGATGATAAATTGTAACAACTCAAGCACATTAAGAGGTTATAAAAAAAATCAGCAATCATCCAACACTTACAAGAGAGCATGGAGCAATCAAACTAATCTGCCCACATTCGCAAACATCTACACACTTTCATCCTTTACATTTATAATACAAGAAAGAATTACAAGAGCAATTCATGACCAATTAGGGTCATATCATTCACTAGAAACATAAAGGAAGACACAAGAAGAGCATATCCAAGCAAGGGTAATTAGGCAACCCAAGTTACCTTCAACCCGCAAACACACAAGGCAAAACATTCCTACCCTCATCTTAAAACATGGGAGAGTGATCACTCTTAACCATGGGAAACTCTCAACCAAGGTCAACACTCTAGTCCTATTGAGTAAGGTAAGGCCAAGGAGGCTATTTCCTCCACGATTTCTAAGAATGGGGTTGTAACTTAACCCACTAATGCCATGCTAAGGCATGAAAGCAATCAAGACTATAAAAACAATATAACAAGCTCACGCCACACACACCAAACATAGTGAAACATAGAAGTCTCAAGTACGCCAGAGCTCCCAGTGTGTTTACATGGGCTCTGATACCAGATGTAACATCCTGCCTCGCAACCCTGAAGGGTAAGGGCCAAAAGAGAGCCAGATTTTTTTTTTTGACATAAATAGGTAATATGCACAAGATACAATTGCCAATTCGATACGTTGACAACATTCATGGCCAAGTATGGCCAAATGAACAACCCAAAGGAGAGGACTAAATCACCCTCCTTGCAAACATTGCTGAAACTACATTCATTTTAAACACCAAATCAAATGTTCCTAATGCCCATTTCCACTTTTAATATAGAGCCATAATGATCATCATAGTACAAGCAGGTTCGATACCAACACCGAAAAACCGTAAGCCAAATATAAGACATCTTATTTCTTCTCATTAATATAATATACATCTTCTCTCTCAAGAGAGTACAAAGTACATAATAGAATATATATAAGTACAATGGCATAGCCATGGATAAGATACAATCACTGATAACATAAATACAATAGAGAACATGTCTAACTGGTGCTCCAATAACCTATACACCGGTCTCCAATGGCGGTGGCAATGCCTTCCAACCATGTGGACTCAAAAGAGACCACCCCATTGTGCTCGGAGATAGTCACAAGGCCCAAACAGAAGGATAAAGGCACATAATACAATGGCCAACACTCACATTAGTCACGGAGCAGACACAACACACAATGCATAAAGCCAATGTCAGAACCTAGAGATGCTCATCAAATAGCATGTAGGGTACTACTCACGACTACCAAGGTACTAGCTACTAGAGTACAGATCAGATGGAGTGTCATCATGCGTGCACAAATGGATGGCACCACATGGAAACAAGTACACTTCTCATATGGACGAGGAGACTCAATCATGCCTGAATCAACACCCTATAGACGGATAACTTGACGCCCTGAAGACAGATAGGCCTTCTCGTTGCATCCTTAGCCTATACAAGTGCTCAAGGCCATGCACGGGGCCTCATTATCCTAGACCTAAGCTCATCTCATTTAACCAAACGAAAAATGCCTAACCCAATCAAACAATTCAATATCCACTCACAATCCATGATAATCATCAATAAATCTATTAAGTAAAAACTGCTATTTAAATATACAAATCAGCCAAGCAAGAACAAATTCCATCTTTTAATAATAATAACTAAAACAATCCATATTTCAACATGAATTAATTGACTTCACAAGCTGCTATAGACAACTCTAGATATAACTAGGGAATAATCCATGTTCCATCATGAGTTAATTGATTTCACAAGCTGCTACAGACAGCTCCAGATATAACTAAACATAGAAAAGACTGATTTCACAAGTTGCTACAGATAGCTCCAGATATAACTAAACATAGAAAAGACTGATTTCATAAGCTGCTACAGATAGCTCTGAATAAAACTAAGTATAGAAAAGACTAATTTCACAAGCTGCTATAGACATCTCCGGATAAACTAATACGAACAATGTTGATGAGAGGGTTCCGACAACAATAAACAAGCTCAAAAATTAAAGTGCCCAGATCTAAAATCAGTCCACAACCTAGTTCATATTTTGGCATTTCTAGTTGAATCCCACTTTTGGTTTTTAACTTTATGACCAGATCTAAGGTGCTGTTTTGAAAAACGTGTTTAATTGCTGCGCTGGACAAAAACATGAAAAATGAAAGTGCCCGAAATTAAATTATGACTTCGACCTAGTTGAGATATGGGCGTTTCTACATGGAATCCACCTTTATTTTCTAAGTTTATGATCAGAAAAAAGGTGCTATTTCAAAAAATGTTTTTTAGCAAGCTAGCACAAATTTGACCAAAAATGAAAGTGCCCAAATTTAAAATTAGAGCTTGACCTAGTTGAGAGATATGGGTGTTTCTAGTCGAATCTCATATTTGGTTTCAAGTTTAAGACATGAATTAGAGGGCTGAGTTTAAAAACATTTTTCTGCCCTCAAATTAACAACTGAAAGATGCAAACTGTGAGAGCCACTTTAAAACAAATCTGCCATCGACCCAGTTTAGATTTTACTGTTTTAAGTTGAATTCCACAGTTGGATTTGAGTTTAAACAAAGGAGATTGAACAAGTTTAGCAAAGTCTCTATTTTTCTCCAATAAAATGCGATGACCAAACTGAAAATAAATCTCAAACCAATATGCCATAACAACACCCAGATCAACCAAGACTCCCAACATATTAAACACATACAAACAAATCTAACTCAGAATTTCAAGGAATACACAGAAGAATACCTTTGATTCTACCCAAATTGTAAAGAGGAAAAGCTCTATTTGCAAGGCATGACTAGATACCAAAATAGAGCAACAAGGCAACAATGCTACACTGAATCCAATAGACAAATGCCCACAAAATATCCTTGGCAACCACAGATCTTCCTTCCCACCTCCATTCCAAGGTGTGGGGTTTTCTTCTTCTCCCCAAAATCAGATTGTTTCCTCTCATGCTTGAATGAATCCCCTTTCTCTTCGAAGCGCCTTTTATTTACCATTTTCCCAAAAGATATTTTCTTGTTGCATTTAATAAACTCACCGACTTTTTCCAAGAGCCATCATATTACAAAGATAGAATACTAAAAAGTTTGACTTAAATCATTTAAAACAAAATTCTAATTTTTCTTTCAAACCTTCCCCAACGCATAGCCAAGAGGAGTTTGAAATGGGATCCATAAGGTATTAAAACTCCCATAACAAAATAAAATTTAAAACATCAAAGCTCTCACAAATGATCAATTAAAATCACTAACGTAAAACTAATTAGCACAAATACTTAAGATGCCAATAATCTAATTAACTTAATAGGGTTCTCGAACTCATTAATTCAAAATCACATAAAACCCCCATTCACAAAACCACGCAAATATCATCATTAAAATCACCGATGACATACCAAAATAAACCACATAATAAATTAATGCAAAGCCAAAATAAAATACCGACAACCCATAGCAGGATACCTCAACAACCAATACTAGCAAACTACACATAACCATCTGGGGCAATCTGGACCTTACTGTTAGGTAACCGGATGATAATTGCATAACACGAAAACACTGCACTAACATGGTATAGTGGGCTAGGCTAGGGAACGTTTGACCTGTGACTATCTCCAGTAACCACCATTGGAGAATAAGAGTATGCTCAGGTTGGTGAATCTAGGCGGAGTCGATACGCAGTACTTGCATCACTCTGATCACATGTCAAAGCACATGTGCATACATCATATAATAGCTGAAGTATCAATGGACATCAGGAAGAGGGTCATGACATCGTAAGCCTCTCGGACACAAGTGTTACGACATCATCCCTGTCCTATCCATAATCATACAAAAGAAATGATATCAGTATACAAACATATAAGCATGTAACCCAACATAATAACTAATCATGTCAACATCATAATAGTATCGAAATCCATCAAGGTAAAGCAACAGTCAGAATGCGAACACGAGGGTCGTTACAACTATAATAATAATAAATCATAGTTATGAAAAATCATTTCATTATGAATGAATACTATGGTTTTCCTATATTTATTTCCTTTTATAGTGTTATTATCAATTTTACACTATTGAATTATGACTCTAAAGTGTTAGTATATGAGTACTTATTCATCTTCCTAATTTAACTATTATTATTACTCATTTTCTTTATTTTCAATTATAGAAGTAATATGATCGCAATAATCAATTAATACTATAATCAATTTTAGAGATGGAATAAAAATTATGAAATCAATTAATTATCATTGCTAATTTTGGTCGCATAGTTATCTAATTATGACCTTTGAATATTTTACACTAGTATATTTATATTAAAAAATATATGTAAAGTATGTCAAGGGATATCTCTTTTCCATAGTTTATTTTTCCATCGTTTTTATTTTTTAATTTGTCAATTTTTTTGTTTGATATTTTTGGTGATTTAAAAATAAATTGATAATAAGAAAATCATAAAAACTATGGAACTAAAAAAGAAATTGGAAAAAATAAAAAATAAAAACTAAAAAAGAAATTGGAAAAAATAAAAAATAAAAACCAAAAAAGAAATTGAAAATAAGAAAATCACAAAAACTATGGAACCAAAAAAGAAATTGGAAAAATAAAAAATAAAAACCCCCCAAAAATTGGAAAAATAAAAAATAAAAACTAAAAAAGAAATTGGAAAAAAAAGTAAAAAATAAAAACCAAAAAAGAAATTGAAAATAAGAAAATCACAAAAACTATGGAACCAAAAAAGAAATTGGACAAAATAAAAAATAAAAACTAAATTTTAATTTTTTTGTTTTGTTTTTAGATTGAAATCTTATTTATTTTAATTTTTAGATTGGAATCTTATAAAATTACACAGAATCTTAGAATCTTTAAGCTCTTCAACTCCACCCTTGCTCTGAATGTAGGAATGCCTCTCGGCGTAACTAGCGGAAGACATCCTATCACATGAGATTACATCATTGATGTAAGTAATAGTTTTGTGGATAATTGTTTACTCTTCTCTTATAAGTTGAGTATTTTTCCCTTCATCATGATGACGTAATCTCACGTGATAGGATATGTCTTCTGCTAGTTGGTAAAAGCACAAAGTTGTGTCACACTTTCAGCCAACTTATTAGCACAAGTGAATTTAAGTATTTCTAACTAAAAATCAATTTTGTTCAAACATATGATTTGTAAGATTCATTCTAGCTAAGTTAGATATGTCCACAACTTTTCTAACTAAAATTGTTGGCTAAATGCATATGTAGCACCACAATGAGGTGAATTTACCAAAAAAATAAAATTGTTTGAAAAACTTGATATTTCAACAACTTCTACTCGTGTAAATAACATTTTTAAAAAAATATAAAAATACCCTTTTGTATATCTAAAAGTTTAGTTTTCAAATATATTTTAATAGTTTAATTATTATTTATATTTTCCTTTTTATTTTTACTAAAAGTAGGTTATCAACACAAAACATTAGGTCGATTACCATGTCAAGAAAAATAGTAAAACTTATTAAAAAATTGAAAAAAAATATGATGTACTAGATAAAAGAATCTATATCAAGATGGTATAATTTTTTTTTCTATTTTAGATAAATAGTTAATATGAAAGTTGACGCCGAATGGAAACAACTATGTTTTAATAAATACACATTTTAATATTTATTTAACAATATACATTTATCAAAATTAGAAAAAAATATATCTATGCACTAAAGTTTCAAGTTATAATTTCACACAAAAAAATTGAAGAAAAAAAATTTACTATATAAAGATTGACGTCTCATGTAACTTCATTTTTCAACATTTTAGTAGCAACTAAATTATAGTGTCAATTTATTAAAAACTATATTCAAATAATTTTTTAATTTTTTCAAAAAAATACAAACATAAAATATACTAAAAAATATACATTTTATTACTTTACATCATTTCAAAATTTAAAACATATTTCACTTTTTAGTAATTCAAGTTTAAAAGTTGGATCAGTGTTGGTCATTTCCTTTGTAAAAGTGTGACACAACTTTGTACTTTTACAACTAAGTAGAGTGTATTAGTGCTTGTACACCATCCTCACACTTATGTTGTGTCATTGTGTTGCCACATTCTTAGCACATGTGTACATTGTGTCATGTGTGTCATAAACTTTCCAAAAAATTATTCACCATGTTTGTTCGTTAATGTCTCAAAGTTTAAATTGGGGTAGTACAAGATTCTCCATCTTCAACTTCCATAGTTTGTATCCACAACCATTGAATTTTCTAATATGTAAATAGGATGTGCTAGTCATGGTTCCCATTGGAATGCTTCCAGGTTTGTTTCTCTAAGTTTTTTTAAGTATTTTTGGTGTGTCACTATGCTAGGGTTTATCCTTAATTATGTCCAAAATCCTCAATGTTACGAAACCTTTTACCTTGGCTATAGTCATGTTCTATCTTTCTATTGACTTTCTTAGCTGATCATGTCTTCTTAAGTCATCTCGTAAAGCCTTTGTAAATGTTTGTTGACCGACCCGTCATAATTTGTTACCCGCTAATCCCCGTAACAAATATTTTAATCTCGGTCCTTATATGTTGATGTTTTGGGGAGATTTGAATTGTCATATATCTGTCACTCGTTATTGTGTCACAAGATTTTAGTCTTTCACATGTGTATTTTTTTAGCCCAATCTAGGTCCATGAACTTGCACGATGATGACATGCGTTACCTGACTCCCCCCATAATGTTTCAAATGTATTGTAAATGAGCAGGCATTTGACAGATGGAGTTTTGTTATTGCATTGTGATTATTTTCCACTTTGTAAACCTAAAAGGTGGGCCCACCACAGTGTTTGTGAGATGTGAAATCCAACAAAAGAACTATTAATGCCTGATGTGGAGTACACTTGGTGTCATCCTATTGCATCGCATGGGTCTATTCTTTTGCAAACTTCACAAGGCACATTTTGGTAGAATTTGTGATATGCGATGAGCATACCTGAGTAAAAGGAACCCACATTTAAATCCTTGTTGTTAATGGTTGATTGATGCATGTGTACACTGCCTGATCAAGCAGTCTAATGTGTCCAAACTTGAACCTGAATTCAACGCCTGTCAGTTGTCTTTTCAAAATTCACTTGGAGGTTAAGTGAACCATAGATTTTATTCATGATCAATGGTCCAAATTCAAAATCCTCAACAGATAAAATACCCTAACTCTAAAGTACATATGAGCATTAATTCAAAGGTGGTGAAGAATGTTTTGTGGGTAAATTGAAATCTATAAAAATATTTCATGTGAATGCCCTAACCAGTAAGGAGAAATCTTGTGAGTGATAGCCAGTGCAGATTATCCATATACAATACAAGCTCATATGAGGAATAATTAGAATAGTATCATATCTTTGACAAATTATAAGGTATGAGCCTTGTGACCTTTTGAAACTAATATAAATTAAAAGAGGCTAAGGTTTTCATTTGAGAATTTATTGAAAGGGTCTTGTAAGAAGGGTTGTAAAAATTGTAAACTATTAAAAGTCTATGGGAGTATATCACCACAAATATGAGCCAGGTCTTAGGTCAGTCAGGCACTTCCAAGAGGGGTTTAGACAAAGATATCATTAAGTAACTGCCTAGGTCTTCCAAAAGGGCATAGCAATCTTAGGGCACTAGTATCCATTCCAAGAGTTTGGTAGATAAAAAGGAAGAAATAAGGGATCCTATTATCCCTTGGATAGGTTGGGAGCTATTCAAATATTGTTATGCTTGTGTTGATAAATGTGCCCCAATATGTAATATCTGGCGGTTTGACTTAAGGAAACTTGTTGTGGCTAATGTTTTTGTCAACCCCGAGTCGGTGTATACTATCAGTAGGAAATATGACCCGATTACAAGGAAGTTGAAAGATGCCAAGGGAAAAAAGATATTCACAATGAACATAAATGTGATTATAGAGGTTTTTAACCTGAACCCTTGTGCACATGTCAAGATTGACTTGAATGAATATGTTGGGAGTATAGGAGAAATAAGAGTAGTTATAGAGTAAAGTGGCTTCCCATGCACATGAATGATGATCAACATGGAAATAAAAAGGTTCACCCTAGTGAAGTTGATCCCCTGGATGTCAGCCCATTCTTTTAATATATCAAACACACTGTTAGATGGAAAAGGGAGACTTATCCTAAAAGGTTAAACTAGGTCAAACCCTCTTTTATCAACAAATGTTGGAACACAAACTGAGCTTGGCTTCTACCTTTGAAGGAGAGCCAAACTATAGGGGTTTTGTCCCTTTGTTGTATAAAGGAGTGTCAACCAAATCTAAACAACCAAACTAGGGCAAAGTATGTAACTCTAATTGAGAAATATTAACCAATAAACGACTGTTGGAAATAGATACAAGAATTCTGAAATAATACCAGAGATTAGGAGACAATGCAGTGTTGGTATGTGGTGACTGATCATGCAAGTACTATACACTAGTTATGTATCCTTGCCGGGGTTCGGGGGCGCAGCCCCCAAATTTTGTTCCCTCTTTTTTGCACGATCAGAGTCGGTTGTTAATTTTTGTTAACCTACAAAAGAAAAATGACATTGCAAAACCCTAATTCTAGAAGCTTCCAAAAAACTTGTTATAAGCGGTGTGGATGTATGTTACAACAATGTATTTGTGAGATTGTAATCTGTTTTGTACTAGATAATAAAATCATTGGATGGCTGAGTTTCTATGGATGTAGCCCATATTGGGTGAACCATGTTAAAATTCTATGTTGATCTCTTTTGTGTTATTCCTCATTGTTATATTTGGTTTATTTAATCTGCATATAATTGTTAGTGTTTATTGCTCTGATCTACCCTAACCTCTAACAACTAGTATCAAAGTGGTTTGTGTTTGATTATCGGTTGCAATAAGGTCTCACGGTTGAGTGGGAGGCTCACAGTTAAGTGGGAGCAATGGCGGACGAGGGTAAATTAAAGGTAGATAAATTTAATAGGTAGAACTATCAATTATGGAAGATGCAGATGGCGGATTATCTCTATCAGAAGGATTTATGGAGGCCGTTGGAAGGAATAGCCAAGAAACTTGCAGCAATGACTAATGAGGATTGGAATCTTCTGGACAGAAAGGCACTGGGAACCATTCGGTTGTGCCTGGCATCATCTTTGGTGTTCAAATACCAGTGGTACTTGATGCTCAACAATAACAAGTTATCCCACAGACTCCTGCAAGTGTTAGACATTCTACAAGGATAACTAGACCTCCTAAAAGATTTTCTCCATCTTTATATTCTATATTATTAATTGATTCTGGTGAACCTAAAGGTTATGAAGAAGCAATGCAGGGAGATACCAAAAAGCAGTGGGAGCTAGGCATGAAAGAGGAAATGGATTCCTTGTTGTAGAATCAGACTTGGGACTTAGTTCAATTGCCTACTGGTAAAAGAGCATTGCCAAATAAATGGGTTTATAGGTTGAAGGAAGAAGATGGAGGTAAGAAAAGATATAAGGCCAGATTCATGGTAAAAGGTTTTGCACATAATAAAGGTATAGATTTTGATGAAATATTTTCTCTGGTTGTAAAGATGACTTCTATTAGAACTATTCTAAGTCTTGTGGCTATGGAAGACTTGCATCTTGAACAGCTAGATGTGAAAACAACATTTCTCCATGGGGATTTGGAAGAGGAAATATACATGCAGCAACCACAGGGATATGAGGTCAAGGGTAAGGAGGATTTTGTGTGCAGGTTAAAGAAGAGTTTGTATGGCCTGAAGCAAGCATGTTGGCAATGATATTTGAAATTTGATAGTTTTATGGCTCAACAAGGTTACAAAAGATGTCATTCTGATTATTGTGTTTATTTCAAGAAATTGGGTAATGGTAGCTATATTATCCTGTTGCTTTATGTTGATAACATGCTTGTTTATGGGTCTAACATGCAACATATTACTGAACTTAAGCAGAAATTAGCAAAATTCATTTTCTATGAAGGATTTAGGTGCAACAAAACAAATCTTTGGTATGAGGATCACACGGATATGAGAAACATAAAATTATTTTTGTCCCAAAGTGAGTATGTAGAGAAGGTGTTGAAAAGGTTTAACATGCAGAATGCAAAAGCGGTTAGTACAACTTTGCCTAGTCATTTTAAGTTGACTAAGAAGATGTGTCTAAAGACACAAGAGGAGGAAGACAAAATGTCTAAGATACCATATGCATCAGCAGTTGGCAGCTTGATGTATGCAATGGTATGCACAAGGCCAGATATTGCACATGCAGTGGGAGTTGTGAGCAGGTATATGAGCAATCCGAGAATGGAACATTGGAATGTTGTAAAATGGATTCTCTGATATTTGAGAGGTACTACTTCAAAGAAACTATGTTTTGGAGGAACAAATTCTTCTCTAAAAGGATATGTTGACTCTGATTTGGCAGGTGATATTGATAGCAAGAGGAGTGCTATAGGGTATGTTTTTATTGTAGGAGGTACTACAGTCAGTTGGATTTCAAGACTGCAAAAGGTTGTTGTGCTTTCAACCACTGAAGCTGAGTATGTTGCTGCTACAGAAGCTATCAAGGAGATGATTTGGTTATAACGTTTTCTGGAGGAATTGGGGCAATGATAAGAAGATAGCCCTTTGTACACTGATAGCCAAAGTGCCATTCATCTTGCTAAGAATTTAGCTTTACATTCAAAAACTAAGCACATACAGCTCAGATACCAGTTTGTATGGCTTAGTTTTTGTGCTTTGATAATAAAATCATTGGATGGCTGAGTTTTTGTGGATGTAGCCCATATTGGGTGAACCACGTTAAATTTTTGTGTTGATCTCTTTTGTGTTATTTCTCATTGTTATATTTGGGTTATTTAATCTGCATATAATTGTTAGTGTTTATTGCTTTGATTTGCCTTAACCCTAACATGCAGAATAGGAACCTAAGTTTAGGAGCAGAGAGGTACTAGGGTGCTGGGTTCCCTAGACCCAAATTAGGGTTGTGTAGAATCTTCTAACATGGGTGTCTTTGCCTATGTATTCCTCCTTGTAGCTTGTTGTTGTTTGATTCCTTTGAATGCAACTTGCACACAAACACGAAGGGAAAAGGTTGTGTTGTGTTTAGGGGCTTGCCTTAGTCAAACCCCATGTTGGTGCTTCCACCTCCACTACAACAATGATTAGAGATCCAAGAGTGTGTGCCCTAGGAGGGCAGAGGCAAGATCTATAATAAATGATGAAAGAATGAATTTAAATGATAAGGTTGCCACAAGATATGAAACCCTAGTTGGAGTAGGTGACTCAAGACCATGCACCAACAAGGAGATAGAGAATGAAGACTTGAACTTCCTTCAAGACCTGCAAACAAGCATCATAACATCCACATACAAAGAGCTATTCAAACCATGAAGAACACTTAAGAATAATAGAGTAATTCATTTGAGAATGAGGTAAGCATCTCTAATCTTTTCTTAACAAGCTATATGTTAAATGAATAATAAAACTCCTTATATGCATTCCCACTCACCAACGATGAGTAAAACCAAATGGGGCCAACAAGAATAAGCCAAGGAGGTGTTCTAAGCTGACACTACAAAAATAGGGTTAGGGATAACATCTGGGACTAGGGCACTAGGTGCCCTAGTCCTTTAGCCTCACAAACTCTTGAGAATGCCAAATGAGGTGGGCTTAGACCAGTCCTAAGTTTATTTTGTCATTTTTATTCATCGGGATTGATATTTAATTGTTTATTTTTCCAAAAGGTGTCAAAATAGGTCCTGATTAGCAAGGGTAAACATTTTACTCTATAACATTTAGCCCCCACTTTAGCATGGGTATGAACTTTTGTTCAAATTCACACTAAAGTACAGAAAAGATAGATTTCCAACATGAAAACATAGAAGCCCAAATAATTCCACCAAGTTGTGGACTATAGTAGCCCCCAAGCTTAGGATTCTAAGGTTGCAAACATGCAATAAATTGTAACATAATTCACACATACATGAAGCACTACATACATATATAAGGAATACACATGAGAGACACGTAATACACAAAGGTAATAAATGGTATACACAATGCATACACACTTAACATGAAGCATACACATAAGGCATAAAGTATATACATGGAAAACATGATGAAGACACACAAAACACATGGAATCACTAAGAGAATACAAGTTCAAACAATACATCACACAAACAAACATAGAAACAAACACACAAGCAACATGACTCTGACACTAGCTTGCTCTGTCACTAGGGGTCATGTGAAGAGAAGTGTTCTCATTGATCACGGACTAGTAAGGACTGCTGAATTACTAGGTGACCATGACAAGTCACATGAAGCACACATGCTAGCAAACTTTGTTATACTAGGTGGCTCATAAAAAAAAACAAAATGAAAACATCATGGGCTAGTGAGGATCGCTAAATCACTAGGTGAGTTCCATGTCAATCATAATCAACAAGTGTATAATCAAAAGAGCATAGAACGATGTATGCCCCCACCTTAAAGTGATTTATTACTACTCGAAGAGTAATTGCTTTAGGGTAGACTAAAATAAAAAATAGGCACAAGATATTTTGTGGAAGCACATGTCCACATGATATGTGTTCCCTAATGCTACATTGCAACAAGGGGTTGCCACAAGAAAGGCAAACTGAGGCGATGCTATGAGCATGATACACAATGGCTTGTGTAGTCATGGTGTGATGTTGAGCATAGAAACAAGGTGCCATATAAATCAAATCATACAAGTAATATCCTGTTAGAGTGAATAATATAGAGTGATAATAGAAAGGGATATATTTGACTATAAATATTTGTAACTATCATCATCCACTAGTAAAAAAAACTACAGATATAAAGGAGGAATTATCACATGAAATAAAATATAAAACCTTGGGTCAACAAGGAAGGATGCTAAATCATCCTATGCCTTGCATCGTCCCCAAGGGAAGCGGAAAAAATGCAACTTACAACATATAGAGGAATGATGATACAAATAGAGAGAATGTCACAATGGATTTCGGTCCCTTTGTATCCTTGTACCAACAAGGGTATCAAGGGTCATCCAAAGAGATCTTAACACATAAAAATACACATCAAGCCACACAATATGGGGGTAACAACGCATGCAATCATAACACAAGAGAGAGAGAGGCCACACTTGCAAGTCAACCTAAAACAAATTGTTCTCCTCCCAATCTTTCTCCTCATAAAGGGATGGAGGGAAACATGCAAGAGGGACTATAGCAAGTATAGTGTAGGTAGTAAAAGCCATACCTGTATTGTTATTACCTTCAGATTTGCTATCAGAATATAGTACAATAGGTTCTATTGCGGGTTGTGAAGCACTATCTTTCGCTAGAGGAGATGAAGCATTAGTAGATATCTCCTTTGCATCCATCGGTGATTGATGCTTGTGAGGAGGGAGATTGTCCTCTCCTATAGAAAGGTGAGCCATAGCACAACGATGCTTCTTTCACTCTCTTGCAACTTGATTTTGCTTAGTTTTGTTTGTGATGTTTGTTAGGGGAATCGTAGTATCTTCCAACATGGGTTCCTTTTCTTCCTTTGCTTTAGGAAAATTAGAAGAAACAAGAGGAACCACCAAAGGTTGAGAGACCATGAGGGGAGGGTTCCTCAATGCGGTCTACTCTTCCCTCTCAACTTGTGAAATAGGTGGAGGTACTTGGGCATCCACAAGCGGTTGAGAAACAATCGGTTGTTTTCACTAGTCTCTGAAGAGGCAGGTGGGAAAAAAGTAATATTGTGATTGCGGGGAGGTCTATTTTGTGCTAGATGGTTGCCTCATTGTCCTTGAAGGGATGATGGAGGGGGAACCTCAGTATATCTACCAGACACTCAGGGATAGGGAGGAACCTTTGATTCATGCTTAACTTCATTCACTACTTCTGGGATAGGGGAAACTACTTTGTAGCCTCAGAACATCGAGAGGGTCCAGGGACATCACTAGAAGGTATGTTACTAAGTGACAATTCAACAATTTTCTGTGCCTTGTATTTTTGATATGATAAAAATAATAGATTGTCTCTAGTTCGAGCAACTCCAATGGGTTTTGGCTAGAAGTAGTCAAGTGTAAAGTGTCCATGATGAGTTACGGGCTAGTACCGACTATGATGTACATCATACACATGCCCCTCAAATGGAAACTTTAAGCACTTATGAACCATCTAGAGGGGACTACCTTCATGGAGTGGAGCCATGGGTGACCCAAATTCACATGAAATAAGTTTGATGTTGGAATGATAATAAAAGTAACATCCAAGGTTGTTGGCCCAACCTTGATGGCAAGGGTCAAGGCACCAAGAGTTGGAAGAATATACCCATCGTATTCTCTAATTGAGATTTCTGATACCTCGTAGTTTTCACGGTGTAAACCATGCATGTAGAGAAACCCTTTAGTTACTATATTTACCATGCAAACAAAATTGATCATAGCACCTCTTATGGGTTTATCATTGATTCGAATGGTGATGTATAGAGGTCCATCAGGAGCTTCAATAGTAGCATCATGACGAGTGAAAGATATAGCTAGTTTGGGCTTTGCTCGCTCTTGATGAGGGAAAGCATCCACCATGCAGATATCTCCTTCATAATCTTGTCCTTGATGAGTATATTACATTTCTTGAGATGGATCCATAATGTTGGCTTGGTTATGAGGGAATGAATCTATGAATATTTGTAAGTTTTGATTAGGTGGAGCCACCAATTTATTTCCTTTGTCATTTCCACTAGTAACTTGGATGGCATTGGAATCAATGAGGTCTTGAAATTCATGTTTAAGACACATGTACATCTTTCAGTGTCATGACTAGTGGTGTGGTGAAATTGATAAAAGGCCTCCGAATTGAAAGAAGATGCTTGCATCTTACTTGGATCGAGAGATAGAATAGGTGGAAGCTTAATGAGATTATTGTTTAAAATTTGCATCATTATAGAATAAAAAGATTCTGATAATGGTGTGAATTGTCTATTTTTTAGTTTTAGTTTGTATGGGGTGGGAGCAGAAGATGCTGCAATTGCTACATGTTTTTGGATGTGATTTGATGATATTGAATTGATTTTGATGATTTTTTTATTTATTTTAAATGAATGAGTGTGTGAATCTTCAGATTGACCAACCAGAGCCGATGAGTGATTATTCTCATACTGACTAACTGATAGGTGGTAATCACAGAGAGCCGTGCAAAGGTAAGTGAAGGAATCATAACACATTAACAAGATTTTGTCATGGATGTGAGGTTGGAGATTTCTAATGAAGATTCTTTGTACATCAGCATCTAAAATATAATATTGAATTTGTGAAAAGAAGGATTGATAACACCCCATGAAATCAATTATTTTTTCCCTTATTCCATGTTTACAATGGACCAAATTGGTCAAAGTGACTTGCAGTCCAATGTTTGCTTGAAAGTGTTGAAGAAATTTGTTGATTAATTATGAGAAATAAATGATTGAATTAGGAGGCAAGGAGGAAAACCAATCCAAGGTTGTGTCTTTGAGTGACCTAGGAAAGAGTTTAGCCAATATTGCATCTTTAAAGAAGAAATCAATACACATAGTTGTTAAGGCTGCCACATGGTTGTTAGGGTCTCCCTTCTCATTATACTTTTCAAAGAGAGGGGTTCCAAAATTCTCAATAATTTGAGATCTTAGGATTGGATGAGATAATCTGATGTGAATATAATGTGATGCCATAGCGGGTTTCGAGGGACTTTGGTTTATGTTTGCTAACTATTGTTGGATGGAATTCATATTTTGCAAAAGTTGGTTGATGATAGGGTCGGAAGGTGAACTAGGTTGAGATTGGTATGAATGAATACGCCTAATCATTGGTTGCGACATTGTATGATTGGAATTTTGGAAAGTTGTATCAGGTTTAGGTTGATTAGATGTAGACAAAATGACACTAGGTGTAGTGCTTGGATAATTAAAGGGAATGACATTGTAATGACAAACAAGATTCTTGGTAGATAACCCAACACATGTGGTAGCACTATTACTTGGTTGTGTAGTTGTAGTGAGGATAGAAGAAGTGTATGTAGGAATAGGAGTGTTAGTATGGGTGCCAACACTTGAGTTCCTATTTGATTTGAAGAAGTCACATTAGTGATGATTTCCGTACAACTAGTTGCTAACATAATGTTATTGTACACTATGTGAGCCAGACCATGCAAGACTTATAGTCCCTCTTTTCCTTCAAGAAATAAACTTCTTAGACTCTCAGCAATAGGGAAAACCTCCTCAGCTATGCTGAAGGCACAAGACAACTGAGAGGGGGGGAAGGTGAATCAGTTGTATCAAAAACCTTAACTTCTTTAAACAAAATTCACATTCAATTTCACTTACTTTAACTCCTTAATCTGTTATGAAGATTAAACATGAATTGTAGAATCAAAACATAAACACATCAACACCATACATACATGAACACTAGATTTTTATGTGGAAAACCCTAAAAGGGAAAAACCACAGTGAGTGTTAGCTCACAATATAATGTAATAACAATACCAAATAACAAAAAGGCTCACTGCCAAAATGAATGCTCACTACAAAAAGGGGTGGCTCACTGCCAAGGGGTGGCTCACTGCCAAAGAGTGGCTCACTGCCAAGGGGTGGCTCACTGCTAGGATGGGTGGTTCATTGCCAAGATGGGTGGCTCACTGCCATGAACTGATATAATAGCATCTACAACATGCCTAAGTTCAGTTCCATTGAAGCCTAGTATATCTCTTCTTCTCTACCTTTACAACGTACACTTTATCTTCGCATCTTTGCACACTCTCACATCACTCATAGATTCATTACATATATTTATACCAATCATCAACCTCGAAACATTCATCAAGGTCGGCAATACAATTTACAACCATTGGAACTATCTCCAAGGTCGACATACATACATAATTCAAATTAGGTCTGGACCTAAACAAGCTTGTGGAGAAAATAAATAAAGGAAGAACACTTCATGGATTAGCTCAGACCCAAACACATCCTTACATGCTTCCTTACACTTCTACAATCGAAGAAACACATCCGCAAAGAATGTTAACACTCAAGTCAGCCAAATTGGTGCAATCATCAAGAATACTTGGACACATGCTTTCAAGAGCTTCATTACAGCTTGTAGAGCAAGCACACACCTTCAATACATTCTAGAGACATCCATGAACAACATAGAATCACTTGGGAGCTGACAAATCCAATCACAACAGATTTCGCTTGAAGAGAACAAATATCACTTGAAAATATATCACAGACTGCTCACAACAAACACTATCAAACTTTGCTAATAAATAACTTGCTTTCTGAAGAACCAAATCTCAAATCCTTTGGAATAAAGATAGCTAAGGACCTTATAAGCATATGTCCAAAACCGCAAGAACAAAAACCAAACTGCGGAGAAATACAGAGCAAAATACTTTCTCCCTGTTACACTGCAAATACTGTCAGGCACAATATTCAAACTGGTGAATAGAACTTTTGCTGCACAATGAATCAGACCACCAAATTTTGGATTTAGCATCTTCAAATACTTCTCTAAATCATATCCCAATCTCATACTCTAGTCTTCAACATAGAGGAAATGCAGAGTAGAAACTTAGACAATGTCATTAATATGACAACTCAATCAATCAATATCAGAAGACACCATTGACACTAATGATGACACAAACATGTTGACATCAATGGTAACACCAATTAGCACATACTTGCAACAATCTCCCCCTTTGTCATTGATGGCAACATATGATGTGAAAAACATGTCCCACCATCAAGACACAACTTTGCATCAGGACTCCCCCTTTCTTTTTACACATATGAACTCTTTCTCCCCTTGAGTTTTTTACATGATCTCTCTCCTCCTTTGACATCAATGGCAAGAGGAATCACATCTCTTCCACTACACATACTTGTATACTACTACTCTGAATAATATGAAATTATTCTTTACTCCCCCTGACTGTAACAATCATCTCAAACCACTACCTACTCCCCCTGAGAAGTAGCTTCCAACATTAGTCCAAAAGGAGAAATGTACTTTGAGGAACACTGGACTGATGCATCTTCTTATGCATCTAGTTCAAGGAAGGAGAGGCAACAACCCCTAACTTCTCCTAGAGATACTCAAATGTATCCTTTAGAAGAGCCTTAGTGAATATATCAACAACTTGATCTTTTGTAGGCACATACTCAAGCTTCACTTCAATCTCTGCAACTTTCTCCCTTAAAAAGTGATACTTAATTGAAATATGCATTTTCTTTGAATGCATCACTAGATTGTTTGAAATATTTATGGCAATTGTGTTATAAAAAAGAATAGGGATTGGCTCATCATACTCAACTTTGATATCCTTCAAGGTCTATTTCATCCACATAACCTGAGTACAACATGATGCTGCAACAATATATTCTGCCTCTGTAGTAGACAAGGAAACTGATTCTTGTTTCTTGCTATGCCAGGACACTGCCCTATCTCCAAGGAAGAATGCACATCCACTTGTGCTTTTCCTATCATCAACACATCTGACCCAATCTGCATCTATATAGGAACTTAAGGAAAAAACATTGTTCTTAGGATACCACAAACCATGATTTGGAGTGCCCTTCAAATACCTGAATATCCTCTTCATTACCACAACATGTGATTCTTTGGGATCTGATTGAAATCTATCCACAAGACAGACTACATGCATGATATTCGGTCTAGTAGAGGTTAGATAAAGCAGCCCTCCAATCATTGATCTATGCTTGCTCTAATCAGCCTTAGGAGATTCATCATTCTTGCTCAACTTGCAACCAGTAACCATAGGGGTACATACCGGTTTAGAGTCCTCCATTCCAAACTTCTTCAACAACTCTTTAGCATACTTGGATTGAGAAATGAAAATACCTTTAATAGTTTGAATGATTTGCAATCCAAGGAAGAAGTTCATTTCACCACACATAGACATCTCAAACTCTTTAAAAATTGCATATCATCTGCAAAATTCTTACACATACCTTCATTTCCACTGAATATGATGTCATCAACATAGATCTCAACAATCAGAATTTGATCTCCACTTATCTTGGTGTACAAATTTTACTATTTGTGGACCCTTTACTGAATCCCTGCTACAATAGGTACTTATCTAGTCTTGCATACTAAGCTCTAGGAGCTTGCTTCAATCCATACAAATCCTTCTTCAATTTGCATACCATATTTGTTTTGTCTGATAGCTAGAATCCATCTGGTTGCTCTATGTAGACTTCTTCTTCTAACTCACCATTCAGGAAATAAGACTTCATATCCATCTGGTATACCTTAAAATTTTTATGTGCTATAAATGCCAAAAATAGTTTGATAGCTTCCATTCTTGCCATCGGAGTAAAGGTCTCTTCATAGTCTATTCCTTCCACTCGTGAGTAGCCTTTACACACAAGTCTTGCCTTGTTTCTCACAACTTCTCCAACTTCATTCAGTTCGTTCTAGAATACCCACTTTGTTCCAATCACGTTCTTGTCAACAGGTCTAGGGACAAGTTCCCAAGTCTTGTTCTTCTCATTCTGCATTAGTTCTTCTTCCATTTCTTTGACCCAATGTTCATCATTAGATGCTTCATTTACTATTTTAGGTTCCACCTTTGAGAGTAAACAAAGATTTACTTGATCTTCTATAGCTCTACTTCTTGTCAACACACCTTTCCTTTTGTCACCAATAATCTGATCTTTAGAGTGATCTCTTTACACATACCTGATGGTTTTAAGAATTCTTTTCAAAGCTTCAGCTTGAACTTCTTCTTCTAGAGTAACTTGCACTTCAGTCTGAACTTCCTTGTCTTTGTCTTTTTCAACTTTCTCTGTATTAGCAGATCCATTTGACTCATATCCATCTAGCTCTAAGGTTTTCTGAATATCTTCATCTACCTTCACATTTGCATTTTCAATGATCTTTCTCAATCTTTTGTTATAGCATTGATAAGCCTTGCTCTTAGTGGCTTAGTATCCAAGGAATATGCCTTCATCACATCTAGCATCAAACTTTCCTAATTCTTCATCTTTTCTGATGTAACATTTTCTTCCAAAAACTTTGAAATATTTGATAGTAGGAGTTCTTCCATACCACAACTCATAAGGTGTCTTTGTTTCTTTTGCTCTAACTAGCACTCTACTCTGAATGTAGACAGTAGTGTGTATTTCTTCTTTCCAATATACTTCTGGTAGGTCTGCTTCCTTGATCATTATTCTAGCAGCTTCTTGAACATTTCTATTCTTCCTTTCAACCACTCCATTTTGTTGAGGAGTCCGGGGGGTAGACAAATGTCTCTTTATTCCATGTTCTTCACAAAAAGCATTAAACTCATTTGAAGTAAACTACCACCTCTGTCAAATCTCAAACACTTGATTCTCAAATCTAACTCATTTTCAACCATAGCTTTGAATGCCTTAAACTTGTCTAGGGCTTCTGATTTTTCTCTAAGAAAGGTAACCCAAGTCATTCTTGAATAATCATCAATAAGAAGCATAAAATACTTGTCACCTTGTAGACTTCTTGTTCTTGTAGGGCCACATAAGTCTGTATGCACCAACTCTAGCAAACCAGTAGAGTATTGTTCTCTGCTCTTGAAAGTAGTGTTTGTCATCTTCCCAAACTGACATTCTTTGCACATAACATTGGTAGGCTTCACAATCTTAGGCAGGTCTCTCACTGCTTGTACTGTGCTTATTCTCACCAAATTGTCAAAGTTAATGTGACAAATTCTCCTATGCCATAACCAACTTTCATTTTTCTAAGCCAACAAACAACAATTATCAGTACCTTTCAAATGATAAACATTACCATGAGTCTTCTTACTAGTAGCAATTAAATTTCTAGAGCTTTTCCTTATCTCCCACTCATTGTCCTTAAACTCTAGATTATACCCTTTGTCACACATTTGTCCAACGCTTATAAGATTGTGCTTTAAGCCTTTGACATAAAGAACATCATCTGTATTATGCTTGCCACAAAAAGTAATTGATCCTTTTCCACAAATCTTACTAGCTGCATCATCACCAAACCTAACTAGTCCTCCATCATATTTTTCAAACTTAACAAACTTACTCTTATCTCCTGTCATGTGATTTGAACATCTGTTGTCAATGTTTGGGAAAATGAGAAATCACCGATAAAGGGCTAAGTGTCAAAATTTTGAAGAAATGAACTTTTTCCAATAGAAGCAATAAAAACCAAAGTTTAAGAAATGGTAAAAGGGTTGATAGAAAAGGAAATAGATAAATTGTTTAAATGACTAGTTCAGTTAAGTTTTTGTTGGATGGCTACTGTTGTGTTTGTTGATGCTTCTAGTTTTCCCAACATGTTATAGTTTTGCAACTGCCATGTCTCAGACATTTTTTAACTGGTGATTCAGTTTCTTCTCATCATAGAGTTGTTAAGAACTTGTTATGCAGTTTCTTCTCATAAAAGTATTGTCAAGAGTTTGTTGTGCAGTTTCTTCTTAGCAAAGCATTGCTCAGAATTTGTTGTGCAGTTTCTTGTCAGCAGAATATTGTTAAGAATTTGTTGAGCAGTTTCTTCTCACTAGACTATTGTTGAGAATCAGTTAAGAAGTTTCTTCTCACACAAATGTTAAATAGAGCATGCTGTGCTGCTTTGTAAGAGAGATGAGTGACGAATGTTGAAGTTCTATGTGCCTATGAAATGTGATATTGTTAATGAGAATAGTGAAGGTAATAACGCTTTGAGCGTGTATTACAGAAGAGTGTGTGGTTGTAAGAACACAGAGTCCAGGGTACGTTGCATAAGAAGAGAAGTCTATGTATTGAAGAGGTGCATTTGAGGTTAGTAAAAGAACCAAATGTCTACATATTTGAATTTGTAAAGTTTCAAAGCTTGGTGCTTCTAGTAGACCGTGTTGGTGCTCAGATCAGGGGATTGTAGTGTCCTTAGAGTTGGTGCTCTTAAATCAGTGATTTGAAGATTCCTTAGAGTTGGTGCTCTTAAATATTGTAATCGATGGTTTCATTTGTGAGACTGGATTAGGCCGGTAGTTCCTAGTAGCATTTTCTCACCATGGTTTTACCCACACTAGGTTTTCCATGTATATGTGGTATTCATGTATGCATGCTTTATTAGTGTTGATATTATTGCATTGAAAATTAATTTGATTTGAATACTAGTGGGTTGAAGTTTTATGTTTTATTGACCTACTGATTTAGCCCCCCTCTTAGTAGATTGCATGTGTTCTAACAAGGTTGTACTGTGTTTAGTAGCTTGCCTTAGTCAAACCCCATGTTGGTTTTTCCACCTCCACTATAACATTGATTAGAGATCCAAGGCTACATGCCCTAGGAGGGTAGAGGAAAGATCTACAATAAATGATGAAAGAATGAATGTAAATGATAAGGTTACCACAAGATATGAAACCCTAGTTGAAGTAGGTCACTCAAGACCATGCATCAACAAGGAGATAGAGAATGAAGACTTGAACTTCATTCAAGACTTGCAAACAAGCATCATAACATCCATATACAAAGAGCTATTCCAACCATGAATAACACTTGATCATAAGAGAGAAATTCATTCAAGCATGAGGTAAGTACCTCTAATCTTTTCTTAAAAATCTAGGTATTAAATGAATAATACAACTTCTTATATGCATTCCTGCTCACCAACGATGAGTAAAACCAAATGGGACTGACAAGAATAAGCCAAGGAGGTATTCTAAGCCTACACCACAAAAAATAGGGTTGGGGCTAACATCTGGGACCAGGGCATTAGGTACCCTAGTCATTTAGCCTCACAAACTCTGGAGAGTGACAAATGATGTGGGATTAGACGAGTCCTAAGTTTATTTTTTCAAGTTTATTCATTGGGATCAAGATTTAATTGTTTATTGTTCCAAAAGGTGTCAAAATAGGTCCTGATTAGCAAGGGTAAACATTTTACTCTATAACACTTACTGTTGCAAGTATGGGCCTAACCAGTGTTGTCATTGATGTCAACATACTCCTGTTGCATTGATGTCAAGGATTGGATGAGTTGTATGCTAAGGATATTGAGAAAATTAGTTCTATCAGAAATAGAGAAGAACAGTGAAGATAGTGAAGTGAAGATCCCAGCCAAGATGAAGATCAGAGGATGTGCATCAAAGGGTTTGTAGATATGTGTCTAAAGATGATCCAGTCAAGATTTGAGAGGTCCACATGAAGATTTGAAGAAGTTATGGCCATTTGAGTGAAACCAGTTCTGACAGGTGTTCAGAGGTGACAGAGTGACACAAATAGGTCTGGTGAGATCTGGAAATGCAATATCTTCTTCTGTAGATTTGGTGGAGTGTTTAGGAAGTCAATGTGAATTGATAACTCAATTGGTTCATGGTCTGGAGGTCCGCAAGCATCTATTCCAATATGGCAGTGTTGATAGTCTATGTTCTTGAGGTTTTAGATGAAGGATAGAATGATTTCAGTAAGCATAAGTAGTATGGATGTTCTTGGTGATTCAGGTAAGCTTGTGGGGGTCTCTGGATTATGTCCAGTTCATGTTGGTGGTCTGCATTGAAGATTGAGCTCGTAATTGAAGAATTACTTCCAGATGATGATGTTCTTCCTAAACTTGGCCGACCAGATGAGTTACACATCTTGTAGATGACCTTGAAGATGTTATGTGAAGCATGGCGTGTTCTCCAAAGAAGATTGAAGTCCCAGATCTATGTGGCCGATAGTATGGTGATTTGCATGAAGTCTTTTGCAATTAGTCAAGTTGTATTTGTGTATTTTCTTTGTAAAGTATGCTGACTTGGTTGATTATCCCAAAGTCGATGTCTTGTATAAATAAGAGTTGTGAAGTCATTTCAAAATCATCTTGGTGGAGATGAGAGTATGGTAGAGAGGAGAAGAGTAAAAAGCAGAGTATAAGTGTTGGGCTAAAATGGAACTGACTCAAGCATGGTGAAGATGCTATTCTTCAGTTCAAGTATGTAATATTTATCATTCTGTAGACAGTGTGTCTCTTGTATGTAGTGGGCCTCTTGTGAGCAATGTACTCAGGCAGTGAGCCCTAATTGGCATGTGCCATTTTGTTCTTATTCTTTTAACATAGAATACAATCTTGGGTTAGTCACCCCGTGGTTTTTCCCTTAACTGGGTTTTCCATGTTAAAATCTTGGTGTCATATGTGTTAATGTATTTCTGCTCTTGAATTGTTGCATTGTGTTTCTATGATTGATTTATTATTATGTTGCTAAATTACAAGAAGGATTTAAGTGGTTAATAAAAGAAAGTTTTGGGACAACTGATTCACCCCCTCTTAGTTGTCTATCTTGAAACTAACAATTGGTATCAGAGCTAAGTTCCTCTAAAAGAGCTTAACCGCTTGAGGAGATCCATGATGTCTTCCTACAAGAAGGATAGTTTGAGGTTTGATGGAACCAACTACACTCTTTGGAAAAGCCGCATGGAATGCCACCTGCAATGTATGGGAATGCAATATTGGATCATGGCTTCAAAGAAGTATGTCCCTCCAAAGAATGGTCTGAAAACTATAGATGAAATCAAAGATGCTGAAGACAACCTTTGGGCTAAAGAAGCTCTACTAAGTGCCTTATTTGATTTAGAGATAACAAATGTTATAGATTTAAAAACTGTATATGAGATTTGGGAAAAACTGGAACTTCTGCATGAAGGAGACAAATATGTTAAATGTGCCAAGCTATAGAGTATGAAAGGAAAATTTGAAAACCTAAAGATGAATGAAGATGAGAATATCACTACTTTTATGCCAAAAGTAAATGAGCTTGTTTGTGGCATTAGGTGTGCTGGTGGAATCTTGGATGAAGATGAGATTGTTGCCAAAGTTCTTAGATCCCTACCTCCTTCTTACAAATACAAGGTTGCTGCTATTGAAGAATTCAGATCTTTTTCAAATATCACAAGAGATCAATTGGTTGGAAAATTAGCTGCATTTGAATTGGCTAAGGTTGGAGATGTATCTCCAAGACTAAATCTACATTCAAAGCTAGTGCCTCTGTAAAAGGCAAACAAAAGTTTGATCTAGGAGAGAATTACTCAAATAAACTTTCATGGTATGAAAAAGAAAGAAAAGATCTGGAAGAAGATGAAGCAGAAGCTGCTCAACTTGAAGCCCTTATTATAAAAAGACTACCAAGAGGATCTGGTAAGTATGAAGGAAAATTGCCCTTCAAATGTTTCAACTGTAATAAGATTGGTCATTTTGCCTCAAGGTGTCTGGAAAGATTTTCAAGGGCAAATCCAAATAGATCAAGATTCCAAAAGAAATGTTACTATGTTTATGAAGATGATGATGAAGAGTAACAGATGATGAATTAGAGATAGGAAATAAATCCGGAAGTGACTGGGTGTTTATTGCCATCAAGGAAAAAGATCCAATGCCCTCTGAATCTGTCAATCATAAAATGGTAGAAAGAGCTCTGGCTGCCCAAGTTGAAGAAAATGATGATTGGGTCATTGACAGTGGATGCTCCCACCATATGACAAGTGACAAAAATAAGTTCATAGATTTGGAAGATATGAAGGAGGAGTTATAAAATTTGGTGATAGTTCTGCTAACAGAATCAGAGGCAGAGGAACTATTTCTTTTGATAGAAAGAACAAAACCAGTAATGTACTGTATGTTGAAGGTCTAAAGCACAATCTTCTTAGTGTTGGATAGTTGGTGGATAAAGGCTATGATCTCTGATTCAAAAATGGAAAATGTAAGATCTTTGAAAGTTTCAGAACAGAGATTGCATCCGATACTCAAACAAAAGGTAATATCTTCCACTTGGTTGGTACTGGCAAAAGTTGTTTATTTGTTCAAATTAATTAGAGTTGGTTGTGGCATAGGAGAATGTGTCATGTGAATTTTGATAATATCATCAAGATAAGCAACACTCAGGCTATAAGAGATCTTCCAAGACTGGTGAAACCTACTAATAGTTTGTGCAAAGAATGTCAGTTGGGTAAGTAGAGTAGAGTCACATTCAAAAGTAAGGAACAATATTCTATCGGATTGTTGGACTTAGTACATACTGATCTATGTGGACTGGCAAGAATCGGGAGTTTGCAAGGTGATAGATACTTCATGTTATTAATTGATGACCACTCCCGGATGATGTGGGTGACTTTTCTAAAAGAGAAATCTAAGGCTCTTGAGAAATTCAAAATATTCAAAGCTATGGTAGAGAATGAAACTAGATTAAACATAAAATGTCTCAGGTCTGATAGAGGTGGAGAATTCACATCCAGAGAGTTCATAGAATTCTGTGAGAAACATGGGATAAAAAGATAGTTATCTGCTCCAAGGACTCCACAACAGAATGGAGTAGTGGAGAGAAAGAAATGAAACATCTAGGAAGCATCTAGAACCATGATGATGGAAGCAAATGTTCCTCAGATCTACTGGAGAGAAGCTATAAGCACTACTGTCTATACTCTTAATCGAGTACAAATCAAAAGCAATACTGGTAAGACCCCTTATGAACTCTGGTTTGGCATCACTCCCACTATGAAGTATTTCAGAGTCTTTGGTAGCAAATGTTACATTAAAAGAGATGAAGACCTTGGCAAATTTGATGCTAGAAGTGATGAAGGAATATTTTTGGGTTATTCTACTCAAAGCAAAGCATACCAGTGTTATAACAAGAGATTGAGAAAGATTATAGAAAGTACAAATGTGAAGGTTGATGAAGGTATTGAAAAACCCTCAAGATTCTATGAATATGAAGAAGATGATCAGAATGATATTTTGATCCAAGAAGTCCAAGCCCCCTCTGAAATTTAGATCCAGACTGATCTAGAGAATCAGGAAGAAGAGATAAGTTTGAATGAACCTATTCAAGAAATAGAAGTGTAAGAAATTCCCAAAACTCCTAGGTATGTAAGACTGAATCACTCTGAAGATCAGATCATAGGTGATAAAAGCAAAGGTGTTCAAACAAGAAGAAAGATTGCTCAAGACTTAGAAAAGTATTGTTTGATTTCAAAGTTTGAACCTAAAACTGTGAGTGAAGCATGCAATGATGAAAGCTAGACTAAAGAAATGAAGGAAGAGCTGATGCAAATTGAGAAAAATCACACTTGGGATCTTGTTCCCAGACTGAGAAACAAAAATGTGGTTGGAACCAAATGGGTCTTCCAGAATAAACTGAATGAAGATGGTGAAGTAGTCAGAAATAAAGCCAGATTGGTTTGCAAGGGTTATTCTCAAGTAGAAGGAGTTGATTTTGAAGAAACTTTTGCTCCGGTGGCAAGAATTGAAGCAGTCAGATTATTTCTTGCCTTTGCTGCCTTCAAGGACTTCAAAGTATATCAAATGGATGTCAAGTCTACCTTCCTGAATGGTGACTTGGAAGAAGAAGTATATATTGAGCAACCAGATGGATTTTAATTGTTTGATCATGGTGATATGGTCTGCAAGTTGAAGAAAGCACTGTATGGACTCAAACAAGCCCCAAGATCCTGGTATGAAAGACTAGATAAGCATCTTTTGAAGATTGGTTTCAACAAAGGTACTGCTGACAGTAACTTGTAGTTCAAAATTGATCTTGAAAATATCTTAATTGTTGAAATATTTGTTTATGATATCATTTTTGGAGGAAGAGATAGTATGTGCAAAACTTTTGCAAATCAAATGAAAAGTGAATTTGAGATGTCCATGTTTGAAGAAATGAATTTCTTCTTAGGTCTGCAAATCATTCAAACAAAGAAAGGAATCTTCATTTCACAGACCAAATATGTGAAAGAATTGTTGAAATTTTTTGGGATGGAAGACTCAAAACCAATGAATACTCCCATGGCAACTAGATGTAAATTGAGAAAAGATGATGACTCTCCTAAGGATGATTAGAAAAAGTATAGGTCAATGATTGGAGGACTACTATATCTTACTCAAACTAGACCTGACATTATGAATGCTATTGGTCTTGTTGCTAGATTCCAAGCTGATCCTAGAGAATCTCATGTCATGGCAATTAAGAGGATTCTTAGATATCTAAAAAGAACAGTTGAGTATGGTTTATGGTATCCTAGAGATCATGATTTCTCTCTTCATGCATATATAGATGCGAATTAGGCAGGAGATATAGATGACCGGAAGAGTAGTAGTGGTGGAGCATTCTTTTTAGGGAAAAGATTGGTTTCTTGGTTGAGCAAGAAATAAGAGGCAATATCTCTTTCTACTGCAGAAGTAGAATATATTGCAGCAGCAGGTAGTTGCACTCAAGTATTGTGGATGAAGCAAATGCTAAGAGACATCAGGGTGGAGTATGAGGAACCCATCACAATCCTCTGTGATAATTCAACTGCAATAAATATATAAAAAAATCTGGTGTTGCATTCAAAGACAAATCATATATCCATCAAGTTTCACTTTTTGAGAGAGCAAGTGAACAAAAATGAAGTCATATTGGAGTTTGTGCCCTCCAAAGATCAGATTGCAGATATTTTTACTAAACCTCTACCTAAGGACTCTGTTGAGTATCTCAGGGAGAAGTTAGGGGTTATTACCCCTTCGATTCTAAATTAAGGTGCACTGATGTGCATCGGTTTGGTGGATCTCACAGTCATATCTTGTGGTCTGGATTGATGATGGGAAGCTGCTACTCAGGGGGAGTAGATTATATGATTATGAGTGATGCAAGTATGTGCCCTTTGCCATTGATGTCAAAGGGGGAGAGAAGACATGTGAAAAATAAAAAGTGGTTGCTGATCAAAGGGGGAGCAGTGAAGGAAGAGAAGACATGTGAATGGTTGCTATTGATAGGGGGAGTTATGTCAGTCAACGAGGAGAAGATCTTGTCTTGATGGTTAAAATAATTTTTCACATCATATGTTGCCATCAATGACAAAGGGGGAGATTGTTACAAGTATGGGTCTAACCGATGTTGTCATTGACGTCAACATACTCCTGTAGCATTGAAGTCAAGGATTGGATGAGTTGTATGCTAAGGATATTGAGAAAATTAGTTCTATCAGAGAAGAACAGTGAAGACAGTGAAGTGAAGATCCCAGCCAAGATGAAGATTAGAGGATGCGCATCAAAGGGTTTGTAGATATGTGTCTAAAGATGATCCAGTCAAGATTTGAGAGGTCCATATGAAGATTTGAAGAAGTTAGGGCCATTTGAGTGAAACCGGTTCTGATAGGTGTTTAGAGGTGACAAAGTGACACAAATAGGTCCGGTGAGATCTGGAAATGCAATATCTTGTTCTGTGGATTTGGTGGAGTGTTTAGGAAGTCAATGTGAATTGATAAGTCAATTGGTTCATGGTCTAGAGGTCCGCAAGCATCTATTCCAATATGGTAGTTTTGACAGTCTGTGTTCTTGACGTTCCAGATGTAGGAGAGGATGATTTCAGTAAGCAGAAGTAGTATGGATGTTCTTGGTGATTCAGGCAAGCTTGTGGGGGTCTCTGGATTATGTCTAGTTCATGTTGGTGGTCCACATTGAAGATTAAGCTCGTAATTGAAGAATTACTTCCAGATGATGATGTTCTTCCTAAACTTGGCCGACTGGATGAGTTACACATCTTGCGGATGATCTTGAAGATGTTCTACAAAGCATGGTGAGTTCCTCAAAGAAGATTGAAGTCCCAGATCTATGTATTCGATAGTATGGTGATTCACATGAAGTCTTTTGCAATTAGTCAAGTTGTATTTGTGTATTTTCTTTGTAAAGTATGTCGACTTGGTTGATTATGCCAAAGTCAATGTCTTGTATAAATAAGAGTTGTGAAGTCATTTCAAAAGCATTTTGGTGGAGATGAGAGTGTGGTAGAGAGGAGAAGAGCGAAAAGCAGAGCAAAAGTGTTGGGCTTAAATGGAACTGACTTAAGCATGGTGAAGATGCTATTCTTCAGTTCAAGTATGTAATATTTGTCATTTTGTAGACAGTGTGTCTCTTGTAGGCAGTGGGCCTCTTGTGAGCAGTGTGCTCAGTCAGTGAGCCCTAATTGGCATGTGCCATTTTGTTCTTCTTATTGTTTTAATAGAGAATATAATCTTGGGTTAGTCACCCCTTGTTTTTTCCCTTAACCAGGTTTTCCACGTTAAAATCTTGGTGTCATATGTGTTAATGTATTTCTGCTCTTGAATTGTTGCATTATGTTTCCATGATTGATTTATTATTATGCTACTGAATTACAAGAATGATTTAAGTGGTTAATAAAAGAAAGTTTTGGGACAACTAATTCACCCCCCTCTTAGTTGTCTATCTTGAAACTAACACTTACATGGCTTTGTGTTAGGTTTTAGGATTTGATCATAAGATACAGATGCCAATTCATCTTATGATGTTGGCTACCGATATTAAACATTGGGAAGTAAATAGACTTTTTGACTATGCCTCCTATGTTGCAGATAGAATACATCTGGCTTTAAAGAGGTTGAAGGGAAATGAGAATATCCCATTTTTTAGAAGTTCTTCAATGCTATGTCATATCTTGTTGTATCAAGAAGGACAGAGATGAAATCCTTCTCTTCGAATGGCCTATACGACCCATGATGATAGGCCAATGCTAATCGAGATGAGAACTTACATATGGGGTGAATGTACCAAGTTGTGGGACCCAAAAGTTGCCACCTTGGATTTTTGGTCCCATGCAGGCTATACCGTGAGCACGTTATAACTGCCATAAAGCAAAACAAAAACATAACATTTCATACCCGTGGCCATTTCTATAGTTTGTTAAGGAAAAAATCAATCCAATAGCGTGAGTGCATTGGAGGAAGGGCAAATCAAGCAAGTGCTAAGAGTAATCAACATTTTCACCATCTCCCGAAGATGTTGTGAAGGAAATGTAGAGGGTTTAATAGCTGAAGAAGGTAGGGTTTGATTAATTTTTGTGAGTTTGAAAAGAATTTTTGACTTTTTTAATGTTTGATTAGTTTTTTATATTGAATTTACTGTCATTGAGGTAGCACAAAACACAAATCTAGTAGAGGAGGGTCAAAACAACCCTAACAACCCTAAAAACCCTCAAAATCCCCCACCTTTACGTCCTCACCATGAAAGAGATACACAAGAAAACTATTTAGGGAAAACAGAAGAAAATAAAAAACATCTTCAAACCCTAATTGAAATGTTAAATAATCCAAGTGCAAGCACTAATCATAGGAGAGTGCTTGCGAAGTCATTAGAGATGATTGTTTCTCACATTGAATCGATGAGAAACCAAAGCACCGAATTTCATGACTATAGGGAGAGGTGTCGGTAATACTATGTTGACAAATTATCTTACAAACAAGTGAAGGACCTAAAAATTACAAAATCTGCATTATGTTCACACTTTATCAATCCTAAAACTGGCCAAAGATTAGAAGAGATTTGCAAATGCTTTCCTATTCATTGGTGTAGGAATGAAGTTATATCCCAAAACTTTTAGGATAGATGGTACATGGTGTTTTACGAGCGTCCATGCAACAATAATGAGGTTCCACAATATTTCTTGAGGAAACTCCATTGCAAGTTCATCCTTAAGAAGATTCCTAATTATTTTGACATTCGAGAGTTCCAGGGCAGAAGCAGTGGCTCTGCCCAAGATAGAGAGGGGGCACAATGAGACCAAAATCATGTACCTAGACTCTTGATTAAGCCAACACATGTGTCACTTCTTTTGACTTTGAAGGAGAGTGTAGAAGTGGAGACACTACATTCATTGAGTGCTCTCACGCAGTCTCTAGCATAGGATGATGATGATCTCACCCAAGTCGATGAGGGTGAGAGAAGCAAGCATCATTTGTCCCCACATCTATGCAATTCATGTGGGAACCTATGCAATTATGGGACACAGGACTTGCGACAAGACTTTTGGTAGGATGTTGCGATGCAAGGGCATCATCCAGTGATGGACACATCCATATTGGATGATCTTGTTCTCATAGATGATGTCTTACAGAATACATTTGGTATTGACTCCCAAGTATTTTTTTACAAGTTTCATCTTCATTTAATATATCCTTATTTGAAATTTGTAATTAATTTTATATGACTATCTATATTATAAGTCAAAATTAATGTATTAATTATTTGTGCAATGAAATTTTAGGGTTAGAGTTTTCATCCTACCTCTGTTAGCCATCCAGTGGCGGGTTATGAGAGGAGGTTGAGTCAACAGGTATGTAATTTATCACATGATCATAAATATAGTACACATATCATTGATAATCTTATTTAGTGACAATTTGATAATTTCAACAGGGAGCTTCACCAGTACCTCCATGATTTCCTTGGTCCTTTAGATGCAAAACCGCTTATATAGAGGTAAATTTAACCATTTGTAATCATTATGCATTTAAATAATGTTATGTATCTATTTTGGTCAAATAACCTTGAATGAATCTATTTTCAGATGTTGAATATGGAGACTCCTCCTCATCTTCATGAGTCAGTGGAGGGAAGCATTACTACAGCCATGTTATCTTCAAATCCTTTGATCGAGGTATGAGACAGTAACATGTAAATGTCATTTTGTATTTCCTGTTTTATCTCATGTCATTTGATGTAAATAAATGATATTTATGTTTAATCAATTTTGTTTCTTGATGCTTCTCATAGGAGGTCACAACTCCAACATGTCTAGCTATGGACGAAGAGAGAGAAAATATGATCGAGAGGGATCATCAACTAGTGGTAAGTGATTGATTACATTTGTGATGTTATATATTTCATGTTTAATATATTAATGTGCATATTATTTGATTGTATTAACATGTTGAGTTGCAAAAATCTCTGTCGAGGAGGTCTAGTTGATTAGAGAGAGAGGATGAGTCACTGATTGGATCTCCATCTTCACGGCCAAGCAAGGGCCGTAGATTATTTCATAGCAGTTCATAAGAAACTAGATTTTGGACATTTTTTTATATGCCTAGATGGCTTTTAATACATACTTTTGTATGTTACCAATGTATATCTTTGTATATGCTTGTATGGCATTGTTTGTACATGCCTATATGGCTTTATATATAGACTAGATGTTATGTTCATGACATTATGTATATAATAGTTTACATTAAATATTTAATATGATGATCAATTATCGTTACAAGAATTTGGTTTTATACGTGCCAATTGTATTTGCTTAAAAGTTTATAAATCATTTTCAAATAATCCATTTTGTGCATATCTTGTAATCATTGCATTTGATGAGACTATGCATTTCTTTGAGGCATCATGTCAAATAGTTCACGCCCCTTGTATATGCTTCCACACTTTGCATACATGTCTACAAGGGTAGTTACAAATACAACATGTGACAAAATTCATATATCCTTTATGCTTTGATGGTTGTCCACACCCTATTCCCTAGATTTGATTTTGGCATAGGTAAGGAGGATGTTGGATAAGGTTGTGCAATTTGGTTTTAGACGTGCCAATTGCATTTGGTTGAAAGTTTCTTTTGTGCATTTGCTTGAAAGTTTCTAAAGCCTTATGAAAAATCTATTTTGTGAATATCTTGCAATCATTGTATTCCATGAGACAACATTTCTTTGAGGCATCATGTCAAACAGTTCACGTGCCTTGTATATGCTTCCACACTTTGCATACATGTTTTGCAGGGTAGTTACAACTTCAACATTTGACAAAATTCCTATATCCTTTATGCTTTGATAGATGTCTATACCGTGTTCCAAAGATACCATTTCTAAGGTTTTGGAATTTGGCTTTACACCCACTAATTGAAAGTTTCTAAAGCCTCATCAAAAAATCCATTTTGTTCATATCTTGCAATCATTGCATTCCACGAGATGACATTTCTTTGAGGCATCATGCCAAATAGTTCATGTGCCTTGTCTATGCTTCCACACTTTGTATACATGTCTCCGAGGGTAGTTGCAACTACAACATCTAACAAAATTCCCATATCTTTTATGCTTTGATGGATGTCCATACCATGTTCCAAAGATCCCATTTTGGCATAGGCAAGGAGGATACTGGCTAAGGTTGTGGAATTTGGCTTTACACCCATCAATTGTATTTTCTTGAAAGTTTATAAAGTGTTATAAAAAATCCATTTTTTGCATATCTTGCAATCATTGCATTCCATGAGATGGCATTTCATTTAGGCATCATGTCAAATAGTTCACGTAACTTGTCTATGCTTCCACACTTCGCATATATGTCTTCTAGGGTAGTTGCAACTACAAGATTTGACAAAATTCTCATATCCTTTATGCTTTGATGGATGTCCATACCATGTTCCAAAGATCCCATTTTGGCATATGAAGGGAGGATGTTCGCTAAGGTTGTGGAATTTGGCTTTACACCTCTCAATTGCATTTGCTTGAAAGTTTCAAAAGCCTTATCAAAAAATCCATTTTATTCATGTATCTTGCAATCATTGCATTCCATGAGACAACATTTCTTTGAGGCATCATGTCAAATAGTTCACGTGCCTTGTATATGCTTCCACACTTTGCATACATGTCGTACAAGGTAGTTGCAACTACAACATTTGACAAAATTACTATATCCTTTATGGTTTGATGGATGTCCATACCATGTTCCAAAGATACCATTTCTAGGGTTTTAGAATTTGGATTTACACCTGCCAATTGCATTTGCTTGAAAGTTTCTAAATCCTTATCAAAAAATTCATTTTGTTCATATCTTGCAATCATTGCATTCCATGAGACAATATTTCTTTGAGGCATCATGCCAAATAGTTCATGTGCCTTGTCTATGCTTCTACACTTTGCATACATGTCTCCAAGGGCAGTTGCAACTACAATATCTAACAAAATTGCCATATCTTTTATCCTTTGATGGATGTCCATACCGTGTTCCAAAGATCCCATTTTGGCATAGGCAAGGAGGATACGGGTTAATGTTGTGGAATTTGGCTTTACACCTACCAATTGTATTTGCTTCAAAGTTTATAAAGCCTTATTAAAAAAATCCATTTTTTGTATATCTTGCAATCATTTCATTCCATGAGATGACATTTCATTGATGCATCATGTCAAATAGTTCACCTACCTTGTCTATGCTTCCACACTTTGCATACATGTCTATTAGGGCAATTGCAACTATAAGATCTAACAAAATTCCCATATCCTTTATGCTTTGATAGATGTCCATACCATGTTCCAAAGATCCTATTTTGGCATATGAATGGAGGATGTTGGCTAAGGTTGTGGAATTTGGCTTTACACCTCTCAGTTGCATTTGCTTGAAAGTTTCTAAAGCCTTATTAACAAATCCATTTTGTGCTATCTTGCAATTATTGGATTCCATGAGATGGCATCTCTTTGAGGTGTTCTGTCAAAAAATTCATGTGCCTTGTCTATGCTTCCACACTTTGCATACATGTCTTCTAGTGTAGTTTCAAATACAACAAATCTGAAAAAATTCCCATATCCTTTATGCTTTGATGGATGTCCATACCCTATTCCAAACTTCCTATTTTGGCATAGGCAGGGAGGATGTTGGCTAAGGTTGTGGAATTTGGCTTTACACCCACCAATTGGATTTTCTTGAAAGTTTCTAAAGCCTTATGAACAAAGCCATTTTGTGCATATCTTGCAATTATTTTTGCATTCGACATGAGATTTACACTTTGCAATTATTGCATTGGACATGAGATTGGACATTGTGCATATCTTGCAATTATGTCAAACAATTCACTTTGCATTTGGATTTACACCTGCCAATTGCATTTGCTTGAAAGTTTCTAAATCCTTATCAAAAAATCCATTTTGTGCATATCTTGCAATTATTGCATTCCATCTCACAAGATGGCATCTCTTTGAGGTGTTCTATCAAACAATTCACATGCCCTGTCTATGCTTTGACACTTTACATTATGAATATTGAAGCTAACTTTTATTTGGCCAACAAATAAATATATTGTGAACCTATTGCAAGAACTTATGATATGATTTTTATATAATTAGTTTTTGTACATAAATTATTAGTTAAATTTTACACTTTTATGTTAAGAAAAATATGGAATATGAAACATACAATAAAGTATTTTTTATAAGAGAATGATGGGTACAAGGAAAGGTGCATCCAATTATAGGATTTATCATTTAGGCCTTTATAATTTTTTTTAGATGAATCTAACAATTCATAGTTTGAATCATTATAAGGAAATATAATTTGTTTATGCTAAATTATTAGATTGATGCTAAGTGTTAGTTAACATATTTGTTGTACTCTTCTTTCTGTATACATCTCATAACAATCATTATATTGAAACTACTAGATTTGATATGATAATCATAGATAATTTCTCATCTTACATGTTAGACATATCCTCATTTCACCTTCTATATGTTTGACATCATTTTCCTACCTTCATCTCACCTTAGATATATGTTTGACATTATATGTTTAGTTAGGGGGAGACTTAGAGAGAGACCGAGAGGGAGATGATATGTTTTCCATTATATCCTCATTTCACCTTCTATAGGTCTAGCATACCCTCGTTTCACCATCTATATGGGTTACATAAAGAGCAGAATGAGGAAGAGAGGAAGAGAGTGAGACATGCCTGGCATGATTTGTATATCCTCATTTCACCTTCTATATGGTCTTTGGATGCTTTGCATATCCTCATTTCACCCTTCTACATTTGATTTACACCTGCCAATTGCATTTGCTTGAAAGTTTCAAAAGACTTATAAAAAAATCCATTTTGTTCATATATCTTGCAATCATTGCATTCCATGAGATATCATTTCTTTGAGGTGTCATGCCAAACTATTCACATGCCTTGTCTATGATTTCACACTTTACATACATGTCTAAAAGAGCAGCTGCAAATACAACATGTGACAAAATTCCTATATCCTTTATGCTTTGATGGTTGTCTATACCCTTTTTTGAAGATCCCATTTTGGCATAGGCAAGGAGGATGGTGGATAAGTTTGTGGAATTTGGATTTACATCCTCCAATTGCATTCCATGAGACAACATTTCTTTGAGGCATCATGTCAAATAGTTGACCTGCCTTGTTGATGCAGGAGCATAGGCTCAAAACCAATCAAGTGACTTTAGGAGATGGCAAGGAGGACATTTTCATGTTTCCAAGTGGTCTTGCAGGTCAAGACATCCATTTAAGTCATTTAGATAAGGGTTTCCCATTTTCCCACCAAAATGGACTATTTGAAAACCGTGATGATTCCATGAGGTGTAATATACGTGAATAGACCTAATCCAATGAGTTAGACCCATTGAAGCAACTTATTTTGCATTTTATAGCAAACTAAGTACTCTCGACCATTGAGGAGGTAGTTTTAGTAAATTTTGATTTTCTCCTAATTCCACCATATGCAAGTATAAACAAAGCTACAAGAAAGATTCCAGAGGTTGGCATATACAAGAAACCTTCTATATGGTTTCTATGCTTTGTATATCCTCATTTCACCTTTCTACATTTACTTTCCACCTACCACTTTACATACATGTCTATCAGGGAAATTGCAACTACAACATCTAACAAAATTCTCATATCCTTTATGCTTTGATGGATGTAATTAGAACACATTCCATACCTACCTCATTTTTTTAAAATCAATTTTGTTTGCCTATGGTGGCAAGGAACACATTGTTCCAAAATGCTTCAAATTCATGCAGTGGAAAGGTGCTAGGAGTGACATTTTGCATTCCTCATCTCATGGGGATGAACTGACTATGCCAACACATCGAGGTGAGTAGGTAAATGCTAGGGGAGGTCTCATTTTGTGTGCAAATCATCCTAGTCATTTCAAGCAGCAGGCTATTGACAAAGTCACTTAAGATCCCTAAGAGCAAAAAACTACCAAACTTTGACAGCGCAGTTCTCAGAATTTGTGGCTGCTAGGAATGTTCCATTCAAACCTACAGGTGTACATGGGGTCTGTCCATAATAACCTCTCTCTGTTTTGGTCAACTCTAAACCATTTGATCATTATTGTAGACATGATATTTCCATAGTCCATATTGATGATTTAGTAGTGCTTCTGGAAAAACTGCGAATTGGTTTTTTTGCCATATTTGATCATTGCTGAAACCAAATGCATTCTTGCAAAATGCTTCAGTTTTACACAGTGGAAAGGTGCTAGGAGTGACATTTTGCATTCCATAGCTCATGGGGCCAAATCAACTATGCCAACATGTTAGGGTGGGTGGGTAAATGATAGGGGAGGTCTTGTTTTGTGCACCAAGTGTCTCAGTCATTCGGGGAAATAGGCTACCGACAAAGTCACTTATGAGAAAAAAATTACCAAACTTTAACGGAGTAGTTCTCAGAATTTGTGGTAGCTGGGAATGTTCCATTTTGACCTACAAGTGCATGTGGGATCTGTCCATAATAACCTCTCTCAATTTTGATTAAATCCAATCCGTTTGACCGTGCTGAAACCAAATGCATTCTTGCAAAATGCTTGAATTTCATGTAGTGGAAAGGTTGTGCTACTTGAAACTAAAGCATTTTGCAAGAATGCATTTGATTTTGGCATGGTCAAATGAATTGGAGTTGACCAAAACCAAGAGAGGTTATTATGGAAGGACCCCATGTGTACTTGTAGATCTAAACAAAACATTCTCAATTGCCACGAATTCTGAGAACTACTCTATCAAAGTTTGGAAATTTTTGCTCTTAGGATCTTAAGTGACTTTGCCGGTAACCTGCTACCCCAAATGACTGGGACACTTGGCGCATGAAAAAGACCTCCCCTAGCATTTACCCACCCACCCCGACGTGTTGGCATAGTCAGTTTGACCCCACGAGTTGTGGAATGCAAAATGTCACTCCTAGCACCTTTTGGCTGCATGAAATTGAAGCATTTTGCAAGAATGCATTTGGTTTCGGCATAGTCAAATAGATTGAAGTTGATTGAAACTAAGAGAGTTTATTATGGACAGACCCCACGTGCATCTGTAGGTCAAAATAGAACATTCTCAGCTACCACAAATTCTAATAACTGCTCCGTCAAAGTTTGGCAATTTTTTGCTCTTAGGGATCTTAAGTGACTTTGTCGATAGCCTGCTGCCTTGAATGATTGGGACACTTGGCACTTGAAAAGAGACCTCCCCAAACATTTACCTACCCACCCCTATGCATTGGTGCAATTGGTTTAGCCCCACGATGAGAAAAATAAAAAATATGGCACATGGCAAGGTTGTGCTGCATGAAACTGAAGCATTTTGCAAGAATGCATTTGATTTCGACATGGTCAAATGGATTGGAGTTGACCAAAACCAAGAGAGGTTATTTTGGATAGACCCCACATGCACTTGCAGGTCCAAACGAAACATTCCCAGTTGCCACAAATCCTGATAGCTGCTCCGTCAAAGTTTGATAGTTTTTGCTCTTAGGATCTTAAGTGACTTTGCCGGTAGCCTGTTGCCCTGAATGACTGGGACAATTGGCACACAAAATGAGACCTATCCTAGAATTTACCTACCCACCCTAATGTGTTTGGCATAGTCAGTTCGGCCCCATGAGCCATGGAATGCAAAATGTCACTCCTAACACCTTTCCACTGCATGAAATTGAAGCATTTTGCAAGAATACATTTGGTTTTGGCACAGTCAAATGGATTGGAGTTGACCAAAACTGAGATAGGATATTATGGATAGACCCCACATTCACTTATAGGTCAAAACTAAACATTTCCATCTACCATGGATTCTGAGAACTGCTCTGTGAGAGTTTGACAGTTTTTGCTCTTAGGGATCTTAAGTGACTTTGTCGGTAGCCTACTACCCCAAACGACTGGGATACTTGGTGTATGAAATGAGACCTCCTCTAGAATTTACCTACCCACCCCGATGCATTGGCACAGTTGGTTTGGACCCACGAGCTATGGAATGCAAAATATCACTCCTAGTACCTTTCCACTACATGAAACTAAAGCATTTTGGAACAATGCGTTCCTTGCCACCATAGGCAAACAAAATTGATTTAAAAAAACCAAGGTATCTGTTTGTAGGTGGACCTGATATCCACCTATACATGTAAAGAAGATGTTCCTAGGTGTTACAGTTTGACGAAACAACCGGTCCAAAGTTTGACACCTTTTTTGTCTTAGGGCTCTTGAGAGATTGTCTGCGTTCAATGTCACTGAGAATAACCATGAGGCTTCACCATCGAAAAGACATCTCCCTTAGCATTTTCCTGCCCACCTGGATACGTTGGCACTATCCTTTTGGCCACAGGAGATGCCAAATGTAAAAATTCAGTCCTAATTCCTTTCTAGTAGATTAAAAATTAGTACTATAAAGGTGTTCTCACTTGATCCAATGTCTTGTATGGCATCAATTAAGGTTGCCCTTACCTCTACAATCAATTTTTAGCACCAAATGTGAAGAAAGAAATGAGGGTTTGTCATTAAAACTCATTATGAAATAGTAACTAAAGGACATATCATCGTGAAATAATCATGAAAACCTACCTTACTTTCCTTCCAAAGGCAACTTCATAAGGATTATGCCTACTTCCTGTTGTCATATTTTGCCTAGCCTAAAATATTCCAAAATAACTCCTATCAGAAAGATCCGATCAGAGAAAGGCTAAATAGAAGGAGGTAAAATCTGAAATCCCTAAATTTTCATTGAATACCCTTGTAAAAATCCCCAAATTCCCTATGGAGAATCCTTGCAAAAAACCCAAAAAAAACCCAGAAAAATCTAGGCCATTGCCTTAGTTTTTTGGGACCCCTTTGGACTTTATTGACAAAAGTTTAGGTTTCTGAACTTGTAGAAAAATAAAAAAATGGCTAAGGCATTCTTTGTCTTTGTCAGCAATTTGCATCTTTTATGAACTCTTCAAGAGTTCACTTTTTAACTAGTTCACTAATTCAGTGATTTGTCGACAAGGTAAGAAGAGTAGGTTGAGATCAAAATTGGCTAAGGCATGAAGAAAGAAAGAATGCCTTTATCGGCAAAGTCTCAGGTTCATGAATTGACCAGTTCGCCGACTCGCCAATTCGTCGATAAGGGAAAGGAAACTCAAAATCTCACTAAGGCATAAGGAAATGCTTTTCCTTTATTGGCAAACTTCATAATGCATGAAATTTTCCAAAGTTTGAATCCTCAACAGTTCGTCGATTAAGCAATTTGCTGACAAAGGCGAGGGGAGTGAACTTTATTGAATTTTAGCTAAGGTAGCAAAGGGAACAAAATTGCCTTATCAGGAAAATGCTAAAGGTTTGAACTCTTCATGAGTTCAGAAATCCTTTGGTTTGCTGATGAGGTGGATACCCGACAAGGCAAGGCAAAAGATGTCAGCCAAGCAAGTGGTTCAACAAGGCAAAGTTTCACTGACAAGCAAAGGTTCGGCGGAATGGATTTTTTTCCAATAAAGAGAAAAGGTGTGGCAATGATCAAGTTTGGCAAGGTGATACTTTGTCGATAAAATAGTAATAGTTTGGGAAAAGTTAATTTTGCCGATAAGGGTAAAGATGGAGCCAAAGGGGCAAAGTTCGAACTTCACCAAGATTGCCGACAATGGGGAACAAGAAGGCCAAGGTGAGTTGATGTAGAAGGTAAAGAAGATCACAGTCTGGTGAGCGGATAAGATACTGATAAGGTAAAAATGGTGCCAGAAAGGAAAAGACATGAAGACAGGAGCTAGATTGGTCTACGAAGGTGGGAATAGAAAATGGAGCCCAATGGTTCTAAAACAGTAAGGTCACCAACCATGATAAATGTAGAGACACCATAGAGTAAAGAGATACAACACATTAAGGTGTTGTAAAAGCTTCCTTCTCTCTAAAATCATGTCATTTTCTTAGGGAGAGTACCCCCAACATTCAATGCACAGGACAAGGTCAAACACAAGCAGTTGAAATAGTGAGGCTCTTCAATGTTGGAGTACAAGTGAAGTTACAGATTGGATTTTTTAGGTACACAAGATAGGACTTCAAGCCTTCCCTCATAAATGTGCCTGGTACCCATGGGTGTAGGCAATCTTCTTCTACAGGTTGCAGGCTTGAGAGAGGCATGGTTCTTGTCCCAATTCATAGGTTTTGCAGCAGATCTTCTAGGTCAAAGAATTAATGAAACATGGGCTTGTCTTGGGTCAATTGACCATCTCCCATGCCACTACTGCAGAAACAAAAATGTTATATATACATCAGAATGCAATGTATTTCTGTTAGCTATTCTTCTGGGCTATTACAGGTTGGAGAATTCTTGTGACTAAACCTCTGTAATGCAATTACACAAACCATCTGGATTTGATGGATTGTGCTCTTCTGCCAAGTCTCTCATGTCTCTAGTTGATAGTTTACCAATGAATGTAATTGATTATTCTGTGTCTAATTTCTCAGCATAACTCTTTCTTTTTGTAATGGCTATTCAACCTCTATAATCAAAACAAATTGATATTTTGCCTCTCTCATCATTCTTACACTGTATCTATTTTGATTAATGCGAGCTGTGTATTGTGGGCAAAATGGTCCCTTTCATACTTCCATTCTTTTGTCTTGGCCTCTATTTGAATGAATATGAGTCTGTGTGAGTTCTTTTTAGTTTTGAGGTTATCACTGTGTTGAGTCAGTAGCAGCTAAACATCTTAATCTGGTGCATCACCTTCTATAATTTTAACAATCCTTCTTACCCTTTTTCCTCGCAAGCATTAGCACTAGATTTAGTTTATTTCTCTAAGCCTTTAACTTAGAAAGAGGAACCAACCTTCTCTGGAGGTCTGATCTCATCTGCAAGGTCCCACACCTTGAGATCAGTCCCATTGTATCATTGAAGTATTTGAACCAACTTCAAACAGGGTATAATTTCACATGACAACAGTTTCTAGCACGCCTGGTGGGACACTCCGCTCTGAGTAAGAGCTAAGCTAAGAATTCAGTGCTTTTCTCAGTTTTATTTACTACTGTGGAAGTATTCAAGCACATGGCAACTTTGCTGATCTAATACCCACATCAAGTCAACATTACATGCATAAGTGCAAACAAGATCATCTTCTAGAGGTAGTTTCTAATTCATAGAACTTTTATATATTGAGTCTAGAAGAAGAAGCAGGTTATCTAGGTCCCCTGTGAGGGCAAGTAGGAGTGTAGAACCATCTTCATCTAGAGCTCAGTCCACTCCCCCTCCAACTAGATTTCAAGTTAGGTTTTAGTATTCAAGAAGAACCTTGTACATACCTAGAATCAATTTAAACACCCAAATTATGACAAGAAATCTTCCATTTGTTTCTTTCAATGGGGGTAGCCCACTGGACCTAGCCCAATATGATGATATCCCCACTTCAGCCTTAAAGGCTATTCCATTTTTTACTAGAGAAAACTCCACCACCCCAACTGAGCACATCCAAGATATAGCCAGCATCTACTCTGTCCATAATGTCATTGCTGGCAACATAGTTGTAAGACTTCTAGCCTCTTATTTCAAGGGAAAAGCCTTGCAATGGTATAGAAGTCTCCAAGCCAATTCCATCCACAAGTAGGATGATCTGGACTAAACTATGCTAGCATTTTGAGGACAAGAGTGACCACCTATCACTAATGGAACAACTAGCTACAACCAAGAGAGCCCCCCATGAATATATGGTGGACTTCAATTATAGGTTCCAAAAGACATGGGACAGGATCCCACTATTAGTGAAGCCCTCCCCAAATACAACATTCATCTATTATTTAAAATCCTTGAATCCTGACATTGCTATCATGATTCGGTCCATGGGAGGGACAATACTACTAGATGCATATGACACAATAATCAGGGCAGAAAATTATCTAATTTACGTGGGAAAAATTGCCCCAAGGCCACCAATGTCTTTATTTCCAGAGACCCCTCCTATCTATCCTACTATGGCTCCAATTCCTACTGTAGTTGACCCTATTGCTCCTCTAATTGTGCCTACCATGGAGAAATAAGATGAAAGGGATTCTCTGATTAGAAAATTGAGCAATGAGTTGATGTTGGTAAGAAGAGAACCTACACAACCCAGCAGACCATATCAACCTTCTAACCCACCATATCAGCCTCTCAATCAAACATATCAACAAGGCAAGCCACCATACCAAGGTAATATGTGAAGGTATAATCAACCCAATTACATCAGACCATTGAATGCTATGCACCCTAATGCTACCAATACATCCGAGCCTCTTGTGCCTATATAGAATAATCTGGCTCAGGATAACGATTGGTGCTTGTTATCACCCAGATTTGCACCCTTGTTGCAGTTGTAAAACTTTAGCAATCTAGAGTAACATGGGAATGATCTCGAAGTGTGGGACCTTGTGAAATGAGATCAGACCTCCGGAGAAGGCTGGCTTCCTTTACTGGATATCACCTAAAACTACTAAATCTTCAGAGGAAAAGGGAGAAGGAATGCTTTTGAATGAAAGATGAAACATAAAAAAACTTGAAAGTAAGGGTGATGCACTAGACTGATTAAAAGAAACCTTCATGGAACTGAGAAGATGCACAACATAACCAAATACAACGAGTAGACATACACAAATTCAAATGATTCTAGCAGAGGTAAGAAGCAGAATGATTCAGAGGAACAAAGATGTTCATAGATGGTCACATGCAGATTTACACTAAACTAGAAAACAACAAAAGAGGTAAAATAACTTGCATATATTCAATAGGAAGGCATAGTTACAGTAGCAGAAAGCTCTGTTTGGAAACAGAAAAGCCTAAATGCCAAAAAATTTCTAACCTTATTTACATCTCATTCTATGCATATATAGCATTCCAAACTGACCTAAGTCGGTTTACAAAAATTCGCTCCATGAGCTGTATCAGAAAATATCTGCCTGAAGGGACGTCCACCTGCAGAAGTTATGGTGTGAAAATATCTAGAACAGGGGAAGGTGGGAGATATTCTGAGTCTTTAATGCAAGCAACTAGATCATCGACCCTCTCTAATAAATACAACAAATATTTGCATTTACATCACTCAAACTGGTCGCTGAAATGTCCAGTCGACTAAGCATACAAATCCAGATCCAAAATTTGAAAGTGAAAAAAACCCTAAAATCTCTGCCAAATGAAAGAGGAGGCAAAAATAAGCACTTTTGCCTTTTGAATCATGTTGAAATTCACCAGGACGTGGAAGATACAGGCAGTCAAAGTTGCGGTCAAATTGCACTTGTACATTGCCTTCGTATGCAAACTGCTTTGTATGTGCTTTTATTCAGCATCCAAATCGGCCTTTGAAATGTTTTTGTATGTTCAATTGTATATGCCAACATACAATCACAAATATACATGCAAACTGCGGACTCAACGCTGAATATGCTAAATTTGATTTTCAAATCAGGTCCGCCTTGTATCTTCGCCGTTGTATTTGACCTATGTATTTCGCATATACAATGCAAAATATACAAAGGAAATTGTAGACTCACTTATACATTACAAACACTTTACTTCGGCATATGCAAAATCCCTTGTATATCTGATTGTATATGAAAACATACAATCGCAAATATACATACAATACGTGAACCTCAAAAGATCATTAACCATTTTGTAATTTTGCAATAGGTCTGGCTTGTATCACTTCTCTTTGTATTTCGGCATATACAATGCATTTATACATACAACTCACAGACCCCAAAATGACCATCAGCTGTATTTGATTTCTCAGTCGGGTCCACCTTGTATGTTTTCCCTTTGTATATTTTCTTTTGTATATCGCAATATACAATGCCCTTATACATACAAGCTATGGACTCAACACTTGAATTTGCCAAAATTTGATTTTCAAGTCGGGTCCGCCTTGCATATTGCCTTTGCACCTTTGACTTGTATATTGCAATATACAATTGGCGGACCCCACCAATTGTATCTTTTCTTGCGACCTTTCCTTGTATGTGCCCGATATACATTCCCCTTTGTATGTCGCCGATATGCAAAAGCCTTTGTATGTCCCTTTGCATCTCTTATTTGCATCTTCTCATATACAATACAACTTGTATATAAGATACAAACGCCATTGTATACAAAGTGGACCCCATCCTTTATATCTATTCTTTGTATATGCGCTTTGTATATTGCCTATTGTATGTAAGATACAACCGCTCAATATACAATCATCTTTGTATCAAAGTGGACCCCACACCCTTTGTATATTCGGCCTTGTATCGTGACTTGTATATGTGCTGATATACATTCTCCTTTTGTATGTTGGCACATACATGTATCTTTACTTTGTATCTCGGATTTGCTTTTGTATTTGAATTTGTATCTGCGAATTGTATATGAGATACAATCGCCTTTGTATGTGCGGACCCCACTTTCCCTTGCATCTTTTGATTGTATATCAGCGATATACATTTGCCTTATGCATCTTTTGGTTGTATGTTTCCTTTGTATGTAGGCCTTGTATCTTTGCCCTGCATATTGCCGATATACATTTGACTTTGTATATGGCCCTTGCATATTCAGATATACAATCTGCCTTGTATTTTGGCGATGCACATTCTGCCTTGTATGTTTCCCTTTGTATGTGGGCCTGTATGTCTAAACATACAATGCGAACATACATTCAAACCTGCATTCCACCCCTTGCATATGCCCCTTGTATATGGTGCCTTATATCTCGCTGATGTACCTTTCCTTTGCATATGTGAACATAAAAAGGTGAATGTATATGCAAACATACATTCAAACATGCAAATATAAATACTAAGTATGAAATTGAGATTTATCTGCGATGGAAAGCACCTGAAAATAAAGGGTTTCTGGGTTTTTAGCAAAGATTCTCAAGGTGAGATTTTTGGGATTTTTTGACAAGGCATAGCATAAATATTTGAAGGATTTAAGCCTGTAGGGTCATTTCTAAAGGATTTTCAAGGAAAATGCAAGGTGAACTATTTAACTCTAGGTAGAGAAAAATAGGTCAACAGTGCTATCCATGTATTCATCCACATGACCAAAATTTGTGCCAAAATGGGCAATTTAGTCAGGCCTTGACGACACAAGATCAATCTGTTTCTTCATAACAACATGCTAGTTCTAGTCAATAAATGGTGGGAGGATAAGAATAAATGTAAAATAACGCCACTTTGATGAATTGGATGCATGATGACTTATATGGTTTTAATCAATGTGTAGGCCCAATAGCACTGTAGAGTGTCAAAACTCTACATTTTGTTTCAGTTTTAGCTTAATATCTGTGGCTTAGTGCGTGAGTCTTCAAAATGTTTCTATGCACGGGTTGTGCCAAGTGTCAAAGCCACAACAATGTTTCAAGTATCAAGTTGTATGCGGAGTGCGCCATGTATCAGGTAGCATCAATAGTTTATTTTGGTTTCAATGCTGCGGATGGTGCCATGTGTTGTATGCAGAGGCAGTCTCAAAAAGCTTCCTTTCTTGCTACATTGTATGTGGATGATGCCACTTGTCTCTTTCTGTATTAATATTGATGTCAACATAAATCATGGTGGGCCACAGTTTATTTGGTTTCAAGCTTGCGGACGATGCCACGTGGTGGTATGCAGAGAAGGAGCTGCTTTATTCATAACTCTTGTAGTGAGAAACTTTCTTTTAATTCACAGTTTTATGCGGAAAGCGCCAAGTGTTAACTTCCATAAGACCTTTCAAAAGTTTTATTTGTTTCAGCAGTGTTGCGGAAGTTGCCGTATGTTAGTTAGCATGACCGTGGGGGCCACCATCTATCCCAGTTTTATTCCTTTTGAGGGTAGTGAGTTATGAAGGTTGTGGGTCCCATTATTATTGTGTCTCAATTTATAAGTGAAGCGGGTTGCGATAGATGTCATAACAGAAGGCGCCCAAGTATAAAGACACAGGTTTTAAAGGGCTCCACGAGATAGGACATGTATCATTTTTTGGAGACTGTGGAATGCGACAAGTGTCTTTTTCCTATTGTTTTCTTTGAAGACAAAGGAGTTTCTAAGTAGATGCGGACGCTGCCATCTGTCATAGTTTTATGCACGCGGATGGCACTATGTGTCTGAGTCTCAATACAGGTGGTGTACCACATAATACTTTGCCCCAACCAATGAGCATGTAGGAGCAACGACCGTTGCAGATTCAGAAGATTGTAACTGCCATGTAATTCTAGTAATCTTTAGTTCTATTGGGCTGTTGAGGATTCAAGTTGTTGCAAGCAATCTTGGGTCAAATTGATGATTATAAATATGCAGAATTTGTAATAGAGAAGATTAATTCATTGATCTTTGATAAGTTTTAGTCAGAATTCTAAAAGAGGAGTCAGAGACTTTGCTGTGACCAGTTTATGTCATTTTGCCTTTATTTTGTTGTTCTTGATAAGAAAGTTAATATATCTGTGCCTTTTATGTTGCTAGAAGATTAATAAGAAGAACTCTGTTCTGTGCCTTGGTCGATATCCTCTGTGTCTTTGCAAAGTTGTCTAGTTATAAGCCTTTGATAATATTCATTATAAGTTGTTTATGTTAATCATGCAATATCTGCTCTTTAATATAATTGTATTTTGAGAATAGCTTCACTGTGCTTGAATTGAAGGTATACTTTTTACTTAGGCACATCGCCATAATTAGATTTGCTTATTGTATCTGTAATCCTATTGATTTCTTCCCCTTTGCTCAAAACCTAATTGAAATAGAGAAGAGCCAGCTTCTTTAAAATCTGGAGGTTGTTTCAAGTAGCAAGTCTCACATTCTTGAAACTTCCCATGTTGGTGTTAGAACCTGCGCAATTTTATACATCAACAATTTTTAGCACGCCCGGTGGGACCTTTGTTGAAGTTTCTATCAAGATCGTATGAGCCAAAGAGTAATAAGGAGCCAAAGCTGTGGACCTACAACAAGAGCTCAGTCTGCTACTAATCTGGGCATTCTTTTACCACCATTAGTAACTACTCCAAGGAGAAGAATGAATCAGGTTGTAGTAGCACAAATAATAAATATGGGAGCACCTATACCTCCAAGGAACTATGCAAATTGGAATACTGGTAGTCCCTTCATTCTCCCAGTACCACCAGCAACTTGGGATCCTATTCCAGCCAATGCTTTGAAGGCTCTACCTAAGTTCAGTGGAGAAGATTTCAAGACACCTAGGGAACATCTGCAAGATGTATCTGATATGTGTGTAGTACATGTTATTATTAAACAAAATGTGGCAATAAGACTGCTAGCATCTTCTTTCAAAGGAAAGGCTTTGGACTATTATAGATCTCTCACTCCAAATACAATATCTACATGGGATCAGCTTGGTGACGCTTTCTTTGCAAGATTTGAAGAGAAAGGTGATAAATCTTCCCTGCTACAACAATTAATCACTATCAAAAGGGCACCACAAGAAGCCATGACCGATTTTAATTCAAGATTCCAAAAGACCTAGGATAGAATTCCTGCTATAGTAAGACCATTATCAGGTATGGCTGTTGTGTTCTACGTCAAAGCTTTTAACTTTGATATATCAGTAATAATTCAGTCTCTAAGAGGTCAGATACTGCCAGAAGCATATGAGTTGGAAGTCAAGGCTGAAAATAACTTGATAGATGCTGGAAAATTGCCCCCAAGGCCTTCTATGCCCATGTTCCTAGAAATTACCCTACCTTTGCCACAAGAAGCTCCTAATCTTACAGCTCCACCTGTGTCCATGTATTCATTTCTAGTACCTCAACAACCTACTAGGGCAACCACCTCTACTCAACCGTCTGAAATGGATGATGTCAAGAACATTTTAAGGACCTTCTCAAATGAGATAATTAACCTAAAGAGACAACAAAATCCCTATTCAAAGCCCCCTTATCAAGGTTTCCAAGGAAATAGACCCCCCTTTCAGCCAAATCAATATCAAGGCCCTCAAAGGCAAACTAATCCTCAGCCTTCAAACCAGTTGGTTTTAGTCCCTACACCTCTACAAACTGTTCCTCATAATCCCAACAGGGAAATAGTTCTAGGGCAAAATAACTTAACAAATGACACAAATGCTTGGTGCTTTCCCTGCAACAATGCCCATATGCCGAGAGACTGTCCTAGAGGTAATTTACAACAAAAGATAACAGAACAGAGAGGGTTAGAAGGACAATTCTAAACCTCTAATACTCCACCATATCAGTCCCCTGGTGTTCAAAATGCACTAATGGTGGCCCAGATGCAAGGGATGTCCATACAACAAGAAGAGGAAATAGCCCCCGAACATGCCTTATTTTCATGGATTGAAGAGGAAGATTCAGTGTTCTTGAATGAGGCATCCACTTCAAAGAAACCATTAGTGGAGTTAGACTATTATACCAGATCAAAGAGGAGAATGATGGAGCAGCCTGAAGTCACTAATAATGAAATTATCAGAACTCCATTTCAAAATCATCACAATCCAATTTCTAGGGAAGACATGCCCCAGCTTGTGCAGAATCAAGTAGCCTCGGGACAAGTGCTAGAAAAGACAAGGTACCCTTATTATTCAAAGATACAAGCATTAGGACCTGTAAACATGGTGGACTAGCTGAAAAGAACTTCGGCACACATATCAATCTGGGATATGTTAGCTATTCCCGAGAAGAAGACACTATTACAGGAAGCTCTGCAAGGTCAAGAAGCCTCTAAATACACTAGTGCTAAAGGAGGAGCTACTGATAAAGGGAAACTCCAACATAAAGATACTGTACCTCTACAAAAAACAACTTTGTTGAACAATGTACCTGAGGTAGGTAAATCTAAACCGGATCCCTTTTATCTAACTCTAATAGTTGAGAAAAAACTGCTACATAATGCAATGATAGATTCTGGGGCCAGTACTACAGTAATGCCAAAGTAGATAGTAGATGCTTTAAAGATAAAGTATGAACCACTTAAAAGAGGGGTCATGCAGTTGGATGGGAAATCTGTTCAAACTATAGGAAAAATCAAACAACTTCCATTACAACTATATACTTGTCCCAATATAATTGTCAATCAGAATGTGGTAGTCATAGATATTCCCTCTGTATTTGGTTTATGCTTGTCCAGAGATTTCACAGCCAAAATAGGAGGTTACATGTCACTAGATTGGTCACACCTCATCCTAAGAACCAAATATGGGACAAAGATGAAAGTATTGTCTAAGCCATTATCTAAAGACCATATCACAAATGAACCAATCCCAAAATTAGAAGCATCCCATGCCATGATGAATAAAGAGGAGAGAGTCTTTGTTGAAGAATTAGGTGACTGGACTAAACATGACCAACAGGAAGAAGACAACAATTAGCTATTGACCATGATGTAGAGTGATCCCTATGGAAACTATGACTCTACTAGTCGAGGCACTTATGTTATTTTTGAAGAAGACCCAGAAATCCTAAATATTATAAGGAAAGAAATATCAGAAAGTGGAGAATTTGAAAGAGACTCAGAGATCTGGACCTTGAATTTTGATGGGGCTAGGAGTTAAAATTGTGCTAGAGCAGGTATTTGCCTTACTACCCCAAATGGTGAGAAAATTCTAAGAGCCATTCGCTTTCAGTTCGCCTGTACCAATAATGACACTGAATATGAATCTTTGGGGCATAGACTCATGTTGGAAAAGAAAAAGGAAATAAATAATCTGATAGTAAAAGGAGACACAAAACTAGTGGTAAAACAAATCAGAGAGAAAGCAATAGCCAAAAATGTAAGAATGAGATCCTATTGGCACAGGATTTGGAACCTGATAGATGGCTTTGAGGCTTTCAATATTGAGGTAGTTCCCAGAACCCAAAATTTAGAAGCAGATAGAATGGCACAAATTGGTTCATAGTTTGACCTAGCAAGTGATCTATTAGTTAACAATGAGTTAGTTAAGGTTATAGTAAGACCAACAATTCTAGACAATGATCAAAATTGGCAAGTTTTTGACAATGATCTTCAAGTACTTGCATTCTTACAACAATCAGGTGAATTTGCTAATCAATTACATCCCAAAATTGAGGAAGCATACGGTGATCAAATTATCTAGCTAAAATCAAATAAACTCCCTAAAGGACTGATTACTCTAGAAAATTTGTTTGATCTAGAAGATGCAATCCTAGAGAAGAGGAGGTTTCAGGCAAATAAGGAAGATTATTCTGAGATCCAAGTTAGTGAAGGAAGAAAGTTGAAAATAGGTAATTCTACAACCCAAGAGGAAAAAGAAAAGCTGATTGCTTTATGTGATAAATATGATAGGGTGATTGCTTGGACCTATGAGGGACTCCATGGCTATAATAAAGATATCATCCAACACACCATAGAGCTTACTAAAGGATCCAAACTAGTTCGACAGAAGCAAAGGCCAGTGAATCCTAGAATTGAATCTCTAATGGTGGATGAGCTGCAAAAGCTCCTAGAATCAAAGATTATTTTCCTAGTTAAGCATTCAACCTGGGTATCAAACCTAGTGCTTGTAAGAAAGAAGAATGGTGACATAAGACTTTGTGTAGATTTCAGGGATCTGAATAGAGCATCTTTGAAAGATCATTATCCCCTGCCTTCTATGGAACATATTTTACAGACTATGGCTAGGTCAAAAAGATTTTCCTTGCTGGATGGTTTCTCAGGATATAATCAGATTTGGTTAGCAGATGAAGAACAACATAAGACTGCGTTTGCTACAAAGTGGGGAACATTTGCATATGCTAAAATGCCCTTTGGCCTTTCAAATGATGGGGCTACTTTTCAACGTGCAATGGATGTAGCATTTGGGGAACTTATAAATGAGATCATTCTGATCTATCTAGATGACCTGACTATTTTTTCTAAGAATGCTAGAGATCATTTTGACCATTTAGAGGCTGTTTTTAAGAAATGTCAAGAGTTTGAAATATCTCTGAATCCCAAGAAATGTATCTTTGCTGTACCTCAGGGTAAGTTTCTAGGACACATAGTGTCAAAGGAAGGGGTCTCCTTTGATCCAGAAAGGGTCACAACCATAATGAACCTATCTCTACCAGTCAAAAAGAAAGCAATTCAATCCTTTCTAGGAAAAATTAACTTTGTTAGCCGATTCATATCTAATTTGGCAGGTCTAATTAGACCAATGACACCGTTGCTTAAAAAAGATCTAGTTTTCAAATGGACCACAGAAGGAAGACATGATTTTGAAGAAGTCAAGAGAGCCATTTCAACAACCCCAGTACTTAGAAACCTAGATTTCTCTAAAGCTTTTATAATGTATGTGTATGGGGGAGAATTCAGTGTTGTTGTTGTTCTAACTTAGAAAGATGATCAATAGGAAGGAGAGCATCCAATAGCTTTTTTCTCTAGAACTCTTAGGAAATATGAGTAGATATAATTTCATGGAGAAGCAAGCATACACCATGGTAAAAGCCCTTAAAAAATTTAGACATTTGGTAACAGGAAATAAGATTCTGATATTAGTGGCTCACTCTAGTGTAAGAGAATATATTATGGAGGGTGAGATCACTGAGAAAAGAGCCAATTGGATAACAAAGATTCTAGAATATGATGTAGAAGTAAGACCCACCAAGTTAGTCAGAGGCAAAGGACTGTGCCAATACATGACCCAAGACATGGAAAGAACAGTGACTAAAGAAACAGGAAGTGAAAATGTATTGAAACGCCAAGATGTTGACCAAGACTCTTGGGTCAGAAACATGATACAGTTTACGAAGTATGGGATATTCCCAAATGAGCTCTCCCATAATAAGAAAAGATACTATAGGCAGCAAGGAACCCATTTTGTACTAATTGATCATATTTTATTTAGAAGGAATGTTGATGGTATACTATTAAGATGTATAGAGAAGGATGAAGCTCAAAGAATATTACATGAATTGTGTCATGGAGCCTCAGGTGGACATTTTTTAGCAAGGATCACTGCAATCAAAGTAACATAAGCAGGATATTTTTGGCCCACTCTATTTACAGATTGCCATCAGATGGTTAAGGAATGCTAGGCTTGCCAGTTTTATACTGGCAAAAGGAGAAATGTAGCAATGCCTCTAAGTCCCATAGTTGTGGATGAACCCTTTGCTCAATGGGGTCTGGATTTTATTGGTATGATCAATCCAGTGTCAAATATGGGACACAAATGGATTCTCATAGAAACAGATTACTTTACTAGGTGTAGTGAAGCAATACCACTCAAAGAGGCAACAAAAAAAGTCATACTAGAATTTTTAGAAGGCATAACTTCTTGGTTTGGTCCTCCTCGTACCATCATATCAGATAATGCTAAAGCATTTTTGGGAACCAAATTATCTGAGTTTTCTTTAAGAAATGGGATATATTTAAAGACTTCTTCAAATTATTACCCACAAGGTAATGGTTTGGCAGAGTCCACTAACAAAAACCTTATCAGACTCATAAAAAGGACAGGGACTAATTATCATAAAGAGTGGCATAAGTTACTTAATACAACATTGTCGCCTGATAGGATCATGCCAAAGCAAGTGACTAAAATGTCTCCCTATGAGTTGGTTTATGGTAAACCTATAGTAATGCCACTAAGTTTAGGGATTCCTGCTTTACAATTGTTAAAACAGATAGAAATTGAAGAAAATGGCCCCATGCAAGTTAGACTTGCTGAACTGTTGGAAGTCCAAGAAAAGAGAGAAAAGGCACATGAATCACTAATCAAACATCAAAAAATGGTTAAGGACTGGTTTGATAAGAAGACTTCTAATCCCATTTTTGAAGTTGGTTCTCTGGTATTGAAATGGGATGAAGGAGCTGCCAAGCCAGGTTGACACAACAAATTCAAATAATTATGGACAGGCCCTTATAGAGTTCGTTCTTGCAAGCAACAAAATTCATTTGAGCTGGAGACCATGAATGGAGAACCTGAAGAGATTCTGGTAAATGGGATCTTTCTAAAACTTTTCACTTAAGAAGGGCCTCATCATGTATCATAGTTAGTTTTGTTTCCTTTTCTCACTTTTCTATTTTCCTACTTTCTTTTCCCGCTTTCCCTTTCAAATAAGTGTTCAGTGAACATGTGTCAAGCAGTGCAAAGCCCCTTCTCTTTTAGCCTTGCATTTATTAAGGTTGTTCGGCAATCCCTAAAATCTCACGGAAGTACACATTTTTTCAGAAAGATAGCCACTCTCATAACATATCTGACACTCCATCCAATGCAGATTTAAAAAAGATATGCTAGCTATTTCTCAACATTAATGCCATTAATAAGATGGGATGTGTCATTTATTATTTCCATAAGTCCCAATGAGCTAGGCTTTAAGTCCTTCTAAGTGTAACCATCATTTGTTTCTATCTTTCTGCTCTGAATCACTGTTGCATCCAAACTTTGTCCATAACAAGTGCCTTTTAGCTAAGTATCACTCTGATAAAATAGTTTTGTTCTTTTTTGTGTCAAAGCTTCCCACATTCTTCTCACAAAGACAGAAATATGTCTAAGATACAATCACCACAAGGACTTGGAATTTTTGAGTCAACGGATAAATTGTTGAACAGTAAATCATATGCTTCGGCACTTGCACAACCAAGGAAGTCCTATCCAAGAACTAGGGTCCTTGAAGTAGGGTTATCTGTCGACCCAGAATAGGTGAAGGACTATGTAGATGACATATATGACATGCCCCTTCAAAAGAACACCAAGAATCTCCAGGAGGGGGCACATCAGAGGTGCCTCATTCAGGCAAACAATGGGTAGTTCGAGACTTTTGGTATGAGGATATGGACCTCTCAATTGGCACAGTTCCTGGTCCCAAATGTCCACCCTTGTCCCAAGCTAATCGAATTATGTGTAGAGTTGTTTCATGCACCAACAAATTCTATCCAAAAGGGCCCTTTCATAGTGCATATTACGCCCAAGGCCATAAGGGACATGATGGCCCTGCAGTATGATAGAACGACCACATTTCCAACTATTACCAAAATGCAAGGCACATGGACAAATTTACATAACACACTGAAATTCCTAAATTCAGAGATGCATCTAGGAGAGGATAATACTTAGATGCCCACATTACCCACTAGGTGGGCATAATTTAACCAAAATGTTCAGGATGCAATTTCAATGATAGCTTTCATTTTTGGAATGAAGGAGGACAACACAGTTTATGACTGGAAATTGGCAATCATTTTTAGAATGAAAACTATTGATAAATCACAGGAGTACCAGCTAGATTTTTTAGAACAAATTGCTACTGCCATGATTGATCAGCTCACAAAATTTAAAACAAAGCGAGTATTCAGGTATTCTGCTTTCCTATTTCATCTTATGCTGTATCAAAACTTTGATCTTTTTGCACAACATATGCATTTAAATATGTATGATCCAAATTTTAGTCATGGTAAAACCATCCTTGTGTCCACATGGATACATGTGTTATCTAAAACCTCTGACCCCTATGAGTTTTGGGAGCTTTTTGTCACCCCCACTTTCTGCCAGTTAAGCCCTGAGCCTGTGGAACATAGGATGACAGAGTATAAGGGGTTTTATAGCCAATTGCCCAATTCCCTGTGACTACTTCTTTGGAGAACATAATACAATAATCAGAGTCCAAGGTTTCGCTAGGGAACCTGTGCTATTGCCTAAAGTATTGACCCCTAGGGTCATATTCATAGAGGTTACCCGTCAAGTATCTGTTGTTGATAATGACTTTGGCCACAAGAAAAGAAAGAAGAAGATGTATGATGTCCCATGGGCCAGAAAAAATATGACACTTGAAGTTAGAGGTGCAGAGAGCCTCTTGTTAAGGAAGTTAGCTGCCCTTGGGCTCCTCATCATAGAGGATAAATGGAAATATGACCTAGATAGTTTTCTAGCCTCTTGGATTATAAATAATAAGGTTTGTGCCAAGATGATACATGAAGGTCATCCATTCTAGGAGGACAGGAGGAATCCAAAGGAAGATAACCCAGATATATATGTGGAATTAACTGATTTGCCCTATGAGGGGCCTAGGCCATGGGAAACTGTCTATGTCAAAGAGGAGTATGACCCTAAGTTGAAGATGACTGCTGGTCTAAGGAAAGCATTAAAAGAAAAAGAATGGAGAACAGAAAAGATTGAAGCCTATTGGAAATCTAGGCAAGAGACTTCAAAGATTACACATTCATTTGGGAATGTTGGATGAAATATGGAAATCAATCTGGGATGAGTGGCATCCCTCCCCAGTTTCAAGTCCAGACACAAGAAGAATTCAGAGGAAGGGTGAGGAGCCAGGGGAAGAAATAGAGTCGGCCCCAATAATGCAAGAAATAGGACTGGCGTCATCTGCTACTCCTTCATCTTCATGGCCTCAATCCCTCAACACCTTAGAGAAGGAAAAAGGTGTTGTGTCATCACCAATTCTAGGGACTCAAACAAATTTTGGCATTTGGGGGTTCCAAAATGATCCCTTTGCAACCACCAAGGGTTGTAAATATTGAAGATGAAGAAATAGAGGAAACAAGAGTGAGGCCTTTGAAACATAGGAAATTGTTCCTGCAAGAGGAAGAGAAAGAAGAAATAGCACCACAACAGCAACAAATGCCAGTCACCTCTTCTATCACTCAAGTAAGTACTTCTTCTCCCTTCTCTTCTATATCTCTTTCTTCTCCTATAGGAGTGGCAATCCCAAGTATTCAGGCTTCCATGTCCCCTGCCACTTCTATTGTGCTTACATCAACCCCTGCCACTACTGCCAGCACACCGGCCATGCCTCACAGGCCATTAAATTGCCATTATTTTCTCCATCTGTGCCTAAACAGACCCTTCCTTAGGTTTCTCCTAGCCAACAATTATCTGCTATTTCCTATGGCCTGCCTCAAGGTCACCCCTTTGCTGGAGGTTATATTTCATCCCCTCCTACCTTCCAAGCTCAAGAAGACACAACACAAAAGGCTAGAGAGGCTAGGATGGAGAAGAAGAGGAAAAAGGAAAACAAAAACCCTACTGTGGCACACATGAGGTCACTTTATGACCCTATTCAACAATCATTGATAGTTATACATTTGTCTCCAAATGTGGTAAAACCAAATGAACAAATGTAGCCCTGAGATTATGCTGTGAATGCCGTGGCCATGGATATGTCTCTCTTTAGGCCATAGGACAGGATTGAACTACTAAATGAAACTACAACTGTTGTGGCAACAGACTATTTGAAAGTGTCCAAGAAGTTACAAAAGGCGAAAATGATTTGGCTCAAGAGAAAGTAAATAGTAGCAATCTTGCCTGGGAGATTCAATCTAAGAAAAATGAGATTGATAATCTGAACAAACAATTACATAATACTGTTTCTTTGCAGATACATTAGGCTATACAGGCCCAAATTGCTTCTCTTAAGATTGAGCTGGCATAAGAAAAAGATGCAGTAACTATTTTAAGACAGGAAAAAGCCACTTCAGAAAAGAGATATCAGAATAAATTGCAAGAGGCCACACACTTGCAACAAAAATTATTGAATGAGCAAAATGCCAATAGTGCAGTTCAAGCACAACTCATGGCTAAGAAACAAAGAATGAAGCAGTTGACAATTGAGCTGGCTAATAGGCCACAAAATGCTGGAGTTCTAAATTTGGTAAAAGAGCTATATGTTTCAGTATGGAAGAGAATCTCTGAGGAGATTATCTAGCTAAAGCCATCTTTGACTTTTCTATTAAATGCTCAGCAGCTATGCGAGAAAGTAGAAACTTTGGTGCAGGTCACCTTGTCCACTATTTCATTGAGGGTTTCTAACTCTCAACTTTTATTGAAAAAGTTGTATGACACAATAGATGAAACATCATTAGCAGCATGTATCAATGATAGAATGGTTACTGCTAAGAAGGTCAATGAGGTTTTGAGTTGTAACTCTGCGGCCACAAATTGTCAGGAGCTCTTGGATATAGTGAAGAAAGGAGTAAAGAATATGAAGAAACATATAGAGGATTTGGTGCAACTGGGGCTTCCTTCACCATTCCTAGATAGTAACATAGTGTTGATGATTGATGACATCAACGCCCTTCTTTTGACTAAGTAAAATGATTAGACAATTTTCTAGGGTTTAAGTGATTCATCAACTATAAAGAAAGTTGAAACTGTGTTGATACCTATGGCCTAGCTAGAATTTCAATTAAAGGTTGTGGTACAAATTTTGCAAACATTTTCCCATAAAGATATTAATCTTGACTTTTCTTTTCAATATTTGCAGAGTAGACAGGGGCTCTCAGATTCGGAATGGTCTGTATATCAAACAGCGTTGCAAAATTTATGATTCAAAAGTTTTATTTTCAATACACATCTTTTTATCAGTTTTGGGTTCTTTCAGAGCAGGCTTAGAAGTCCTGATGGTCGCCAAGAACTGTAGAGTGTCAAAAATCTACATTTTGTTTCAATTTTGGCTTAATATCTGTGACTTAGTGTGCGGGTCTTCAAAATGTTTCTATGCATGGGTTGCGCCAAGTGTCAAAGCCACAACAATGTTTCAAGTATCAAGTTGTATGCGGAGCGCGCTACGTATCAGGTAGCATCAATAGTTTATTTTGGTTTCAATGTTGCAGATGGTGCCATGTGTTGTATGCAGAGGCAGTCTCAAAAAGCTTCATTTCTTGCTACATTGTATGCGGATGATGCTACGTATCTCTTTTTGTATTAATATTGATGTCTACATAAATCATGGTGGGCCACAGTTTATTTGGTTTCAAGCTTGCGGAGGATGCCACATGGTGCTATGCAGAGAAGGAGTTGCTTTATTCATAACTCTTGTAGCGAGAAACTTTCTTTTAATTCACAGTTTTATGCAGAATGCGCCAAGTGTCAACTTCCACAGGACGTTTCAAAAGTTTTATTTGTTTCAACAGTGTTGCGGAAGTTGCCGCGTGTTAGCTAGCATGAGCGCAGGGGCCGCCATTTGTCCCAGTTTTATTCCCTTTGAGGGTAGTGAGTTATGAAGGTTGTGGGTCCCATTATTATTGTGTCTTAATTTATAAGTGAAGCGAGTTGCGACAGATGTCATAATGGAAGGCACCCAAGTATAAAGATAGGTTTTAAAGGGCTCTGCGGGATAGGACACGTATCATTTTTTGGAGACTGCAGAATGTGACAAGTATCTTTTTCCTATTGTTTTCTTTGAAGATAAAGGAGTTTCTAAGTAGATGCAGACGCTGCCATTTGTCATAGTTTTATGCGTGCAGATGGTGCCATGTGTCTGAGTCTCAATACAGGTGGTGTGCCACATAATACTTTGCCCCAGCCAATGAGCGTGCAGGAGCAACGGCTGTTGCAGATTCAGAAGATCGTAACTGCCATGTAATTCTAGTAATATTTAGTTCTATTGGACCGTTGAGGATTTAGGTTGTTGCAAGCAATCTTGGGTCAAATCAATGATTATAAATATGCAGAATTTGTAATAGAGAAGATTAATTCATTGATCTTTGATAAGTTTTAGTAAAAAATCTAAAAGAGGAGTCAGAGACTTTGCTATGACTAGTTTATGTCATTTTGCCTTTATTTTGTTGTTCTTGATAAGAAAGTTAATATATCTATGCATGTATCTGTGCCTTTTATGTTGCTGGAAGATTAATAAGAACTCTATTTTGTGCCTTGGTTGATATCATTTGTGTCTTTGCAAAGTTGTCTAGTTATAAGCCTTTGATAATATTCATTATAATCTATTTATGTTAATCATGCAATGTCTGCTCTTTAATATAACTATATTTTGAGATTAGCTTCACTATGCTTGAATTGAAGGGATACTTTTTACTTAGGTGCCTCGCCATAATTAGATTTGCTTATTGTATCTGTAATCCTATTAATTTCTTCCCCTTTGCTAAAAACCTAATTGAAATAGAGAAGAGCCAACTTCTTTAAAATCTGGAGGTCGTTTCAAGTAGCAAGTCTCACATTCTTGAAACTTCCTATGTTGGTGTTAGAACCTGTACAATTTTATACATCAACAAGCACATAACACAAGGGCCAAAATAAGAGCCATTGAGGACGTGCCTCAATACCTATAGTGCTGCTACAACAAATGCCCTCTTCCCATGTGTCTCAAATGCTTGCGAATAAAAGAGTAGTGGCCAAGATTGATTCTGGATGAACATCAAGAGTAACATCTAGTATCCCATCCAAACAACTAGATCATTTTGCTGGGTAGGCAAGTTCAGTACCACAACAACAAACTCAGGTCTGCCAGCAAGCAAGGGGTGACCCTGCTATTCCCAGAGCATCATCAAAGGGTAATCAGATTCCCTTAAGTATTATTGACCAAATGAAAAGAACCAATATAAGTGTCACAATGTGGGACACTCTACTGATTCTAGCACAAAGAGATTTATTAAAGGAAGCTTTGACGAGCTTTAACCAGCCTGCTAGAGAGGTGACAAAAGAAAAGACCATCATTCCAACAAACCCATGCCAGCTAGAAAAGGAGGATGCAAGCATAAGAAAAACTAGTAAGCCTCCTTCATTCTATGTTTCTTTAATTATTGGGACAAATTGCTACACAATTGTATGATAGATTCTGGGGCAGGTACCTCTGTTATGCCCAAAAACATAGCTGATGGGTTAGGTATAGATTATGAGTTTGTGAACAAAGAGGTAGTACAATTAGATGGTATCACTATTAAAACAATGGGTGTTATATAATACCTAAAACTCACTTTACATGCATACCCCAAATGCTCTGTTTCCCAAGATATTTTCATCATTGACTTCCTAGCCTACTTCAACATATGCTTATATAGAGACTTCACAACCAAAATAGGTGGGTACCTATCCTCTGATTGGTCCCACATGTTATTTAGAACTAGATATGGCACCAAAGTAACCATCAAAGATGAGCCTATTGCCAATGATCACATAGAGCCCTACACTCCTAATCTCACCAATATGAATTGTACCATCCATGAACTAGAGGAGTATGACAAAAGTAGTAGGCACAAGGCTTCCATTCTAGTGGAAGAGATCCTTGACATATTACTTGATGAGTGGGCAAATTTTTTCTTGTTTGACACCCCTTCTCATGTAGAGGAAACAGGGTTGGGTACTTATTGTATCCATGAAGAGGATGCCGTCATCCCCAATATTGAAAAGACAACAACAGATCCAAGTGGGATGTGGAAAATGTATTTTGATGGATTTAGAAGCAGAAATAGAGTAGGTGCTAGGGTGGTACTGATTTCACCCCAATAGGAAAATTATTTCTCTTCATTCAAATTGTAATTTAGCTGTACTAACAATGTAGTTGAGTATGAAGCCTTGATTCAGGGTATACAACTGGCACAAAAAAGAGGAATAAAATTTTTGCAAGTGTTTGGTGACAACGAGCTGGTTGTTCACCAATTCAGATCAATCAGTGCTTCAAGGAATGATTTGTTAAAATCATACAAGCACAAGGTTTGGGACTTGATTGAAGACTTTAATGCCTTCAATATTTAGGTTATTCCCAGGTAGAAAAACAAAGATGCTGATAGACTGGTCATAGTTGGTACATAGTTTGACATTCCTCTGAATGTTAAGCAAAATTTAGATTAGCATGTAAAGGTTGTTGTAAGGCATGCTATGCCTGATAACATCATAAGCTGGCAAGTATTTAAAAATGACCAGCAAATTGTGAATTTTTTACAAGATGAGGCAGAGTATGCTACCAAGAATCAGTCACTATTGCAAGAGCAATATGGTGATCAGGTGATACAATTAAAGACCAACAAGCTACCTAAGGGATTGATCACCTTAGAGAGCATATTTGGTGCAGATGATCAACCAAAGAAATAAAAGATGAACATGACTGTAAAAAAAAGGACTGAGGAAGTGGAAATTACACGGGGCGGATTTCTTAAGCATGGGAAGGTATGTGATCAAGTTGAAAGGCAAGATTTTTTTGAGCTTTGCAATGAATTTAATGATTTAATTGCTTGGGATTATAGGGATTTGAAATTCTTTGATCCTAGTTTAATCGAACATACTATTGATCTGGACCCCAATGCAAAACCTGTCCGCCAAAAGAAAAGGCTAGTCAATCCCAAAATAGAGCCACTGATGAGAAAAGAGTTGTCCAAGCTTATAGAGGCAAAGATCATTTACCCCGTCAAACATTCCTCTTGGGTGGAAAACTTAGTTCCAATTAGGAAGAAGAATGGAGAAATAAGATTATGTGTGGACTTTAGAGACTTGAATAAAGCCTCTCTTAAAGATCACTACCCGCTTCTATGGAACAAATCTTACAAATGGTAACAAGAGCTAAAAGGTTTTCACTCCTAGATGGCTATTTAAGCTACAATCAGATTCTTGTAAAAGAATTAGACCAATATAAAACAACCTTTACAACCAAGTGGGGTACCTTAGCTTACCAAAAAATACCTATTGGGTTGACAAATGGTGGAGCAACATTTTAGAGATAAATGGATGTGGCCTTTAAAGGCCTGATTAATGATATTATTTTAGTGTATCTTAATGATTTAACTATATATTCTAAGCATGTAGCTGACCACCTAGGTCATTTAAGGAAGGTCTTTGAAAGATGCAGGGAATATGGGATATCATTAAATCCCAAAAAATGTGTATTTTCTATCCCAAAAGGCAGATTGTTAGGGCATGTAGTCTCAAAACAAGGACTGGCCATTGATCCTGAAAGGACAAGTGCCATCCTAGCTCTTCCTCTTCCCAGCCATAAGAAAGGTCTGCAGAGTTTCTTGGGAAAGATCAACTTCGTGAGAAGGTTCATTCCAAATTATGCTTCAATAGTAAAACCTCTCACAACTATGCTAAAAAAGAATTCTGCCTTCACATGGTCCAAAGAAGGCACGGACAATTTTAAGGCTGTCAAAAAATCCATCACAAAAGCTCCAACAATGATAAATCCAAATTATGAGGAGGATTTCATCCTTTATGCCTTTGGGGGCAAGGAGGATATATCATCTGTCTTGACACATTAAAATTCAAGGAGAAATTGGAGCAGCCAATCACCTTCTTCAGTTAGCCACTCAAAGATTATGAATAGAGGTATGATTTTGTGGAAAAACAAGTGTTTGCTGTAGTGAAAGCCCTAAATAAGTTCAGACACATGCTTTCTAACAACAAGATACAACTGATGGTAAACCACCCTGGCATCAAAGAGTTCCTGTTGAGTAGGGATGTCAATGAAAAAAGGGTTGGGTGTATAACTAAAGTGATGGAATATGATATAGACATCCATATTACAAAGCTAGTTCATGACAAAGGCTTATGTGAACAAATGGAAGAGGTTTCTGATAGCTCCATTGATTCATCTAGCATTGTTTATATTCTGAAGCAAGCGCAACAAGACAACCCAACCATCCCAACTAATTGGTATCATGACATGGCCACATTTCTACAGTCAAGAAGATGCCCCGACAGACTGAACTCAGCAAAAAGAAGGTATTTTAGACTTGAATCTGTCCCTTTTGTTCTTGTAGATGGTGTTTTGTTTAGGTAGGACATCAATGGAGTTCTTCTTAGATACATTACTCAAGATCAAACTTCTAGGATCTTAGAAGAATTTCATAATGACCCTGCTGGTGGCCATTATTCTCCAAGAACAACTGCTATTAAGATTATGAGGGCTAGTTACTACTGGCCTGATTTATTCAAAGATGCCCATAAATGGGTAAGGCGTTGCAAGGAATGTACATTCTTTGTAGGCAAACAGAAGCTGGTAGCTCTTCTTCTTCAACTAATTTAGACTGACCAACCATTTTCCCAATGGGGTTTGGACTTTGTTGGGATGATTAATCCACCATCTAGTGCTAGGCACAAGTGGATTCTAACAGCCACTGATTATTGTACAAGGTGGACAGAGGTGGTTGCATTGAAGGATGCCACAGAGGTCTCTATTTTAGATTTTCTTGAAGGTATGGTTGTTGGGTTTGATGTCCCATTCACCATTATTTTTGATAATGTTAAGGCCTTTGTAGGCACAAAAATCAGTGAATGGGCACTAAACTATGGAATTTATTTGAAAACATCATCCAACTACTACCCCCAAGGAAATGGCTTGGCTGAGTCCACAAACAAAAATCTGATCAGGATAATCAAGAGAATGGTGAATGATAATCAGAGAACTTGGCATGCCAAGTTGAAGACAACTCTTTGGGCTGATCGGATCACTCCTAAGAGGGCATTGGCAATTCACCTTTCATGCTAGTATATGGAAAGGAAGAAAGGCTTCCATCATCATCAGAATTACCATCCTTGGAGCTAGCCCAATAGATAGAATTGCTCAAAAATGATGCCATGACAGTCAGATTTGCTAAGCTAATGGAGCTTGAAGAGAAGAGGAATGCTGCCATGAAAACCCTTGAAGCACACCAAGAACAAGTCAAGAGGACAGTTGACAGAAAATTAGTTGATAGAGTCTTCCAAGAGGGAGATTTGGTGCTGAAATGGGATGAAGTTAGGGCCAAGGCGGGAAGACATTCCAAATTTGATCCTATATGGAGCGGCCCCTACATTATCACCAATTGCAAGCATGCCAATGTCTTTCAACTATCCAAATTGACTGGTGAGACACTTCTAATCCAAGTGAATGGGATTCATCTCAAACCATACTTCTAAGTTTGGTCTTGAGATTCTTGTAAATATTTAGGTTAGTTTTATTTTTGTTTTAGGTTTCCTTTCCTCCAAGTGCTGTTGTACAGGCAGATTCTCATTAGGAGAATGTTTTCCTTGTTTGTTTTTATTCTTGTTCTCTGGAGGCATTTTCAGTTTGGTTTGGTCATGAGGTTGTTTTCTTTTGACTCTGTGCCCAATGGACTATATAAGGCAGTTGGATCCCTGTGTTTAGCAGGCAAACACACTTGCAAAGTCACTAAAATGTTGTCATATTTTGTCCAGCCCAAAATATTCTAGAATCTCTCCTTCTATCAGAAAGATCTAATCAAAGAAAGCCAAATAAAAGGAGGTAAAATCTGAAATCCCTAAATTTTCAATGAATACCCTTGCAAAACTCCCCAAATTCCCTATGGAGAATCCTTGCGAAAAACAAAAAAAACCAAAAAAATATAGGCCATTGCCTTAGTTTTTGGGATCCCTTTGGCCTTTATTGGCAAAAGTTCAGGTTCCAGAACTTGCAGAAAAATCAAAAAATGGCTAACACATTCTTCCCCTTTGTCAGTGATTTTCATCTTTAATGAACTCTTCAAGAGTTCACTTTTTAACTGGTTCGCCAATTCGGCAATTCACCAACAAGGCAAGGAGAGCAGGTTGAGATCAAATTTGGCTAAGGCATGAAGAAAGAAAGAATGCCTTTATCGACAAAGTCTCAAGTTCACTAACCGACCAGTTTGCCGACTGGACAATTTGCCGCTAAGGGAAAGGAAACTCAAAATTTTACTGAGGCATAAGGAAAGGCTTTTCCTTTATCATCAAACTTCACAATGCATGAACTTTTCCAAAGTTTGAATCTTCAACGGTTCATCGATTCAGCGATTTGCTGACAAAGGCGAGGGGAGTGAACTTTCTTGAATTTCAGCTAAGGCAACAAAGAGAACAAAATAGACTTATCAACAAAATGCTAAAAGTTTGAACTCTTCATGAGTTCATAAATCCTTTGGTTCATTTACGAGGTGGATCCCCGACAAAGCAAGGTTAAAGACGTCGGCCAAGAAAGTGGTTCAACAAGGCAAACTTTTGCCAACAAGCAAAGGTTTGACATAATGGATTTTCACCGATAAAGAGAAAAGGCATGGTAATGATCAAGTTTGTCAAGGTGATACTTTGCCGATAAAATAGTAATAGTTCAAGAAAAGTTAATTTCGTCGATAAGGCGAAGATGGAGCCAAAGGGGCAAAGTTTGAACTTCATCGAGATTGCCAAAAATGGGGGAACAAGAAGGCCAAGGCGAGCTAGATGTAGAAGGTAAAGAAGATCATGGTCCAGTGAGTAGATAAGATACTGATAAGGCAAAAATGGTGTCACAAAGGAAAATACACGAAAATTGGTCTATGAAGGCAGGAATAGAAAATGGATCCCGATGGTTCTAAAACAGTAAGGTCACCAACCTTAATAAATGTAGAGATTCCATAGAGTAAAGTGATACAACACATTAAGGTGTTGTAAAAGCTTCCTTCTCCCTGAAATCATGCCATTTTCTCAGGGAGAGTACCCCCAGCATTCAATGCACAAGACAAGGTCAAACACAAGTAGTTGAAATAGTGAGGCTCTTCAATATCGAAGTACAAGTGAAGTTGCAGATTAGATTTTTATGTAAACAAGATAGGATTTCCATCCTTCACTCATAAATGTTCTTAGCACCCATGCGTGTAGGAAATCTTCTTCTACAGGTTGCAGGCTTGGTAGAGGCATGGTTCTTGTCCCAATTTGCAGGTTTTGCAACAAATCTTCTAGGTCAGAGAATTAATGAAACATGGGCTTGTCCTGGGTCAATTCACCATCTCCTGTGCCACTATTTTAGAAATAAAAATGTTATATATACATCAAAATGCATTATATTTCTATTAGCTGTTTGTCTGGGCTATTGCAAGTTGGAGAATTCTTGTGACCAGACCTCTATAATGCAATTACATGAACAAACTGGATTTGCTGGACTGTTCTCTTTTGCTGAGTCTTTCATGTCTCTAGTTGATAGTTCACCAATGAATGTAATTGATTATTCTGTGTCTAATTTCTCCGTATAACTCTTTCTTCTTTGTAATGGCTATTTAGCCTCTATAATCAATACAAACTAATATTTTGCCTCTCTCATCATTCTTACACTGTATCTATTTTGATTAATGTGAGCTATGTATTGTGAGCAAAATGGTTCCTTTCATGCTTCCATTCTTTTGTCTTGGCCTCTATTTGAATGAATATGAGTCTTTGTGAGTTATTTTTAGTTTTGAGGTTATCACCGTGTTGAGTCAGTAGCAACTAAACATCTTAATCTGGTGCATCACCTTCTATAATTTTGGTAATCCTTCTTACCCTTTTTCCCCGCAACCATTAGCACTAGATTTAGTTTATTTCTCTGAGCCTTTAAATCAGAAAGAGGAACTAACCTTCTCTGGAGGTTTGATCTCATTTGTAAGGTCCCACACCTTGAGTTCAATCCCATTGTGTCATTGAAGTGTTTGAACCAACTTCAAAGTACAATTTCACATGACAACACCTCCATCATACTCAAATCTAGCATGCAAATACAATTGCACTATTTAGCTAAAATGAGTACACCAATAAATGAGCTACAATGAAACAGATCTAATCATCTAGGACCAAGGGGCACATATAAGAAGGTAAGATAGGTGTCAAAAATATAGAAGGTGAAATGAGGATAGCAAAGAAAAATAATATACCTTTCTGTCATTCCACTTATTCAATCCAATGAACCATCAGGGTTTGATCTACTCTTTATTGTGTCAAGTATTTCCTCATGGACAGACTCATGAACTCCATAGAATGTGTACAATCATCACTGATATAAAAATGATATTCCCTCAAGATCTTCCTGTCATCCTTTGTACTATCTTTTGCATGAATGAATGCTATTTTCACAAATATAGAAACCTACGTAGAGTTGTAATACTACGATTGCACCTCATTCTGTGGTTGTAGTGTGTAGTTCTCTGAAAAGTCAACAATTGAAATGATGGTACCTAGTGGAAACATGTCCTTACATAACTTGAATTGCAAGTCCAACCATCGAGCTCTATGGGTATGCCCTACATACTCGTAAACTATATTATCTTAGAAAATAGAGATAAACGGATACACTGGAATCTTTTGAATGACCAATTCACACCTTTTTTGTTCTTTGCCATCTTTTAGACTGTATGCCACAGTCTTAGATTTTCCAAAACTTACTAGCTCATTTCCAATTGAATGTGTGTTCTCTATATGTTCACAAATTTGCAATTGTTGCAACCCACCACAATGATCACACGTGCCATCCAAGCATAAGCTATTGTGGAATAATTGACCACCTGTACTCTTTCACATAAGATGCTTGATATGAAATCTCTTGAAGATCTAGGTGGACACTTTATATTACACTCCTCCAAAACATCGTTAGTATGCAAATCTACACATATATATCTATAAACATCATAATGATTAGAAAACTCAATATGTACTCTACAACAACAAGTTGTGCGTGTCTGATTTATTTTGAGATCAAAAGGCTTTACCATTTCAAAATACATTTGACTAATTTTGACTTGAGGATACATCTCTTGAAATTTCTTGAAAAATTGTGTTTGAGTCATATCCAAAAAATGCTTTGGATGTGACTCACAGTTTCGACAACCAATTCTCCTTCTTACATCTCTTGCATTAGGAGATACCCTTGTGTTATTTTTCCAAAATTATTCGATGAGGGATCTCAAGGCTTCAACAACAACTTTGTCTTTGAGTCTCCTTGAGAATACCCATAATTCATTGGTATTTGGGTCCTCAACTCTTTCACATCTTTCAACAACTCTCATTAGAGTTTTTCTACTTATTTTCAATGCTTGACTTGTCTTTCTAATGAGGCAAGATTTATTTGTTTGTTGTCTTACTATTGTTGATGTAATGCCATGTCGTGTGGCATTACTATCCTTGGTGCATGAGGTGGAACCCACACTCTCATATGCACTCATTAGATTCTTTACAATTGATTTTTCACTTGAAGCATTTGATGTTCTCAGGCCAAGAATCTTTATAATGGGCCTAAATTTTAGATTTCTCATCAATTCAACAAATAGTTGACATCTTCCAGTTTCATTTAAGTTCTCAAAGAATGATTTCCATATCTTATTGGCATATATTTGGCAAGTAAGCTTGGGAATCTCATCTTGCATGGGATTCAAAACATTCTAATCGATATCAATTAGAAACTTAGGATTTCTATGCAAAATTCTAGTAGGCATTTTCATTGGTAAAGTTGACTCAACATTAGGAATTTCTTCAATATTTACTTGAGATGGGATAGATGATGTACCTTCAATTGGAGTTGAAAAGGATGAAAAGGCTTGAAGTTGGGAAGAAGAATATGGTGTACCTTCAACTTGATGTGTGAATGATGGTGTGCCTCCAACTTGAGAAGAGAATTAAGATGTACCTTCAACTTCACCGTGAAAGATGGAGTTCCTCCAATTTGAGAAGAGGATGATGGTGTTTCTTCAACTTGACCTATGAACTATGGAGTGCCTCCAACTTCGAGATTCAATTTCCTTGTTGAATGGAGGTTTTGCATTCTTTCCCTTTGTGCTGCCAATTCCATCTCTCTCTTAACTTGATTAGATGTGTCACGTTCCTTTTCAATTGGCAATGGTGGAATGTCTTTTTGTATGGTTGAAAATTTCTTACTTTCATGAATTCACCTCATTCTTTCTCTTTTCCTCTCATTCTCAGCTTCATGCTCTTCTGGTGTTAGAGTCTTTGCTCATTCCTTGGCATGATGATGATTTCTATATGCATCATGAATAAGACAATGCTAATGTTAGAAGCATAATGAATAATCAACATATAGAAATCAACATATGATGACTAATAAATAATCAACATATAGAAATCAACATATGAATAATCAACATATGATGACTCCAAACTTGTTGATTTTGACATGATTAGATTAGTTCAGGGAAATGTGTAATGACAATCTAGGCCTAGATGTTGTTGATGACATAGATGAGCACATGTTGATTGTTGATCTCATATTCTACCATGATCAAAATCTTAAAGTTTCATCTCTTTTGTGTAATCCTAACTATGGTGCAATCTTCAAAAGTTAGTAGAATATCCTTGGTTTGACTGGCAATGATGTGACAGTTTAAAGTTAAATCTAAAAGTTTAAATCTGAAAATTTAAAGTTTCCTAGGGTGGTAGGCACAATCTCTAGGTTAGTTTCACATTTTCTTAACATATCTTCTACAACACACTTTCTTAACCTCCCATGGATACACCTACTCAAGACAAGATAGAAGAAGTCACTAGCACTAAGAAGAGTTATGCCAAGCACATTGTGATGGACCAACCATTCCAAATGGAGACTCAAAAGGTAAAACTAGACCTACCAGCATGTTAGGACAACCTAAATTCTTATATTGTAGGTGGTAAATTAGTTAGAGTAGCTCATGAAGACAAGTATGAAGGCATCTCAAATCAGCAATCTATTGTCAATCAAGGTCATAGGAGTAATGATCGCAAAGGTAATGAATAAAAAACCAATGAATTTCATGACAAGGAACATAATGATGATGTTAGAAGCATAATGAATAATTAGCATTATGATTGTTATGACAAACAAGCTAAGTATATTACCATTATAAGGATTGAAAGTGTTGAATTATCTTCAAAAGTTAGGAGAATATCCTTCATTTGACTAGCATGATCTGACACTAATCAAGACTTCTTACCTTCAATAGATATGTCTAAAATGTTAAGAGACAAGATACTAACTAACATTAGAAACTAGCTTTATGATGCAAGACTTGAAGAAAATCATGGTGAACACAAAGAGCATCAATTATAGTTTGAATTAGCTATTCAAGATAGCCAAGGGGTGAAATCATCAAGAAAGGAGTAATTTTAAGGCTAATTATGATGGCAGAGTTGTTGGTGATCTTTTGAATGAGTTTTATGATGACAAAAAGACTTAAATATAGAGTTTATTATAGCCTAACCAGTCTAATTTCTTGGAGAAACCTAGAGATGACAATCTAAAAAATTTAGAGGGTACTCAAACAACAAAGAACTTATCTAGTATAGGTCCAATAAACGAAAATCAAACTAATTTTTTAGAGGTAAATGGCCAAAAGGATGATAGTGACAACTCATTACTAAATGAGGACCAATTATATCAGATTTCTAGCATCAATCTTGCAAAATTTTATGTTGATACAACTGGTTACATTAGAGAGAATGATGATAATACTTTTTTATAGGGAGGTATTAGTGACATAGTTCAAATTGAGAGAGTACAAAAGAGTCTTGAATGTCATGATGTTTTTTCTAAAGGTCATGGTTCACTTCCACATTGACAAGAAGAAGAATAATGGATGCGTACTTACAATTTTGACAATATTTAAAATTCTTTAGGGTTAACTAATCAAGATACAACAAACTCATGTATATCATATTTTAACGATTCTAATTCTATTAATACAGATAATGATGACTTTTTTAACTTAGATAGTTCCACTTTTAGTGATTGTGAGTGTTCTTATGAGATTTTCATGTAATTTCTTGTGATTTTGTTAATGGTGTCTTTGAGGCTTCATAAATCATCTAGTTAACCCTAAAATGTGTAATAAGAGGCTAGTGACAACTTGATGAAACTATGACAATCTAGGCTTTGATCATGACAATGACTTAGGGTAGCTTATACTAACTGCATGGAAGGATTCTTAACTTTGTGAAAACCATGAACTTGTTGTCCACTTTGATGGATTTAACATGCAATGTATAAGGGAACATGTGTAGATCATATGTATATTTCTGGATTGTCATAGTCTTGGGGAACTTAAGACACTTATATTATCCTTCCTCCACCCTAAAACTTCATCACCCTCATAGAGATTTAGGTACATCACGAAGGACTAGTTATATTATCATCCAAGGAGGCTCTACTCAAGACGTCTCGATGACATCATACCCTCCTTGACACGTACCCACCAATATCAATACTCTATCTTCCTTAACCATCTAATAACTCTTTGACAAACCACTATATATTCAAGACAACCTCATTGTGATTATAATTGTCCTAATAACCATGCCAATGACATGTATGGTTATCTTTTAGTTCACGGAAATGTTCCCTACCATATATGAATATCCTTTCAAGACCACCTAAATATGTTTATATAGTATCATGGATATCTTTTTACATGGATTTGAGATTAATTGACTTATCATTTAGTCTTGATTGCCACCTTGTGTATGAGCTTCTATCCTACCCATGGGTGAGAGGTCATAACTATTCCTAGGCTTGCATGATAGCTATAGTATTATAATTTAGTCTTTAGGATGATATGATAGTTCTTCCAACTGAGTATGCTCAAGTGAAAATCCTCAGCTTGATTTTAGCATGATGATAATTCATTGACTAACATGATTTCCCTTTAAAGTATCCTTCTAATTGTTTAGGTTAGTGTTTGAATCTAGAAAATAGTAACATGTGATCATTTTCACTTTCTCATGATAATTTAACTTGTCAAAATGGTAATCTTCTCACTTCCCTCATGATTGTCCTATAACATGAGATTTCATGCTTTAGCATAGTCAAAAAATGAAGTAAACAAATACATTTAAAGAACATACCTTAGATTTTGAGATTTGAGTTGCCCAATCCTCAAAACTTTTCAATCTAAATACATTAAAATTAACATTGAAACAATATGAAATATGAAACTATTAGTTTAAACAATTAAATTCTGTCTAAAACATGCAATTTAGTTCTTCTATGTTGAAAAACCATAAAAAGGTGGTGGATTAGGAAAAAAATGATTGTCAAAACGTCAACTAGTTAAAAAAGCATTTTGTTGTCTGATTGTGCATGAAAAGTAGGGAATAACAAGCATGTGGGACTAAAACATGGATCCCACATGTCTTTTGTCTATTTTTTTGGTTCACAAAAATGTGCTCGCATTATAACGTGAGTGCGTTTTGTCAAGCCTAGACGTTTTAAGAGCTTTCATGTATCAAAAGTCTTAAGTGTTGTCATGCCTTTAAACTTATAAGTGTTTTAAGTCCATGGAAAGTGGGGAGGGGGGTACAGAGGTGAGAGAGAGAGGGTAGGAGGTATAGAGGGGACGAATAGGGTAGGAGGTAAAGAGGAGAGAGAGAGATAGAGAGAGAGATAGGAGATGAGGTAAAGAGGGGAGGTAGAGAGATAAAGATAGAGAGATTGCTTTTGACATGCAACTCTAAACCCAAGCAACCCTAAACCCCTAAACCCTAAATAATGCCCTAAAACCCTAAACTTGAGAAACCCTAAACATCTAAACCCTAAATAATGCTCCTAAACTCTAACCCCTAAACCCAAGCAACCCTAAACCTCTATCTCTTTATCTCTATCGCCCCTCTACCTCTCAATCTCTCTCCATATGTCTATGGCCATGCCCCACACTCTCTATCTCCATATCTCTCAATCTCCCTCTCTCTCTAAACCCATAAAACCTAAATAATGCCACTAAAGCCTAACCCCTAACCCCTAACCCCTAAACCTCTCTCCTATCTCTCCCTCTCTAGACCCTAAACCTCTATGATGCAGAGCACAATGCCCAGCTGAAGCGTATGAACCCTGTCACAGACCCTTGTTAGCTTACAAAACAGCAAATTTAGAATGTATCGGCAAGACCTTTGAATTGTCTCACCGATGTGTACCCACTCTTGCCTATCGGCAAGACACTACACCATCGATCAAGCTCTAGACTCCTTCGCCAATGCCTTCACCTCTCACCGATGAACAGGTTCAATCAGAAGGTTCAAACTGAAGGTTCAATGTCTCACCGGAGTTTTCCATCGGCAAGACCACAGCAATGTCTCACCGAAATATAGAAACCCACTGAACCGATGAACAAGTTCAATCCAGAGGTTCAACGGCTAGGTTCAATGCCGAGGTTCATCCTTCTCCTTTGGCGAGACTTCTAACTGTCGGGTTAAACCATGGGTTCAACGGAGAGATCCAGTGCCAAGGTTCAACTGATAGGTTCAATTGAGAGGTTCAATGGATAGGTTCAAATCTTCCCCTTCGGCAAGACTTCTGTCTATCGGCGAGCTCTTTAAATCTCCTGCCGACGCTCTCCCTCACACCGATGCTTATGATCTTCAACCTATGATCACCAGTCCTGGTCACCTCCGCCAACGGTCACCCTACTCGACCAAGTTGCCTATCGGCAACACTTGGACTATCGGCCCAGCTACGGGAAACCTCCCTGATTTCTGATGTCACTCCGATGACTATGTTAATTCCTCCGTCGGGCTAACCTCTACCGTCGGCCCAGCGTTGAATTCTTTCACCGATACACCCCTCTCTCGCCGATGACCTCTCTCTATCAGCGAGACCACTTATTGTCAGCACCACCTTTTTTCCCTTCTACCGATGAAGTAACTCATGCCGATATATACTACATCGGCCAGACTTCTCCGGCGTCACCCCGATCGGTGGGAACATGGACTATCGGCTAACACTCAAGATCTTTCACCGATACACCTTCTCACGCCGATGTCTCCGGCCAATACTACCATCGGTTAGTCTGTCACTGTCGGGCCTTCACAATCTTCTTTCACCGATACCTTGTCTCACCCCGACGGACTTAACTCACACCATTGTCGGTGAGACTCACCTCCATCAGACTAGCACGATTCCTCCTTGCCAATGCCTGACTCACACCGATGGGTCAAATACAGAATACCTACAGAAAACCTATTTCACATAGGTGACGGTATTCACAACTGATGTTTTCCCACCATGTGACAGTAAAACACTAAATCAACACATACTGGACATATACCCAAATGGAAATTGTAACAACGAGAAACACTAAGGGATTGCTTGAAATGGTTCTGCAGCTCTAATCTTCCATACCTAGAGCGAATAAACAAAAATGGGGGATTAATCTACAAGTCCATTCCACTGATTTCCCCAAAAATCTGCCAGTGGAATGGATTTATCCAGTTAGCTTGACCACAGAAGCACAAAACTAAACTTTATACAAAACCTACATAGAATGAATTTCTACACAGTATTCAGAAACTGGAAAGAAAATAACTTGCAGAACTTCTATTCTTTCTTCATGTTCAGAAACTACATTCGACTATTCAGAGACTAGAGGCAAAACTATCACCCGTCCCCTCTACAAAAGGTTTTCCCCTTTTTATCTTTCCCAATGTGAGAGACTGACATTCTCCTCTATTTCTGGGATTTTAGTTTTTCAAAATTATAGGTGGGAACCCTTAATCTATTACAAAAGACATCTGTTTTGCATAAGAAAGCAAAACTCTAGTGCTTAAGACACCTTGATTAACTTTCCCTTAATCCAAACTGTTAATAAATGTCAAGTTTGGAGTTTACCCACATGAAATGCTAATAGAGAATGTTACATTTTTGAAGATGCTATAGATAACATGAAATGTTTAATTAAATTTAGTCTTCTTCTCCTTCCTCTTGTGTATATTGGTCCTGTTGGAGAGGTGCCCCTGCACCATACTCCCCGGGAGAAGAGATCTCAAGCCCCTTTGAGATCAGAGTTTGTAGGTCTGTACCATGATTTGAAATCTGGTCAGCAGTCATCCAAACTGCCTCTGAATTGGGTTGTCCTTGCCAGGCCACCAAATACTCCAAGTATTCTTTGTTTTTGGTCTTTTGGAGTACTCGTGAGTCTAAAATGTGGTGCAACTTTGGTGGATCATGCTTCGGAATGTCATCAGCTGCTGCCTGCAATGGTTCCTGTTCTACATCTGCACTTGGTTTGTATGGAGTCAAATCATAGACATTGAAAATTAGGGACAATCCAAGATCAGGAGGAAGTTGGATCTCATATGCATTCTGTCCACACTTCTTTAAAATTTGACAGGGTCCAATCTTCCTCTGCATTATCTTGGTATACTTACCTTTGGGGAGCTGCTCCTTCTTCAGATTTACCCAGACCAAATCTCCAACTGCAAACTATAAATCTCTTTTCTTCTGGTCAGCATATGTTTTGTACTTTGTTGTAGCCTATTGGAGTTGATGCTTGACCTGATCATGTACTTCTTTAATAGCTGAAGCAAAAGCGTCACCATCTGCACTAATAAGTTCTCCTACAGGGAGATCTCTCAGCTCCAGAATACCCCTGGGATGAAGTCCATACACTATCTGAAAAGGTGACTTTCCTGTACTCCTATTGATGGTGTCATTATAAGAAAATTTTGCTTGTGGGAGGATATTATCCCATTTCTCTCCATGCTGCCTGGTTAAACACCTGAATAGGTTACCCAATGAATGGTTCACAACTTCAGTCTACCCATCTGTTTGAGGATGGTAGGCTGATGAGAAAGATAAATTAGTTCCCAGCTTTCTCCAAAGAGTTCTCCAGAAGTGGCCAATAAACTTCACATCTCTATCTGATACTATGTTCAATGGTGAACCATGTATTCTCACAATCTCTTTGAAAAACAAATCAGTGACATATGAAGCATCATAAGTGGTTTTACATGGCAAGAAATGTGCCATTTTACTGAATCTGTCTACTACCACAAAAACACTATCATATCCTTTCCTTGTCCTAGGCAAACCTAGTACAAAATCCATGCTTATGCTCTCCCATGGCCAAGAAGGAATGAGTAATGGCTGATACAAACCTGCATTTGTGGATCTTCCTTTGGCTTTCTGACATATTACACATGCTTCCACAAATTTTCTCACATCTGACTGTAACTTAGGCCAATAGTAATGTCTTTTTACCAGATCAAGAGTTTTATCAAGACCAAAATGTCCTGACAGAGCCCCACAATGTTTTTCCTGAATAATATTCAGTCTCATAGAACATCTGGGAATACACAGTTGTCCACCTTTGAAAAGTAATCCATCTTGGATCAGAAATTCAGAAACTCAACATGATATTTGTCTCCAAAAGAAGTACATACCTTATAGATCTCTCCAAAGTCCTCATCATCTGCATACATTGTCTTCAACGAATCAATCCCAACACTCTCCAATTGGATCTGATTTTTGGTCAGTACTCTCCTGCTCAAAGCATCTGCTACTTTGTTCTTAACCTCTTTCTTGTGCTTGAGTGTGAAAGTGAAAGCTTGCAAATTTTCCACCCATTTCATGTGTCTATGATTCAGTTTCTCTTGACTGTTTAAGAAACTGAGGGCCTGATTATTTGTGAACACTATGAATTCTTTGGGCATCAAGTAATGCCTCCATTTCTTAAGTGACTGGACTAGAGCATACATCTCCAAATCATAGGATGAGTATCTCTTCTTGGCATCATTTAATTTTTCACTGAAGAATGCAATAGGTCTACCTTCTTGGCTGAGTACTGCTCCAATAGCAATATGACTTGCATCACATTCTACTTGAAAAATCTTGCTGAAATCAGGAAATGCAAGAACTGGCTGTTCTGCTATCTTCTTCTTCAACATTTCAAAAGAATTATTTGCCTCCTTTGTCCATGTAAACTTGCATTTCTGTCCTCCCTTTATAGTGTCTAGCATGGGTGCACAGATATGACTAAATCCCTTTATAAACTTCCTATAAAAGGTTGCTAATCCATGAAAACTTCTAACATCATGCACAGTTTTGGGTGTTGGCCAAGACAGTATGGCACTTACCTTTTCTGGATCCATTCTCAGTTTGTTATGTGAGATAACAAATCCTAAGTAGATGATTTCTTCCTGCAGAAACAGACACTTTGCTAAATTTATCATTAGCTGCTCTTCATGTAACCTTTTGAGAACCAAGTCTATATGGATGAGGTGTTCTTCCCTCAGATTACTGAAAATCAAGATGTCATCTAGATATACTATGACAAATTTACCTATGAACTCTCTCAAGACCTCATTCATCAATCTCATAAAGGTACTAGGAGCGTTGGATAAACCAAAAGGCATGACCTTCCACTCATATAACCCCTCATTTGTCTTGAATGCTGTTTTCCACTCATCACCAGGTCTAATCCTAATCTGATGATAACCACTCTTTAAATCTATTTTGGTGAAGTATTTAGCTCCTCCTAAACAATCAAGTAAATCTTCTATCCTAGGGATTGGAAACCTGTACCTGATTGTTATTTTATTGATAGCCCTTGAATTAGTGCAAAGTCTCCAAGTGCCTTCCTTCTTTGGTTCTAGTACAGCTGGTACTGCACATGGGCTTAAACTTTTGCCAATTAGGCCTGTCTGCAACAATTCTTCGATTTGTCTTGCTACCTCTGTATTCTGATCTGGAGTGAGCTTATATGCTACTTTGTTGGGAAGTGTAGATCCTGGGATCAGATCTATACAATGGCTGATTTCTCTTATAGGTGGTAAGGAACTTGGCATCCCATCAGACTTAATGCCTTTGTACTTGTCCAACAGTTCTTGGACAGCTGGTTCTATGGATTTTTGTCTCTTTTCTCCCTTGACTTCTTTCTGCTGTTCCTTGTTTACCTTTAGGCAAGGAATTAGAGCATATGCATTTGCTCCTTCTTCTCTTATCTCTTTCATGAATTGTCTTCCTTCTACCATCATCACTTTAGCCTCTTTTCCTTTTGTCTCCACCTCTGTCTCCATTAATGGTATCAATTCTATCACCTTACCATTCTTGGTGATGGAGTAGGTCTTCCTAACACCATCATGGTATGCTTTTAAATCATACTACCATGGTCTTCCAAACAGGAGATGGCAAGCATCCATCTTGGCAATGTCAAACAATAGCTTATCCTTATATGGGCCAATTTGAAATTCTACCCAAGCCTGTTCTTCTACAACTGTTTGCTGTCCTTGGGTAAGCCATGAAATTTTATAAGGGCAAGGATGTGGCAGTCTCCTAAGCTTAAGTTTTTCTACCATCTCAATGGATACAAAATTCTCAGTAGATCCAGAGTCAATCAAAACTTTGCATACCTTTCCTCCTACCTTGCAAGTAGTTTTGAAGAGAGACTTCCTTTGTGGAGGTTCTTTTCCAGGCACTTTCATGGTGGTCATTGCTCTCCTAATCACCAAAGATTCTCCATTCTCAGGATACCCATAACTGCTAGGAGCATTCACATTTTGAATAGTGCTTGAGCTTGCTACACTCTGACAATCAGATTCTTGGATCAGATTGATCCTCTTTTCTCCTATTGAATTCGTTGCTTTTGCTGGACATCTGCTAGCTATATGGCCTTCTTGGTTGTAATTGTAACATCTGATAGGTCCTCTGCCCTGAGATCTTCCTCTAAAAGGTGGTCTTCTGCCCCTGAAGTTTCCCCTTTGATTGTAGCTTCCTCCTTGGTTCTGACTATTATCTCCTCTGCTGGTCTCTTGGTTGGATTCACTCTGGTATCCAAATCCTCTGCCTCTAAAAGGACTTCTTCCTCCTCTCTGCTGTCTGCCTCTACCTCTATGATTCTGCTCATGCCTTCTCTTTAGTTTTTCTTCCACTTTGAGTGCTAATTGATAGCACTTTTGAACTGTATCTGGATTATGCAGATTTAAGTCTTCCTAGATGTTAAGTCTCAATCCATTGAGGTATCTTGCTATTTCTCTTCCTCATCTTCCCTTACCTTTGTTTTTACACATAACTTCATGAATTCTTCTGTGTATGAGCTGACATCTAGCTCCTTCTGCTTCAAATTATGTTTTCTCTTGTGTAATTGGATATTGTAATCCAATGGAACATAGGCCTCTTTCACCAATACCATCATTCTCTTCCATGTTGTAATTCGGTTCTTTCCCTCTTTCACCCTGTCATCTTGGATGAAATTCCACCAAGTCAGTGCAGCTCCTTTCATTTTGGACTGAGCCATCTTTACTCCTTGGTGTTCTGGTATCTCTTCTGTCTCAAAGAAATTATTCAAGCAGTCTATCCACTCCATTACTGAATCAGGTTCCATTTTTCCTACAAACACAGGCAGGTCTATTTTCACATCCATGGTCCTCCTTTCCATGGACTTGAGGGCATTGAGTAAGGGTCTCTGGTTTGCAGGAACCTCTAGCTCTTCCTACTCTGGGGTCTCCTCTTCATCCCCATCTTCTCGTTCACCAGAGTTTTCTTCCCCTTTCTCCACTCTTTCCCTCAGCTTCTCTAGTTCTTCCTTCATTGCCTGATTCTGAGCCCTATCAGCTCTACTTTCTGCTATTTGCTTCTTCACCAAAGCTGTCAATTCAGCATTGGACATCTTTGCTGGAAGAGTGTCCGAGGCTTCTCCTTCTAACATGTTGCTTTCTCCTTCTACTACTAGATGGAACAATTAACTTTAGAAATGAAATTTATACACTAACCTTTCCCAGAGCTTTCTCTAGCTCTGATACCACCTGATACAGAGCACAATGCCCAACTGAAGCGTATGAACCCTGTCACAGACCCTTGTTAGCTTACAAAACAACAAATTTAGAATGTATCGGCAAGACCTTTGAATTGTCTCACCAATGTGTACCCACTCTTGCCTATCGGCAAGACACTACACCGTCGGTCAAGCTCTAGACTCCTTCGCTGATGCCTTCACCTCTCACCGATGAACAGGTTCAATCAGAAGGTTCAATGTCTCACCGGAGCTTTCCATCGGCAAGACCACAACAATGTCTCATCGAAATATAGAAACCCACTGAACCGATGAACAAGTTCAATCCGGAGGTTCAATGGCTAGGTTCAACGCCGAGGTTCATCCTTCTCCTTCGATGAGACTTCTAATTGTCAGGTTGAACCATGGGTTCAACGGAGAGGTCCAGTGCCAAGGTTCAACTGATAGGTTCAATCGAGAGGTTCAATGGATAGGTTCAAATCTTCCCCTTCGGTGAGACTTCTGTCTATCAGCGAGCTCTTTAAATCTCCTACCGACGCTCTCCCTCACACCGATGCTTATGATCTTCAACCTATGATCACCAGTCCTGGTCACCTCCGCCAACGGTCACCCTACTCGACCAAGTTGCCTATCAACAACACTTGGACTATCGGCCCAGCTACGGGAAACCTCCCCGATTTCTGATGTCACTCCGATGACTATGTTAATTCCTCCGTCGGGCTGACCTCTACCGTCGGCCCAGCGTTGAATTCTTTCACCGATACACCCCTCTCTCGCCGATGACTTCTCTCTATCAGCGAGACCACTTATTGTCGGCACCACCTTTTTTCCCTTCTGCCGATGAAGTAACTCATGCCGATATATACTACATCAGCCAGACTTCTCCGGCGTCACCCCGATCGGTGGGAACATGGACTATCGGCTAACACTCAAGATCTTTCACCGATACACCTTCTCACGCCGATGTCTTCGGCCAATACTACCATCGGTTAGTCTTTCACTGTCGGGCCTTCACAATCTTCTTTCACCGATACCTTGTCTCACCCTGACAGACTTAACTCACACCGTTGTCGGTGAGACTCACCTCCATCGGACCAGCATGATTCCTCCTTGCCGATGCCTGACTCACACTGATGGGTCAAATACAGAATACCTACAGAAAACCTATTTCACACAGGTGACGGTATTCACAACTGATGTTTTCCCACCATGTGACAGTAAAACACTAAATCAACACATACTAGACATATACCCCAATGGAAATTGTAACAACGAGAAACACTGAGGGATTGCTTGAAATAGTTCTGCAACTCTAATCTTCCATACCTAGAGCGAATAAACAAAAATGGGGGATTAATCTACAAGTCCATTCCACTGATTTCCCCAAAAATCTGCCAGTGGAATAGATTTATCCAGTTAGCTCGACCACAGAAGCACAAAACTAAACTTTATACAAAACCTACACAGAATGAATTTCTACACAGTATTCAGAAACTGGAAAGAAAATAACTTGCAGAACTTCTATTCTTTCTTCATGTTCAGAAACTACATTCGACTATTCAGAGACCAGAGGCAAAACTATCACCCGTCCCCTCTACAAAAGGTTTTCCCTTTTTTTATCTTTCCTAATGTGAGGGACTGACATTCTCCTCTGTTTCTGGGATTTTAGTTTTTCAAAATTATAGGTGGGAACCCTTAATCTATTACAAAAGACATCTATTTTGCATAAGACAGCAAAACTCTAGTGCTTAAGACACCTTGATTAACTTTCCCTTAATCCAAACTGTTAATAAATGTCAAGTTTGGAGTTTACCCACATGAAATGCTAATAGAGAATGTTACATTTTTGAAGATGCTATAGATAACATGAAATGTTTAATTAAATTTAGTCTTCTTCTCCTTCCTCTTGTATATATTGGTCCTGTTGGAGAGGTGCCCCTGCACCACTCTAGAAATTAACTCCTAAGCCCTAAACCATAAACTCTAAATCCTAAAACTTAACTCCTAACCCCTAAACCCTAAACCCAAACCCATAAACCCTAAACCCTAAACCCAAGAAACCCTAAACCTCTATCTCCCTATATCTCCCCTATCTCCTTGTCTCTATCATCCCTCTACCTCTCAATCTCTTTTCCTATGTCTTTGGCCATGTCCCTCACTCTCTATCTCCCTATCACTCCCCTTGGTCTCCTCTATATCTCCCTATTGATCCTCTCTCTCTCTCTCTCTAAATGCTAACCTAATCCTCTAAACCTTAACCCCTAACTCCTAAACCAAAAACCCTAAACCCTAATTAATGCCTCTAACCCCTAACCCCTAACCCCTAAACCTGAGCAACCCTAAACCTCTAAACCCTAAACCCCAAAATCGTAAACCCTAAACCCAAGAACCCCTAAACCTCTATCTCCCTATCTCTCCCCTATCTTGTTGCAAGTATATGCTAACTAGTATTGTCATTGATGTCAACATGCTTGTGTTGTCATTGGTGTCAACTGTGTCTTCTAATATTCCTGATTGTTTCTTGATTGAGTTGTCATGTTAAAGTAATTTGAATGCCTTATAGAGGTGTTTATGATATTATCATATTGTTCCTTTTTCTAAGTTTCCAAGTGCGTTTGAGAAAATTTTCTCTCCAGAGGAAACAATGTGTTGCAGAGTATTCTAGCTTGTAGGATACTGTCTGAGTTTTTGCTCCATATTTCTTCTGTGTTGAAGACCAAAGTGTGAGATTTGGATATGTTTTTTATAAGTGTTTGAAGATGCTAAATCTAGAATTTGATGGTCCAGATCGATGTGGAATGGAAGTTATGTTCACTAGTTTGAAGACTGTAATTGATAGAGTTTTTAGGTTGTGCAGAGGTGCCTGGGAGAAAGTATTTTTCTCTGCATTTCTCCATAGAGTGGTTTTAGGTGTTGTGGTTCTAGACATATGTTTATAAGGTCCTTATCTATCTTCATTCTAAAGTATTTGTCATTTTGTGCTCTGGAGTTTAGTTTTCATGAGTAGCAAAGCTTTGCAGTGTTGGTTGTGAGCAGTTTGTGATCTGTCTTCAAGTGAGATTTGTTGTAGCTAGATTTGTTGGCTCTCAGGTGATTTCATGTTGTTAAAGCACTATGCTTGGTCAGCAAGTTAGTTCCAAAATGTGTTAAAGCACTATGCTTGGTCAGCAAGTTATGATTGTGTTCTTGGAAGCATGTGCCTAAAGATCCTAGTGTTAACACCAGTTTGGACGATTTAGTTATTTACACTCTTTGCGGATGTGCTTCACGAATTATGGAAGCATGTAAAGATGTATTTAGGTCCAAGCTAAGTTGTGAAATGTTCCTTCATCTCTTTTCTTCACAAGACTATTTAGGTCTTGACCTAATTTGAAATGTGTATGTTTGCCGACCTTGGAGACTATTCCAAAGGTTGTAGAATGTGTTGCCGACCTTGATGTATATTCTAAGGTTGATGATTGATATAAATAAGTGTAAAGGATTCATGTGTAAGTGCAAGGATGTGAAGATGAGGATGTTTGTGTTGTGAGGCTGCAAAGGTGATATGAATTGTGCTTCAATGGAACTGAACTCAGGCATGTGGTAGATGCTATTATATCAATTCATGGCAGTGAGCCCTTATGGTAGTAATCCCTTTTTGCAGTGAGCATTTCTTTGGACAATGAGTCCTTGGGCAGTGATCCCTTTGGTAGTGAGCCTCTTTTTAATTCGGTATTGATACTACTATATATTGTGAGCTAATCCTCACCATGGTTTTTCCCTCTTAGGGTTTTCCATGTAAAAATCTAGTGTTCTCTTGGGCATGGTGTTGATGTGATTAAGTTTTTCTTATCTATTTTTCATGTTTAATCTTCATAACAAAATTAGGGTTTAAGTGAATTGATGTGGATGTGATTATGTTTGTGAAGGCTTAAAGTTTTTAATACAACCAATTCACCCCCCTCTCAGTTGTCATGTGCATTCAACATATCTCCCTATCTCTATCTTCCCTCTACCTCTCAATCTCTCTCCCTATGTGTCTGGACATGTCCCTCAGTCTCTATCTCCCTATCTCCCCCCTCTGTCTCCTCTATCTCTCCCAATCTCTATTGGTCCCCTCTCTCTCTCTCTAAACCTTAAACCCTAAACCCCTAAACCCTAAAACTGAGCAACCTTAAACCCCTAAATGCTAAATCCTAAACATGAGCAAACTTAAACCCCTAAACCCTAATCCCTAAACCCTAAACTTGAGCAACCCTAAACTCTTAAACCCTAAATAATGCCCCTAAACCCTGACCCCTCAACCCTAAACTTGAGAAACCCTAAACCCCTAAACTATAAATAATTCCCCTAAACCCTAAACTTGAGCAACCCTAAAGTCATAAACCCTAAATAATCCCCTAAACCCTTACCCCTAACCCGTAAACCCTAAACCTGAGAAACCCTAAACCTCTCTCTCTCTCTCTCCCAAAACCCCTAAAACCTAAATAATGCCCCTAAACCATAATCCCTAACCCCTAAACCATAAACTCGAGCAACCCTCTCTCTCTCTCCCAAAACCCCTAAACCCTAAATAATGCCCCTAAACCCTAACCCCTAACCCTTAAACTCAAGCAACCCTAAACCTCTATCTCCCTATCTCTCCCTTATCTCCCTATATCTCTATTATCCCTCTACCTCTCAATCTCTCTCCCTATCTCTCTAGACATCTCACTCACTCTCTATCTCCCTATCTCTCCCCTCTATCTCCTCTATCTCTATGTATCTGTCTCCTCTCTCTACCTATCTATCTCTCCCTATCTCCCTATCTCTTGCCTCTATCCCCCCTCTCATTACTCTATCTCCCTATCTCTCCCTCACCCTTATCGATGAAGGAAATGAAAATAAGAAAACTAGGTCTCTCTTTCTATCTATCTCTCTCTCTCTCTCTCACTATCACCCTATCTCTTCCCTCCCTCTCTCCTCCATCTCCACCCTCTCTCCCTTTTCCTCCCTCTCCCTCTCCCTTATCGACAAAGAATATGGAAACAAGAAAAATAGGACATGCAAAGAGGGATGAGGATATAAATTGGGAGGATGAAATGGAAAAAAGATAAAATGAAAGTTCATTGGATGGGAAGAATGATGAGGAGAGGTGGAAAATAGTAAAATAGGGAAAAATTGGTGGGATCTAAAGGAAAAGGAAAACTAGGAAAGCTAGGAAAAGGCAAACAGAGAGAGAGAGAGAGAGAGAGAGAGAGAGAGAGAGAGAGAGAGAGAGAGAGAGAGAGAGAGAGAGAGAGAGAGAGAGAGATGTTTTATTTCACCATAATGTGAACACTTTATAACATGCTTGCGTTATGCTTTGCCTTGGTAATTTCCAAGCCTTAGGCTTAGATTTGCCTTGGCTTCCAACCCAAAGGCTTGTACTATGTTTAAGACGTCCAAATATGTGTTTTTCCAGATTGTAACAAAAATCACATTATCTAGAGCATGCTCCCCATCAAGTTTGCACTTTTTTCAATAACAAGTCAAAAAAAATACCACCATAATCTTAATCTCTCTATTAGCTTTCTAACCATATATATTTTTTCATGTTTTGAGTATGTTAAGTATTTCATCTTTAATTTTTTTTGTTGGTGTATCTATTTTTTGTCGAAAACCAGTGTCTAGTATTTTTTACTTTTTTTTAACGATTCATCAAAATTTCAAATAAATTACATTTTTAGAAACTAGACTCCATTCTACACGTATTCAATTTATCTATTTATTTTTGATCAGTTTTAAAAAATTGTAGGGGGAGCACACTCAATTTTCTATTTTTCAGGATGTGTCCACTTTGAAAATTAGTAAAAAATTAATTATTCATCAAAAAAATATCAAAAAAATTAGGGATAAACTACATGGTGTTAGCTAAGTTCTCACTGAAGCGATTTTTGAAATACTAAAAAAAGTTAACATTTTAGGGGGAGCACACCAGACGCTATGTTATGTTTTTTTCAAAAAAATAGGACCAATTTGTGTGCTCCCCCTTTTTGAACCCCTTAATCTCAACCATGTTTTTAAAAAATAGTAGTTTAGAAACTAGATTCAGAGCACTATGACTCTTGTTTTTGTTGTATCTTCAAATTTTGATTGTAACTATCTTCAATTTCTCATCCAACATCAGTATTTCTTAATTTTAAAAAAAGGCATCGTAAGACCCCCTTTTGGTCCCCCATCTTTGTGCACTTACCCTATGGGACTCCCATTGTAAGACTTCTGATTACTGTATCTTTGAGACTTTCTTTGTGAGAAGGATAGTGGATCTCCTAGGACATGATATATGGAGGTTGTCTCCTACTTTCATGAAATTCCTAAGGACTAAGGAAATAGAACCAGAGGGTAATTGGAACCAAAATTTAGGAGTCTAGTTCTTTCATGAAGATTATACAATAATCAAGGTGTATCGAGCTAAAATACAACCTCACATATTTCCTATTTTTGTACCCAATAGAGTTGCATTCCTTGAAGCATTATGGCAGATGAATGAAGTAGATAAGTTTCACATGAGAAGTCATAAGAAAGATTCACTCTTGCCTTACACAATCAATTTTCAAACTTCCTTGTCACTACCAAGGATGGTCTTGATTTGTTATGATCAAAATTGATGAGCTATAGGATGAGATTGGGATTGAAGAGAAGATGTGATACTGAAGATTCCATTGATGAATTAAGAAGATTAGAGAGAAGATTAGGGTATGATAATCAATTCAACCTTTGTGAAGATCTAATTAGAAATTATACAACTCTAGGGGAGAACAAGAGAAGAAAAAAGATTTGGAAGAGGATTGATAAGTGTGAAAAAAAAGAAGGAACTAGTTCCTTCATACAAAGGGGCTTTCCCTTCTATTATAGATCCTTTGATTAGAATGGAGATGATGATGAATAGTATTGAAATCCTACGAAAAATGCATGAAGAAGATAAGATTAGAACAAGACCAATGGTTGATTTGGCTCCAATATATCAGGTCCCACTTGCACAATTTACAATGGTAAATACTACTAAAAATGAGGAGGGAGCAAGGGTAAATAGAATTGAGATATAGGGTATGATTCCACCTCTAGTGGATTATGAGGTTAGTAAGGATATTGGAGAGGACAATGTTGAGTATCAAGATGTGTGTTCTATTTTGCACTATGTTTGATGTAACTGTGAGTGGGTATCCAACCCTTTCTAGAGTTATTCGCTACCCCAGACAGTTCTTCGTCAGCTGCCACCCACTCGGTGAAACAGGGGCAGAAATTAGTTCACTACCACAAACACCAAAAAATAAGGTGTTTGTTAGTTAGTCCTAGTGTGGAGGAATCCCTATCAGGTGTCTTCCCATGAAAACTAGTTTACTTCCTCAAGCCAAATTAGATAATTTTGTGACTAAGTCCGTCCCTGATTCCTTAGGGCCTTCTGATCACCAAGATTCATGAAGACAAGGTGAGAGCACATGGTAGATAGGGTTTTATGATTCAGACCAGTTGCACTATCTAACATTTTACAAGTTAGACTCGTGTGTTAATAAGCCTATTTTCTATTTATAATTGTGAAAGGTTTTCTAAATGAGCATTCTAGCTGAAATTCGCATAGTAATCACTATTTCAATAGACTTATCCTTCCTTTTTAGTTAATCTTCTTAATAAGATATCCGAGGAGATTTTCCCTTCCTGCAGATTTAACTTCGACATGATCCTTATTACTCCCTGACGATTTAGAGGGACGATGCCCAGACATCGTTATTGCAACTATGTTAGGCGTGAGGTACTTGGTTCAACGCGACAGAATTACCCATAAATGTGACACAGAGGTACCGTAAAAACTGAACACTGTGATTTGTTTGAGTTTTTGGATGTTGATTAAGAGTTTACCTAACTCAGTTGAAAAGAAAAATCTTGCATAAACAATAATAAATAAACTGGCAAAAAGGAAAGATATTTCCCCAAAACGTAATGCAAGTAAGGTACAATAAAGATGCTTGATTATTTCACTTATACGAAAAAATGAATAGGACTAGAATGATACTAAGTTGATGTCATCAATTCATAATTGTACATAACATAAACTAGAAAAGATATAATGCATATAAAAGTTTGGTCTTAAGAGAAACTAGGAAATCTCATTCTATCATACAAGTGAATAATTGATACAACTTCTTGCATGATCATTACTTACTTTTAATTGGAACCAATGAGGACTTAATAAAAGTTGTAAATTAAGACAGTTATCCCAACAAGAGGTTTACTTGAAACTCCCTAAATGGGTTTATACTTAAACAAAACTAACTAACCTTTATTGATAATAAACTTTCACCAATCATTAAGTAATTTATATTCTAACATCATTATTAGAAATATCATTTTACTATAGAACTACTTATTACTCACAAGACAACTATGCTACTTGAATGATCCACCCCAAATATATTTATGATCTATGCATTCATAATAATACTTTTCTTTAATCAATTCAAAAAGCATGAGGCTTTGAAGGATACTTGATCAATCAAATACATAACAATCTATTCTAATACCATTTTAGGATTTCCTCATTTACATATTTTCCACATCATCTTATCCACTTATTCTTTTACATATATATTCCATATTTTTAACAATTCTCTTTATTCAATTCTACTCATCTTTCATCTTCTTATTCCTTCCTAGTCATCTACTATAACACCCTTGTGTATATTATCAATAATATTTAATTACATAATTTACTATATGTTAAATCATCATTAAATATTCAAACTTACTTTTGCTTGAGCGTTACCCATTTATCTTGTTTTTAGCATAGAATATTACACACTATACCCTATTATTGTTATTAATATGTAAGAGAAAGACTTATCCAAATTCTACCTAAGATGCTACATACAAAATCTTATGTTACTAAGAGTTTTAGAAACATTCTACAACTCCTTTCAATTTGATAAGAATGAATCATCACTTCTAAGTTGTTCAAGGGGTATGCTGATAGAAATATGAGGGTATTTATTATTTAAGTTTGTTTATAACATTAAGACTTAATGTTTTAATATATATATATATATATAAATAAAACTATACATGTTTAGACTACAAATTTGTATTTTGATAAGTAATGGCATCTATTTATTAAACCCTCCCAAGACTTGTGTGCATGTTTGACCTTCTTCCTTGTGCTAACTATCTTGAGGACTATCAATGAAACACTAATTAAACCTGTGATGGTCATATGGGTGTGTTTTCTCGGTGCTAAATCACATATGAATATAGGCATAAATTTTTATTACCGCGATGCTACATCTTTATGTGGTAGAGAGATCACATCCGTAGACAAAGGAGGTCTATGTAAAGATGGAGAACATCTTGGAAGGTGAAGGCATCAAGGTAGTTTCCAGATTCAAGACATTTACTTAGTGTTGTAGAAGACTATGAAAAGGAATTGTTTCTCTGCCACCATAGAAAAAAGTTGGAAATTATATTTGGTTTGGTGAATATACCCTTAGCACGACCGTTACAGTTGTTAAAAACCTTCGAGTATGTGCATATTACCACTCTGTTACAAAACGTTATCTCCAAGATTTTTACCAGAGACATTGCTGTGAGATGCGAACATTTCCCATCATTTTAAACATGGGTAATGTCCTAGTGGAGATTATTGATGATGCTAAACGAATAAATCTGAAAAATAGGCTTACACTATAATAATGTGTAGTGTCTCAGCTTTCCCACTGGCGGGTGTAAAACCCCAATTCCTCAACATTTGCCAGCATTTTCTCTGCCCGTGCACAAATGGACGGTTTGGATGGGGTCATAGGCATCCATTAGAACAGAAAGGAAATTGTTGTCAGTTGCTTGAATTATAGATAATGCACGTGAACTGTTTGACAAAATGCCTGAAGAATGTGATCTCATGAAATGCCGTGATTGCAGGATATGCTCAAAATGGATTTGTTGAAAAGACTTTAGAAACCTCCAATTGAATGTGCCTGGCAGGTGTAAAGTCAAATTCCACAACCTTTGTCAGCATTCCCCTTGTGTATGCCAAAATGAGCTTTCAAACAGGGTATGGATACCCACCAAAGCAGAACAAAAAAGGGGAATTTTGTTAGATATTATAGTTGGTAATAATTTGGTAGACAAATATGCAAAATGAGGGAGCACATGAAAGGCATGCGAATTGTTTGACAAAATGCCTCAAGGAGAGATCGTCTAATAGAATACAATTATTGTAGAATTTGTTGAAAAGGCACAAGAAACTTTCAAGAAAAAGCAATTGGCAAGTGTAAAACCAGACCGCAACCTTTGCCAGCATCCGCCCAGCCTGTGTGAGAACGAAAGCTTTGGGACAAGGAATGGACATCCATAATGGAAGGAGGAATTTTGTCAAATGTTGTAGTTGCGACTGCCCCTATAAACATGTACGCAAAGATGTGGAAGTACGCACCAAGAACGTCAACTGTTTGACAGAATGCCTCAAGGAGATGTCAAATAGTTTGTGTGCCTCCTTTATACTACTAACGCTTGCACCCATAGGAGGATTAAGGAATACGCTGATAGAAACAACCACGCTTGCTTTGATTTCCAAAGAAAATAGAGATATTGTCCCGGCCATGGGGAAGATGGCCAGAAAAAGAAGTGGCAGGCGTGCAAGGGAAGAAAAACTAGAAATAGAGAAGGATAATATAGGAAAAAAAAAAAATTGAAAGCCTTCTCTTTGATTTTGATAAAAACCCATACGAAGAGAATGATGCAGAAATCCCTATGTGGTTTACAGACAAAAACTGAGGTTTTGAAAGTCATGCATGCAAAAAAAAAAAAGATGGTTCATAGTGGAAAGAAGAGGGCCTACTTGAATCGACAAAAGAAGAGGCACAGACAGTCGTGGAGTCGAAGACCGCTCAGGAGCAGGGTATGGACATCCATAAAAGCATAAAGATTTGTGCAGTTTGGTGTCGTTATTCATACAACTAATTTATCACTTAACATCATCAATTCAACAGCATTTGCCAATTTGAAATGTATTATTCTATTTAATTTTAATCATGCAACTCAGACTCGAGAACAACTTGACAGGCTGAAGAGTAACAGTAGACTTAGGACTTGACAAAATAAATTGACAACAGTTGAATTGACTGGAGTACAGAGAAAACTGAGAGAAATGTTGTAACTGTTCAATAAATCTAGTCACCATGATTTTCAAACCAAGAAGAATATAGGTTAACATCATTGTCACAGTTCTGCAAGGGCTATGTGGAGTCATATGGTTTTGGATATCGATGCTTTGAAATCCATTTTCAGGATATTCCTTCAAAGATGCAACTAGTTAAGCTTAATACCAATTTTAAGGTCACTCCGATGGCTATGAGCTTGTAGTGATAATTGTTGAAGTTTTCTCTCTAAGTTGAAGATAGCCATGCATAAATCTAGTATAGTTTCAATGCCATCACCTAACGCTTCAGTAGAATCAGAAATATCCCATAAATCCACATTTTACTAAAACTGAGTCTATCAGATTATTGGTAACAATAGTAAATTGTATGTAATAATGAATTGCTTAAAAATTGAAGTGAAGACACAATCTGCATCTGAGACACAAATTTTAACAGTACGTGCTAGTAACCGGGCATGTGAACTATTGTATAAGGTCCAGATTCGTTTCAGAGAGCCCAGAATGTATAAACATAATTCCCTACACTATATATGACATGAAATTTGAGCAGCTTTAGACAATTCTTAAACATATGTAATTGTAAGGGAATACAATCTATTTTATATAAATCTAGGTTAGTTAATTTATGCCACCAACCAAATTTCCAAATACAACAATTCAAACTAAAAATTCATGAAATTATAAAAGACAATAAACCTTTTTGGCAAAACTTAAAAAGAGAAGGGGAGGATGGATCTTACAAAATGCTCCAGCCATCCTGCTGAAAACTCTCTCCATGTGTGTCTCCCTCACCTTACAGTGGCTATTTATAGAAAGTTTCAACCATTATGGAGGTAGACTCAAGTCTTTGAGTCAAGTCCTCTTAATAAATGCCCTTTGTCATTTTCCAAATTGCTATTCAATTTTGTGGAAAATGACTCATTTATCTCTAATTTTTTTTCTTTCAATTTTCTCCTTTGTCATTAGTTCATGTAGAAAACTACATTTCCTCAATAAATTCAAGGAGAAAAATTCCCATTTATTTATTAAATGTGATCTTTGAATAGACTTGAGAATGAGGGGGGGTGAACCTCATTTACTCCTCTTTCTAGAAGTGTCCCTTCATTTATTTATTTAGAATTGTTTATTATTTTGTTTTTAAATGAGATAATATATTTTAATAATTTTTATGTGTGTTTTGAACATTTGAAAATTAAAATACATACAATTAATTATGCATCAAATTCAAAACTCAAACATTATAAAAGTTGGTTGTGACAGTGGTGACAAAACTTCTTGATTAGGTGGCTGATAAGATTTCTCAATATGAAGTATTAATACCAAGGTTTTGATGTGGCTTCCATAATTCAAAATGACTTCTTTGGGGTTAAAGATACTGATTTGGGTCATATAGACCTAAAGGACTTTTGGCTTTGAATAAATACGACTCCTAGATCACCCATAGTCAACCCTTCTTCTAATATCTAGCCTTAATTAAATAAATTAGTATTACTTAATTAAATCCAATCATTCCTATGTCATTCTCTTAAAACATTAAATAAATAGGCAATATTTATTTAATTCGTCAATTTCTCCCTTAATCATTAGTTGATTAAATAATCTAATTTAATTAGCTAATTAATCACTTGCACATTCTAAATCATTATTAGTCAAGGTAACCTTGAACATGGCTCAAGGTTGCACATGGCTCCATGCAAATACATCGCTCTAGAAATCTATTTTTTTAATCTTATCCACCCATTTCCACCTAGAAATTTTTCACCATCCAAAACCCTTAGATCATAGGCCTAATCATATGCACCAATCACCAAGTGTCATTTGGTGGCTTCTCATGCACTCTTGGCTCTCATCCATCCCTAGCCCTATATTCCCTAAGATCTCATCTCCTCCATTGATCTTCCTCCATGGAAATCGATTAATACCTCACTCCCTTAGCATATTTCATAATACAAGTTGAATGCAAAGACATGTTGCAGGATCATAGAGCAACCAACATCCATCCTCACAACCACAAAACCATTGAGCACATCCATTGCATCAAGGGTTTGTGTTGGTGAGAACTTGTTTGTTTCCATTAACATTTGTTTTCCCTTTTCTCAATCCAAGGTGTTATTTAGTGTAGGTCAGAATAGATTGTTTGCGTTGCTTTTTGTTTGTGTTCTGTGTCTTACAATTCATGGCTCATAATTATAATATAAGCTTCATGATAAATCTTTAGGATTTATTTAGGGTATGGCTTGTTAAAGGTCTATAGTTGTAATTTCTCATCTTGTTGACTTTTAAAAACAAGTATACTTACCTCTATTACCAATAAATACACTAATCTAATATGGATCTGAATCTAATATACCTTAAGATCTAAAAAAGATATATATACATATATTTACCTTAAAATCAAAATATTGGGTGCAAAACAACTAAGCTCCAACCCACCTAATCAACATGAGTCACATTCAATCCACCCCCCCCCCCCCCCAACACACACACACATATATATATATGCGCGCGTGCGTTAGCCTCCCTGGACATGGTTTGCCGTACGCAGGTAATCACTCATCACAGTATTAAACCCTAAATTTCTTGTCTCATAATTTAATAGATGTCTTTCCTTTCTTAAGATGTATATTTCGATATAATTGATGAAAAGATCTGGTCTGGGCTACTGCACAAAGAAACAACCTAAAATAAAAATATCTTGCTTTGACAGGAGGACGGGGGATTGGACACAGTAAAAGTGAAATACATTGATTTAGACTCATCACGTATGACAAAATGTGATCATCCACGTGGCTAAGATCAGTGCAAATTATCACAAAGCGAGATTTGCCGTCTCTTTCTTCTTTATATGTCAAATGAATGAAGTGATGCCTACCCATTAGTAATGGGACAGAAATTATGAGACGCTGTGGTGTGCTCATAGATTTTATAGGATTTAGATAGTATTCCTATACTACGTCTTTTCATTTAAACCGATCAATTAACTATCAGGTACATTCCCAAGTTAAATATGTTTTTTACTGAAAATTAATATAAACTAGTAACAAAACATATATATAAGTGTAAGTTTATTAGGCTGAAAGCCTTCCCTATGTAAGCAGCACATGATGGATTATATAGAAGAAAGGTTCAGATTAAAAGAACTATCATCAGATAAATCTTGACCTTACATTTCTAATCAATTTATTAAATAATTATAAAAACTTACATTTATTACTCACATCAAAATTTATTTTTTGATCTTTTCTATTGTGATGTGGCAGTTTTGTTATAACTTGTCAGTCGCCGAAATCGTGGACTGGGTGGTCTCCGTCTAAGATGGATTGGGAAAATTTAATACTGCAACTTTGATTTAAAAAACTAATTTGTGACAAATTAATTTATAAGCCAATTCGCAGATATATTGAACCTTTCGTATGCCCCGATTTCTCCACCATTCTATATAGTTGTACGTGTAAATAAGTTTAATTAAGTTTAAACTATTAAAATATTTCTATAGTTAAGTATTTAAAAAACATATATAAATATCAAAAAATAATGCCCAACATGATCTCTTATCAAATTTCTTTACATAAATGAGAAACTTATTGTTTGCTTGACCTAATATAACATACATGAGTTAAAATTGAGACAATATATTGAATTAATCATTTTTAATACATGAATTATGTTAAAAATAATATTATGGTATTGTTATAGTATGAATAATAATATGATATTACATACTAATATAATATTAAAAAACCATAATATAATATACAATATAGACAAGTTACTTAGAAGGTGAGCTATAATTTTCAAAATTACATTTTTTAAATGATCTATACAATCTCTCATAGCGAGTGAATGTAAAGTAATGATAACTTAAAAAAATATAAATATTTATGTGGTAAGGAATTGGCATGATAATAATTTTACCCATTTGTTCATCTCAATATGTAATGTAAAAAGAAATTTACTAATATAAGTGAAAGAAGACAATAATTAATGTGATGAAATTTTAATAAGAATTGATAGAATAATTTAGTGGATTAAATAACTTATAAATTAATAAATAATAAAAAATATATCTAACAAATTCTATAATTTCTTAGAAAATTTTCAGCCTGCCCATTGAACCTTTGGGTCCAATTGCTAGTTTTATTATCATTCAACTGCAAACATACACTAGCACTTGCACCCATAGGAGGTTCAAGGAATATGATAGGAACAACTGATGAGTTTAGAAAAATTTCTGGCATGATTTTTTTTATGGCGTGAGACAATTTCAAGCACTATAATGCTCACATATAAAAGCCTATCGGTTAATTATGGCCAACCCACTCAAACTGCCAACAGATTTTTGTATGGATTTGTTGTGTCAGGAAAGCTTCAATGTAGATTTTTGTATGGATTTGTTGTGTCACAAAAGCTTCAATTGAGTTTGATTTATAGAATTTTGATTAATAACTAGTAGTTGCACTTTTCGCTCACAGGGTTTGCCAATAGACTATTAGTAATGGAAGCAATATATTGTGGAATAAAATATAGAAATAAAAATTCATACTTATATGATATATTAAATATTAAAAAGTTATCATTGATCGTTCCCGCAATGGTGTGCTCTGCTTCTGCGCCTTCCTTCCTTGCGCAGGCTTCGGTCATTGGAGGCCCTGATATGGGTGATCTACATGGTGATAACAAGTTTTGTGCCCATCGCCCCTCCTACATGAAGGCCCTTTGCGGAGATAAAACTGAAGATGCACCATCTTACTTGCTGTCCCAACACCAATACCCTAACGGGCATCCAGGAAACTAGAGGGATGTGGGTGGTGAATTAAGGAATGCTGTGTAGAAGCCCTTTGGTGCGTCGCCTCCCTCTACCCCTCCTGGGAAAACTTTCAAAGATTGTGAAAGTTCTGTCTTCCCGATTTGCCACTTGAACTCTGTCCCGGAGGTCCATCTGGATGCATTGGCGGGGGATAGGGAGGATTTCTTGCTTCGCCATGCCCTAATCTACAGATTCACCAAATTATGGCCAAAGCTTAGTGATTTGCATGCATGGATCTCAGCAAATTGGAAAGATTTTTTGGAAGAAGAAATTTGCATTTTCCCTTGTGCTAAAGGTTTTTTCATTCTTGAATTTGAATCCTTGGCAGATAAGGTTTGGGTGCTGGAAAATGGCCCGTTGGTTTTCCAAGGCAATTTCCTGTGTGAAATCATGAAATCCTTCTTTTGATCCACGTTCAGAGACCTTCACCTCCGCTTATCTCTGGGTGCGCTTACCTTATCTTCCCTTCCAATTTTGGGAATCAGATTGCTTACAAGCTATTGGCAATGGCTCGGGGAAATTTCATTGTTGTTCAGAGGAAACTATTAACTATCAAAGTTCCACTTGCGCTTGAATTTGTGTGGAAATGGATTTATCCAAAGGGCTTCCTGCTGAGATTTCATTAATGGTGGGTGATCGATGTTGGTTGTAGCTAGTTGACTATGAAAAAGTGACTTTTTGGTTCAGAAAATGCTTCTCTACAGATCACTTCACCCCTCAATGCCAAAAATTGACAACACACGAGAGTAGTAATTTGGACTCGAGTGGTAAGCCCACTTGGTGGATTGGGGTTGAGCCTTAGCATTATGTGATTCCATGCAACTCTCATATGGATAAGGCACCACCACAATATCTGCCCAGCTCCCAAATGGAAGAGGTGCCACCACAAGCTCCCCCAGTTAATGTTGCACCACCTTCAGTCACTCCTAATATGGTTTCATTAGCCTCTACTGGTGGGAATGCTCCTTCTAACAATCATGAGGAGGGTGTCTCAGCAACCTCCTCTCCCTCAACACCTTCAACTTTGGACCACTCTCAGGAAAATCAAATATCTTTGCAAGTTGAAAGCAACATTGAATCCCCAATGGAGCTCGACTGGACAAAGGTTAAAAGGAAAAAATCTACCTCTTCAACCAAACTTCAAATGACTCTAAGGTCAACAACAAAAGAGAAAAACTTGGATGCTAGGGGCGGATCTAAGGCATCCCAGTTTGCAAGAAATTGGAGTTAGGAGCAATGTTTTGAGTCTTTAATCTATTGTCAGCACCCCTTGTGGCAAGGGCATGCATTCTTTGCAAAAGTGGTCTTTTATCTTGTCAGTAGATTTTAATGTTGTCTCTTTATTGCACCCCTTGCTGTAAGGGCATGCATTTAAACCTGGGTTAAGCACCCCTTGTGGCAAGGGCATGCAATTATTATTTTTTCGTTGGTTTGAATTTAATATATGGGAGCTGCCCCTTTGTAGTGCTTAATTATCAAAAAAAAAAATTCATACTTATATTGTAAGATGAGACAATGACAATTGTGTTTTTGCAATGTATAATAAACATTTTTAATTTACATTGAAAATATATAGTATTTATAGTAAATGTTCCTTGTATGAATAATAGTAATACTAGTAAAAGCACCAAAGGTTCTATCAAATGGCTGATAGGCACAAATATTTATAGGCCTATCACGAAATAGTATATATTTATATAATTTTGATATTCACACTTAATTGTTCTTTGTATGTTTTATCCATTTTGATATGCATAGTGTAACTATTCTTTGTAATGTATCATCATGATTTGATTAGTTGATGATTTTAATTCTAAAGAATAATTTTAAAAGGATGGAAGAAAATACTTGCAATTCAACTCTCTTATTAAAATAATACCTTTTGAAGTATGCCTTAGAAACATGTGTGTTTGATGAATGTTGTAAATTATTTTACATGAACTCTATAATGTAAATTTATGATACCATTCTTGCATCCTACATAATTTGAGATATCCTTATTCTAACCCTAACCTTAATTCTTACCTTAACTTTAACCCTAAACTAACCCTACTTCTAACCCTAATCCTGATTTTAATCCTAACATTAACAATAATCTTAATGTATGTGTGAATGAATGTAGGCATTCATTCTATGTACATGGACATGTGTGTGTGTGTGTGTGGAAAGTTAATTTTGGCACACTTTGTCTAAATATATGTGTTTGTGTGTGTGTGAAGTTAATTTTGAAATTCACTTGGTTTGAAGTGTAAGTGTGTGTGTGTGTGTGAACTAACTTTGACATTCATTGTGTGTGTGTGGTTGTGAAAGTTAACTTTGGCATCCACTGTGTATATGAATGAATGTTGCATTCACTCTATGTGCATGCATGTGTGTGTGTGGCATTCTCTCTTTTTCTAGCCTCCTCTATGTCTCTCTATCTCACTTTTACAAAATTTACATTATATAAAATATACAATATAATAAAAAATATAACTATATTATATATTATATATAAAATAAATATGATTAAATTATAAATAAATAGTTAATATAAATAAATAATTTTATAATATAACAATATTTTTAAAATATGTAAAATAATTTACAATATATAAAATATACTATACAATAATAAATACAATTATATTAGAGACTATATATTATTTATAAAATAAATATAATTAAGTTATAAATATTATATATGTCTCTCTCTCTCTCTCTCTCACTATTCATCTATCTCTCTATATTATGTCTCTCTCTGTATTAGTCTATCTCTTTGTCTCTCCCCTTCTCTCTTCTTCTACCTCTCTTTCTGTTTTCCTCTCTCTTTCATTATCTCCATCTCTGTACACTTCTTTTCTCACGCTTTGTGTATCCCTTTATCTCTCCATCTCTCCCCTTCTCTCTTCCTCTACCTAGATCTTTCTCTCTTCCTCTCTTTTTCATTCTCTCTCTATCTCCCTCTCTTTCTATATCCTCCTCTATGTCTCTCTATCTCATCTCTATATAATTTACATTATATAAAATATGCTAAATAATAACAAATATAACTATATTAAATATTATATATAAAATAAATATTTAATATATATAATGATTTTATAATATAATATTATATCAATTACGATACAAATTCATAATTGTTGGTTTTTCACTATGGCTTCTTAGTATTTATGTGTTTCTTTTGTTTAATTTTTTATTGCTATTATTCTTTTGTACCTATAACTTTAAGAGAAGGGCATTTGTACATTTCCTTTGGATTCATATGTTTTGGAGTAGATTCTTAGCTCCATGTTTGTCAAAGAGTGGAAAGCATTATTGAAACTTTAATTGTATAGTGAAATTATTATTCTTTTCTAACTAGTGCCAATTTGAAAAGTGTCAGGAAGGTGGAGACCACATTGCATTATATGGTTGACCATGCTTGTTTTCTAGTGTATTTGTCTAGTTGCCTCCATTGTTTTAAGAGTGTCTTAATATGTAATTGATAGCCTCTAAGTAATTTTAGCGTGTAGAAAAAATATTTATGCAAACAATATTGACTCATTTTTATTTTAAATGATGAAATGAATCCAATTAGTTAGCATGCCTAATCTCTTTCTCTATTCCTCTCTACAATCTCTCTTTCTCTCTGTGTATTCATCTATCTCTCTATCTATCCCCTTCTCTCTTCCTCTACCTCTCTTTCTCTCTTCCTCTCTGCAAAGTATGCAATCCAAAACAATAATTACTAAAGTAAATAATCCACTTATTTACAATAATTCAAATAAAAAGATAGATCTTATATTTATATCATCAGTAATGTCATTACATCTTACAAATTCACGTTCCATAACCAGGTGTTAGCGCTATAAAAGAATATATAATATACATCTTAGGCTCTCATGCTATAAGTCATCTCAAAGAATAATAAGGTACAATAATCAAGTACAATACAAGTAATGAATGATAAACTAAATCACTGTCACTAGCTGCCACTAACCAACATGATCATTCACAAGCCGAGAGATGGGAACATGGCCCAGGTGATTTTCCATCCAACCATGAAGCAATTACAGTTCCCAAGAATACTTCATGAAACGAAGCATACCCGATACTGCATGAAACACTTAGCAACTTGGAAACAACTGGAAGGAGGGAACACCTAATGCAACCTGATGTCTAAATGTAAATCTAACCATGATGTGCAATATCACACAATCAGGATGTGTCAGAGAAACATTTTAATAAAGTTTTGTTAGACAATAATTTCATCTATTTCAATGAACATGGCTTGGCCTAAGAATTTCGTAATCTCAAAAGCAATTACAAGTAACTTTCTCAAAGCATTTAAGTGTTTATACTCCTCTTTCATGTGTTACAAAAAGTTGCATAGGTATAACTAAAAGAGCTCGCTCACAATGAGAGTTGGTTTGGCATATTCACTGGCATACATATGTTCTTATATAGGAATATATATTAATATATATATATATGTTTTTGTATATGAAACTTTTGAAAATATGTATCTATTTTTAACCATAAACACATGCAATAGTAATATTTACCTAATATTTCTTATAATATCGATTTCCTATTTTAAGAAAGATTCAAATAACTACTTAGCGTATTCTCACATTTATCAGAAGGTCAACACTAACTTCATTATGTAGTTTTAAAAGTAACTCCATCAATTCTTGTACTGAATCCTATACATATTTATATAGGCTGAAACTAAAAGACTTAGGATGAAGGGGTAAATAGGTCGAGAGATAGAAGAAACAAAACACATCATAGACCGTAACAAAGGAAAAAGAGGTTGATTTCATATAGGTAAGTCAACAAAGAATAAAAAGAAAGTCATTGGAAAGGATAACCAAAGTCTTTATAAAGAACAAGATTAAAGAAGGCCCAGGCCGTCCATACTGTATGCCAAACAACAAGTTCATAGGTGAAGAAAAGTAAAACAAAGAGGTTGAACATAGTATAAGTGCAAGTAGATTTCTTAAAGTAATTGTTTCATAGTAAAATACCTGTAAACCTCCTCTTTGTGGAAACCCCCTCTCTGTGTCTATTCCTCCTTTCCTTCTTTTCTCCTCCTTGTGCTATTGTTTTTCCTTGCTTTCTCCATTCCTTGCTTCATTTTTTGCATCCTTTTCCTTCTTGCTTCTCTTGTTTTTATAAATTGTACCTCTAAAAATGGTGTGACCCCCTTTTTGAAGTCTCATTCCTTCTTTAACATCTGGTCATGCCTCTATTAATGGCATACTCCCCCTTTGAACTAAGGCTTTCTTTTTCTTTATGATGAAATGTGCCTCAATGCATGTGCCTTTGTGCACTGCATGGAGTTTCTTTTCTTTTCAATACAAAAATTTATCTCCTAAATATATTTATGTAGCCATATATATTATGTTCTTTTATTACATAAATATATAAATAAATAGATATAACTTATTAAACTTTTGTATAATATATTTATTTTACTTTATATATATAACCATATACATACATATATATACTTATACTCTTTAAATCAATATAAGTATACATATATATCTAAACAAATAAAACCATTTTAAAAAACAAGGTCAATTTTAATCCCAAAGGTTGCATGAACACACCAGATTTTCATGGAAATGATTTCAATTTAAAAGAACATTTCTATAGACAAGATTTGCCTAAATTATCCAATTTACCATCAATCAACCCATATTTCATAAAAGTCAAAAACTCAAATAAGACTACATAATCACACAACACAGAGGATTAATCCAATCAAGAATGCATGATAACTAATCCATAATCTCATATATATATATCCATCAATAAACTAGGTTCAAATTCATGCATTTAATTCATGAAAATTTACCTTTTTATGCACACACAATTTACCTAACAGTAAAACAACCAAAGTAACAACCAATAGTTCGAATCATAACTTGAATCAGAAGATCGAGATGTGACACTCTCTCTTTCATTTTCTCTATCTCTCTCCACTTCTCTATTCCTCTCTCTCTCTATGTATCCCTTTATCTCTTTGTCTCTCCCCTTGTCTCTTCCTTTACCTCTCTTTCTTTCTTCCTCTATCCTTCTCCATGTCTTTATCTCACTTCCTCTCTCCCTCCCTCTTTCTATATCCCTCTTTCTCTAGCCTCCTTAGGTCTCTCTACTCACTTTTACATAATTTACATTATATAAAATATGCTATATAATAACAAATATAACTATATTAGATATTAGATATCATATATAAAATAAATATGACTAAGTTATAAATAAATATTTAATATAAATAAATGATTTTATAATATAATAGTAAGTTTAAAATATATTAAATAATTTATATTATATAAAAGATACTATACAATAATAAATACAATTATATTAGAGACTATATTATATATAAAATAAATATAATTAAGTTATAAATATTAAATATGTCTCTCTCTCTCTCTATTCGTCTATCTTTTTGTCTCTCCCCTTCTCTCTTCCTCTACCTCTCTTTTTGTCTTCCTTTCACTTTCATTCTCTCTATCTCTCTCCACTTCTCTTTTCCTCTCTCTTTGTGTATCCCTTTATCTCTTTGTCTCTCCCCTTCCCTCTTCCTCTACCTCTCTTTCTCTCTTCCTCTCTCTTTCATTCTCTCTCTGTCTCCCTCTCTTTCTCTATCCTCTATGTCTCTGTATCTCATTTCTAAATAATTTACATTATATAAAATATGCTAAATAATAACAAATATAACTATACTATATATTATATATTATATATAAAATAAATATCATTAAATTATAAATAAATATTTAATATAAATAAATGATTTTGTAATATAACATTATTTTTAAAATATGTTAAATAATTTACATTATATAAAAGTATACTAAACAAAAATAAATACAATTATATTAGAGACTATATATTATATATTATATATAAAATAAAAATAATTAAATAAGAAATATTAAATATGTTTAGTCTAAATATACCATTTTATATTATATTATACTTATAAATATATGAATATAATATATTTTATATGTTATATAATATTAATTAAAAAAGTATTGAATTTTGTTTTTATTAATTCTCATTTGTGAGTGGATCCAAAATACAAAATATAATTTTTTGTGAAACAAAAATTAAATTTATGTTTCAAACTACTACTTAAATAAACAAAGCTAGTTAGTTGGGTAATTTGAATTAGAGCATTAATCATCTCACATAAAATATCTGAATTCATATATATATATATATCGCTTGAAAAACAACCTACAGATCAAATCATGAAAAGTATGACAGGGGATGTATCTACAATAGGCATCGGGGTAAATGTTCCAATGGGAGCTATTAAAATGTGGTTTATTTCTCTTCACCTATGTAGTGCAAGTTACCATTATTTCTACCATTATCATAAACCCCATGTTCTAAAGCAACTTCAACTAGCAACTTCAAGTAGTCTTAGGAAATAATTCCACGCACTCATTTTTATATTCTAAATATAATATGGTTTAAAGAAGAAAATCCAAGCATTAATGTTTTTGATTTTACATATCAATGTTTAAGGACTATTCCTTCAAATAGATAGCTTTTTAATAATATTGTAATAATCACAAATTAAAAAACTTATTTGACATCTAATTATTTTTCAATATTTGTTAATAGATAAAACAATGGTGAAAACTCAAAGCAATAATTATATATTATTAATGTTTAAAAATACTTATGCTCTAAATAAACTATCTTACCATATAATTATTAAAGCTAAAATTTTAATTATTTTTTAAATTAATGCATCTTATCTTTTTATGTAATTTTAAACTATATTAAAAAATTAATATTATCTTTTAATATATATTTTTTCTACCATTTATAAATTGTGAGTGCACCTCTTGTTCTCCAAGAAGTTGGGGTCAAAATATTTTTATTTTTTAAATAATAGATTTTTATATTAATTTATAAAATATAACATATTGGTGTGTATACAACAAAAGTAATTTAAAAATAGAAAAGGTAAATATTTATCTTCTAGTTGCATAAATTGGCTTAAATTTTCTGTCAATCATATTGTGTGAGGCCGATTATTTTACTTCCCTTATTTTGATCGATTATGCTATTTTGTGATGACATTATCAGACCTTTAGTGACTATGGTTTTATTATGCAGACTTGTCTATTATCTCTTGATTATGATATGACTTTGATTTGACATATGTGATTTGATTCAATCATAGGGGATGATATTTTGTGATTTGACACATGGGATATATCAGATGATATTTCATGATGAGTTCTAATTAATTATGTGATGTCGACTATTTGACATATGATTTAAAATGTAGTTTAAATTGGAGTTATGTATTGATGATTATTGATGTATTTGAATTGCGTGAATTTAATTCCAGTTGCTTCGGCTACGATTCCATGATATGACTGACACTTGATCGAGATGTGCAGGTTTCACATTCCCTAGCCACGGGAAAATCAGAGGTACAATTCACACTATGTTATCCCTTGTAAATCTAATCCATTCCCAAGAGGGATAAGGATCACGTTTGGATTTGAATGTTGATTTAAGTAATTGATTTAATTTTTATTATTTCGGCCTTAGTACCCCTTGTCTATTTATTTAATAATAAGTGTTGTATAATTTTACTTGATTTACACCACTTGGTATTTATTTTATTTTGAGGCCATTTAAATGTGATTTTTTTACCCCTTTTTGTGAACCCTAGAGTCCCAAAAGCTACCCTAGGTGGTTACCCTTGAGTCTAGGGTCAACTTGGACTATCTAACCCTAGATTTGACTCAAGTTTGGTCACTCTAAACCTTGGTTTAGTAAAAGTGACGAAAAATTGAAATAAGGGAAGTGGGAGATGAGTCATGCCTTGCGAAAGACTCATCTCCCTTCCCAAGGTTTGGGAACCCTTTCCCAAGGAAGACTTGGGAGGTCTCCAAGACTCCCAAGTGTGTGGGAGCTTCCCCCAAGACTCTCACACACATGTGAGAGCATCTTGGAGGAAGATGGCTCCTTGAGAGAATAGGAGGATGCCATATGGCATCCCTTATCCTCTTGTGGGTGTGAATGGAGTTGCCACCTCACCACTTGTCCTCTCACACGTGTGAGAGCACAAGTGGATAAGGTGAGGATTGAGAGGGAATGAGAGGATGACACTTGTCATCCTCACACTTCCTCTCCCTTGCAAGTGGCATGGGAAGAGGAAGGAGAAGGTGACAAGTGTCACCTTCTCATTCCTCAAGGCCAAATTCATGGCCTATATTATCTCCTCTTGTTGAGGAGTGTGGGGTTCTTCAATTTGATTCTTTTTGCTATTTTTTTTGGAGGAGTTTGAGAGAGTTAGAGGATTACTTGAAGGATTGGAAGGCTTGGGAAGGCTTGGAGCTCTTCACCAACTTGCTTCCATCATAAGGGCTTTGAAGGTAGGCCTCTTACTTGTTTTCTCACCCTAGCTTATTTAATGTGTTATGTTATAGTTTTTGGTTGTTTTGTTGTTGCATTGTTTTGTTTTGTTGGGATGGGAGTTATGGTGAGAGCACCTCCAATGGAGGTAATGCTCAACTAGTTTGGGTAGGGGAAAGGAATCTCCTTGAGGCCTCTCCCACATTATGTATTTTTGCCTTGAGGGCTTTTATTTGTGGAGAAGTCTATTGAAATGGCAAGAGTGCCATGAAGATCATTGTGATTTTGTGGAGAATGGTGTTTTAGAGATTTTATTTGGCTTGAGGCCATGAGCATGATATTTTATCTTTTGGGAGCCCTTTGAAGTTGAGGGGTCCATTCCCTACCCTCTACAACTCATTTTTTTTATGAGTTGAGTTTTGTGACAATCCTATGGGCTGATTTGTGTTGTTGATGCTTTTTCTTGTTGTGGAATGTATACCTGTGTGAATCCCTACCTCCCTAGCTTGGGGGTGACCCACTTGCGGGTCTACGGTAGGGAGGAGAGCTTTCGAAGTAGCTGGTTTTGTTTCTTGTGTTGTGTTTATTGCAAGATTAGAGTGGAAAAAAAATGAAGTGGTTGAAGAGCTTCTCTTGTGTGGTGTTGTAGTGTTTTAATGGCTGTTCGAGCCATGGCCATTGTGGCCTTAATGTATTGTATTTTAATGAAAGTTTATTATGAAACTTGCCATAGAGTTGGCTGTGATTTTAGTGTAATATAAACTTCTATTTTATTTTACTTAAAACTGTCTATTTCCTTATTGTGAAGTTGGCAATGTATTGAGGGATGGATGTAAAAATAGATATAAACAAAATTTCTGTTATTTTCCTTCAAAAAAAAAAAATGCATGAGCTGTTTTAATTTTTCTGTCACATTCTTTTCAAAGAGATATTCATGTGTGTGAAATTTGTTGAATAAAGTTCATTTTATACCATGAAAGATAGAGCAAATGTATGTTACATTTCTGTCATTAATTCTTGCAGGGAAATATATGCATGTGAAAGTTTTAGAAGAATTTTAGTGAATGCAAAAGAAAGTAATAAAATGTTTTAGTAGTTTTCTGTTGTATATTGGACTGTTATATTACTAGTGGTTATAGTTGGATAAGAAAGGAAAGCTATCTGAAATTTATGTGAAATTTAGCCTTCTACCTTACTGCTATTTTTTTTGTGTGTTAAAAAAAAAGAGAGTTTAAATATATTCTGTACATATTTATGCTTTAAAAAAAAAAATGAAGCGCTGTGAATCTATTTTTGTTGCAAAAAAAAAAATAGTATTCTATTAGTATTCAATGAATGTTGTTGTTATTTCAATTTGTTTACGTACAATGTAAATGCTGTTTAAAAAAAAAAAGAAAGGATATATTTCTGGAAAATACTACATATATATAAATATATACATGTGTATATATATATATAAATACTGTATATATAAAAAAAAGAGCAAGGATATAATTCTGGGAAATTGCATATATATATAAATATATAAATATATATACATGTGTGTATATATTTATATATAAATATGTATATATATAAATACTATATGTTATATACTACAAAGCAAAATTTAAAAAAAATAGGAAAAAAAAAAACAAAGAAAAAAAAATATTGAAACGGACTGTGGGCAGTGCCCACAGTCTAACATTGTTATCAGAGAAAAGGGTGTGGGTGGAGGCTTCGCCTCCCCCACACCCCCCAAGCCCCTTAACCTCACAACACTTCTCCACAGCGCCGTGCACAGACCGCCGCCCTTCCCGCGGCCCTCTGCCTTCACTGCCCTCAACCTCCGCTTTCACCATTTTGCCGCCGCCACCAATTGGCCATACCCTCCACCTCCCTTCGTCTCCATTGGTCCACCAATGCCGCCCTCTCCAAAATGCCACCGTCAACTTCTGGCCGCCACTCCTCCATACCTTGTCCACAAAATAGTTTTTACACAGTTATTCATGATACATAATGTCTGTACATTTTTACATTTACCACAAAAAAAATAAATATACTGTATCAAACCTATTGTTAATAGACTCTTGTGGCTGGGTAAACCCCCGTGGAGGTATTGAAAGAATTCATGGCCTCGATTTTTGGCCAAACCCTACTTGCACAAGGAAGAAAACAAAATTAGAGAGAAGAGAAAATAAGAAGAGAGGAATTAGGGCAGGAGGAAAATGTTAGAGAAAATTAGGGCAGCACATATGAGTAAACTTATAAAATATTGGTAGGGTATTCATTTGAAAACTTAGAGTTATTATTCTATTAGGGCTTTCTATTTTTTTGAAACAATATTCTTTTTCTTATTTTATTTTTGAGAGGGATTTGTGAGGAAGTGGGTTTTAATTTAATTTTCTTTTTAAACCTCATTTCCTTCTTATTGTTTAATTTTAACTCTTGGTATATTTGTCTTTATTTTTGAGATTTTAGTTGGAGTGAGTTTATTGTTGGCATCATGGTTTACCTTGTGTATTTGAATTTAACTTTTTTTTATTAAGGGTATTTTCCCTCTTCCCTAGTTATTAGTATCATTTTAAATGGAGTTAATGTATTTTCTTTTTGATGAAATTTTATCCTTTCAAATTTCATCTATTTTTATTATTATTTTATGGGGAGAGTTATTTAAACTCCCCCCCTCCCTCTATTAAATTTTGAGTTGGCTATTAAATATAATTGTCAAATTGTATTTAATAACGAACTTAATTTTCTTCTTAGACTTTTGACGTCTTGCCATTTAACTCTATTTTATTAATTTTTCTTGAATCAATTCTAAATTTACTCTTTAGTTGATTTTATTTTATTTAATTTTTACTTATTTTCCCTAAGGGGGAATTGTTTTCAAATTTTATTTTGCGTTTATCAAAAATGTGTTCTGCTACTGAAATTTTGCTAGATTCCTAGGTTTGTTTTGATGCGATGTTTTATTTATTCCTTTCCATCTTTCCACTTGAATCACACGCCATCTTACCATATTGCTTTATCACTTTTCGATCTGAGTTAAGATAGGGTTCGATGCTGATGAAAACATCTTCACCTAGGAAGCTTAGGGTTCAGATTAAATTAGTCTAACCCTAGAAGCAACACTCTATGTGTCGCATAGCCCCTAGATGATCTTCACCTTTGCGGTTATGTTGATATGTTTACACCTTATGCATAATGCCATCGAGCATGCAGACGCATGCGAGGGGGTTCTTAGGGATAGGTAGAAAAGTTTTCATAGTTCGTGTCATGACCACATGGCAAATGTGGACATGACACGTGTGTTTGTGTGTCATGACCGCATGGGAAATGCGGGCATGACATATTGTTTGGGGTTTGTATATGCACTCCACGCTATACAAAATGCACTCTGAAGCTCTATGGAATTCCTTTCGTACTTAAGCATTAAATTTGCAATAAATTGCAATATAATATTTATCCAGACCCACTTTGATAGTAGAGATGCGTAATAATACGTCTGCATGTACTTCAAATCCTAAAAGATAATTAATCTCTTTCCAATATTTTCCTAAATTAGTGTCAATTTACACGCATTTATCTTTTATTTTTTATAAGAATTCTAATTTCATTATGAGTGTCAAGACTTGACTCGGTTTAGAAAATATTGAAAGTTAATTTAACTTTTGGACTTTTTCAACAATTTTGAATTGACTAAGTAGTAGAGAAAAATGACAAAAAGTCACATCCTAAGCACCTTCTCACACCACATAGTTTTTCTTAAGCTGACAATAATTGATGTTCATTTGAAGTGAAATACCCTTTCAAAACATGTATGAAGAGATGTATACAAATATGATAATTCTAGTTATTAGCTAATGGAAAAAAAAAAGGCTGAGAGGCTGACAATTTAGCAGGAGCAAAAGCTCCCACATATAAGCTTATCGACTAACTATCAGCTAATTAATTATATTTATAAAATAATTTAAAATATTAATTAATAATGTTAATAATAAATAATATATTTTATAAATTATGTAGTTTAAAAGAAGTTAAACCCTTCCCTCGTCTTAATGAATTTAATGTTATATAATTTTAAAAAATTGAACACTTCCCTTGGAATAATAAATATACATGATGCCACACATCCTCCACAATAAAAACATCATAGATGGGTATGCTGGATAACCGCTGCAATAAACATCCAAAATAAAACCTCTTTTTATCATAATGTTTAATGGATTCCATCATGATGCCGTATAATGTGGAATGATAACTATGCCGCATATCTATGCAATAATGACTATTTGAGATTTTCATTTGATTTGTTAATTTAGATGATGGAAAAAAATGGCTGAGAGGCTGACAATTTAGCAGGAGGAAAATCTCCCACATATAAGCCTATCGGCTAATTGGAGCCACCCCTTGAACATTTGTTTGATGAAAATCTATGAGTTGCATAGATGGAGTAAGCTTCTCCTTCCATTTAGGCTTTAGCATATTAGCTAACCCACAAACAAAAAAGGCAAGATCATCCCTCCCTCTAAAAATACCCGATTGCCATAATGCTCTCTAACTCTAAGTAAATCTTGAACTCAGATCCCCAGATTCTCCACTCAAACTCTTAAAAGATGGACTATTAACAATTGCATCCTACTCGTTTAAATTACAATGTCAACTAAATATTTTTTACTTTTTTAAGTAGTAGTTAGATATTATTAGTTTCACATGATATTATTAAAACTCTCTACTTTTAAAGGCATTATTAATTTGACTAGGTGTATTATAGATTATTATCACTTGATTTTTTACTCGAGCTTAAACGTTGTATCACAAAAGTTAAAAAGTATTTTTCAAAAATTTCAAACAAATTTAAGTGTTTAAAAGTATTTTTCAAAAATTTCAAACAATTTTTTTTTTGTTTGGGAGTACCTGGGTTTTTAGCCTGGTTTGGGCCTAGAGAGACCCTTATGAGGGATCTCTTCCCATCGGCTTTATAACCTAAGATCACAATTGGGGGGTCTCTGTCCCCAATGGGCATTACCACCCGGGCATTAGCACCCTTAAGTTTAAATCCGTGAGCTCGTTGGCCCAGCGAAGGCCCACAACCTGCGAGCATGCCAGCCCAGCAGAGGACCCAAGAAGGATCCTGCAAGTACGGCAGCCTATCGGAGGCACAAGGCCTATGAGCTTGTTGGCCCAGCGGGGAATTGAACCCGAGTGGTGATCACCGCAACCAAGTGAACTCACCACCACGTTTTGCCCCGAAGGGAAAATTTCAAACAAATTTAATTTAAAATAATAAATTAGAATAAAGAAGATCAAAGCTGGTCCATTCTCTTCCTAACTTTAATTAACTTATATTTTCCACTTTATTAAATTAAATAATACTTTTATATGATGCAACTTACTTACCGACTAATCCTTCAAGATGTTTGCTCAGAAATATTCTACTCTTATTCTTTCATCCGAGGGTTTAAAATTGGCTAGCATGCCCCAAACAAGCTATTATTTATAGTTTCAACAGAAAACTCCTAAAGGTCTTTTGAATTTCATTATCATAAGAGGTGTCCCAAATGTGTATCTAAACTATTATAAATGCCCAACATACTCTTTTTCATCTATAGGCATCAGGATCTCCATTTATATACTTTTTAGGTCATGGTAGTTTGATTATGTGGCAACTTTCCATTTCTCTCTTCCCTTCTACATTGGAAACATACAAGAATTTGTTTCAAGAAAGGCCAATAATCTTAAGCTATAGTAAATTGTTATGGTAGTTAGTGGAAATTACCCGAAAAGCATCTAAAAACCATTATTATCGTTTTGACACTAACACTTAGAAAAAGAAGTAAAATGCTCATTTTTACTATCATGCTCTTTCATTTAAGCAATTAAATTCCACTACAAGGTTTTTAAGCTCAAGAATTTGCAATAGAAACTAGTAAGTTTTACTTGTCTGTTATCAATTAAACACTTGTTATAGGACCATGTGTAAGCATACACTATTTGCAAGTCTTTTATAATAGCTAATTCGTTATTAGTTAAACACTTGTTACAGGACTATGTGTGAACATACACTATTTGTAAGTCTCTTATAAGGCAAAATTAGCTACAGTTTCAAATTGGATTGTTATCTTATAATGTGAATTAATGGAGCCATACAATTTTGTCAATATTGACATTGTGAAGAAAATTACAAGACCTGTAATTTTGACTTTAAATATCTATGGCATCTAGGTCTTACAAGAATTTATGTAGAAATTCCTTTTGAGTGTCTACAGCTATATATCATTCCATGTTTGTAAGAAAACCAATATTACCATATTGATAAGAATTGTAAGCAAAGAAAGGTTCATAAAGCAACCTATAGCCCCAAAAATTCCAATCGATTACCTTAAGCGAAGAAAGGTTCATAAAGCAACCTATACCCCCCAAAAATTCCAATCGATTACCTTTTCTCCTCTATGACCTTCAGCTGAGACAAATTGATTTTGCAGGTTGATTTCCCTCCCCCCATCTAATTTCCCTCCCCCCATCTAACAATTGAATTCATCGCAACAATTTTTAGGTTGCCCATTGTTTAGTGCTAGTAGATGGATTCTCTAGTAAACATGCATTGTTGAATGGAATTATGTAATTTGCAAATGCCCAATCTATTGTCTATTTATGTTCTCCTTCTTGATGCAAATTTTCGATGCCAACAAATCTAAAATTTGAGGCTAACAATATAGGCAAGTCTTGTAAAGTTAATGAATTGTCAACTTGAAAAAGTTCTATTCTTTCCCAAAAATAAAAAGAATGCGAAATTAAAAAAAATTCTTTTTCAGCTCCAAACTATATGATATAGCAGAACATTTTAAAAGGCAAGTAATGGGGTTTTAGTTTTTCTGTGCTTAATGAAATTGCACCAAACAGATTTTAGTTTTTGTGCTAGAGAAAGAACGGATGCAAATACCTTTTTTCCTCCACGATTATTTTGTTTTCTGTTCGTGATCCCCTTCAGCTCACCTCAGATCTTGCAATTTGATATGCTTGGCTGAGTTATTTGCTTTGAACCGTTTTCTCTTTCCTTTTCCTTTGAAAACAAAAATTAAAAAAAAAAGAAATTGCAGAGTATCCGCAGCGGCACATTTAAACGACATTTTACTTATTAACATGATATTTCCAGAGTCCATGATTTGTGAATATGAGTGTTTGGAAAAGACTGTGTGTTGCTTTTTTGGATCGACGTTTCAAATCACACTTCGTGATTCATCATCAGAATGAGAAGAAGAGAATAAGTGAGACCAACCGACATGACACGATTTTTTCCGTTGCGTGAGACCAACCGACGAGTTTAGAAAATTTTCGGCATGAATTTTGACACGAAGTTCACACTAAAAGAAAATCCAAACTTTGAATATAAATAGGCCACTACATATTAAAAATAAATAGAAGTATTAATCCATATAAATATATGTCATCAGACGTATGTCAGTGGAGAATTCAGAACCAGAGAGAGAATTTATTAAAGGTGTAGATTCGGTCCAGAGGGCTTGGGATGCATGCACACCGTCCCGTATAGCAGTTGTTTGAGCCTGTTTAGGGAATTCTTAATTTATGTCCCATGGTGTAAATTCCAAAGCCTTGGTTGGGATTTGACACTGATAACTTACGCATTGGTAAGTTGGGATTTGAAGGTGTGCATGCAGTGCAAGCACACTGGAATGAATCTACACTGGTAACATTGGAAGCTCCTTTAGTGAGCGCCATTTGTAACATTGGAAGCCTCATGTTTCAATTTCACTTTAATATCTGAGATATGCCATTTTTGATAACGATGTGACTTTGTGGGTCGTCTTCTGACGTTACAAATCTTTCTGGAAGATACGTTTTTTTTTTTCTTCAGATTAGTGTACTCATTACATGAAGATCGTGGGTGGTTTTCTGAGATGCAAATCTTTCTGCAAGATATGTTCTTCGAGACTTTTTCTGACACGATCATTTCGGCGTGAATTTGTTTACGGCGCGAGACAACATTTCCGGCCATTTTGGCACCGAAGCTCACACAAAAAGAAAATCGAAACATTGAATATAAATAGGCCACTACATATTAAAAATTAATAAAAGTATTAATCCATATAAATATATGTGATCAGACAGATGTCCGGAGAATTCAGAACAAGAGAGAGAATTTATTAAAGGTGTAGATTCGGTCTAGAGGGCTTGGGATGCATGCACACCGTCCCGTATAGCAGTTATTTGAACCTGTTTAGGGAATTCTTAATTTATGTTCCCATGGTTGGGTTTTGACACTGATAACTTAGGTTAACCTTAACCAGTCGGTGCGTTGCAAACGACAGGCTGGTTGAAATTTGTACGCAGGGTCGAAACAGTCGAAACAGGTGTAGGCAGGTCGAATACCATTGGTTGAGAAGAAGTGAGTTGAAACAGTTATTAGGTTTCGTCGACTGGTGTCATCATGGAAGAAGCCGTACAACTGGTCGGCCACAATTCATCCGCTGTTTAGGCCGGGCCATAACTTAGGCATTGGTAAGTTGGGATTTGACGGTGTGCATGCAGTCCAAGCACACTGGAATGAATCTACACTGGTAGCAATGGTTCAGAAACTACACTGGTAACATTGGAAGTCCCTTTAGTGAGCGCCATTTGTAACATTGGAAGACTCATGTTGGCATTTTGATGATCCTGTCATTCACGATGTGACTTTGTGGGTCCTCTTCTTAAGTTACAAATCTTTCTGGAAGATATGTTTTTTTTTTTCTTCAGATTAGTGTACTCGTTACATGAAGATCGTGGGTGGTTTTCTGAGATGCAAATCTTTCTGCAAGATATGTTCTTCGAGACTTTTTCTGACACGATCATTTGATTTGTTAATCTGTTTAACGGAAAAAAAAACTTGTTAATCTGTTTGACGGAAAAAAAAAAAACGACAATTTTTAGGGAGGAAAACCTCCCACATATAAGCCTATCGGCTAAATATTGGACAAGAGGAAAAAATAAATCTTTAAATGGGAGCCTAAGTTTCCCCATGTTACACAGAAGCTCACAGCAGGGCCTGAAAATAGGAAAAAAAATATCTTGGTGAAGACGGAAGAATGGGGAAAGTTGTGGAAGATCTGAAAATAAAAGTGGAGGCTCCATTTGCTGTGCATCCGGCGGAAGTGAAGGCAGCAAGAGCCATTTTTCTGTCCAACATCGACCATATACTGGTGGCTCCTGTGGGAACTCTCTCCTTTTTCTCGGCAACCTCAGAAATGAGTTTTGAGGCGGTGGTTGAAAGCTACGTGAAGGCGCTCAGCGAAATGCTTGTGACATACGACTTCATGGCTGGCAGGCTCAAATTAAACGAGGAAAAAGATCGCCTGGAAATCGAGTGCAACGGCGCCGGTGCCTTGTTTGCCGTGGCCTCCAGCGAGCTAAGCATGAAAGAGCTGGGCGACATCACCACTCCTAACCTCGCATTCCGCCACTTTGTTCTTTGCGACTACGTTGCACTCTCACACCATCAAGATCTTCCTCTCTTCACATTGCAGGTGCTGCATCACTACTCATCACGCCTCACTCATCACTATAGGTTTTGCTGTTACACCAAAACTTACAAGTGTTAGTGAACTTTTCAAACCTGCACCTTCATCTAGACCTAGAGTGGTGGTTAGTCCACAAGATCAATTCCCACAGTGTAACTGTTAATCCAACAATCACGCCTCACTCATCACTCGTCAGGCATCACGCCTCACGCCTCATTTCTCTTGCTTCTCACTTCTGATGCCTTTGTGGTTATTGTTTATGGCAGGCCACTCGTTTCAAGTGTGGAGGGTTCGTGGTGGGAGCGGGGCTGAATCACTGCATTCTTGACGGAATTTCATGTTTCCATATGATGATAAATCTGTCATCCATTGCAGGGGCTAAAGGCTTGTCCATCACACCGCTCGTGGATCGAACCCTTCTCAAAGCCAGGGTGCCTTAACATAGCCATTGCTCTTCATCCTTCTCAGATGGCTAAGTTTGAGCGCCTTTTGCCTCTGTTGTTAGATTAGAATATATGTTTTCCCTTCTCCTCCGCTAAAGTTTAAACAGTTGGTGCGTTGTAAAATAGCCAGCTGGTCGAAATCTCATTGACGTAGATGTTTTCGATAAATTAGTCGACAATTAAGCTCATTAAACAGGTAAACAGTATTGCAGTGAAGAAGTAAACAGTAAAAGTTAACAGCGGGCTGCCGCTTAACCATTACTAAACCGGCTTTGTAATTCATTTCTGCTGTTTCCTATGCTATGTAATTACACTATACTATGTTTCCAGCAGCTCTTTTCAACTGCTCTTTATGTATGTATATCTCTTTACATAGGATAAATATTTACCACTTTTTGTTGTAAATGAGGTGTAAAATTGGTATTGACTTTTTCACCATTAAAATAGATGATATTTAAATAACTGTTTGATTATTGACCGAGTTCAATATTACCCACTGGCTATGACTCCATTCCTTCAAGCGTTTCTAGAAAAAAATGAAAGCATGGAATAATTGATGATTAGATTGTGCCATGTTTGTAATGGATATTTGGAAAGTGCCATGTATGCTTGTTTGCTATATATATATATATATATATATATGAATCAAGCTGTATCCTACAATTTCAACTATTATTTAAAAACAGAGTTTAGCAAAATCAAAGGCGTAGAAATATATGCTACTTTTAATAAATTGAAGGGTTTTTAATCATAGCAAATTGAAGTATCTGATGGTATTAATAAAGAGCACAGGTTGGAGAATGGGTATATTTGAAAATGAAGAAAATATGAGGAAAGTTAACGGGACTTTTTGGGGATGATATGAAGCTGATTGCCTACATAAGGGTGAATGGTGCCAGTCGTTGGAATTCAGTTGTCAAAACTGCAGGATTGAAGAGAAGTGGCATGAGCTTCAAGTTGAGGTGGCTCAATTCTCTTCACCTTGATCTTAAGATGGCATCATAACTTTAGAAGAATAACATTTGATCATTGATTTGTATAGATAATAGGGAAACACTCTACTTAAATATCATAGTCTTTAAGAGTCAAACAATCAATAGCAATCTTATACCTTATCCCTTCTGAAAAGTGGTAAATAGTTGTTCTCCTTTTATTGGCCAAAAATTACCTTTGACCATTGAATTGGGTGATATTTAAGAATGGTTGGGAAACATGTACCACTATTTTAATTACTACCTTCCTTTGGTTTTGGGGGATAAATTTATTAAGTCACTTTTGTTATCACCCATGTTAATTTGTTTGTGGGTGGTCTCGAATTGCATAGAGTTTACCAAGAAGAATAGATAAGGAGATCAAAAACTATTGGAGAACCATCAAGAAAATGTCTTGAGAGCTAATTCAATGTTCTAGCTAGCTCCTAGATAATGCTTGATTAGTGTGGCCATATTCTTGGCTAATTAAATTATGCAATTGTCATTTGAGAGAGAGAAAAGTAACAAAACCACTAATTACTTGGAAGTTATTAATATTTATGTTCCCAATGATACCATTGAAAGATCTTCTCTTTAGAAGTGGAATGTTCAATTTCTACAACTATTTGGGTCATGTGTGGAGATTCTAATATGGTGGAAGTGGCATTCAATAAATGCATCACTTTACATATGCATTGAACAACTGGCAAAAGAGTATTACATGCAAAATAAATTGGGGCTTTATGATCTCAATATTGCCTACTGTCATAACCATCCTATTTTTATATATGGAGCAATCTTTGTTCCAGAATTGATAGTGTACAAATGGCTTCGTAGGGCCATGTTGTTCACTCAATATTTATTTATCTTTCCTAGTTGTTTCTTGCTACCAATGGAGCCTCTGTCAAACATTGTCCTTTCAAACCAATTTCCCATACAATTTTGCATTAAATGGTAGTTTGTCAAACTTAATACTAAAAAACACTCATCTTTTTTCTAAACATGTCATTGCTGACTTATCAACTCACACTTGCCCATATTTGACATAACTAGAATTTGGAGTGACATCCCTATCATCAAATGAAATAGATTGATTGGTGGAATAGTGTGCATCCACATTTCACTTTCTCTACATTTATGGATACCATCTAGTGCACTTCTATCATTGGTCCTATGACGACACCTCATTAGAGCTCCACCATGCCACCACTGATCTTGAAGCACAACTCTTTGCTCCTGCTCTATAACTTCATGTTTCTAAACTTCGTCAATAGAAGCAAACTACTAACAATCATTTATAACCACACTTCCCAGTTTATCAAAAGAATCAAGGAAGGCTAGCATCTTTTCAGAAAGCCTCCTGGTAGTATAAGAAAGTTTTCAAAGCTTAAGAGGAGACTATTAAACAAGCCACTACCCTTCAACAATGTTTGAATGCCATCCCTTGCTAGGTTTCACACTTTGATAGAGCATTCTATGAGAACATTTTAATTTAAGAGGACCCGCGTAAGGCTATTTTCTTCACAACTAATGGTAAGGCCTTGGGATGCAATGTATTTCCTTATGAATTCCATAAAGCCTTATAGAATATGGTTGGTAAGGATCTTCACAATGTTTATCTTGAAGAATTTATTCCAATTCTTTAGGTAATATTATCAATAATGATAATATCAAGTTCATACCTTAGTCAAGAGATTTGAAGGATATTTGCAACTAAAGACTAATCACTCTATTCAATGTATCCTACAAAATCATTGTGAAAGCTCTTTCTCTCAAGCTACACCATTTTCTTCATTTGGTTGTTCACCTTGAGCAAACTAGCTTCATCAAATCTAGGTACATTCTTGACAACATTATTGTTATTTGTGAAGTAATGAAATGGGCAAAGCATTTTCAACAAGTCATTTTCATCAAGATTGATTTTCCCAAAGCTTACGATAGCATTGAGTGGTCTTTATTCCTTTCTATGCTCCAAGCTTTAGAATTTGGTCCTTGAGTTGTGTGCTTGGTTTGAATGCTCTTTGTTGATGCTCCTTCTTGCATTACCATTACTAGTCACCAATCTGATGCTTTTGGGATTTTTTTCTCTATCCATCAGGGATTCCTTTTGGCTTTCTCTTTGTATGTGTTGGTTGCTAAAGAATTTGGGTATCTTTTAGCTATTTCTTGTCATGAAACTTGATTAAAGGCATTGTTCTGCCCGATTCTTCTAATCAACTAATTGATGGTCATTTTTTGACGACTGCTTTCTCACTCTTCTTGAGGAGGAAAATAACATCAAAAAAGATTTCCAATACCTAGATTTTTTTGCAATACCTCAAGGTTAGAGCATTTGGTGGCAAAAAGCTTATTGTTGTAAGAAATCTTTTTTAGTTGAGGCAACTTGGCTCAATTCCTATGGGTGGAAATGGATTGATCATATGGAAGTGTTCATATTCCTTGGCATCCCTTTAGCCTTTTAGGTGTCTCCTTCCTCTCTATGAGAAGTTGTCAGTTCTAGAGTTGATAAAAATTGGCCTACTATATTACTAAGCCTCTTTCCTTGGTAGGGAAATTTTAGGCGTGATAAAAAATCTTAGCTCCTATTCATGTTTATAAATCTTCTTTTTGGGTTCCTTTGAAAGCCTCATATCAGAAGCTTGAAAATATCCTACGATATTTTCTTATGGGCTTCCTTTGAACATGGAAGAGGGCTTCATAGATTTGCTTGGGAGTTTTGTTGCTTCCCTAATAATTCTAATGGGCTTGGTTTAATTTCAATCCAACAACAAGGTATGGCTTTGTGTGTCATATGGATTACCAAAGCCTTGGAGGGAAATGAAGCTTGAAAGGTTTTTATTCAACATTACATATCTACAAGAGTGCCAAATGGTTGTTACACTTAGAAAGTTCTTGGTTTCCATAATATCCTTATTGTGAAAGAATCTATCCAGATATAGGGCACTTTTGTTATAAAAAAACATATGGAAATCCAAGGAAGCCATCAAATCATGGCTTATGTGGGATGAGAATGATTTCTACTAGGATCTATCCTTAATCATCACTCTATCTAATGATCTCCTATTATTTCTTACCAAGACCATGTTGACCCCTTGATAAGAATCCTTGAGTTCATGCTTTAAAATTCTCTCACAGAGGTATCAAGACTCTTCTTGATCTCTCTTCTAGGCCTACCAAGAGTTTTCTTTCTTGTCCAAAGGCAAAATTGGTGTACATGATTTCTAATCAAGATTCTAAGTCATTTCATACCATTACTAGTTCTACTCGTTCTCATATGATTCATAAAATTGGGGCGAGAGGTTCTAAACCCTAGGTGGAAAGATTGGAAATGATATCTAGATGTGCTATTCCACAATTACAGACTATGCAAGGGATATGCTTGGCTTTCTCCACACCTACACATGATTTAAAAGCTTAATCACAAGTGGTTTCTCTATTCTTCATTGGACTCTTGGCAAAACATATTTCAAACTTGATTATTCTTGAGTCAAAACTTGCCCACTTTGCTTGGTATATTCCCTTCTAAGGTCTCCTTATTGATACCGAGTTAACTTAGATGGATACATTGTTAATCCTTGTTGTCTATTCTATGGATATCATTAGTCTCTTAAGCACCTTTTCTAACTTTGTTTTAGAGCTCAAGCTACTTGGAATTAGATTCACAATTTCTTTAAGCCTTTTAAACCTAAGACTTTTTCATGTCATATGGTTCTTTTAGGAGATTGACCTAGAAATATTGTTGTGTGTTTTCAAGGTGGAAATTATTTTTAGCATTTGGAAAAATAGATTCTACTTTGCTCTTGGGTTGTGGTGTTGTTACACTGCTCTCTGTATGCTAAGGCTACATGGTTTTTCTAATATTCTCTTGTATATTTAGGTGTAAGTGAATAAAGTTACACTTTAAGTGGCCCATCTATAGGTGGTGCTTTTGGATCATTGGAGTAATGTGCCATGTATAGTGTCTAGAGGTCAGTTCACTCCACCCTCCAATAGAGGCTACTCGCCTCTCATAGATTTTGACATGTATGAAGTCAAAATACCCATGGTGGACATGATTCATAGTCACATGCTTCTAAATCCTCTCTAAGAAGATTCAAGGATCACTCTACTCATAGTTAGTCTCAACCCTCCTGAATACATTTAGACTTTTTTGAACCTCATGACCAAGGTACCTTTGGATGGCTCAGTAGTGGAAAAGTTTTTCTTTCCTTTGATCACTTCTCCTATTCGTGAGACTCAACCTCCTGCTGATGAAGAAAATAAAGAAGGTTTGATTACTATATGTGACCCTATTCCTAATAGCTAGGATATTCTTGATGTCTAGGGAAAGCTAAATGACTATGATCCTCCTCCATCTCCTAGTGCTTTATCTCTTGCCACTTAGTAGCCTTGTTTATTATTTTTCTCTTTGCCTTTATCATTTAAGGCTTGGACTTTCTTGAACTTCATGGTGTGACTTTTTCCACCCACCTTTTTTGTGAATATGTGTATTTCTCCCAGGTAATAACTCTATTTCTATCAAATATTATGGATTTTCTACAAAACCTGACTCTCTTGAGGAAAATTACTTCAGATTATATCCATGAGCATCTTATCTCTGAAGAGATCTTAAAGGAAGCCATGAGGGATTATGATTTGTTTAATGGATGAGCCTTGGTGGGGGGTCTCTACTCGATTAAATTACAATGCTATGCTACTCGTTTAACAATGATTATGATTATGATTTGTTTAAAAGATCTAGACTATTAACAATTGCATGCTACTCGTTTAAATTACAATGTCAATTGGATATTTTCTTTTTTAAGTAGTAGTCAAATATTATTAGTTTCACATGATATTATTAAAGACTCTCTACTTTTAAAGGCATTATTAATTTGACTAGGTGTATTATACATTATTATCACTTGATTTTTTACTCTCTCAAACGTTGTATCAAAAAAGTGTTAAAAAGTATTTTTAAAAAATTTCAAACAAATTTAATTTAAAATAATAAATTAGAATAAAGAAGATCAAAGTTGGTCCACTCTCTTCCTAACTTCAATTAACTTATATTTTCCACTTTTATTAACTTAAATAATAATTTTATATGATGCAACCTACATACAGACTAATCCTTCAACATGTTTGCTCAGAAAAATTGTACTCTTATTCTTTCATCCAAGGGTGTAAAATTGGCTAGCATGCCCCAAACAAGCTATTATTTACACTTTCAACAGAAAACTCCTAAAGGCCTTTCGAATTTCATTATCATAAGAGGTGTCCCAAATGTGCATCTAAACTATTATAAATGCTCGGCATACTCTCTTTCATCTATAGGCATCAAAATTTCCATTTATATACTTTTTAGGTCATGGTAGTTTGTTTGTGTGGCAAATTTTCACTTCTCACTTCCCTTCTACACTAGAAACATACAAGAATTTGTTTCAAGAAATGCCAATAATATTAAGCTGTAGTAAATTGTTATGGTAGTTAGTGGAAACTACTCGAAAAGCATCTGAAAACCATTATTATCTTTTTGACACTAACACTTAGAAGAAGAAGTAAAATGCTCATTTTTACTATCATGCTCTTTCATTTAAGCAATTAAATTCCACTACAAGGTTTTTAAGCTCAAGAATTTGCAATAGAAATTGGCAAGTTTTACTTGTTTGTTATTAGTTAAACACTTGTTACATGACCATGTGTAAGCATACACTATTTGCAAGTCTTTTATAATAGCTAATTCGTTATCAGTTAAACACTTGTTACATGACTATGTGTGAGCATACACTATTTGTAAGTCTTTTAAAAGGCAAAATTAGCTACAGTTTGAATGGAGCCATACTGTTCTTATCGGTACTGACTATTGTGAAGAAAATTACAAGACTTGTAATTTGACTTTAAATATCTATGGCATCCAGGTCTTACGGGAATTTATGTAGAAATTCCTTTTGAGTGTCTATAGATATATATCATTCCATGTTTGTAAACCAATATTACCATATTGATAAGAATTGTAATCGAAGAAAGGTTCATAAAGTAGCCTATACCCCAAAAAATTCCAATCGATTATCTTTTCTCGACAAATTTCCCTCCCCCCATAGACAATTGAATTTATCGCAACAATTTTTAGGTTATTATTAAATGCCCATTGTTTAGTGCTAGTAGATGGATTCTCTAGTAAACATGCATTGTGAATGGTATTATGTAACTTGCAAATGCCCAATCTATTGTCTATTTATGCTCTCTTGGCCAGCAGTATAGGCAAGTCTTCTAAAGTTAATGAATTGTCAAATTGGAAAAAAATTTTTCTTTCCCAAAAATAAAAAGAATGCCAAATAAAAAACTCTTTTTTCAGCTACCAACTCTATGATATAGCACAACATTTTAAAAGGCAAGTAATGGGGTTTTAGTTTTTCTGTGCTTAATGAAATTCCAACAAACAGAGTTTAGGTTTTTGTGCTAGAAAAACAAAGATGATGTGAATAATTGTAGTCATGATATTTCCACAGTCCATGATAATAGAATTTCAATGCTTCTGGCAGAAAACTGTGTTTGCTTTTTTGACTAAAAAAAAAGAACGTTTCGGATCACACTCCATGATCCATCATCAGGAGGAAAGGAAAGAATGTGAATGAATTAGATTGCAGAGATGTTTCTTAAAAAGAGAGAGGGGGTTGGAACAGATAGCAAGAAAAACTAGAGGAATTATTAAAAAAGATAAGTAAGGAAAAGTAAAGAGAGTTTAAAATAAGAACATCAAAGAGCAAAAATAAAAAAATAAAAAGAAAGAAAGAAACCAAAGAGGTTGAATAAAGCAAAGCTAATGGAGAGGTATGATGTAAATACTTTTTTTCCTCCACGATTCTTTTGTTTTCTGTTCGTCCTCCCCTTCAGCTCACCTCAGATCTTGCAATTTGATATGGTCGGCTGAGTTATTTGCTTTCAACCGTTTTCCCTTTCCTTTTCTTTTGAAAACAAAAATAAAAAACAAAAAATCGCAGAGTATCCCGAGGGGGGACATTTAAACGACATGAGACTTTTTTTTGACACGATTTTTTCCCCGGCGTGACACCAACCGACGAGTTTAGAAAAATTTCGGCGTGAATTTGTTTACGGCGTGAGACAACATTTCCGGCCATTTTGGCACCGAAGCTCACACAAAAAGAAAATCGAAACATTGAATATAAATAGGCCACTACATATTAAAAATTAATAAAAGTATTAATCCATATAAATATATGTGATCAGACAGATGTCCGGAGAATTCAGAACAAGAGAGAGAAATTATTAAAGGTGTAGATTCCGTCTAGAGGGCTTGGGATGCATGCACACCGTCCCGTACAGCAGTTATTTGAACCTGTTTAGGGAATTCTTAATTTATGTTCCCATGGTTGGGTTTTCACACTGATAATTTAGGTTAACCTTAACCAGTCGGTACAACCCGTCGGCCACCATTCACCCGCTGTTTAGGCTGGGCCATAACTTAGGCATTGGTAAGTTGGGATTTGACGGTGTGCATGCAGTCCAAGCACACTGGAATGAATCTACACTGGTAGCAATGGTTCAGAAACTACACTGGTAACATTGGAAGCCCCTTTTGTGAGCGCCATTTGTAACATTGGAAGCCTCATGTCAGTCACGATGATCCTGTCAGTCACGATGTGACTTTGTGGGTCCTCTTCTGAAGTTACAAATCTTTCTGGAAGATATGTTTTTTTTTCTTCTTCAGATTAGTGGGCCCACCGTAAACAGCCGGTGAGTTGCAACTCACCGGCTGTACGGAATTCTGGACGGGCCTGCCAAAAAACTTCGACTAACAACCACAACCAGTCAACTACTGTCGACCAGCTCTGTTGTACGGTTGGTCGAAGGATTTTCGACTGATTTCATGGCTCCGTACAGGCTTCAACCAACCGGTCGTTTACAACGCACCGGCTGGTTAAGCCCTTCCAGATTAGTGTACTCGTTACATGAAGATCGTGGGTGGTTTTCTGAGATGCAAATCTTTCTGCAAGATATGTTCTTCGAGACTTTTTCTGACACGATCATTTGATTTGTTCATCTGTTTAACGGAAAAAAAACTTGTTAATCTGTTTGACGGAAAAAAAAAAACGACAATTTCTAGGGAGGAAAACCTCCCACATATAAGCCTATCGGCTAAATATATGACAATAAGGAAAAAAAAAAATCTTTAAATGGGAGCCTAAGCTTCCCCATGTTACACAGAAGCTCAGAGCAGGGCATGAAAATAGGAAAAAAAATATCTTGGCGAAGACGGAAGAATGGGGAAAGTTGTGGAAGATCTGAAAATAAAAGTGGAGGCTCCATTTGCTGTGCATCCGGCGGAAGTGAAGGCAGCAAGAGCCATTTTTCTGTCCAACATCGACCATATACTGGTGGCTCCTGTGGGAACTCTCTCCTTTTTCTCGTCAACCTCAGAAATGAGTTTTGAGGCGGTGGTTGAAAGCTACGTGAAGGCGCTCAGCGAAATGCTTGTGACATACGACTTCATGGCTGGCAGGCTCAAATTAAACGAGGAAGAAGATCGCCTGGAAATCGAGTGCAACGGCGCCGGAGATGCTTTCAACAAATCAGTCCGCATGAATGAAGCTCATTAAATAGGTCGACAGTATTGCAGTAAAGAGGTCAACAGCATACAGAGTCTAAAGATCCGTAAACAGAAATCCGTAAACAGTTGACATGACAACGTGCTTACTGTTTAGGGTGGGCGGTTACCTCCTATCGTAATATCCTTAAGTTACTAAACCGCTTAACCATTACTAAACCGGCTTTGTAACTGATTTTTTCTGTTTCCTATGCGCTGTAATTACACTATACCATGTTTCCAGCAGCTCTTTTCAACTGCTGTTTATGTATGTATATCTCTTTGGACTCTGAAAAAGAAAAATAGGACAAATATTTACCACTTTTTGTTATGAATGAGATATAAAATTACTATTGACTATTTTACTATTAAAATAGATGATATCTAAATACAATGTTTGGATATTGACCGAATTCAATATTACCCACAACACTGACTATGACTCCATTCTAGGATAACTGATGATTAGATAGTGCCATGTTTGTAATGAATATCTGGAAAGTGCCACATATGCGTGTTTGTTAAAAAAAAATATATGAATCAAGCTATAACCCACAATTTCAACTATTATTTAAGAACATAGTCTAGCAAAATCAAAGGCATAGAAATATATGTTACTTTTAATAAATTGAAGGGTTTTTAATCAAAACAAATTGAAGTATTTGATGGTATTAATAAAGAGCACAGCGTGGAGAATGGGTATATTTGAAATCGAAGAAAATATGAGGAAAGTTAACGGGACTTTTGGGGAAGATATGAAGTTGATTGCCTACATAAGGGTGAATGGTGCTGGTTGTTGGAATTCAGTTGCCAAAGCTGCAGGATTGAAGAGAAGTGGCAAGAGTTTCAAGTTGAGGTGGCTCAATTCTCTTCGCCCTGATCTTAAGCATGGCAGCATAACTTTAGAAGCATAGTATTTGATCTTTGATTTGAATAGATAATGGGGAAACACTCTACTTAAATATCACATTCTTTAAGAGTCAAACAGTCAATAGCAATTTTATACCTTATCCCTTCCAAAAAGTGCTAAATAGTTGTCCTCCTTTTAGTGGCCAAAATTTATCTTTGACCATTCAATTGGGTGATATTTTAGAATGGTTGGGAAACATGTACTAGTATTTTAATTACTACCTTCCTTTGGTTTTGGGGGATAAATTTATTAAGTCACTTTTGTTATCACTCATGTTAATTTGTTTGTAGGTGGTCTCGAATTGCATAGAGTTTACGAAGAACAGATAAGGAGATCAAAAACTATTGGAGAACCATAAAAATGTCTTGAGAGATAATTCAATGTTCTAGCTAGCTCCCAGATAATGCTTGATTAGTGTGGCCATATTCTTGGCTAATTAAATTATGCAATTGTCATTTGAGAGAGAGAAAAGTTAAAACACCACTAATTCCTTGGAAGTTATTAATATTTATGTTCCCAATGATACCATTGAAAGATATTCTCTTTAGAGGTGGAATGTTCAATTTCTACAACTATTTGGGTCATGTGTGGAGATTCTAATATGGTGGAAGTGGCATTCAATAAATGCATCACTTTGCATATGCATTGAACAACTGGCAAAAGAGTATTACATGCACAATAAATTGGGGCTTTATGATCTCAATATTGGCTATTGTCATAACCATCCTATTTTTATATATGGAGCAATCTTTGTTCGAGATTTGATAGTGTACAAATGGCTTTGTAGGGCCATGTTGTTCACTCAATCTTTCTTTATCTTTCGTAGTTGTTTCTTGCTACCAATGGAGCCTATGTCAAACATTGTCCTTTCAAACCAATTTGGACCCATACAATTTTGCATTAAATGGTAGTTTGTAAAACTTAATACTAAAAAGACTCATTTTTTTCTAAACATGTCATTGTTGACTTATCAACTCACACTTGCCCATATTTGACATATTTAGAATTTGGAGTGACATTCATATCATCAAATGAAATAGATTGATTGGTGGAATAGTGTGCATCCACATTTCACTTTCTCTACATTTATGGATGCCATCTAGTGCACTTCTATCATTGGTCCTATGAGGACACCTCGTTAGAGCTCTACCATGCCACCACTGATCTTGAAGCACAACTCTTTGCTTCTACTGTATAACTTCATGTTTCTAAACTTTGTCAATAGAAGCAAACTACTAACAATCATTTATAACCACACTTCTCAGTTTATCAAAAGAATCAAGGAAGGCTAGCATCTTTTCATAAAGCCTCTTGGTAGTATAAGAAAGTTTTCAAAGCTTAAGAGGAGACTATTAAAAAATCGACTACCCTTCAACAATGTTTGAATGTCATCCCTTGTTGGGTTTCACACTCTCATAGAGCGTTCTATGAGTAAATTTTAATTTTAGAGGACTTGCGTGAGGCTATTTTCTTCACAACTAATGGTAAGGCCTTGGGATGCAATGGATTTCCTTATGATATCCACAAAGCCTTATAGAATATGATTGGTAAGGATCTTCACAATGTCTATCTTGAAGAATTTATTCCAATTCTTTAGGTAATATTATCAATAATGATAATATCAAGTTCATACCTTAGTCTAGAGATTTGAAGGATATTTGCAACTAAATACTAATCACTCTATTTAATGTATCCTACAAAATCATTGTGAAATCTCTCTCACAAGCTACACCATTTTCTTCATTTGGTTGTTCGCCTTGAGCAAACTAGCTTCATCAAATCTAGGTACATTCTTGACAACATTATTGTTATTTGTGAAGGAATGAAATGGGAAAAGCATTTTCAACAAGTCATTTTCATCAAGATTGATTTTTCCAAAGCTTACAATAGCATTGAGTGGTCTTTAATCCTTGCTATGCTCTAAGCTTTAGAATTTGGTCCTTAATTTGTGTGCTCGCTTTGAATGCTCTTTGTTGATGCTCCTTCTTGCATTACCATTACTAGTCACCAATTTGATGCTTTTGGGATTTTTTTCTCTATCCATCAAGGATTCCCTTTGGCTTTCTCTTTGTATGTGTTGTTTGCTAAAGACTTTGGATATCTTTTAGCTATTTCTTGTCACAAAACTTGATTAAAGGCATTGTTCTGCCCAATTCTACTAATCAACTAATTGATGGTCATTTTTTGATGACTCCTTTCTCACTCTTCTTGAGGAGGAAAATAATATCAAAAAGGATTTCCAATACCTAGATGTTTTTTGCAATGCATCATGGTCTAGAGCATTTGGTGGCAAAAAGCTTATTGTTGTAAGCAATCTTTTTTTAGTTGAGGCAACTTGGCTCAATTCCTATGGGTGGAAATCGATTGATCATATGGAAGTGTTCATAGTCCTTGGCATCCCTTTAGCCTTTCAGGTGTCTCCTTCCTCTCTAGTGCAGGGGCACCTAACACACATCATTTAAGTTCATGTTTTATTTTATGTTGTAATAAGGTCTATTGACCAATGCATTTTCATTTCAGTTTATGTCTAGGTTCATTTTGTAAGTCCTAAGTGACATTTGACTATTGTAATCGCCTAATACTAAAAATAGCAATAATGCCAAAAAAATAGGCAGTAATGTTTCCCAGCCGCTTGGAATGGATTTGGTACTACTCTAGGTGAATCTATAAAACCCAGAGAAATGAATCGAATGCATACAGATTGGGGTTTGAGGTTGTAATCAGTCATTTGGATTGAATGTAACTGTGTGAATGTAATCAAGCTTTGTTAAGGAGGAATCGATCTTTTCTGTGTTGTTAATTTTGTTTTCCATTCTCTGTAAATACATAATCGTAGCTTTCCTTTCCTTTCTATTTTCCTGTTGTTGCCACGTGTCGATATGAAGCATTCCACTGATAAGATTTCTGTCGAAATCAGTGGAATGGCTTCATTGTATATATATTTGTTTTCATTTCCTGTTTGTTCCTTTGTTTTGGCGGCACAGATGTTCCAGTTTGCGGGTCGTGCACAGTAGTTCACCTAGCATTTTCATGTGCCAGGGTTTAGTGAAGGTAGAAAGTGTATGTGTTGTAGAGTTCATGATTGGCAGGGAAATAACCGTCAGAGAAAGCCAGTCAATGATCGTCTAAAGTGCAAAGGTGTATGGGCATAGCGGCGTAGGAAACCCTAGTGTTCGCTGATGATTGAAACATGGCTGATGAATGTGTTTTGAATGTATGCTGCAAATGTATATTGAGATTGTATGTGGCGGGACATACAAGCAGCAACCGGGGTTAATGGTGAATTAGTGCAGGTGTCCACCAGTAATAACCAGTTCAGCGATGAACATGAGTTGATTTGATCTATTTTCTCCACTTCCATTGTGCGCTCTGCATCAGTCTCTATGGCAAGTTGTTAGTTCTAGAGTTGAGAAAAAATGGCCTACTAGATTACTAAGCCTCTTTCCTTGGTAGGTAAATTTTAGGTGTGATCTAAAATCTTAGCTCCTACTCATGTTTATTCTTCTTCTTTTTGGGTTCCTTTGAAAGCCTCATATTAGAAGCTTGAAAATATCCTACGATATTTTTTTATGGGCTTCCTTTGAACATGGAAAAGGGTTTCATAGATTGGCTTGGGAATTTTGTTGCTTCCCTAATAATTCTAATGGGCTTGGTTTAATTTCAATCCAACAACAAGGTATGGCTTTGTGTGCCATATGGATTACCAAATCCTTGGAGGGAAATGAAGATTGAAAGGTTTTTATTCAACATTACATATCTACAAGAGTGCCAAATGGTTGTTATGCTTAGAAAGTTCTTGGTTTCCATAATCTCCTTGGGTAAGTGCAGGAAGATGGGGGGCCAAAAAGGGGTCTTAAGTGGCCACTTTTTTTTCTGAAATCAGGAAATACTGGCCTTGGATGAGAAATTGGGCATAGTTACACTCAAAATTTGGAGATGCAACCAAAACAATGTTCGTAGTGCTCCGAGTCTACTTTCTAAACTACTATTATTTTTTGAAAATGACATAGATTAAGGGGTTCAAAAGAGGGAGCCACAGAAATTGGTGTTGTTTCTGTCAAAAAAACATAACATAGCATGTTTTGTGGCTCCCTCAAAAGGTCAACTTTTTTTTGGTATTTTTAAAATCGCTTCGGTGAGAAATTAGCTAATAGCATGTAGTTTATGCCTGATTTTTCTGATAATTATTTGATGAATATTTGATTTTTTACTAATTTTCAAAGTGGACACATCCTAAAAAACAGAATTTTGGCCGTGCTACCCCTATAAATTTTGAAAACTAATCCAAAATCATTTTTTTCTTTTTTTAATATTTGTAGAATGGAGTCTAGTTTCTAAATATGTAATTTTTTTGAAATTTCAATGAATAGTTAATTTACAAAGAAAAAAAGACCAAACAGTGGTTTTTGCCCAAAAACGGACACACAAACAAAAAAAATTAAAGATGAAAGGCTTAACATTGTTAAAATGTGAAAAAAATTACATCGTCAGATAGCTAAGAGAAAGCCTAACATTACCCAGGTGTTTGATTTGTTTAACCTTGAAACACGTGCAAATCAGAGGGTTAGCACGAACAAAATTATCTAAAATCTTGAAGAATATGGAAAAACACGTCTGTTACTGTTCATAAGGCACTCCAAGCCTTTGGGTTGGAAATCCAAAGCAAATCCCAAGCCCGAGGCTTGGGATTCCCAAAGCAAGACATAACGCGAGCGCGTTATAACGCGCTCTCGTTATAACGCGCTCGCGTTATTATTTTCTTTGCATTTTTCCTTTACAACAAAAGTTTGTGCTGTTTTTCATGTTTTAAATAACGCGAGCGCGTTATGTTAAACTTAAATTTTTTTATGTTTAAGGCTTTTAATCATGTATGTAGGTATGCCTATATGTATGTATGTATGTATGTATGTATGCCTATATGTATGTATGTATCTATGTATGCCTATATGTATGTATGTATCTATGTATGCCTATATGTATGTATGTATAGTGTTGACAGTAGAGGAGGGTAGAGATGGGAGTGAGCCAGATAGGGGAGGAGAGGGGTGGATAAGGATTGAGTGATTAAGGTTTAAGGTTAAGGGTTGAGCATTTAGGGATAGGATTTGGAGCTTAGGGATAAGGGATTAGAGTTTAGGACCTTGAGGGATTAGGGTTTAGGGTTGAGGCTTTAGGGATAGCATTTAGGGTTAAGGGCCGAGGGATTAGAGTTAAGGTAGACTGTTGAGGGTAGAGGGATTAGGGATATGGTTTAGGGTTGAAAGTTTAGGGTTGAGGGATTAGGGTTTAAGGTATAGTTTAGTAGTTCTTGTGGATAGAGCCAGTAAACAATGGGAGATTATTTGCTTGTTTCATAACAATATACCTCCCCTAAGTGTGGGGTGCACAACAAGAAACATAGATGTACCCCAATGCAAAGCTTTTCTCATAATGATCATCCTTCTGATTTCAACTGTTAATTACTCACTGTGGATGTACCATATGCAAAGCTTTTCTCATAGTGTGTACACCTATTGGCATAATGAACCCCAAATGGGCCAAAAAAACATGCCATATAACATTACTAACATTAAAAAAGTTCATAGCCATTTTTCTGACATATTCTTGCAACTCAAATATCTTTAAGAGAAGAGTGTCAAAAATGATGGGTTTAACAACCTAACATAAGGCAAAGTAGTTTTGTTGGGTTTAGGGATAGGGTTTAGGGTTTAGGGTTGAGGGATTAGGGTTTAGGGATTATGGTTTAAGGTATAGTGTTGAGGGTTGAGGGTTTAGGGATATGATTTAGGGTTGAGGGATTAGGGTTTAGGGTTGACGGATTAGGGTTTAGGGTTGACGGATTAGAGTTTAATGTTGAGAGTTGAGGGTTGAGGGTTGAGGGTTTAGGGATAGGGTTGATGGTCAAGGGATTAGGGTTAAAGTAGAGTGTTGAGGGTAGAGGGATTAGGGATAGGGTTTAGGGTTAAAGGTTTAACGATTGAGGGTTGAGGCTTTAGGGCTGAGGGTTAAGGGATTGGGGTTTAAAATATAGTGTTGAGCGTCGAGGGTTTATGGATAGGTTTTAGGGTTTAATTTTTAAGGGTTAAGGGTTGAGGGATAGTGTTTAGGGTTTAGGGATAAGGGATTAGGGTTTAAGGTATAGTGTCGAGGGTTGAGGGTTTAGGAATAGGGATAGAGTTTAGGGTTTAGGGATGAGGGATTAGGGTTGAGGGTTGAGGTATTAGGGTTGAGGGTTGAGGGATTAGGGTTTAAGGTATAGTTTCAAGGGTTGAGGGTTTATTAATAGTGTTTAGGGTTGAGGGTTGATGGATTAGGTTTTAGGGTTGATGGATTAGGGTTTAAGGTATAGTGTTGAGTGTTGAGGGTTTAGGGTTGACAGATTAGGGTTTAGGGTTGGCGGATTAGTGTTTAATGTCAAGGTTAGGGTTAGAGTGTTGAGGGTAAAGGGATTAGGGATAGGGTTTAGGGTTGAAGGTTTAAGAATTGAGGGTTGAGGCTTTAGGGATGAGGGTTTAAGGCTTAAGATATAGTGTCAAGTGTTGAGGGTATAGGGATAGGGTTTAAGTTTTAAGGGTTAAGGGATAGGGATTAGGGTTTAAGGTATAGTGTTGAGGGTTGATGGTTTAGGGATAGGGTTTAGGATTGAGGGATTAGGGTTTATGGTTGATGAATTAGGGTTTAATGTTTAGAGTTGAGTGTTGAGGGTTGAGGGTTGAGGGTTGAGGGTTGAGGTTGAGGTTGAGGGATAGGGTTAATGGTCAAGGGATTAGGGTTAAATAAGAGTGTCGAGGGTAGAGGGATTAGGGTTTAAGGTATAGTATTGAGCCTATTGAGGGTCTAGGAATAGGGATAGCGTTTAGGGTTTAGGGATGAGGGATTCAAGTTGAGGGATGACAGATGACGGATTAGGGTAGAGGGTTGAGGGATTAGGGTTTAGGGACAAGGTTTAGGGTTAGGGTTGAGGGATTAGGGTTTAAGGTATAGTGTTGAGGGTTTAGGGATAGGGTTTAGGGTTGAGGGTTTAGGGTTTAGGGTTGAGGGATTATGGTTTAAGGTATAGTGTTGAGGGTTGAGGGTTTAGGGATAGGATTTAGGGTTGAGGGATTAGGGTTTAGGGTTGACGGATTAGGGTTTAGGGTTGACAGATTAGGGTTTAATGTTGAGAGTTGAGGGTTGAGGGTTGAGGGTTTAGGGATAGGGTTGATGGTCAAGGGATTAGGGTTAAAGTAGAGTGTTGAGGGTAGAGGGATTAGGGATAGGGTTTAGGGTTGAAGGTTTAACGATTGAGGGTTGAGGCTTTAGGGCTAAGGGTTAAGGGATTGGGGTTTAAAATATAGTGTTGAGCATCAAGGGTTTATGGATAGGTTTTAGGGTTTAATTTTTAAGGGTTAAGGGTTGAGGGATAGTGTTTAGGGTTTAGGGATAAGGGATTAGGGTTTAAGGTATAGTGTCGAGGGTTGAGGGTTTAGGAATAGGGATAGAGTTTAGGGTTTAGGGATGAGGGATTAGGGTTGAGGGTTGAGGGATTAGGGTTTAAAGTATAGTGTCAAGGGTTGAGGGTTTATTAATAGTGTTTAGGGTTGAGGGTTGATGGATTAGGCTTTAGGGTTGATGGATTAGGGTTTAAGGTATAGTGTTGAGGGTTGAGGGTTTGGGGTTGACAGATTAGGGTTTAGGGTTGACAGATTAGTGTTTAATGTCAAGGTTAGCGTTAGAGTGTCAAGGGTAGAGGGATTAGGGATAGGGTTTAGGGTTGAAGGTTTAAGAATTGAGGGTTGAGGCTTTGGGGATGAGGGTTTAAGGCTTAAGATATAGTGTCAAGTGTTGAGGGTATAGGGATAGGGTTTAAGTTTTAAGGGTTAAGGGATAGGGATTAGGGTTTAAGGTATAGTGTTGAGGGTTGATGATTTAGGGATAGGGTTTAGGTTTGAGGGATTAGGGTTTATGGTTGATGAATTAGGGTTTAATGTTTAGAGTTGAGTGTTGAGGGTTGATAGTGGATGGTTAAGGGTTGAGGTTGAGGGATAGGGTTAATGGTCAAGGGATTAGGGTTAAATAAGAGTGTCGAGGGTAGAGGGATTAGGGTTTAAAGTATAGTATCAAGCCTGTTGAGGGTCTAGGAATAGGGATAGCATTTAAGGTTTAGGGATGAGGGATTAGAGTTGAGGGATGACGGATGATGGATTAGGGTTGAGGGTTGAGGGATTAGGGTTTAGGGACAAGGTTTAGGGTTAGGGTTGAGGGATTAGGGTTTAAGGTATAGTGTTGAGGGTTTAGGGATAGGGTTTAGGGTTTAGGGTTGAGGGATTATGGTTTAAGGTATAGTGTTGAGGGTTTAGGGTTTAGGGATATGATTTAGGGTTGAGGGATTAGGGTTTAGGGTTGACAATTTAGGGTTTAGGGTTGACAGATTAGGGTTTAATGTTGAGAGTTGAGGGTTGAGGGTTGAGGGTTTAGGGATAGGGTTGATGGTCAAGGGATTAGGGTTAAAGTAGAGTGTTGAGGGTAGAGGGATTAGGGATAGGGTTTAGGGTTGAAGGTTTAACGATTGAGGGTTGAGGTTTTATGGCTGAGGGTTAAGGGATTGGGGTTTAAAATATAGGGTTGAGCATCGAGGGTTTATGGATAGGTTTTAGGGTTTAATTATTAAGGGTTAAGGGTTGAGGGATAGTGTTTAGGGTTTAGGGATAAGGGATTAGGGTTTAAGGTATAGTATTGAGGGTTGAGGGTTTAGGAATAGGGATAGAGTTTAGGGTTTGGGGATGAGGGATTAGGGTTGAGGGTTGAGGTATTAGGGTTAAGGATTGAGGGATTAGGGTTTAAGGTATAGTGTCAAGGGTTGAGGGTTTATTAATAGTGTTTAGGGTTGAGGGTTGATGGATTAGGTTTTAGGGTTGATGGATTAGGGTTTAAGGTATAGTGTTGAGGGTTGAGGGTTTAGGGTTGACAGATTAGGGTTTAGGGTTGACAGATTAGTGTTTAATGTCAAGGTTAGGGTTAGAGTGTTGAGGGTAGAGGGATTAGGGATAGGGTTTAGGGTTGAAGGTTTAAGAATTGAGGGTTGAGGCTTTAGGGATGAGGGTTTAAGGCTTAAGATATAGTGTCAAGTGTTGAGGGTATAGGGATAGGGTTTAAGTTTTAAGGGTTAAGGGATAGGGATTAGGGTTTAAGGTATAGTGTTGAGGGTTGATGATTTAGGGATAGGGTTTAGGTTTGAGGGATTAGGGTTTACGGTTGATGAATTAGGGTTTAATGTTTAGAGTTGAGTGTTGAGGGTTGAGGGTTGACGGTTGACGGTTGAGGTTGAGGGATAGGGTTAATGGTCAAGGGATTAGGGTTAAATAAGAGTGTCGAGGGTAGAGGGATTAGGGTTTAAGGTATAATATTGAGCCTGTTGAGGGTCTAGGAATAGGGATAGCATTTAGGGTTTAGGGATGAGGGATTAGAGTTGAGGGATGACGGATGACGGATTAGGGTTGAGGGTTGAGGGATTAGGGTTTAGGGACAAGGTTTAGGGTTCAGGTTGAGGGATTAGGGTTTAAAGTATAGTGTTGAGGGTTTAGGGATAGGGTTTAGGGTTGAGGGATTAGAGTGAAGGGCTGAGGGATTAGGATTTGATGTTGAGGGTTGAGGGTTTAGGGTTTAGGGTTTAGGGTTAGGGTTGAGAGTTGAGGGATCAGAGTTAAGGGTTGAGGGATTAGGGTTTGACGTCGAGGGTTGAGGGTTGAGGTTTGAGGGTCAAGGGTTTAGGGATAGGGTTGAGGTTCAAGGGATTAGGGTTAAAGTAGAGTGTGGAGGGTGTAAGGATTAGGGATAGGGTTGGAGGGTTTAGGGATAAGGGATTAGGGTTTAAGGTATAGTATCGAGTCTGTTGAGGGTTTAGGAATAGGGATAGCATTAGGGTTTAGGGATGAGGGATTAGAGTTGAGGGATGATGGATTAGGGTTAAGGGTTGAGGGATTAGGGTTTAAGGTATAGTTTTGAGGGTTGAGGGTTTAGGATTAGAGTTTAGGGTTGACAGATTAGCATTTAATGTCAAGGTTAGGGTTAGAGTGTCAAGGGTAGAGGGATTAGGGATAGGGTTTAGGGTTGAAGGTTGAAGGATTAAGGGTTGAGGCTTTAAGGATGAGGGTTTAAGGCTTAAGATATAGTGTCAAGTGTTGAGGGTGTAGGGATAGGGTTTAAGTTTTAAGGGTTAAGTGTTGAGGGATAGGGATTAGGGTTTAAGGTATAGTGTTGAGGGTTGATGGTTTAGGGATAGGGTTTAGGTTTGAGGGATTAGGGTTTAGGGTTGATGAATTAGGGTTTAATGTTGAGAGTTGAGGGTTGAGGGTTGAGGGTTGAGGTTGAGGGATAGGGTTAATGGTCAACGGATTAGGGTTAAATAAGAGTGTCAAGGGTAGAGGGATTAGGGTTTAAGGTATAGTATCGAGCCTATTAAGGGTCTAGGAATAGGGATAGCGTTTAGGGTTTAGGGATGAGGGATTAGAGTTAAGGGATGACGGATGATGGATTAGGGTTGAGGGTTGACGGATTAGGGTTTAGGGACAAGGTTTAGGGTTAGGGTTGAGGGATTAGGGTTTAAGGTATAGTGTTGAGGGTTTAGGGATAGGGTTTAGGGTTGAGGGATTAGAGTGAAGGGTTGAGGGATTAGGATTTGACGTTGAGGGTTGAGGGTTTAGTGTTTAGGGTTTAGGGTTAGGGTTGAGAGTTGAGGGATCAGAGTTAAGGGTTGACGGATTAGGGTTTGATGTCAAGGGTTGAGGGTTGAGGTTCGAGGGTCAAGGGTTTAGGGATAGGGTTGAGGTTCAAGGGATTAGGGTTAAAGTAGAGTGTGGAGGGTGTAAGGATTAGGGATAGGGTTGGAGGGTTTAGGGATAAGGAATTAGGGTTTAAGGTATAGTATCGAGTCTGTTGAGGGTTTAGGAATAGGGATAGCATTTAGGGTTTAGGGATGAGGGATTAGAGTTGAGGGATGATGGATTAGGGTTGAGGGTTGAGGGATTAGGGTTCGGGGTTTAAGGGGGAGGTATATTGTTATGAAATAGGCAAATAATCTCCCATTGTTTACTGGCTCTATCCACAAGAACTACTAAACTATACCTTAAACCCTAATCCCTCAACCCTAAACTTTCAACCCTAAACCCTATCCCTAATCCCTCTACCCTCAACACTCTACCTTAACCCTAATCCCTCGACCCTTAACCCTAAACACTATCCCTAAAGCCTCAACCCTAAACCCTAATCCCTCAAGGTCCTAAACTCTAATCCCTTATCCCTAAACTCTAAATCCTATCCCTAAATGCTCAACCCTTAACCTTAAACCTTAATCACTCAATCCTTATCCACCCCTCTCCTCCCCTATCTGGCTCACTCCCATCTCTACCCTCGTCTACCCTCGACACTATACATACATACATATAGGCATACATAGATACATACATACATATAGGCATACATACATGCATACATACATACATATAGGCATACATACATACATGATTAATAGCCTTAAACATAAAAAAATTTAAGTTTAACATAACGCTCTCGCGTTATTTAAAACATGAAAAACAGCACAAACTTTTGTGGAGAAGGAAAAATGCAAAGAAAAGAATAACGCGAGCGCGTTATAACGCGATCGCGTTATGGCTTGGTAATGACGAGCCTTAGGCTCATCATTACCAAGCCATAACGCGAGCGCGTTATAACGCGAGCGCATTATAACGCGCTCGCGTTTTGACCTTTTTCTTTTTGAAATTAATTTGGCCACTTTTTGGCCCCCCATCTTCTTGCACTTACCCCCTTATTATGAAAGAATCTATCTAGATATAGGGCACTTTTGTTATAAAAAAACATATGGAAATCCAAGGAAGCCATCAAGCCATGGCTTATGTGGGATGACAATGATTTCTACTAGGATCTATCCTTAACCACCACTCTATTTGATGATCTCCTATTATTTCTTGCCAAGACCAACCCCTTGATAAGAATCCTTGAGTTCATGCTTTAAAATTCTTTCACAGAGGTATCAAGACTCTTCTTGATCTCTCTTGTAGGCCTACCAAGAGTTTTCTTTCTTGTCCAAAGGCCAAATTGGTGTACAAGATTTCTAATCAAGATTCTAAGTCATTTCATACCAATACTAGTTCTACTCCTCATATGATTCATAAAATTGGGGTGAGAAGTTCTAAACCCTAGTGGAAAGATTGGAAATGATATCTAGATGTGCTATTCCACAATTACAGACTATGCAAAGGATATGCTTGGCTTTCTCCACACCTACACATGATTTAAAAGCTTAATAACAAGTGGTTTCTCTATTCTTCATTGGACACTTGTTAAAACATATTTCAAACTTGACTATTCTTGAGTCAAAATTTGCCCACTTTGCTTGGTATATTCTCTTAGATAATGTTTCCTTATTGATACTAAGTTAACTTAGATGGGTACATTATTAATCCTTGTTGTCCATTCTATGGACAACATTAGACTCTTAAGCACCTTTTCTAACATTCTTTTAGAGCTCAAGCTACTTGGAATAAGATTCACGATTTCTTTAAGCATTTTAGACCTAAGATTCTTTCATGTCATATGATTCTTTTAGGAGATTGACCTATAAATATTGTTGTGTGTTTTCAAGGTGGAAATTATTTTTAGCATTTGGAAAAATAGATTCTACTTTGTTCTTGGGTTGTGGTGTTGATACACTTCTCTCTGTATGCTAAGGCTATGGTTTTTCTAATATTCCCTTGTATATTTAGATGCAAGTGAATAAAGTTATACTTTAAGTGGCCCATCTATAGGTGCTTTTCGATCATTGGAGTAATGTGCCATGTATAGTGTCTAGAGTTCTATTGACTCCACCCTCCAATAAGGGCCACTCCCTTCTCATAGTTTTTGACATGTATGAAGTCAAAATTCCCATGGTGGACATGATTCATAGTCACATGATTCTCAATCCTCTCTAAGAAGATTCAAGGATCACTCTACTCATAGTTGGTCTCAACCCTCCTGAATACATTCAAACTCTTTTGAACCTCATGATCGGGGTGCCTTTGGATGGCTCAGTAGTGGAAAATCTTCTTTCTTTGATTTGGTTACTTAGATCCTGTTCGTGAGACTCAACCTCCTACTGAAGAAGAAAATAAAGAGGGTTTGATTACTATATGTGACCCTATTCCTAATAGCTAGGATATTCTTGATGTCTAGGGAAATATAAATGACTCCGATCCTCCATCTCCTAGTGCTTTATCTCCTATCACTTAGTAGCCTTGTTTATTGTTTTTCTCTTTACCTTTATCATTTAAGGCTTGGACTTTCTTGAACTTCATGGTGTGACTTTTTCCACCCATATTTTTTGTGGATATGTGTATTTCTCCTAGGTAATAACTCTATTTCTATCAAATGTTATGGATTTGCTACAAAACTTGACTCTCTTGATGAAAATTGCTTTAGATTATATCCACGGGCATCTTATCTTTGAAGAGATCTTAAGTGAAGCCACGAGGGATTATGATTTGTTTAATGGATGAGCCCTGGTTGGGGGTCTCTTCTCTCATACGGATATACAAAAGAATCCAATAGTGGTATACACATATAATGAAGTAAAACATGGCCTTTAATATCACTATGAATTCATAGCTGACAATGTACTTCACTCTCATTACCAGGAGCTTTGGCCCTAACTTGTTGATAAAGTACAAGAGCATTTTCAAGCTCTTTGACTCCTTTAGAATCATGACCCACATCCACCTACATAAGAAGGAGAGGTTCTAGACCTTAATGTTAATGAAGCAAATGAGAATGATATTATGAATAATGATATGAACCTTGTACCTATAATTGCTCAAAATCCCTAGATTTGTTGTTATGGGGTCTCTATTTTTTTAAACTTCTGAAGCTTATTACTGGTAGTCTATCTCTATATAGCATTATAAGGTCAATTTTGGAATTACAAACTAATTTTTTCTATAGATGAGCCTACTTGTGTAGAAGCTAAATCTGTAACAGGATTATCCTATTTTTCAATGTACTCTCTTTTATATAATATAATATATTTTAAGGTGCTTGCACCTTTTTATCTTGAAAAAATATAAGATACTTATTCATAAAAAATTCTAGCACAAATAAAGGTAGTAATATAAAATAACTTGTATTCTAATGGTAAAAAATTCAAGGGCCACCAACCAAGAATAATGAAGGAATGTTACGCAGAATTTAATGCACCCACAACTCTAAATTAGATTAGGTGTGATACTTGTGAATTGCATGATGGTAACAAAGCTCCCTTAACTTCTTATATAAACACCAAGAGATTATAAAGAAATAATCTAATATGGATACTCTAAGTGGCGTAGTGGTAAAGGCATATACAATAAGTATAGTCCAATATAGAGCAACCTTCTCTTGTTTTTTCTTATAGCTTCTTCAATGAATGTATTATAATCTAGTGAAGAGTTCTTGTGGGAATTATCATTCCGTCACCTTATGGAATTTAGATGACATGTGCATAGGCCATATTGATGAAATAATGAATGTTTAATCCTAATGATTGTAAAGGAGGGTTTTGAACATATCCAAGTTTTGAATTTTTTTAGATTGCTTTATTCCTTGAGGATGACTACTCAATCATAAGCTTGAGAATAATTTAGTTACAACAATTAAAAAAAAGTTAATTATAGAGAAATTACAATGGGGGTGATATTACTACATGTTAAGGTGTACCCTGCTTTATCTCAGTTGAACCTAACTACAAGTTGAAGTTTTTACCATTTTATATGGGAATGTATGTATAAATATTTTCCATTGTTTGTCAATTTTGTTTGGGGTATAGTCAAAATTACAACTCACTAACTCTTTTAGATCTTCTATATAATTTTTTTTGGTGGAGACAACTAGATTCTGTGAAGCCCATATTTCCTCCTTTTGATTCCACTTTAGTTTGATGGACCTATTTGTTTATGACACTCCTAGACAAGATATTTTATATGATAATGATTAAAGACCATGTTGTTACTGGTATCAAGTTAGATTGGTATTTGATGGATAAATGATGATGACATAGTTAATTAGTAATTATGGTTTTAATTATGTTTGTAGAGCCACACTCTCCATTTTGTTCAAATCAAGAGTTAAGTAGTAGCCTGTTTTGTTTCAATATGGAGAATTAATTTTGATTATGGTTATTGCCACACGTAACCATTTTGTAATGTTTAAACGTTGTTAGTTTTTATAAGTTTAAACATTGCACCATTGGTGTGTTCATCCAAGTCAGTCTATGGCGGGGCCCATTTAACTTGAAACTCAGTGAAGAAAAATAAGATTTTGGAGTCTTGAGGCAATTTCAAGAGTTTCCCAGTGTCTCGATCATACTACAAATTTTGAATGGTAGAACTAACACATTGTTCCTATTGTGCCATTGATTTAGGGGCATGAAGATCATCAACAAGTGGGCTTCAATAAATCAAAATAAAAAGGAGTACATGAAGGCTTTCCCTAGGACATGTGTCATCTTGGCATATAATTTAAAGATGGAAACACTGACACTTTCTATGTGTTGCGCCATTGGAAAAAAATGATGACTCAGCTTAATGGGTGGGCGTAGTTTCATTTAAAAATTGAATCTAAGGGAGGCACAACAAGGAGACACTTGGCACACGCACACAACATTTTAAAGGAGGCAAGTATGAGGTATTTCATTTGTTGTGCCATTGGTTGTTTGATGCTGAGTTGGAGGACGTGGGTCCCATTTCCTCAATGAGGCATCCAGGGTTTCAAAGGATTAATCATAGGTATAAGATATCCAACAATTCACATATCTCATAGATCTCATCAGAGCCAAAGGATACAAAGTGTTGCACCATTGGCTGGAATAAATGAGTCTATGAGTCTATGGGCTTTACGGTAAAAGCGATGAGAGACAAGTGGGATTTTGGCTTTCCTCTATAATACAGTGATTAAGTTGTAGTCTCAAAGTAACGTGATTAGTAGAAGCACAACAATCCAACCCATAAATCATTGTAGCACACTATGAGATTTTTGTTAAATAATAAATGGCAGAAAAATAAAATAGAGATTCAGAAAATAAGAACACAACATAAATTTATAGTGGTCCACCATAAAGGCTATGTCCACTCTTAAGCAGGGCAATATTATTATTCATTATCTCTCCAATCTGATACATTACAATACAACATCATGCTTTATATCTAAGCAAACATTACAGAATGTGAAGAACCAAGAGTCATTAGAGGAAAAAACCAAATGACTGTTGGGTTTCACATTCAACAATCTCCCACTTGAAACCCAATAGCTGCAGCTACAAACAATGACATCCCTTGGATTTCCATTCCTATCATTACTTTGAAAACAAGCCCACATTGCAAGGCTTTAACCTTTGTTCAAGGACACTCCGTATAAGTCTTTTCCAAGATTTCCAATCAATCGCAATACCTTCCTTATGCAATATTTTGCCCATCGCTTTCTTCCCTTTCTTCACCTATGTTTGATCCAAACCAAATGGATTTGCTTCCTCTGCATCTTTCTCAATCCCATTCTCAATCTCATTCTCCATCTCATTCTCAAACAACTTACAAGCATTGGCAATACTTCTGAGCCCAATATTGGTACACTCTAGAGTCTTAACCAAATGCAAGACTTGCAATCCTACACACTTAGAAATGGCCATCAAGCCCCTATCACTCACCTGCAACCTCTCTTTGACATCAACATCCTTTGGTACAGATTTTTCACCAGTTGCTTGATTAATTTCTATACTTTGCTCCTATAACTCATCTGACGTACGCTGTCCAAAATTCTCTCCAACATCTTGGACAACAATAACCTCCTCTACCTGAGAAGCATTAGTATTCTCCTCAGCTGCCTTTGTGCTATCAGCCTGGAAATTCTCCTCCTTTGCACCAACATACTCCATGTCCACAACTCCTCCAAGCACAAAACACAAAAATATACAACAAATAAACAAAAATAAAATCAGAGATACAACAATTCTGGCAATTCCACCAAATTCACCTCCAACTTTGACGATAGTCTTCTTACAGACGGTCTCATCTTCATTCACCTTCAAATTTTCAATTTCATCGCCATTAATTTCATCTACCCTAGGTTCTTTGGCATCAACCTGCTCACCATCATCTAACTGATCCCCAAAACTTTCACTGTTAAACATACTAAGAAATTCATTAATAACAAAATCAGTTTCAGCATCTAATTGATCCAAAAACCTTTGCTCGACAGTCCAAATTTCACACAATGACGAATCATGGCCATTGAACCTTTCAATCTTTCATTCTTCAATTGACATTGCTCCCGCTCAAACTTGAATCTCTCCTACCACATGATCAGGCACAACCAACTCTGATACCAATTGTTAAACAATAAATGACAAAAAAATAAAACAGAGATTTAGAAAACAAGAACACAACAACATAAATTTACAGTGGTTCACCATAAAGGCTACGTCCACTCTTAAGAAAGGCAATATTATTATTCACCATCCCTCCAATCTGATACATTACAATACAGTAGCATGCTTTATATAAGCAAACATTACAGAATGTGAAGAACCAAAAGTCATTGGAGGAAAAAACCAAATGACTATTGGGTTTCACATTCAACAATTTTTCAGTCTCATAGCTGGAATCTATACAATTTTTGAATGTGTAATGATAAGTATCTATAGATAACTATAGTTTGTATTATAAAATAGTAGTTTAATTACCATTACAACTTTAGTAAAATCAAGCAGGCCACATGCCGCTGATATAAAAGCAATGTATCAAGCTAAAGAAAAAAGGGGGAAGAATTGGTAAACAATTTTAGGCTTTGTGGATGCTTCTCAGAATCAATTGAATATTTGAGAATTGTGTATATTTCCTTTTTGTGTCTTGTTCTCGATTCATCAATGAAGAGAAAGTGGCATTCTATGCTAGCTCATTTGTCTATTGATTTTTCTTTCTAAATCATGATATATTGATGTTGTGCCTATGTCCTTCTATTTCAATAAATTATATTAGTAAATCATCTAAAATCATGCATTTTCATGCTCTTGGATGCTATAATTTAGTATTGTGACTGTTGGGAATTAAGGTGTCTCAACCTTGGTAATTCTCTACATTTGTAATGTTTGTATTTATTATTCAATTGCCTATGTTGTAAATAATTGGAAATTCCACTTTGTCATATTGTGGGATGTGGCATGGTGATGTGTCAATTCTACATGGATTATGACAACTTGTTATTTTGTCCTCACACGAGGAGATAGGCATCCCACTTAGTGGTAGGAATATTCTGCCATGTGTCAGTATCTTCTATGTTGTGTAAGGAATGTTTGACCAAAACAGTTATGACAGATTCCTATGACGAATCAATGACATGTAAGAATCGAGAATAGAAGTTTGTATGACAGGTAATGACATGTGTCATGAAGCATCTTTGAATGAGGCATATTTGGGCGCCCCAAGGTAGAATATGATGTGTTGTAAGAGAATATGCTATTTATAGCATGTGTATGATAGATTCTCTTACAACTGTAAGTTGTAACCGCTATGACAGATTCTATGACGGTCGTAAGTGTCGTAAGAGCATCTGTCATAGCCCATTTTGGAAATAGGTGACCTCTTTGGGATGGGAGCTATGGACAAGTGTTAGACACATTCTACAATGTTGACCAAGTGTCCTTAGGCATGGGTTTTGGTCCAAGATTCCATATTGGACGCCCATTCCAAGAAAGGTCCAAAATTGCCTTGTATGTTCTATTTAAATAGGTGCTTGGAGATGGAGTTTGTATCACAGGTACTGTTATGCTATCGGATTGACTCCAGACACAAATGTTGAAGACCATTGAAGCTTGCATTGCAAGTGTATTGTAAACATTCTTTCAGATTTGTTAATACATTGTGCAGGTTTCTGAGTGTGGGGTTTTTCACCTTATAAGGGTTTTGCCGATCGTAAATCTCTGTCTCTCTTCTTCTGTCTTCTTTCTGGCTCTTGTGTTTTGCTACAATATCTCATGTTAATGGTTTAACATTGCTGTAATAGTTAGGATAAAGTTGAATTTGCATAGCCCTCTCCTCAATAGATTAGTGTAGGAAGCGTTTCCGCACACCTAGCTTCCTTTCAGTTGGTATCAGAGCTTGATCACCTTTGGTCCTAGTTATAGGGTAGGGGTTTTTTGAGCTAATCTTAGGTTGAGTGGGAGTCTATGTAGAGCATTCTATATCTTATTGCAGCAAGGAGATGGCAGGCACATCAGGAAGGTTTGAAGTAGAGAAGTTCAACGACAGTAATTTCAAGCTGTGGAAGCTCAAAGTGGAAGACATGTTAGTTGACCGAGACCATTGGGAAAGTGTGAATGGAACTAAACCAGCTACAATGACACAAGCTAACTAGGCTCTCAAGGATTGGAAGGCTAAGGGTCTCATAAGACTTAGTATTGCCGATTCTGTGTTGTTAAATGTCCATGAAGAGACCACTGCAACACTCCTTTGGAAGAAGTTGGGGGATGTGTATCAAGCCAAATCCCTTGTCAATAAAATTTTCCTGAGAAAGAAGTTGTATTCTCTTCGAATGGAGGACGGAGGATCCATGGCTGAGCATATGAATGCTTTTAACATGTTGGTTGCACAATTGACATCTATCAATGTAAAGATGGAGGAGGAGGATCGGTGTATGACCCTGCTTTGTTCTCTGCCAGACTCATGGGATCATCTTGTCATGGCAATTAGAAGCACCACATCCACATTCAAAATGGAAGAGGTGGTTTCTTCGCTGTTATCTGAAGAGATGCAAAGAAAGTCTTCTGAGGCAGCCAAAGAAGCCCTTGCAGTTCGTGGAAGACCCAAGAAGAAAGGGAAGAAGGACAAGAAAGCTGAGAAGGGTAGATCCAAATCTCCTGGAAAGTCCAAGGCTCTTTGTTGGAACTGTGGCAAGACCAGGCATTTCTGAAAGGAATGCAAAGAGGAGAAGAAGAAAAAGAAGAAAGCTCTTGATTCAGATTCTGACAAATCACAAGATGACGGTGATGCCTTCATCGCAACCTTGGAAACCCATGCATCTGATGATGTGTGGCTAATTGACTCTAGTGCATCATTCCACATGACCTTGCATCGAGACTGGTTCACTAAGTATGAGGAGTTTGATGGTGGAAAGGTGTATCTGGGTGACGACTCTCATCTGAAGATCATTGGTCGTGGAAGAGTCTCTATCTGATTCCCTGATGGTCGAGTGAAGGGGATCTCTACGGTTATGCACATCCCAGGCTTAGCACGAAACCTACTTTCTGTAAGTAGTTTGAATGATACAGGTGTGCAGGTTGTCTTTTCAAAAGAAGGATGCAAGATGACTAGAGGATCTATGGTGCTTGCTAAGGGTACTCAGAGAGGTACTTTGTTTCAGCTGGAAGCATGCATTGCACAATGTAATAGTTCTTCTGACTCAAGGAAGAGGGCAGCAGTCACTTCATCCCCACCATCTAAATGAGTAGTGAAGAAATCTGTTGTTTCTAATCTTGATGGTTGTAATCATGCATTGGAAGTTAAACTTCCTACAAAAAAGACAATGTTATGGCATAAGAGATTTGGCCACATTGGTGAGAAGGGTCTGCGTACCCTAAAAAATAAGAACCTTGTTAAGGGGTTAGATGATTGTAATCTTGAGTTTGACTTTTGCGAACATTGCATTTATGGAAAACAAAACCTTGTTCAGTTTTACTCGATTTCTCATAAGTCTTTTGGTGTGTTGGACCTCATTCATTCTAATGTGTTTGGTCCTGTTAATGTTCCTTTGTCATCAAAATCTATATACTTTGTATCTTTTATAGATGATTACAGTAGAAGGACATGGATTTATTTTCTCAGAAGCAAATCTGAAGTCTATAGCAAGTTTAAGGAGTTTAAAGCCTTTGCTGAAAATCAGACTAGTAAAAAGATTAAATGTTTGAGAACTGACAACAGTGGTGAGTTATGTTCTACAGAATTCGATAAGTATTGCAAGGAACTTGGGATTGAAAGGCACAAGACAACTCCATACACTCTGCAGAAAAATGGAGTTGCAGAGAGGATGAACAGGACACTGATGGAGAAGGCTAGGAGTATGCTTAGTGGAGCTAGTCTAGAACAAAAGTTTTGGGCTGAAGCTGTTGCCACTGCTTGCTATCTGGTAAACAGATCTCCTACATCAACTCTTGTTGGAAAGACACCCATGGAGGTGTGGTCTGGTAGAAAGCCTTTAGTAAGGCATCTTCATGTTTTTGGTTGTGAGGCATATGCACATGTGCCTAAGGAGAAGCGGTCAAAGTTGGAGAACAAAGATGTTAAGTGTATCTTCATCAGCTATTCTATTGGTGTGAAAGGATACAAGCTTTGGGACCCCGTGGCTGAAAAAGTGTTGTATAGAAGAAGTGTCATCTTCAGAGAGCTTACACCTTCTTCCATTGTTTTGCAGCTAGAAGAAAAAGAAAAGAAAGAGGATGTTGTTCAGTTTCCTCTCACCCCTGAGAAGACTAAACAGAAAGACAGTGTTGGACCTAATGATGAGGAGAGATCTAGCAGCTCTGAAAGCAAAGATGAAGAAGCTGAACCTCAACCTCAGCTCTTGAGGAAGTCTACACAGATAAGGAAGCAACCTAAAAGGTTTGGTTTTACATTGCTTGATTCTAGTTGTGCTTATGCTTTGCTTACTAATAGTGATGAACCTAGAACTGTATCAGAGGCTTTGGCTATGAAGGATGCAGGTTCTTGGAAGGAGGCCATGGAGGAAGGAATGGCTTCTTTGGATAAGAATCAAACTTGGGACTTGGTGCCTTTGCCTCCTGGACAAAAACCTATTGGATGCAAATGGGTGTTCAAGAAGAAGATTGGTGCAGATGGTAGTATTGAGAAGTATAAGGCCAGATTGGTTGCGAAGGGGTATTCACAAGTGGAGGGTATAGATTATGGTGAGATCTTCTCTCCCATTGCAAAGCTGACATCCATTCAATTCCTGTTGTCACTCGCAACAGCTTATGACTTGGAGGTAGAACAGATGGATGTGAAGACAACTTTGCTTCATGGTGACTTGGATGAAGAAATCTACATGTCATAGCCAGAGCATTACATGGTAAAAGGTAAAGAAAATTTGGTTTGAAAACTTAAGAAGTCTTTGTATGGTTTGAAGCAATCCCCTAGGAGATGGTACTTGAAGTTTGATGCCTTTGTGTTGTCAATTAGATTTGTGAGATCAAAATCGGATCACTATGTTTAGTATAAGTTTGATGGTGATCGTATTGTCATTGTTGCACTGTATGTTGATGATATGTTGCTCATTGGGAAGGGTAAAAATATGATTTTTGATTTTAAATCTCAGTTGTCAGCTCAGTTTGAAATGAAAGATTTAGGGGCAGCCAGGTACATTCTAGGAATGGAAATAAGAAGAGACAGAACCAACATAAAACTTTGGTTAAGCCAAAGTAAGTATGTGAAGTCTGTGTTGGACAGATTCAGCATGGTAGATTGTAGACCATTGTGTGTTCCCGTTTCTTTGGGGACAAAGTTGTTTATTGAGGATTGTTCAAAATCTCCTAGTGAGGTGGAGGACATGAGCAGAGTACCTTATGCTAGTGCTGTTGGCAGTTTGATGTATGCTATGGTCTACACAAGACTAGACATTGCCTAAGCAGTGGGAGTCCTTAGTTGATTTATGGCTAATCCTGGACAGGTTCATTGGGATGCAGTTAAGTGAGTGTTCAGATATTTGAGGGGTACTTCCAAGTATTCCATTTGCTATCATGGTAATGTTTCAGGACCTCTGCATTCTGTTGATATTCATGGATTTGTGGATTCAGATTGGGCAGGTGACATTGACAGCAGCAGATCCACCAGTGCTTATGTTTTTACACTGTTTGGTGGTGCTATTAGTTGGATGAGTAAGCGACAACTAGTTGTTGCTTTGGCCACGATAGAAGCTAAGTACATGGAAGAAACTCATGCTTGTAAGGAAGTAATTTGGCTTAAGAGATTGTGTTCAGATATTGGTGTTGATGTAGGTTAGATCATGATCAGTTGTGACAGTCAGAGTGTAATTTGCCTTGCAAAGAATTCAACTTTCCATGCTAGAACCAAGCACATTGATGTTCAGTTTCACTTCGTAAGGGACATGGTTGAGGATGGAAAGGTAAATTTGGAGAAGGTAGATACTTTGAAGAATGTTGTAGATGCATAGATGAAACCAATGGGCACAAAGAAGTTCAAATCGTGTTCGGAGTCTATGGGCCTCTCGGCCTATAGCAGTTAAATCCTATTTTTCTATTGGCTCTTACAAGGTGTTTGACAAGTGGGAGAATGTTGGGAATTAAGGTGTCTCAACCTTGGTAATTCTCTACATTTGTAATGTTTGTATTTATTATTCAATTACCTATGTTATAAATAATTGGAAATTCCACTTTGTCATATTGTGGGATGTGGCACAGTGATGTGTCAATCCTACATGGATTATGACAACTTGTTATTTTGTCCTCACATGAGGAGATAGGCATCCCACTTAGTGGTAGGAATATTCTGCCATGTGTCGGCATCTTCTATGTTGTGTAAGGAATGTTTGACCAAAACGGTTATGACGGATTCCTATGACGAATCTATGACATGTAAGAATCGAGAATAGAAGTTTGTAAGGCAGGTAATGACATGTGTCATGAAGCATCTTTGAATGAGGCATATTTGGATGCCCCAAGGTGGAATATGATGTGTTGTAAGAGAATATGCTATTTATAGCATGTGTATGATAGATTCTCTTACAGCTGTAAGTTGTAACCGCTATGACAGATTCTATGACGGTCGTAAGTGTCATAAGAGCATCTGTCATAGCCCATTTTGGAAATAGGTGACCTCTTTGGGATGGGAGCTATGGACAAGTGTTAGACACATTCTACAATGTTGACCAAGTGTCCTTAGGCATGGGTTTTGGTCCAAGATGCCATATTGGATGCCCATTCCAAGAAAGGTCCAAAATTGCCTTGTATGTTCTATTTAAACAGGTGCTTGGAGATGGAGTTTGTATCACAGGTTTACAGGTACTATTATGCTTTTGGATTGACTCCAGACATGAGTTTTGAAGACCATTGAAGCTTGCATTGCAAGTGTATTGTAAACATTCTTTCATCTTTGTTAATACATTGTGCAGGTTTCTGAGTGTCAGGTTTTTCACCCGATAAGGGTTTTCCTGACTGTAAATCTCTGTCTCTCTTCTTCTGTCTTCTTTCTGGCTCTTGTGTTTTGCTGCAATATCTCATGTTAATGGTTTAATATTGCTGTAATAGTTAGGATAAAGTTGAATTTGTATAGCCCTCTCCTCAATAGATTAGTGTAGGAAGCATTTCCGCACACCTAGCTTCCTTTCAGTGACTTGAATAGGAAACATTTTGCCAATTTAGTATCGGTATAAGTTTTCATCATTTGGCACTTCACTTTAGAATAGTTTTATTAAATAGAAGTTACTCTTCTCTTTTCTCTACATTGTTAGAAGAAATATCAGAAATCATAAGAAGAACTGGCTTCTAAAATTTTGAAGGTCATCATACAAATAAAGTCCCACATTTGCAAGATTTCTCATTGTTGGTGTTGGTCTGTATGTAAGAGTAATTTTAGATACAAATAAAAACATTAACATTTTTTGGCATGCTCGATGGGACCCAAAGATCACAAACACCTAATTAGAAGTTAGATCATATGAGAAAAAGGCCAATGGCAAGATTGCTCTGAGCATCTGACCCAAATCTTTTGGTTCCTCCATTGGTGACTACTCCTAGAAGAAGGGTGGCACAACCAAATCTATCACCTCTTTAGATGGCCACACAAGGACCCACAAGAAATTTTTTAACTAGAATAGCTGTAGTCCCCTAATTCCTCCAATAGTACCAAACATATGGGATCCTATTCTAGCCAACACCCTCAAAGATCTTCTCAAATATATAAGGGAAGCCTCTAAAACATCAATTGATCACCTGTAAGATGTAGCAATTTGCACAGTCCATCATGTAATAGGATAAAATGTCACCCTAAGGTTACTTACAGATTCTTTTGTCATGCCCACATTTCCCATGCAGTCACAACACGCATCACACATGTCATGTCCACATGTGTCATGTGGTCATGACACAAAATATCAAAAAATTTCCCATGCTTCCCTAGAAACCCCCTCGCACGCATAGCGTTCTTGGTGGCGTACGCTTAAGGTGTAAACAATACAGTTGTCAGCGGGGTAGTACGCACACGTGCGCACACCCAAACACAAGAAGGCCAACAAGGGGGTCCTCATGATGCGGTTGACGTCGCTACAAGGGTTGAACTTACTAAACTCCTAAAACCTAAATCTTGAAAAAAATCTGGTAGCATAACGCCTCATGGGCGTGAGTGGAATTTATTACACTAACATTAATCTTGAAACAGAGTTTCCTAACTAAGGTTAATCTCACTAATTACATTGGTACAATAGTTGATTAAGTTGATTTATCATTTTTCAACAAAGCACGATCATCTGTTCTCCTTCACATTTTCTAAAATTTAATATTAATTTCTCCTCCTTTTGATCTTAGCATTTTCAACAAAGCCTGTTCATTTGCCCTCTCTTCCGTTTCTCTGAAATTTAATTTTGATTGTATTTCTATCACATTCTCTTTCTTGTTTTGTAAGGTTTCTTTATGTTTATCCTACTTTTCTTCATGTTTTCTATCAATCAGAGTTATCACTGCATCCTTTACATTATTCCTAATTTCTTGGTAGACCAGGTCACTTAAATAGGGTTTACTAACTTCGCTTGACACAGTCTCCTAGGTTTCCGCTCTAGGTTTCATCTCAACGTTTGAATTAATTTTGATAATTAACTTGTCCCAGATCAGGATTAACAGTAGGTCAAACTTAGTTCTCTTAGCCCATTTCAGAAATGCCACGCATTTTCTCCTCTTTGTTTTCACTTTTATCTTTCTTTCTTTTGGTCTCTCTTTTTCTCAATTGGACGTTTACTCGAACTGATGTTTTCTCAATCTTCAGGTTTGGTTTGCAACGGCCTCATATGAAATGCATATGATGGCTTATTTGCATTTATAAAGATATGCATACCTATATAAATGCAAATAAGCATATATATATATATATTCATATATATGCTTATTTGCATTTATTTTTCTAAGTGTCTTTGGTTAAAATGGAAGAACATATTTTTCTTTTCATTTTCTTGATATAATATTTGTTTAAACTTCTGAAATACATTTTCCTTTAAATAAAATAAATATATTTTTCTAATTGTCGTTAATAATCCCCTCTTATGTTTTTCTTTTCTTTCTTAAAAAAATCATAGCCTCCCTTTTAAAATTTTTAGCAAATAATTAATATATATATATATATATATAAATATATATTAATATTTTATAGTATGATAATGTTAGGTTTTCTTTTATAAAACCCAAAGCTTTATTTTTGTTTTCAAGTCATATTTTAAATTTATCTTCACAAAGAACCCTAACTTTTTTTTTGTTGGGTATGAGCAGAGCTCTGGATGCAAGGGTGGCAGCAGCCATGGAGGAGGCCGCAGGTAGCAGCTGGTCGCAGAGGTGGCAAAAGCCACAGGTGGAGGGGCGGAAGGGAGAGTCAGGCCGCAGGAGATGGAGGGCACCAGAGGTGGAGTTACCACAGGGAGCAGTGTGTGAGAGGGAGAACGGGTGTCAGAAAGTCACCTCTCGGCAGACTGCGTAGAGGGGGAAGAAAATAAATAATTAAATATCTATATATATATACATATATATACATATATATACACACATATATATACATATATATATATACATATATATATTAATTAATTACTACCAATTATTTTTGGAGGGCAGAATATCAAATTTGCCTGTTTTGAATTGTCTTACAAATGTATTTTCCAATGCATCACAAAATTAAAGATTATAATAAGAGTATTATACAAGGATAATCAATTCAATTTTTCTCTAAATAACATTCCAATTTCAAGTCTATAACTTCAATATTAAATATAGTAGGCATATATTTAATCTCAATTAAATTCAAATGCATAACTTTAATCAAATTTCATTTCCTTTCCAAATGGCAAAATTTACAACTTCATTTAATTCATTAAAATTATCACTTTCACAAGTCATGTAATGAGAAGAAAAATTTTAAACAAACTTATTTATAACATCTAATTCACAACCTTACAAATAGGGTTATAAGGAAATAGACAATTCTAATATCCTTTTAAAAACAAATTTCTTTTCATATTCATCTCATAAATGGCAACAAAATGTAACAAACATTACAAATAAAACTATAACTACAATGAAGAGGATTTCCTCATAACTCAAAAGTACCAAAATTACAACAAGAGAGAGAGAAATTCTCTCCTCTTGGGAATCAACAAGGATGAAGCTATTGAAAGACCAAACTCTCCTTAAGAGTAAAGGAAAATAAAATATTTTCCCAACAAGAAAACTCTTCAACTCCACTTTAAGCTCCATGAAAACCTGCATAACACACAAGGGAAGAAAACACCACTCAACTTGCTCTCCTCCCTACCGTGGACCCGCAAGAGGGTCACCCTCGAGCTAGGGAGATCATCCACACACCTAGGGTATTCCAAAATCCACTCCACAACAAGCAATACAACATCCCAAAAACACAATTACACACATGGCTATTTGCACAACACAAACTCAACCACAGTGAGTTCAACAAGGGGTAGGAGAGTGGACACACTCAACTCTAGAGTGCCACCCTTCAACTTTATTTCAACACAATTTTTCTCATGGCCTCAAGCCAACATATTAACAAACTTTCCAAGGAGATAATATTTTGGCTCTCAAGCCATACAACAAATTGCTTAAAAACACACAAATGCCCTCAAGGCTTTCAACATCCCAAAACAAGGCATGAACTCGAGGAGGATCACTCCTCCCCTATCCCACACTTGATGAGCATTTATCCCAAGTGGAAGAAGCTCTGTCAACACCCCAATAAAAAATTCCCACAATAACAAAATTACAACACAAGCAAAAATAACATTTTTCGCACATCCATCATGTAACAATTAGAAATTACAAAGAAAAGGCTTTGAAATCCAACCTTAAAAAGCCCTTTAATGGATGTAGTTGATGTAGAGCTCCTCTAAAGTCTCCTCCAACCTAAGCCACCAAACTCCCTCTATCCTTTTTCTCCAAAAATAATTTTCAATAAAATAAAAATCCTCCAAAAATTCAACAACCTTTCTCCCTATCCCAAGTGGGATTAAAATAACCCATTCCATGAGTTTAGAGGAATGGGGAGGTGACACTTGTCACCTCGTCACTCTTCCTCTCAACACTATTGTGTCCCAAGGGATGGGTGTTCACACATGTCACTCACCCATCCCAAAAGTCTTCCTTATCCCTTACCACATGTCATCTCTCTTACACGAGAGAAAAGGGGAGTTAAAGAGGGAAAGGGTGATACATGTCTCCCCTTCCTTCTTTCTCATGAAGGACCACACAACTCCATGGGGACTCTCACCAATTGTGAGAGGGACTTGAAGTCAAGTCCTCCACCATTGGTGGATTTTGGAGTCATCCCTAACCTTGGGAATGGAAAAGGGATGGGCTTGAGTGTTGGTACCACTCATCCTATCCCTCCCATACCTCTAAATTCGTCACTTAACTTCACTGTGAAGTTAAGGTGACCATACGGAGGTTAACCAAGGGTTACCCAAGTCAAAAGGGACCCTAGACCCATGGGGTATAATCCAGGGTCAATTTCAACCTAGTTAGGACACCCAGGGTCAAGTTAAGACACAAGAAAAGGGTCTCAAAAATTAAAAATTTAAAATGAAATTCAAATACAATTCTTACAACACAAATTATAATTTAAATTTACAAGAGGTAGACCTAACCCATTCAACCTCATGAAAGACAACATTACAACATTAAATCAAACACAGAGTTTATCTCGGTTCCTAGTGGAACCAGATCGGCTTCACAAGGGATTACAACATAAGGTGTGGAATAATCTCCTGTATCTGTGGTTTTGTTAGAAACACCTGCACACTCAATTTGAAAGTTAATTCCACATATAAATAACATAGCTGAAGCAAATTTAATACATGCATTCCTTAAACATACCATAGTTCTCATAAACATAATGAAATCACATTATAATTTTCTCTCTAACATCACCCAATTAGTTTTCCTGTAATGTAAACATTAATCAGACATCACCCAATTAGTTTTCCTATAAAATAAACATCTATCTAACATCACCCAATTTGTTTTCTCTTAAAGCAAACATCTATCTAACATCACCCAATTAGTTTTCCTTTAACATAATAAGGTTTAATAGTTCAAAAATCCGGGATCAACAGTCCCACAAATATAAAAGTATCAACAATAGTAAGGTAAATAGTCACATGAACAGAATGAAAAAGGGTAGGCCTCACATCTTTCAAAGGGAAATCACTTGATTGGTATTAGTCTCTTCTATCCAACTCTATAAGTATGTGGGATGAACTAGGGAATTCTTTCTTCAAAAGATTCAACAAGAAAGGAGATAGATCTTCATTACTACAACAACTGATAAAAATCAAGTGTGCACTATAAGAAGAAATCATAGATTTTAATAACCACTTTCAGAAGACATAGCAAGGGATCTTTGTTGCGGCACAACCAACGATAACTATGGCTATTGTCTTTTACCTCAAAGCTTTTAATTATGATATTACGGTCATGATTCAGTCCCTAGGTAGACAAGCTCTTTCAGTAGTATATGATTTGGCGATTAGGATAGAGGGAAGCTTCGTCCAAGGCCTCCCATGCTACTATTTCTTGATCTATCTGTTATGTCATAAAATGTCCCCCTAGGACTTTTACCTCATAAGTTTAGCTCCTGGGTCCCTTAGATTTAATCATGCAAGTTAAAAATGAATTCTAGAGCAAAATCCCCTAAAACCCATGTCAAATGGGACTAAGGGGACTCTCTTGAGCTTATCCAACCCTAAAATAGGTGCCTAGACAAGGGTTCCCATGCCCTTGTCCTATCCTATTTTGTCGGGGCCCAAATTTAGATGTCGACAAAGTGACCATTAAAAGATTTCCCTTTGTCGACTATTCAATTTGAATTACGAATGTTTAGTAGGAATGCATATATAAGCATATTTAGGACTTCATTTTACAACTAGATGGATAATGCAAACTTGTGATCTTATGCTAAGGATACTCAAGGCTTTCATTGTGTTGTAGAGTAGTATTTGTGTTGTGTTTGTACTTGTTTGTTGTAGATTTGTCTTCATCAATCCATATCCTCATGGCGTGAAAGATCTTCATCTCCCCGTGAGAGCTTCACCTCCGAGGTGACATCTACTTTGTGTTTTCAATCAATTTATCATATCATTTGCTTTTGCCTCTATCCTACAAGAACACACACTCTCTCTAACAATGGTGTTGGAAGGCTTGAATGCCATTCTGAGGCTTCACCAAGACAAGCTCCTAAACACCACAATCCAGAACCCTTCTCTTGTGATTGTAGGTGACATGTGTCAGATCTTACAAAGAGGAGTTGCAGGAGATCAGAGTAGAGTAGGACAATTCTAGATCTAAAGAAAATGATAGAAAATATCCCTAATTGGATAAGGGCGCCCATATCTTTTGTCCCTCAATTTAGCACTATTAGGAATCTTTGAAGTGGTTGCAGTTTGAAGCACATTTTATCCCAAAGCCCTTAGAAAAAACACTGCATTAGACAATGGCGCCTACTCTTTTGTCCCCGAAGTTTCTTCCTTCTGAAATCTAAAATCTAGTATGTATCTAATCTGCATTTTGTGTCTTCCTATGCAAGAATTTGTTAGGTTTCATCCATTTGTTTATGATTTTTCATAATTAGGGTTTTAGGCTTAATCAAACTAAGGTTTAACAAATTAATGAACAAATTCCAAATTTCCTTTTCATTCCAAGTGACACCAAACTTGATTTAATGTCCTTGAATGTATGTAGTGAAAGGAGGATCTAATTAAACTATCAACCTCATTAACAAACCCTCTTTTTCTACATAACATTTTGGTGAATATGTGTTTTTCTGAACATTGCATCTTGCTAACTATTGTAAATTGTATTTGCATTCATACATTTAATTTTCATCATTATACATTTGAAAATCCTACAAAAAATTGAAAATTTTTAAAAAATCAAGCATCCTAGGCTTGCATTTAGGCATAGTTTGCACTATTTTCATTGCATTTCATCTAAATCATTTAAATCTTTGATATTTACATCATATCTGACATAAATTACATCAATTCATCATTTCATAATCATTTACCTTGCATTTACATATTTTATTTAATAGGGTTTGCTTGAAATTTTACATTTTCCATATAACCTAGTAATTTTAAAAGCTAGGGTTTGTAATTAAAATCTTATTTCATATTTTATTACTCAATTTGACTCTCTTTCAAATCTGATTTTTGACTGTAGTGTTTCATCATAGGTTATTTTTGCATTTACACGTGTATTTCAACAAAAAATAACACATTCATTCATTTTTCCTTAAAATTTCACTTACACTTTGCATTGTAGAAGATTTGCATCATTTTAAAATCTGATCTAAGTTATTTTGCATATTAAATATGATTAGATTCCATCCATTCATCATTTTTCATACTTTCATGCCTTAATTTCACTCTTAGGGTTTTGTAAATCCTTGCATTTTTACTACATTTTGGCTAATATTTCATATAGCATTGCAAGATTGGTGTGTTGTGACAAATTTTTCTGCATTATTGGACTAATTAAATTTTTTTAATTTGGTGCCCCTCATCATTCTCAAAATTTCATTACATATTTTGTACATTTACATTGAAAAAAAAAGTGAAAAATTTGTGCATTTTAGAAGCATAAACAAGCATAGATTGGTGTTGTTTCATTGCATTCATCTTACACATATTGCATTTCAGATCTTGCACTCATATTCAAGCATACATCCATTGGTCATTTGAAAGTTTTGCATCAATTCATAGCTTTGTGCGAAAATTGGCATCTTTGTTAAATTACACATTGTGTATTTCAACACTAGGTGTTTACATACATTATCCACACTTTCTTGATAAAAACCATTAGAAACATTTACCTGGCCTTGTTGCGCAGTACTTTTTCCTCTATCCATTGTGTTTGTTGTGGGCTCTGTGTATCTTTTAGTACCTATTTCCCTCAAATAAGTGTTTTGGTGCAAAATAGTCTCACTTATTTTGCCTTGTCAATCATTGTCAAATTTGTGTGTATTTGAGATCTTTCAAACTAGTATCATGGATACTTCTTATCATTCATCTTTGGAAGCTTTGTTTGCATGCATCATAGACACTGATAATTTTTCCAAAATTACTCATGAATATCCTCAAGTCTTAAAACAAATTGTATATATCTATGATGTTGATATTTCTACATGTACCACATATAAAATCTTTTGTTATATATCTAATTTTGATAGTTTCACAAATCTCATGGGAACATATCCTCTGATATTAGATGATCTCACTAAATTCATAGATAATAATAAATATGTTGTAATGTTTAGTAGTGATGACTTCAATATGTTAGATGAAGCCCTAGATGACTTTATCTCTATTGGACATTCCACTATGCCTCCTATTGCTAATACATGTGATGGTAACTTAGTTTTACCTTATGATCTCTCTCCCAAAGTTGTTCCCACTTATGAGGACACTTTGGTGCAAGAGGATGAATTCATTAACACATCCCTTAACATCACACCACCATCTCTTCATTCCAAAGCTCTCTCTAGCCAAGACGAAGCATTAGTGAATGAAGAACCACCACCATCTCTTTATTCCTATGCTCTCTTTGGCCAAGATGAAGCATTAGTGAATGAAGAACCCCCTCCAATAAAGAACATTCCATGGATAGATAATGAGCATTCATCTAACAATAATAAAAATTCTCTCCCTACCATAGTGCATGAAACCTTTATGGATCATCCTATCGATCTTCCTCCTTTAGTTGAATATTCAAGTACTTTGGACATCACTAAGGAAGTGAAGATCCTTGATCTCCCTCTGGTTGAATGTTCAAGTCCCTTGGATATCACTAAGGTGGTGAAAACCTTGGATACCTCTCCTTTGATTGCATATTCTTTGAACATCACTAAAAATATAGTCACCAACAATTCTCCTCACAACACCTTACCTTCCCTTCGTTCCTACTCTCTCTCTTCAAAAGATTCAACACTAGTGGATGAAGAAAGGTCTCTCACATTAAATCCCTTACAGATGGATGTCGAGATCACTCAAAACAAATCGCTTCTTCCACCTCCTAAGAGGGTAGTGAATAAGTGTACTAATGCTACTACAATATCAACAAGTTTAATACTAAATATGATATATCTTGAGATGATAGACATAAATTGTCTACCAGGAAATATCCCATTAAATCCTGGGTCAGTATTTCTCCCTCCTTAAGCCACACTCACTGTAGCACCTATTCTAGTTGCTCTCAAGGGTGGCCTCCTCCTAGATATATATGTTGTTAGCATTGTGTTGTGTCCCACCGTGATGTGTTATGTGTTGTTTAGGTCTCCTTGGATAACCCTTGATACTCTTGTAAGGTCAAGGATACCAGCAGACTGCCTCTATTGTGACCATTCTTCTATTTGGTTCATCATTTTTCTATATTGTCTCTCCTCTATTTTATTGTTGTGTGTCGTGCCTTAGGGGCATAATGAACATTGTGGTTGATGACCTGGGGGCATCTTCCTACATGGTGTTCCTAAGGCACTTTTACTCCTCTCTCATTTTATTATTTACCTTCTTCTAGTGGTTCTATTCGAGGGATGACAAAAACAAATATATACTGATACAGACCATGTGTCCCTTCAACAAGCAAAGCAAAAATGGACCTAGTCCATACATGATGATGGGGTTGATTTATATATATATCTGATGCTTGACTAGGAGAATCACTTCGTGTGATGTATCATCTTGTGACATTTCTTGTGACTAACATTTTACTATCCACTCAATATGCTCTTGTACACTTTGATTGGTATCTCACCTTGTTGTTACACTTAGTTTTGAGGTCCTGCACTATAGCCCAATGGTTATACTTAGTTCTGAACCTGTAGTATAGCCTTGATCCTTGATGTGACTATTTTCGTACATAACTTTTATGATGTGATATGGTTGTTATCTTAGAGTAAGATTTTCTAACCATCTTGTTGTTTATCTTAGCATATCTTATCAATGTGTTTGTGGGAACATTCAGCGATCGTGAGAACATGTCGCCTTAGGGATATGGGCTTTGTGAAAGCTCTTGTTCCCTTGCATGTCTTCTCTCTACCTTAACGTGCTTGATACTGATACACAACATCAACCACTTTAAGATGGGGGCATATATAATGATATTTGTCTGATGATTTTGGTACTAACAAAGCATGTTTGTAAGCCCTCTCTGTGAGACAGGATGATGTATCTCCAACGTAAGTACACATCTTTATTTATACTACAATAAAAAAGCCCTCTCCATGAGGCGGGATAACATATCCTTTTATCAAATAAGCCCTTTACAGAGGTGGGATAACGTATCTCTTGAGATAGTGTGTATCCTTTTATTCAAAAGCCCTTCTACGAAAGGCAAGATGATGTATCTCTTGAGATAGTGCACATCCTTTTATTTCAAAAGTCCTCCGCGAAGGCAGGGTTGGATTGGTGCAAGAGCACCTACCTGACAGCTGGCCTCCATGAGGCAGTTAGTTTGTTTTGAGTCTTGTTAATGTTTCCAAGAAGGTCTGATAAGACCAATGCATGTAATAAGGTCATGTTGACCATGCTTTACTATTTTTAGCTAGTTTGTTAAGACAGCTGTTATGCTGTAGGTCCGGTTGGATCTCCCAGCCGCCTGGAGAGTTTTCCCAGCCGCTTGGAGTTGGGTCAGTAGTACTCGCAGGAGATCCTATTTATGCATGAGGATCGGTTGGTTTTAGATCATCGAGCTAGGCTGCACAGAGTGAGACAGAGAGAGAGACTGATCATTGTATTGCATCTTTTGAAATCAAATAAGAGATCCTGTTTGTGCTCATTTTCTGTTTGATCTCCACTGTGTGATCAATTTGCTATTTTGGTGGTTTCATGGATTGGCTGATCCATTCCACCGGTTGATTCATCGAATCGGTGGAATGGCTATGTACAGTAGGGTAGGATTTAGTTTGCATTTTCTGTTTGTTCATGTGCATGTTTGCAGGATCGTCGTCAAAAGGTGTTGAGAACCCTAGCATGGGTATGTGCTAGGTTATGCTGGTTGTTAGAGTCTGGAAAGTTGTCCAGGAAGTGGATCGGGTCATCCCAGGAGGTTCGGCGGATCGAAATTCGCTAAGGTTGGAAGTTCATCAAAACGGCATCATCAGGATATTTCTGTGTATATCCTGCAGTTACTTCGGGCGTCATCCGAGTAAGTGGAGATGAGCATGATGCAGTCGATTGCATAAAGTGAATGTGCATTGGGGTGATCATCATCAGGTGTTTCCGAGGAGGAGCGCATCAGCATAAGGTAGAAGATCGGGTTGACAATTCCTTCGCGGGCCGATAATGTTAAGTTTGGCCGACAGCAGGATATTGAAGGAGTTACATGTGACGTCATCGTCATCAAGATAATCGTCATCAGGATATCGGGGCAGTAGGATATTGAAGGAGCTGCATGTGACGTCATCGTCATCAGGATAATCGTCATCAGGATATCGGGGTGACGTAAGCATCGAAGGAAGGGTGCATGAGGTTGTCGTCATCAGGATATATGGGAGGAACCAGATGTTTTATATCCTGCTGATGAACATGATGTTGAACATCATGATGATAAAGAAAGAGGTTGGCGGTGAGATGAACAGTGAACATCAGGAGGATGTTTGCGCTTGCCGAATATGATGATGCTGCCGATAGTCGAATATGATGATGCTGCTGACAGACGAAGAGTCGAAGGTTTGTCTACAGGAGGATATCGGTCGGCAGAGCAAATATGATGATGCTGACAGTGTTAAGGTAAATATGATGATGATGAAGGGTTGCGGACATCCATGCTGTATGTCAAGGTTTTAGTGTGGATGCCTCTGCATCATAGTGGTATCAGAGCTCAGCAAAAGGTCTGGGCTGTTGTGTGTTGATTCTGTCACCGAAAGGGTAGAGGTAGAGTTGGTTCTGTCACTGAAAGGACAGAGGTAGAGGAGTGAGAGGTTGACAAAATGCCTCCTAAAGGTAGTGGTACTGCAAGGGAATTGCAGGAGATGAAGGAAAAACATGCCAGAGAGATGAGGAAGATGAAGGAGCTTGCTGAAGCACTTCAAGCCAGGCTTGTAGCCCTGGAAAAGAACAAAAAGAGGGAAGTGGAAGACAGTGAATCAGAAGAAGATGAAGATACTGTTGAAGAGTATGAAGAGGTAGCTGAAGATCTGGATGCTGAAGACCAGAAATTTGCAAAACTGTTAAAGGCAGTGCAGAGTGATAAACCTAAGGTAAAGGTTGATGTTTCCAAGTATAATGGAAGTTTGAATGAAGATGAGTTACTGGATTGGATTGCTGCACTTGATAATCACTTTGAATGTGAAGATGTTGCTGAGGATCAGAAGGTAAAGATTGCAAAGACCAAGTTAGGAGGTCATGCTTTGGTATGGTGGGATTATGTACAATCCGAGAGAAGGAAACAAGGAAAGTCAAAGATCACTTCATGGGATAAGATGGTAGCAAGGATCAAAGGTAAATTCTTGCCAAGGGATTATGAGATTCAGATGTTTAAGAAGCTGTAATTTTTAAGGCAGAAGGAAATGGATGTGAAGGCATATACTGAGGAGTTTTATAAGTTGAGTATGAGATCTGGTCATCATGAGAATGAGGTAGAAAAGGTGGCTAGGTACTTGGCTGGTTTGAGAATGAACATACAGGATGAGTTAGTTTTAGCTAACCCTAAGAGTGTGGAAGATTGTTACCAAATGGCAATCAGGATTGAAGAAAAGATGAATAGAGGACAAGATAAGTCCATGAGAGGAAGAGGCAACAATATGAGGGGAAGAGGATTAGCCCCTACAACAAGGCAAACCAATGAGGGTCAAGAAGACACTGGTAAAGGACAGGGACAGTCTGATTTCAGAGGTGGATGGAAAGGTAATAGAGGTAGATTTGGAGGTGGTAGAGGTTCTACTACATTTTTAGGAAAGTGTTACACCTGTGGTGAGTTTGGTCATCCATTTTTCAAATGTCCAGAAAGCAAAGGTTCATCATCCAGAAATGATAGAACAAATGACAAGAGAGTACAACTTGTGCAAGAAGAGAAAGTAGAGCAAAGTGTGCAAAGTTCAAACACTTATCAAGGAGATAGAGTTCCTGATAATTATGCATATCCTGAGGAGGGAGAAGCATTGATGCTTAGGAGAATTAGTTTGCAGGCATCAAAGGATATGATGCAAAGAAGAGCTCTTTTCAAGACCACATGCAAGAGCAAAGGTAAAGTATGTAAGGTTGTCATTGATACTGGTTCAACAGACAACATGGTATCACAGGAAATGGTGGATAAACTAAATTTGGAAAGGATTCCACACCATCACCCTTACAAGGCATCTTGGGTGAGTGATAGTCAATCACTTTTTGTCTATGAACAGGCATATGTGGATTTTCAGATTGGAGCATATCATGATAGAGTTTTGTGTGACATTTTGCCCATGGAATGTTGTCACCTACTGTTGGGTAGACCATGGCAATTTGATAGGAGGGTACTGTATGATGGGTATGCTAATACCTACACCATCAAGAAAGATGGGAAGACTATTAGGTTGATGCCATTGCAGGAAGCAGCTGCAGCACAGGGGGTAGCCAAAATCATTTTAGTGGGAAAGAAGGAATTTGTGCAAATGCCTATAGGAGCAGGCATAAAGGCAGTTGAGGACACTGCAGGGAAAGGAGTTGTTAAGGACAACAGGTTGAAGAAAGTTTTAGTTGTGACTGACAGAGGTCAGCAGCAGGTGCAGAAACAGGTTTGCAAACAACAACCAGTTGAAAGGAATGACAAAGATGTTGTCATAGTTGGGACTATTGTTTGTCCTATAAGAGTTGAAAGAAAGATAGAGTTGAACATTACAGAAGTTCAAGAGGCAGTTCAGACAGAGGTTCTGGTCAGACAACCTGACAAACACAAGGTATGTGAGAGAAGGGCCTACATTGACAGGCATGAGGATTTACTTGCAAGAAGGCAAGTTACAGTTCAGAAGTCTTGGAGCAGCTAAGAGACAGCAGAGGACAAAGCTGGAACAGGTCAGCACACTGACATGACAAAGTGTAAAGGTGGAGGACTTCCACAACCCAAACTCATGGGACATGAGTTCTTTTCTGTTGGGGAGTATGGTGCAGGAGCACCTACCTGACAGCTGGCCTCCATGAGGCAGTTAGTTTGTTTTGAGTCTTGTTAATGTTTCCAAGAAGGTCTGATAAGACCAATTGACCATGCTTTACTATTTTTAGCTAGTTTGTTAAGACAGCTGTTATGCTGTAGGTCCGGTTGGATCTCCTAGCCGCCTGGAGAGTTTTCCCAGCCGCTTGGAGTCGGGTCAGTAGTACTCGCAGGAGATCCTATTTATGCATGAGGATCAGTTGGTTTTAGATCATCGAGCTAGGCTGCACAGAGTGAGACAGAGAGAGACTGATCATTGTATTGCATCTTTTGAAATCAAATAAGAGATCCTGTTTGTGCTCATTTTCTGTTTGATCTCCACTGTGTGATCAATTTGCTGTTTTGGTGGTTTCATGGATTGGCTGATCCATTCCACCGGTTGATTCGTCGAATCGGTGGAATGGCTATGTACAGTAGGGTAGGATTTAGTTTGCATTTTCTGTTTGTTCATGTGCATGTTTGCAGGATCGTCGTCGAAAGGTGTTGAGAACCCTAGCATGGGTATGTGCTAGGTCGTGCTGGTTGTTAGAGTCTGGAAAGTTGTCTAGGAAGCGGATCGGGTCATCCCAGGAGGTTCGGCGGATCGAAATTCGCTAAGGTTGGAAGTTCGTCAAAACGGCATCATCAGGATATTTCTGTGTATATCCTGCAGTTACTTCGGGCGTCATCCGAGTAAGTGGAGATGAGCATGATGCAGTCGATTGCATAAAGTGAATGTGCATTGGGGTGATCATCATCAGGTGTTACCGAGGAGGAGCGCATCGGCATAAGGTAGAAGATCAGGTTGACAATTCCTTCGCGGGCCAATAATGTTAAGTTTGGCCGACAGTAGGATATTGAAGGAGTTGCATGTGACATCATCGTCATTAGGATAATCGTCATCAAGATATCGGGGCAGAAGGATATTGAAGGAGCTGCATGTGACGTCATCGTCATCAGGATAATCGTCATCAGGATATCGGGGTGACGTAAGCATCGAAGGAAGGGTGCATGAGGTTGTCGTCATCAGGATATATGGGAGGAACCGGATGTTCTATATCCTGCTGATGAACATGATGTTGAACATCATGATGATAAAGAAAGAGGTTGGCGGTGAGATGAATAGTGAACATCAGGAGGATGTTTGCGCTTGCCGAATATGATGATGCTGCCGATAGTCGAATATGATGATGCTGTTGACAGACGAAGAGTCGAAGGTTTGTCTGCAGGAGGATATCAGTCGGCAGAGCAAATATGATGATGCTGACAGTGTTAAGGTAAATATGATGATGATGAAGGGTTGCGGACATCCATGCTGTATGTCAAGGTTTTAGTGTGGATGCCTCTGCATCATGGATCTTGAGACTATCCTCCCTTAAGCATGTCTTTGGAGGTTGTTGTGGCATAATCCCAATTGTCGGGTGTGTCTACAACATGTTTGAGATGGTGGGACTTAGCATTAAGCTTCTTCCATCACCTCTGTTTGCCATGTTTAAGATGTATAGTATGTCTTTGGCATGCTATATAACACTTGTGTATTCCTTGTGTCTTCTGTGTGTTTTCCCCTATGTGTGGTTTCAAGTGTGTAGCGATGACCTCTTCCCATACTCAGGTTTTGTATGACATTTTTTCCCCTGTGTGTGGTTTCAAGGGTGTAGTGATGAGCTCCTCCCACACTTAGGTTTTGTTTGGTGTGTTTTCCCTTGTGTGTGGTTTCAAGGGTGTAGCAATGATCTCCTCCCACACTCAGGTTTTATATGATATGTTTTCCTCCTGGTGTAGTTTTAATGGTGTAGCGCTGAGCTCCTCCTACATTTTGGGGTTTTCTGTTGCAATTTTTATTTCCATGCATATGTTATGAAAATGAAAATGTTATATCAACTGTATTCATCATGTTTTGTGTGACTTCTCTCATGTCTTCATTGTGTCTTGCGTGACTTTAATATTGTATTCTTTGTGTCTTGTGTGCTTCCTACTGTCTTCATTACATTTTACATGTCTGCAATGTGTCTTCTAGTGCTTACTTGAGACTGGAGGCTAGAAATAGTCCTCTAATCTTTGTGTATGCCTTAGCTTCAAGTGCCTGGCATGTCTGATGTGTTTTTGACCATACTTTAATGCATTTATGGGTTGTAAGATCATACATACATTAAAGTGGGGGCTAAATGTTGTCTTCAAATGTCCCCCAGGACTTTTACCTCCTATGTTTAGCTCCTGAGTCCCTTAGATTTAATCATGCATGTTAAAAATGAATCCCGGAGCAAAATCCCCTAAAACCCATGTCAAATGGGACTAAGAGGACTCTCTTGAGCTTAATCCATCCCTAAAATAGGGTCCTAGACAAGGGCGCCCGTGCCCTTGTCCTGCCCTATTTTTTCGGGGCCCAAATTTTAGATGTTAGCAAAGTGACTGTTATAAGGTTTCCCTTTGTCGACCTATTCAATTTGAGTTATGAATGTTTAGAGAGAATGCATATATAAGCATGTTTAGGACTTCATTTTACAACTAGATGAATAATGCAAACTTGTGATCTTATGCTAAGGATACTTAAGGCTTTCATTATGTTGCAGAGTAGTATTGTGTTGTTTTTGTACTTGTTTGTTGTATATTTGTCTTCATCAATCTATATCCTCATGGCATGAATGATCTTCATCTCCCGATGAGAGCTTCACCTCTGAGGTGACATCTACTTTGTGTTTTCAATCAATTTCTCATATCATTTGCTTTTGCCTCTGTCTTGTAAGGACACACACTCTCTAACAATGGTGTTTGAAGGCTTGAATGCCATTCTGGGGCTTGACCGAGGCAAGCTCCTAAACACCACAACCCCCAACCCCTCTTTTGTGATTACAGGTGACAAGTGCCAGATCTTGTGGAGAGGAGTTATAGGAGATTAAAGTAGAGCAGGACAATTTTAGATATGAAGAAAATGACAAAAATATGCCTAATTGGACAAGGGCATGTTCTCTTTTGTCCCTCAATTTGGCACTGTCAGGAATCTCTAAAGTGGTTGCAGTCTGAAGCACATTTTATCTCGAAGCTCTCAGAATAAAAGCACTGCATTGGACAAGGGCACCCACTCTTTTTTCCCCAAAGTTTCTGCCTTCTGAAATCAAAAATTTGGTATGTATCTAATATGTATTTAGTGTCTTCCTATGCAAGCATTTGTCAGGTTTCATCCGTTTGTTTATGATTTTGCATAATTAGGGTTTTAGGCTTAATCAGACTAAGATTTAACAAATTAATCAACAAATTCCAAATTTCCTTGTCATTCTAAGTGACACCAAACCTGTTGCTGAGTCCTCTTGCAAAATTTGTGATTCAACTCGGTTTAATGTCTTTGAATGTATGTAGTGAAAGGAGGATCTAATTAAACTATCAACCTCATTAACAAACCCTCTTTTTCTACATAACACTATCAATTCCTTTGCAAGAAGAATTTCCTAAGGTTGAGCCTCTTATATCTAATGTAAATTAGGCTGCCCCTTCCATTATGTGTATCCTTCCTCTCTAATGCTAATAGCTATGGTAGATCAGTTCCCCAAGTGGCATCTAAAATGGAAGTGTTACCTAATTGTGCACTTCAGTCCAATAAGGTTAGCTTGGGACAACACTAATGTTTTTTGCCTTGAAGATGGATATAGCTTCAACATGTTCAAAAGAAAGGATGAAGGCTCATAGCCAGCTTTAGAAGGCCTGTTACTCAGGTAGAAGGCCATTCCAATTATCACCGTTACCAGAAGGGTGCTGCCATAATAATGGGTTACAAGAAAATATAATGATTTAAGCCTTGAAATGTTCTAGTTAAAAGATTTTAATTGAAGAGGGTTTGATCAAACCCCCTTAGATTCAAACCCCCTTGGATAGAACCTCGCTAGTTTTAAACCATACCTATAATGGAGTCTCCTCTACACCTATCAAAATGCTGATACAAAACCACTTTTGATTTACCTTTTGGGGGATCAAATGAATTCATTTAAAATTTATATTTTGTAAGTATGTAGTCCTTATTATAAGCTTCCCAAAAAGTATAATTTTAAATATATTTAATTTAATTATTATATTTATTTTTTATTTCTTGTGAATGTACGTTTTTTAATGAACATCAAGGTCTTTGTTTCACACATGAAAAAAAAGGAAAATAGAGAAAACAATTCTGAAAAGTACATGTCCTCTAGGTATTGATGTCCTTATTCCAACAAAAAAAAGTTGAATTCATACAAAAAATGTTATGTTGGACAGAATACGCCTATGTCTAAATTATAATTGGTTTGACTTCAAAACTTAATTAAAAAAATATATTAAAAAAAAATTATAAAACCAAATGCATCCTCTAGATATTGGTGTTACCAATCTAAATTCAAAACAATTAGAATTTTATCCTTTGTAGAAAAAAAGTTATGTGCGACAGAATACACATCACTTTAAAAAAATGTTGTATAGTATTAAAAACTAGTTATCAAAGGAGATGAATTTTTTTTTACAATTTAACTCCAATTTTTTTTTAAATATATATTTAGAATCTACAGATAAAATCTTAGAAATCACTAGTTTGCATCATCTTTAAATTCCTAATGGTTTAGCGGCTATAGGTGTCAGAAAGTGAAGATTTAGTTCAAAATATTGATTTCAATGTCAAGTTTGGCCAAAAAGTGTAACCCATTATTGTGGGATGACCCATAATCATGTAGAAACTCAGTAAGAGTTGCTACAGGAGCCAGATAAGGGTGGGAAGGGCTTCCCACCAGAAAAGGAGGCATCCTAAAGCTGGCAGGAGGAGGAAGGTTAGGAGATGAGTTTCATTTTATTTTAGATCTATTCGTTATAGTTTGATCAAGTATAAAATGAGAAAGGTACACAAATTTGCTAAGCTTACTTATGATTACAAACAATTGTATCATGCAATAGATTTTAGATGTAGGGTGGGAAGGGCTTCCCACCAGAAAAGGAGGCATCCTAAAGCTGGCAGGAGGAGGAAGGTTAGGAGATGAGTTTCATTTTATTTTAGATCTATTCGTTATAGTTTGATCAAGTATCAAATGAGAAAGGTACACAAATTTGCTAAGCTTACTTATGATTATAAACAATTGTATCATGCAATAGATTTTAGATGTATTTCCTTATGCAATTGAATGATTTACAAAACAAGAACAACATATAAATCATTGCATAATATAACTGCTTATATCCACAAGAGAAAAGTGTTCAAAGTTCCCACACAAGCCGTGGGATTGATTGTATAAGATGAAATGAAAGAAAACATATACATCTGAAGTAAAAGGGAAACATATAAGAGAGAGAGGGGATTTATCATTGCCTAAATGAGAAAACCCCACTGGTGGCTACACCATCTTCAAATTCTCCATCACTCTCCAAAGGTACCTACAAGAGACAGAGAGAAATATGTTAGAGCTCAGGATGCCTTCACTCCTGTACATGATAATATGAAATGTACATGCTATCCTCCACAAGAATCTAATAAAGAAGATGAAAGAGATGAATAACTCTAGGGTGCATATATACAACCACTAGAAGGAAGCAGAGAAGATCATATAATCATTAGAAGAGGCACTAAGCTTCAATTGTTTTCTTGACTTGTGTTTGGAATGTGCAAGTATAGGTACCTGAAGACATCACATGGATGACATAGAGGAGCTTCAAGAACAGTCATTTAGAACTGACATTCACAACCATGCAAGTAATCAGTCAAAGGGCATGAAGAGTAATAGCAATCATATGCTAGAGGTTAGCAGAGTAGTCCTAGACTGAGTAAGAAGATAGTATATTGAAGATCTTCCTACTAAAAGATTGAAAGCTCTGCCAACATCCAAAGAACAAGCATGACAAAATTCATAGGCCTGTCTAAAGGATAAAAAGCAGAGATGCATGCCTATCTTAAGGCCCACAAGGCAGTGACATGGGTAGGTCAGAAGGCATGAAAGATAATACAAAGGTTTGCAATGTGATAAAGGCTTGATAGGGTAAATGCATTGAAGAAGATATTAACAAGATTGAATACTTATTGACTGCCATAAAGTAGTCTAATACAATCACATCAGCCATCTATTAGATGAAAGTACAGCCCATAAGGGCATAAGAATTAAAAATACCATGGAGAAAATTGTAGACAGTAAGAACAACAATAAGTTTATGAAAGTCTGATAAAAAGAATCATGCAAATGCTAGAGGGACAGCCACTGTGATGGTACAGTCACATAGTGAAATGAAATAGTCCTAAAAGCTTCAGTATACATTGTTAGATGGCATAATCTAAGCATACAAATGAAGAACATACTATAAGGAAGCAATCAATCTTGGAAATAGAGATATATAAATGATAGTCATATAAACCAGGACTAAGAAAACAGTCATCAAAGAATGTCTTCAATAGTCATAAAGGTGACTTTCACAGTCATTTAGCAAAGACTGTCCACAACCACAGTCATGCAAGGAGAAGTGACTACACAGAGGCTCAGAGGATACAATATGCTCTCTTAAAATTTTCTCCCATTTGATTAAGGAAGGGCATCAGTTTTTGGTCAATCTAATGATTTTGACTCTTTAAAATCCACGGTTCTTCATCTAATGCATCTTTCACAAATTTCTATGGTGTAAAGTATCCTTTCTCAATATAGAAATGTGGCTGGATGTCCATTAGGTCTATTTTATAGGACTGCTATCCGAATCATGACTTTGGTTGCCTGGGGGTTGTCGGGTCAGATTTTGGCATGCACACGGACCCTTTCCCTCCTTGCCACAGGGTGATCCGCCATGTCACTCTCGCTCACGTGGGAGTAGCTAGTCGAGAGGAGGTGAGACACAGTGGGGGTCTAGCTTGTTTGAGAGCTAGACTTCGTGAAGGGGGGTCGGCAAGATCTGTGGCTATTGTTGTGCATTTTGTTGAATGTTTAGCTCAATTATTGTGGTAGTTGAGATAACCCTATGACCCGAAGGGTCACTAGTCTCTCTTCTTCTATTTGGGTTCCTTGAATTCCACCTTTGTGTGGGTAAACGGTTGTTTTCGTTAATGGCTTTTGTTGTTTCTGTCTCTGAGAAATGCTCTGTGTAGTTGTAATTACCTAATTTCTTTAACCAACAATAGAACAAATGGGTCTCCTTGTGGAGTATGTGTGTTTGTTGTTGAATTTGTGGATGTATCTCCTTGATATCCTCTTAGATAGCCCTTACCCACTTTCCTCTTACTCCTAAACACATTCATGAATCAAGATAGAGAAAGTAGTGTAATTGCTAACTCTAACTAGATCTAGGGTTTCGACCTAGGGTTTTGCTGACCTAGGGTTTGTCTTTGAATACCTCGTGATGGAATCAAGGGTTTTGCAATGTTATTTATTTTATCAGATCTATATGAATGCAAGCTAAATGATAATATGCAAAGCATCTTTCTGGTATTTTTAGAGTATTTTTGGAAAGGAAAATGCTTCTAATCTATACAATAAATGTGCATGCAATCCTATATGAAAAGTTGAATCTATTGTTTTGTAGGTGTTTGGTATTTTCAATGCAATCTAATTAAATGGAAAGGAAAGATGCTTTTTCTAACAAAGTAGATCTATGAATGTAAAAATGATTAATCTAGCATGCAAGATCTAACCTATCAAGGAAAAAGCACAATGTTACTATTCCCAAGAGCAAAGTGTGATGATCTAATTACTATGAAAACAATGAAAAGAACCTGAAAGAGATGAAGATTTGAAGACTCCACTACCCTCAGTATCCTCGTGTAGGCAACCTTGAATCCTTTTGTGATAGTAGGTGATTCTCTTGATGACAAAAAGACTCAATGAAGCGAAAAGAAGATTTTGTGAAGCTTATGTGAGCTCGATGTGAGATTGGATTGAGCACAATGGCATAAAAAAAGTAGTGTAGCGTTGCTTGTCCAAACAATCAAAGTACAAGGCACTTATGTCCTGTATGAGCATATGAATGCTAGATTGGAGAGAAAACTTGGCAAGAACTGGTGCACAATGAATTTGCCTCCCTTTGTACTTGAGGGAAGGGGGTATTTATAGGTTTGAAGAAGGGATTGGATTGAGGAATTAACTCATTTGATTGATGAGTTAATAAGAATAGATTGGGGAGTTAACAAGGTTGATTACCTAGTGAACTTAGCTGATTAGGGAGTGATGAAGCAATGATAGATTATCACTGAAGAAGAAATCGAGGTGAGGGAACTCATGAGATTGATTAGAGAGTTAATTTGAGATCAAATAGAGATAATTATACATGTGTGGGTGCATGAAATAGTTAACTCTAAATAAAGGATAAAAAATATTGCAAATAGAAGGAAAAATGGGTGAAAACAAAGCAAAAACGCGAGAGAAACTTTAGTTTTTTCATAGGTCAAAAGATGGCAGGGTTGCCACCTTCATCAGACAGGGTTGCCCAGGGAGATCCTGGGCCCCCCAGGGAGCGACCTTGGATCAGGAGTGAAGAATGCAGAAATCAGGATGGAAGAAGGCAAGGGGGAAGAAAAGGATGGATTCTACACCAAAAAATAGGTCAATCATGTGGAAGAATCCAAATCTCCACTTGTGTCCTCAGGATCCCTAGTGGGGATCTGGAAATAATAGGGGGAGATTTGGATTGGATGGTCGAAATAAAAAATGGAAAGCGGGAGATGGATCAGGGGACCTCTAGAAGGCTTCTATGAGGTGCACTAGATGAAATACAAAGGGGAGAGGTGAGAACTCACCTACAAGACACTCACAAGGCTTAGGATCAAGGTCGAAAGCTAGAAAATGCAAGTCGACAAGTGTTGGAGCAAGTGTCGAAAAGCGTCACAAACGGGGAAGAAAAGAAATTGACAAAGCAATAACAACACAAGATAAGAAGAAAGGACATGTCATCAAGATGCCTACTGCCCAGGGGATTTATTTTCACATTTACATGTATGTGACAAGGATTTGAATCATCATAGGGGTCCTTGTGGAGGGAGTATGTGATTTTGGTGCTTACAGTTACTACATTTTAGAGTGTGAAGTTTTCTTGGCCTTGTGAAGCTCAAGACATGTCAAGGTTTCAAACTCCTAGCCTGAGTAGCTTAGAGAAGTGCTTGGTAAAAAAAGGAATAGATATGGGTTAGCAAGGAAACCATGAAAATGTCATTGACTGCAGTTAATAGTGTTGATGGGGAAGGGTTCTTCCCTATGCCATGATAAAGATGAGAGGTGTCAAACTTAATAGGGACTATGATGAATAGTCAAAAGGGCATAAAAAGCATAAAGTTTAGGCTCATACAAGAGTTGTGTGGAAGAGGATCAAGAAGAGGCATCTTGACAGAGTTTCAAAAAAGTTAATACCTAGAAACTACACAAGGAAAGATAGAGTGGTGCAGTCATGGTTAGGAGGGTCCACAAAGTGTACTATCTAGGTCATGTAGCTAGAGTAAACACAATGGAAACAACTCAAAGATATAAAGCAAATGCAAATTTAGTCATTTAGTATATCATAGAATTCAAATACAAATTGGCCGGCAACATGCGGGCTTACAATTAGGGCTCACAAGCCTGATTGTAGAATTACAGAATATGCACAAGATATAGCTTTGAAGCTCCTTCGCAAGAAATTCAAACTATCAAGTATCTATACATAATTCACTTGCTTTACTAGGCATCTATTACATCAATTTATATCATCTTTAGAACATAAGATTCCTCCACGTCTGCCAAGGAGGATCACAAACTCCAATGAAGAGTTGTAATGTGCATACATGTATAGGTCAAACCTAATTGAATGGAACTCCACAAATGAATGGAATGGTGTGCGGATCTTAGGAAAGGTTAGCCATGAACCAAAAAATATTGAATGATGTGTCATTTAGCTCTGCAGGTCGCGAAATGCTCCACAAATCTTCTCCTTTAGTTGATTATTTGAGACTGTCAGGATGCTTTGTTATGAGAAAACAGTTAATCTTCTGATAGCGATATCTTTCCGATACCTGATCCAAATGATCTAAGATTTGGATATGTTGTGTATGAATGTGTCAAGATGCTAAGTCTAGCTCCACAAGGTCTAAAATGCAACTGTGGTAGAATGTAGACCAAAATACAGAAACTGGTATTGACTGAACTGACTGTATTGAACTGGAAAATGAAAAGAAAACAAACTGAAATGCAATTTTTTTGGGTTGATGCAGATTGCTCTTGAACAAGGGATGCTCTTGCATCAGACATCTAGGGTTGTTGAAAAAGTGAGTCCCATACTTTCTTGGGGCTGGAAGAAAACCAAGATGGTCCACCTCAGCATGAGAAATCCAAGATGAGTCTTCTTCTGTTATGCCTTTCCACTTCACAAGATATTCTTTGTACTATCTTCCTCTAGTGTTGTGTCCAATTTTGTTGTCTAAGATTTCTGCAATCTACTCTGGTGCTTGTTGTGGTAACTGCTTCTTCAAATCTTCTTCAATTTTGTCACTGAACTCTACTTCATGATACTGGTATAGGTCTGCAATGTTGAAAATAGGTGATATACCCAATGTCTTCGATAGCTCCACTTCATATCCATTTCTTGAATTAAATTTCCTAAGTATCCTACATGGTCCAAACTTCATCTTCAACTTGTTATAAGTCCCAACTGAAAATCTTTCTTTTCTCAAGTACACCATCACTTCATCTCCCACTGAAAATTCTTTGTGTCTTCTCTTCTCATCTTCTTTCTCTTTATACTTATTGTTCATCTCCTCTAAATGCTTCTTCACCTGATTATGCATTGTCTCCATATGTCCTGCAAATTCTTCTGCTTCTATACTCCTCTTATCTTGCATACTGATATCCCTCAACTCTTCTACTCCTCTAGGGTTAGTTCATGTCACAATCTCAAACGGTGTTCTTCTAGTACTCCTATTTACTGAATTATTGTATGCAAACTCTGTTTGTGATAGAATCAAATCCCAATTTCCTGCCTTCTCTCCAACCAAACATCTCAACAAGTTTCCCAAAATCCTATTCACTACTTCCTTCTGTCCATTAGTCTATGGATGAAATGCTGAACTAAAATTCAAATTTGTCTTCATCTTCTTCCAAAGTGTCTTCCAAAAGTATCCAAGAAATCTTGTATCTCTGTCTGAAATTATGCTCTTAGGAAATCCATGCAATCTCACAATCCCCTTAAAAAATAGGTCAGCTACATGCACTGCATTAGTTGTCTTCTTACAAGATACAAAATGTGCCATCTTTGAAAATCTATCCACCACGACAAATACTGAATCATGTCCTCTTTGTGTCTTCAACAATCCCATTATGAAATCCATACTTAGGTCTTCCCAAGGTCTCTATGATACTATGAAATATTTGTAAAAATTTCCTAACATCCCTATGTATCTGAGGCCAAAAGTAATTTTCACTTACCAAAGCCACTGTCTTATCAATGCCAAAATGTCCTGCCAATCCACCACTGTGTTTCTCCTTGATCAAATTGTCTCTCATTGAACTCCTAGGTATGCATAACTAATTTCCTATGAACAACATATCTTCATGAATGAAATAATCTAGCCACTTATTCCTATCTATCACAATAGTTTTCTTTTATGCTTTCCAAGGTTATGCAAAATCAAGATCTTCCTCATACATGTTCTTCAATTCCTCTAATCCAAACACTTCAATTCTCATCTTTGTCAACAAGTTCCTTCTCCTACTTAGTGCATCTACAACTTTGTTTGATTTTCCACTCCTATGCTTCAATACAAAGGTATAACTTTGCATGAACTCCACCCATCTAATATGTCTCTAATTCAACTCTCCTTGACTATTCAAATACTGTAAATCTTGATGATCTGTATACAACACAAACTCGTTAGGCAACAAATAATGTCTCCACTTCTTCAAGGCTTGAATTATGGCATAGAACTCCTGATCATAAACTAAATATCTCCTCCTTGCATCATTCAACTTCTCACTAAAATATACTACAGGTCTACCTTCTTGGCTTAACACTGCTCCAATTGCATTCCCACTTGCATCACAATCTACTTGAAATATCTTATTGAAATCTGGTAATGCCAACATAGGTTGCTCTATCACTTTTTGCTTCAACAATTCAAAACTTTTATATGCTCCTGATGTCCACTTGAAATCTTTTCTATCACCTCTCATTATCTCTGTCATAGGATTACAAACTGAACTAAAATTTTTGATGAACTTCCGATAGAAACTGGCTAATCCATGAAATGATCTAACTTCTCCAATGCTCTGCGGTGTAGGCTATTCAACAATTGCTCTCACCTTCTCAAGGTCCATCTTCAATCCTCCTACAAAAATCACAAATCCTAAATATACCAACTCTTCCTTCATGAAACTACACTTCTTGATGTTTATCAACAATTTCTCTTCTCTCAGTCTATGTGATACTTGTCTCAAGTGCCACAAATGTTCTTTTGTCTTACTAAAAATCAGAATATAATCCAAATATACAATAACAAACTTACCCAAGAATTTCTTTAGAACTTCATTCATCAATCTCATGAAAGTACTCGGTGTATTTGTCAATCCAAAAGGCATCACTAACCACTCATACAATCCTTCATTTATCTTAAAAGTAGTCTTCCATTCATCTCCTTCTCTTATTCTGATCTGATGGTATCCACTCTTCAAGTCTATCTTTGTAAAATATTTTTCTCCACTCAAACAATCCATGATATCATCCATCCTAGGTAAAGGAAATCTATACTTAACTATGATTTTGTTTATTGCTCTAGAGTTTGTACACATTCTCCATTCTACATCCTTCTTTGGTACTAATACTATAGGTACTGCACAAGGAATCAAACTTTTTCTGATCAAACCTTTCCTCAACAACTCATGTATTTGTCTATTCAATTCTTCATTCTTTGTCGATGTCATTCTATGTGCTGCTTTGTTAGGCAAACTAGCTTTGGGTATATGATCCATGTGATGACTGATACTCCTGATTGGTGGCAATCCTTCAGGTACATTATCTGATATGATGTCTTCATACTCTATCAGCAACTCAATTATCTCCTCCAGTTATTATTATTTAGTCTCCTTCTTCAATGTTTCAAGCTTCTTAGGGATCAAAGAATAGCACATATTCTCATTTCTCAAACCATCCAGAAATTTCCTTCTATCTACCAAACATATTCTAGCATTTCCACACACTTCACTCTTAGGATCATCTTCTAAAGGAATCGAAGTAATTCTCTTTCCATTTGATGTTATACTATATGTATTCTTTTTTCCATCATGTGCATCTTTCGTATCATATTGTCATGGTCTACCCAACAAAATATGACATACATCCATAGGCATAATATCACACAATACTTCATCATGATAAGATACAATATGAAATTTCACCAAACATTGTTCACTCACCAGTACCTTATGATAATCCAAAATCCATGCTATTTGATATGGCTTAGGGTGTTTCAACATTTCCAACTTTAGCTTAGTCACCATCTCCTCTGAAACTAAATTATCTGAACTACTACTATCAATCACAACTTTACAACATTTACCTCCTGATTTGCATCTGTTTCTAAACAACCTTTTCCTCTGTGATGGTTCCTCATTTGTCTCTGCTTGAAATAGTGCTCTCTCATGACAAGTGATTCTCCTTTCTTAGTTTTTCCAACTGAACTAGGTGATCTAACATGTTCTTCTTCCACATAGGTTGTTCTTCCACTATTTTCTATCTTCTTGCTTGTACTCCCTTGATTACATTCAAATGATCTATGTCCTTCACCTCCACATTTAAAATAGGTTCCTCTAAATGTTCTCCTACCAGTTCCTCTTGCTTCTCTTCTATATCCTTCACTCTGGTATGGACTAGGGTTTCCTTTGCCATAGAAAGTTCTGTCATCTCTTCAGTATGCATTGATATCTCTATCTTCCTTCTTGAATGTTTTTTCTTGTCTGTTCCGCTCCACAAATAATCTCTCTCTTCTAGAAAATGTTCTACCTCTTTGAAATTTACTTCCTCTACCTCTCTGTCTCTGATCATGCCTCTTGTTCAACTTCTTTTCAACTTTTTGGGCAAACTGATATGCTTCTTCCAATGTTGTCATCCTTACCAAACTCAATTCTTCTTGAATGTTCAATCTCAATCCATTGATGTATCTAGCCACTTTCTCCTTTCTTGTTTCACTATGTCCAATCCTTATGACCATCTTATGAAATTCTTCAGTGTACTCCACAGATTTCTCCTTTTGTCTCAGGTTTTGCAATCTCTTTAATAGTTCCAATTCATAGTCAATAGGTATAAACTGATTCTTCAATTTTGTCACCATTCTATCCCACTTTGTAATCTTCTCTTTTCCTCTTATGTTTCTATCCAACTGAACTTCTTTCCACCATATAGTAGCATGTCCCTTCAACTTTGTCTTTGCAAATTTCACCTTCTCCGGATCTTCAATTTCTTCATACTCAAAGTATTCTTCTAGGTCATTTATCTAGTCAATCAGTTCTTCAGGATTCAAATTGCCAGTATAGTTTGGTACATCAACTCTAGGCCTTTTTCCAATCTTTGAAATAGTTCACAACATCTTGACTTGATCTGATTCTTCTTCTTCATCATCTCCTAGGGTTTTGCCACTTTGATCAGCGGATTGAAATTCTTCATCATCATCACTTTCAACATTAGGTCGAGGTGTAAGTCCTCTTCTCTAATATTATTCAACAACTTCTAAGCAAAATCACATGGTTTTCATCATCTCCATCATCTCATCCATTCGTCTAGCCATTGTACCAATAGCAGGTATTCTCCTCAGCGATATTTCTTCCTAGGATCAAGTGTAACTACCTCAAGTTTGTTGATCGGACTACAATGTGACAACTCCCTCACAATTGGTGATTGGTTGACAACACAAGTTAGATTCAGCGATGTGTTCACAGCAAGATCTTACATAATTCCTTCACCAACTTTGCTCAATTCACTCCCAAAGATTCAAACTTTCACTCTGATACCACTTGGTGCAGTCACGGTTAGGAGGGTGTGAACTATCTAGGCCGTGCAACTAGAGTAAACATAATGGAAACAACTCAAATATATAAAGAAAATGTAAATTCAGTCATTCAGTATATCATAGAATTCAAATACAAATTGGCAGGCAACATGCAGGCTTACAATTAGGGCTCACAGGCTTGATTGTAGAATTACAGAATATGCACAAGATATAGCTTTGAATCTCCTTCGCAAGAAATTCAAACTATCAACTATCTCTATGTAATTCACTTACTTTCTTAGGCATCTATTACATCAATTTATATCATCTTCAGAACATAAGATTTCTCTGTGTTAGCCAAGGAGGATCACAAACTCTAATGAAGAGCTGTAATGTGTATACATGTATAGGTCAGACCTAATTGAATGGAAATCCTCTGCAAATGAATGGAATGGTGTGTGGATCTTAGGGAAGGTCAGGCATGAACCAAACAACATTGAATGATGTGTCATTTAGCTCCATAGGTCATGAAATTCTCTGCAAGTCTTCTCCTTGAGCTGATTATCTGAGACTGTCAGGATGCTTTGTTCTGAGAAAATATTCAATCTTCTGATAGCAGTATCTTTCTGGTACCTGATCTAAATGATATGAGATTTGGATATGTTGTGCATGAATGTGTCTAGATGCTAAGTCCAGCTCTGCAAGATCTAAAATACAACTGCGGTAGAATGCAGACCAAAATACAAAAAATTCTACTGACTGAAATGACTATACTAAACTGGAAAATGAAAAGAAAAAAAACTAAAATGCAAATGTTTTTGGTTAATGCAAGATTTCTCTTGAACCAAGGATGCTCTTGCATCATAGAGATAGAACATGGCAGAGATCTAGACAAGGCCTTAGGAAGATGGTGAGATGATGAAGGTTTGTCACAACATCATGCAACAATCATCAGTTATGAGAAAGGAAGTGTTTCAAGACTGTCCACTCAGGGATGCTAAGAACATTTAGGACTCACTCTGCCAAACTATGCCAAAGGAGATCTCTCAATATTGTCACTATTATAAGGTCTAAAACAATAGAAAAATACCTAACACTTGCAACAGTTATAATGGTTTCAAAAGACAAAAGAAACATAATCACTAACCAAGGAACAAGTCATAGTGATGACTGTAACAGAGAGACTTCACATGACATTCATCCAAAAGCAAGACTATCCATTAGTGCATTGAAAGATCAAAAGAGCCTCCATAGTCATAGTGTAGAGAAATCTCAACAGTCTACACTAGGAAACTAGTCAACTCATCAGTCACCAATTGGCAAGAAGCCCAAGATAATAGTAGTCTTACTAGAAAGGATAGAAATAGGGAATGGATGGATGGAGCTTGTGCTCATAGAGAAAAAGGATATGGTTGTAGCAGATTAGAAGGGGAGTAGTGATCCATATTATAGGGTACAATATGATAGTATTAAAAAGAGGACAAAGTTTGTGTATAAGACACTTAATCCTAGGTGAATCAAACCTGGGAATTCCCTAACACAAGTAGTCCTCAAGTGTTTCATGAGAAGGATTATAATACTGTATTGCCAACAATAAGCATAGGGGATTGTAGGGTTGGATATGAAAGGCTACCTCCAAACCAGACAATGGTACAATAATTGAGTCATGTGAGAAAAGCAAAATTCACTACAAGATCACTCACCAGTTAGAATAAAAGACTACAAGTATAGTGGTCTACTGTTTCCCCATCAAAAGATAGATGCATAGATAGAAATGAAAGCTTAAGAAATACATTAGTCCAAGGGAACCATTCTAGGGAGCCTTCACTATTTTCTTCAAAACATATTTTCATATTTTCCATCATAAGGACAATATTCCATATATTGAACCAGAGTGAGCCACAAAATCATGCATCATTTTCTTCAATATAAAAAAGCAGGCAAACTTTCAAGTAAAACCCTAGTTTATCCACTATAATAGCAAGATAAAAATGTCTTCCATAGCTTTTCATCAGAGTGAGGGAAAGAAAACAACAAGATCTATAGATTTCCCATAGTTTCTAGGAGACCACACAGTGAAGAATGGAGTGGATAATGAAGGTCTTGACAAGATATAGTGTCAATAGGGAGCTACAACAATCAAAAAATGGTGCAGAGTTTCATTATAATAGAGCTTTTTTCCTCAAAGAGCAAGGAATGATAAATCACTATTTTTCTCAGACTAAGAGTAGATAAAACAAAGAAATACCAAACTATCTCACTGATTTGCAACAACAAAATGGCTATCTAGTACTTTATCACAAGCATGAGCAAAACCCTAGCAAGGGTAAAAACATTTTACAGACAGAAGGAATAGAATGAACATGAGTTCCTCTCTTTGTTTCTTCAAATCAATAGCATACACAGAGCACCAGTGTTTCAAGAACATATTCTGTAGTATGTACCTTGAAGGAAATAAGGAAAACAAAGCAGGAAAATAGGGTCTTTTCCACCATTTTCACTCAAAAAAGAGCAAACAGAGTAAGGATATAAAGAGAAAAAACATGTTTTCCTTTGCTATGTGCATAGAAACCATGAGAAGGAGTAGGAGATTCTATATTTTGCACTAGAGGAGACATGAAAATGAGATAGAGCTACAGTGTTGCTTACCAGTGAAGCTCAAGAGAACAGTGAGAGGAAGACTAGATGGATATATCTGAAAAAGCCTTCAATAGGAGTTCTCAAACCCTTGGCAGCATAGAGTAGAGAAGGAGCAACAAAATAGAGAAGAATGAACAAATGACGTCTTTAGGGTTCAGTAGATCTTTTGTTGATTGATGCCCTAGCTCGAGACAAGTCTTTTCTGACTTTGATTAAAAAAAAATCATTACAAACAAAATACCCCTTGAGGTCAACACTTTACCAAGTGTGAATGCTTAGAGCATGCATCATGAACCCATGAGGGATAGGGAGTCATAAGGAAATTATGAGGTTTTTTGACCTTTTGAAGGTTCTTTTTAACCTTGAAGATTAAAGATATATGATTAATGTTTGAAATGAGAGTGGTATGATGGCCTTTAAGGTTTTTTGTTTCCTTTGACTTAGGAAATTTCAACAACATTAAACATGTTTGGAATCTTTTCATAATCCAAAGGTAAAAAAGCAACATTATAAACCTTGTAATTAGCTTTTTGTAAGGGTTGGAAGTCAAAGATAATGTAATCACAAAACCCCCTTTTTGCTTTGCATGGTTAGTAGCCAATATATTGTATTTTAACACTTATTAAAGGTAATATTCTACAAATTACCTTAATATTTGTTACATAAAACCCAAAAAGAGATAATTATATAAAACTTATTAAGGTAAATAATAAACACTGATTGCCTTTAATACTTGTTAAGATAGCTAAATTGCCTTCCAAACATGCAAAAGAGAGAAGAGAAGTCAAGCAGAAGTTGTAAAGTCATGCAAGTGGGTTTTTTGCTTCTATTTTTAACTTTTTGTCAAACAAGACTTTTTTTGGAAGTCCACTTGGTCAACTACCTTGAGAAGAGGAGTTTAGAGCTAAAATAGCTCAATCTGGAGCAATTATGAACCCTCTAATTTAGGCCTTTTTCCCTTGCTCGCCCAACAACTAGGAGTTGACTTTTTTTGGGGTTGAGGATCTCTTTCCAACCTACTCATGCATTAGATGGAGTTTATTTATACTAGAGATGACTTCCCTTCACTTTTTTGGAGAGATTTTGTATTATAGGAGAAAAAGATTATGCTTTTTTCTCAGTTCTGTTGTGACGTTTCACACATCGCCCCATTGCAAATGGGGACTACCTCTTTTTTCTTATTTTCTAGCTTTGTTTTCCTTTAGGTTTTGGTTTTCTTTGAGTCTTTTTAGTTTGGTAGTAGAGTTTCACCTAAGTCTTGCCATATCTTGTTGAAGATCATCTTGCCATGTGAGAACTCCTAAGTTGATTACTTTGAATGTGCAAGTTTGAATGTGAAACTTGTCATTAACAATGCCAGAGTTATAACATCCATGAATGAGCTACAAAATTCATGAAGAGGTTTGGAAGGAATGATAATAAATTCATGTCAAGAAATTTTCCCAAACTTGTTCCTGACAACAAGAAGACTAGAGCCAAGAAATTGTTCTTGCATTTAGAGAGAATACACCCAAGGGTTTCTGAACAACATCATGAAGGAAGCACTCAACCTATGAATGTGGTAAGGAAAGTGTGAAAGACATAAGGTTTGTATGAATTCTTGAAAGCCTACATCAAAAATGTGCCCACCTTGTGCAAGATATAATGGAATCCCCACTTTGTGAATGAAACCTTGCAATATGCGCTCTCCAAATTTCTTGAATGACTCGTAGAGAAATGCGCTCTACATTGCAAAGAAATAAGGAATTTGCACCAAGAAGTTAATTGAAAGGATATAAAGAATATGCGCTTAGGGAAAATTGAACAACACCCTCAAAAGTCTGCCCTAAATTGTGAAACGAACCTTGCAAAATGTGCCAAGAATTGAATGAGTCAGTGGAATTTGCACCAAGGAAGAGTTGAAAGAGTCAAGACAAATTGCACTCATCACTAAAAGGTCACCTAAGAATTGCGCCCAACACTGAACATGAACCTTGAAAATGCACTCCAAGAATTATGAATGGTCTCTCCAAAAGGTGCAATAAGAATTAGTGAAAGACATCCTCAAGAATCTGTGCAAGGAAATTGTGAAAGAAGATATAGAATTACCACTCCAGAAGTTGTGAAAGGACACAAAAAAAATTTGCTAGGAAAGATCATTAAATGGGAACCTTAAAAATGTGCCCATTATTGAAAGAGATAAAGCAATTTGTGCCTATCATTACAAGGAAACCATGAATTTGCGACAAGAAACAATTGAAGGAACACTATGAAATTGCACTCTAAGGAATTGGATGTGACTTATCAAAAGGTACACTTGAAATTATTCTTGAGCAATCTCCTCCAATATGTGTCAAGAAAAAATGTTCCAGACAATCTCAAATATGCATTGCCAGTTGTGAAAGGACTTAGGATAGGTGCGAATTAGTTTGTGAAGGACTTTACCAACATGCGATTTCAATTGTGAACAATCCCCTAGAAAATCTGCTCATCTGTGAAAGGCTCCAAGGAAAAGGCACCTAAATTCCTAAAAGATGCTATAAGAAATGTGCTTATCATTGAAAGACTTCTCAAGAAATATGCGACTTGAAAATAGTGAAAGACTCGTAGCAAAGTGCAAATTTCTGTGTGAACGAGCCCCTCAAAAACTTGACTTGCACTGTGAATAACTACCTAGAACATGCGACTTGTTTTCATGAAATCATGACTCTTCCAACTGTGTGACTTGTCTTATATGCGCTCAAGAATGGTGAATGACTTCATGCAATGTGCAACTCAAGAATGTCGAACTATCTCCTCAAATATGAGTTGATATTTGTGAAAGACCACCTAGAATATGCGCCCTGCATTGAAAGAAAACATGGAAATTACGCTTCAAAATTGTGAATAGTCTAAGCGAAAATGTGATTAAACTTTGTGCAAACCTTAATGAGAAGTGTGCTCCAAATTTTTGAAAGAACCCATCATAAATGCGCTCAAGAAATCCTGAATGTCAACATGGAAATTACGCTCATCCAACACTGAAAGAGAACATGAAAAATGTGCCTAGCATATTGAAAGACAACCTCAAGGCTCTGCCTAAGAAATTGAACAACATTCTTAAAATCCTGTCTTGATTTTGTGAACGACTTAAGAGAAATTGCACCCCAAAGAGTTATGAATGATTTCTGTTGGCAGAAAAATAGGGGAAGAGCAGGGGAGGCAGACCACAACCACCAGAAAATACAAACGAAAGCTAAACCCAATGCTATAGCAATGTATGAAGGAAGGACAGAAAAAAAAAATACATACACAGGAGAGAGAGACAGATGACAACAATATATCTTTATATATATTTCTCTATTTCCAGATTACATTCAAACTTCAAATACAAACTACAGTCAGAGCTACTGCTCTATTTTCTTACTCTGCCCCAATCTCTGGAGCTACACACTATATATCTGGAGCTGCTTGTGCGAACTCCATAGCTATCTTACTGTTGCTGCTGCAACATTTCTCTCTGCTATTCTCCTTCAACTGTTCTCTCCTGGAACCTTCTGATTCCTCTGTAACTGTAGGTTAACTCATGCTCTCTTTGTCTACTTACCTTTCCCTCCTTTTTGTCTCTTCTAACATACCCAGCAAAATGGGTGCTCAAACACACTTGAATTTCAAACTTACCTACTGGAATTGAATGCGGCAGGCTAACGGTGCTGAGGATGAGATATGGGAGGATCTCTCAGTTCTGACGCGGGGGCAGTCAACATTAATTGAACTGATAGAAGATTAATTCTTCCAACACTCCCCCTTAATCTGAAGTTAGATGTCAATCAACAATCTTCATTCCGGAACTAATCTCTGGAGCTATACATTTGCCTTTGCCTTTCCGGAGTAGATCTCTAGAGCTCTTTCTACCACTTTGCATCATCTCCAGAGCTGCCCTCTGCATCTCTGGAGCTCCCTGTCTACATCTCCGGGGCTGACTTCCTGCTTCAATGTCTTTGGAGCATCTCTGGAGCTGTCTTCTTTCCGGGGTTGCACACCTTCGGAGCTGTCAACAATGCCGAGCCTATCCCTTAGGCGTTCAAACGAATCTTTTGGCAATGCTTTTGTGAAAATGTCAGCGAGCTATTGCTCAGATCTGTAATACTGCAACTCAATTTATCCTCGTTCTACCAACTCCCTTTGCCTTTAGCATGCTTGCTGCCATCTCTGTGATGGTTCTATTTTTTCTTTCAGCAACTCCATTTTGCTGTGGAGTATACCTAGTATTGAACTGTTTATGAATGCCTTCATACTTGCAGAAATTCTGAAATTGTTTGGAGACATACTCTCCCCCTCTATTTGTTCTTAGGGCCTTGATATGTCAGTCACTTTGCTTTTCAGCTGATGCCTTAAACTCCTTAAACTTCTCAAAGGCTTCTGATTTGTTTTTTAAGAAATAAATCTAGATTTTTCTACTGTAATCATCAATGAAGGTCATAAAATATACATTCCCACCTAATGTGGGGGTCTTCATAGGGCCACATAAATCTAAATGCACCAACTCCAATGGTGCTCTTGCCCTTCTTGAATACCCTGATTGAAAGGGTTATCTATGCTGTTTTCCTAAAATGTAGGCTTCACATTTTGCATTGGGCTCTACAATATTCGGTAGCCCTCTAACCATGCCTTTCCTAGACAATAAACTCAAACCAGAAAAGCTTAAGTGCCCATACCTCAAATGCCACAATTTGGATGGGTCTTTGATGACTGTCCTGAAGGCTATTTGCTGTCCCACTGTTGTGAGCGCCGGAGATAGTGCAGGAAACTGCGCTAGAGATAGCGCTGGAGTTAGTGTCGGAGATGGTGCCGGAGTCAGTGACAGAGGAAACATTCTATTTCTCGTCATCTGCACTGCTGCAATCACTTTCTTGCTGCCTCCTCTATCAAATATAGTGCACCCTCCATTTTCCATTGGGATTCTATAACCGTTTTGGACCATCTATCTAATGCTTAGTAGGATATGCTTTATGCCAGGGGCATAATAAACATCCTGGATCTGTATTTTCTCACCTTGCTTGCTAAGGACTGTTATGATGCCTCTTCCTATGACAGGAACCTTTTGGCTGTTCCCCATCATGATTTCAGACTTGACACTTCTATCAATGGAGGCAAACAAGTTTTTATTACCAATCATGTGGTTGCTACACCCACTGTCCAAATACCAGACTTCAGGGTTGCTCTTCTTAGCAAGGTTGCACACTATAAATACCTTGGACTGTTTCTCATTTTCAGCCCTATTCTCATTTGCTACATTAGCATTTTGGCCTCCATGGTCTTGCTGTTTCTTTCTACACTAACTAGCATAATGGCCAAACTTATGATAGTAATAGCATTGAATATTACTTTTGTCATACCTTTGATTCAAACTGCTATTCTTCCTCCTTTCTTGATAGCTTGGCTGTGAGCTACTTACCTTTTCTTGGCTGTTTGAAACTCCTCTTCTAGAGTTGCTTCTTCCTCTACCTCTTTGACCTTTACCTCTACTATTTCTTCCTCTTCCCCGACCTCTTGCATTGGTTTGAGCCTTGAAGGCTTGCTCAAGGGAAGGAGCAGATCTATTCAACCGCTGCTCATGGCTTTGTAGAGAGCCCATCAACTCATCCACTGTCATCTTGGATAGATCCTTTGTCTCTTTAATGGTTATCACAATAGGGTCAAATCTAGAAGGTAGACACCTTAGGATTTTTTCAACAATCCTTTGTTCATCCATGGTTTCTCCATTTATCCTCAGCTGATTTAGCATGGTAGAAACCCTGGTGTGAAAGTCTGAAATAGACTCACTCTCCTTCATCTGTAGCATCTCAAAATCTCTTCTAAACAACTAGAGCTTGACTGACCTCACCTTATCAGTTCCCTTGTAGCTGTTCTGCAGTATTTCCCATGCCTGCTTTGAATAGTTTGCTGCTGCAATGCGGGGGAAAATGGCCTCTGTCAAGGCTGCCTCAACTAGATTGAGGGCTTTTGCATCTTTCATCCTAGTTTCCTTCAACTGGTTTCTTTGAGCATTTGTAAGGGCTACATAGGTTGCTGGGTCTGTGATGTCTGTGAACCCATTAGTGACCAAATCCCATAGGTCATTCGCAACCAGAATGGTCTTCATCTTCTTAGACCAAATATCATAGTTCTGCCCATCAAAGTTCAGTGGCTGCTGCCATCCTTTGCTGTCCCCACCTGCCATGCTTCTCAAAACTGAGAAGGCTAAGAATGCCTAGACAAACTAGGGCTTATGAAATACCCACACAAACTAATCTACCCAGAAAAATAGGGCTCTAATACCACTTGTTGGCAGAAAAATAAGGGGAGAGTAGGGGAGGCAAACCACAACCACCTGAAAATACAAACCAAAGCTAAACCCAATGCTACAACAATGTATGAAGGAAGGACAGAAAAACAAAAATACATACACAGGAGAGAGAGAGAGAGACAGATGACAACAATATATCTTTATATATTTTTCTTTATTTCCAAATTACATTCAAACTTCAAATACAAACTACAGTCAGAGTTGCTACTCTATTTTCTTACTCTGCCCTAATCTCTGGAGCTACACACTGTATATCCAGAGCTGCCTGTGCGAACTCCGTAGCTGTCTTACTGTTGCTGCTACAACATAACTCTCTGTTGTTCTCCTTCAGCTGTTCTCTCCTAGAACCTTCTCATTCCTCTGCTACTGTAGGTTAACTCATGCTCTCTGTCTACTTACTTTTCCTTCCTTTTTGTCTCTTCTAACATACCCAACAAAATGGGCACTCAAACACACTTGAATTTCAAACTTACCTACCGGAATTGAATGCGGCAGGCCAACGGTGCTGAGGATGAGATATGGGAGGATCTCTTAGTTCTGACGCGGGGGCAGTCAACATTAATTGAACTGACAGAAGATTAATTCTTCCAACAATTTCATACTCAAGTCAGCCTGTGAAAAGAATCAAATCAAACTATTAGTTCCCTACGAGAAGTCTGCCTATGAAGGAGAAATTTGACAGTACTTGTATTTAAGTAGGTTTTCCAATCATAATTCTCCAAAACAAGTTGCAAATTGATTCAAAACAAAGCAAATTTCTTAGTAGCAAAGGTGAATTTCCTTATAAGAAGGTGAATTCACGTAAGGAAGAGAGTCAACTTTCTTGAGGAGCAGATTTCTTCATTAGAGGAAGCAAAATTTAGTAAAAGGAGGGTGAAATTTCCTTAAAAGAAAGAAGGAATTTGTGAAGGAAAGAAATGTTTTTCAAGAATAATTTTATCCAATTCTTCTAAAATAGACTTTTAAATGTAATTATTTAAAAATTTATCTATGTTTCATATTAGTATTTCATTGCATTGAAGGATTTTATTCACCATAACTATTTGAAATTTCCTTTGTTTGTGCAGGAATTTAGGAACTAAAGACAAGGATTTTGTTCAAGGATGATCAAAACCACTCAAGAAGGAGACTACTTTCCAAGGATAACTTTCACAAGGAGGCTGCTTGATGAAGAATTAGATGTTCAAGAAGTTGTGAAGTACTTCCAATGCTAGAGAAGGAAATTACTTTTAGTAACAAGAAGACTTCATAGAATTTTGACCAAGATGAAGAAACTTCAAGACATGAAGTGATACAAAGAACAATTCCACATCAAGAGTGTTAGTTCCAGAAAAAGAAGAACAATGCTAGGAAATTCAGGAACAAGAATCTAGTTTTTCATTCATCAAAAGAATTGAGCTCAACATCAGGAAGTCAAGAATTGCACCAAGGAATCCAGAATGATGCAAGAAATCCAATGGAAGTACAACATCAAGACAAAATTCCAAGTTCAAGGAACACTCAGGAGATAATCATGCTAAGGTGGCATCTAGTCATTGTCATCTAATCACATTACGCCACATTGCCATGTCTAGATACATTGAACTTAGCTACCAAGATAGAGATAAGGATGGAACCTTCTTTAAAATCATGTTGTAAACATCTCATTGGTCGAAAGTGATAGTAGTTGTAACTACCTTCTATTATGATGTGTTGTATTAATCTTGGCCATTGATTCTAGAATCAATCTGGGCCCTTGGTTGTAATTTTGAGCTCTTTATAAAGGTCATTCTCTTCATTTGTAAAGGATTCTTCTCCTTAAATTGTTAGAGTTCTTCTTTATAAGTTAGATATTAGAGTAGAAGCTCTTGAAGAATCAAAGAGACCTTGGCAAATTATTGTAAAGATACTACCAAAATCAATACATTCTCATTGAAGATTGGTGATTATTGTGTTGTTTTGGGATGTTAGTATGGTTTCCAATTTCTTGAAGATGATTCAAAGCACATTATATAGATTTTAGTTACAACCCATTGATATATTGGATGAATGTGAAGATATTTGATGAATTCCTCAGTTCATACTTTTTGTGGATTGCCGATGGTAATTAACAATGCAAAGTTAGCCCGAACCTCATTTTGCAATAGTTTGATTGTGGATATTTGTTCAAGTTGCGCCAACTATGGGTATTTGGATGCATGTTTGCAATATGAAAATCCTTCATTTACTTTGAAGATTGCACTAGTTTCGTGTAGTTTTTGTTCTCATGGTGAAGTGAAGCTTAATTTAAAGGAGTTTGTCTATCAAAGCATCATCCATCATTTCATTATCCTTAGATTAAATTTCTCTCAACCCTTTCTCTTTTTCCCTTTTTCTTTAAGTTTGTTTGAAGGAGTTCCATTCATTCACAAATTCAAGGATACATGAATTTCATCCATGTCCATGAAGAAGGAGCAATTTAGCGTAAGTCCCTTTGTGATTACCAGCAAGATCACATCAATTCACTAAGTCTATCCATGTGTATGTCAAGACTTGACATTCAAGGAACCTTGGAGTACTATTACTTGATCACATTGTTCAACATTTGAGATACTTTGTTCAAGAGAGGATAGAGCACTTAATGTTTTATTCTAATGTTGTCATAAAACACACATCAAGTTGCACAACCTTCAAACAAATGTTCTTGAACATTTAAAAGATAAAGATACATTCCAAACCAAGGAACTTTGGATAATTCCCTCTAATCCTATCACTTGGCTAGGAAATGCACTTGAAAGGGAAAAGAATAATGAATTGGATCAAGACACTTCATCCTTTGATTATCATGGCATGTGTAATGCTCGACAAACATTGATTTTACAGAGTATTCCAATGATAAACAAGAATCAAAGAATCGAAACTTTCTGCGTACACCCACATGTTAGGTTGAACAAACATGAATACATGATCAAGGATTCAGAATAAAAAGCTTACTACAACCATTCATAGCCCAAAGATCCAAGTATGTGCAGTTGCATTCATTTCCATCCCTTAGAAGCTAAGATCATCTAAGTTCACTTTTCTTAAGCTACATAGATAAGTTCATGGAAAGAGGATGAATGGACTCAATGGGACAAGTATGTGTATATGGGAGTAATGGATAAGGATGGTAGGAAATGATAGGAAAATGGTATGGTGGAATGGATAGGTGGGATGAGACAATATGCTTCTACACATGACACCTATTTGCTAGGTTTTCATCATGGTACTTATCCAAGGCGCCACCAAGGGTGGTTTTCACCTTTGGACGAAGGGATTTCTCTTTACTATTTTTTTTTGACTTTTTACCAAACTTATTTGAATGGGAGAAGGGAATATGAGTGGAAAGGACTCAAGTGTCTAGTTCCATGAAAAGTGATAGTCCATGTCAAGTGTCAAGTGTGACTACACCAAGACTAAGTCAAGTCAGTATGCTCATAGACGTTGGTAGGGGGTAGTGAATTATAATATGGATTATGAAAGGGGTGAATGGAAAGTATATCTAGAAAGTAATTATCCAAAAGCATAGACCATAGGCGGGTGGAATATGTAGGATTGTTATGGAGTGGAATGGAATGGAACCATGATCAACGGTTGAACATACCGAAATAAACATAGTAGCTTTGGATTTGGAGGAGGTGTAGGAAATAATGGGAGTGTTGGCTTAGGGGATGGATGATGTGGGGAATTAGTGACCCACATAAACTTAGAATTTTTATGATTTTTTTTATTTTGCTTGTGGGATGAAGGAATTTGAGACTTATGAATGGAATGAGAATTTTTGAATAGAGTGGATGGGAGAGAATTATTTGGAATCTTTGGATGCAGATGCTTCTTTCACCTTAATTTCTTTTTCTTAGGTACCTAGACTATTTTGCTTTTGACCTTTTCTTTTGGAAGTATAGAATTAGGTAGCCTTTTGAATGTACTTTGCTTTAACATTTTGCATTTATGCTCTAAGGCATGAGGATCCTTAATATTTTCTTTTGCTTCATGGGTAAGGGCATCCAAATGTTTGATTTCTAAATCCATGGGATGGGTGGAAGGGTGTAAGCTTCTCATTTAGACGATGCGTGCATTTGTTGATCATGATTAAAAATTTTGGGGGATTTATGGATAAATGGATAAAGGAACTAGATGATGGGAGTTGGGAAAAGTGGAGGTAAAATGGATGGTGGAAAGCGTGTGGTCACAAGGTGTATGTACAAACATGGGGGACCAAAAAGTTGCCACCATGGGACTTTTTGGTCCAAAATAAAGAAAAATGTGAGCGCGTTATAATGCGCTTGCATTTTTTTCTTTAAAAGTGCCAAAAACATGCATTTCTGCCATTACCCGTGGCCAAAGGAGCTTGTATGCAGAAAAAATAGGGATCAAAGCGTGAGCGCATTCAAGGAAAGTCTCTCCAAGCAAGTGCAAGAGAGAAATCAATATTTTCACAATGCCACCTTGTCGAATGTGCTACCAAAGACATTATGAAGCAAATTTGGAGGGTCTAGCAACCGAAGAAGGTAGGGTTTGATTAATTTTTGTTAGTTTGAGAAGAATTTTTGACTTTTGAAATGTTTGATTAATTTTTTATATTGCATTTACAGTTAATGAGGCAAGAGAAAACACAATTCCAGCCGAGGAGGGTCAAAACAACCCCCAAAACCCTCCAAACCCTCAAAACCCACCTTCACGTCCTCACAATGTAAGGGATACTCAAGAAAACTACCTAGGGCAAATAGAAGAAAACAAAAGACATCTTCAAACTCTTATTGAAATGCTAAACAATCCAAGTGCAAGCACCGATCATAGGAGAGCACTTGCGAAGTCATTAGAGGATATTGTTTCCCACACCAAATTGGTGACAAAACAAATCATCGAATTTCAAGACTATAGGGAGAGGTGTCGGCAATACTATGCAGACAAATTGTCATATGAACAAGTGAAGAATGAAAAAATTACAAAATCTCAATTATGTGCACACTTTATTAATCCTAAAATTGGCCAAAGATTAGAAGAAACTTGCAAATGATCCCCTATTCATTGGTGTAGGAATCAAGATATATCCCAAAACTTTTGGGATAGATGGTACATGATCTTTGATGAGCACCCATGCAATAACAATGAGGTGCCACAATATTTCTTGAGGAAACTCCATTGCGAGTTCATCCTCAAGAAGATTCCTAATTATTTTGACATTCAAGAGTTCTAGGGAAAAGGTGGTGGCTCTGCCCAAGATAGAGAGGGGGCTCAGCAAGATGAAAACTATGTACCTAGACCCCTGTTGAGGTCAAAACATGTGTCACTCCCTTCAACTTTGAATGAGAGTGTTGAGGTGGAGACATTACATTCATTGACTACTCTCACATAGTCTCTAGCACAACATGCAGATGATCTTACCCAGGTCGATGAGAGTGAGAGTAGTAGGCATCATTTGTCCCCACATTTGTGCAGTTCATATGGGAACCTATGTGATTATGGGACGCAGGACTCATGGCAGGACTCTCAGCAGGATGCTGTGATGCAGGGGCAACATCCAATGATGGAGACATCCATATTGGATGAGATTGTTCTCACCGATGATCTCTTACAAAGTACATTTGGTATTGATTCTCAGGTAATTTATTACAAGTTTCATCTTGATTTAATATATTCTTATTCTTATTTGTAATTAATTTAATATGATAGTTATCTATATTATAAGTCAAAAATAATGTATGTAATTGTCTGCGCAATGAAATTCCAGGGTTAGAGTCTTCATCCTGCCTCCATTATCCGTCCATTGGCAAGTTATGAGAGGAGGTCAAGTCAACAGGTATGTAATTTATCACATGATCGTAATTATTGTACATATATCAATGGTAATATTATTTTGTGACAATTTGATGATTTCAATAGGGAGCTTCACCGGCACCTCCACTGTTTCCTTGGTCCCCTAGATGCAAAACCACCACTTATACAAAGGTAAATTTAACCATTTCTAATAATTATGCATTTAAATAATGTTATGTATTTATTTTGGTCAAATAATCTTGAACTCTCTTTCCAGATGTTGAATATGGAGACTCCTCATCTTCGTGAGTCAGCGTAGGTAGGCATTACTACAACCATGTTGTCTTCAAATCCTTTGACTGAGACCCATGCTTTTGGAATTTATGGGATAATGGAGGTGGAATGGATACATATGTGATGGGTGGATGATGGAAAATGAAGGTTTTAGGTGGAATGGATTGCTTACCTTGGGGTGTATATCCAAGGCCATATGAGCATGAATGAATATTGACATGAATGGAATAAAAAAAACCTTGTTCATAAGGACTTAATCCTTTACCTTGATAGTTCATATTTTGGAGTATGCGATGAACAATAGGACTATGTGTAGTTTGGACACTAGACTTGAGTTCATTATTTGATGGAGAAGGTAAAAAGGATGGAGGCTTTTACTGTATACATGAGGTAATGGTGAAAATGGAGGGGATGGAGGTATGCGGGAATGCAATATAATGGAATAAAACCATGAACTACCTTAGGATTTTTCATTTAATTCAAGCTCACAAAGACTTACTTAGAAACTTCAAGATCATTAAGATGTGTAAGAAGTATAAGATCTTCAAATATTTCAAGTCATACTAAACAATGGATTCTTCTTCCAAGCACAAGCATTCACATTACTCAATGCTAACCATGGAGTCCACAATAAACTTCCAATTCATGACCCATGTTTCTCAAAGGAAGACTAAGAGATATTAATAAAACAATAGGAAAAAATATATAATCGCAAGATATTAGTGTCCTGGCACAATTAATAATTCCTTTCCGAGTTGAGTACAAATCCTAACCTTACGATAAAGTTAGAGAAAACTACCCTCTGATTCTAAAGAATTTCATGAATATTTATCTAAGAAATAGAACTTTAACATATGTCAGATGGTGTTTTGAAAATTCATCACCTTTTCACAGATTGGGAACCTTGAAAAAGGAAACCTAAAGCCAAGAGACCACTAAACTAAGGAAAGTAAACTAAACTCAACAAATTAAACTAAAGCAAACTGAAAAGAAACCTGTCTAACTCTAAGCAAAGAGTGAACAAGACTCAAAAGACCTAAATATATACATGATCTAGCATGATTTCTCAAAATGAATAAGAGTAATAATGCACAAGTGACGATTCAAAATTTATTGAATTCATCTTTGAATTTGAAGAAAATATCTTGCACAATATACTTCTCATACTCAAGCAAAATTTCATGTAAAATTATCAATTACAACAATTCAAAAGAACCATGATTAATCCAAACACAAGTTGTTTTTCCTACGTTTCCATAATCAAAATCATAACTTTCACAACTAAAGGCAAGGAAAGAAACAACTTGGGGTACTTCATCTTCTAGTGGACATTGTTCAATTTCCATCAACACATCAATAGGTTGAAGTTGATGATGGGTTATTCCTCTTGCAACATCTTGTTCATCCTGGAACATCCTTGGCATTAGTTCTCCGTGCACTTCCTTCTTGAGATCTTCCAGCGTACCTTCAAACTGTTCTTCACTCTTGGAGTAAATAGCTTGTACTTCTTCATTCAACATATCTATGTGGTTGTCTGTCTCTCCAAGGACACTTGAAATTTCTTGTGATTCATTCTCAATGACCTCCTTTTGTAGCATGAATGAATGTTCATCAATGATTTCTTCTTCTTGCAATGGACTTAAATTAATTTCATCTTTGATCGAAGAATGAACACTTTGATCATTAATTGCCTTTGTTTGAACTTCCTCTATTACCTTTTCAACTTCTTCTTTAGTAGGTTCATTCGTTCTTGGAAGAAGATATGCAAATTTGCTCTCCACTTGACTATCAAGCTCACTTGTGCTATCTTCACTATTGAATAGAACAGGAACGTCTTTTCCTTTGGATGTCAAATTAATTTCTTGAAGACATTTGCTCAACAAGTTGTCCAATCTTAGTTCTACCTTGGACTCCTCTTCCAACCCTAATTGCTCCTTGACTTGATGACTCCTTGCAAGATGAACATGTGAGTTCTGAATGAGCTATGTTATGAATCCTACACCAACTACCAGGAATCAACATTTCTTCTGTAGGCAAGTCCTTCTTGATGCTCAATCTTTTCTTGATCATTTCCTTGAAACTTATGAAGAATTCTCTGTCACCAAATAAGACATTAGGCATCACTTTTGTAGGAACAACTAGCTCATGTACCTGTGAAAAGGAAAATTTCCCTTGCAATGCTAATTCCATTCTTGACAAAAATGTTAGACAATATAGTTTCTCATGTCCATTGGTGTTGTTAATTCTACATCCCTTCCTTGATGCAAAGTCATCCAAACACTTAGGATGATGTTGTGCATTCAAAGTCCACCAAAGCTAAAGAACATTATCTTGAGGATGATCCACATTGAATTGCCTTGAAAATCTTGAGAAATCCATACTATATTTTTAAACATTTTCTAAATTTTTTACTTTTTTTTGTATTTTACCGCATATGAGAGATCTTGCAAATCTCAAATTCTTCTTTGAAAGCTCACTTTGGTTCCACATTCACAATCCAAAATTTATTCAACATTCCTTGTCTCTCTTTCACAAGATGGATGTAGCAATTCTTCCTTCAACCTAGAATTAATGGAGTAATTCGTAGTTCATGCCTAGAATAAATGGAGTAATTCGTTATTGGACCTCCTTCTAGCACTAATTATATTGATGTGTGTTTTATGAAAACAACAACATTAGAATAAAACACAAAGTGCTCTATCCTCTCTTAAACAAAGTATCTCAAATGCTAAACAATGTGATCAAGTGAGAGTACTCCAAGGTTCCTTCAATGTCAAGTCTTGACATGCACATGGATAGACTCAGTGAATTGATGTGATCTTGATGGTAATAACAAAGGGACTTACGCTAAATTGCTCCTTCTTCATGGACATGGATGAAATTCATGTCTCCTTGGATTCTTGGATTTGTGAATGAATGGAACTACTTCAAACAAAATTAAAGAAAAAGGGCAATAGAGAAAGGGTTGAGAGAAATTTAATCTAAGGACAATGAAATGATGGATGATACTTCGATAGACAAAATCTATCTAATGTGCTTTGAATCATGTTTAGGAAATTGAAAACCATGCTAACATCCGAAAACAACACAATAATCACCAATCATCAATGAGAATGTATTGATTTTGGTAGTATCTTTACAATAATTTGCCAAGGTCTCTTTGATTCTTCAAGAGTTTCTACTCTAATATCTAACTTCTAAAGAAGAACTATAACAACTTAAAGAGAAGAATCCTTTACAAATGAAGAGAATGAGCTTTATATAGAGCTCAAAATTACAACCAAGGGCCCAGATTGATTCTAGAATCAATGGCCAAGATTAATACAACACATCATAATAGAATGTAGTTATAACTACTATCACTTTCGACCAATGAGATGTTTACAACATGATTTTCTAGAAGGTTCCATCCTTTTCTTTATCTTGGTGGCCAAGTTCAATGTATCTAAACATGACGATGTGGCTTAATGTGATTAGATGATGATGACTGGATGCCACCTCAACATGATTATCTCTTGAGTGTTCCTTGAACTTGGAATTTTGTCTTGGTGTTGTACTTCCTTTTGATTTCTTGCATCATTCTGGATTCCTTGGTGCAATTCTTGACTTCCTGATGTTGAGCTCGATTCTCTTGATGAATGAAGAACTAGATTCTTGTTCTTGAATTTCCTAGTATTGTTCTTCTTTTTCTAGAACTGACACTCTTGATGTGGAATTATTATTTGTATCACTTCATGTCTTGAAGTTTCTTCATCTTGATCAGAATTCGATGAAGTCTTCTTGTTACTAAAAGTAATTTCCTTCTCTGGCATTGGAAGTTCTTCACAACTTCTTGAACATCTAATTCTTCATCAAGCAACCTCCTTGTGAAAGTTATCCTTGGAAAGTAGTCTCCTTCTTGAGTGGCTTTGATCATCCTTGAACAAAATCCTTGTCTTCAGTTCTTGAATTCCTGCACAAACAAAGGAAATTCCAAATAGTTACGGTGAACAAAATCCTTGAATGCAATGAAATACTAAGATGAAACATAAATAAATTTGTAAAGAATTACATTCAAAAGTCTATTTTAGAAGAATTAGATAAAATTATTCTTGAAAAACACTTCTTTCCTTCACAAATTCATTCTTGCTTTTAAGGAAATTTTGCCCTCCTTTTATTGAATTTCTCTTCTTCTAATGAAGAAATCTGCTCCTCAAGAAAGTCACCTCTCTTCCTTAAGTGAATTTTCCTTCTTATAAGGAAATTCGCCTTTGCTTCTAGGAAATATGCTTTGTTTGGAATCGATTTGCAACTTGTTTTGGAGAATTATGATTGGAAACCTACTTAAATACAAGTATTGCCAAATCTCTCCTTCATAGGCTGACTTCTCTTAGGGAACCAATAGTTTGATTTGATTCTTTTCACATGCCGACTTGAGTATGAAATCATTCATAACCCTTTGGAGCATAATTTCTCTTAAGTCATTCACAAATTCAAGGCAGGATTTTAAGATTGTTGTTCAATTTCTTAGGCAGAGTCTTGAGGTTGTCTTTCAATATGCTAGGCACATTTTTCATGTTCTCTTTCAGTGTTGGGTGAGTGCAATTTCCATGTTGACATTCATGATTTCTTGAGCACATTTAAGATGGGTTCTTTCAAAAATTTGGAACACACTTTTCATTAAGGTTTGCACAAAGTTTAATCACATTTTCCTTTAGACTATTCACAATTTTGAAGTGCAATTTCCCTATTTTCTTTCAATGTAGGGTGCATATTCTAGGTGGTCTTTTACAAATATCAGTGCATATTTGAGGAGATCGTTCGACATTCTTGAGTCGCACATTGCATGAAGTTATTCATCATTCTTGAGTGCATATAAGACAAGTTGCACAGTTGGAAGAGTCATGATTTCATGAAAACAAGTCACATGTTTTGGGTAGTTATTCATAGTGCAAGTTGGGTTTTTGAGGGGCTCGTTCACACAAAAATTCACACTTTGCTAAGGGTCTTTCACTATTTTCAAGTCATAGATTTCTTGAGGAGTCTTTCAATGATAAGTGCATTTCTTATAGTGTCTTTTAGGAATTTAGGTGTGTTTTCCTTAGACCCTTTCACAGATGAGTAGATTTTCTAGGGGATCATTCACAATTGAAATCACATGTTGGTAAAGTCCTTCACAAACTAAGTCGTAGCTATCCTAAGTCCTTTTACAACTGGCAGCACATATTTGAGATGGTCTGGAACATTTTTTCTTAACGCATATTGGAGGAGATTGTTCAGGAATAATTTCAAGCACAACTTTTGATAAGTCACTCACAATTCCTTAGAGCACAATTTCATAGTGCTCCTTCAATTGTTTCTTGTTGCAAATTCCTGGTTTCCTTGTAATGATGGGTGCAAATTGCTTGATCTCTTTCAATGTTGGGTGCATTTTTAAGGTTCCCATTCAATGATCTTTCCTAGAAGAGTTTCTTTGTGTCCTTTCACAACTTCTGGAGTGGTGATTCTATATCTTCTTTCACAATTTCCTTAGGCAGATTTTTAAGGATGTCTTTCACTAATTCTTGTTGCACCTTTTGGAGAGACCTTTCATTATTCTTGGAGCACATTTTCAAGGTTCTTGTTCAGTGTTGGGTGCAATTCTTAGGTTACCTTTTAGTGATGAGTGCAATTTGTCTTGACTCTTTTAACTCTTCCTTGGCACAAATTCCACTAACTCGTTCAATTCTTGGCAAATTTTGCAAGGTTCATTTCATAATTCAGGGCAGACTTTTGAGGGTGCTATTCAGTTTTACTTGAGTGCATATCCCTTATATCCTTTCAATAACTTCTTGGTGCAAATTCCTTGTTTCCTTGCAATGTAGAGTGCATTTCTCTAAAGGTCATTCAAGAAATTTGGAGGGCGCATATTGCAACGTTTCATTCACAAAGTGGGGATTCCATGATATCTTGCACAAGGTGTGTGCATTTTTGAAGTAGGCTTTCAGGAATTCATAGAAACCTTATGTCTTTCACACTTTCCTTACCACATTCACAGGTTAAGAGCTTCCTTCATGATGTTGTTTAGGAACCCTTGGGTGCATTCTCCCTGAATGCAAGAACAATTTCTTGGTGCCAGTCTCCTTGTTGTTAGGAACAAGTTTGGGAAAATTTCTTGACATGAATTCATTATCATTCCTTCCAAACCTCTTCATGAATTTTGCAACTCATTCATGGATGTTACAACTCTAGCATTGTTAATGACAAGTTTCACGTTTAGACTTGCCTATTCAAAGTAATCAACTTAGGATTTCTCACATGGCAAGATGATTTTTGACAAGAATTGGCGAGACTTAGGTGAAACTATGCTACCAAACTAAAAAACCTCAGAGAAAACCAGCACCTAAAGAAAAAGAAATCCAGAAAGAAGGAAAAAAAAGGGGGTCCCCATTTACAATGGGCTGATGTGTGAAAATGTCACAACAAGTTCTTCCTTTTATTCTTTCCTTTGCACATTATAGAGAGAGATTTCAGTATTGTAACTTGGTAGTTTTTATAGATTTTGATACAGTAACAATTATTTTTCAGTAGTTTTTACAGTTATTGTAGAGGTATTCCTACTATTTTTCAATAAAATAAGGTGTTTTGCTTCTCAGATTTAGGTGTTGTGTTCTTGTGAATGATTTTGATAAGAAACTTATTGTGCTTTACATCAAATCCTTTAAGTTTCCATCTCATTCTTTGAAACATATATACAAAAAAGTAGTTGTTTATCAAAAGTTATAGGTTGTACAGGTTATTTTCTTACCTTTCTAAGTTGTGAAGACATTAGTTGTCCTTCAATGAAAGTAGAAGTTTCCAGGCTTTTCTATGAAATATTTATGTGTTAAGATTGCCCAGGATGAGTTGTGTGAGTAGATCTATGTAAAGATAGTTGTGAATCAGAAAAGGGGAGAGCATAAGCCTATTGTCATTCGTCAAGCATAGAAGACACTGATTAATCCAACCTAGTTAAAAAGGAGAAAAACTAAATGGGCTAATTTACTTGGGCAAGCACAGAACTTTGAAGTGATTTTAGCAAGATAGCATTGGTTCAGTTTTAACCCCAGAAATCAATGGTGAGTTCAGTTTTAAATCTACGTAGCATGAAATAGTTAACTTTGAAGTTTTGTTCCAACGAGATAGCAGTAGTTCAATTTTAATCTAGAAATCAGTGATGAGTTCAATTTTCATCCCCGTAGCACGAAATAGTTAACTTTGAAGTTTTGGTCCAATGAGATAGCAGTAGTTCAATTTTAACCCAGAAATCAATGGTGAGTTCAGTTTTAATCCCAGATAGCAATAACTTGGAAAATGCTTGCTATGTAAGAAAAGAAATGATCCAGTTACTTCTTCCCTAATTAGAGCTAGGTGAGGATTGTATGCAAGTTGCATGAACAATGGGTTACTCCTTCCTAATTAAAACTAGATGAATATTGTATGCAAGTTGCATGAACAATGAGTTACTCCTTCCTAATTAGAACTAGATGAGAATTGTATACAAGTTGCATGAACAATGGTTTACTCCTTCCTAATTAGAACTAGATGGAAATTGTATGCAAGTTGTTTTACTTCCCCCCTAGTTAATCTATGATGTGTGTGTTAAGGAAAATAAAACTATCCAGCTCTCAACCCTGTAGAAGATATATTAGAAGTTTCTTTTCTCCTTTCTTTGACAAGTGTTTAAGTCAAGCTGCACAGATAAATCATTAGTTTTCAAGAAAAAATGCTAGATTTAAGCTTGGAAAGATAGCTAAACTTTGACTATAAAAATAGCTAACAAAATGATAAAATCACTTGATCAAACCTGCTCCATTATGAAGTTCATGGAATTACCTTTCCAACAAGTGTTTATTTGTGCGATTACGAGTTCATATGCTCCTGTTATGGCAAAAAGAAAAAGATACCACCCTTATGGCATGTAGAAGAAGGCAAGATGGAGGATTGTTGGATAAAACAATGCACCCTACGGAAGCACCCTTCGGACCGCTAGATAAAAGGATGCGGAAGCACCCTTCGGACCGCTAGATAAAACAATGCATCTTGTGGGAGCACCCTTCAGACCGCTGGATAAAAGGATGCACCCTGCGAAAAAGCTATTAGGACAGTTGGATAAAAGGATGCGGGAGCATACTTCAGACCGTTGGATAAAGCGATGCACCCTACGGAAGCACCCTTTGGACCGCTGGATAAAAGGATGCACACTGCAAAAAAAAATTCTTCAGACAGTTGGATAAAAAGACACGGAAGCACCCTTCGCACCACTGGATAAAGTGATGCACCCTGCGGAAGCACCCTTTGGACCGCTGGATAAAAGGATGCACCCTCAAAAAAATCACAGAGATTTTTTTTAGTCTCTGATTTTTGTGAATTAATAGGTGATTCTAAGGTTTTCAACCCTTCTGAGCACGTTGGTGATGTCAGTTTCAGCTCAGGAGGTCACCTTTTGATAGGTCCTTGCAAAACTCAACAATGGGGTTTAGAGAAACACAAATTTTTACTATAAAAATTTGTAAAAAACATAAAATTGAATGGTGGGTGCCAAAAATGTTAGGGTAAAATGTGGATTAATCAAATGAACAATAATAATCCCAAACATCAATAGAATAATGAAAACAAGAAAGATTGAATGAAATAAGGCAATGAACAATACAGTGCAAGCCTTCCCTGTTTCAAAGCTTCTATTGTTCACCTATTACAACTGTGCTTTGCTGATGAAGTAGGCCCTCAGTGAGTGCACTCTTTTAGCTGTGTTGTAGGATGTCAGTAGTAAATGGCTGTGTTGATAAATAATGCTATAAAGTAGAGCTTCAAAGCAAATGGTGATCTCAAGTAGATTGTATTGGGGGTGCCAAAGGTGCGCTGGTGGATTTCTGCAGAGTAACAATACAAATAACCTGGATGAATAGAATGGAGGGATGAAGCTTCTTTTATAGACTCAGAAGAATGAGAATCAATGGTTGAGAAGAAGTGTGATGATCAATAGTTGAGAATGGTTGAGGAATGTGCAACTAGTGGAAATAAGACAAGTGTCTCAGCTCCATCATGAAAGAGGGGATGTGACAACATTGATTGGAGAGTTAACTCCTTTAACTGATTAGTTAACAGACTTGATTAGTCAGTTAGAAGAACGAATTATGGAATTGACTGAATTGATTGAGGGATTAACTCAATTGACTGGTTAGTTAACACTTTTGATTGATTAGTTAACTAACTTTTGATTTGAGAAGAAATAGGACATGTGGGTGAGGGAAAATAAGGTAATTAAATATTTAATATATTTAATTACATGTGCAACCCGATGAGGTGGAAAAGTGAGGTGGATTTTTGGAATTAGAACTTAGGATAGAGGAATTTGGATAAATTAAATAATTTAGGATTATTTAATTGTGTAGGACATTAGAAGAATTTAGGGATTTTAATTAAATAAATTGAATTTATTTAATTAAGGAATAGTGAATTGATTAAATAAATTTGGAATATTTATTTAATTGGTAGAAGAATGAAATAAATATTTAGAATGAGAGAAGGAATTTAGAAAGGAAATAAATATTTAGAATATTTATTTAGAATGAATCGTGCCATTTTTAGGCGTATACATTTTGCCCCTCTTTGATGCAATGCTGTTTACAACGTTGTTTCAAAGAAATTGATAGTCTGACAGTGATACATGCCCTAGTTTGCTCCTGGTACAAGTTTAATGATGATAGGATGCCCCCTCGAGAGATTGGACGGGAAAAGGGCGAAAGATTTGGAGACGGACAATCTCACGAAGACGAAGGGAAGCTAGGTTAGAATGAAGAAATTGGTTGAAGAAAGAGTCGAATGATACGTGATGCAAGATGGAATGATGACACACACAAGCAAGAAAGCAAGTATGCACAAATGACACAAGAACAAACAAGGTATTGCCCCTGTCAAGCGGTAAACCAACGATATACTAATAACGATTTATAACAATGTTGTCATGGCGGGGAACGATATATCCCTAGACCAACATGATAGGCGTGTTGTCATGGTGGGGAATGATAGATCCCTAGAGTAAACACGAAGGATAATGTCTGGTTTCAGGAAATGAAGCATGTCGTGTAAGACGCGTGTGTTGGTCTGATTTCGACAATGCCACATCTTGTATAAGACAATTGATTGATTAACGGATTGAGTTGGTTTACGACTAGACAAGGATCAAGACCACGGATTGTGATTGGATCATTTGTGCAAGATTGACTTGGCTTGATTGGTATGGATTAAGGATGGACCTGCATTTGGATCATTTCTCAGGTTGACTGAAATTGAGAAGAATGGATCACAACGATAGATGGAATACTGATTGATAGAAGAATGACTTGATAGAAGGACTCACAAGCTTTTATTTGTATTGATACTCTACACTTTGAGGAGCTTTTATTACATGGGATATGGTATGGATGTGTAATGGGTGCGAATGGTGTTTGCTTTTGGAGTGCTTTATTTCATCATTGGGCAATTTATTTTTTGGTACTTTTTCTAAATTGTTGTAAGTTAATACAAGCATCTAGGTATAATTGAACCGAGATGACCTGAGTATTGTTTACATGGATTTTGGATTTAGCAAGTTGATACAAGCATCAAGGTATAATTGAACCGAGATGACCTGAGTATTTCTTGCATTGATTTTGATTTGGCAAGTAAATACAAGCATCTAGTCAAAATTGAATCTAGATGACCTGGGTACTTCTTGCGTTTCAACAAACAAGGATTGCCCCCATTCATGTTATACCTTTGATGTCTTCAATGATCTTTTACCGATCATGTCCTTCGACAAGGCATTACATTACTAAAGAGGAATCCACAGATAGCAAACAAAGAAAATGATCATGCCCCCATCATAGCATCTCTAGCTTTTGGCATCCTTGAGTAGCATAGAAAGACATGATAACAAAAATCAAGACTCTGTAACATAACCATGATTTCAATCCACAAAACATTCTTGCATTTAGATGTGTTTTCCTTGCTATAATTTAGATAGAATCAGTTAGAAGACCTTGGGTATTTGCGTTGCTTTAGATAGGTTAAGATGTTCATAGTCAAGATTTCTACTTGAGGCACAGGTTCTGCTTGCATTTGCTTGTATGGTGAGAAGATTGCACAATCCTTATTGGGGAGACGGACCCTAAGGGATTGACCTAGTGCCTTGGGGGCGCATTGCTAAATGACCTTGCCTACGTGATGACGCAGAGGCAACGTAGTTCGGGGTAAACCCTAATGGACCATGGATGGACTAGAAAGATGACGTGAAAGACGACTAGAAAGGGGATGAATGGGACCATGGGAGCCTCGGGGGCACATTAGAATAATGGCCTTGCCTACGTGATGGCACAGAAGCAGCGTAGTTCACAGACTTGGACCATGGACATTGACGAGAGACACTATGTTAGGCTCACATTGAGGGGACGGTATGGGATGAAACCTTGGTTGACAAGGCCACAAGGAGAGTATCAAGCCATGATAGGTAACTGTCAAGTGTTTATTGTGGGACATATATGGGTCAAATGGAAAATGAGCGAAGGAAGAATGGACTCAAGGTGATTGGATTCCCAAAGATGGAGAAGGCGGTTTATCACAAGTAACGCATGTTTACCAGGTTTTCATCACTTGCTTTTATTTGCACAAGAAGCTAGAAAGTAAACATGATGCCTGTTTGCCAAGTTTTCATCATGCTACCTATCCAAGGTGCCTGTTTGCCAGTTTTTCACCAAAGGACGATTTTTTTTGTATGCTTTCTATTTTTCTGATTTTTTTTGTTGTTTTTCCATTTTTGATTTTTTTTTAATGTTTTTGTGCCCCCTTGCATTGGGGTTCTCCTAGGTATAGAACCGGTGAAGGTGCATACTGTTGATTGGATCATCGAACAACTCACCCTCTGATGTTGCCAACTGATATGCCCCTGATCCGTAAGCAGCTACAATCACATAGGGCCCAAGCCAGTTAGGTTCAAACTTGCCTTTCTTTTCTCTGTCTTGTTGATTGCGAGGATTCTCTTTGAGAATGAGGTCCCCAACCTTAAAGCATCTTGGGTGAACCTTGTGGTTATAGCTTCTTGACATCATTTGTTGATATGCTTTGAGATGATCGAAGGCTTTCTGTCGCCTTTCTTCTAGTAGCTCTAGTTCTTGTAACCTGGAAACTCTGTATTCTTCGTCTGATATGAGACCTTTCAACGACACCCTAAGAGATGGTAGTTTGACCTCAATGGGGAGGATGGCTTCTGAACCATAGACAAGGGCATAGGGTGTAGCACCTGTGGGAGTGCGTATACTGGTTCTGTAGGCCCACAGAGTAGGATTGAGTTGGACATGCCAATCATAGCCAGCATCGTTGACAGTCTTTTTTAGGATTTTCAGAATGGTTTTATTCGATGCCTTAGCTTGACCGTTACCTTGGGGGTAGTATGGGGTGGAGAAGCGATGTTGGATTTTGAAATGCTCATAGAGTTCTTGGACATCCTAATTTTTGAATGGTCTTCCATTATCTGTGATAATGGATGAAGGAATGCCATATCTGCAGATAATGTAATTCAGGATAAAAGAGGAAATTTGCTTGCCCATGACGGTGGTGAGGGGAACGGCTTCAATCCACTTTGTGAAATACCTAGTGGCAGTTATGATGAATTTGTGGCCGTTGGAAGAGGGTGGATGAATCTTTCCCGCAAGGTCAAGTCCCCACTGGCAAAAGGGCCAGGGTGTCGTTAAAGGTCTTAGCTCTTGAGCAGGTGCATGGATCAGGTTCCTGTGTATTTGGCACTATTTGCACTTTTTGATGAACTGATACGAATCCATTTCCATGTTTGGCCAGTAATAACCCAAATGCATGAGTTTCTTGGCTAAGGAAGGACCACTGGAGTGTGTTCCGCAGATCCCTTCATGTACGTCTCGAAAGGCAGTTATGGATTCTTCTTGTTCTAAATAGTGGAGCAAATTACCATCAAGACCACACCGGTATAGGGTATCGGTTATGATAGTGTAGCGAGAGGTTTGTCATATGAAAGTTCGCTTTTGGTTGGAAGAGAGGTTAGGTGGGAGGATGTTGTCCTTGAGGTAAGTGTAAGTCTTACCGTACCAAGGTGAGTTAGATCCGACTAGAAGGCAGATGGAATGGGTTTCAAGAAGATCATAAGTTGGCTGCCAGATAGTTTCCACTAAGAATTCATACCATGACTCATTTTCAGGTATTTCCAGAAGAGAGGCTATGGTAGCCATTGCATCTGCCGCCTTATTCTCAATCCTAGGTATTTGCCCGAAGGAGATGGTCCCAAAGTGTTCTTTGAAGTTATCAACCATTCATTTGTATGGGATGAGCTTTTCATCTTTGGTTTGATACTCATCGTTGACCTGATTGATGATAAGCTGAGAATCACCATAGACATGCAGTTCTTGAATTTTCCATTTAGTCGCCATCTTGAGACCAATTACCAAGGCTTCACCGCTATGTTATTGGTGCATGGAAATAACAAATGGTAGGACTTTGAAATTGTGTCACCTTGAGGAGTTATAAACATGATACCTGCCCCCGATCCATGGTTTGTATAAGACCTGTCAAAGTAGAGTTTCCAGGAAGATGTTGACACGTTGAATAAGGATTCATCTGGAAATTCAAACTGCATGGGCTTGCTGTCTTGTAACGGTGCATCTGCTAGTTGGTTAGCTATGATTTGTGCCTTGATGGCTTTTCTATCCACATATTCAATGTCATACTCACTGAGAAGCATTACCCATTTTGCCAGGTGACCTGTGAGAGCTGCTTTGCTAAGGAGGTACTTCAGTGGGTCAATTTTTGCAATGAGTTTAATTGGATGTGCAAGCATGTAATGTCAGAGTTTTTGTGAAGCAAAAACTACCGCGAGACATGATCTTTCTACTTGTGAGTATTGCAACTCGTATCCCACTAAAGTTTGACTAATGTAGTATACAACTCTTTCCTTGTTCTCATAATCTTGCTGCGCTAGAAGAGCTCCAAGAGCAGTAGGTGTAGCGGATATGTAGAGAATGAGAGGTTTCCCTTGGATTGGAGGCATGAGAATGGGTGGATTCATAAGGTACTCCTTTAGCTTGTTGAATGCTTCTTCACACCACTCATCCCATTTAAATGGAATTTTTTTGTGCAGGAGATGGCTGAAAGTTTGGAACTTGTCTGCCAACTGCGATATGAATCTGCGGATGGCCTGCAGCTTGCCCTATAGGGATCTCAACTGAGTTAGAGTCTTGGGTGGTGGCATGTCCATTATAGCTTTGACCTTAGCCGGGTCTACCTCTATTCCATTTGCCGACACGATGAAGCCTAGCAGCTTGCCTGAAGTTACCCCAAACACACATTTCTTTGGGTTCAGTTTGACTTGGAATTGGTCCAATCTTTGAAAAACTTTTTCTAAGACATCCAGGTGTGATTTCGTTGTGAGAGACTTCGTTAGGATATCGTCAACATAGTCCTCCATAGTTACATGCATCATGTCATGAAATATAGTAGTCATAGCTCTTTGATATGTGGCACTTGCATTTTTCAGTCCAAATGGCATGACATTCCAGCAAAAGGTACCCCAGGGGCAAGTGAAAGCTATCTTGTGTTGGTTCTCTGGTGCTATTTTGATTTGATTATACCCTGAGAATCTGTCCATGAGTGATAGCATTGTATGTCCTGCAGTTAGGTCGACTATGATATCGATGTTTGGCAATGGAAAGTCATCCTTGCGGCATGCTTTGTTTAAGTCTCGAAAATCATTGCATAGTCGAACTCGGCCATCTGGTTTGGATACTGGCACTATGTTGGATATCCATTCTGGGTAATCTATGGCTCTGATGAACCCCACATCTAGCAATTTCTTGAGTTCTTCTTTGACCAAAAGTGCTATGTGAGGATGCATTTTTCTCAGCTTCTGCTTTACAGGCTTTACTCCTGGATCCAATGGCAGATGATGTAGAATTAAGTTTGGGTCTAGACCTGGCATGTCTGCATATGACCAAGCAAAGCTGCCTCTCTTCTTCTTAAAGAATGGTACAAACTTGGTTTTCTCTGGTGGTGTGAGAGATTTGGCAAAGTGGATAATCTTGGGCTGTTCTTCTGTTCCAATATTCACGGGCTCTGTTGGTTCCACAACAATCTGTGACCTTTCTTGGTACATATCACTAGGGAGAGTGTCAAGCATTCCATCGTCAGGTGCCACAGTTAGGTTTTCACCTTCGGATACGTCCTTTCTTTTTATTGTTTTGTGATCTGACACTGCCGCAAGGCAGTTTTCACTGTCAGATCTATTTTTGATCTTGATATTTTTGTGACTGGAAGGCTTGGCACCCTCCCCGAAGTAAGCCACGGTATTCAGTTTAATGGAAAAACTAGCTTTATGATCTCCCTTGGGTAAGTGGTCCCTAAGTTCCATGTAATCAATGTAAGCATCGTCGTTTTGGAACATGTCTAGTTGGGGAGTTCCTTGCAGATCCCAATCAATAAGCTCAGGGTGCAAGAGGGGAAGGGAGTTGGATGATAGACTTGATTCATTGATGGTATGAATGGAAATGTTGGGAGCATTGGTGGGGATTGTGGTCGGGATGGTACTTTCTTCCAAATTGTTTATTGCAATGGAATTTAAACTTTCCTCGAAAGCCATAATCTCAGGGATGGGCAAATCAAACTCTAGTAGTTTGTCCCGTTGCGTTTGTCCCTCACGGTAGGGGCTAAGAGTTTGGATGGTGTCGACCTCTTTGTCATCATAGGAGTGTTCTATTAGCTCATCCCACTCATACTCATTTGAATTTGTGTCGCTATCTGTGTCGCTGTCCACTTGGAGTGTTTGAATTGTTTCTACAAGACATGCATTTTCCTTAGCTTTGCCCTTGCCTTTGTATCCTAGGCCACTTGTGTGTCTAACCGATGAGGATGAAGACGGTTGAATATGTTCAATGATTCCTTCTTTTCTGAGGCCGATGGGGCCTTGTCCTTCGTACCCCATTCTGTGCAGAATAGTCTCACCTCACCCATAGAGTTCTGTTGGGAGTCTAGGCGAATCTTGGGGTATGTTTTCTTCTTCAGCATAAAGCCATTGCAGGAGATCTCGCTCCTCTGTTTCATTAGATAAGGTCCCCCATTTTACAAAGGGAGTTGTGGGAGTTATAGGAGGAGTAGATGGCTTTGGAAAATGTTTGGGTTGGCCAAAAAAGTGAGGAGACAAAGCCATCTTGGCAAGGTTGAGGCTGTGCTCAATGGAGTATTCCCCCACTCCACTTTCTTTTATGATAATTTTCTGTGCTTTGGGTCTTGAGGAGGAAGCTTCAGCGGTATGGTCCTGTTGCGGGGTAGAGGAAATGTGTGCTCTATTGTTAGGTATGACACATTCAGGTTTTGCACGGAAAGAATTCCAGTGTTGGTAGGGGTCAGGGTCGCCTTGAATGGTGACTTGCTTGCCATTGTGCGGGAACTTAATGCATTGATGATAGGTTGAGGGGACAACCTTCATGGCGTGGATCCATGGTCTCCCCAGTAGGATATTATAAGCAAGCTCCCGATCAAGGACTTGACACACCACATCTTTTATTACTGGTCCCACTTGAATGGGTAGGACAACTATTCCCTTTGTGGTTCTTTCTTCCTCGTCATATGCTTTGATGATAATTTTCCTCCTTGGATCCACTGCCTGTTCAGAGAACCCTAGTGCAAGGACTAGCTTTAATGTGCAAATATTTAAACTGGCACCCCCATCAATGAGAACCCTCTTGATGTGGTGCTTGCGTATGAATGCGACAATGTGCAAAGGGGTGTTGTGGGGTTAAGATACAGAAAGGTCATCTTGCTCAGTAAACGATATGGAGTTGGAGGATGTCAGATTGCCTACCATGGTTTGGAACTTCTCTTGGGCCAAGTTAGTGGGGACAGTGGTTTCCACTAAGGCTTTCTCAAGAATCTCCTTATGAGAAGGAGATAGATGTAGTAGCTCCAATATAGAAATGTGAGCCGGAGTTTTCTGTAACTGGTCGATGACATTGTACTGACGGAAGTTGGATGGGGACGGTGACGACCTTGGAGGGGCGGTATTGAGCGTGACTTTACCATTGCGGGTAATTATACTACAACCAGTTCTATTAGGTCCTAGTTGTTGGTTGGGTGAGATGACATTGACCTATGGGATATGCTCAGAAATGCAGTTTATGGTGTAGTCAAATGGCACACTTGCATAGTTGGCATTACTAGTCCCGCTTTCTGATTTGGCCGGTTGCGATTATTGTTGTTGTCGTTACTATTGTTGCCATTGTAGTTGTTGCCGTTGTGGTTGTTGTGACCATTGTTATTGTGGCCGTTGTTATTGTAGTTGTTGCCGTTGTGGTTGTGGCCATTATTGTTGTTGTTATACAACCTGTTGTGATTCAAAAGTGGATCCCTGTAGGCCACATGAGATTCATTGGAGGTATGCTATTGCGTCCCTCCCTGGTTCTGATCGAGTACATCTTGTATGACGTTTTTGAGGTAGATGCAATTGTTAATTGTATGCCCCCTTCCTCGATGATATTCACAATAGTTTGTGTCCTTCCAGTAGGGAGGTTTGACTATAGGCTTGTAATCACTTGTTGGCGGTAGAGAAATTTCATTGTTAGCCAACAACTTCCTTAGTGCAGACTCTTGAGACTCACCTAATGGTGTGAATTTTCTCCTTGGATTTGAACTAAACCAAGGTCTGGGCTCCCAAGGGGGTGGTTTGTTGATTGTACCATTGTGTGTTTCTCCCTTGAGAGTGAATATGGGTTGTTGCTTGGGAGCTACCGCCTTGGCATCCACTACCCCATTGTTGACCACATTCTTGTTCTTGGTCCAAAACTTTGATTTATCCGTTGTGTAATTGGAAGTAGGTGTGTCCTTGTATAGCTTGATAGCTCCTTTAGTGATCATAGCTTTTTTGATGAATAAGCCCATTTCAATGACTTTTGAGAATGATGTAGGGCATTGTATCTAAATTTGATAGCTAAGATCAGTGTTCAGGTTATGGACAAACATCTCCAATAGTTGCTTCTCAGGTATATCATAAGAACACTTGCTAGCTAGTTGTCTCCATTGTTGTAAGAAGGTGGCGAATGACTCACCACTCTTTTGTTTGGTGTTGCATAGATCTAGCATGGATACCTTGTGTTTGATGTTGTAAGAGAAGTGCGTTATAAATTTATTGACAAGTTCATCAAAAGTTCAGATTCCTGGTGGGAGACGTGAGAACCACTCCATAGCTTGACCACCTAAAGATCGTGGGAATAGTCTCATCAAGTAGGTCTCATTGTGGGCTACTTCTAAACATGTTGCATTGAATTCCCTAATATGATCTCTAGGGTCCCCGTTTCCTTTGTATTTGTCAAACTTTGGAACTCCGAATTGATAGGGGAATGGCTTCATGACCAAATTTTTGTCAAAGGGGTACGGTGCTATATCTTCCAAGGAGTAGTTCTTGGTACTTGTACCCATCTTAAGGTCTGATATTTCTTTTGTGAGGCTCTCGAGTTGTTTTCTCATGTCTTCCATGGGAGCATTTTGATCGATGGGTTTCTTTCCTCCATCATTTGCATGCGGGACTATGTCATTTGTACCCCTCTCATGATCATTGTCTACATTTTGCATGATTGTACTTATATCAAAGTTTGTGGCGAGTTTAATTCTGAGACAAGCAAGATGATGGAAGTATTTATGGGGGTCTTCAAAGAGCACCTTCTCTATTAGGTGTTGGAATTTTCTATCTTGGATGTGCGCCTCATACTCTTCACGAGAAATTTCTTCGTCACCATCCTGAGGTGGAAAGATGTGATTGGATGAGCCGACCATTTCTATTTGCTTTTTGTACTGGGATTGAGTAAGGACCATGCAAGGTGATGTGGGATGGAGTGGACTAGGATTAGAAATTACGGCAAAGTGCCGACTGAGACTGTTGTGAATGGGATACCTAGGGCAGGATTTGGACAAAGGATTTTCTCGCTCAATGACTTCAAGTAAGACAATTGACACACGATGGTAGCCACTAGTAAGGGTAGCTGGTACTTGTCTTACTATGTAGGGATTAGTCGTTTCAACAAGACTACTAGTAAAGGTACTGTGACCTACTAGGCTTACATGAATTCACTAATGATACGAAGAAAGGACCTATGTCGAATTGGTATGGGATAAACTGACCTTGTGACAAGAGGGGTTTGGACAGAAAGTGAATGGGATGATTGACGAAAGAGAGAGACTTGGGTGAGCCAGATGAAGACTGACTGCAAGGTTGAATTTGATCTCAGAAGGTGAAGCTAGGCTGAAATGGGTGCTCCAAACAGGTAGAAATATCTCCTCAAAAATAGTGCAACTGCTCAGTGTTGTGGATGCGCAGAAATAAATGTGCCACAAAAATGAATATATGTGCAGGAAGTCACAGTATATGCATAGCACTGGTGTAGGATAAATGTGCAGCAACAGTCTGTATATGCGTAGCAAGTCTACACGTATGCGCAACAAGTCGATATAAATGTGCAGTAAAAATTGGTATATGCGCAGCTTTGCTTTTTTTTGGTAAAATTTTGGATTTTTCTATTATTTTTGGTATTTTTGGCTGGAAAAAGGCCTTCTTGGTCTGATTTTATGAATTAACAGCAAGAAAACACAGCAAGCACAAAAAATATTTTATAGTTTTTCATTATTTTTGTGGTTTTTTCTGACTCTATTTTGGACTAAACTAAACAAAAGCAAGCACAAATATCCTAGGTTAGAAATGGATTACAAGGGATTTTGGCCATTAGAACAAGAGGTATTTAGTGCAGGTAATCATTCAAGTGGTTACACGTGCGGCGGCACTACTCTCCATTGTGGAGTCTCCCAGCCTCAAAGGGTTGCACCTGAGAGGGTTTTGGGGGAGGTTGGCTGTCGGTGTAACATAACAACATTTGTTGCAGGAAGTTTTCACCTCAAGCACAATTTATTTTAAGTGGCTTGGTAGGGCTTGGCTTTAGCCTGTTACCACTTAGGGTCATTCCCACTTGGACAAGTGTGCATCCAAGGGTAGGCCCCTCCTAAAGGTTAAACAAATAGAATGACAAGTCTGGCACTCTGATCACCCAGAAAAGGGCAGATCATAAGCCTATTGTCATTCATCAAGCACAGAAGACACTGATTAATCCAACCTAGTTAAAAAGTAGAAAAACTAAATGGGCTAATCTACTTGGGCAAGCACAGGACTTTGAAGTGATTTTAGCAAGATAGCATTGGTTAAGTTTTAACCCCAGAAATCAATGGTTAGTTCAGTTTTTAATCCGTGTAGCACGAAATAGTTAATTTTGAAGTTTTGGTCCAACGAGATAGCGGTAGTTCAATTTTAATCCAGAAATCAGTGATGAGTTCAGTTTTAATCCCTGTAGCACGAAATAGTTAACTTTGATGTTTTGGTCCAATGAGATAGCAGTAGTTCAATTTTAACCCAGAAATCAATGGTGAGTTCAGTTTTAATCCCAGATAGCAATAACTTGGAAAATGCTTGCTATGCAAGAAAAGAAATGATCCAGTTACTTCTTCCCTAATTAGAGCTAGGTGAGGATTGTATGTAAGTTGCATGAATAATGGGTTACTCCTACCTAATTAAAACTAGATGAAAATTGTATGCAAGTTGCATGAACAATGAGTTACTCCTTCCTAATTAGAACTAGATGAGAATTGTATGCAAGTTGCATGAACAATGGTTTACTCATTCCTAATTAGAACTAGATGGAAATTGTATGCAAGTTGTTTTACTTTCCCCCTAGTTAATCTATGATGTGTGTGTTAAGGAAAATAAAACTATCCAGCTCTCAACCCTGTAGAAGATATATCAGAAGTTTCTTTTCTCCTTTCTTTGACAAGTGGTTAAGTCAAGCTGCACAGATAAATCATTAGTTTTCAAGAAAAAATGCTAGATTTAAGGTTGGAAAGATAGCTGAACTTTGACTATAAAAATAGCTAACAAAATGATAAAATCACTTGATCAAGTCTACTCCATTGTGAAGTTCACAGAATTACCTTTCCAACAAGTGTTTATTTGTGTGATTATGAGTTCGTATGCTCCTGTTATGGCAAAAAGAAAAAGATACCACCCTTATGGCATGTAGAAGAAGGCAAGATGGAGGATTGTTGGATAAAACAATGCACCCTACGGAAGCACCCTTCAGACCGCTGGATAAAAGGATGCGGAAGCACCCTTCGGACTGCTGGATAAAATGATGCACCTTGTGGGAGCACCCTTCGGACCGCTGGATAAAGTGATGCACCTTGCGGAAGCACCCTTTGGACCGCTAGATAAAAGGATGCACCCTGCAAAAAAAAAACTCTTCGGACAGTTGGATGAAAGGATGCAGAAGCACCCTTCGGACCACTGGATAAAGCGATGCACCCTGTGGAAGCACCCTTTGGATCGCTGGATAAAAGGATGCACCCTCAAAAAAATCACAGAGATTTTTTTCAGTCTCTGATTTTTGTGAATTAACAGGTGATTCTAAGGTTTTTGACCCTTCTGAGCACGTTGGTGATGTCAGTTTCATCCCAGGAGGTCACCTTTTGATAGATCCTTGCAAAACTCAACAATGGGGTTTAGAGAAACACAAATTTTTACTACAAAAATTTGTAAAAAACATAAAATTGAATGGTGGGCGCCAAAAATGTTAGGGTAAAATGTGGATTAATCAAATGAATAATAATAAACCCAAACATCAACAGAATGATGAAAACAAGAAAGATTGAATGAAATAAGGCAATGAACAATATAGTGCAAACCTTCCCTATTTCAAAGCTTCTGTTGTTCGCCTATTACAACCATCCTTTGCTAATGAAGTAGGCCCTCAGTGAGTACACTCTTTTAGCTGTGTTGTAGGATGTTGATAGTAAATCGCTGTGTTGATAAATAATGTTGTGAAGTAGAGCTTCAAAGCAAATGGTGATCTCAAGTAGATTGTATTGGGGGTGCCAAAGGTGCGCTAGTGGATTTCTACAGAGTAACAATACAAATAACCTGGATGAATAGAATGGAGGGATGAAGCTTCTTTTATAGACTCAGAAGAATGAGAATCAATAGTTGAGAAGAAGTGTGATGATCAATGGTTGAGAATGGTTGAGGAATGTGCAACTAGTGGAAATAAGACAAGTGTCTTAGCTCCATCATGAAAGAGGGGATGTGACAACATTGATTAGAGAGTTAACTCCTTTAACTGATCAGTTAACAGACTTGATTAGTTAGTTGGAAGAATGAATTATGGAATTGACTGAATTGATTGAGGGATTAACTCAATTGACTGGTTAGTTAACACTTTTGATTGATTAGTTAACTAACTTTTGATTTGAGAAGAAATAGGACATGTGGGTGAGGGAAAATAAGGTAATTAAATATTTAATATATTTAATTACATGTGCAACCCGATGAGGTGGAAAAGTGAGGTGGATTTTTGGAATTAGAACTTAGGATAGAGGAATTTGGATAAATTAAATAATTTAGGATTATTTAATTATGTAGGACATTAGAAGAATTTAGGGATTTTAATTAAATAAATTGAATTTATTTAATTAAGGAACAGTGAATTGATTAAATAAATTTGGTATATTTATTTAATTGGTAGAAGAATGAAATAAATATTTAGAATGATAGAAGGAATTCAAAAAGGAAATAAATATTTAGAATATTTATTTAGAATGAATTGTGCCATTTTTAGGCGTATACATTTTTCCCCTCTTTGATGCAATGCTGTTTACAACATTGTTTCAAAGAAATCGATAGTCTAACAGTGATACATGCCCCAATTTGCCCACAGTGGGCACCAAAAATGTTAGGGTAAAATGTGGATTAATCAAATGAACAATAATAAACCCAAACATCAATAGAATAATGAAAACAAGAAAGATTGAATGAAATAAGGCAATGAACAATACAGTGCAAACCTTCCCTGTTTCAAAGCTTCTATTGTTTGCCTATTACAACCGTCCTTTGCTAATGAAGTAGGCCCTCAGTGAGTGCACTCTTTTAGCTATGTTGTAGGATGTCGGTAGTAAATGGTTGTGTTGATAAATAATGCTGTGAAATAGAGCTTCAAAGCAAATGGTGATCTCAAGTAGATTGTATTGGGGGTGCCAAAGGCACGCTGGTGGATTTCTGCAAAGTAACAATACAAATAACCTGGATGAATAGAATGGAGGGATGAAGCTTCTTTTATAGACTTAGAAGAATGAGAATCAATGGTTGAGAAGAAGTGTGATAATCAATGGTTGAGAATGGTTGAGGAATGTGCAACTAGTGGAAATAAGACAAGTGTCTCAGCTCCATCATGAAAGAGGGGATGTGACAACATTGATTGGAGAGTTAACTCCTTTAACTGATTAGAAGAATTTAGGGATTTTAATTAAATAAATTGAATTTATTTAATTAAGGAATAGTGAATTGATTAAATAAATTTGGAATATTTATTTAATTGGTAGAAGAATGAAATAAATATTTAGAATGATAGAAGGAATTTAGAAAGGAAATAAATATTTAGAATGAATCGTGCCATTTTTAGGCATATACACCACCTAATGTTCAAGTATTCCAAGGGGACAACCAAGAGGGTAGCCATAACCAGTACAACAACAAGTGGATCCTGCTATTGCAAGAGGACAACCTAAGGTTGGCACTTTTCCTTTCAATATTTTAGAGCATATAGAGAAAGAAAATGTAAGCATGTCTATGTGGGATTCACTGTCTCTTCCAGGCCAAAAGGACTTGTTGCAAAAAGCCTTATCTAATGTCTCTTTGACCAATGAGCCTAATCAGGACCAGCCTAGAGTTGTACTTACAAATGATCCCCCAATAAAAAATGAACAACAAACTCATGATGTCAAACTAACCCCATTCTATGTATCTCTGATTATTGGTAAATACCTAGTTCATAACTACATGATTGACTCAAGTACCAGTAGCTCAGTAATGCTTAAACAGATAATAGATAAGCCAGGCTTGACTGATAAACCACTATCCAAAGTAGCAGTATAGCTAGATGGTACATCCATCAATACTATTGGAGTCATTAAGAACTTGGGTCTTACCTTGCATGCCTGCCTGAATGTTTCAATTCCACAAGATATATATTTATAGACCTACCCTTGTACTTTGCCATATGCCTTTCTAGGGAATTTAGGACAAAGTTGGGTGGTTATTTGTTAGTTGATTGGTCACATATGTGTTTTAGGATGAGATATGGTACAAGAGTAACTATCAAATCTAAACCCATTGCTAAAGATCATATTGATCCCTATGTTCCTAGTGTTGTCAATGCCAATTTAACTTATCATGAAGAGGAACAACCTGCTATCCATGACAGTAACACCCCAATAGAGAACATTGCTGACCTATTTTTAGATGATTGGGCATCTAAAAACCATGAAGATGACCCTTATAAACACATGGAGGAAGCCGGGCTGGGAATTTACATGATACATGAGCATAATCAGACCGTTCCTAACCTCATGAAAGGAGAAAAACAACAAGAACAACAACCAAAACAACAAGGTAATGATTTATGGTAGCTTTATTTTGATGGTGCAAGAAGTAAGGTAGGTGTCAGTGGAGGATCCATGCTCATTTCCTCTGAAGGTGAAAAATATTATGCATCCTTTAGATTTGCTTTTAGCTATACTAACAATACAACATAATATGAGGCAATCATTCATGGTTTGAAATGGGTCAGGAAGAAGAATATCAAGTGCTTGTAGGTATTTGGAGACAGTGAGTTCGTTTCTAATTAGGTAAGGAACATAAATGTTACTAAAAATGACTTACGCAAGTCATACAAGCACAAAACATGGAATTTAATTGAAGATGTTGATGCTTTTAACTTGTTGTCCCTGCCAAGAAGCCAAAATAAACAAGCTGATAAACTGGCAGCCATGGGAGCTAAGTTTGACATTCCAAAGGAGATCAAAAATATTGAAAGACAATAGTATGTCAAGGTGGTTATGAGGCCATCAGTCCTAGATAACAACATTCATTAGCAGATGTTTGATAGTGATGAGCAGATTGCTAATTTCCTCATTGAAGAAGCTAAATTTTTAGTTAGAAATCAGCAGAAGTTACAACAACAGTTTGGAGACCAGATTGTCCAACTCAAGACAAACAAATTGCTAAAGGGTTTTGTTACCTTGGAGTCTATTTTTAATTCAGATGATCAGCTAAGAAGAGAGAAAGCCAACATTTTGATAAAGGAAGAACATTATGAATCTATTGAAATCTTCAAGGCCAAATTCTTCAAGCTAGGAAAGGTGTGTACCAAAGAAGAGAAGCATGCATTTATTTATAATGTCAAGAATATGATGACATTTTTTCTTGGGAATATAAAGATCTGAAAGGTTTTAATCCGGAACTAGCACAACACACCATTGAGCTAGAGCCGGATGCAAAACCTATGAGGCAAAAGAATAGGCCTCTTAATCCTAAGCTAGAGATTTTTATGAAAACTGAACTCAATAAGATGATTCAGAGTAATATGATATTTCCCATCAAGCATACATCCTGGGTGTCAAATTTGGTGCACATGAGAAAGGAAAATGGTTAAATCAGATTGTGTGTTGATTTCAAGGATTTAAATAAAGCCTCATTAAAAGATCATTATCTGCTGCCTTCAATGGAGCAAATTTTACAAGGTGTATCAGGTTCGAAGAGGTTCTTATTGTTGGATGGATTCTTAGATTATAATCAGATTTTAGTGAAGGAAGAAGACCAGTTCAAAACAACCTTTACAACAAAATGGGGAACCATGGATTACAAAAAGATGCCCTTTGGACTGTCAAATGCAGGAGCAACCTTTCAAAGAGCCATGGATATGGCCTTTTAGGGTATCATGAATAAGTTTGTGTTGGTTTATTTAGATGACATCACCGTGTTTTCAAAAGATGCAAAAGATCATTTCTCTCATTTGAGGCAAGTTTTTGATAGATCCAGAGAATATGGTGTCTCTCTCAATCCGAAAAAACACATCTTCGCTGTCCATGAAGGTAAGCTTCTGGGTCACATTGTTTCCAAGCATGGGATCACAATTGATCCAAAAAGAGTAAGTACCATTTCATCCTTACCCTTACTAGCTCACAAAAAAGGGTTGCAAAGCTTTTTAGGTAGAATCAACTTTGTAAGAAGATTCATTCCAAATATTGCTAGTCTTTTAAAGCCTCTAAGATGTATTTTGAAAAAGAATATGGGTTTCAGTTGGACCAAGGAAGGAAAATCTAGTTTTGAGACCATAAAAGAAGCAATAACAACAACACCAACACTAATAAATCTAGATTTCTTGAAGGATTTCATATTGTATGCTTATGGAGGCACAAATACCATTTCTACTATGCTCACACAAGAAAACAAAGACAATCAGGAGTAGTCAAGTGCTTTTTTCATCTAGGAATTAGAAGGCTATGAATAGAGGTATACATTTGTAGAAAAAATTAGACATATGGTTTCTAACAATAAAATTTTGCTGATGGTTGCCCATCCTAGTGTAAAAGAATTCTTGCTAAGTAAGGATTTAGGAGACAAAAGGGCTAGATAGGTCACTAAGGTGATGGAGTATGATGTGGATATCAAGGTCACTAAGTTGGTTAGACAAAAGGGGCTATGTGAATAGGTTGCTAATGATGCAGAAAAGGACACATAAATGAAAAAAGATGTTGTATTAATGGATGGTAATAAGTCATAGCCTGCTATCCTAGCAAGTGGCACTACCTAGACACATGAAATGGTTCACTACTTATAGACCAATGAGTGCCCAATTAGGCTAAATTCTACCAAAAGGAGGTATTTCAGACTTCAAGCCATCCCATATGTCATTTTGATTGATACCCTATTTAGAAAAGACTATAATGGTGTATTGTTAAGGTGCATAGAATCAGACTAGATTGAAAGGGTGTTGCATGAATTCAATGACGGACCAGCCAGTGGCCATTTTGCACCTAGAAAAACAACCTTGAAGATCACGAAGGCTGGGTATTATTGGCCTTCTATTTTTAAAGACGTGCATGCATGGGTGAGAAAGTGTGTGAAATGTGCTATACTTGTAGGCAAGCAAAAGTTGGGAGCCTTGCCCCTACAACCTATATCAGTAGATCAGTCTTTTACCAAGTGGAGCATTGACTTTATTGGAGTCATTAACCTACCATCTAGTTCTAGCCATAAATGGGTGTTAACAACTACATACTACTTCACCAAATGGATGGAAGCAGTAGCCTTGAAAGAGGCAAATGAGGGTGTTGTCTAAAATTTATGAGGGATTAGTAGCAAGGTTTGGTGTACTAGATTCTATTATTTCAGACAATGCTTTAGCCTTTGTCAGAATGAAACTAATTGACTGGGCCATCAAGTATGGTGTCTATTTAAGTACTTCTAACTACTATCCTCAGGGCAATGGAAAAGTTGAGTCTATAAACAAGAAACTGATTAGGATTATCAAAATGACTATTGAGGATGATTAGAGGACCTAGCATTCAAAACTGAAATTAGCCTTATGGGCTGATAGGGTGACTCCTAAGAGATCAAAAGGTTAATCTCCATTTATGCTTGTGTACGGGAGGGAAGCCAAGCTCCCCATTTCAGCTAAGCTACTAGCCTAAAGCCTCATGAAAGAGCTTGAGATGATGGAAGAAGGCCCTATGGAAGTACAGTTGGCTGAGTTGTTAGAGCTAGAAGAAACAAGAAAACAAGCAGTGGAGCAGTTGGAGATGCATTAGATGCAGATGACAAGGACATTTGACAAAGGGGCAACACCTAAGCAATTCAAGGAGGGAGACATTGTACTCAAATGGGATGAATTAAAGAGCAAACCAGGTAGGAATAACAAATTTGATGCCATGTGGGGTGGCCCATTCATGATTGTTGAGTGCAAACAACATAATGCTTTTCAGTTGGCCAATATGGAAGGTGAGGTGTTGCCTATCCCAGTCAATGAAATACACCTCAAACATTGATTCTAAGGAGCAAGTTTTCAAATGTACCATAGTAGAGTAGATGTTTGAGTTAATAAGTGTTGTTTGCACATTTTTTCAGTTCAGTTTTGTTTTCCAAGAAGTTCTGTTGCATAGTTTGTTGGCCCTGTTTAGAGCCAACCTTGTTTTGTTTTCAGTTGTTTTGTTGCTATTCAATGTTTCTAGCAACTGAGTTTCAAGAAATTTTCTGAGTTGTAAAGGCCAAAAAAGGACTCTATTACCTAATGGATATACTAGGTAACTGGTCCTGAGAGTTTTAGTAGGAAAAATTGGTGTAGAGTTCGTTAAAAATGTTACCTAATTGTGCACTTTAGCTCAATAAGGTCAAGCCAGGACAACACTAATGTTTTTTGGCTTGAAGAGGGATATAGCTTCAATAGGTTCAAAAGAAAGGATGAAGGCTCACAACCAACTTTAGAAGGCCTACTACTCATGTAGAAGGCCATTCCAATTATCACCATTAGCAGAATCATGTATCAACTCAGTAAGAGTTGCTACAGGAGCCAGATAAAGGGTGGGAAGGGTATCCCACCAGAACAATAGGCATCCTAAAGTAGCCAGGAAGAGGAAGGTTAGGAGATGAGTTTCATTTTATTTCAGATCTATTCATTACAGTTTGATCAAGTATCAAATGAAAAAGATACACAAATTTTATAAACATACTTATGATTATAAACAACTGTATCATGCAATAGATTTTAGATGTATTTCCTTATGCAATTGAATGATTTACAAAAGAAGAACAATATACAAATCATTGCATAAAATAGATTATTATATTCACAAGAGAAAAGTGTTCAAAGTTCCCACACAAGCCATGGGATTGACTGTACAAGATGAAATGAAAGAAAACATATACATCTGAAGTAAAAGGGAAACATATAAGAGAGTGAGGATTTGTCATTGCCTGAATAACGAACCCCCACTGGTGGTTGCACCATCTTTAGATTCTCCATCACTCTCCATTAGAGCTCAGGATGTATTCACTCTTGTATATGATAATATCAAATGTACATGCTATCCTTCACAAGCATCTAATCAAGAAGATGAAAGAGATAAATAACTCCAGGGTGCAAATATACAACCACTAGAAGGAAGTAGAGAAGATCATGTAATCATCAGAAGAGGCACTAAGCCTCAATTGTGTTCCTGACTTGTGTTCAGAATGTACAGGTACGGGTACTTGAAGACATCACATGGATGGCATAGAGGAGCATCAAGAACAATCATTTAGAATTGAATTCATAGCCATGCAAGTAATCAGTCAAAGGGCATCAAGAGTAATAGCAATCATATGCTAGAGTTCAGTAGAGCAGTCCTAGACTAAGTAAGAAGACTATATATTGAAGATATCTTTCTAATAAAATATTGAAAGTTCTCCCAACATCCAAAGAACAAGCATAATAGTTCACAGGCCTATCTAAAGGATAAAAAAGAAGAGATGCATGCCTAGCTTAAGGCCCAAAAGGTAGTTACATGGGTAGGTCAGAAGGCATGAAGGATAATACAAAGGTTTGCATTGTGATAAAGGCTTGACATGGTAAAAACATTGAAGAAGATATTGCAAAGATTGAAGACTTATTGACTATCATAAAGCAGTCTAATATAGTCACAATAGCCATCTATTAGAGAAAGTACAGTCCATAAGGGCATAAGCATCAATGAATACCATGGAGAAAATTGTAGACAGTAAGAACAATAACAAGTTTATGAAAGTCTAATAAAAAGAATCATGCAAATGCTAGAGGGGTAGCCACTATGATGGGATAGTCACATAGTGAAATGAAATAGTCCTAAAAGCTTTAGTATACATTGTTAGATGACACAGTCTAAGCATACAAATGAAGAATAGACTATAAGGAAGTAATCATTCTTGGAAACAAAAATATATAAATGGCAGTCATATAAACCAAGACTAAGAAAATAGTCATTAAAGAATGTCTTCAACAGTCATAAAGGTGACTATCATAGTCATTTAGCAAAGACTATCCACAACCACAGTCATGCAAGGAGAAGTGACTACACAAAGGCTTAGAGGATACAATATGCTCTCTAAAATTTTTCTCCCATTTTATTAAGAGCATCAGTTTCTAGTCAATCTAGTGATTTTGACTTTTTGAATTCCATGGTTCTTCATCTAATGCATCCTTTTCAAATTTCTATGGTGTCAAGTATCCTTTCTCAATATAGAAATTTGGTTGGATGTCCATTAGGTTTGTTTTGTAGGACTGTTACTACATTTTTAGAGTGTGAAGTTTTATTGGCCTTGTGAAGCTCAAGACATGTTAAGGTTCCAAACTCCTAGCCCAAGTAGCTGAAAGAAGTGCTGAGTAAACAAAGGTATAAATATGGGTTAGCAAGGAAACCATGAAGATGTCATTGAGGGTAGTTAATAGTATTGATGAGGAAGGGTTCTTGTCTATGCCATGATAAAGATGAGAGGTGTCAAACTTAACAGGGATTGTGATGAACAGTCAAAAGGGCATAAAAATGATGAAGCTTAGGTTCTTAGAAGAGTTGTGTGGAAGATGATCAAGAAGAGGCATCTTGATAGAGTTTCAAAAAAGTTAATACCTAGACACTACACAAGGAAAGATAGAGATAGAACACGACAGAGATCTAGACAGGGCCTTAGGAAGATGGTGAGATGGTGAAGGCTTTGTTGAACTACACCAAACAACTGAGAGGGGGGGTGAATTAGTTGTCCTATAACTTTTAACCAAATATGATCATCTATTTATCAATTACTTATGTTTAGATATAACCATGAAAGCATCAAATGAGAAGCTCAACACAAAAGCATAAACAACACAGGAGACACTAGATTTTTACATGAAAAACCCTAAAAGGAAAAAACCATGGTGGGTGTTAGCCCAAATAAATATATAAGTTATATCAATACCAAAAAATAGAGGCTCACTGCCTATAGGGCTCACTACCCAAATTTCTCACTTCAAAGAAAGGCTCACTGCCAAAAAGAAGGCTCACTGCCAAAAGAAGGCTCATTGCCAAAGGGTTGAACTGAGATAACAACATCTACTTCATGCCAAGGTTCAGTTCCATTGAAGCACAAACACCTCTTCTCTATTCTGCTACCTTACTTCACTTTATCTTAGCATCTTTGCACTTGGATAGATTTTCACGGCTCAATTACAAGTATTTATATACTTCATCAACCTTGGAATGATCATCAAGGTCGGCATTACAATCATCAACCATTGGAACAAACTCCAAGGTCGACATTACAAACATACATAAAATAGGTCTAGAACTAATACAAATTTAGCTAAGGAAAAGATGTAAGAATGTATGTGGATCATACAACGCCTTAGCCGGGACTCAAATGCAATCTTCCACGCTACAACACGCTATCACAATCTTTGATGCATCTCTGCAGATGATGAATTCAACCAGGTCGGCCAAGACTGATATTAACACAAGTATTCTCAAGAACACACTTCATGCACGATCTGAATTACACCTTGCAGACCAATCCAAATGTAGGAGCATGATCAGGAGATATCCACAAGCACATTGTAATTACCAAGAACAATCGCATGATCTCTAACCACTCTATCAATAAGATTCTTCAAATCAGAGCACAAGAACAACACTGCCAACCACTGTCATGAGTAAAAGATAGCTTGCAGATCACCAAATCATGAACCATTACACTTGAAGGCATTTAACATCATCACAGACTTGATTCCTGAACCACAGACCAAAATACTTCAATGCGGAGCGAAACATTTTCTCCCTGTCACCACTAAACACACAGAAAAAGCTATTTTCACTCTGGTGAACATAACTCACTCAATTCTTCATATCGGAGGCTCAAACTTAGAATATAACATCTTTAGATAGGCTTCTAAATAACTTCCAATCCATAGGTAAAGATATTTATTCTACAAGAAATGTGGAGCATTCTTTTGGACTATTTTTCTGCATGTAATGCACTGTTTCTACTGCAACACATTGTTATCACTGAAGGGGCTAATTTTCTCAATATCCTCAACAAAGTAAGAGCACAATTGACACCATTGACAATATGGATATGTTGAAATCAATGAAAACACCGATTAGGTACGTACTTGCAACAATCTCCCCCTTTGTCATTGATGGCAACATATGATGTGAAAAACTGAAAAGACCATCAAGACAAAATTCTCCCCCTTTCTCTTTACACATTTGCATTCTTTCTCCCCCTGAGTTTTTCACATGATTTCTCTCCCCCTTTGACATCAATGGAAAAGGGCACATACTTACATGCTACTACTCTAATCCATTCACTTTATTAGAAACATTTTAGCTACTCCCCCTGAGAGGTATCCTTCAGAACATCAATTTAGATCAAAGAATGACACTTTGAAATCCACTCGATTGATACATTCCTATGCATCTTAGTTCAGGACAGGAGGTGTAATGACCCCTAACTTTTCTTTGAGATACTCAAAGGTATCTTTAGGTAGAGGCTTAGTGAAAATGTCTACAATTTGATCCTTTGTGGACACATATTCAAATTTTACTTCATTCTATGTCACCTTCTCTCTCAAAAAGTGATACCTTATTGATATGTGCTTTGTTCTTGAGTGCATCACTAGATTCTTTGAAATGTTTATGGCACTTGTATTGTCACAAAATATTGCAATTAGATCTTCATACACAACTCTTATATCTTTCAGAGTCTATTTCATCCATAATACTTGAGTGCAACACATGCTGCTGCGACATACTTTCCTTCTGTAGTTGACAAAGATATTGATTCTTGTTTCTTGCTTAGCCATGAGACCAATCTATTACCCAAGAAGTGTTGCAAGTGTGTGCCTAATTAGTGTTGTTATTGATGTAACATATTCTTGTTGTCATTGGTGTCAATTGTATCTTATTATATTACTTGTATGTTGAGGATATTGAGAAAATTAGCCTCTCTAGAAGAAACTAGTGAGCTACAAAGAAGTGTAGTATAGACAGTAAGTTGTATGCTAAAGAACAGTCCGTAAACTACTCCGCATTTACTTCTACTTGAAGATTGTGGTCTATTGGTTGGAAAAAAGTTAGAGGTATGACTAAGGATGCTACATTCTAGGTTTGAGCCCTCTGCATGAAGATCTAAGTGAGTTATGTTCACCAGAGTTAAACTTACTTTTTTGTAAGTTCAGTTGGGACATGAAGAAAGTATTTTGCTCCGCATTCCTCCAAAATAAATTATATTTCTTTGTGGTTCTAAAGGGAAGTCTAGGATGATGATAAGTTCTTATAGTTGCAATGGTTCATGGTTTGGTGGTCCGCAAGCTATCTTTCTTTTATGACAGTTGAAGATAATGAAGTTCATGTGTTTTGGTGAAAAGATTCCTATGGATAAAGTGGTTAAACTTCATGTGGTTGCTCCTAATGATTATAATGTGCTTTTGGATGTCTCCTAATCATGTTCCTATCTGGACTTTGGTTTGTGTTAAGAAATTGAGATTGTGTTTGAAGATTGTTCCTAGATAATGTAGTTTGTAAGCAGTCTCGACCGACCTGGTTAATCCCAGTGATTGCAGAGATCTCTAGAAGATTATGGAAGCATGTTGTGGCATGGAAGATTGTGTTTGAGTCCCAACTAAGGCATGGCATGATCCACATTTCATTTTCTTTGCATAATTTGTAATAGGTCAGGACCTATCTTGTAAATGTTTGTAATACCGACCTTGGAGATTGTTCCAATGGTTGATGATTGTGATGCCAACCTTGATGATCATTCCAAGGTTGATGTAGTGTATAAATACTTGTATTTGATTCATGGAAAAAATTTCCTTGAGTGGAAATGGAAAGATAATAAGAAAGGTCCAAAAGGCAGAGTAGAGAAGAGGCAGAGGGGAGAAGAGGAAGAGTAGAGTAGAGGAAGAGAAAAGCAGAAGAATTATCGTACTTCAGAAAAGTGTTGATTGTGGAAGTGAATCTAGTAGTAAGCCATCATTAGGGTTTAATAGCCCTCAGGGTTTAACAGCCCTTATTGTAATCTTGCTAGGTTTAGGGTTGAGGCAGTGACCCTGCTAGAACTAGTTGTTCTTCATGGTAGTAAGCCAATATGTTTAGGCCCATGGAGTGACCAAGCCTGAACATCATTATTTCAAGATTGCTATATATATTGAGAGTTAATCCTCTCTATGGTTTTTCCCCACCTTGGGGTTTTCCACGTAAATCTGGTGTCTCTTGTGCTTGATATTGTATCTATGGTTAAGTTTCTGATTTCATGCACTCATTGTTAAATCATAATAATTGTGGATAAGTGATGAATGTTTAATTGTAGAAAGTGTTTAAGTTTTTGTGACAACCGATTCACCTCCCCCCTCTTAGTTGTCCGGTGCATATCAACAATTGGTATTAGAGCCAAGTTCCTCTGAAGAAAGTTTAACAGCTTGAGGAAGATCCAAAATGTCTTACAAGAAGGAAGCGCCACATTTTGATGGAATGAATTATGCTCTCTGGAAGGCTCGGATGAAAAGCCATCTTCTTTCTCTTGGTTACAAATTTTGGAAAGCTGCAGAAATAGAATACACCATACCTCCAAATGGTTCGATGACTGAAGATGAAATCAAAGAATATGAGATAGATATCAAGGCAAATGATGCTCTGCTAATCTCATTAACCGACTCAATATTAATGAAAGTTGTGGATCTTGAAATTGTAAACAAGGTATGGGAAAAGTTGAAAAATCTATATGAAGGAGATGATTCTATGAAGGAAGCCAAGTTACAAAGTCTAAAAGGAAATATGAAATCTTGAAGATGAATGATGATGAAAACATAGATCAGCCTTTATGCAAAAAGTTGATGAACTTGTTACAGAGATAAAAGCCATAGGCAAAACTCTCAAAGAAAAGGAAGTTGTTATGAAAATTCTCAGATCTCTACCCAAGTCCTACTGTCACAAGGTAGCCATGATTGAAGAATTCATGCAAGTAAAAATGGTTAACATGGATTAGCTACTTGGTAAGCTTACTACTTTTGAAATGAGGGAGTTAGATGATGCTCTGCCAAAAGTTGAGATGACCTTCAAAGCTAGTACTCCTGGAAGTACTTCTAGATTCGAAAGGTACAAGGTAGAATTTGATGATGAGTTAGATGAAGTTGAAGCCAATTTTTTGGACAGACTGCAAAGAGGATCCAGTAAGTGTAAAGGCAAATTACATTTCAAATGTTTTTCTTGTGGTAAAGTAGGTCATTTTGCTTCTAGATGTCCTAAAAAAATTGAAAGAAATAGAAGAAGATATGAGAATAGGCCTAGGACCCAAAAGAAGTGTTATTATGTTTAAGATTTTGACGATGATGAAGTAGTATCAGATAATGGTGAACTAGATAATGCTAGTTCCTTTGTAAATGAATGCTTGTTCATTGCTATTAAGGAAGATCCCATGTCTACTAATTCTTCTAGTTGTGTGAAGGAAGAAAAACCAATGGAAAGTGCTTTAGCTGCTCAGGTCATTAAAGACAAGGATGAATGGGTTATTGATAGTGGATGCTCTCACCACATGACTGGTGACAAAAGTAAGTTTGTGAGTTTGGAAAGATATGATGGTGGACTAGTTAGGTTTGGAGATGATACAACTGGTAGGATTTGTGGGAAAGGATCTATTTCTTTTGATGGCAAGCATAATACTAAAGATGTCTTGTATGTGAAAGGATTAAAGCATAATCTTTTGAGTGTGGGTCAGATGTGTGACAAGGGATATGATTTAAGCTTCAAGGACAATGGATGTAAGATCAGGGAAAGCTCCGGAACAATCATTGCAACTGGTAAGAAGACCAGAGGTAATATCTATCACTTGAAAGGAACTGAGAACTATTGCTTGTTGACTCAGACTGATGAGAGTTGGTTATGGCATAGGAGGTTGTGTCACATAAATTTTGATAATATTATGAAGATAAGTACTACACAGATTGTTAGAGATTTGCCTAAACTTGTAAAGCCTACTAATCCTATTTGCAAAGGAGTGTCAATTTGGGAAACATAGAAGAACAAGTTTCAAAAGCAAGGACCAATCGGTTGGAGGACTACTTGAGCTAGTGCATACAGATTTGTGTGGACCTACCAGAGTAAGAAGTTTGCAAGGAGATAAGTATTTCATGTTTCTCATTGATGATTATTCTAGAATGACTTGGGTCACCTTTTTGAAAGAGAAATCTAAAGCTCTAGATAAATTCAAGGCATTTAAGGCAATGGTTGAAAATGAGATGGAGTTGAAAATCAAATGCTTGAGGTTTGATAGAGGAGGAGAGTTCACATCAAATGAATTCAATTTCTTTTGTGAAGAACATGGAAAAAAGAGAGCTATCTGCACCCAGGACTCCACAACAAAATGTAGTTATTGAAGGGGAAAACATAACAGTTCAAGAAGCTGCTAGAAGCATGATGAAGGAAGATCATCTTCCGGAAACATATTAGAGAGAGGCAATTCACACCACAGTATATATCCTAAATAGAGTTCAAGTAAAAGGTAACAGTTCAAAGACTCCTTATGAATTGTGGCATGGTAGAGTTCCTACTGTGAAATATTTCAAAGTTTTTGGTAGCAAATGTTACATCAAAAGAGAAGAAGATTTAGGCAAGTTTGATGCTAGATGTGATGAAGGAATCTTCGTTGGTTACTCCACCAAGAGTAAGGCCTACCGGTGCTATAATAAGAGGCTGAATAAGATCATTGAAAGTGTAAATATTAAAGTTGATGAATGTAAGGAAAGGTCTTCAGAATCAAGTGGATATGAGTCAAATGATCTAGATGTTTCAAAAGTGGTGTAGCATTAAGACAACATGGATGAAGAAGAACAAGCTCTAGTAAGTGCTATGAAAACTTCAAGATATGTAAGAATCAGTCATTCTAGAAATCAAATCATAGGAGATAAGAGGAAAGGGATCTTAACTAGAAGAAAAGTTGTAGAGGAACAAGTAAATTTCTGTCTAATTTCTAAGATTAAACCCAAAACTGTGGATGAGGCTTGCAAAGATGAGAATTGGATAAAGGCTATGGAAGAGGAATTGATGCAGATAGAGAAGAATCAGACTTGTGATCTTGTTCCCAGACCAGTAGACAAGAATGTAATTGGTACAAAGTGGGTCTTTAGAAACAAGATGAATGAGAATGGTGAAGTGGTAAGAAACAAAGCAAGGTTGGTATGCAAAGGATACACTCAAGTTGAAGGAATAGACTTTGAAGAAACTTTTTCTCTAGTGGAAAGGATTAAAGCAATAAGGATGTTTTTGGCTTTTGCAGCATACAAAGACTTCAAGGTTTATCAAATGGATGTGAAGTCTGCCTTCCTGAATGGAGAGTTGGAAGAGGAAGTCTATATAGAACAACTAGAAGGATTTCAGTCATTAGATCAAGGTGACATGGTATGTAAATTGAAGAAAGCCTTGTATGGATTAAAACAAGCTCCCAAAGCATGGTAGGCATGGTTGGACAGGTACCTAATACAGATAGGGTTCAGTAAAGGTACTACAGATAGCAATCTCTACTTCAAGATCAATGATGAACAAACCTTGATTGTTGTAGTTTTTTTTGATGATATATTTTTTGGAGGGAATGAAGGTATGTGCTTAGTTTTTGCTAGAGAAATGCAATGTGAATTTGAAATGTCTATGTTTGGAGAGATGAACTTCTTTTTAGGTCTACAAATAAGCCAATCAGATAAAGGTATCTTCATTTCTCAATCTAAGTATGTGAAAGAGTTGTTAAAGAAATTTGGGATGAAAGACTCTAAACCAGTATGCACACCTATGATAATTGGTTGTAAGTTGAGCAAAGATGATAACTCACCCATGACAGACCATAAAAAAGTATAGATATATACTTGGAGGATTACTTTATCTGACTCAAATTAGACCTGACATAATGCATGTTGTGTATCTTGTGGCAAGATTTCAGGAAGAACCCAAGGAATCACATGTGATGGTAGTCAAAAGAATTCTGAGATATTTAAAAGGCACAATAGATTATGGTTTGTGGTACCCTAAGGACTGTGACTTTACTCTCAGTGCATATATGTACTGATGTAGATTGGGCCAGAGATGTGGATGATAGAAAAAGTACAAGTGAAGGTGCATTCTTCTTGGGAAAAAGATTAGTATCTTGGTTGAGCAAGAAATAGGATTCAATATCCCTATCTACTATAGAAGCAAAATACATTACAACAGCATGCAGTTGCACTCAAGTGTTATGGATGAAGAAGACTTTGAAGGACACCAAAATTGTGTATGAAGATCCCATTGCAATCTTTTGTGATAACACAAGTGCCATTAACATATCAAAGAATCTAGTGATGCATTCAAGGACAAAGCACATATCCATTAGGTATCATTTTCTAAGAGAAAAGGTGACAAAGAATGAAGTCAAGTTGGAGTATGTTTCTACCAAGGATTAGCTTGCAGACATTTTTACCAAGACTCTACCTAAGGATACTTTTCAATATCTCAGAGAAAATTTAGGGTTTATCACCCCTCCTACTCTAAACTAAGATGCATAGTAGTGCATTAGTCTAGAGGTGCTCAAAGGTCTGGATTGATGCTTTTTAGGGCTACTTCTTAAGGGGAGTAGTCAAAGAGTTTAGAAGAGAGATTAGATCAGAGAAGATGAGTACAAATATGTGCCCTTTGCCATTGATGTCAAAGGAGTAGAGAAGTCATGTGAAAAACATAGAGTGTAGATGTGTAAGAGAAAGGGGGAGAATCTTGTCTTGATGGTTGTTGCATTTTTTCACATCATATGTTGCCATCAATGACAAAGGGGGACATTGTTGCAAGTATGTGCCTAATCAGTGTTGTCATTGGTGTCAATTGTATCTTATTCTATTACTTGTTTAGAAGACTTGTATGTTGAGGATATTTAGAAAATTAGCCTCTCTGGAAGAAACTAGTGAGCTATAGAGAAGTATATTATAGATAGTGAGTTGTATGCTGAAGAATAGTCCGGTAAACTACTCCACATTTACTTCTGCTTGAAGATTGTGGTCTGCGGATTGGAAGCAAGTTAGAGGTATGACTAAGGATGCTACATTGTGGGTTTGAGCCCTCTTCATGAAGATCTGAGTGAGTTATGTTCACTAGAGTAAAACCTACTTTTTCTATAAGTTCAGTTGGGACAGGAAGAAAGTATTATGCTCTGCATTCCTCTACAATAAAGTATTTTGCTTTGTAGTTCTAGAGGGAAGTCTAGAATGATGATAAGTGCCTACAGTTGCAATGGTTTATGGTTTAGTGGTCCACAAGCTATCTTTCTTTTATGACAGTTGAAGACAGTGAAGTTCATGTGTTCCGGTGAGAAGATTCCTATGGATAAAGTGGTTAAGGTTCATATAGTTGCTCCTGATGATTATAATGTGCTTGTGGATGTCTCCTAAACATGTTACTATATGGACTTTGGTCTACATTAAGAAATTGAGATTGTGTTTGAAGATTGTTCATGTAGCGTGTAACAAGTCTTGGCCGATCTGGTTAATTCGATGGAAGCATGTTGTGGCATGGAAGATTGTGTTTGAGTCCCAGCTAAGGCATGGCATGATCCACATTTAATTTCCTTTGCATAATCTGTAATAGGTTAGGACCTATCTTGTAAATATTTGTAATACAGACCTTGGAGATTGTTCCAATGGTTGATGATTGTGATGCTGACCTTGATGATCATTCCAAGGTTGATGTAGTGTATAAATACTTGTAGTTGAGTCATGGAAGAAGTGCCCTTTAGTAAAAATGGAAAGATAATAAGAAAGGTCCAAAAGGCAAAGCATAGAAGAGATAGAGGGGAGAAGAGGAAGAGAAGAGCAGAGGAAGAGCAAAGAAGAGGAATTATTGTTCTTCAGAAAAGTGTTGATCATGGTAGTGAATTTGGTAGTAAGCCATCAGTAGGGTTTAACAACCCTTAGGGTTTAACAGCCCTTATTGTAATCTTGCTAGGTTTAGGGTTGAGGTAGTGAGCCTGGTAGACCTAGTTGTTCTTCATGGTAGTAAGCCAATATGTTTAGGCCTGTGGAGTGACCAATCCTGAACATTATTATTTAAAGATTGCTATATATATTGAGAGTTAATCCTCTTAGTGGTTTTTCCCCACCTTGGGGTTTTCCATGTAAATCTGGTGTCTCTTGTGTTTGATGTTGTATATGTGGTTAAATTTCTAATTTCATGCACTCATTGTTAAATCATAATAATTGTGGATAAGTGATGAATGTTTAATTATAGAAAGTGTTTAATTTTTTGTGACAACTAATTCACCACCCCTCTCAATTGTCTGGTGCATATCAACAAGAAGAAGGCACCTCCACTTGTACTCTTTCTGTCATCAACATCTCCAGCCCAATCTGCATCTGTATAAGCACCGAGAGTGAAATCATTGTCCTTTGGATACTATAAGCCATAATCTAGAGTACCTTTCAAATTCCTTAGGATTCTCTTAATTGCCATCACATGTGATTCTCTTGGATCAACTTGAAACCTTGCAACAAGACAAACTACATGCATAATATCAAGTCTAGTTTGAGTTAGATAAAGCAATCCTCCAATCATGGATCTATAATTTTTCTGACCAGCCTTAGGTGATTCATCAGTTTTTCTCAACTTGTAACTAGTCACCATGGGAGTACATACCAGTTTAGAGTCTTCCATCCCAAACTTCTTCAACAATTCTTTCACATACTTAGACTGAGTTATGAAGATTCCTTTATCTAATTGATTAATTTGTAGACCCAAAAAGAAATTCATTTCACCAAACATGGACATTTCAAACTCACTTTTCATCTCATCGACAAACCTTATGCACACACCTTCATTTCCTCCAAAGATAATGTCATCAACAAAGTCCTCAACAATCAAGATCTCATCATCATTGATTTTGAAGTACATATTGCTATCTGTAATACCTTTACTAAATCCCAATTGCAATAAATACTTGTCTGACCTTACATACCAGGCTTTAGGATCTTGTGTGAATCCATACAATGCTTTCTTCAACCTACATACCATATCACCTTGATTTGACAATTGGAATCCCTCCGGTTGTTCAATGTATACTTCCTCTTCTAACTCACCATTTAGGAAGGTAGATTTCACATCCATCTGATATACCTTAAAATCTTTGTGAGCTACAAATGCCATAAACATTTTGATTGCTTCAATCCAAGATACTAGGGCAAAGGTTTATTCAAAATCTATCCCTTCAATTTGAGAATATCCTTTGCATACAAGTCTTGCTTTATTCCTTACAACTTCTCCATTTTCATTTAGCTTGTTCCTGAAGACCCATTTAGTTCCAATAACATTTTTATCAGTAGGTCTAGGAACTAATTCCCAAGTTTCATTCTTCTATATCTGCAATAGTTCTTCCTCCATTGCCTTTACCCAATTTTCATCATTACATGCTTCATTCACAGTTTTTGGTTCAATCTTTGAAAGCAAATAGTAATTGACTTGTTCCTTTACAACTCTTCTTCTTGTTATCACACCTTTATTCTTGTCACCTATAATTTGATCTTCAAAATGATTGATCCTTACATACCTGGGAGTCTTGACAACACTTTCCAAAGCCTCTTCTTCATTCTGACAGTGTACTTACTTATCTTTCTTTTCAATTACTATAGTCACAAGTTCATTTGGTTCATAAGAATTTAGGTCTGATATTCTTTCTTTGCCTTCATCTACCTTCACATTTGCACTCTCAACAATCTTTTTGAGCCTTTTGTTATAGCATCGATAAGCTTTACTCTTGGTAGAGTATCCAAGAAATATTCCTTCATCACACCTTGCATCAAACTTTCCTAGATCTTCATCTCTCCTGATATAGCATTTTCTTCCAAAGACTTTGAAATATTTTACTATAGGAATTTTTCCATACCATAATTAATAAGGAGTTTGAGTACCATTACCTTTCACTTGAACTCTGTTTTGGATGTAAATAGCTGTATGAATAGCCTCTTTCCAAAATACATCTGGCAGATCTACTTCATTCATCATAGTCCTAGCAGCCTCTTGAACTATCCTATTTTTTCTTTCCACAACTCCATTTTACTGAGGAGTTCTAGGTGCAGACAGCTATCTCTTTATGCCATGTACTTCACAAAAAATGTTGAATTCATTTGATGTGAACTCACCTCCTCTATCAGACTTGAAGCATTTGATCTTCAAATCTATTTCATTCTCAACCATTGCCTTGAAAGATTTGAATTCTCTAGGGCTTCTGATTTGTCTCTTAGAAAAGTAACCCAAGTTATTCTAGAATAATCATCAATAAGCAACATGAAGTACATTTCACCTTGTAGGATTCTCACTCTTGTAGGACCACAGAGATCTGTATGCACTAGATCTAGCAAACTAGTAGAAAATTACTCTTTGTTCTTGAAGCTTATTCTTGTCTGATTCCCTAACTAACATTCCTTGCAAATTGTGTTGAATGGTATTACAACTTTTGGTAAATCTCTCACAATCTGACCTGAACTTATGCTTACTAGATTATCAAAGTTTATATGACACATCCTTTTATGCCATAGCCAACTTTCATCTGTCTGAGCCAATAAACAATAATCATTAGTTCCTCTCAATTGATAGATGTTACCTTTTATCTTCTTACTAGTAGCAATCATAGTTCCAAAGCTTTCCATGATCTTACACCCATTATATTTGAATCTTAGATCATATCCTTTGTCACACATCTAACCAACACTCAAAAGATTATGCTTCAAACCCTTCACATATAGAACATTGTCAGTATTATGCTTTCCATCAAATGAAATAGATCTTTTTCCACAAATCTTACAAGTTGTATTATCTCTAAACCTAACCAGTCCTGCATCATACTTTTCCAAACTTACAAACATACTTTTGTCACCGATCATGTGATGTGAGCATCCACTATCAATAATCCATTCCCCCTTATCTTTCTCAACCTGAACAGCCAAAGCACTTTCTTCTACTAGTTTTTCATCCTTCACACAGCTAGCAAAATTAGTAGACACATGATCTTCTTTAATAGCAATAAATAGGCATTCATTTGCACTAGTATTCACATCATTAGATTCATCATTAGTCACCCCTTCATCATCAAAATCTCTAACATAGTAGCATTTCTTTGGAACTCTAGGTCTGCTTTCACGTTTCTTCCTATTTCTTTCAATTCTTTCAGGACATTTGGAAGCATAATGACCTACTTTACCACAAGAGAAACATTTGAAAGGTAATTTACCTTTGAACTTACTAGAACCTCTTTGAAGCCTGTCAACAAAGTTAGCTTCAATTTCATCAAAGTCATCATCCACCTTGTATTTCTCAACTCTGGAGATCTCTGCTGAAGTACTGGATTTAAAAGTTGATTCAACTTTAGGTAGGGCATCACCAAATTCTCTCATCTCAAAGGATGTAAAATTTCCAAGTAACTTATCTCTATCAATAGTTTTCATAGTCATGAATTCTTCAATTGAATCTACCTTCTAACTATATGACTTTGGTAGTGATCTGAGAATTTTCATTATAACTTCCTTATCACCAAGAGTTCCTCCCATACCCTTTATTCCAGTGACAAGAACATCAACTCTTTGCATAAAGGTTGTTATGTTTTCATCTTAATTCATCTTCAAGCCCTCATACTTCACTTTCAGACTTTGTAGCTTTGCTTCTTTTATAGAATCATCTCCTTCATATAGATTTTTTAGCTTCTCCCAAACCTCATTTGCAGTTTCAAGGTCCACAACTTTTGTCAACACTGAGTCATTTAAGGAACTTAGTAGAGCATCCTTTGCTTTGAAATCCACCTCATATTCTTTGATTTCATCTTCAGTCATCAAACCATTTGGAGGCATGGTATATTTTGTTTCTACAGCTTTCCATACTTTATAACCAAGACAAAGAAGATGGATTTTCATTTGTACATTCCAAAGAGCATAATTTGTCCCATCAAAATGTGGAGCTTCCTTCTTATAAGACATCCTATATCTTGCTCAAGGTGTTAGGCTTTCTTTAGAGGAATTTAGCTCTAATACCAATTGTTGAACTGCACCGGACAACTAAGGGGGGGGGGGTGAATTAGTTGTCCTAAAACTTTTAACCAAATATGATCATCTATTTATCAATTAGTTATGTTCATAAATAACCATGAAAGCATCAAATGAGAAGCTCAACACAAAAGCATAAAAACCATAGGAGACACATGATTTTTACATGGAAAACCCTAAAAGGGAAAAAACACGGTGTGTGTTAGCCCACATAAATATATAAGTTATATCAATACCAAAAAATAGAGGCTCACTGCAAAGAAAGGCTCACTACCTATGGATGGCTCACTGCCAAAAGAAGGCTCACTACCAAAGGGTTGAACTGAGATAACATCATCTACTTCATGCCAAGGTTCAGTTCCATTGAAGCACAAACACCTCTGCCCTGCTCTGCTACCTTCCTTCACTTTATCTTCACATCTTTGCACTTAGATACATTTTCATGACTTAATTACATGTATTTATATACTTCATCAACCTTGGAATGATCATCAAGGTCGGCATTACAATCATCAACTGTTCGAACAAACTCCAAGGTCGGCATTAAAAACATACATAAAATAGGTTTGGACCTAATACAAATTTAGATAAGGAAAAAATGTAAGAATGTATGCGGATCATACCACACCTTAGTTGGGACTCAAACAGAATCTTCCATGCTACAACAAGCTATCAAAATCTTCGACGCATCTCTACAGATGATGAATTCAACCAGGTCGGCCAAGACTGATATTAACACAAGTATTCTCAAAAACATGCTTCATGCACGATCTGAATTACACCTTATGGACCAATCTGAATGTAGGATCATGATTAGGAGATATCGACAAGCACATTGTAATTACCAGGAACAACAACATGATCTCTAACCACTCTATCAATAAGATTCTTCAAACCAGAGCACAAGAACAACACTGCCAGCCACTATCATGAGTAAACGATAGCTTGCATATCACCAAATCATGAACCATTACACTTGAAGGAATTTAACATCATCATAGACTTGATTCTAGAACCGCAGGCCAAAATAGTTCAATGCGAAGGAATGTGGAGCAAAACACTTTCTCACTGTCACCACTAAACACAAAAAAAACTATTTTCACTCTGGTGAACATAACTCACTCAATTCTTCATACCGGAGGCTCAAACTCAGAATATAACATCTTCAGATAGGCCTCTAAATAACTTCCAATCCATAGATAAATATATTTATTCTACAAGAAATGCAGAGCATTCTTCTGGACTGTTCTTCTGCATGTAATGCATTGTTTCTACCAAAATACATTGTTATCATCGGAGGCGCTAATTTTCTCAATATCCTCAACAAAGTAAGAGCATAGTTCACACCAATGACAACATAGGTATGTTGACATCAATGACAACACTGATTAGGCACATACTTGTAATAGGCTTGTCACAACATAATGCAATAGTCATCAATTATGAGAAAGGAAGTGTTTCAAGACTATCTACTCATGGATGCTAAGAACAGTCAGGACTCACTCTGCCAAACTATGCCAAAGGAGATCTCTCACTACTTCCACTATTATAAGGTCTAAAACAATAGAAAAATACCTAACACTTGCAGTAGTTATAATGGTTTCAAAAGATAGAAGAAACATAATCACTAACAAAGGAACAAGTCATAGTGATGACTGTAACAAAGAGACTTCACAGGACATTCATCTAAAGGAAAGACTTTCCCTTAGTGCATTGAAAGATCAAAAGAGCCTCCATAGTCATGGTGTAGATAAATATCAATAGTCTACACTAGGAAACTAGTTAACTCATAAGTCACCAGTTGAAAAGAAACTCAAGGTAATAGTAGTCTTACTTGAAAGGATAGAAACATGGAATGGATAGATGGAGCTTGTGCTCATAGAGATAAAGGATTTGGTTGCAACAGATTAGAAGAGGAGTAGTGATCCACATTGCAGGGTACAGTATTACAGTATTAAAAAGAGGACAAAGTTTTTGTATAAGACACTCAATCCTAGGTGAATCAAACCTAGAAATTCCATGACACAGGTAGTCCTCAAGAGTTCCATGAGAAGGATTATAATATAGTATTTCCAACAACAAGCATAGGGGATTGTATGGATGGATATGAAAGGCTACCTCCAAACCAAATGATGGTACAACAATTGAGTTGTGTGAGAAAAGCAAAAATCACTACAAGATCACTCACCAGTTAGAATAAATGACTACAGGTATAGTGTTCTACTATTTTCCCCATCAAAAGATAGATGTAGAGACATAAATGAAAGCTTAAGAAATGCACTAGTCCAATGTAAACATTCCAGGGAGCCTTCAGTATTTTCTTCAAAACAAATTTTCATATTTTTTGTCATAAGGACAGTATTCCATATATTGAACTAGAGTGAGCCATAGAATCATGCACCATTTTCATGAACATAAAAAAGTAGACAAACTTTCAAGTAAAACCCTAGTTTATCCACCATAACAACAAGATAAAAATCTCTTCCATATCTTTTCATCAGAGTGAGGGAAAGAGAACAACAAGAGCTACAAATTTCCCACAATTTCTAGGAGACCACATAGTGAAGAATGGAGTGGAGAATGAAGGTCTTTACAAGTTGCAGTGTCAATAAGGAGCTACAATAGTCAAAAAATAGTGCAGAGTTTCATTATAACTGAGGTTTTTTCCTCAAAGAGAAAGGAATGATAAATCAATATTTTTCTCAGACTAAGAGCAGATAAAACAAAGAAATACCAAACTATCTCACTGATTTGCAATAGAAAAATGGTTATCCAGTACTTTATCACAAGCATGAGCAAAACCCTAGCAAGGGTAAAAGCATAGTACATATAGAAGGAGCAGAATGAACAGGAGTTCCTCTCTTTGTTTCGTCAAATCAATAGCATACATATAGCCCCACTATTTCAAGAACATATTCTATTGTATCCACGAAAAGAAATAAGGAAAATAAAACAAGAAAATAGGGTCTTTTCCACCATTTTCACTCAGAAAAGAGCAAATAGATTAAGGATATAAAGAGAAAAACAAGCTTTCCTTTGCTTTGTGCACATAAACCATGAGAAGGAGTAGGAGATTCTATATTTTGCACTAGAGAAGACATGAAAACCAAATAGAGCTACAGTGTTGCTTACTAGTAAAGCTCAAAAGAACAGTGAGAGGAAGACCAGCTGGATATATCTAAAAAAGCCTTCAACAAAAGTTCTCAAACCCTTGGCAGCATAGAGTAGAGAAGGAGCAACAAAATAGAGAAGAATGAACAAATGATGCCTTTAGGGTTCGGTGGATCTTTTGTTGATTGATTCCCTAGCTCAAGACATAAGTATTTTTTGACTTTGATTAAAAGAAAATCATTACAAATAGAATGCCCCCTGTGATCAGTGAGATCAAACTGAAGATAAAACTAATCTAATGCATAAACAAAATGATTATACCTTCATTGAAACCTCACGAATCCATGCGGGAAGGAGATGCACCCAAGAGCTCCTCAAGATTGTTCCCGTGATCAGTGTGACTAATGTGGATTGCTCAAAGCTTTTCAACACAAATGTAAGATAAGAGACAAGGTGGATGGATAGATTAGATGGGATTGAGGCAAGATTTTGACATTATGGTGGCATGATAAGGAGATTATGGAGAGATTTTGGCAGAGGTTTGGTGCATGATTGAGTCTCTCCCAAACGGCTTGGAGAGGGTTTCATTTATAGAGTTTTGGGAATGAGAATGAAGGGTCAGGATTAGAAGGTGAGATCAAGGGCTAGGAATCAATGAGAGTTAGGGTTAGGATTGGGTTCATAGCCTTGTGACAAGTGTCACAAGGAGAGTGGATGAGGGAGATCAAGGGTTGAAACTTGGTCAATGGGATTGGAGGGCTCTCATTAAAAGTGAATTTTAAATTCACATGGGGAAAGGTGTGGAGGATTAAAATGAATAAAAGATTCATTTTGGGAAGAGGGGACATGACAAGTGAATTTTTAATTCACTTTTATGTGGAGATGTGAAGATGGTACTCTTACATGTGTAAGAGAGTGATAAATGAGGGTTAAGGGGGATTTGACCCTTTGAATAAAAGATTGATTTTTATTTGAAGGGTGCATGGAAGAAAGGGATAAGCAAGGTTAATTGAGTGTTTAGCTTAATTAACCTAGGTCTAGGGGATAGGTAGGCTAGGGTAGCTTAGGGTAGGTCAATTAGTAGGCTAGATCAATTAGATAACCATGATTTATCTAATTAACGAGGATTAGGAAAAAGGACAATTTAACTAAATAAATATTGTGAATATTTATTTAATCAAATGAGGATAATGTTGTAAGGTAAAAGTGATAAATTAAATGAATTAATTTATCACAAGGAATGGGTAAATGGTCAAGGTAGACAATGAGGGATAAATTAATTAAATAAAATGAATTTATTTAATTAATAGGAGGAATAATGAGGGTGTAGAGATATGGAAAATTAGTTTGCGAAGCAAGCCAATTTTAGGTGTCTACAACTAGAAGACCAACTTCAACAAGAAAAAGACTCCAAGGACAAGGTACTTTCAGATCTTGCAAAAGTTTCTTTAGATCTTGAAGAGTCTAACAAAATTATTATCAATCTAAAGATAGAGATAGAAGAATAAAAAAGGATAGTTGATTTTTCAAAATCTGATCTTGAAGTCAAAACTAATGAATGCCTAAAACTAGAGTTAGAAATAGTTTCTTTGAGAAATGAATTGGAAAAGGCATCTTCTAAGTTGGACAAGAATCTATAGTTTGAAAAGAGTACCGAATGCTTAAATGACTTGTTGAGGAATCAAAAGCATTATAAGGACACTACATGCCTAGGATATGAAGAAGGTCAGACTTCTAAAGTCAGGAATACACCAAGGAAGAAGATAGATTTGGGTCATCATTCTGCTACTCTTGTAGATAAGATAGAAGATAAATGTGCTGATGAAGGTAGAAGGACAAGTAGAACCTCAAGATCTCCACCTATCAGGCAATACCATTCAACAAGGTATAACTACTCTTAGTTTCATGGTTATTACTATTCTTGTCATATCTATGGTCATAGAGATAGATATTGTAGGACTTATGGTAGAAATGATTTTGAATGGCATAAGAATCCTTATAGAATGACAAATAAGAGTTACAATGTGGTATGCTACAAGTGTAACCAAGCTGGTCACATGGAAAGAAATTTTTGGATGCATGGAATATATGATCATAGAAGTTCTTTTTTGTTGTCAAGAGAATATGATTTTATTCCTCCTATTAGTTATAAGGCCATATGCTATAGGTGTAACAAACTTGGACATATAGCACAATTTTGTAGAAGAAATTTAGTGAATTCACCTAATCTAAATAAGAGGGCAAACATGCCAACCAAGAAAAAGAAAGAGTCTGTAAAAGCTTGGAAAAGAAAAGAGCCTAAGAAAGTTTGGAGGAAACATGAACAAAAATAGAAAGAACCTATGCCTGTGCTTTATGCACAAAAGGCATCTCCAAGTGGATAAAAAGTAGCATGGAGTCAGGGGAGATGTTCAATGTCATATCTTTTACCCCAAGGTAAAAATAAGAAGGTCAGTCAAAGATCAAGTGATGGTTTGGTGTGAGGTTGTTGCAATGGTAGGTAAAAGTGTGAAGTTGTTCTGGAGTCTTTGGTGGCATTCTTTCTCTTATTGGATCTATGAATTAAGGTGGTTAGTCATGAAGACATTATGTTGACAATTAAGATTGCAAGTACCATGTTTAGTTACATTTGGTTTGTAGGTGTTAAGCACAGTGATATTTTCAATGTTAGTTGTCTTATGTTATGCAGTTGTTGCCTTGGCAAAAGTATGGTGATGTTTATTAATAGTTTTCTTCTCAAAGGTTTGGTATACAAGGTCACAATGATTTGGTATTTATGCTAACAACGACATCAATGCATGTTAGAGGTTTGAAAGTATTAGTTTGGATGCTCAGTGTAGTTACCTTGACTACAATGCTCAGTGAGAAGCATGAATCTCAGTCACTGTGAATCACTAACATGATACTTACATAGTGTTTTCTCAGTCAAAGTGAGAATAAATTCTTTACAGGATTTTCAAAGGTATTTCATGATGCAAACTTGGATGTAAGCAGCAGGAGTGGAAAGAGCTTAGAGATGCTCAAAGATTTCCTTGGAAGATTAGAGGTATAATAAGGAGGATTTTATTGACACTTTGTTTATGTGGCACACAAATATATCAATATTGTAATAATAATGTGGTCATGAAGTTCAGTATCGTTAAGTGTTCATGGTTCAGTTGCTTTTGGGTTTTGTCATAATGAGAGGAAGGTCTATGTCAGTGATAACAATATTCTTTGACATATGTTCATGGTGCAGTTTACATGACAGTAATAGTTTAGTATCCTTGATGATTTGAATGTTAAATGATGACAAAGGTCTGATCTCTCACCATTATCTTTAAGAACAAAAGAAGGGGAAGAGATGCCTGTGATGATTTGTGGAAGGATAAACAAAATGACAAATTGACAATTGGGTTTGGCTTGATGCACCTAGACTCACTATTTCTGACTAATCTGATGCTTATGCAAGTTCAACTAGACAAGATAGTAGCAGTAAGTTTGTCTCACCTTGATAACTGAGACAAGACAATTAATAGGACAAAGATAGTTAATAGCAATGTTCTTTCTCTGTTCTCCCATTCCTATATCAGTAGCATATCTAATATGTTTTGTCCTTGATGAATATGGCGTGGATTGTTTGTTTAGTCTTACTACTCTAATAGTGACTATGACAGAGGTTGTTTCATTCCTAGTGCTCATATGTTTTTCAGAGGCCTAATGATGAAACTAAGATGGTGATAGCTCTTCTTTATTCTCAAGAAGAGATTTAGCATTGGCAACAATACCAAATGGACTTCAACAGTGCTTAATGAAATATCCTCTGGTCCACTATGATGGTAGATGCTATAGTGTGATTTTGATCAGTGACATAATGCAGTGGATTTCTTTCTCTGCTTCTTGCAAATGAACTCATGGTATACACTCATGTGACATGTAGTAACATCTAATCCTTCATCCATTCATTTGATAATGGTATTTTAGTAATCTTTTGAAAGATTGCCGGAATCATGAAATTAGTGTTTACAAGTGCCAATGGATGATGTGGTTACAATTATAGTGGATCGGGCTATGAGTTGTGATGGTTAGTCATGGTGCAACACAAGGAAAATTCACATGAATAAGTGTTGGCAGAAATTTAGTTTGAATGCTCAGTATGGTGTGACATTGTTGCAGTAGCCTTGAAGTAGTGCCTTAATCAAGTTGACAGTGATCAAGTGACAGTGCTTCTATGCAGTCTAATCTCATGATGATGATAATTTTCTTGAGGGTATTTCATGATGCAGTGCTGTCTTGTTTTGACAGATGTTAGGATTGCTTTTGTGTAACTGTTACAATAGGTTAAAGGTATCAGTGTTGAGGACAATGTTTACCCTGACAAATGGCAAGATGTGCCATGGTGTTCATTGCAAAGTGTAAGAGTGCTTGTTCCTTCATTACAAGGTCAAAGTGAATTGTTCTTCTTCATACCTATACACCATTTGCTTGGTCAGTGGTAAAATAGTGAACATGCATTTTTTGCTTCCTTAGTTGCTTGGACACATGTCAATAATGAGCAGTGATATTTATGAGTAGTGATTGGATAGTGCTACATCATAGGGGGAGTTGTGCAACCTTTTTCATTTGATGTCAAAGGGGGAGAGAGAAGTTGGAGTGGTTTTTGCCATCAATGACAAAGGGGGAGATTGTTGATGATTTGTCATTGATGTCAAAGTTGGATCATTAATGTCAAAAGTGTTGATGATGCTGAGGTGATGTTGTGGCATGGAGTGGTCTTCACCATATCTCATAGACTTGCCAAAGTTCATATGATGTTCATGTTTGTGGAGTTTGGTCTTCATAATATCCTTCATTATACTTCATGATTGAGTTATAAGAGCTCATGATGTTGATGTTCAGTTGAGTTGCCTTGAGTTGCCCAAGGAAGGTTTATGCTCAAGGAAGGTTCAAGTTCTTATGTCAATTTGTTTTCATGCTATGGTGATCATGATGTTCTATGATTTGGTTCTTTATCTAGAGATTAGGATATTTCTTCATTGGATTCTTCATGATAATTAGGTGATGTCTTGATTCTTGCTAATACTCAGAATATTCAATGTGCATTGTAGTCATGCAAGTAGCATGATGTTTGGGTTGTTGTCATGATGGAAGAAGTCAGAGTGCTTTGAGATAGTGAGTTGTCATTCTATGTTGGAGATTATCATGGTTACCATTTTTTGTTGGTTATGGTTTGATGTTTTTAGCCTTTAGGGGTCCAAACCCTAAAGGAAGATCTTAAACTACACAAAGTTATAACCCTTTTGTTACCCATCGGTGCTTTTCTTATAATTGATTGTTGACTTGCAGTAATTGGTCATTATAACTTAAGTTATAATGTTGAGGGGGTTGTTGTCGTGCCTCCACCAACCCCTCAACCTAGTGAAACCAACACTCCTAGTTGTGCTTCCTATGTCGGGCGCCCAAATAAAGATCAAAGGTTATAATTAAAAGTTTTAGAAGCGCGAAGAGGATGATCTATGATCAGAGTTTAAAAGCATTTCAAATATCAATGGTTTGTTTATGTCTTTTAATTTGATGATTCAGTTCCTTGCAAAGTGTTCTAACTACCTTGTAGGTAGTTTCTCCAATGAACAAAATGGCCAGGAAAATTTATAAAAAGAACTGTATGATGTTTTTGCATGATGTTGAAGATTTGCATATATAACATTGAGACCTTTTGAGGGAATGTGAGAAATGTCTATATTGTGAATATCTATTATTGGTTCTAATGGTTTTTTGAGTATGCTAATATGTATTTGAATTTGTAATAGTGAGACGTGTGAGAAAACTATGGATGATGTAGGTTTTCTAAGAAATGTGAGTGTTTGTATTTCTCTAAGAATGTGTGGATGATTGCAAAGATAAAGAGGCATGAAGTGTTGAAGTATCTTTAGTTTCTTCATATAGTAAAGAGGATGTATGGATGGTTGGACATATAGTGTCAGGGCATTGAACATTTTTGATACCATGATCCATGTAAGTCACATTGGTTTTTTTCTGATTGAAATAGTAAACTATCAAGAGGTATTATTAAATGCTTGATAATGTTCTCTTGGTGCTTATTTTGTCAAGGGAGACATAAGGTGTGTTGTACTATAGTGAAATAGAGTAACCCTCTAATTTGTATATATCTTTGATGTTTATGTCAGTAAGACATATCTGATGGTTAGTGAGACATTTCTTGTTGTCAGTGAGACATTTTGGTTGCTAGTGAGGCATGGTGTTTTGCTAGTGAGGATGTGTCAGTGAGACACTAAATGTAACTAGTGAGGTTTTGTTTTACCAGTAAGGCATAATAAAGTGAAAACATTGAAGAGTGGTTTTTTATCCCTTTTATGGGTTTTCCACTCATAAAACATGTCTCATGGTTCTTTATTGATTGTCCTTATAAATTTGTGCCCAAATGTCTTATTTTTGATCAAGGTCTTTGCTATCACACTTATCATTGTATATGTATATGTGTTTGATGAATCCTTAAAATCTTTTTAAGTTTTGTGTCTAGTGGATTAAAGGTGTAAAAAGTTTTAAAGTTTATAGACCACTGATTCACCCCCCTCTCAGTGGTCCTGTACTCCAACAGATATGTCAGTTTTCTTTCCCTAGAAGGTAACTCCCTTTTATAAGGATATTTGTACTATGTTTTTAATAGACTTTAGAGTAATAGGTGCTACTGGATTGAAGGCTAGAGAAGGATATGAAGTGCATGTATTGTAATCTCATATTTGAAGATAATACAACTTGGAGTCTCTTTTCTTGGTGGAGTTTTGTACCCGAAAGGGTTTTCTCCATGTTACATACTATGTTATGTGTTCAGTTCTTAATGCATGTTATTTTTGTATAGTGGGTTTTATTTCTGTTGTAATCTCTATTGATTATAAATTGTTTAGAGCACATAAATAAGGTTTGAATCAAATTTTTTTTGTGTGGTTTGCACCTTCATTTCTAACAATGTGCTCTCAAGAGTAGCAGCTTTCAATAGAGTATTTGTGCTTGTCCATCCACTATATGCCCAAGACTGATGAAAGATGTAGTATATATGGACTCAGACAGCTAAGGTGGATCCTTTTACACTATATGTGTGTGCATTGGTTAGAGGTATATTGTTTCCTGATTGGTGATTGCAGGACTTTTAGGTTGGTTGGGGGAGGGAGATCAAGGCAATGATCACTCGAGATGTGGTGTTTGCATTGGGGTCCATGATTGTTAGCCCAGTTGTATCACGAGATGCATCTGATAGTTTATCATTTGGATAGGAGTTTGGGGGCGGGAGTGACACTGCTCCATGTGTGGGCATGGGAGCATATCAGGATCATGCGGCCAGAGTGTGCCTACCATAGGGCTCAGTTTGAGGCCTATGTCTTTCTATATAGACCACTTGTCATTCATATACATATGGGACAATTGAGATACTGGCGGTGGCAGATTGATGACATGGATATAGTCACCTAGCGACCATATATAGGTGTAGAGATGGGGTTGGAGGACCATATTCACATGCCTTTCACATTCTAGCCTTAATATTTGATGGGGTGAGGGGACCACACCATTGATAGATACATTTTGTCATGACTAATGTGAGAGTTTGGGTTGGTATAGTATTTTCCCCAGGTGATGGTGATATTTGCGTAGACACCTCAAGATATATCAGCATGGAATGCATAGATTCAGCCACAAGTGGCTTTATTAGATTGAGTGGCACTACAACTAGTGTAGTGGGACTAGGATAGCTAGGTAGTGGATGTAGGGATGACCTCAACCTATGACCTATTATGGCAGTAGGTGAGGCCTATTTGTTTGACAAATCTAGAGGTGGATCTTGAGGATGAGGATAGGGAGGAGGAGGGAGAGGAGGGGGATGAGGTTAGGGTGGAGTATGTCTATGAGGATGTACCTATTGATAATGGGGAAGACATTGATGTGTTGGTTGCAGTAGTTGCAAGACAGGAAGCAGAGGATTAGGGTCAGTATAGATTCCCTAGGTTTAGGTTCTTAGGGGACAGGGTCAGATGGGACAGGTGCCAGTAGCTCAGACACCAGTGTAGGCACCATCACAGGCACCATTATAGGTAGACACTTCAAGTGTTGGTATATCAGGTGCAAGGCCATCGGGGGTAGGACCATTAAGAGCAAGACCTGATCCTACTATATGTGCTATCCAATGGAGGGTTCAACCCCAAGGAGATGAGGAGGAGGATGCAATGACACTGCGTGCCTAGGTGGTTAGCCTAGAGGAGGAGGTGGCGAGGCAGTAGTAGGACTTAGCATAGGTGACAGTCGAGTGAGATAGCACTTTGGCTTAGTTACAGACCCTTTAGGGCATATGGGCCCTTCTAGATGGTGTGAGTGATTATGATGGATATCCTTAGATCTAGATTTTATAGGCATAGATAAGCCATCTTCATAGCCAAATGTAAGCATTGGTTGCATAGATTATAGATATGTATAAACTGTGATGAGATAAGGGGTTGAGGTTAGGTTATAGAGAGTCGCGAGTAGGGCACAACAAGTTGAGGCATAGGTGGCCCAGCTACAACAAGAGGTTACATGCATGCAGGGTGTCATAACTTGCACCAACATGGCCTAGATGTGGAGAGATTTCTCAGCCACGCAATAGGAGATACAACAGATGTAGTAACAGCTATCAGATCAACAGGCTAGAGATTAGTATTATTATGGGGTATATGGTATTGTGGTACCTGAGGGGTAGAGGGTGCTGAGCTACATCCAATGGAGTTGATCAGGTATATCAGGCTCGTAGAGATATAGATGGTCTCAATAGTCTATACAGTAGCCACTACTTTCACAACAACCATACTCTCAGCAGTAGCCTGTGGGACCACTGCCACCTAGACCACATAGATCTCCTCTGGGTTGTACTAATTCTTCTAGGAGATCATTGGCCCATGGTCCTTGATATGTTTATATGCCTTTGGGATTTGTATTTTTGATATACTTCAGGCTTTGAGGCATTTTTGTATCATGACATTTACCCGATGTGTATTTTGAGCGATACATGTATATGTTTTTGGTAGCAATATATGATGTTGATGCATTTATGGTTATGGTTTTATGATTATTAATGATTATGGATTTTGTGATTATGATTATGCTGATGATTGTGAGGATGTTTATGCACTGATGTATGGATTATTGGTTTTATGCATATGTATGGGTTTATGATGATATACATGATTTTTATGGATATGATGATGTATATGATGACATACAAGATTTGATATATGTATTCCTAGATGTATTGATGGATTTACTTATGCCAATGGATAAATATATGCTTTGATTAATAAATGTATATTATGCAATGGGCAATAAATGCTCAGATTAATAAACATATATTATGCAATGGGTAATGAAATGGAAAATATATGCTCAAATTAATAAACATATATTATGCAATGAATAATGCAATGGAAAATATATGCTCGGATTAATAAACGTATATTATGCAATGGATAATGAAATGGAAAATATATACTCAGATTAATAAACATATATTATGCAATGTGTTGATGATTGTTTTTACACATTCATAACAAAAGTTAAAATTCACAAAGGAACCTTAGCTATCTTGGAAGATATGAAGAATTAACTAAGAATTCTTAATCTCAAGTTTCTGTATGGCCAGGTCTTGACCTTGTGGATAATTCAGCAGGTTGATGTGAAACTGTAATATTCAAGGGGCCTTACGTAAATTAAAGTATTCAGTGACCTATTGGACTCAAATTATGCAAAATGTTGCAAATATCAACAAAGTATTCATTCCTTTGCATAAATTCACTATTGTATCACAAAGCTTTGTATGAATTTCAATGAAACAAACTTTGCCTTCTAATGAAAATTGCCAAATATCAATGTAATTCCTCATTCTTTATTCAAATGCAAGACAATTTCCTTCAAATTTCTACGTTTAAGCTAATTAGTATTTTAATTGTTGGAGAAAAGTTAGAGATACTCAAATTAAATATCATTCCCTACACGATCTAAATATTCTATTACTCATGTTTTAAGGAATACAATAAATTGATCAAATCAACACATTCAAATCTACAAATGTAAAGTCTTGAACATTTTCATGAACATACACCAGAGATTGCAAGCCTTTAGAGAATAATACTTCAAATATAAGTCAAAATCAGAAACACTTAGAAATAGATGAAAAATTCTAAATTTACTTATATTCAAAGCACAAAGTTATATAAAATTTACAATGTAAGAATGACTTCTGTTTCATTAATCAAATTACCAGAAAACTTACAGACATTTTGACAAATACACTAAGGAGACCAGACATTCCACGTACTCCTTAATGTAGACATAGGCAACCTCCCTTTCTAAACTAAAAGAAATACTTCATTATTACAATAAACTTTAACAAATTACAAGCTCAAGCTAAAATTCTAAAATCCCTATGTAATATGATACAAGTAGCAAAGCTTATTATATAGACTTATAAGCTTCATACTACTATGGTTACAAAACTTAATCAACGATTAGTATTCAAACTTTCCAAATCAATGGTGTGAATCAATCGCTAACCGTTTCCAAAAAATATCTCAATGGTATCTTTGCTCACCCAAAGGATGCCTTCAAGATCTTTTCAAAATAAAGATACCCGCTGACCTTTCTTGTTTGTTGACTTTAGTCAATGATACCCTCCAATTGCATTCTTACTTGAGATATTCTCCCTTTAGTACCCTTCTATTCCTGTAGGTATTCTGCAAAATTACCTATCATTCCTTTGATAAAAGCATGGTCACTCTCCTGGCATTTTGCCCATGCAAATTCTTGTGCTTTGACTCCATCTTGCAACTTCTTCTCTTTTGTCTCCAAGTCTTTAACTCTTTTCTAGTATTTCTTGATCTTAGCACCTATTTCCATCATTGAATCAATCATTTCAGTGCTAAGATGTGCTGCAGGGTTCTCTAAACATGGCAAAAATATTGCTTTAAATTCTATCACATCCTTTTCTAATCCATATGCAAGTACTTCTAGGCATTCATGCCCAATGAGTTTTTCTACCATTTTCATGTGTAGCTTTATTATGCTATCTGTGACCTCTTCTAGGTCTCTAGTATTTATGATGCAATTTCTAAGAATTTTTTCTTCATATTTCAATTCCAATTTCGCTTGTGGCAACTGATTGACCATTTGAGGAGTAATGGCTCCTTCAATTATCAATTCTTCTACTCTATCTTCTATTTCATCAAGTTACCTTATTTCTGATTTACATTCCTCTTTTTCGAATTGGCAGCTGTGTAATATAACATTGCATTTGTTCTTCTCTACCAAAGCTATCTCCCAACTGGTTGTTGCTTGTCTTGTTATTTCTTCTCCTTTATGTATGAGGCCTTTGAGCCATTTCTAAAAATTTTTGGCTTCAATCTTCTTATTTCCCATCTCCTTTACCTCCTCCTTAGATAACACTGTCATTTCTGCAAGGAATTCTGGTACATTTGCACTAGAATCAAACATCCCCTTGATAAATTGCTGTAATTGGACAATGTGTCCCTTCAAGTATTCATGTTTATCCTTATCTTTCTTTAATATCTCTGTAGTGGCCTAATGCATGTCCTCCCACTCATGTATATTCTATTCCCTTGTCCTGTGGCCTAGATCTATATTAAGTATTTTATAATCTTCTATTGTTCTTTCTCCTTTTGACTTGTCTTTTTGCGGTATGGCCAAATTCAACATTCTAGATCCAGAAGGACCTCTCTTGATTGCTAACATGGTTCTGGATTTTCTCTTCTCTTTATGTGGTGTAGAACCACCTAATAGGCTTTTAATATCAATAGGTACCAATTTTACCTCTACCTTTTCTCTCCTCACTTCCGAGCCTAACCAACCTCCTTTGTAACCTTTTCTATTTTCTCTTCATTGATCACCTCCTCTTGAGGTTTTTCCATTTCTACTTGTTCTTGTTGCTTCAGTTGTTGTGGAGGGGCTTGAGGTTGAGGGCCATGTTCTGGAATTAGTGGATTATCTTTCTTTTCTGATTCTCCCTCATTATCATCTTCCTTTATTTCAGTGTATCCTCCCTCTTCATCACCTTCCTTTGAATTCTCTTTCTCTGAAGACTCTTTTTGTTCTTCTTCTTCCTTATCCTTTTGCTCCATATTTTCTATATCCTCACCCTCCTTTTGTTCTTTAAGTTCAATATTACCTTCAACAATATTTTTTGTGTTATCCTTGCTTTCCTCAAGCTTATCTGATATTTCCATTGATTCTCCTGCTATTTCAACTTGTTCCTATATTTTTTCAGGTTTATTTGTTTGTTCCATATGTGAAGGTGAACCTGTGCTCTTTTCAGGTTCCTCTGTATCTTTCTCCTTTTCATGCTTACTCTCTGTATCCTTTTCTTCCTCTGTATTCTTTTCTTCTTCACTATGCTCATCATACATATTCAAAATACCTAACACATCAGCACTAGAAGCACTCATCTCTGTTTCCTTCTTAGCCTAGGTTGGCGTTTCCTTTACAACCTTTTCAGGCATATCTTCCTTTTTTGATTTCTCTATTTGGTGTGCTACATCTTGCACCTCTTTAAATGATTTTAGGTGACACCAGTGTACCAAAAGGGTCTATTGCCTCTACTTTATCCTGTACATTCTCCCCTTCAGATTGGTCTTTGTTCAATTTCCATATATGTATGAGTATCTTGCCCCTCTTCTACACCAAAGTACTCAACTGCCACTATTGTCATCCTCTAAATTGATAGTCTCACTTACTTGATTGGCTTCATGCAATCTTGACTCATGCAACTTTTCTTCAGCCAATTCTTGCTTAAGCTTTACATATTTTTTCCTTTTCTCTTCTGGTTTAGCCTCACTAGGTATGCTACTCAACTTAGCACCCACTTGTAGTATACCTATAACATCACTTTGTTTTGATGTTTCTCCCTTTGATGTTTCAACTATTATGGCCCTCATGATCCTCTGTCCTCTTGGCCCCTTAGTAGCTTGGGTCTGCTCTACACTGGTGTCATGACTAGATGATTCTGCTTCAATAAATGTGCCTAATGATATTGCCACTATCACTCCTAAGGAATATGGATCCATTAGGGTGGTATTCTTATCCTTTTCAAAAATCTTTGCTTCTACAACCCTTCTCTTCTTCTCATAGAAGCATTGGATCTCATCTTCATTATCCCTTACTCTTTTCTTACCTTTCTCTGGAAATGTGGGCTCAATTGCCTTTGTTCCGAGCTCTTCTATTTTATCCTTCAACCATGTCTTGGAAAATAAAATGACAGGTTTGGACAATGCGTCCAAAGATGTATTCCATGGTTGTTCAGGCTCTCCAATAGGAACAAGTCTGGCACTCTTATAGCTATGATGTAACAATTCATTATCATCTTTAATTTCTGGAGGCCCATAGATTTCCCCCATAGTTTTCATTTGTTCTATTGTCAGCCTTTTGTGTGTTCTTTTCCTCACTTCTCTCTCATCTTTGCAATATGACTAGTAGTCCTCAATGTGCACTTGATGTTTGAATTTGGAATCAATGGTTCTTTGGATCTTGTGGAAAGGATCAAACCGTCTTGCTAGTTCAAATTCCTCAAAGCCATAATATCTTAATTCCTTCTCTGAATATCCAACCACCTCCTCACTGTAGCAAAAATATCTTCCAATTGCCCAAGGAAGTTTAATATTTCCTTTGTTCCACTTCTTCTTATACATCGTGAAAGCATTCAGGTTTTATCTTGAAAATTCTAGTACAATTAGTCTATTTGATGGATATCTGGGTAGCATGAATGGCTTCCCCTCAAAACCTTTAGTTCTAATATCAATAAAGTGTTAGAATTTTATATACCAAGAACTGTGCAATCCAACAGTGTTCTCTACATCTTTGGATAATCTTTTATCCTTTTCTCCCTTTAAAACTCTTACCATGTAAGTGTAAAATACATCATTAACCAAGGCATACTTCCTTAATGCATTATCCTCCTACAAATCTAGATAATGGTCATATACTAATTTCTGATCTGGGCAATTACCCATGGTCCCAACTCTGTCAATTTCAATTATGTATGGCTACATCATTAATGCACATGAATATAACACATATGATGACAAATAAAAAGGCATCATCTTTTGTTTTCTCAACATAGCCTGTTTCCATATGGTTGTACTGATAGTCTTGTCCTAGTGAATTTGTCCATCTTCCTTTTTTGCTTCCCTTATGAATTGAATGACAATGAACATCTAGGGTTCACATTTTGTTGCATTTCTCAACCCTACTAATCTACTCAGCATGGTAATCATTAAGTATATCTCCTCTTTAAAGTCTATCATGTGTAGATTCCGTGGCACTCTTGCTATAACCTTAGGTTTGTTTTTTGCATTGTACCAACTATAAAAGATTTTACTTTTGCATTCTCTTTCATTACTATTAACGTCTTCATTGAATTGGTCTATATCTATATCCACCATTTTCTCTTGAATTTCTAGACCAAATGTTCTTGCTATCCCCTCTGTAGTTAAATTTGCAATCACCTGGTCTTCATGTATTATCTTTCTAGTATTTACATCATACTTGTATATACACTCCAGAACCAAATCCTTAGCTTCCATGGCTAACGGAAAACCTATAGCCTTGTATAATCTACTATCCCAAATGCATTTCATGTCAGGGGTAGCATCTATCACTGTGATCTTATCAAGAATACCTTCTGCATCATAGGACCCCACATTCATATTAGTGCCGACTCTGCTTGTGCCAAGTAAGGTTGGATACCATCTATGCATCGGCAGTTCTTCCTTTTCTGTTTCCTTTCATGGCTTTCTTTCTTTACTTTTTCTTCACCCCCTGGATCTACTTGCTTTTGTTTCGGGGCCATCCTGTGAAAAATCACATATTTACTTCCTATTTTTACTCCATTTACCTAGGGTTTTACTATGAATTTTTTACATTTAACATTTACCCTAACCCCTTTTTGTCTTTTCTATTTTTGAATTACATATTACTTAACAAAAATCAGCTAATTTCCTTAATAAACTATAGTAATTTGATATTTTCCTGCATTTTTAAAACAAAATTACTGATAATTATTTTGCATTTTCAATTAACTAAACTGTAACGATATTCAAGATAAATACCTGTATCTGAGATAGCTCAACCTTATAAGCATGGACTCACTTTACCATTTTTCGATCCGTTCCCATTCTGAAATTCTGTTCAACAATGAACTTTCTATTCAATCTATGCAATAGTTCTCTTTCTCTGCAGTTTTAATTTTAATGATGCAATTCTTAAAGAAAAATAATCCCTTATTTTCCCTAACATGTTAAAATTCATCCTTTCAATGTTAGTTCTTCAATAAATGATGCATTCAATGCACATACAACTTCGGCTTTCTATTTCAACTTTTAATTTTGAACATTGTATCTGTTAGTTTGCCCTTTTGCATATATATCATTTTTTGTATGTCTCCTTGTATATCGTTAATATACAAGCTTATATATGCAACAGGTTATAAAACACTGTTAATTTTCACCTTATGTTCAACTTTGTATCTTTTGTTTGTATATCGCCATGTGTATAAAATAGATGCAAATCATCAAATAAATGCAACCTATACAACCCCTTTACTTTTTAAATTCCTGATGGTTTACTTTACCTCTTTGTATATTGGGATTGTATGTAGTTAATATACAATCCTTCATGCATATAAAGCATTAACCTTATTTCATCTCTTTTTGAAATCTGTGTTGAATCTTACCTTTCTATTTTTTTGTATCTCCACTTGTATCTCCGCTTGTATATTCAACATACAATTGTGAGATAACCACTGTGGGCCCCACTTTACCTACCCACTTTACCTTTTCAAAGCAATAAATCTAGATCTGTACTTAGATGCAATCTCTTATACATGCAAATTTTTATACAACCATTTTAGACTTTTCCTTCTTATTAACAGTATTTTACAATCTTTTCGGATCTGTACATGTATACTAAACGAATGCATACTTACTCCAAAAAAATGTTAAGATACAATGCATCGCTTACATCAGATTTAACTATCTTTTGGAATCCGCACTTGTATGTATGTTAAAGATGCAAAACTGAAAGATAACAACATACAAACTATGCCAAGTACCCTTTTCTCACCTTAATGAATTGTATTTTATACCTCCCTTGGGTCCGTGGATGTATATCACCTTGTATATTGTTTGTGCTTAGATTGGACATACATACAAACCAACATACAATGCGGATCTGACGACTTTATTTATTCGACTTTTGAAAACCTATCAGGTCTGACTTGCATACAAAGGATACAACATTGAGCATATGTATGCAAGTTACCAAAATACAAAACTTGATTGTATTCACCACAACTTATACAACAACTTCACATACAAACAACTTTGTATATGATATACAAACCTCTTAATAATGCATTTTACCAAAAACACATATATCTCACAGAATATTGGAAATTTTTTATTGGTTCAAAAAGAAACCCTTACTCATTTTTCACAACGAATTCACCACTATTCTCTCCTGGTACTTAATGCTAGATCTTTTCAAATTTTTAATGTAGTTTGTAACACTTGCCTCTTTTTCCCTTTACCACCAAGCAAGACCACACACAAGCAGAAAGCAACAGCCACAGCAGGGGTCCTCATTTTGCTAAGAGGTAAAATGGGGCATGTTGTGAGCATCACAACAACTAGTGACCAAACAAAACAACTAAATTTAAGTCATTAAAGAAAACTAAGTGAAATAAATTCATAACTTTTGACTTCCTTACATGCAAACCACTGTTTAATCTGAGACTCGATGTATTCAATAAGGTCCATGAATCTTTCAATAGAGTTTAAGTGTGTGCATGTGATTAATAATCCTCATCTTGAAAATGAGTTGAATAAACCAGTGACTGGTATTAAACTACATAGTTGATGTCTTTCCCTCATAGTCAACCGAATAGAGCCTTATTGCCAACAGGCATTCATAGCCCCGACAAGGTTATCATTACAATTCTCCTAAGTAGAGCTCCACTGCCAGCAAGCATCTATAGCCCTAGTAGAGTTACTTAGATGACTTAATCTAGATTTTCAGTAAAATCCCTTTTATATTTATAACTCTTAGTAGCATAAAATTCTATAAGATATTGTCATTGTACATTCATGATGAAAGGTATGATCACTTACTTAAATTAATCTGAGAATTGTAATGGTAACAAGGGTGACCTCTAATTTTTCACTTAACACCTACACTAGTATATTCAACAAACCCAAGGATTTTAGGTGTGTCATCATGAGAAACTTCCCTTGAATACTCAACTCACAATTATTGAATACAAAATTTCACAAGTCAAACACTACTCTACATTTATGAAAGTCACAAGTTAAGCATAAGTTTCAAATGATTAGCCTAAATGCTTTGAATTTTCTATTGTTTTCAGTGGTTGTTAATCTAATCCCACATACCTCAAATCAAAACAAACAAACAAACCCACCAAACAACAAAACAAACCTAAAAACAAAACCAACAACAACAAAAAAAAACAAACAAACCCTATACACTATTTACAATATGATACATAATAGAACAAATATGATTTTCTCAGGCTTGGAAGTAATGTTTCAAAAGTTGGCCATTAATATGTAATGACACATCTTCTCCAGTTAAAGTCTTGAGCCTAAAAGTATTGTCTCCTATTATCTCTGCGATCTGTAGTGGACCTAACCACAATTTGTCAAATTTTCCATGATTTCCTTTCTTTTCATGTGCCTTATCCCAACACAACACTACATCTGATATTCTAAATGTTTTGACCCTTTCTCTTTTATCAAACCACCTTTTGACCATAGCTTGGTGCTTAGCAAATTTATCTATGGCCTGATCCCTCTTCTCATCCAATTGTAACATTTGGACTAAACTGGCCTCTCTATGATCATCAAAGCCCAAATACTCATTAGCAAACTTCCAGATAGGTATTCTTAAATTCACTAGAAGTATGGGATTAGTCTCATAAACTAGGTGATAAGGTACATTGCCTAAGGTTGACTTAACCTTAGTCCTATCTACCAATAGTGCATACTTTAACAATGTGTTCCATTCTTTTGTATTTTTTACAATTAGTTTCTTAATGATATCTAACATAATTTTGTTAGTAGATTCTACCAAACCATTACCTTGAGGGTAATAATTTGAAGAAAACTTTAAAACTATACCATACTCAAATGCCCATTTAAAAAATTTTAGAGAACAAAAGGCAGGGCCATTATCACATACCTGAGCATAGGGAGCCCCAAACCTTGTAATGATGTTTTCTTCTAGAAATTTGATAACGACTTCAGTAGTAGAGAATTTACAACATGTTACCTCTGTCCACCTCATACAATAGTCAATCACTATCAGTATAAACTTATGCCTAGCAGATGATGGAGGATTTATGAGTCCAATGAAATCCAAGCCCCACTATGCAAATGGCCTAGACTCAATAATAGGTTGTAATGGATTAGCCTGATTTCAACCCTTATCTGCTGTAGTTTGACAGGTACGACAAATTCTAATATGATTCTCTATATCTTTAAACATGGTGGGCCAATAATAACCAGCTCTTAAAATCTTATGAGTGGTAGCTAAGTAGGAACCATGAGCTGTTTCATATTTATCATGCAATTCTAATAATACCTTGTCTGCTTCTCCTCTGTTCAAACACCTCGAGTATATTCCCTCATGATTCCTTTTAAACAAAAGACCTCCTTATACCATATATCTTTGTGCCTTAATTTTCAAGGCTCTCCTCTGAGAAGACTTCATCTTGTTTGGATATTTCCCTGAGATCAAGAAAGTGTTCAGATCATCGTACCACCCAAATGCATCATTAGGATTCAACATGTATTGATGTTTCACCAAATTTGGGTCAGTATTGGCTATTGTCTGTACTAATGCATGACCTCTAACTAACTTCATTGGAATAATCTCCATATCAAACTCTTGTAATATGGTGATCCATTTGGCTCTTTTCTCTCTAGGCTCATTTTGCATCAGTAACATTTTCACTGTTGCATCTGGTACTATGGCTTTAACTTGGCTTCACAGGATGTAATGCCTGAACTTTTTTATTGCTCTTACCAATGCAAACACCTACCTCTCTGTGTCTAAATATTTCAATTGTGCATCCTTCAAAGGTGCACTTATGAAAGCAATAGGTTTTTCTTCATTTTCTTCTCCCTTTTGTGTCAAGGCAGCTACAACTGAGTGTGTAGATGCAAAAGAATAAATGTAGAATGGTTTGGTATAATCTAGACTTGCTAGCACTAGAGCATCAGAAATGGCTTCCTTAATATCTTCAAACGTAGCCTTAGCTACTGGTGTCCATTATATTTTGGCATCCTTCTTTAGCATTGCATTCAATGGTTGTACAATCTCTGTAAATCCTATAATAAATTTCCAAACAAAGTTAATTTTTCCAAAGAAAGACTTTAACTCTTTCTTACTGTTAGGTAATTGTAGCCTTTTAATCCCTTCTACTCTATCTAGATCAATTGATATTCCATTTTTAGAAATGATATGTCCTAATAATTTTTCTTCTGTCATGCTAAATGAGCACTTCTTGGGATGGAGAGAAATTCCATACCTTTCACATCTTCTGAGCACTTTTCTCAAATCCTCTGCATGAGTTAATGCATCCTTAGAATATACAACAAAATCATCCATATAAATGACAATACACTTACCTAACAGTCCTCAAAATGTAATGTCCATGGCTCACTGAAAAGTAGCACTTGCATTAATCAAACCAAAAGGCATTCTCCTGTATGCATAATTACCCCATTTACAAGTAAATGTAGTCTTTAACCTATCTTCCTTATCAACCAAAACCTAGTTATATCCTAAAAATCCATCTAAAAAAGACATCATCCTGGCTCCATTTACTGCTTGCAATACTTCATCTATTGGTGGTAATGGATAATTGTCTTTTTCAGAAGCTTTGTTTAGGTTTTTAAAGTCTACACAATCTAATATCTCCATTTTTCTTTCTTACAGGTACTAAGTTTGCTACCCATGTTGAATGTCTTATTGGGAAAATTATTCTGGTAGACAACAATTTTTTGACCTCTTCAAAGATCAGAGGTTCTAAAATAGCATTCACAGGCCCCTATTTTTTCCTAAATGGTTTCACTCCTTGTCTTAAAGGTATCACATGAGTTATGATGGACATATCATAAGTCTTCAAATCTTCATATGTCCATGCTATTACGTGTTTATACTCTTTTAGAACATCAACAATTTTTTTTCTTAATTTCTTAGAGCAAGTCTTTCCAATCAACACATTTTGTGGACTTTGCTCTGTTCCCAGGTTATAGGGATCACATTTACCCCCCTCTATTTTAGGAAAATCTTTCTGTTTGACTACCCCATCAAAGTCAAAAATCATTTCCAACTCTATTACACCCTTGGGTAAAAAATTGCTCTTCAGGTTTACTATGTCTTCTTCATCCCAAGACACATAAGGCCTTTCTTGGTCATCAACGATCTGAGCCTCAAATATCTCATTGCAAGTAAGAAAGTCTACAATTTCTTGGTCTCCTTCAAATACCTGAAAATGAGTAACGTTATCTGGTATACTCGGGACATTCACTAGTTTAATAGAGAATTGTTTTAAACCTAATAATGTCAATGGCTTTAAGGTACTAGCAGCAACTACTAATGCATTTGGTCTTTGATTCAATTCCCTAGGCACATGCTCAATGTTAAAAGAATCAAATGATTCAATTAAATCCCATACTCTATGTCTATAGTTGACCATTATCTTGTAATTACAAGCATACAATTTTTTGACCTGTTTGACCACTAATTTAGAATCAAAAAAAACTCTGATCCTCTTTACCCTCTTCTTAATAGCCATGACAAGTCCATAAATTAGAGTTTCATACTCTGCTACATTATTAGTATAGGGAAATTGTAACCTATATGCTGCCAAAAATGACTTACCATTTGGATTAATGAGCTCAACCCTAGCTCTTGATCCTTGCTTAGATTTAGATCCGTCACATTTTAACATCCAAATGCCACTCTTATCATTGTGACCTTGACCTTTCACTTTAGAATGACTTCGCTCACCTATTACTTGCATTGGAACATCTTCTTTATTTCTAGGTGTCTCATCATGCATCACTTGTACATTAGCATTTTCAGCTTGTAATTCAAAATAATCAACTTTTTTCATTTTTATTTCTTCTCCCATAGCCTGGATTGGCTCATTTATGTCATCAAGACAATGCAATTCTAGTTTACCAGGAATAAACTTTTCACCTTGTTATTCCATTTTCTTTATACACTTTCCATATTGATACTCGATGATATCCCTGTACATTCCACAATTTTCTTCAGGATGGTGAGTGTTATGAACTCTACATAGAGTTTTGTACAATTTACATTGAATTGGAGATTACTGCTTAATGCATTCTTCTATCTCTTGCCTTATAATTTGGCCAAAGCTATTTACAACATTATCCTCTTCGTCAGAAGAGTTACAATCTGACTCAATGAATATCACAGTTTCTTTGCTAATAGGCTTTATCTCAAAGTTTAACATCAGGATTTCCTCAATTTGTACCCCCTTGTTTGTAACTCTATAAACACTTGGCTCAACAGAGGCATACAATATCTTGTTTCTTCTATTATACTCTGTAATCATATGTTTCATCCTAGGCTCAGCTTCTATCCTAATTGGATTTGGTACACCTCTCCAAGGCAACCACATGTGTGATAAATTAGTGGCCATATATCCATTCAATGTCTTGGACCAGTCCCTACTCAATAGCATGTCATAATTGACAGATATATCAACTACCTAAATGTCAATAAACTGACTCACTCTAGGATCAAAGGCCAATTGCATCTGAATGTGCATCAATTCACCTATCACATTGACCTTAGTTTTGTCCAATTGTGTAACAACTTTGGTAGATTTGGTAGGAGTCAATCCTAAAGCTTTGCACATCCCTAGAGGCATAACATTAGCTGAGGCACCTAAATCTACCATACAATTGTGTATATTCTTTCCTAACATCCTAATGGTCAACTAAAAAGGAGGAGCTTCCTTCTTTTCTATGTACATGTTGACATTAGTGTTGGATGGTTCCTCAGCTTTCTTACCTTTGTCTTTGGACTGTGCCTCTTTACCATGAACATCATTATCAACAGATGTCTCCCTTGTTACAGATGTGTCTAAAGATTTCATGAAAGCAGACCATACCCATGGACTTTTCAATAACTCGTATAGAGGTACACTCACCTTAATTTTTCTTATTTCTTCAAATAAATAGTTCATTAACTTCATTGTTTCCATAGAGTCTATTTTTCCTGTTTAGACCTTTGATGCTACTGTCCCACCAATTCCTTGATGATTAGCTTTTAAAATTGTAGGATTATTACTGGCATGTTGATCTAGAGGAGTATTAAAATTGTTAGAAGTGGAAGTAGTAAAAGGACCTCTAGGCTTGGTATTATTCCTCAAATTATAAGTGTGATTCCTATCAGACTGCTAAAAAGCCTGCACCTCCTCTGGCTCACTTAATACCTCATTTTTAGTTTCAAAAGGAAACTAAAAAGCATCTAATACTAGGGCAGACTCTAGATACAAACTCTCACAACAATAAGGTTCATCATCAGCTATCTAATTTTCTTCCTCTCTAGTTGCAAAGGTGAAACTCTCTTAAACCAAAGTAGACTCAAATCCTGAAGGTACTATCTTGTTCCCCTTGGGAATGAGAAATTCAGAAGTAGGAGCTTGTACATCAACATTGAAAATACTAGCAGTAAGGTGAAATTGAGGGCAATCAAGCTCAGCATGTGCACTTGTATTGTGAATTTTGCACCAATTTTTTAATGCTACATTGGACATTTGAATTCTGGCTGGCTATTTCCCTTCCTGATTATCTAGACCTTCAAATGGAGATACCAGAGTAACATTATTTGATCCTGTGTTCCATGTCCTAGGTGGCTTAGGTTGATTCTAATTTCTGTTGTTATTACCCCAGGACTTGTTATCTCCATTATGTCCTTGGTTTTGCATTCCTTGTCCTTGATTATGATATTGTCCTTGGTTGTAATTTTGATTTTGATTTGAACCTTGACCTTGACTATAATTTTGGTTCTAGTTTTGACTATATCCCTGAGTACTTCTACCATAAATTTTTTTATTTCTCAATTGTGTCATCTCAGTGGTCAATCTTCTTAAATATGTAGTAATTTCTTTTATTTCCTCTCTATCATCTTGTGCCTTTCCAACAAAAGTATCCTGAGGAGGTTGGAAGAAAGATTGACCATTAGTTTGATTGTTATATTTATTATTACCAGTATAAGGAACTATAGCCTAGATAGGGGAAGGATTACACACTAGTGTACATGTAGGAATTGGATTTAACAATGGGGTATGGTGCATGCGAACTCCATTCCATGGTTGTTCTTGATTTTGCATCTCAAGATTTCCTACATTTAGAAAAGGATTATATGTGGTTTGTCTCATCTCTTGGTTTACAACAACAACTTCCTTATAAGCTTTTAATATAGTATCTATATCAACCTTTCTCTTGACAAACATAGTAGTCAATGGATCTAAAGTGACATAATACATGGCTAACAGGGCTTTAGAAGTTACAGTATAAGGAGCGACTAACCTAGAGGAAGCTTTCTGAAACCTATCATTGAAATTGTCAATGAGCTCTTCTTCACCTCTTTTAATTGCTGCCAATTTATGATATAAGGTAGAAGGATTGACTGGTCCTCTAAACCTAGACAAGAATGCCTCCTTCATGAGTGCCCAAGAAGAAATATAACAATTTGGCAAGTTGACATACCAGTTAGAAGCCTGCTCATTGAAGTTGCAAGGAAACAACCTACACACCACATCTTCATGTTCTAATCTAGCTCTAAAGCATGCTCTTTGAATATCCTAATATGATCTTTTGGATCCTAATGCAATTGATATTTAGGACAGATCTTCTCAAGGTTTTTTGGCATCTCATGATAATCATTGAATGTTATAGGGGAATTGACATTGAAATATGACATTATTGGACCTCGAGGTGGACTAGGACCTCTAGGTGGACTTGTATTTAAGGAAGGACTAGGACCTCTAGGAGGACTAGGACCTCTAGGAGGTTTTGAACCAAGATTTAGAGATCTAAATGAAGAACTGTCAGGACTTATGATATTATGTATATTGAAAGGTAATCTAGGGGGAGTTCCAGATAAGCCTCCTATGTGTGATATTCTAGGATTCCAAATCAAAGGACATTTCTTTTGTTTTCTATCAGGTAATTGCATGAAGATGTCTTCTCAACTAGATCTAGACCTGGTTACTTAACCTCTATTGTGAGCCAGCTTTGCTCAAATCCTACTTCAACTTAAATTAGGCCCTCCTTCTAGCACCAAAAATAGTTGATGATTGTTTTTACACATTCATAACAAAAGTTAAAATTCACAAAGGAACCTTAGCTATCTTGAAAGATATGAAGAATTAACTAAGAATTCTTAATCTCAAGTTTTTGTATGGTCAGGTCTTGACCTTGTGGATAATTTAGCAGGTTGATGTGAAACTGTAATATTGAAGGGGCCTTACGTAAATTAAAGTATTTAGTGACTTAATGGATTCAAATTATGCAAAATGTTGCAAATATCAACAAAGTATTCATTCCTTTGCATAAATTCATTATTGTATCACAAAGCTTTGTATGAATTTCAATGAAACAAACTTTGACCTTTCAAATTACTATGAAAATTGCCAAATATCAATGTAATTCCTCATTCTTTACTCAAATGCAAGACAATTTCCTTCAGATTTTTGTGTTTAAGCTAATTAGTTTTTCAATTGTTGGAGAAAAGTTATAGAAACTCAAATTAAGTATCATTCCCTATAGGATCTAAATATTATGTTACTCACATTTTAAGGAATACAGTACAAATGTAATGTCCTGAACATTTTCATGAATATACACTAGAGATTGCAAGCCTTTAGAGAATAATACTTCAAATATAAGTCAAAATCAGAAACACTCAAAAATAGATGCAGAATTCAAAGCACAAAGTCATAAAATTTACAATGTAAGAATGACTTCTGTTTCATTAATCAAATTACGAGAAAACTTACAGACGTTTTGACATATACACTAAGGAGACAAGACATTCCACATACTCCTTAATGTAGACACATGCAACCTCCCTTTCTAAACTAAAAGAAATACTTCACTATTACAATAAACTTTAACAAATTACAAGCTCAAGCTAAAATTCTAAAATCCCTATGTAATATGATACAAGTAGTAAAGCTTATTATATAGACTTCCAAGCTTCATACTGCTATGGTTACAAAACTTAATCAATGGTCAGTATTCAAACTTTCTAGATCAGTGTTATGAATCATGTTGGAAAGAGACACTGTGTGGCTTCATGATCATTGTCATTGATCACAACAAAGTCTATCCCACACATCCGCAGAGCATAGTATACCTATACTGGAAGTCAGATTGAAGAAGTTCTAGTTTGGTAAACAAGAATAGAACATGCAGCAAGGTTTGACAATCAGGTCCAGATCTCTCAGATGGTGTAACTCAGCAAGTTACAGACTTGGGCAAGTCAAGAGGAGTATCTGATGGTGTTAGGTTGTCGTTGATGTCAAAAGTGTTCAGGAGCATGAGACATCATCTTGCAGATATAGAGAATGGTTTTATACTTCACAGATTTGAGGCATCATCAGGAGTACATCATCTTGTTTGTTGTTGATAGGAGCAGGAGCATGAGACATCATCTTGTGTGATCTTCATTCATGGTTTACTTGGTTCATACAATCAGTTGGAGAGATGTGTTCTTTACAATGTCATGATTTATCAGTGAACATGACATATTCTTGGTAGGCATGGTAGGCAATGTGTTGGTTCTTGACAAGGTTGATGATATTAGTTGTTGGTATTAAAAGGATCACATGCATACACTTGATGTTTGGTGTTGGTTTATGATTAATCACAGGACTATGATTAATCACAGGACTTGTTTGATCAGGTTTGGCCTTTTGAAGTTGATTGGTTAGTCAAGATACAATTCATATGGTTGAGAGTTGAGGTGTATTTTTCCTCAGATTGTCATGTTGTGTGGATAGTGTTGGTGATATGATGTGTGTTGCATAGAATGTCAAAAGGTTGATAAGGGAGTTCATTGATGATTGATATAGATATTCAAAGTTTGAGTGAAAGCTTGACAAAGTTTCTATGTAGAAGTTTATTAGGACTTTATTGTCATCATCATGTATATGAGCACACGAAAGATTTGATACTATATGTCATGATGTTACAAGCTGAGTTAGAGGGATCAAGCTCTAGGTCTATTTTCCATTCTTTGCCTCTAAAGACCTATTTTATAATCCTCTCTGCCTGTCAACATAGAAATCACTTTTTAATTTAATTGACTATTGACCCATTATATAGGTCAGTCACTTAAAAGTGACTTGTTAAAGGGTTTATACATCATGCTATCCACCGGCCCCTTGACATTGTTAACATGGAACACCGGTCATCGAGCGGGAAAGAGACTTTAAAAATAAACATTGAAATGTTTTTAAGACCGATGAAATAGAGGTCTTCATATTACTTAAGGCATCGAATTGCCTTTTTAGAGGAGGAGCTAATTAAAGTTTCTAAAAACCCGATCTTTTATGGCTTTAAATTTTTTTAGAAACTTTCTTTAATTTCTAAAGTGGTCGGCCCTTTAAAATGGAGATTTTTAATTTTAAAAGAAAGCTATTAATTTCTTTTTTTAAGGTGATAAGTCTTTTTTAAAATTAGAAATTTTTAACTTATCAACTCTAAGAGATGTTTCTAAGGAGATTTTTTTTGAAGGCAAATATTGATGAAGAATTGGAGATGTTTTTTTTCAAAATGAAGAATATCTTGAGACATTGGCTAGGATTTTTTTTAAGAAGTACTTTGCAGAGAAAATGAGATTTATTGAAGATGATAATGTGGATTTGGTTTTTGACATAGGATAGATTGATTTGCTGTGGGAAGAATTTGAATAGTTTTTGAAGACAAAGATGATTTTGTTTGAGAAGGTGAAAATATTTATACAGAGGAATATGAAAAATCTTTTGCAGGTGAATCAATTTGTGATGGCTCTTCATTTTTGACATGAAAAATTGAAGCAATCCAGTGATTTTTTTAATGGATATGAAGGATCATGCAATGAAGATGAAAGTGAATGCACAAAGGAATTTGAAGAGTTATTGTTTTATTTTTGACAGGGGCAAAATGATTGAATTTAATTGAAGTTGTTTTTGTTAAATGTTTTATGCAGGGATAAAATTGAATACAGAAATTGTTCAAATTGAAATGTGAAAGAATATGAAGGATCATGTACAGAGAAGAGGAAGATCAAAAGATTTTTTAATGCATAAAATTGACGTATATTTTTTAAGATAGAGAAGAGAATATGAAGGGTTATTGAAAGAACATTGTGATGGGTTGTGAAAATATATTCAGATTTTATTTAATGAGATTACAGATGTTTTTGAATATAGAGTTGTGTGGTTTAATAAGATAGATGATGAGATGATGAACTGACAGGGATCAAATACAGATACAGAGATTGACAAGGTGATTAGAAAGACAATATGCAATTGCAATGACAATCAGGTGCATGAATCATGAATTTGATTGATCAAGACATTGAAACTAGTAAGACAGAGATGAAACATACAGAATATGCAGTGTGGTTGAGGGGATCCAGAAAAAGGATTGATTTTGAATAGAATGGCCATTTGATAGACATATGTTTTGTATTGAATGAAACAGAGTGTCCCTCTGAACTTGTTTATTACTTCCAGTGAAGATTCAGTTTGCCAGTGAGGCCTTGTATTAGCCAGTGAGGCTTGTAGGTCAGTGAGACCTATTTGTTTACCAGTGAGGTATATTAGTGTTGGAAGTGGGTGCTTCTGTTTGGTATTAGAGTTGGTGCTCCATAAGGAGTTGGTGCTCCTAGATACAATTTGTATTGCCAGTGAGGCATGTTTTTTAGTTAAGCCAGTGAGGCAATTCTGGAGTGGTTTTTCTACCCCTGGAGGGTTTTCCACTCATGCAATTCTTGTGTCTTAATCATCTCTCTATGATTGTATGTTTTACTCATGAGTTTTGTTTATGTGTTTGACAAAGTTATGTGCATATGTGTTTGACAATTCAATGATAACTTTCTCACCTTTATGCTCTGCAAGTTAAAGTTTGAAAAAGATTTAAAAATTCACACAACACTGATTCACCCCCCCTCTTAGTGTTGTCCTTGACTCCTACAGTATCATGACTACTATATTCTAGAGATTGATCCTCCAATGATGAATCATGGAAAATATATGAGCATCTAAGTGTTGGGTTCCAGACAGGTAGAGCAGACTGAGCAAGAACTAACTAACAGAGTATCAGACTTTAATCTGAATGAGTAATTTATGTTGATCAAGCTATTTTAGGGATCATACATGGTTGGTTGACATGATTGATGACTTATATGTCTATGTTTTTGATACTCATCACATATTAAGCATAGAATCAACTGACAGATCAGTGTTTTGTAAATATCTTGAATATTCCAGTTGCCGACTAGAAAGATGTTGAAATCCTTGGTGTGGATATATATACCAGATGGATTTTGGTATGAAGGTGTGTGTGTGTGTAGATATAGTGTGCGAGGAAAGGCAGAGATAAGTGTGGAAGCAACAATACAAGTCTGGTATGTGACAAAATAGCAACACTAAAAGAAGAGGAAGAATGAAGTGCATTAGATCAGTATATTGAGCCTAACCAGAACTGAACCTTACCATATATGGATGCCTCTCATTAGTTCAAACACCTGGTTACCTTCTATAAACTTTTTAGATAGTGAGTCTCTTGTAGGCAGTGTGCCTCTTATGAGCAGTGTGCTAAGGCAGTGAGCCCTAATTGGCAAGTGTCATTTTTGTACTTCTTATTCTTTTAACAGAGAATACAATCTTGGGTTAGTCACCCTGTGGTTTTTCCCTTAACAGGGTTTTCCACATTAAAATCCTTGTGTTATGTGTGTTGATTTCTTTTATGCTCTCATGATTATATATGCTTATGTGTTTTGATGCTACTCAAATTATAAAAGGAAAAATAAAGTTATTAGAGATAACTAATTCACCCCCCTTTATATTATCTACCTTCTTTCCAACAATTGGTATCAGAGCCAAGTTCCTCTAAACAGAGCCTAACAGCTTGAGGAAGATCTGGGAATCTCAATGGATATGTATGGTATGAAGGAACAACTTCAATCTGCCCTAGATGATCTTGAGCAATCTCACTCTTAAGTCAATAACTTGAGAGAAAGACTCAAACAAGCTAATGATTTCATAAATGAGCTAAAAGAAAAATTGAGTATCTTTGTGAAAAAGAGAAAGGAACTACTTCAACAATTAGCAAGTCAAAGTGAAGCCAATGATACTAATGAAGATTTGAATGAGAAAAACAAGCTATGTGAGAAGCTATCAAAAGAGGTCATTATGGTAAGACATGAAATAGAATCAGCGGTTATGAGATTCACCCAAGAAATTGAAGAGAAAAGAAAAATTGAAGATAATCTAAAACAATCTCTCAAGGAGAAGTCAGAGGACTGCCACAAAATGGATAGAATAATCAGGCATCTGGAATCTGATCTTGAAGAAGCTAGAGATAATGAAGAACAACTTGAGAATCAGATAGACACTCTCAAACAAGATCTTCAAACAAAAAATGAATATAAAGAGAAATTCAAGATAAGCTCTGCTAAACTTGAAGTTCTACTTGAAAGCCAAAAGAGGGTAGATGACAAGCGTGGCTTGGGATATGAGAAAGGTGAAAGCTCTAGATCCGGTCAGAAGAACTTTAGATCAGGAAATCCAAGGAACATACCTAGAAGACCTTTGGTAAGGCAACCAAATGCTCAAAGATATCCATCCTTCAATGGATACTACTACAGTTGCAACAACTTCGGTCATAAAGTAACTCAGTGCAGAAGAAGAATGAATTAGACTAAATCATCCTTCTCCAGACAGTGTTTCAACTGCAAAAGGTATGGTCACAAATCTCATGAATGCAAAAATATGTAAATAAACAATTCATTCAATGGTAGATGCTTTGCATGCAATAGAATGGGACATATGGATAATCAATGCATATTAAGAGGATATCAGTCAAATATGCAAAGAAATGTTGTTTGCTACAATTGCAATAGATCCAGTCATATTGCAAAATTTTGTAGAAGTAAGAATCAGGATAAAAAGGGTTCGGTGCATCATAATCAAAATCAAGGTAAAGGGAAAGGCAAAGTGAATGCAGATGAAGTTCAAAGGGAGATGAACAAGATTTGGGTGAAGAAGAGTATAGAAAATGTTGGGGATGGATTTGCACTAGAATCTGGTGTTGATATTCCTTCTGGAAACTAAATAGATGAGCTCTGGCTTATGGGGAGTCACAAAGGAAAATAAATTCCCCTAGCCAGTCAATTGGTGCCTAAATTTGGCACATGGAATGCTACAGATTAAAGGGTTCTTAGAGAAATATCCAAATAACCCTCAGTAAAAATATGAAAGATCTACAAGGAGTTTTGAAGAGTTTAATCAGCCAAGATTGATCCAGTTTGATAGCCATCTGATAAAGTAGGATCTTCATAGACAAATCTGGTATGATTCAAAATTGATTTGTGGACTCATGGCATGATTGGAGGAAAGAAGATACATTGTCAATTATCATTGAAAATGATTCTAAGTGTATCTCAGTGATTTGGAAAGATCTCTCTCAGAACAAGGCAACCAGATGACTTAAGTTGTGAATTTATTGCAAAAGGAAATTAGGGTTTGTGCAGAGATAAAAGGGTTCTTTTACTCATCATTTGCACATTTACATTTGAGAAGAAGAAAGGAAGAACTCTACATCAAGTTTTTACAACTTTGTCAAAGATCAACCGCATAATCCGATTCAACCAGTGACCTGTTCTCTCTCCGAATCTTTTGCAAAGATGGCTACTCCAATGGTTGTTAAGATCACTGATAGGCTGCGCCCAAAGTTCAAGAAACACCCCTACAAGTCCCTAGAAGTTGATCCCTTAGGCACTTTTTCTAGAATTCCACATGGGGTTTTGCACGTAGAAGATGTTAGGGTGTATATCCACACCAATATTGAAGAATTTGGATAATCTAAGCTGATGGATATCTACCATAAACAATTAATAGATGAAACTTTTGAACTCAAACCTCAATACAAGGCCCTCAGGGATAAGCAATTTGGACATTGCATCAACTTTCCCTATTTTGCAGAAGATGAATGGGTCCGGTATGTTCTTAGCAGAATACATGACAATTTCATGTGGTTGATGAAGCCCTTCAAGATAACAAAAGATGCAATTAGGGCAGTAACTGGATTGCACTCATCTGGTGGGTTGCCTTCACTCAAATTTGTCAAGAACCAGACAGTAAGTGAGGCTACCAGATCTAAGTTTTACAAAAGAGCCATGACAATAGATGATATCATAGATTTGGATATCAAATTTGCCTCTATGATAATTGGTTATAAAATCTATCATTCCAACAGGGAGAATTTTGTGTCTTGAACTGTAATTTATACAACATATCAGATGCTAAGGGAAAATGTTGATTATGACCTATGTGATCTTCTTCTGAATCAACTTTTAGAAAACTTGCAGAAGATCAAGATGGATAAGAAAAACTCATTCAAGTATGGTGGCTTAATACTATGTCTATTCTTTTATTATATGAATGAGCTACCCAGATCAAGTGGTTGGGTATGGAAAAATGATAGATTGGTTGCCATACAAATCAGAGACTATATGTATGGGCTTGGTGATGCCAATGCTTAAAGTACAACACTCTAGGGATACTTTAAAAAATTCCAAAGTTTGATGCAAGCCAGAGAAAGAATTCTTCAAATAATAGTTGAAAAATATAAGGATATAGTATGCTTCATGGTAGACACTGATCAATGCCTAATGGAGGTAGCTAAGCCCAAAATAGTTTGGATTATGCCAATGGGATATGAGGTTGATGAGAAAATCTTGGAGCTGCATGTCCAACACTTGTTGAGTCAGCCTAAGGACCCTGAGGCAGAAAGGTTTGGAACCTTTCAAGAATTAAGTGTAAAGATACATGTTGAACTGAGACAATCAGAGATGAAAAGAAAAGTGAAAAGGGAAGTAGAGGAAATTACCAAAAGATATGGCATATCAAAGGAGGCAATTGATGCAAATAGAGAGAAAATAGAAAGAGCGAAGAAAGAGAAACAAGAAGTAGAAAAAGAAAGTGTTTCAGTACAAGCCTCCTCTCAGACTAGATCCTCTAAGAGCTCTGCACTTGCCACCTCTAAGAGCTCAAGAGCCTCAAAACTAGAAGCCAAGACATTCAGAAAGAGAGAAAAGAGAATGAAAACAAAGGCCACAAGGTCATACATAAGCCAAAAGGATGATGAAGAAACAGAGTTTGATGAGGAAGTAAAGAAAATGAAGAAGAAGAAGAAAACATCAGGGGAATCCTCTGCCAGTAAAAACAAAGAAGAAGAGGTAGAAGAATTGGTTGGAAGGCCTACTCTCTCTATTGATGATGTCATCAAGGCAATCACTGTGGATGGGAATCTGTAACCAATGACATAATTTTATGATGAGTATAGTGACATAGACAAAAGGATCTTGGAAGAAGCTACAGTTAAGTACCTAAATATTTATAATAAAGCATTTATTGAAATCATTTCATTAATTCCCAAAAGTCTAGAGAAGGTACTTGAACTGAGAAAGGAGAATGCTAAGGCAAAGGACTTAGAGATCTGAGAATAGATTGCCATTCAGCTCTATCCTTCTATTGCTCCAAAGAAAATAAATATGATCTTTAAGGACTGCAAGGATGAATTCCAGAGCAAAGAAAGAATGAACAAATTAATGCTTGGAGAGACTGATCAGGTAGCAAAACAAACAGAAGACATCCTCCATAATGCCTTCAAAAGATTCAACCTTCGTATCATAGAGGAAATAGATGAAGAACCTTCTACCATGGATGTTGAAGGATTAAAGGAATCAAAATAAGAATCTACTGAGAAAAATGTGGAAGGGTCTAAAGAGATAGATGAGGGGAATTCTAAAGACTTGGATTCCTCTATTCTGGAAGAGGAAGTTTATGAAGAAGTCAACATCTCTCCTCTGGATCCCATTGTAGACATTCCAGACTTAGGAGCTGAAGGAGAAGGAAGAAAAGAAGAAAAAGTGAGTCAAGAAGAAGAGGCACAGGGAAGAGAAGAAGAGCAAACAAAGAAGATCTCTGATGACAGTTCAGAGATTCCAAAAGAAAAGACTCAGTCTCCGGGAAGAGACACTACAGAGGCAATGAAGAAATTCTTGAACAAAGAGATGATGGAGATAGATGAACTAGAACTCTTTCAAGGACCATTCAATTTTGATTCCCTCTCTCTGGTCCAAACAATGAAGATAGCATCCTTTGCCTAAGCTAAATCAAAAGAAAAGCTTCTAAAGTCTCACATGGAAGATTGTGAGTTGATAGAGATTACATTAGGAATGCTAGAGAAGATCATGCCATCCTTCCAAAAGGATCCTTCAGCCTTTCTATCTGGTAACCTTTAATCTCTAATAAACTCTGTCAACACTCATTTTGATTCCTTAGAGAAATCAACAGAAGAAAAGGTCTGGAAAGAATTTTTGGGAAAGAGATTCTCTGAAGTACAAGGACTCATAGCTAATGATAGGAGAACCCTATATATTGGGATAAAGAGCCTATAAAATGATCTCAAAGATGGTGGAGAAATGTACAACTTTTGTCTATCCTAGTCTAAAGTGACAGAGGATATTGAAAAGAAGGTGAAAGAACAAGAAGGTAAACTGTCAAGTTTATCTCAAAATTTTGATCCTCTCACCACATCCATAATGAATCAAGAGTGCCAGGCTATTGCCATTATAAATGAAATAAAGAGGCTTGAAAAGGAGAAGAAGAATATAATAAGCAGGATGAGTGAACTTAGAGGGATAATTATCCCTAAGTTAGAGGCAATACATGAGGCCTTAACTGATGCTCAGACCATAGCTCGGACCAGTGATCTGACAAACTTAAGAAGGGTAGAAGCTTATGCATTTTTGTTGAGTGGTCACATCTCAATTTTGGACAGGATGAAGAAGAGTTGGGCAACATAATTTGTATAGTTGAAGACCACTTTTGTGGATATAATTAAGTATATGTAAGTATAACATGTATATATACTTATGCATCTATGTATAGGTTGATTTTTGCAAATTTTGGTGTGTAGATTCCACCCTTTGCCATTGATGTCAAAGGGGGAGTGAGGAGTAGTGAAAAATGTGGAATCTAGCTAAGGGGGAGCTCTAGTAAAAGTGTACATAAGATAGAGCATCAGCCAAGGGGGAGTTTGCTACGACACTTAGTCATTTTTCACTAAGTGTTGCCATCAATGCCAAAAGGGGAGATTGTTGGCAAGAGACATTGTGTGGCTTCATGATTGTTGTCCTTGATGGCAACAAAGTATATCCCACACATCCGCAGAACATAGTATACCTATACCAGAAGTCAGATTGAAGAAGTTCTGGTCTGGTGAACAAGAATAGAGCATGCAGCAAGGTTTGACAATAAGGTCTGTATCTCTTAGAGGGTGTAACTCAGCAAGTTGCAGACTTCAGAAAGTCAAGAGGAGTATCATGACTAGTATATTCTATAGATTGAGCCTCTGGTGATGAACCATGGAAAAGATATGAGCTTCTGAGTGTTGGGTTCTAGATAAGCAGAGCAGACTGAGGAAGAACTAACTGGCAGAGTATCAGACTTCAATCCGGATGAGTAATTGATGTTGATCAAGCTATTTGAGGGATCATACATGGTTGGCTGACATGATTGATGACTTCTATGTCTATGTTTTTGATACACGTCACATATTAAGCATGGAATCAGCTGACATATCAGTGTTTTGTAAATATCTTGAATATTCCGGTTGACAACTAGAAAGATGTTGAAATCCTTGGTGCGGATATATATACCAGATGGATTTCGATATGAAGGGGTGTGTGTGTAGATATAGTGTGTGAGGAAAGGCAGAGATAAGTGTGGAAGCAGCAATACAAGTCCGGTATGTGACAGAACAGTAACACTAAAAGTAGAGGAAGAATGAAGTGCATTAGATTAGTATATTGAGCCTAATTGGAATTGAACCTCAGCATATATGGATGCCTCTCATCAGTTCAAATAGCTAGTTACCTTCTATAAACTTTGTAGATAGTGAGTCTCTTGTAGGCAGTGTGCCTCTTGTGAGCAGCGTGCTCGGGCATTGAGCCCTAATTGGCAAGTGCCATTTTTGTACTTCTTATTCTTTTAACAGAGAATACAATCTTGGGTTAGTCACCCTGTGGTTTTTCCCTTAACAGGGTTTTCAATGTTAAAATCCTTGTGTTATGTGGGTTGATTTTTTTTCTGCTCTTATAATTATATATGCTTATGTGTTTTGATGCTGCTCAAATTATAAAAGGACAAATAAAGTAAAGTTATTAGAGATAACTGATTCAATCCCCCTCTGAGTTATCTACCTTGGTTCCAACAAATCAATCCCCAACTGTTTCCAAAAATATCTCAATGGTATCTTTGCTCACCCAAAGGATGCCTTTGGAATCTTTTCAAAATAAAGATACCCACTAACCTTTCTTGTTTGTTGACTTTGGTCGATGATTCCTTCTATTCCTTTAGGTATTCTACAAAATTACCTATCATTCCTTTGATAAAAGCATGGTCACTCTCCTAGCTTTTTGCCCATGTAAATTCTTGTGCTTTGACTCCATCTTGCAACTTCTTCTCTTTTATCTCCAGATCTTTAACTCTTTTCTAGTATTTCTTGATCTTAGCACCTATTTCCATCATTGAATCAATCATTTCCATGCTAAGATGTGCTGCGGGGTTCTCTAAACATGGCAAAAATATTGCTTTAAATTCTATCAGAACCTTTGCTAATCCATATGCAGGTACTTCTAGGCATTCATGCCCAATGAGTTTTTCTACCATTTTCATGTGTACCTTTATCATGCTATCTACGACCTCTTCTAGGTCTCTAGTATTTATGAAGCAATTTCTAAGAATTTCTTCTTCATATTTTAATTCCAATTTGGCATGTGGCAACTGTGACCATTTGAGGAGTAATGGATCCTTCAATTATCAATTTTTCTACTCTGTCTTCTATTTCATCAAGTTTCCTTATTTCTAATTTACATTCCTCTTTTTTGAATTGGTAGTTGTGTAATATAACATTGCATTTGTTCTTCTCTGCCAAAGCTATCTCCCAACTCATTACTGCTTGTCTTGTTATTTCTTATCCTTTATGTACCAGGCCTTTGAGCCATTTCTCAAAAATGTTGGCTTCAATCTTCTTATTTCCCATCTCCTTTACCTTAGATAATACTGTCATTTCTATAGGCAATTCTGGTACATTTGCACTGGAATCAAACACCCCCTTGAGAAATTATTGTAATTGGACAATGTGTCCCTTCAAGTATTCATGTTTATCCTTATCTTTCTTTAATATCTATGTAGTGGCCTGATGCATGTCCTCCCACTCATGTATATGTTGTTCCCTTGTCCTGTGGCCTAGATCTATATTAAGTATTTTATAATCTTCTATTGTTATTTCTCCTTTTGACTTGTCTTTTTGTAGTATGGCCAAATTCAGCATTCTAGATCTAGAAGGACCTCTCTTGATTGCTGACATGGTTCTGGCTTTTCTCTTCTCTTTTTGTGGTGTAGAATCACCTAATAGGATTTTAATATCAATAGGTACCAATTGTACCTCTACCTTTTCTCTCCTGACTTCTGAGCCTAACCAGGCTGGAACCTCCTTTGTAAGCTTTTCTATTTTCTCTTCATTGATCACCTCCTCTTGAGGTTTTTCCATTTCTGCTTGTTCTCGTTGCTCATGTTGTTGTGGAGGGGGTTGATGTTGAGGGCCATGTTCTAGAATCAATGGATTATCCTACTTTTCTGATTCTCCCTCATTAGCATCTTCCTCTATTTCAATGTCTTCTCCCTCTTCATCACCTTCCTTTGAATTCTCTTTCTCTAAAGACTCTTTTTGTTCTTCTTCTTCCTTATCCTTTCGCTCCATATTTTCTATAACCTCACCCTCCTTTTGTTCTTTATGTTCAATATTACCTTCAACAATATTTTTTGTGTTATCCTTACTTTTGTCAAGCTTATCTGATGATTCCATTGATTCTCCTATTGTTTCAACTTGTTCCTGTATTTTTTTAGGTTTATTTGTTTGTTCCATATGTGAAGGTGAACTTGTGCTCTTTTCAGGTTCCTCTATATCTTTCTCCTTTTCATGCTTACTCTCTATATCCTTTTCTTCCTTGTATTCTTTTGTTCTTCACTATGCTCATCATACATATTCAAAATACCTAACACATTAGCACTAGAAGCACTCATCTATGTTTCCTTCTTAGCCTGGGCTGGTGTTTCCTTTACAACCTTTTTAGGCATATCTTCCTTATTAGATTCCTCTATCTGGTGTGCTACATCCTGCACCTCTTTAATGATTTCAGGTGACACCAGTGTACCAAAAGGGTCTATTGCCTCTACTTTATCCTGTACATTCTCCCCTTTATATTATGGGCTTTGTTCAATTTCCATATATGTCTGAGTATCCTGCCCCTCTTCTACACCAAAGTACTCGCTTAGTTCTTCTTCATCTTTCCCAATTTCTTCTCTTTCACTTGGATTTACCTCCCTGACTCCACTATCACTACTATCATCCTCTATATTGACAGTCTCACTTACTTGTTTGGCTTCATGCAATCTTGACTCTTGCAACTTTTCTTCAGCCAATTCTTGCTTAACCTTTACATATTTTTGCCTTTTCTCTTCTGGTGTAGCCTCACTAGGTATGCTACTCAATGTAGCACCCACTTGTAGTGCACCTATAGTATCACTTTGTTTTGATGTTTCAACTATTATGGCCCTCACGATCCTCTATCCTATTGGCCCCTTAGTAGCTTGGGTCTGCTCTACACTAGTGTCATGACTAGATGATTCTGCTTCCATAAATGTGCCTGATGATATTGCCACTGTCACTCCTAAGGCATATGGATCCATTAGGGTGGCATTCTTATCTTTATAAATAATATTTGCTTCTACAACGCTTCACTTCTTCTCATAGAAGCATTGGAGCTCATCTTGATGCTCCCTTACTCATTTCTTACCTTTCTTTGGAAATGTGGGCTCAATTCCCTTTGTTACGAGTTCTTCTATTTTATCATTCAACTATGTCTTGGAATATAAAATGACAGGTTTGGACAATGCGTCCAAAGATGTATTCCATGGTTGTGACCAATCAGGCTCTCCAATAGGAACAAGCCTGGCACTCTTATAGCTGATGCAACAATTCATTATCATCTTTAATTTCTAGAGGCACATACCCCCATAGTTTTCATTTGTTCTACTATCAGCCTTTTATGTGTTCTTTTCCTCACTTCTCTATCATATTTGCAATCTGACCAGTAGTCCTCAATGTGCACTTGATGTTTGAATTTGGAATCAATGGTTCTTTGGATCCTGTGGAAAGGATCAAACCATCTTGCTAGTTCAAATTCCTCAAAGCCATAATATCTTAATTCCTTCTCTGAATATCCACCCACCTCCTCACTATAGAAAAATTATCTTCCAATTGCCCAAGGAAGTTCAATATTTCCTTTGTTCCACTTCTTCTTATACATCCTAAAAGAATTCAGGTTTTGTCTTGAAAATTCTAGCACAATTAGTCTATTTGATGGATATCTGGGTAGTATGAATGGCTTCACCTCAAAACCCTTAGTTCTAATATAGGTAAAGTGTTGGAATTGTATATACCAAGAACTGTGCAATCCAATAGTGTTCTCTACATCTTCGGATAATGTTTTATCCTTTTCTCCCTTTAAAACTCTTACCATGTAAGTGTAAAATACATCATAAACCAAGGCATACTTCCTCAATGGATTATCCTCCTGCAAATCTAGATAATGGTCATATACTAATTTTTGATCTGGGCCATTCCCCATGGTCCCAACTCTGTCAATTCTAATTATGTATGGTTGAATCATTGATGCACATGAATATAACACATAGGACAATAAATAAAAAGGCATCATCTTTTGTTTCCTCAACATAGCCTATTTCCATATGGCCGTATTGATAGTCTTGGCCTAGTGAATTTGTCCATCTTTCTTTTTTTTTTCCCTTATGAATTGAATGACAGTGAGCATCTAGGGTTCACATTTTGTTTCATCTCTCAACCCTACTAATCTACTCAGCATGGTAATCATTAAATATATCTCCTCTTTAATGTCTATCATGTGCAGATTCCTTAGCACTCTTGCTATAGCCTTAGGTTTGTTTTCTACATTGTACCAGCTATAAAAGATTTTATTTTTGCATTCTCTTTCATTACTGTTAAAGTCTTCATTGTATTGGTCTATATCTATATCCACCATTTTCTCTTGAATTTTCAGACCAAATGTCCTTGCTATCATCTTTGTAGTCAAATGTGTAATCACCTGGTCTTCATGTATTATCTTTCTGGTATTTACATCATACTTGTATATGCACTCTAGAACCAAATCCTTAGCCTCCATGGCTAACAGAAAACCTGCATCCTTGTATAATCCACTATCCCAAATACATTTCATGTTAGGGCTAGCATCTATCGCTGTGATCTTATGAAGAATACCTTTTGCATCATAATACCCCACATTCATATCAGTGCCGACTCTGCTTGTGCCATGTAAGGTTGGATACCCTCTGTGCATTGACAGTTCTTCCTTTTGTGTTTCCTTTCATGGCTTTCTTTCTTTCTTTACTTTTTATTCACCCCCTAGATCTACTTTCTTTTGTTTCGAGGCCATCCTATGAAAAATCACATATTTACTCCCTATTTTTACTCCGTTTACCTAGGGTTTTACTATGAATTTTTTACATTTAACATTTACCCTAACCCCCTTTTGTCTTTTCTATTTTGAAATTACATATTGCTTAACACAAATTAGCTAATTTCCTTAATAAACTATAGTAATTTGACATTTTCTTGCATTTTTAAAATGAAATTACTGATAATCATTTTGCATTTTCAATTAACTGAACTGTAATGACGTTCAAGATAAATACCTTTATTCAAGACAACTCAACCTTACAAGCATTGACTCACTTTACCATTTTTTGGTATGTTTCTGTTCTAAAATTTCATTTAGCAATGAACTTTCTATTCAATCTGCGCAATAGTTCTCTTTCTCTGCAGTTTTAATTTTAACTATGCAAGTCTTAAAGAAAAACAATCCCTTATTTGCCCTAACATGTTAAAATTCATCCTTTCAATGTTAGTTCTACAATAAATGATGCATTCAATGCACATACGGCTTCACCTTTCTATTTCAACTTTTAATTTTGAACATTGTATCCGTTAGTTTGCTCTTTTGCATACATATCATTTTTTGTATGTCTCCTTGTATATCATTAATATGCAAGCTTGTATATGCAACGGGTTATAAAACAATGTTACTTTTCACCTTATGTTCAACTTTGTATCTTTTGTTTGTATGCTTCCATGTATATAAAATAGATGCAAATCATCATACAAATGCAACCTATACAACCCCTTTACTTTTTTAATTCCTGACGGTGCACTTTACCTCTTTGTATATCGGGATCATATGTAGTTAATATACAATCCTTCATGCATACAAAGCATTAACCTTATTTCATCTCTTTTTGAAATCTGTGTTGAATCTTACCTTTCCATTTTTTTGTATCTCTGCTTGTATATTCAACATACAATCGCGATATAACCACTGTGGGGCCCACTTTACCTACCCACTTTACCTTTTCGAAGCAATAACTATATCTGTACTTAAATGAAATCTCTTATACATGCAAATTTTTATACAACCATTTTGGACTTTTCCCTCTTATTAATTGTATTGTACAATCTTTTCGGATCCGTACATGGATACATCAGATTTAACTATCTTTTGGAATCTACACTTGTATGTATGTTAAAGATGCAAAACCAAAACATAGAAATATACAAATTGCACCAAGTACCCTTTTTCTCACTTTAATGAGCCATATTTTATACCTCCCTCAGGTCCATGGATGTATATCACCTTGTATATCATTTGCGCTTAGATTGGACATACATACAAACCAACATACAACGCGGATCTGATGACTTTATTTATTCGACTTTTGAAAACCTATTAGGTCTGACTTGCATATAAAGGATACAACATTGAGCATATGTATGCAAGTTACCAAAATACAAAACCTGATTGTATTCACCATGACTTATACAACAACTTCACATACAAACGACTTTGTATATGACATACAAACCTCTTAATAATGCATTTTACCAAAAACATATATATCTTGCAGAATATTGGGAATTTTTTATTGGTTCAAAAAGTAACCCTTACTCATTTTTCACAATGAATTCACAACTATTCTCTTCTGGTACTTAATGCTAGATCTTTTCAAATTTTTAACCTGGTTTGTAACACTTGCCTCTTTTTCCCTTTACCACCAAGCAAGACCACACACAAGCAAAAAGCAATAGCCACAACAGGGGTCGCCATTTTGCTAAGAGGTAAAATGGGGCATGTTGTGAGTATCACAACACAATGGATAATGAAAGTGGAAAATATATGGGTAAGTGCAAAGAGATGGGGGGCCAAAAAGTGGCCAAATTAATTTAAAAAAAAATTAAGTCATAACGCGAGTGCATTATGGCTTGGTAATGACTTCCTATAAATAAATAAAAAAAGGTTTCCAATTTCATTTCTTTCTATCCTCTCCTCTCTACCCGCGGCTTGCAAACCCTAGAAAGTGCGCTTGTGTTTTGCAAAACTCCATTCAACACAAAAAGCTTATCGATTCGTCGCCAAAATGCCGCCACGACGTCGAGCATGCCAAAGGAGTGAGTTATATTTATTTTTTTGTTTGAATTTGTTTCTAAATAGGTATGTTTTAGTTGATTTTTGATGTATATTTTGTTAATTGTCAGGAAATGTTAATGCACCTCCTCCTCCTCCTCCTCCTCAAAATCCACAAAATTCTAAGGAGGAAATACCTGCAGAACAACAACCTCCTCCATCCATTCCTCAACATGCCCCTGGAACACAAGAAAATATAATGGGGCAAATTGAAAACAACAAAAAGGAAATTGAAGATATAATTGCAAGGTTGAAAGATCCTTCCACTTCAACCTTGCATAGGTCCACACTTGACGAATCTCTTGAGTCTATGTTATTAAATGTAGATTCAATTAGCAAGCAAATAACTAGTTGGACGGATAAGAAGAGAGAGTTTAGAGATTACTATGCAGACAAGTTGTCATACCAAGATGTGAAAAAATTACAAATTACATAATTAGACTTGTGTTCAATTTTCACAAACCCACAAACAAATCAACCTCCACCCATACATGCAAAAGGTTCCCTATCCATTGGTACAACAACCAAGCAATAAGGGACAATTTTGTGCAGAGGTGGTGGATGGTTTTTGACCATCCTCCATGAAATAATAATGAGGTCCCACAATACTATTTGAGGAAACTCTATTGTGAGTTTGTCCTCAATAAAGTGCCAAACTATTTTGATATGCGGGACTTCCAGGGTAGAGGTGGGGGGTCAGCACAAGATAGACCAGGGGCACATCTTGACCCATAGTGGGTAGTGAGACGAGTAATCAGTAGACCAGCCCATGAGCATGTTTCTATCACTTCCATTGTGAAGGAGAGTGTTGAGGTCGATACACTTCAGTCGGTTAGTGCCTTGACCCAGAGCATCATAGAGCATGCTGGTCCTGCAACACAGAGTGGGTTGGGAGATAGTGCGAGGAGTAGGGTCCCACCCCATACTTGTCAGGCTTGTAGGTCATCCTGTGGTTATGACCCCATGGACAGTCAGGACAAGGTGCACAGGCTACATCTGTAGCTGAGCAGATGGTGATGACAGATACCCTCCTGATTGAGACTTTCAGCCTTGATACTCAGGTAAATATTAGCAAGTTTATTGAATTTAATTTATTAAATTTCATTTTTGAAATACAAGATTAACTAATTTAAATTGATGATTTTAATGAAATTTCAGGGTCATAGCGTCGATGCAGTTTTCAGTGGTTCTCCACCTGTATTTTTCACTAGATCATCTACTGTTGAGGTATGTAACTAGTAAACAATTATAAATATTACATGTGAATAGCATCGTTATATGAATGATATTCTAATATCTGATTTTGGATGTTGAATAGGTTAATACTATAGATTTCATGGCAACACTTGCCAGCGGTGGTGGACTTCAAAGCTTTACGGAGGTAATAAAATAAATAGTTTAATGAATGAATTGTACTTACTAAATTTTTTTATGTGATTTGTGTGCTTTATCGTGTGTACTTCCAGGTTTAGATGAACGTGTGTGTATGTTAGGAGCCATGATTTGCATCACTATTATAGTTTTCGTAATTGAATAATGTTGTTTTATTTCTAGATGATGCAGGCTGCGGAGACACCTCCCCATGTTCATAAGGAAATGGAGCAGGGTGTGGCCTCTGTGATTCATAGCTCCATGGCATTGATAGGGGTATGAGGCAGATTAGTAAATTTCAATTTACATTCATTGTTATAGTTGTCTATTTTTGAAAAATTGAAAGATTATTGATTTGAAGTTTAATTTCTATCTGGATGGTTTCTATAGGACATGACATCACCAAGGCCTATTCCTGCTACTGAGGCAAGCGAGGAGACAGATTATATGTTAGCGGTAAGTGATTATTTTGTTAAATGTTTCATTTTTTATAACATGTAATTTCTATATATTAATGTCTATACTTTTTATTGTAATAGGTAAAGATGCAGGAAGACCTAAATAGGAGGAGTAGCCCTCAGGGTCATAGTAGACCACCCACATGTGCATCTCCATTCCCTAGAAGATCAAAGGCTGCTCGTGATTTATTCTCTTCACTAGCCAGAGGGGAATGACTTTTTATTGTGTTCCTTTGTTGTATGCCTATATGGCATTTGTGGACATATATTTTGTATTGTACATAGTTGACATTGTATGCCTATATGGCATTCTTGTAAGCCTATATGGCTATTTTGTATATATGTTATACTTATATCAATAGATATTGATGTATGCCTATATGGATATTTAGTTAATACAAATCTTTTTTATTGATGGCGTCCATACTTGCATTATAAATCAATGTTTGAATGGATATTTGTAGATGGCTACTTCAAATATTTAAAGTCTGATTGTATTACATAGGATGTTTGTTGATCCAATAAGCTAGCTATTGTTATTCAAGTATCACCTAAACCTCATTTTGGAACTAAAAGATAAAAGTTGTATTTAAAAAAAAAATGAATCATCATGTTGAATAGAAAATATTAATATTCTTTATAAGTAGCATAGAATGTCAACTATATGCAATACAAAGAAATGAATCATCATGTTATTCTTTATGTTTGAGATCCTGAAAATGACTAAGTCTGCTAGCCTGATATCCTAAAACACTAGGATGAATATCCAAGTCATTAGGATGATTGCACCTTGAGAAAAAGTCATTAAGATGAGCGCTTAAAGGAGACTTTCTTAAACATTCAAACATTGAGCAACAAGCATGAAGGGTTAAGGTGCAATTTGCAACTCATAAAGCCTCAAAAGGGCACCCAACTTAGAGAGAGCATTCATTTAAGACAAGGCGCCCATTGACACTCGTTCCACCATAAAATTACACCTAAGGTGGAAGGAGAACAAGCCTCTGGTAAGTGAAGCGCACCTATTGTCTAAACCACTTCATTATGGCACCCTAGCATGAGGAGGAGTATATAAGTCAATAGGAAATGGTGCCTATAATGCAAATGAAGGACTAAGCGGCATTTTCAATAAGCATCAATTCACCTTGAGCTTTCAATAAATACATCAAATTGAGCCCCATAAGCCTAGGCACCCTTTGTCTACAAAAGAACCTTGTATCGATGTTAAGAGTTGGTTGTATCGGTGTATCGGTAGACCTTGGTTAGGCTTTGCCGATAGTGGTCTGTCTTGCCGATGAGTGTTGTTCAAAGTTGAAGACATCGGTGTATCAGAAGATAATCCCATCTGCGCATCGGAAGAGCAGTTGAGAGATTCACCAATGAAGGGGGTCACACTGATAGTCGAAATCCATCGGTGTATCAGCCCAACGAGATTAGAGTTCACTGATGTTTGGAGTCTCACGGACGGGTGTGGTCCAAAGGTTGTCATTCGTGAGATTGGTGTGTCGACAGAAGAGTTTTTGAGTGTGCTGATGGTATTAAGTCCTACCAATAGGCGAGGGACTTAGAGTCTCATATCAGAGTGACAAAGACATCGGTGTGAAAGGATATAAAGTCATCGATAGCGGTCTGTCTGACCGATAAGAGTCAATGATGGGATGTTTGTTAGAAGTGAAATCAAATGGAGTCATGGTGGCATCGACCTATCGGCCGATAAAATTTTAAGCTCGCCGATGGTATGTTGTCTCGCCAATAGTGAGTTCGAAGGTTCAAAAGTTGATAATTCTATGCTTCCATTATTTTTAGACAAGTGAACAATAGAGTGAAATACACAGTATCTAACTCTCTCTTGAGCAATCTGCCTCCTAGGTGCTCAACATTGAGGAAAAACTTCATAAAAATGCCTATCTCTTTCTTGGCAAGTTTTATTATTTTGATGGTTCTAACTCATATCTAGAGAACTTCTCACCAAGGTGCCAAAATAAGTTTAACCCAACTAAAGCAAGAAAATGCGCCCAAGATGATTTCAATCAATTGGACTAGGCACCAATTTAGTGTTTTTTTGACTCATTCACCCTCAAGGTGCTAAAGTATCATTCTTTCAATCAATCTAGTTTCCATGTTCCCATGTGTGATGTTCCAAGTAGGAGATAGCGCCTAGGGTCTTTATCTTATTTTTGAAATTCTAATGATTCCAAACACTTACCAATAGTCTTAAAAGATCCTATTATCCCTTAAGCACTCAATCCTCTGATTTATCAAGGCGCTCAATCCTCTTCGAGGTGCTCAAACTCATTCAAGGTGCTATCCTTTACTACTTCCCACTTCAAACACTCTAGGGTGCTCATAATTGCTCCCATCACCAATCTTCCTCCTTAAAGCACATTTGAGGACTTCTTCTTTATGTTAGGGTGCTAATATGAAAGTAACAACTCAAGGCGCTATATGAAAGCTTGATCTTGGAAAGGTGCCTAAACTCATAATGTGAGTTATTTTATCAAATTTTCAATTTTAAGGTCTTTTGGCAACTCCTCTACCAAGGCGCCATTTGATGAGGTGTTTGAAGCTTGATTTTCCCCTTAGGTGCACAAACTTGATGTTCTTGACCCTACAATGCGCCTTGAGTCCCTAAGCTCTTACACTTATCATCTCTTATGCTACTTAGTTTCATCGCTCTCATAAAGGTGTTTTGAGGAGTATTACTCTTCGAACTCAATCTCTGGAACTAAGGCGCTCAAGGGTGAGTAAACGTCCATTCTTCCAATGCGCTCATCAAGGTATAAAATAACACACAAAGGCACCAAGTTTACTCCACTCAACCTCAAAGCACTAGATCATATCTAAATTTACATAAGGGTGCCAAATCAAATTGTCACTCAAGGGCAAGTGCACTTGAAAGGTCATCTATCTTCAAACTCAACTTCCATTCCTCTAGGCGCTTCCTTGGGTAAGTTTGGACGCTCCCTTCATGCTTTCCATTCAAGTGGCTTTAACTCATTATAGAGACTTCCTCATCTAGGTGCAAATCATGATAGTTTCAAACACTTAGCTTTCAAGGCGCTAGAAGATGATTGTAGAGGACTGAAATTGCGCCTTAGTTCAAATAAGCATTTACTTCATCATTGATGGATTTAAGTCATTGCATATGCTCACGAAGACTTACCTCACTCAATACTCCCCAAACTTATGGATCTAAACATGCTTTTTCTCAGGCGCTAAACTGGAGTTGTCTAGATGCACAAGTGCGCCTCCCTCAATGAAGTTCATTTTGTTAACTTAGTTCATCCTAGTGACTCAAGGGGTTGTTATATTCTTTAGGCACAATCTTTCATAGACTAAAACATTCACTCCATGTTAAGGCACTCAAAGGAGGCTCTGGAGATTGAAAATGGTGCCTTAACTCACTTGTGTAAATTTTAAACTTTTAGGCAATTGCAAGATGTCTTGGAGGGCTCAATTCTTTAAGGCACCCATTTTGGTCACCACTTGTAGCATCACTTGTTCAAGGCGCATGTTTGGGATTCTCCATATGATGAAATGCTCCTTGACTCCCTAGGCAGTTAGACTCCAACTCTAGGCGCAAGATGATGATGATTTGAGATAAAATAAGCATCTAAAAATCCAAGGTGTTATTTGAGGCTTCCACTCCAAATTCTACCTAGGCGCTCACCTAGGGTGAAATGATTATCAAAGTGCACCTTAATCATTCCTTCCTTTATGCGCCCACTATCAAGATCAGGTCATCAAGGAGATCTAAAACTCAAACACCACTGACCTCATCATGCAATAACCCCAAGACATCATCTAAGCTTAGTCAAACACACTAGAGTTCAAAAAAAGTACGGGGTCCCCATTTGCATTGGGGCGATGTGTGATTTGGTCACAATAGGCACCTAGAGTGAATAGGCTTTCATCCTGACTTAATACACTGCCTCCTTCTGATGATTTTTGGGGCAGCAAAAAACCTTTCACCACGGACAAATGTCTTAGAGATATAAAAAACTGAGAGTGGTTATTGTAGAGGCACTCTACATGATCGTGTTGCCTCAGACAGAATATTTGTAAGTGACATGGTTTTCGAGTAACATCTTGTCAAAGATTGCTGCCTTTTTACACTTTGGACTCTTCAGGGATATCGTCGGTACAATGTAGCTCAGACTGTTTCGACATGTTTGGGTGAAAAAAAGGACCATGCCTAGCGTAAATGTACCCATTTGGATGCATTGGAATAGTCATTTTGGTCGCATCAGGAGCAGGATGAAAGTTATACCCCTTTGCAACTTTACACTGCCTCCTTCTAATGATTTTTGGGGCAGTAGAAAACCTTTCACCACGGGCAAATGCCTCAGAGATATAAAAAACTGAGAGAGGTTATTGTAGAGGCACTCTACATGATGATGTTTCCTCAGACAGAATGTTTCTAAGTGACATGGTTTTTGAGTAACATCTCATCAAAGATTGCTGCCTTTTTACACTTTGGACTCTTTAGGGATATCGTGGGTACAATGTAGCTCAGACTGTTTTGACATGTTTGGGTGAAAAAAAGGACCATGCCTAGTGTAAATGTACCCATCCAGATGCGTTGGAATAGTCAGTTTGGTTGCATCAGGAGCAGGACAAAAGTTACACCCCTTTGTAACTTTACACTGCCTCCTTTTGACGATTTTTGGGGCAGTAGAAAACCTTTCACCATGGGCAAATGCCTCAGAGATATAAAAACTGAGAGAAGTTATTGTAGAGGCGCTTTACGTGATCGCGTTGCCTTAGACAGAATGTTTCTAAGTGACACGGTTTTCGAGTATCATCTCGTCAAAGATTGTTGCCTTTTTACACTTTAGACTCTTCAGGGATATCGTCAGTACAATGTAGCTCAGACTGTTTCAACATGTTTGGGTGAAAAATAGGACCATGCCTAGCATAAATGTACCCATTCAGACGTGTTGGAACAGTCAGTTTGGTCGCATCAGGAGCAGGACGAAAGTTACACCCCTTTGCAACTTTACACTGCCTCCTGATGATTTTTGGGGCAGCAAAAAACCTTTCACCATGGGCAAATGCCTCAGAGATATAAAAACTGAGAGAGGTTATTGTAGAGGCACTCTACATGATTGTGTTGCCTTAGATAGAATGTTTCTAAGTGACATAATTTTTGAGTAACATCTCATCAAAGATTGCTGCCTTTTTGCAATTTGGACTCTTCAGGGATATCGTTGGTACAATGTAGCTCGGACTGTTTCGACATGTTTGGGTGAAAAACAAGACCATTCCTAGTGTAAATGTACTCATCTAGATGTGTTGGAATAGTTAGTTTGGTCACATCACAAGCAGGACACCAAAAATGCAAAAGTTGCTTTGTGTAACTTGACAACATTGACACTTTTTTGCAACATGACTCAAAGACTCAAACTGACCCCAAATGACTCAAGTGACTTAAAATCACCTTGATTTTGGTGCCCAATGTACATTATAGAGGTCGAGGCACTCCTTATCATTCAAACATCTTAGATGAGCGCATAGGAAAGTAAAAAGCTCTAAGTTTCATCATCATGAGCGCCTAATATCAAGAGACTTTAATGGCTCAAACCTTAGCATGGAGTCCTAAGGCGCATTTCATGTCTCCTTTCATCCATTTTGGTACCCTTATGTAGATTTTTCAACTTGATTTGGTGCCCTGTATGTGAAGGAAGATCTAAAGGCATGAAAGTGGATGTCGTATTGCAAGAGTTTGGATCATCAAAATTTCAAAAAATAAGTCTATTAAGCTTGGGCGCCCTTGGTCTTCTTTTCATTCATTATGAGCGCCTTGGGAGAATGGTATATAGGTCATCATCATGATTGGGCGCCTTGGATCTAGAGTGTTGGAGAGATCATCAAATGGTGTCTAGAGGAAGTAGGGTGAGTTATGAGTTTGGTCGCATCAGGAGCAGGACACCAAAAATGCATAACATGATGATGTAAAAATGTGTACATATGTGTAAAAATGCAGGAGGAAATAAAAAAAAGACAAACCTTACAAATTAATGTGCATACTTACAACTCAATGTAACATGACTTTACAAAATCAATGTGAATACTTACAAATTAATCCAATGAACCATCCAGGTCTGCTCTACTCTTTATTGTGTCAAGTATTACTTCATGGTCAGACTCACGCACCTTCCACAATATTTTGTTCAAAGGTCTACCCCGATACTTTATCAAATGAACATTAGATGCCACGACAAGGTTCGAGTAATGAAGAATCTTTCGATGAGTGTCAAAGTGCTGAAATAACCAAATATTAACACTCTTATGTGGGTACCTTCTAAGCCATGTTCCAGTAATAACCACTGAGCCTGCAGGGTATTCAATGTTTTCTCCATCTGTAACAGGGGCCTCCAATTTCTTTTTAGCCTCAACACAATGACATAAGTAATAATCTATTCCCTCTTTATTATATTCATTTGCAATAACTGCATATACGTGCCCTACATTGATATGCGTAGCAAATTAGATGAAATTAGTCAACATTACAAAAACACTACAAAGTAAGATGACATTACCTGGTTGAACTCGATGAAATTAGATGGATATACGTGCTCTATATTACCTGGTTGAATTAAATCTGATATGTGGTCAAAGTCAACTGACGATTCCATCTATGTTAGTTCCAGTGCCATCGGGGGTCGATACGTGTCAAGTGGGCTAAGATAACTTAACTGCCATTCGCCAACCCACTCCTTTGACTCACACTCATCCTAGACTTGAATTGTACAATAAGAATAAAAGCATGACATCTTTCGTGTATGGATACTCCATGAACCTGCAATTGAGCTTCTGAAAGAGTACATCTCATTTGATCCTGTTAGTGTACAACAATCCTCATATGGTGCAATGTTAGTGTAGTTAGGGTAAAATTACAAATTGGGGCAAATGAATAAACAATAATGATAAAAACCCTAGCAATGTACAATGAAGCACAAGACAACATGAAAATCAAAATAACAAATGTAAATGCAAACCGATCTCCACGCTATGCTTGATTTATCTCCATTGCTCTTCTCCACCTCGCATGAGCATGCAAGATTTTGAAGGATTATTGTTGGAAGAATGTTGGGTGCTCACTTTTGCAGCATAACATTAAGATAGGCATGTTTATGTAATGGCTAAGGATGGTAGGATGGTATGGTAATGGTAGGATAGGATAGGATGGAAAATGATATAATGGGATAGATAGTTTGGAAATGGATAGGTTGGATGAGACAATGTGCCCCCAAGTGTAAGTGACATAGAAGGTCAACCTACACATGATGCCTGTTTGCCAAGTTTTCATCATGGTACTTATCCAAGGCGCCTGTTTACCAAGTTTTCACCGTTGGACGAAGGGATTTCTCTTTACTTTTTTGATTTTTTTTTTCTTTTTTGCTTTTAAATGGGTTGACAATTACACATGGTGCCTGTTTGCCAGGTTTTCACCATGGTAATGGATAGGAGGGACTCAAGTGGCTAGTGCTATGAAGGTTGATAGTGTCCCTTTAGAGATTGATGATTTCTTCACATGGACCATGTCAAGTGTGCTCATAGATGTTGATAAGGAGTTGCATGGATGGGAGATTGAGTAGGTAGATAGTGGATGATGAAATGGATTATGAAAGGTTCATGCATGGAAGGATAGGGGATTATGATGTGGATTATATAGGCTTATAGAATGAAGATGGATGAAAAGTTTATGCCAAAGCATGGGCCATAGGGTTAGCATGGGGGAGATATGTAGGATAATGGATGGAAGATGGGTAGATGTAGTTATGTGGAGGTGCTGCGGAGTGGAAGGGAATCATGACCAACGGTTGCACACACCATGTTAAACATTGAAGCTTTTGATGAGATGGTGGTGTAGGAAGCAATGGAGATGTTTGCTTAGGAGATGGTTGATGTAAGCATTTGGGGACCCACATAGATTTAGTATTTTTAGTGCTTTTGTTTTGCTTGTGGGATTTTTGTAGGGAATGGAAGTTTTGGATGGAAGTAGGCTTTTGGATGGAGATAGGTGATTGGGATTCTTGAGATGTAGATAAGGATGCCTCATTTGACTTGCTAGCTATTTGCTTAGGAACCCAAGCCATTTTGCTTTTGGGCTTTGCTTTTGGAGGTGTGGGCTTAGATAGTTGCTTAGATGAACTTTGCTTTGATTTTGATGCTTTATGTCCTAAGGTATGAAGACCTTTCAGATTTTTAGCTTTATAGATAAAGGCATCCAAATGTTTGTTTTGGAATCCCATGGGTTTAGTGGAAGTGGGGTTGGTGGAATGATTGGAAGCTTTATGTTTAAACGATGTGTGCTTTTGTTGGCCATGATTAGGGATGTAAGGATACTTATGAATGATATGTATGTTAGGTGTTGGAAGTAATGGTGGCAAGGTGGATGGAGGGATATTTGTAGTTGGTAAAAGTGGAGGCAAAGTGGATGGCGGAAGATGTATGGTCACATGCTTTTGACATTTATAGGATGATGGAGGTGGAATGGCTACATATGTTTTGGGTAGATGATGGGGGGTGCGATGGAAAGTTGTAGGTTTAGGATGCATGAAGGGATTACCAACATCTCGGCCTTGTTTACCTTGGGGTGTGTATCCAAGGCCATATGAGCGTGGGTGAACTTTGACATGGTTTGGCTCCAAAAAAATGCCTTGTTCATAAAGACCTAGACCTTTACCTTTGTAGTTCATGTTTTGGAGTATGCGATGGACAATGGGACTTGGTGTGGTTTGAACACTAGACTTGAGCTCTTTATTAGATGGAGAAGGTGAAGTGGATAGAGGTTGTTTTTGTCCTAAAGAAGAAAATTCATGGATGAGGGTGGTAAGACCAATAGGACATGATGGTGGACTTGAAGTGGAATTGATGATGGATATGGATGAATGATCATTAGGATCTTGATTATGTTCGCTAAGATCCAAGTTATTTGTTTGATCTTTTATGCTTACTTGGGGGACAAGTGTCTCATCATGACAAGTGGATGTTTGCTCATTATGGATAGGGATAGATGGTGGATGACTATGAACAATTTGGATATCTTGCTCATGGATGGATATAAGATTATGGATAGGATCAAGGTGCTCATGGATATCTTCTTTATAGGTATCATCTTGATCATAAAGAAGGTAAATGTTATGGATGGGTTGCATGAAAGTGATTTGATCTTGAGTTGGACTAGGGATTAATGTTTCCACATGCTTAGGATTAAACCTTTGACATACCTCTTGACTTTGGATGAAAGTGGAAGGCTCTAGAGTAGACTTGATATGTTCTTGAGGGTTATTGACATGAAGGTACAATAGCTCTTGACTTGGGTTCGTGATAGGCTTGATTGTTTGTGGGTCACATGATGGGCTTTAAAGGCTATGCATGTTAATGGAGAGCTCTTGGATAGGCTCAAGGATAGGTGGACCACATGATGGGATTATAGAATTGGACATGACCTTTGGAAGTTCATTGGTAGGCTCATGAATGGGTGTTTGACATAGAGGTAGTTTATTCCTAGCTAGTAGCCAATGGATCACATCCTCGCAAGGGTATGTGTAGATGGACAATATAATGGATGAGCAATAATAGAGGATGATGTTGTAAGCGTAGGACTAAGATTTTGATTGGATGGAAGGATAATGGAGTTTGATGGATTAGGATGTGGACTAGATGGGTGTGACACATGGGATTGGGATGATGTGGCATGATTTATTATTGTATGTTGATACACCTTGTAAACAATTGGGAAAAACATGGGGCATGTATTTGTATCATGGCCTTTGGTCCTATGGTATGCACAATAATCATGTTCATCATATGGACTTTCTTCACATGGTTTGACTTCAGGAAGTTCAATGAGTTTTGCTTCAAGCATCCTTTGTAAAACTCTCTCAGCCGCATCCTTTGGTGAAGGATTAGAATGACATGGCAATGAAGGTAATGGAGGGCTTGGTGGTTTGGAAGGTAGAGTGATTAATGAACTATGATTGGGATCACATGATGATGTTGGGATAGGACTTGTTGGCTCATGTGTTGGCATGTGATTAGATGGTGGTGGCCACTCTAGATTGGTATCTCCCTTGTCAAAGGTAATTAGATCTTGCATAGGATAACTTGGGCTTTGATTTATGTACAAGGGGCCACTTAGATTTGGATATGATTCTTGTTGGAAAGGTGGACTTAGGTCTATCAATGGTGCTTGGTAGTCTTGTTGAAAAGGTGTACTTGGACCTGCTTGATTTATGTACAAAGGGCTATTTGGACTTGCATGTTGTTCTTGTGATATCACTTGATTGCCTTGTGGATGGGCTTGGTAGTGCATTGGAACGGTGGCATGAGGGATTGGATAAGCTTGAGGTGAATGTTCATAGGTTGATGTGGCATTGACTTGGTGGATAGGTGGATTAAGTTGATAGGAAGTGGATGGATATGACATGTGGCTATAAGGTGGATTAGGTTGGTATGGAGTGGCTAAGGATTGATGTACTTGTCGAGCTTGACTAGTGGCTAAAAGGTGTTGGACTTGGGTTATGAAGTATTACAGTTGAGGTGATTGGCTTGCGTGGGGTTGAGCTCTTTGGATGAAGAATTGTAATATTTCAATGGCGTCTTAGTTTAGGGGTTGTAATCCTTGATAAATATTTTGGAGGAATCTTTGGAATTTAATTTCTAGGTCCTCTAGTGTAGACATGCTGTCACCCAAGTGTATGTCTTAAGTCCTTTTAACAAGTGCTTCTTTAGGGATTTGGATGATGATGTGGCTTGTTTGGATGACTTGGCTATGTTTGGGATGAAAGTGATTGGGTTTGAATATTATTGGAAGAATGTGTAGGATGACTTGTCTTTATATGTTTGGGTGTTTAGAGCTTGATGTGGCAATATTCAAACAAATGATTATGCATATACACACATGAATCACTCACGCAAGACACATAAACAAGTTTTAGTTTGGAAGAATGTGATGATGGTTAAACAAGCATGTGAAGACACTTCAACAAGTCCTAGTAAAGGCAAGGCCACTATCATAAGGAGGTTCTAGTGAAAATCTGGGGGACTGGCACCCCACGAGCATTTAGCAAGCCACTTAAGACTTTAACTAACCCTACTAGGAGTTTTAATATACACAAAGGTACACCTCTTTTCGAGTTAGCACTGTATGGTGAGCGCTAATACCAGTTAGACTTGGCTTTCACCTTATCCTCTGATTTTTATAGCGGACCGGATGAAAGTACTGCTTGAGGTCATTCCCTTGGGGTGGATACCAAGGCAGGCCTCTCTAAGGTTTAACAAAAGCAACACAAGTAAATATTTTTGATCTCCAAGTTCATGTTGGGACGCGATGAGAGAGCATACACATTTACTTGGTTACACTTGCATGGGGTTCATTAACCTTAGAAATTCAATTTGTGGAAGACAATGCAAGCACTTGTTTGTTTTAAAGCCCAAATCCAAATGTGATGAAAGACAATGGTTCATTTTAGCCCAATTTTTTGATGTAAATTTGTAAACAATTGTTCATTTTATGCCCAAATCGAAATGTGTTTGCAAACAATGATTAAGATGAAAGATTAGAATGAGTGCACCTGATTATTTTCACTTTCTAAATTGCTATAGATGTTGATGTCAATGTTGCTCCAGCTCCTTATGATCACCTACAACATAAAAAAAAATGATATTATAATGCAGGCATAAAAAATAGGCTCATCAAGCAAGGAAAATTATAATTTTAGATGCATAGCCAAATTAGATTTGATTATTTTGATACATTTTTGGTTCAAAAACTAAAAAATAAAAAAAGAGACCCCTATTAATTTTTAGAGAGCTTTCCAAAAATGTAAAGAAATCAGAAAAATTCCTTGATTTGCGCCCAAAAATGTAGATTTATGAAAACAGTACAATCGGCAAAGATTTGATTTTTTTGCATAGTAAACGACCCTCAAAGTAAATATGTAAAACATAGACCCAAATTAGAATTTCAAGATCTTTCCAAAAATATAAAAATTTATAAAAAATTTGCTGATTTACGCCCAGAATTCTGATTTTATGAAAAAACATAAAAACATGATAAATCCCACAAAAATCGCAATAAACCAAAATGTTTCTGCTATAGCTTCCTTATATCATGGACAAACTTCTACTAAAATATTGTAGACAAATTCATAGCCATTTGGAAGATTTGATGAAATCTTTGAAACCTAGGGTTTTGTCCAAAAAGTAGCAGATCTGCAACAAAAGGTTAATTAAACCTGCAAAACTCAACAATGGGGGTTATATGAATACAAATTTTTACTACAAAAACCTGCAAAAAAGATCAAGTGAAGTGAGTCCCACCGGGTGTGCCGAATGTAGTTAGGGTAAAATTGCAAATCAAGGCAAATGAATAAACAACAATGATAAAAACCCTAGCAATGCACAATGAAGCACAAGACTGATGCAGAGGCATCCACACTAAAACCCTGACACACAGCATGGATGTCCGCAACCCTTCATCATCATCATCATATTTTTGTTAACACTGTCAGCATCATCATATTTACTCTGCCGACCGATATCCTCCTGCAGACAAGCCTTCGCCCTTTCGCATGTCAGCAGCATCATCATATTCGACTATCGGCAGCATCATCACATTCGGCAAGCGCGAACATCCTCCTGACGTTCACTGTTCACCTTACCGACAACCTCTTTCTTCAGCATCATGATGTTCAACATCATGTTAATCAGCAGGATATAGAACATCCGGTTCCTCCCATATATCCTGATGATGACCCTCAACTCCACGCACTTTCCCTTCGATGCTTACGTCACCCCGATATCCTGATGACGATTATCCTGATGACGATGACGTCATATGCAGCTCCTCTAATATCCTGCTGCTCCGATATCCTGATGACGTTTATCCTGATGACGATACGCTCCTCCTCGGCAACTCCTGATGATGATCACCTTGACGTACATTCACTTTATGAAACCGACTGCATCATGCTCAACTCCGTTTACTCGGATGACGCCCGAAGCAACTGCAGGATATACACCGAAATATCCTGATGATGCCGTTGCGAAGGATTTTCCAACCTTAGCGAATTTTTGATCCGCCGAACCTCCTGGGATGACCTGATCTACTTTCAGGGTGATCTTCCAAACTCTAACAACCAGTACGACCTAGCACATACCCATGCTAGGGTCTTCAACACCTCTCGATTGCGATCCTGCAAACATGCACATGAACAAACACAAAATGCAAACTAAATCCTAACCTACTGTACATGACCATTCCACCGATTCGACGAATCAACCGGTGGAATGGATCAGCGAATCCATGAAACCACCCAAAACAACAACTCGATCACACAATGGAGATCAAGCAGAAAATGAACACAAACAGGATCTTTATTGATTTCAAAAGATGCAAATACAGTATTCTATCTCTCTCTCCCTGTCTCACTCTGTGCAACCTAGCTTGATCATCTAAAACCAACCGATCCTCATGTATATATAGGATCTCTTGCGAGTACTACTGACCCGACTCCAAGCGGCTGGGAAATCTCTCCAGGCGGCTGGGAGATCCAACCGGACCTACAGCATAACAGTTTTCTTAAAAAACTAGCTAAAAATAGCAAAGCATGGTCAACATGACCCTATTACATGCATTGGTCTTATCAGACCTTCTTGGAAACATTAACAAGACTTAAACTAACTAACTGCCTCATGGAGGCCAGCTGTCAGGTAGGTGCTCCTGCACCATACTCCCCAACAGAAAAGAACTCATGTCCCATGAGTTTGGGTTGTGGAAGTCCTCCACCTTTACACTTTGTCATGTCAGTGTTCTGACCTGTTCCAGCTTTGTCCTCTGCTGGCTCTTGGCTGCTCCAAGACTTCTGAACTGTAAGTTGCTGTCCTGCAAGTAAATCCTCATGCCTATCAATGTAGGCCCTTCTCTCACATACCTTGTGTTTGTCAGGTTGTCTGACCAGAACCTCTGTCTGAACTGCCTCTTGAACTTCTGTACTGTTCAACTCTATCTTTCTTTCAACCTTTATAGGACAAACAATAGTCCCAACTATGACAACATCCTTGTCATTCCTCTCAACTGGTTGCTATTTGCAAACCTGTTTCTGCACCTGCTGCTGACCTCTATCAGTCAAAACTAAAACTTTCTTCAACCTGTTGTCCTTAACAACTCCTTTCCCTGCAGTGTTCTCAACTGCCTTTATGCCTGCTCCTATAGGCATCTGCACAAACTCCTTCTTTCCCACTAAAATGATTTTGGCTGCCCCCTGTGCTGTAGCATCTGCCTGTAATGGCATCAACATAATAGTCTTCCCATCTTTCTTGATGGTGTAGGTATTAGCATACCCATCATACAGTACCCTTCTATCAAATTGCCATGGTCTACCCAACAGTAGGTGACAACATTCCATGGGCAAAATGTCCCACAAAACTCTATCATGATATGCTCCAATCTGAAAATCCACATATGCCTGTTCATAGACAAAAGGTGATTGACTATCACTCACCCAAGATGCCTTGTAAGGGTGATGGTGTGGAATCCTTTCTAAATTCAGTTTATCCACCATTTCTTGAGATACCATGTTGTCTGTTGAACCAGTATCAATGACAACCTTACATACCTTACCTTTGCTCTTGCATGTGGTCTTGAAAAGAGCTCTTCTTTGCATCATATCCTTTGATGCCTGCAAACTAATTCTCCTTAGCATCAATGCTTCTCCATCCTCAGGATATGCATAATTTTCAGGCTCCCTATCTCTTTGATAAGTGTTTGAACTCTGCACACTTTGCTCTACTTTCTCTTCTTGCACAAGTTGTACTCTCTTGTCATTTGTTCTATCATTTCTGGATGATGAACCTTTGCTTTCTGGACATTTGAAAAATGGATGACCAAACTCACCACAGGTGTAACATTTTCTTGAAAATGTAGTAGAACCTCTACCACCTCCAAATCTGCCTCTATTACCTTTCCATCCACCTCTGAAATCAGACTGTCCCTGTCCTTTACCAGTGTCTTCTTGACCCTCATTGGTTTGCCTTGTTGTAGGGGCTGATCCTCTTCCCCTCATATTGCTGCCTCTTCCTCTCATGAACTTATCTTGTCCTCTATTCATCTTTTCTTCAATCCTGATTGCCATTTGATAACAATCCTCCACACTCTTAGGGTTAGCTAAAACTAACTCATCCTGTATGTTCAATCTCAAACCAGCCAAGTACCTAGCCACCTTTTCTACCTCATTCTCATGATGACCAGATCTCATACTCAACTTATAAAACTCCTCAGTATATGCCTTCACATCCATTTCCTTCTACCTTAAAAATTGCAGCTTCTTAAACATCTGAATTTCATAATCCCTAGGCAAGAATTTACCTTTGATCCTTGCTACCATTTTATCCCATGAAGTGATCTTTGACTTCCCTTGTTTCCTTCTCTCGGATTGTACATAATCCCACCATACCAAAGCATGACCTCCTAACTTGGTCTTTGCAATCTTTACCTTCTGATCCTCAGCAACATCTTCACATTCAAAGTGATTATCAAGTGCAGCAATCCAATCCAGTAACTCATCTTCATTCAAACTTCCATTATACTTGGAAACATCAACCTTTACCTTAGGTTTATCACTCTACACTGCCTTTAACAGTTTTGCAAGTCTCTGGTCTTCAGCATCCAGATCTTCAGCTACCTCTTCATACTCTTCAATAGCATCTTCATCTTCTTCAGATTCACTGTCTTCGACTTCCCTCTGTTTGTTCTTTTCCAGGGCTACAAGCCTGGCTTGAAGTGCTTCAGCAAGCTCCTTCATCTTCCTCATCTCTCTGGCATGTTTCTCCTTCATTTCCTACAATTCCCTTGCAGTACCACTACCTTTCGGAGGCATTTTGTCAACCTCTCACTCCTCTACCTCTGTCCTTTCGGTGACAGAATCAACTCTATCTCTGCCCTTTTGGTGACAGAATCAACACACAACAGCCCAGACCTTTTGCTGAGCTCTGATACCACTATGATGCAGAGGCATCCACACTAAAACCCTGACACACAGGATGGATGTCCGCAACCCTTCATCATCATCATCATATTTTTGTTAACACTGTCAGCATCATCATATTTACTCTGCCGACCGATATCCTCCTGCAGACAAGCCTTCGCCCTTTCGCATGTCAGCAGCATCATCATATTCGACTATCGGCAGCATCATCACATTCGGCAAGCGCGAACATCCTCCTGACGTTCACTGTTCACCTTACCGACAACCTCTTTCTTCAGTATCATGATGTTCAACATCATGTTAATCAGCAGGATATAGAACATCCGGTTCCTCCCATATATCCTGATGATGACCCTCAACTCCACGCACTTTCCCTTCGATGCTTACATCACCCCGATATCCTGATGACGATTATCCTGATGACGATGACATCATATGCAGCTCCTCTAATATCCTGCTGCTCCGATATCCTGATGACGTTTATCCTGATGACGATACGCTCCTCCTCAGCAACTCCTGATGATGATCACCCCGACGCACATTCACTTTATGCAACCGACTGCATCATGCTCAACTCCGTTTACTCGGATGACGCCCGAAGCAACTGCAGGATATACACCGAAATATCCTGATGATGCCGTTGCGAAGGATTTTCCAACCTTAGCGAATTTTCGATCCGCCGAACCTCCTGGGATGACCCGATCTACTTTCAGGGTGATCTTCCAAACTCTAACAACTAGTACGACCTAGCACATACCCATGCTAGGGTCTTCAACACCTCTCGATCGCGATCCTGCAAACATGCACATGAACAAACACAAAATGCAAACTAAATCCTAACCTACTGTACATGACCATTCCACCGATTCGACGAATCAATTGGTGGAATGGATCAGCGAATCCATGAAACCACCCAAAACAGCAACTCGATCACACAATGGAGATCAAGCAGAAAATGAACACAAACAGGATCTTTATTGATTTCAAAAGATGCAAATACAGTATTCTATCTCTCTCTCCCTGTCTCACTCTGTGCAACCTAGCTTGATCATCTAAAACCAACCGATCCTCATGCATATATAGGATCTCTTGCGAGTACTACTGACCCGACTCCAAGCGGCTGGGAAATCTCTCCAGGCGGCTGGGAGATCCACCTGGACCTACAGCATAACAGCTGTCTTAACAAACTAGCTAAAAATAGCAAAGCATGGTCAACATGACCCTATTACATGCATTGGTCTTATCAGACCTTCTTGGAAACATTAACAAGACTTAAACTAACTAACTGCCTCATGGAGGCCAGCTGTCAGGTAGGTGCTCCTGCACCAAAGACAACATGAAAATCAAAATAACAAATGTAAATGCAAACCGATCTCCACGCTATGCTTGATTTATCTCCATTGCTCTTCTCCACCTCGCATGAGCATGCAAGATTTTGAAGGATTATTGTTGGAAGAATGTTGGGTGCTCACTTCTGCAACATAACATTAAGATGAAGGATGCAAAGGCTCTAATGATATTTCAACAGCATGTGGATACTTGAGGATCAATGCATTTTAGAAAATTTGGCAGAATAAGGGTACTTGAGGCTCAATGCATTCTAATGGCTTGTGAGGGGTTTGATTTATAGGAAAGGCTTGGTTCAAATGGATGGTTGAGATTAAAAAGCTAATTGATTGATGTGAACGGCTAGGATTGATTCGGTTATCCCACTCTTCAAGGGAGTTGTAGTCATTTGACAAGTGTTAAGGAGAATAGGGCTCATGTGTGCTTATGTACATAAAAAAGTACTACATGTGAAAGATATTAAATAAAGTATGTAGTACCACTTATCTTTTTTAAATGAAAGAGGCACACATGTCGGCTAAATGATAAGATAAATTAATTAAATAAATAAAATTTATTTAATTAATTTGAAAGTCAGCTTATGATGAGAACTTAATTCAAATAAAATATTTGAATTAGTTGGGATATGAGTTGAATATTAATTAAATAAATAAGATTTATTTAATTAATTAGATAGTGGGGAACTTCATTCAAATAAAATATTTGAATTAGTTGGGATATGAATTGGATATTAATTAAATAAATAAAATTTATTTAATTAATTGGATAGTGGGATTATGAATATGATGTGGAAATTAATTAAATAAATAAAATTTATTTAATTAATTGGCTAAGTAGGATAAGGATGGGATTGAATGGGATTTTAATTAAATAAATAAAATTTATTTAATTAATTGGCTAATGGAATAAGTGGGATTAAGAGTGGGAATTAAGACAAAATGCTACATGATGTCTAGGATAATGTTTTTGACTAGGTGTTGCTAGACATGAATAAAGTTGGGACAAATTTGGGTGTCTATAGTTAGTATCATCTATCAACCAAAAAAATTTACAAACTAAAGACTTACCTTCATTACCTAGACCCATGGAAGCATTACACCACTCGACAATCAATTTTGCATCTATCAACTTTGCATTGTCTTTATACTTTAACTCTTCTTGTGCTATGGCTCTTTTGATACATGCTCCTGCACCATCATGCTCCCCCTTTCCATGCCCGGCCTCACAAAAGTTCCACATATGTTGAATACCTGTAAAATTATGCCTCCTACTTAGCTAATAGAAATTCCATGAGTTCTTGAATTGTGACGCATAGTTATCCGACCATATGATATGCTGACTGAACGATATGCCCCTTCTAGTCAAATCATTGTAGAACACCTGAAAGCAACCTTGCATGAACTCCGTAGAATGCGTGCAATCATCACTAATATAGAAATTATACTCCCTTATGATCTTTATGTCATCCTCTATACTATCATTTGCATGAATAAATGTGATGTGCAAAAATATAGAAACCTGTGTGGAGTTGTAATATTGTGATTGCACCTCACGCTGTGGCTGTAGACTGTAGTTCTCTGCAAAGTCAACGACTGAAACAATGCTACCAACCAGAAATGTGTCCTTGCATAACTTGAATTGCAAGTCCAACCATCGAGCTCTATGGGCATGTCTTGCATACTCATACACTATGCTGTCATGAAATATAGGCATAAATTGATACACTAGAATCTTTTCAATAACTAATTCACCCCTCTTTGCTTCTTTACCATCTTTTGTATTGTATGCCACTATTTTATACTTGTCAAACTCTACTAGTTCGTTTCCAACCGCATGTGTTATTTTCATATGTTCACATATTGGCAAATGTTGCAAGCCACTGCAACGATGACATGTGCCATCCAAGCATAATTTCTTGTAGAATATTTGACCTTCCTTTCTTTCACATAAAATTCTTGATATGAAGTCTCCTGAAGATGTTGATGGGGCACATATGGCACAACCCTGCAAATCATTGTTAGTATGCATATCTAAACATATAGACCTATAAGCATCAAAATGGTTAGAAAATTCAATATGTAATCTACAACAACAAGTAGTGCATGTGTGATTTATCTTAACATAGAAAGGTTTTAGCAATTCAAAATATCTTTGATAAATTTTAATTTGAGGATACTTCTCTAGAAATTTACCATAAAACTGTGTTTGAGTCTCATCCAAAAAATAATTTGGATGTGGCTCGTGGTTCTGACTACCAATTCTCCTTCTTACCACATCCTTTTGATTCAGAGATACCCTTGTGTAATTCTTCCAAAAGTCTTCAATTAGTGATCTCAATGCTTCAACAATTGGTTTATCTTTTCGTGGTAGTCTCCCCGAGAACACCCATTATTCATTGGCAGTAGTGTCCTCAATTCTTTGGCATCTTCCAACGGCTCATGATAAATTTTTCCTATTAATTCTCAATTCTTGACTTGTCTTTCTAATGAGATGAGCTTTCCTCGTTTGACTACTTACTATAGTCGATGTAATCACACGCCGTGTTGCATTAATATCTTTTGTGCATGAGGTGTTACCCACACTCTCATACGCACTCATTAGATTCTTGACAATAGATTTTTCACTTGAAGCCTCTGATGTTCTTAACCCAAGAATCTTCATGATAGACCTATACTTTATACTTTGCATCATTTCAACGAATAGTTGACATCTTGCAGTCTCATTTAACTTTTCAAAGAACAATCTCCAAATCTTATTAGCATATTTTCTACAAGTGCATTTTGGAATCTTACCTTCCATTGGCTGTAAAATATTCTCATCAATATCAATCAAATACTTTGGCTTTCTATGAAAAATTCTAGGTGGTGTCAAGTTAGGTAAATTCATCTCAACATTAGGAATTTCATCAATATTTAAATGAGATGGGTTAGATGGCATACCTTCAATCGAAGATGGAATAGATGACATACCTTGAGGTTGAGGTGGGAACGATGGCGTACCTCCTTCATCACATGTGAGTGATGATGTACTCTCAACTTGAGATGTGGTAGATGGTGTCCCTACATGTTGACTTGCAGTAGAGGATGTGTCTCCAACTATGGTATTCAAATCTCTCATACCACGAAGTTTTTGCATTCATTCTCTTTGTGCTGCCAATACCATATCTCTTTGTGATGGTTGTGGTTCCTCTTCAATTGGTATGTCTTCATTTATCATGTCTAATTTCCTCTTTTCACGAAGTTCCCTCATAGCCACTGCTTTCTTTGCATTCTTAGCTTATATCTCTTCCTGTGTTGGTTTAATTCTTGATCATTTCCTCGGCATGATGGAGAATTTGTCTATAGCATGATAAAGAGACCAATATTAGTTCCTAAGAAATGAATACAAGATAATAGTGGGATTGTATTTTTTTATGTTGTAAGGATTTATTCTTGTATAGTTTGACATCATGGTATGTTAAGGTTTGTTTATTACACATAATTATTAAAGAGCCCAAGTGTAGAAAATATACATGGCATCATGTGAGATTGTAAGTTGCTTTCTTGATTAGGAATGTGTCTATTTTAAACATGTATGATAAAGCATGATAAAGTAATTCAATTTGAAATAAGGAAAATGTAAAGAACATGCATGTAAAGACTTGACATACCTAAAAAATAAAGATTTGAATGGAGAGAGTACCCAATTATGTAGTGTTTTTATCTTCTTGCATCAAACTCCTCAACAATTTGAGTTTTTCACCACTTGCTTCCTTTTCAATGTTAAATTGAATAACACTCAAATATCATTACTAAAAACAATACTATTAACCAATCTATAATGTTAAATTCCTAAAATTGAATCACAATTAACATTGCAACACTACAAAAATTGAAACTTGAATAGATATATATCAAACTTGGTGTGAAAACTATGTTATTTCCTCCTTCTCAAGTTGGCAAAGAAGAAAAGGTGGTGGAAAGATCATGCAAAGGTGGTACAATGTGTCAAATGTGCATGTGAACTTTCCAACAGCATGAAAGCACTTCTTTTTTGTTGGAGCACGCACAGAATTAGTAAGAAAATAGAGCATGTGGGCCTAGATCACGGCGGTAACCACTTTTTTACCATTTCAATAGCAAGACAAAACACAAGCGCGTTATAATGCACTCGTGCTATAACGCGCTCGCATTTTGTCCTGCTATAGATTGATCACATCCTTTGCATTGATCACATCTCTTTCCTGCAAGACCTTGCCAGATGCTCTGCCATATGATAGGCATAACAATGAAGGGGCAAGCCCTCATAATCAAGTTCTTGATAGAAAATGCCCTGAACCCTCAACCCTCAATGTCAAACCCTAATCCCTCAACCCTTAACTCTGATACCTTGACCCTCAACCCTATCCCTAAACACTCAACCCTCAACATCAAATCCTAATCCCTTAACCCTTCACTCTAATCCCTCAACCCTAAACCCTATCCCTAAACCCTAAACACTATACCTTAAACCCTAATCCCTCAACCCTAACCCTAAACCTTGTCCCTAAACCCTAATCCATCAACCCTCAACACTATACCTTAAACCCTAATCCATATCCCTTAACCCTTAACCCTTAAAACTTAAACCCTATCCCTACAACCTCAACACTTGACACTATATCGTAAGCCTTAAACCCTCATCGCTAAAGCCTCAACCCTCAATCCTTAAACCTTCAACCCTAAACCCTATCCCTAATCCCTCTACCCTCAACACTCTAACCCTAACCTTGACATTAAATGCTAATCTGTCAACCCTAAACCCTCAACACTATACCTTAAACCCTAATCCCTCAACCCTCAACCCTAAACCTTATCCCTAAACCCTAATCCCTCAACCCTCAACCCTAATCCATCATCCCTCAACTCTAATCCCTCATTCCTAAACCCTAAATGCTATCCCTATTCCTAAACCCTCAACAGACTCGATACTATACCTTAAACCCTAATCCCTTATCCCTAAACCCTCTAACCCTATCCCTAATCCTTACACCCTCCACACTCTACTTTAACCCTAATCACTTGAACCTCAACCCTATCCCTAAACCCTTGACCCTCAAACCTCATCCCTCAACCCTTGACGTCAAACCCTAATCCCTCAACCCTTAACTCTGATCCCTCATCTCTCAACCCTAACCCTAAACCCTAAACCCTCAACCCTCAACCCTCAACGTCAAATCCTAATCCCTCAACCCTTCACTCTAATCCCTCAACCCTAAACCCTATCCCTAAACCCTCAACACTATACCTTAAACCCTAATCCCTCAACCCTCAACCCTAATCCATCATCCCTCAACTCTAATCCCTCATCCCTAAACCCTAAATGCTATCCCTATTCCTACACCCTTAACAGACTTGATACTATACCTTAAACTCTAATCCCTTATCCCTAAACCCTCCAACCCTATCCCTAATCCGTATACCCTCCACACTCTACTTTAACCCTAATCGCTCGACCCTCAACCCTATCCCTAAACCCTTGACCCTCAAACCTCAACCCTCAACCCTTAACATCAAACCCTAATCCCTCAACCCTTAACTCTGATCCCTCGACCCTCAACCCTATCCCTAAACCCTAAACCCTCAACCCTCAATGTCAAATCCTAATCCCTCAACCCTTCACTCTAATCCCTCAACCCTAAACCCTATACCTAAACCCTCAACACTATACCTTAAACCCTAATCCCTCAACCCTAATCCTAAACCTTGTCCCTAAACCCTAATCCCTCAACCCTCAACCCTAATCCATCATCCGTCATCTCTCAACTCTAATCCCTCATCCCTAAACCCTAAACACTATCCCTATTCCTAGACCCTCAACAGGCTCGATACTATACCTTAAACCCTAATCCCTTGACCATTAACCCTATCCCTCAACCTCAACCCTCAAACCTCAACCCTCAACCCTCAACTCTCAACATTAAACCCTAATTCATTAACCCTAAACCCTAATCCCTCAAACCTAAACCCTATCCCTAAACCATCAAACCTCAACACTATACCTTAAACCCTAATCCATATCCCTCAACCCTTAACCCTTAAAACTTAAACCCTATCCCTACACCCTCAACACTTGACACTATATCTTAAGCCTTAAACCCTCATCCCTAAAGCCTCAACCCTCAATCCATAAACTTTCAAACCTAAACCCTATCCCTAATCCCTCTACCCTCGACACTCTAACCCTAACCTCGACATTAAAAGCTAATCCATCAACCCTAAACCCAAATCCTAAACCCTCAACCCTCAACACTATACCTTAAACCCTAATCCCTCAACCCTCAACCCTAAACCTTATCCCTAAACCCTAATCCCTCAACCCTCAACCCTAATCCATCATCCCTCAACTCTAATCCCTCATCTCAAAACCCTAAATGTTATCCCTATTCCTAAACCCTCAATAGACTCGATACTATACCTTAAACCCTAATCCCTTATCCCTAAACCCTCCAACCCTATCCCTAATCCTTACACCCTCCACACTCTACTTTAACCCTAATCCCTTGAACCTTAACCCTATCCCTAAACCCTTGACCCTTGAACCTCAACCCTCAACCCTCGACGTCAAACCCTAATCCCTCAACCCTTAACTTTGATCCCTCATCTCTCAACCCTAACCCTAAACCCTAAACCCTAAACCCTCAACCCTCAACGTCAAATCCTAATCCCTCAACCCTTCACTCTAATTCCTCAACCCTAAACCCTATCCCTAAACCCTCAACACTATACCTTAAACCCTAATCCCTCAGCCCTCAACCCTAAACCTTATCCCTAAACCCTAATCCCTCAACCCTCAACCCTAATCCGTCATCCCTCAACTCTAATCCTTCATCCCTAAACCCTAAATGCTATCCCTATTCCTACACCCTCAACAGACTCGATACTATACCTTAAACCCTAATCCCTTATCCCTAAACCCTCTAACCCTATCCCTAATACTTATACCCTCCACACTCTACTTTAACCCTAATTCCTCGACCCTCAATCCTATCCCTAAACCCTTGACCCTTGAACCTCAACCCTTAACTCTGATCCATCGACCCTCAACCCTATCCCTAAACCCTAAACCCTAAACCCTCAACCCTCAACGTCAAATTCTAATCCCTCAACCCTTCACTCTAATCCCTCAACCCTAAACCCTATCCCTAAACCCTCAACACTATACCTTAAACCCTAATCCCTCAACCCTAACCCTAAACCTTGTCCCTAAACCCTAATCCCTCAACCCTCAACCCTAATCCATCATCCGTCATCCCTCAACTCTAATCCCTCATCCCTAAACCCTAAATGCTATCCCTATTCCTAGACCCTCAACAGGCTTGATACTATACCTTAAACCCTAGTCCCTCTACCCTTGACACTCTTATTTAACCCTAATCCCTTGACCATTAACCCTATCCCTCAACCTCAACCCTCAACCCTCAACCCTCAACATTAAACCCTAATTCATCAACCCTAAACCCTAATCCCTCAAACCTAAACCCTATCCCTAAACCATCAACCCTCAACACTATACCTTAAATCCTAATCCCTATCCCTCAACCCGTAACCCTTAAAACTTAAACCCTATCCCTACACCCTCAACACTTGACACTATATCTTAAGCCTTAAACCCTAATCCCTAAAGCCTCAACCCTCAATCCTTAAACCTTCAACCCTAAACCCTATCCCTAATCCCTCTACCCTCGACACTCTAACCCTAACCTTGACATTAAATGCTAATCCGTCAACCCTAAACCCTAATCCTAAACCCTCAACACTATACCTTAAACCCTAATCCTTCAACCCTCAACCCTAAACCTTATCCCTAAACCCTAATCCCTCAACCCTTAACCCTAATCCATCATCCCTCAACTCTAATCCCTCATCCCTAAACCCTAAATGCTATCCCTATTCCTAAACCCTCAACAGACTTGATACTATACCTTAAACCCTAATCCCTTATCCCTAAACCCTCCAACCCTATCCCTAATCCTTACACCCTCCACACTCTACTTTAACCTTAATCCCTTGACCCTCAACCCTATCCCTAAACCATTGACCCTTGAACCTCAACCCTCAACCCTCAATGTCAAACCCTAATCCCTCAACCCTTAACTCTGATCCCTCGACCCTCAACCCTAACCCTAAACCCTAAACCCTAAACCCTCAACCCTAATCTATCATCCCTCAACTCTAATCCCTCATCCCTAAACCCTAAACGCTATCCCTATTCCTAGACCCTCAATGGGCTCGATACTATACCTTAAACACTAATCTCTTATCCCTAAACCCTCCAACCCTATCCCTTATCCCTTAACCTTCATGATTAATAGCCGTGAACGTAAAAAAATTTAAGGGGAACATAACATGAGCACGTTATAACGCGCTCGCGTTATATCAAACATGACAAACAACAGACTTGCGGGAAAGGAAAAATGTAAAGCAAAACATAACGCGAGCGCGTTATAATGCTAGCTTTATGTCTTGCTTTGGGAATCCCAAGCCTTGGGCTTGGGATTTGCTTTGGATTTCCAACCCAAAGGCTTGGAGTGCTTTATGAACAGTCACAGACATGTTTTTCCATATTCTTCAATATTTCACATAATTTTGTTCGTGCTAACCCTCAGATTTGTACGTGTTTCAAGGTCAAACAAATCAAACACTTGGGTAATGTTAGGCTTTCTCTTAGCTATTTGACGATGTGATTTTTTCACATTTTAACAATGTTAAGCCTTTCATCTTTAATTTCTTTTGTTTGTGTGTCCGTTTTTAGGCAAAAACCACTATTTGGTCTTTTTTTTCATTGTAAATTAACTATTCATTTAAATTTCAAAAAAATTACATATTTAGAAACTAGACTCCATTCTACAAATATTAAAAAAATAAAAAAATGATTTTCAATTAGTTTTCAAAATTTATAGGGGTAGCACGGCCAAAATTCTATTTTTTAGGATGTGTCAACTTTGAAAATTAGTAAAAAATCAAATATTCATCAAAAAATTATCAAAAAAATCAGGCATAAACTACATGCTATTAGCTAATTTCTCATTGAAGCGATTTTAAAAATACAAAAAAAAAGTTGACCTTTTGAGGGAGCCACAAAACATGCTATGTTCTGTTTTTTTGACAGAAACAACACCAATTTCTGTGGCTCCCTCTTTTGAACCCCTTAATCTATGCCATTTTCAAAACAAAAATAGTAGTTTAGAAAGTGGACTCAGAGCACTACGAACATTGTTTTGGTTGCATCTCCAAATTTTGAGTGTAACAATGCTCAATTTCTCATCCAAGGCCAGTATTTCTTGATTTCAGGAAAAAAGTGGCCACTTAAGACCCCTTTTTGGCCCCCCATCTTCCTGCACTTACCCATATGCTTAGATTAATAAATATATGTTATGCAATGGATAATGAAAGTACAATGGTTGATGATAATGTAATGCTTAATGATATGTTGATATGGATATTGGTCATGATACATTGTAGTGCTTAGAACCAAGAGACCATTAGGATGGGTTTGGGACATGGGAAAGATAGGTTTAGAGATGGTTCAGATAGGTTTAGGGATAGTCGAGATAGGGAGTACTTAGGTCACTAGATGCCACATTGTTAAAGGGGTTTTGTCGTTATGGGTGAAGTGATAGCCTTGTCTAGGGGTTTGTTAGGATGATTGTGAGATGGGGTTGAGTGGATTAGGTTTTGATGATCATTAAATGCAAAGTCTAGATAGTGTTTTTGATGGTTGGGAATGGTGAGTTTTAAGATAAGAATTTGTGTTGACATTTTGAGAGCATTCTTAGATTTATTACAGCAAAATGGGATATTTTCACCAAGGTATGAAGGACCAAGGTGATGATATATATATCCATCTTTGCATGGACTAGACCCGCAAACAATAGGATGATCCCATGCATGCCCAAGGTAGTGTAATTCTACCTAGATGAGGGAAGGGAACTCATAGCATAAGTCCTTATTACATAAAAGGTATGTTAACCTTAGATGCAAAAGGGGAATAATATGCTAGAACTGACCGTACGTCTTCAAGATATGAATACCATAGTTGGAGTAATGAGACTAACCCACAAGAACATCATACAAAACAATGACCATGCCCCATTCTAGGTGTTTTCCACCACATACCATGATATAGTGAAATCAAGATAGATTTGGAATGATCCCTAAAATGAGACAAAAGATAAAAATCAATAATAAAAAAAGACCAACGAACCATACAAACAACCATTGTATCTCTTGCCAAGATAATTGTTGATTTTGATAGGATGATGGATTCTTCCTATAGTAAGAATGACATATCCATTAATGAAATAATTGGTTGGATGATGTTGGATAAAACTCAAAGGATAGGTGAAAAGATATTAGGCCATATGTCTTGATTGTGGTTGGTTTGTTGATTGATGATTTTTAACATGGGATATGATGCTTTTTAGAAATATGCCTAGCAGGTCTATTATCTTAGATTTAGTAAGCTTAGGGAATAGAGACCATCCAAGCGGGTTGGATGGGTACATCTTTTGTACCTATGTACTAGATACTTCCTTCGTATTCCAGACTTCCTACCTACCCTGTATCCATATGATCAAGGCACATTAAGATGTGAGTGATAATGAAAATGTAGATCTAGTTTATAGTAATCATGTAGGGATGGTTCATGGTGGATGATGTGTGGGATGATGGGATGATGATGTGGGTGCTACCACAATAATGGGTTACACTTTCTGGGACATCTTGATTTTTGCTGAAATCACATATTTTTAGAAAATATAATGATTTAAGTCTTGAAAAGTTCCATTTAAAGGATTTTAATAGAAGAGGTTTTGATCAAACCCCCTTAGATTCAAATCCCCTTGGATAGAACCCCGCTAGTTTTAAACCATACCTATAATGGAGTCTCCTCTACACCTATCAAAATGCTGATAAAAAACCACATTTGATTTACCTTTTGGGGGATCAAATGAATTCATTTAAATTTTATGTTTTGTAAGTATGTAGTCCTTATTATAAGCTTACCAAAAAGTATAATTTTAAATATATTTAATTTGATTATTATATTTATTTTTTATTTCTTGTGAATGTAGGTTTTTCACCTAACATCAAGTTCTCTGTTCTACACACATGGAAAATTAGTATATTAGTGAAAACAAATTCTAAAAAATATCTATTCCCTAGGTATTGATGTCCTTGTTTCAACAAAATAAAAATAAAAATTGATACATACAGAAAAAGTTATGTTTTACGTAATATGCCTATGTCTAAATTACAATTGGTTTGACTTCAAAAATTAATTAAAAAATATATTCAATAAAATATTATAAAACCCAATACATGCCCTATATATCGGTCTTAACAATCTAAATTAAAAAGAATCAAAATTTTATCCTTTGTAGATAAAAAATTATGTGCTACGGAATACACATCACTTTAAAAAAATGTTGTTTACTATTAAAAACTAGTTATCAAAGGAGACACAATTTTTTTTACAATTTAGCTCCAAATTTAAAAAAAAAAAAATAGAATCTACAAACAAAATATTAAAAATCACTAGTTTGCATCATCTTCAAATTCCTAACAGTTTAGCGGCTATAGGTGTCAGAAAGTGAAGATTTAGTTCAAAATGTTGATTTCAATGTCCAGTTTGGCCAAAAAGTGTAACCCATTATTGTGGGATGACACATGTGTGTGGTGAGTTTATGATGTTTATGATGGTTGGGATTGTTTTTGGGTTTTTTGTAATTTTTTGATTTTTTTTTTTGGGGGGGGGGTTTGGATTTTCTAGTTTTTTTTGGTTTTTGGTTTCTTGATATTTTTTATTTTTTAGATTTTTAAGCTATACAGGGAGGGTATACAAGGATCCTCTTTTCAAGAATTTACCTCATGTGGGGTGATGAAGGGATGAGGGATATTGAATGTTATAGGATTCCAAGCCATAGGATGGTGGTGATATGGAGAGATATGGATTGATATGAATGGATGTGAGGACTTATTAGATGGTAGGACCCGACACTACACATGGTTCCTGAGACAAGTTTTCACCATGGTACTTATCCAAGGCATCACCGAAGTGATTTTCACCATTGGATGACTTGATTGCACTCATGTTTTTCTTTATTTTTTTATTTATTTTTGGATTTTTTGCTTTTTTTCTTTTTTGTATTTTTTGACTTGGGATACTTGATGGGTTAGGCATAAAATTTCTTCAGGTACATGATATTCATTGGATCATCTAGAGGCTGCCCCTTAGGTGTTGCAAGATGGTAATCTCCTGATCCATAGCTAGTTGTGATGACATAGGGTCCCAACCAATTAGGCTTGAACTTTCCTTTCTTGTGACGCTCTTGTAGGTTCCTCTAATTTTCCATAAGGACAAGGTTGCCTATCTCAAACTTATGGTTCTTGATCCTTTTGTTATAGATTCTACGTAGGTGATTTTGATAGGCCTATAGATGATTTAGAGTATTCAAACACTTTTCATCCAACAATTTGAGCTCATTTAGGCATGCAACTCGATACTCCTCAGTAATGATGTTCTGTAATGAAATTGTGAGGGAAGGGAGTTTGAACTTGATAGGAAAAATGGCTTTAGAACTAAATACTAAAGAGTACAGAGTGGCTCCTATGGGGGTACGAATGCTTGTGTGATAGGCCCATAGGGAATTATTAAGCTGAAGGTGCTAGTCATGGCTAGCTTCATTAACCATCTTCTTTAGAATGTGTAAGATGGTTTTGTTGGAAGCTTTGACTTGACCATTACCTTGAGGGTAATATGGAGTAGAAAAGTGATGTTGGATGTGGAATTTTTCACAAAGAGTGCAAACTTCTTGGTTCTTAAATGGTTTCCCATTGTTAGTAATGATGGAGAGGGGAATTCCATAACGACATATTATGTAGTGGAGGATGAATTTTGTGATTTGGATGCCAGTGGTGTAAGTAAGTGGAATGGCTTCTACCCACTTGGTGAAATATTTGGTAGTAGTGATAATGAATTTATGGCCATTGGATGCTGGTGGGTGAATTTTGCCTACAAGATCGAGCCCCCATTATGAGAAGGGCCAGGGAGTTGTGATCAGCTGCAATTCTTGTGATGGTGGATGGATAAGATCACCATGTTGCTGACATGGCAGACATTTCTTTACAAACTGATGAGCATCTTGTTCCATAGAGGGCTAGTAGTATCCTATCCTTAGAATCTTCTTTTCTAGAGTCCACTAGAGTGTGCCCTACAAATACCTTTGTGTACCTCTTGTAAGGCCACTTTGACTTCCCTAGAATTGATACATCGTAAAAGAGTACATTCAAGACTTTTTTAGTAGAGGGTATCACTTATGATGGTGAAACTGGAGGCTTAGTGGATGAAAGTTTTTCATTGTATAGATGTTAAGTTGCGTGGGATGATGTTATAATGGAGGTACATGTAGGCCTCTTGGTACCATGGAGATAGGGGACCAACAATGTTGCATACTAGCTCAAATTGTGGGACATCATAGGCTAGCATTGGAAGCTCTTCAATTAGAAACTCGCAATTTTTTCTATCCTTTTACATGTCAACCAGAGATCCTATAGTAGCCATGGCATTTATTGCTTTGTTATTCAACCTTGGTATTTTTTCAAAATGGATGTCATGAAAGTAATCCTTGAAATCATCAACCATTCTTTTATAAGGTAGGCGTTTGTCATGCTTTGTCTTGTATTCATTATTGACTTGTCTAAGAACTAGCTGGGAGTCACTATAAACTATAAGCCTTTTAATCTTACATTAGATGGCCATGTGAAGTCCTATGATAAGGGCCTCATATTTTGCTACATTGTTTGTGCATGGAAATGTTATTTTGTAAGACTATGGAATAGTGTCTCCTTGAGGGGTAACAAACAAAATGCATGCCCCTGAGCCACGATGTGTGTAGGATCCATCAAAGTACATTTTCCATGTGTCTATTTTTGGTGCTACTACAAGTATTGAGTAATCTGGGAATTCTAAAAGTAATGGTTGTTCTGTCAGGATAGGTGCATCGTCCAATTGATCAACAATCACTTGTCATTTGATAGATTTTCATTTTTTGTACTCAATGTCAAACTCACTTAAGATCATGGCCCACTTAGCCATCTATTATGTGAGAGCTTCTCTAGTCAATAGATATTTTAGTGGATCAATTTTGGCAATGAGATTTGTCTTGTGATTGAGCATATAGTGTCTTAAATTTTGTGTTGTGAAGACAATGACAAGGTATGCTTGTTCAATAGGAGTATGATTTAGCTCATAGGTCACCAAAGTGTGGCTGATATAATGTATGACTCTCTCTTTTCCTTGTTCATCATGTTGTGCTAGCAAAGCCCCTATTGTTGTTTCTATCATTGAGATGTATAGAAGAAGTGGTTGTCCTTGTTTTGGTGGACTAAGGATAGAGGGTGTTGCGAGATATTCCTTTAATGTTCAAAGGTTTTTTGACACTTGTCATCTCATACAAATGTTGTATCTTTTAGGAGGAGATGTTGGAATGGTTGACACTTATCTACAAGTTGTGATATGAAGTGACGAATAGATTGAAGCTTCCCTTGGAGGCTACGAAGTTGTTTGAGTGTTTTAGGTGGTAGCATGTCCACTATAGCCTTAACTTTAGCAGGGTTGACTTCAATTCCTCTTCTTGATTCAATGTACCCTAGGAGCTTTCCAGAGGTGACCCCAAAGACACATTTCTTATGATTTAGCTACACCTTATATTGTTCTAGTCTATCCAAGATCTTTTCCAACACATCCAAATGATCTTCTCTAGTCTTGGATTTTCATAGTAAATCATCTACGTAATCTTCCATTATGCTATGGAAAAGGTCATGGAAGATAATTGTCATGGCTCTCTGATAAGTAGCTCTTGTGTTTTTCAACCCAAGGGGCATCACAACCCAGTAGTAGGTTCCCCATAGACATATGAAAGTGGTCCTGTGTTGGTCTTCTTCTGCTATCTTGATTTAATTGTATCCAAAAAATCCATCCATGAGGGATAACATTTCATGTCCAGCGGTGAGATCCACAATGGTATCTATGTTGGGTAGTAGGAAGTTTTCTTTAGGGCAGACCTTGTTAAGATATTTGAAGGCTATGCAACAACGGATGCTCCCAGTGACTTTCACTATGAGTACAATGTTTGATATCCATTCAAGATAATCTATAGGATGAATGAATCCTACATCTAGGAGCTTCTTAAGTTCTGCTTTGATGAGGGGTGCCACGTGTGGATTCATTTTTCTTAGCTTCTATTTTAATAGTTTTGTATTAGGATGTACAACAAGATGGTGGACAACTAGTGCAGTATCCAATCCCAGCATATCAACATAGGTCCATGCAAAGTTATGATTTCTTTCCTTAAAGAAGGCTAAAACAACATCTTGTTATATTGCTATGAGGGATTTTTTTTAGAATGTGATCTTGTGCGCTGCTTTTGTTCCAAGGTTCATCTCATGTGATGCTTCTACTAGGATCGGTGACCTTTCTTGATAGAACTTAGGTTACTCAGGCAGATCCATTCTCTCATCCCCTAGTGCCTTAGTGAGGTTTTCGCTAGGTGATACATCCTTTATTTTGATTTTTTCATTTGAAAGTGCCACGAGGTGGTTTTCAATAGGGGATGTTATTATTATTTTCATATTTTTGCAACTAAGAGATTGGATTGTCTCCCCAAAGTATGTCTATGTGTTTAGTTCCATGATATAACCAACTCTGTGATCTCCCAGGGGAAAGTGATCTCTAACCCCCATCATTTCAACTATTGTTTCATCATTTTGTGTGACATCAAGGATGGGGGGTCCTTGTTGGCACCAATCTATGAGTTGGGGATAGATGAGAGGTAGGTCACTGAATGTTGATGGCATGGTTGTTAGGGTATAGATGGTGTATATGAATGATTCAAAAACTTTAGAAAAATTGACAAAAGAGTATTTATGGTCCTCTTCATTGACGTTATCTATCACATGGAATGACCTAGCATCCTTACTCAAGATACACTCAAGTTCAGTGGGGGTAGACTCTTTTTTTCTGTACCCAAGTCCATGGTGATAAGGATTTTGTGTTACTTGAATGGGTTCAATAATTCCTTTCTCATGAAAGCCCATGTCACCTTGTCCTTTGTAACCCATGTATTTGACAATCTTGAGACCCTTTCCATAGATCTCAGTTGGGAGGATAGGAGCTTTTTTTTGTTCATCTTCCTCTTTGTATAACCAAGAAGACACATCTTTTAGGATATCTTGTTCCATGAGATGTTTATGTTTGAAGATGGGAGATGGCTTGCATTTGATGACTACAGTTGACACTTCATTAGGGGCACCAAATATCTTTGGGGATGGTGAGAGCAAGCCTACACAAAATGTACCATGTAGATCATACTCTCCACACCCCATGTCACTTACTTTGATATTAACCTCGAGAGGAGTGAATGTTTTTGATGTGGATGCTATGGTGGATGGGTTAATGTATGCAGTGGATAATGTAGGATTGGTGTTAGTGGTGGATGTTTTGATGGAATTAATGTAAGGGTAGAAAGTTTGATCATGTCCTTCCAAAAACTTGCAGTATTGGAAAGGACGGGGATAAGCATAGATAGTTACTTCCGTGTTGTTATATGGAAATTTTTGGCATTGATGAAAAGTGGATGAGATGGCTTGCATGGCATGGATCCATGGTCAACTGAGGAGAATGTTGTATGGGAGGTCAAGATCAAGAACTTGACATTTAGTTTCTAAAATTTTTTGTCCCACTTGGATGGGAAGCTTGATGGTGCCTTCAGAAAATCTTTCGGTGTCATCATATCCTTTGATGGTTATACACTCACTAGAGTTTAAAACCACATCGAAGTATTCCAGGTTCTTTAAAAATTTTAGAGTGCAAAGATTTAGGCTGGAGCCATGATCTATTAAGACTCATTTAATAGTATGCTTGTGGATTAAGATTTTAATGTGAAGGGCTTCGTTATGTGAGGTGTTGGATGTGGGGAGATCTTTCTCAGAAAAATTGAGGTGATGAGGTGAGGTGATGTGTCCCACCATGGCTTGGAATTGACCAACATTCAAGTTGTTAGGGACTTGGGTTTCCATCAAGGCTTTATCGAGGATGTCCTTGTGAAGGGGAGATGTACGAAGCAACTCAAGGTTGGAAGTTTGAGAGGGAGTCTTTTTGAAGTGGTCAAGGAGGTTACACTTGTGAGTGGATGAAGGATTAGTAGGTGTGGATGTAGAAGGTTGATCATTGGTGGGAGCTCCATGGATGGAAATGTAGTCGTGACGAGTGGTAACAACATAATTGAGTGTCTTGCGGGTGCTGCCACAATAATGGGTTACACTTATTGGGACATCCTGATTTTTGTTGAAATCACATATTTTTAGAAAATATAATGATTTAAGCCTTGAAAGGTTCCATTTAAAGGATTTTAATTGAAGAGTGTTTGATCAAGCCCCTTAGATTCAAACCCCCTTGGATAGAAACCCGCTAGTTTTAAACCATGCCTATAATGGAGTCTCCTCTACACTAACAAAATGCTGATAAAAAACCACTTTTGATTTACCTTTTGGGGCATCAAATGAATTTATTTAAAATTTATGTTTTGTAAGTATGTAGTCCTTTTTATAAGCCTCCCCAAAAGTATAATTTTAAATATATTTAATTTGATTATTATATTTATTTTTATTTCTTGTGAATATAGGTTTTTCACCAAACATCAAGTTCTTTGTTCTACACACATGGAAAATTAGTAAATTAGTGAAAAAAATCTAAAAAATATCTATGCCCTAGGCATTGATGTCATTGTATGCATGCACTATATATCAATGTTACCAATCTAAATTCAAAAGAATTAGAATTTTATCCTTTGTAGAAAAAAAGTTATGTGCTACGGAATACACATTACTTTAAAAAAATGTTGTTTACTATTAAAAACTAGTTATCAAAGGAGACAATTTTTTTTTTTACAATTTAACTCCAATTTTTTTAAAAATATATATTTAGAATCAGAAAACAAAATTTCACAAATCACTAGTTCACATTATCTTCAAATTCCTAACGGTTTAGTGGCTATAGGTGTCAGAAAGTGAAGATTTAGTTCAAAATGTTGATTTCAATGTCAAGTTTGGCCAAAAAGTGTAACTCATTATTGTGGGATGACCGTGGCTCTAATGGTGATGGTATTGATATGGTTTGAATAATCTTCTATTCAACCCACAATGGAGCCAAAAGAAGAGGGAGGTAGCATAACATTATAGGTTTGATTGGATGATGAGGCTTTTCCCTTGTTATGATCAAGAAGTGGATCCTTGTATGCTCCTAAGTTGGCATTAGGTGATTGTTTTGGAGGTTCACCATTGGTTATATCACTTCTATCTACAAGGTCTTGGACAAAATATTTCAACCTCACACAATTAGATGTCTTATGGCCTTTCACACGATGGTATTCACAATAAGCATTTTCATCAGACCAAGAGGGTTTAAATTGGTTATCATCATAGGGGTGAATGTGTGGTAATGTGATTAGATCCACCTTGACAAGGTTTCTCAAGACATCCTTGATAGGTTCACCCAAGGGTGCGAATCCCCTCTTGGGTGAGTTGTTTTGTTTTGGTGGTCCCTTGAGAATATTTACATTGTTTCTTGTGGATGGATTTGACGGTGTGGTGGTTTGTATATTTTGGACACTCTTAACATCGATGACACCATCATTAAGAGTGTTTTTGTTCTTACCCTAAAAATGAGGTTTTTCATGAGATGGGGTGTTGGGCGTGTTGGTGTTTTTTCCATTGATTTTGTTATTCTATCAACTACTAACTAAGAACTTCTTTCCTAATGCCTCTAAGAGATCTATATATATCATCTTCAAGCTCATGAAATCCTCCACGTCGGCCACAAAATAGGTTACAAACTCCAAAGAAGGATGTAACATGTAGAAATAAGGAGGTCGGCCTTAAACAATAGGTATTACTCCGCAAATGCATGAAACTTAGTGCAGACCTCAAGAATGGTCTATCTGATCCATATGTGTTGTGTATGATGTTTCATTTAGCTCTGTAAATCACAAAAGTGCTCCACAAACCTTCTCCTTCAACTGACTATTTGTATGCTCTATTCTAAGAAAACTAATGATCTTCTGATAGCAATAACTTTTAGCAGACAAGTCCAAATGACCTGAAATTTGGATATGATATAGATGATGATATGTAGACGCTAAGTCCTACTCTATGAGTTATAATATGAAGATGTGGTAAAAAGTGGTACAAAATGATTAAACTGTAACTAACTGAACTGAACTGAAAAATGAAAGAAAAGAAAGAATGCAAATGTTTTTGGTTGATGCAAGATTGCTCTGCAACCTAGGATGCTCTTGCATCACTTTCAATGGTAGTTCCCTTGTCTATGAATTCCTCAAAGGTTGACGCACATTGTATTTGCAAATGGAAACCCATTTCTTGGTTTAAATTAGTCACAAACATGGTGACCAATTGCTTTTTGAGGATAGGCCAAGGGAGTTTGCTTGATAAGCTTCTCCACCTTTGTAAAAAGGTAGCAAAAGATTCCTCATTCTTTTGCTTTGTGCTGCAAAGGTCGGTCATGGATACTTCATGTTCAAATTTATAGGAGAAATGATATACAAATTTCTCTGCGCACTCGTGGAATGTCCTGATATCGGGGGGAAGGTGAGAAAACCATTTGGTTGCTTGACCACCTACACTTCGAGGAAAGAGTGTCATCAAATATGTGTCATCGTATGAGACCTCTAGGAAAGCAATGTAAAACTCCCTAAGGTGTTCCCTAGGGTCCCCTTTCCCTTTATATTTGTCAAATTTTGGCGTTTCAAAGTTCTTAGGAAAGGGTGGCATGACGATGGTCCTATCAAATGGGTATGGGAAAATGTCTTCGAAGGAATATTGTTTTCTCTTGTGCCCATGGTGCATATCACCAACCTTTTGTATCAAATTTTGCACAATGCTAGATAAATAGTGGCTTGGTGGGGGTTGTGGTACATGTACGTTTGTTGTTGGATCAATTGTTGGAGGAAATTAGGAATTTGTTGGTGATGATTTTGATTTTATTTTTGATTTTGTTGGGCAAGGTGGTGTTGGTAAGTGAGGAGTTGTTGCAAAATGTATGGTGGGGTTTATTGTTAGTTAGGATTTTGAATGGAATATGACACAATAGGTTATTGTAAGGTAGGTGGTGGTTGAGAGACATGATTTTGGATGTATGTGAAGTTAGATGAGGGGCTATTGCATGGATTGGTATTTGATGTGTTATAGGGTGGGTGGGAGAATAATTGAGTTATGAAAGGTATGGTGTTGGTATCATGTTGGGGTACACTCATGGAAGAATTCGTGTATGTGGAATCATTGGGCATGTTGAGGGTAATTTGGGGATTGGATGTGGTTACATTTGATGTTGTTGTGGATGAGGATGTCAGGTTTGTGATGGTGTTTGAAGTTTGGAAGGTGTTAGGATTGGCATTAAATGAGGATGGTTGTAAAGAAGTGGGTATGGCGGCACCATTTTGGATGAGGAATTCAAGATTTTTATTTGGATCCAACTTTAGGACTCTATCAAGTATGTCCATGGAATCTATGTCTTGCATGAAGTCTACAACATCTTGATCCACATTATTGATGTTGGTTGGGGGGCCTTGTGATTGGATTTGAAATGGATTTATCATAGCATTGGTGTCAATAGATGATTGTTGTTGGACTATGGGGACATTATTTTGGGTGTTAGGCATCCCAAAATTAATCCTAAAGGACTCCATTTCTTGGCTTTTATTAGCTTGTGAACTTGTCAAGGGCATGCAAATGGATTGGGTATGGATCCAAAGGTTGATGATGATTATGACCTTAGAGAATTGATTTCAAAATTTTGGACCCAAGGATGAGTGATAGTGAATAAGGTATGGATAGGTGAGGGGGTTATAAGTGAGGGCTTAGCCTTAGGGAATAATTATCAAAGAATTAGACCCCAGGATGGGATGATTGTCGATGAGGGACCTTAGAAATTGGATTTCAAAGGATCAAAGATAAATGGGTGAATGAATGATTAAAGATAAATGGGCTTGAGAGTGATTGTAAAATTTAAGGATGATGTATGATTAGAAAAGGAAGACTTAAGATAAGTTTGAGGACAATGGTTTTTGGGGGTGGATGGTAAAAGTATACTTGGGACAATTGAAAATTGGCCAAGGTTACCTTAGATGAAAAGGATGTTGGGTAAGTTTGATGATGTTCTAAAAGGATGATCAAATCAAGAGAGAGCTCAAATAAGTCTAGATCTTTGGATTTCAAAAGGATGTTCTCTTCTTATTTAAGGTAGACTAATGAACTTAAGTAAAAAGAGAGAGGGATTATTTCACTTGAGGATAGACTAATGACCTTCAAGAAAAACAGGTTACCTTAGACTCTATCAATTTAGGAGTTGTCTAGGCTCCTAAATGAATTTATCTAAGGCTTGATAAAAGGGCTAATTTAAAAGAGAACTTTAGGTAGACAAATTCTTAAGTACCCTATAAATTAGAGGATGATGAGATCTAGACTTAGTTTTGCACAAATTTGACTTGAGGGATATTTTGGATGTTGTTATAATTTTTTGATTTTAGATATTGATGATTGATGGTGATGATATGTTTGGATAGATTTGATTCTAGATGTTAATGTTAGATTTTGGATAGGGTTTGATAATGTTTGGGATTGGTAGATGGGGGAGAATAATTTGAATTAGGAGTATGGCTGGACCAAAGGTAAGGTTGGATGGAGGATAATGAATTTGGATTCGAGTTATGGTTGGACCAAAGCTAAGGTTGGATGGTGGATAATGAATTTGGATTAGGGTTATGGTTGGACCAAAGCTAAGGTTGGATGGGGAATAATAATTTGGATTAGGGTTTATGAAAAACCTTTACAGAAATGGAAGAAAAGATTTAGGATATGGAAATTGATTTAGTGATGAAATATGGTCAAGGGTCCAATATCAAAGTGATGTTTCTCTAAGGTCTAAATGAAATGATGTGGATGGACTTAGACAAATGTTGTGGATGGAAATGTAGTCAAGGGTTGGACTTAAAAATGGAGGATTTGTTTTTTGACAATTTTGACATGGTGCTAGGATTCTAATGTTAAATGAAGCTCAAGGATTTGGGAATATATTAGAGGACACATTTTGGATATCACTTGTAAATAGCACTAATGCAGAGTAATATGACACTGAAACAATAAGGAATGGTGCTGACACAGATGGAAATGGTGCTGAATGATTAATGGATGGCTCTACAGGAGTAGCATTGATAGATGAATTTATAGTGCTAAATAGAGAGTGTATAGCAATAAACAATGGGATTTATTTGGACTTTGGCTAGGGTTTTAATGAAATTTGGATTTTTAAGATGATTGACTCAAACTTTGGATTTTAAAGGCTCAAAGACCTAATTTCAAGAGGTACAAATGTTTGATTTTCAAAGGTTCAAATGATTTTGGATGAAGTTGATAAGATTCCTTGGCAAGAACATACAAATCAAATAAGAGAACACAATGGATTTTGACTCAAGGTGGACTTTGGATAAATTGGCTTGTATGGGTTTCGACAAGAAAACACACCAAGAACATGAATAATCCTAACATTAGTCAAGTGTGAATATCATAGCTTGTAGATCTCACAAAGTGGTCGTGGGTCAATCCCAACTCAAAGTGAACTAGGATTCCCACCCTCACTAATACTTTTGGTGTAATATCTTGGAAAGATAAGGAAAGAAAGGTCATGGACCACCTTATCACCCTTACCAAGGAGACTTTCATCTTGCCCAAGGTAATTCCTATCTTAAGTATAACTGTATGATGAACATATTCCCCTCCTCTATAACAATGCACTACAAGGTATGATAGCCAAAAGGTCTTAAGCTAGGATAGTATAGGCTTCTAGGGGATGTCCCAATATACACAAGGTACAGGGACAAGTCCATGAATGGGGGTTTCCCAATCAACTGACGCTCAACCACATGAGCCTTGGTGGACCAAGTATCGTGGAGGCTTTTTTCTTGGAGGTGAAAGGGTTCTTCCATTAAAGTGAGTCTTTCGATTCTCACAATATTTCTATCCCATGTAGGAATACACAATTGAGATCGTCTCTTCAGGTGATGAAATCCCCAAAAAAACCCATAAGAAGAAACAACCTTTATTTTTGATCACCCAAGATCACATGAAGCACAAGCAAAGAGCATACACAAAAGGTGACCCCTTTGGGATACAAAGATAACAAAGATAGTTTGCAAGTAGATTTTTGGTCACCCAAGATCACCCTAAGGTGCAAGGGGAGAGCATATGTTTATGTGAAAACTCAAACAAAGAAAATGAGATTCATTCACCTACTTTAACCGTAATGTGTTAGACTTAGGGCAGATAACTGAGAGGGGGGTGAATCAGTTGTACAAAACTTTCTTCCAATTAAACACTTAACTCCACTTTGAAATTCAATAGCATAATAATAAATCAGTCATGGAAACATAATGCAATGAATCAAGAGCATAAACACATCAACACATGAGACCAAGATTTTGACGTGGAAAACCTGGTTAAGGGAAAAACCACGGGGTGATTAACCCAAGATTGTATTCTCTATTAGAAGAATAAAAAGAACAAATGGCACATGCCAATTAGGGCTCACTACTTGAGCACACTGCTCACAAGAGGCCCACTACCTATAGGAGACACACTGTCTACAAAGAAATAAGTATCACCTACTTGAACTGGAAAATAGCATCTTCACCATGCTTGAATCAGTTCCATTTAAGCCCAATACTTTTGCTCTGTCTTTCGCTCTCCTCCTCGCTACCACACACTCACTTCAAGGACACCTTTGAAATGACTTTGTAACCCCTCATTTATACAATACATCAACTTAGGAATAATCATCTAAGTTTGCAAACATCTACAAGATCATAAGCAAGATGTGTAACTCATCTGGTTGGCTAGTCTCAAGAAGAACATCATCATTCAGAAGTTATTCTTCAATTGCGATCTCCAACTCTAATGCGGACCACAAACACAAACTAGACATGATCCAAAGACCTCCACAAGCTTGCCTGAACCACCAAGAACATCCACACTTCATCTGCTTACTGAAATCCTTCTCTCCTTCATCCAGAAACTCAAGAACATAGTCTGTCATCACTGTTACAAAGGAATAGATGCTTGCGGACCTTCAAACCATGAACCAATCAAGTTGACACTTCAAAAAGACTTCCTTAACACTCCCTCAAATCCGTAGAACAAGATAATGCATTTCTGGATCTCACTGGACGTATCTATATCACTCTGTCACCATTGAACACCTGCTGGAACCGGTTTTACTTGAATGGAAACAACTTATTTAGATCTTCATGTAAACCTCTGAAATCTCTACTGGACATACCTTAAGACACATATCTACAAACCCTTTAATCCACATTCTATGATCCTCATCCTATCTTGGACTTTTACCTTACTGTCATCACTGTTCCTGATTGAGACTAATTTTCTCAATATCCTCAGCACACAGCTCATCCAATCCTTATCATTAAGAGTATGTTGACATTAATGACAACACCAGTTAGGCCCATACTTGCAACATAATGTTCCTAAAGTCTAGTGATAAAAGGATGCTTTGGCTAAGAATCTACACACAAGATGTCAGTAGTTTGGTAAATAACGCTTTGACAAATGTTAGGACACTTGTAAACATTGTGTTAACTTCCTGCACAAGTATCAAAATATTGTTAGCAAAATGGAGGTAAAACATAATAGGATGGCACTAAATCAGAGATAAATGGTGCTAAAGCAATCTTAAATGGCGCTAAGAAACAATGAAATGGCACTAAGAAACAATAAAATGGCACTAAAACAACATAATATTGCGTTAAAATAGTTGGTTTCACTGTTCAGACATAGACACACAACATATAAAATAATAAGGATAGCACTAAATAATAAGGCAATGGTGCTAAAATAACACATAGCGCTAACACAGTGGAATATGGTGCTAAACCAAAACTTACCCTTTTTACTTGTCTATCTGCAAATTTTATGGCGCTATTATGGGTGGATATAACACTAAACCGAGGAGAAAACTCAAACCTGCACAAAACAACTCAAAAACTTGCACAAAAATTGTTAGAAGTGTGTGAGAGAGCCTCCAAAACCTATCTAAGGTAAAAATTTGTCAGATTGTAAGTAGAAAACAAGTTAGTTTGCAAGAAAGAAACAAAACTATATAAGTTCCCTTCCTAACACATTTTTCTCAAAATTTTGATATTAGGACCCCTTAGCTCTACTGTACCCTATCAAAAAATAGAGAGGTGAATGCTAGAACTAATGATGAAAAAAAAATCTGCAAGAAAATTTTTCTCAAGCCCAAAAGATGTTAGCACAGTCACCTGAAAATGGTGCTACAATAGTTAATTATGGCACTAATTTAGATGGATATAGCACTAAACTAGAGGGTTATAGAGCTAATCAACAGAAATATTGCGAGACTACGAGGAAATAAGGCGCTAAATGACCTATTCACCAAGATCCTTCACAAAAACACTTGAAAAACCAAGTTAGCTTGGACCATGAGGTCCCACTGAGCATGCTAAATGAAGACAAGAGAAACAAACAAAGGAAAGAAAACAACAAAATGCAATAAAACACAATGTTATACCTTTGAAGATCCCTCTCTCCTTGATAAGGTGGAGGAAGTGCACCCAAATTCCCTAGCTTTACCTGAACAAAGTATTTGAAAGTGGATTCCTCTCAAGTGTAGACACAATTTGACATTATCTAGTTATGGAGGTGATAATCTTACAGAGATTTTGGCATAATGAATTTTCTCTAAACTTGGATATGAAAATGGCTTGTGGAGGCTTGTATTTATAGGCAAATTGGAGGGGATTTTGATCCAATGGTGGACATTCAAAGTTGAGATGAATGGATGAGATTGAATAAAAGATGGAGGGTTGGGATTTGATCAACAAATTTGGAGAGTGGAGAATAAAAATGAATTTAAAATTTATTTTAGGGAGGACTTTGCATTTAATGTGATTTTGATGTGTAAGGAAATAAAAAATTATTTCCTTGGGAGGATGTGGAATTAAAAATTCCATTTTATGTGGGAATGTGAAAGTCATGTGACACATACACATTTTTGGGGTCTTACATTTGTAAGCTATTTTTGTGGAAGATGTTTCATCATGAAAATGGAAAGAATGAGTTGGAAGGGTTATGTATTTTTTGAAATTTTTAATTTGTGGGTGTGGGAGAAGGTGTTAAGTGGGCTTTGACCAAGTTAATCAAGGTGATTAACTTAATTAATATGGTTGTAGTAAATTAGTGGATGGGCTAATTTAATTAATTTAGTTTTAAGGGTAATTTGATGAAGAATGAATGAATGATTCAGGGGTTATGTATTTTTTGAAATTTTTAATTTGTGGGTGTGGGAGGTGTTAAGTGGGCTTTGACCAAGTTAATCAAGGTGATTAACTTAATTAATATGGTTGTAGTAAATTAGTGGATGGGCTAATTAGGGTTTAGGATTAATTTGAGTTGGAAGGGTTATGTATTTTTTGAAATTTTTAATTTGTGGGTGTGGAAGAAGGTGTTAAGTGGGCTTTGACCAAGTTAATCAAGGTGATTAACTTAATTAATATGGTTGTAGTAAATTAGTGGATGGGCTAATTAGGGTTTAGGATTAATTAAATAATATTAATTTGAGTTGGATGGGCTAATGGGCTAAATAATATTAATTTGAGTTGGAAGGGTTATGTATTTTTTGAAATTTTTAATTTGTGGGTGTGGGAGAAGGTGTTAAGTGGGCTTTGACCAAGTTAATCAAGGTGATTAACTTAATTAATATGGTTGTAGTAAATTAGTGGATGGGCTAATTAGGGTTTAGGATTAATTAAATAATGATTTATTTAATTAATTCATGTATAGGGGATAGGTAGGCTAGGGTAGCTAATTAAATATTGGCTATTTAATCAACTAGGCTAGGTGTATGTTGATTAGTACGGTAGATTAATTAAATAAGTATGATTTACTTAATTAATTAGTTTTAGGAAAGTGGACAAATTAACCAAATAAATATTTGCATATTTATTTAATTAATTGGGATAATGTTAGTAAGGTATGAGGTTGAATTAATTTAATTAATTTAGTTTTAAGGGTAATTTGATGAAGAATGAATGAATGATTCAGGGGTAAGGTAGGCTAATTAATTAAATAAAAATTTATTTAATTAATTGGATGGGAAATTAGTGATGTGGATAATGTCGAAGGGTGGTTGAAGGGTTAAGATATTTTTAGGTGTCTACAACTCCCTTATCAAATTTTCCAAGGGCCTCAGCCACAATATTGTTAGGATAAGGTGACATTAACCTTGCAATTCTAAGTCAATTTCATGTGTCTCCAAGAGCATTGGAATGTGTTCTTCAATGATTAGAGACATGTGCAATTAAATATTTATTATTCATTTCACTATGACTAATTTACATAGTTGCTTTCATAGAGATAGGACCCACTTGGATTTTATTTAATCTTACATGAGTCCATTATGGGCACCCACTTTGGAGGTGGGGCCCATTTGGACTTGCATTCAAACCATTTGGATTTGCATGAGTTGCATATTGTTGTGTACACCTTACATGAGTCTTTTGTGGGAGTTCACTTTGGAGGTGGAGTTGCATGTACTTGCATGGACTTGCATGTTGTTTGCATGAGCTTGTATGAGCTTGCATGTTCTTGCATTTGAGTTGCATGTACTTGAATGGAGTTGTATGTACATGTTGTTGCATGTGTCTTTCTTGTCATCTAAACAAAGGTTCGAAGGCTTCCATGTGTCTTGCATGTCATTATATGTTGTTGCATGTGTCTTTCATGACATCCAAATTTGAGGACCAAGGCTTGCATGACTTTTGCATGATATTGGTAAGGTATTGAGCACTCACTGTTATCAGCATTTGAGTGTCTCTTGGTTGGGCACCCATGAGAATACTTTGAGAAGACTTGTTGTAATTCACTAAGTTCATTGGCTATTCACAAAGATGAGCACATGGTTTTTGCATGTGGTTTTGGACACTTGTTTTGAGAAACCATAATGATATTCTCACATATAGAGCTCCTATATATTGGTGCCTTTGGTTGGTGGTATTATGAGAGCTTTTTACAAGTTGAAGGAGTAACGAAGTGCCACCAAAATTTAGAGAGAAATATTGTATTGATGTAAATTTATTCAAAAGAATAATACAATCATTAAATCTCTTTGGGTGTGGATTTTTTCCCACAAAGGTTTCTCCAACCAAAAAATGGTGTCACTTGTTATGTAGATATTCCTTCATTCTTTCATTGATTGAATGTGCTAATCACATAAACACAAAAGTGGATAATCTAAAATCTAATTTTAAGATTTGAACACCAAAGAGGATAATATTTAATGTAATTTTCAGATTTACAGTTTCATTAATTTCAAATTTGAAAACAATAATAAAGTTAAAATTATAGTAGTTTCACCTTGTTTTTCCAACATTTGGTATCAGAGTTAACGATATTGTTGAGAGAGGGATGCCTTTCTTTTAAGTGTTGAAGGTTTGTTGGCGGCAGTGGGAGATTTTTAATTGTGGGTTTTGTAGATTTGTGAAGAATATTTTATACCATGGCTTCTAACTCCCATCTAGATATTGAGAAGTTCAATGGATCTGGGTACAAGATATGGAAGTTGAAGATGGAAGATCTCCTATAAGAATGAGATCAGTGGTTAGCAGTTTCCAATGAAAAGAAGCCATCCAGTGTAACTAATGAGGAGTGGTTAAAACTTGATAAGATGACACGATGAACCATATCGTTGTGTCTTGTAGATTCCATCCTTTTGAATGTTTCTAAGTAAGCTACCACATACAAGTTGTGGAAGAGGATAGGTGATATTTACCAAACTAAAAGTCTTACTAATAAGTTGTATCTCAAAAGAAAATTATATTCATTAAAAATTAAAGGTGATGATTCTATTACAAATAATTTAAATGCTTTTAATCTAGTTTTAAGTCAGCTTGCATCTATATATGTTAAGTTAGAAGATGAAGATAAATGCATCTTGTTACTTTGTTTCTATTAGTGGTAGTGGTGTAGATCCAAAGATGGATAATACCATTGCTACTCTTATTTTAGAAGAAATGAGAAGAAAGTCCATGAATCGTGGTTCCCAAGATGCCTTGCATGTGCGAGGAAGATCCAAAGGAAAGGGGCCTAAAGGGGATAAGAAGAAGGATAAGTCAAAAGGACATTCTAAAACCCCTGGGAAGAGTAGAGTAAAGTGTTGGAACTATGGGAAATAGGGACATGTGAAGAAGGAATGCAAAAACAAGAAAAGAAGTGTAGATTCCTCCACAGAAAAATCCTCTTATGATGGTGATCATGAAGTTTTATTTATTTCAGCTAACACTATAAGTAATGATGTTTGGCTTATTGATTCAGGTTGCTCTTACCATATGAATCCTCACAAGGAATGGGTTTCTAAATATTTAGCATGTGATGGAGGATAAGTTTTCCTTGGTGATAACAACACTATGCAAATAGTTAGTAAGGGAAAGGTAAAGTTGTGTTTCAATGATGGAAGGGTTAAAACCCTTAATTATGTTTTACATATTCCAGGACTTGCAAGAAACTTACTTTCTATATCCAAGTTGAATGATTCTAGAATGCATGTGACATTTGAGAAGTCTAGTTGTATGTTGGTAAGAGGGAATTGGGTGGTTGCTAAAGGATCTTGGATTGAGACCTTATTTAGGCTTAATGCCTCCACTTTTTCTAGTTCTACCAATGTAACTAGTATTGAAAATGCATGTATGTTGTGGCACCATAGATTGGGTCACATAAGTGAAAAAGGTTTTAGGACCATTATTAGTAAAAAGTTGGTTGATCGTCTTTTTGATTATTCTATTGGTAAAAATGATTTCTTTGAGCACTATGTATTTGGAAAATGGAATAGATCATCATTTCCTCTTGGAACTAATAAAGCTAAGATATTATTAGAGATCATTCATTCGGATGTGTTTGGACCAATGGATGTTGACTCGTTCAAAAAATCTTGATATTATGTTACATTCATTGATGATGTCTCAAGATACACTTGGACTTATATTATATGTATGCAAAATATGAGGTTTTCACCAAGTTTAAGGAATTTAAAGCCTTAGTTAAGAAAAAAACAAATTATAAGGGTATTGAGATCTAACAATGGTGGTGAATATTGTTCTAAGGAATTTGATGAATTATGTAAACATGGAGGTATTGTTCAGTAGAAGACTACTCCTTATACTCCCCAATAAAATGGGGTAGCAAAAAGAATGAACCAAACCTTAATGGAAAGAGCTAGGAGCATGTTGAGTAGTACAAAGCTAGATTAGTGTTTTTGGGTTGAGGCTGTAAGTATTGCTTGTTATTTAATTAATAGATCTCATTGTTCAGCTCTTTTGGATAAAACTCCTTATGAAGTGTGGATAGGTAGAAAGTCTTCTATTTCACATTTAAGGGTCTTTGGTTGTGAGGATTTTGTTCATGTGCTTGATCCAAAATCTCATAAATTCATCTTTGTAGGTTATGGTGAGAATGTAAAAGGTTACAAGCTTTGGAATCCTCTAACCCAAAAAATGATTTTATCTAGAGATGTGATTTTCAAGGAGTTTAGAGCTTATTTAGGTGAAGAACAACCAAACAAAAAAGAAAATACTAAATCAATGTACTTTGAGATAAATACAGAAAAGCAGGAAGATGCACATATGAAAGAACAATTAGATGGGTCAAAGGATGGAGAAGAAGAAGAGGGTTTAGAGAATTTACATGATGTTGTGTAGGATGAGCATACAAAAGAACATGTAGAGCCCATTATTCCTACCTTGAGAAGGTCCACAAGACAATGAAATCCGCTTAGTAGGTAGAGCCCACCATATTTATATTATGTATTTGTTTTTTTAAGTATTGATGATGAACCTAGATCTTTCAGGGAGGCTCTATCTTTAGAGGATAGTGAGTGTTGGATGCAAGCCATCTAGGAGGAGATGATGTCATTGGATAGTTGTGATACTTGGGATCATGTTAGTTTGCCCAAAGAAAAAAAGCCCATTAATTGCAAGTGGGTATATAAAAAGAACTTCGGTGCAGATGGTAAGTTAGAGTGCACTAGTAGAAATATGGAAATAAATGACTAGGTGACTAAAACTTTTAGTCATGTGACGAAACTTTTAGTCACGTGACCAAATTTTTTTGCAACACAACTACAAATAACTAAATAAATGACTAATGTGGTCATCGGTTGAAATGACTAAATAAATAACCAAATAAATGACTAAATAAATGACTAATTTGGTCATCGGTTGAAATGACTAAATAAATGACCAAATAAATAACTAAATAAATGACTAATTTGGTCATTGGTTGAAATGACTAAATAAATGACTATTACTCCTCTATTTTTTTTCTTTCCAATTTGATCATAATACTATGTTAGATCTTAGTATAAGTAAACTATATTAAAACCAAATATATTCTTCAATATGATCTAGTACATTGTGCATACTTATGAAGAAATTTGTTTGGTTTTCTTAGAAAAATATGAGATATATTGGATTTGTCAACTAAAATTTAATCAATTAGTAGTTGTAAGGCCCAACCTCATTGTAAGGCCCATTTATTATGTGATCACAATTGCTTAATTCATTATCAACATTATATCTTGATCCCTAGCTACTAGATGGATTCATATGCTAACACTAGATTAGATGTGTAGATGTTTGTCTACTACTTGCATATTTATGTTCCTAGAAATAATTTATTATATCTTGGGTCCATGCTTTCTTTATGTCATTACTTTATTTCAGGGTATCGCTGGGACTCATATTTATATCTCACTGATATTCATCACTTCTGCCAATGTCTTTTGTCTTTGGTAGTTTCATCCAGGGCTTAAATTTGATGGCCATATAACTGTATTTAAGCATTTTTGCCATAAAATACAATCACTATTTTTAAAAGACTGTATCAAATGAAAGGAGAGATTTTTGACAAACTGTTAAAATTTATATAAAAGTATGATTATATATATATGGTTTATATATAATTTTACTTTTACTATGGTATGTCATAGTATTTTAAGGGCACTGATCAATGGATAACTGTCATAAAAAATTTGCTTGATAGATAGGGTTTCATCATTGTATTGGTGAGACACTCTCTTTTGTAAACTCAATATCCCTATGTCTCCCCAAAAAGAAAGAAAGAACTCAATGCCTTCTCCCGCTAAAGATCCTGAGGTTTCACTTCCCACGCACAAAGCAGTTTGTTTTGGGGGGGACTGCGTGGACCTGAAGATAAGCTTTGCCCTTTCCTTGATTGAATTCAAGCAAATGGTCTTCATTATGTTGTCCTCATTGATCCAGGTATGCCATTCATACCCCATAAACTTGTTTGTAGAATGCTATTTTACCGTCATTCTAATAAATTTGGTTTGTGTTTATTTTTGCAATAGGGATCCATGTCAATGAAAGCTATGGTACCTTCTAGCGTGGAATAGCCATAAAAAAGATTGCAACTTGCACAAACAAATTGCCACAGATCGAAGCAAAAGACCAAGAGCTCAATAAAGGCTGAGAGTAGGTAGATGGGGTTGTGGAAAGGCCAATGATGGCTTGATCATCCAAGTGCAGGGGTGGCCTATAAAGAAGGTCATGATGGGTAAATGGGGCCTGAGAACAAGTCGATATTGGAGATGAACGCGTAGAAATTCTAGATTTGCTACTAAGGAGACCTCTAATTTTGTTCATAGAGCACAACGTCCAAGCTAAGATGGACCAATGCAGAATCAAACTGTTGAACTGAGCGAGAGGATGGCAAAGTGTCCTTTTGGGTGTCCTCAGCTTGCAGGTATAGGATGAATCTCTAGGAACAAGCGAGATGCAAAAAAATAGGAGTTCGTAATCAACCTAAATCATGCAAAAGCCAACCAAATAGAGGTCAAAAACAGATCAAAGAAGGCAATATGGTCCAAAAATGGGCCTACATAGTGGAATGGTTGTGGATGTGGTATCTTGCAATCTTGCTTCGATGAAAGCTATGGTACCTTCCAGCCTTACATGGGTCAAGTATGGCCAGGCGCCACCTATTTTTGAGACTTCCTGAATCCCAAAATCATTTCTTTCTGAGTAGATGAAATCTCTCGCTTCCACAAAATTGCTCCTATAGATGGCCTCTGGATCAACATGAATGAGGTCTCCAACTTTTGGGGGGGTTTTAGGGTTGAATTTTTGGGGGCGGCCCAAGGAGAAAAGGGGAATGGTTGCTATGGGTGGGTTTTGGAAGGAGATCGAGCCCCATATAGTTGGAGAGTAGCAATTCAGGAATGAAGGGGAAATAGTTGGAAGAAAAAAAAATGGTTGATAGCGAATAACTTAGGTGGGTATAGTAGATGGAAGATTGGAGGTGAGGTGAAGGGGAGTGCGAACAGAAGATAAAAGAGTCACCTTTGAGGAATCGATCCAAGGCCCTGGAGCAATTTTTATAGGTATTTGAATCAGTTCTTTGTTTTTCTAGCACAGAAACAAAAAAAATTGTTGTCGAAACTAAAACCTCATTACGGCCTTTTTAGAAAAATATGCCAAAATTTATGTAAACGTTTCTAACGCATTTTCAAAAAACACATTTTGATCATGTTTCTCAGTTTCAAGAATCTAAAGGACCCTAGTAAGGATTTAAATATCCCTTTTTGATGATTCTTGGTCCTATTGTTGTTTAAGTTTTTTTCTTCCCATACTTCCAATTTGTGGTGAAAATTACCTTGCAATGGCCTGGCTATAACATCTGATAGCTATCACTGTAAGAGTATGAACTGCCTGGTTTGTGCAATTAAAATGATGAATGTACATCAATTTACTCTTACACTTTTTTATTTATTTATAAGAGGATAATATTGCAAATAAATTGTATGATATCGATAATGAGCAAAGCATGAGAAGCCAATTATAATTTATATGTGACAATGAATCATCTTAAAGACACTATTATAGTGACAAGGAAATAAGATGCTGAGTGAAAAATATGGTTGGTTTGAAGCTAGAATCTATGAAGACCCTGTTTGCACTTCATTCTAGACCAAAAATACTTTTGTAGAAAATGAAATATGGGAGTTACAAATTATGTAATCCAAGTCTGTTCAATTCCTTGAAGTAATCTTAAGCATTGGTCCAGTTTCAAATATGTAATATACTGTTCATTTATGCATTGCTAATATCAATTTGCATTGTGAATAGCAGTTTGGTGTAGGGATTGGAGTATATTTCTCCCTTTTATTTTACTTTACTCTATTTTGAAATTAAATATTCCCGCTTCCATCATGTTTTCTTGCTTTATGAAACTCTTCTACATGCTAGTATTCGGGTTGCTAGGCTTTTTAGTTATCATGGAATTCCTCTATTGTAGTGTTAATGTATTTGTTTGGCCTCTAGAGGATAGAATGATGACAACTAGAATGCATACAGTAGCATATATTTTTTGCAATTGTTGTGGGTGGATCGTTGGGTGGAAATGTGTATGTCCTAGGGCCTAAACTTATGCAACATAAGATAAATACTTAGTTTATAGGCAATGTAGTGTATAGCTTTCTCTAACAATGAAAGTTTGCAAGATGTCTAAGTGGATGAGTCTAAAATGGGTAATCATGGTTGTGTAGTAAGTTAAATATGTTGGGATAGATCCATTTGCTGACCAAGATAGAGTGAAATTTGGGTAGATACCTTGAACATTGCTGAAAGTGTTGCTACTTTAGTTAGTCTTCTAGCAGTACCTTTGTATTCTCTTGAAACACTTCTGAATGAGTCCTAATCATGTGATTTTCATGATCCCCCATCTAGGTATCTCAGCCATAGAACTTTTGTTTTGCGTGAAATGGTAGATAAGGAGATTTAGATGAACATTCATCATTTTTTAAGAATTATTTTATAATGTTGCTTGATTTGTTTGATGGAACAAGTGCAATCTAGTTCAAGTAATAACTTAATACTGATAAACCGATTGCATGTGAAATAAAATAGAGTGATCAAAGTTGAAATAAAATTTGAAGGAGAAATATTGAAGCTATGAAATTTTCAAGCATTTGGTTGATTCTCAATTGATCCATAATTGACTTAGTTATATTCCATAGCTAATTCATCAACTAGAGCCTTTAATTATGTACAACTATCTTGTTTAATTATGATATCTAAAATGATCTGTAATTAAGCATAGATATTCCTTAGCTAATTCATCAACCCTTATAATAGTGATTTATGTTTTCTGTTGCCACTGTATCTCATGTTTTTATAGAATGCTATGGTCTGCAACTTTCTTGCACACTCTTCTACATTGTATTTATAGACTACAATTCAGATTGAGTGCACTAACTTTTACAAGACTCTCAAAACTGCCCTGCCAACACTATGTAGGAACTACGTTGTACTGTAGCTCTTGTTTGTCTTTGACCTATGCTCTAATCATTGCTTTGGCGGTGGTAGTTTGCTCATGCCTTCTCTGGAACATCGGTAGCATTCTCACAGTGCTTGGAACCATTGTCACCAATATCTAGACCAATGAAGAAGTGGCTATCAATCTTGTAAGCTTCTAACCCTATTTTACATTTATCATTGTACCCTGTTTAAATGCAAATCCTAGGGCCGATGCGGCAATTTCTGTGGATATCAATTTAGTTTGAAGTATAGGGTTGAATTGTTTTTCTTCAACCCATTGATTTTAGATTTTTTTTAGGGTTTAGGGTGATTGCTGATGAATAATAGTGCTAATGGCAGCATGTAAACCATAAAGTTTGATATGTAGCCTTCGAATCTTGTGAATTATAGGTTTTATTTCAATTCAAAACAATGAAAAAGGCATTCAGATCACCTCAAGCACTGAGCATCACAAATCCTTCTAAAAGGGCTGAGATCAGCCATCCTCTATGAAAGCAATCAACAACTCCAACACAAAATGTATGCATTACATTTCTCTTCAATTTCTTATAGAAATATATCACATTTAATGTTTTTTTAATTGATTTTGAGATCATCATTGGTTTGTCATTGTAGGGGGATAGGTTTATTGCTCACAGAAGTTCTGTAGATTTTGATTGGGCTCAGTATCTGGAAAAGAAAAGAAATATCATTGGGGATTCACCCTCCATGGAAGCATATAACAGGGAGCACACAACTAGTTTGGTGAAGGATTCAAGTAAAATGTCAATAGTTCTGAGCTTTAGTAGAAATCCATTTGCAGAGGGATTGCAATCCATGTATTCTGAAGCTCTGTCTATTGATGCTAGGACCAAAACCAGTAGATCACATAGTTTCTACATACCTCAGGTAAGAGTTATTCCTATTTTTCTTTTTAAAATTATGATTGTTTTGTGAATACTTTAGTATCCTAACTATTTTTTTAGATTGAATAGACAATCCACTTAGGTGGGTTTAGGGTTGGTTGAAGATTAGATAAATTGCACACCCATTCCTCCTCTAACAAAATTCTTCTATCCTTTACGCTTCTATGGACATCTCTCCCCTCTAGTGCTCCCCAGCTACTGGTTTTGTTTTTTGGCTTCACACCAATACTGGAACCATAAAATTGTCTTTGTTTGTCTTCACTTCTTTCCCTTGGACAAGTCAAATGCATGTCAATTATAGATTAATAGTAGTCATTTGAGGTCATATTTGATTCAATGGAGCTTGCAGGCATTTGTCTCCCCCAATAACCTACATTCCCTTCCATTTCAAGTTACCCATAACTTAAATATTAAATGTAATCTTTTCATGACTTTAATGGATGTGACATATAAGTATTATATTGATATTATTTGTGAGGAATTTTTTTAATTATATCTTTATTCAACTGGTACTAGGGGACTGCTGCTACAGCTTTAGGTAGAGGGAAAATTACTAACTGGCAAGCAAAAGGAAGAAGCTCGCAAGTTGGCTTTAATGAGAGAGTAGTTACTTGCCCAAAGTGGGGATTTATCTAATGTTTCAAGGGAGGAACAAATTTATTCAACACCTAAGAAACCAAAGTATGAGACAAAAAAGAAAAAGTGTGGTCCTACTACTACTAATTCTGTAGCTTCTCAGCAGGCTATGCTAATAGAAGACCATGACTTCCAAGATGAAACTCCTCAAGAGGCATATGATAGTACAGTAAAGGAAGAGGTCAATGCAATGATAATTGATCTTGATGAGAGTGAGGCTCATATGGATGTGGAGCAGGAGAAAATGGAAACTGAAGAGGAGGAGGAAGATGATTGGGATGCTAAAAGTTGGGATGAAAAAGATGTGCCTTTACATGTTAAAAGTGCTTTTACTAAAGAGGAAGATAGTTCTATAAGCAACAAAGTTATGAAGAGTTCTATTGGGCCTGCATCTAAGTCTATTGTAGTAAACAATACAACTACATTTGTGCCTAAATCAACACCCATGTCAGGTGTAGCAAAGCCTACCCATCTTGTTAAACCATCTTTGTCTATAAAGTAGGTACAACAAGTGCAACCTAAAAGTGCAGAAGACTTTGAAAGTGAAGAAACTGAGAGTGAAGATGAAAACATGGAGGATAAAAAGTGATAGGAAGCATCAAGGAAGTGAGAGGTGAGGAAGGTAGAAGCACTATTGAAAAGGAATGTGGATGATTTGTGCTCACCTATTTGTTGCATTCTTGGTCATGTCGATACCGGCAAGACAAAGTTGCTCGATTGTATTTGGTAGACGAATGTGCAGGAAGGTGAGGCATGAGGGATCACTCAGCAAATTGGAGTGACATATTTTCCAATGGAAAACACACGTGATAGGACAAAAGAGTTGAAGGTAGATGCTAATTTAAGGGTACCTGGTTTACTAGTAATTGACACTCTTGGGCATGAATCTTTCACAAATTTGAGAGCTCGAGGTTCTAGCTTATGTGATATTGCTATATTGGTTGTTGATATTATGCCTGGCTTGGAATGACAAACACTTGAGTCACTAAATCTTTTGAAAATGTGACATATGCCCTTTGTAGTTGCCCTAAATAAGGTAAGTTTGTATGGTAGTTTCAATGTGTATTCAATAACTATCTGACATTAATTTTCATGAAAAATTTCCTACCTTGAAAATCACTGACACAAAAGGCTTTTGCTGTGTGCTTGACTTATTAAGGTGGATAGACTCTATGGTTGGAAGGCTCGTCCAAATGCTCCTATAAGAATGACCTTTAAGTAACAGTCAAAAGATATTCAAAATAAGTTTGAAAACCATCTCACTCTGGTTTGGCTTTGTACAAGCTTCATTTTTCTAATGGGATATAGAACACACAATCATAGAATGAAAAAGTTTATCTCTAAGGAAGAGATGAATTGGTGATGTGACTTCTTATTAATAAATTTCATATATCAATATTTCAAGAAAATTTTCTTCTTATTAATAGGATACAGTTGCTAAAATTAACATTATTATTAACTAGAGGTGCTCTTCTAGATAATGGCTAAATATTTATGTAAAATAGCCAAAGACTAAAATATTGAAACATGAAGGCTTAGGTTCTCCTGGAAAGATTACTCCTTAAATGACAACAAATAGAAACTTTATTTTGGGTTCATTTCTTGTTCAAACTTTTGTATAACTCAAGATAGTCTTTTAACTTTTTTTTTGAAGTAGCATGCAATCATTGTTGTTGGCAAGGTTTCCAACATGACAACTATGTCATGTGCCTACTAAAGATTGGCCCATTTTGTATATTTGTCTAATATGTCATATCAGACAAAGATCATGTTGAATTAATAGTTTATGGATTAAAAACCTGTTCCAAGGCACCAAAGCTTGAGATGGGAGATGCTAGCCAAGATCCTAGAGTCTGGCTTAGCACCTGCCAATTGCATTAACTTAAAACATTAATTGCATTATCAGTAAGCTAAATTTGTGCCAGTCAGGCAAAGATTTCAAGTAGTGGAACTAGATTTTGATGAAGTACTTGAAACTCAAACGCACCATTTTATGTACCATTCATCAATACTTGTGCAGGTGTGCTAGATCTCCTTATGTTACTTGTGTAGTTAACACAAAAAATGATAGAGGAAAATCTTATGTACATCAGTAAAGTTCAGGTAAGGTTCATTCTAATTATAACCTCTTAAGACTTTGCTAAGATGAATGCATTAGTTAATCATTATCAACAGAACCATTCAAAGTATAGCTGATGTATTGCTAACATTTGATTGTTTGTGGCCTTAGATGTTTGCAGTAGTTTCTCTGCATGACTTTATGTTGGATGGATGTGGGTTTATTTCTTCCTTGTATAATTTCACATGTAAATGTTTATGTAATGTCACTTTAGCCATGAAATCTTCTTGGCCATACGAGAGGTGTAGATTTAGTTGAGTTGCAGATCTAATGTTCTAGCTTCCTCCAAGATTATATTTGGTGTCCTTTTAGGGGTTTAGCTTTCATTCATGCCAATAATCACCATAGAACCTTGAGTACCAGGCTTTGCACACTTTGCAAGATCTTTAGGCTTAGCACCAGCACTGGGACATCCTTATCAAGATGTCAGAGAGATGCATAGATGGATCACTTTGAAGAGTTGGAGTCACACCAAAGTCAAAACTTTGAAGGGACGATAAGACTCCTCACTTTGATGTAGTTTGGTCCTGTCGATAATGGAAATGGTCCCACCACGAGCACAAATTCAATTCCATGTCACCGCTATGTGAACAAAAGATGACAACACCATTTTGGATTATCGAAGAGACTAGATCCAAGGTCATAGTGATAACACCATGTCCTGCTGACAGTGTTCATTCCAACCATTGAAGGGACACTGAAAGGACTCCTACCGATGTATACAAATTGGCATAAATTAACCTAGATTAATTAGTCAGTTTTTCTATGAAAACTTATACACACACATGGTTGTAGAGAGAAATAATACATATATTAAATATATTAATATAGACGAGAGTTGTACATACTTCAATCACATGAGTAACCCTTATAGCATTACAACTACAGTTGATTGTTATGTGTCCATGGTTGACCTTTGTTGGTGCCTGCATGAGCAGTCAGTTTTCAAGCATATAAACATGCAGGCACCCTCCCAAAAAATCCAAAGAAGTTCTAAGTCTCTGGGCCTCCTCAGCATTTTTCAACTGCAGCATCATATTTTCTTTGGAGGAGGCCATCATCATCATGTTTTCAGTCATCACCCTATTGTTTCTCACAGAGGTCATCATCATATTTTCTGTCAGCCTGATCTTTCGCTCCGGGGTGATATTTTAACATCAGGTGATCTTAGTTAAGATCATCCTAATGATCTTGCTGTAAAGTTCTAAGTATGACCCGATATTCATGGGGGTCATCATATTTAAACATTAGGTGATCTTTGTTAAGATCATTCTGATGTTGTTTTATCACTTCATGTTCATTGTTTTATCACCCTGATGATGTTGACATCATTCTTATGTCAGGGTGATATCCGCTTTTTTGCCTATTTGCAGCATGATATTTCCGAAGGGAGATATCCACTTGTTGGCTTCATGCATTGTCTAGTGGGGGGTGATCATTTCAAATATCCATCATATTCATATATCACCCCGATCTTATAGTGGAGCTACAGTGCAGCATGATTTTTGTGCATCAGGGTGATATTTCCAAATATCCGGTTATCTTCCGAATATCATCCTGATGCCGACATGGTGGTGACGTCATCAAGGTCCGGGGTGTCATATTTTAACATAAGTCATTTTATGGAGATCCCCTGATGTTGCGAATATGACGATGACATCATTCGGATGTGACGAGGTGCACAATAGGTAGATATGCTAATGACGTTAGCAGGATATGATGGTGACGTCATCAGGATGTTCATCAGCCAGACATTTGGTATCGGCTAAGCAGGAGGATCTTCCTCCGATGCATCAGGTTGTACCAATGAGGGTGAATATCAGGTTGATATTTCACATGAAGGTGAGGGTGGTCATCAAGATGATATTCTTACATCAGGGTGATATTTTATATCAGGTGATGCAGACAGCATGATACTTTCCTGTAGGGTGATATTTTCTGTGGGGTGATATTTCACATCGGGGTGATGTGAATTATCTGGGTGAGCTTGGCAGATGATGATGCTGATGTCAGGGTGATATTTTGAGCAATAGGATATCATGCTGGAGGATGATGATGATGAAGGTCTTATACTAGGTGCCATCAGGAGCAAAAGCACCAACATCATATATGCTCACGGCCTAGTATATAAAGTAATGAGGAGGTTGCCGCAGGGTGCATGTGGGATATTTTGTTCCTGCATAATTTGAAATATCAGGATGACAAATCTTGGTGGGAAATGGTTGCGATGCATAGTATTCTGCATTTCCCAAGGCCGCGGGTTGGTGCGCCATTAATGGTGGTTGTTGTAGAGGTATGGGTGATGGCGTGGATAGATCTGGTACCTGATTGAAGTTGTACATCCATGGGCGGTGGCACAAGGCTTGAGAACCTTCCCCTGTCTCCTCCCCTACCTGCTGCATTCAATGTGATGAGTACCATTTTCTCAATGTACTGTATCTGGCAAATTTTAAGTTTGCCTAGTGGTTAAGGCTGAGCACCTCCTTGCTGTATAAGTAGGGCTGTGTTGCTCATTTCAAGGTTGTTGAAGGCCTGACGCATTTTTGTGTAAATAATGAAGAATAGGGCATGATCTTGGCTATTTTATCCCATTTTAGAGTTTATGAGTTACAACATGAATGTATTTTGCATATATTTTCAGTTTCAGTGTTAATGTTATATGAAAAATGCTTATTGCATGTGTCTATCTGCTTGTCTCCATTTGTTGCATGTTCTCCTTCTTCTAAATCTGGTTGCTAAGGGTTTCTCAGGTTCTGGGGTATGGTTTTCTATATCACATGTTTGATCTCTAACTTCCATTCAAGGAGTGGGTTAAATTGTTTTAGGTTGAGCATGGCGAAGGTTGCATGTCAGCAGGGATATCTATAAGTAGAGGTAGTTAGATTCCCATTCTTGGGTGATGTTTGTAAGGCAAGCATCAGTCCAACCCCCTGAAACTTGAGTGAAAGTTGCAAACCATCTGTTGTATATGTCTAGTTGACTCCTTGCCCAATGGATAGGCACCAGTCTGCTCCTGGGTCAGTAGTTATGAGCCAAAACCCCTTGTCTTGCATCCAGGACATTATGTCCACCCATTTCATCACCTCCACCTGTTAGTTGTAGGAGTAGGAATTAGGAACCCCCTACATACTCTCATACCCAACTAGATAATATGTCCAAGAATGTTGCCAACCTTGTGATCTATCATGCAGATCTTGGTCCATACATGAGAGTATTCTGCCTGATGCTGTCAAGCTAAATCTTCATATCATTGAGCTAGTCAAGGTTACATCTTGAGTTATAGGGATACCCCCTTGGTGCGGCAGAACTAAAAGTGAAGGGGAGGTAGCTCATGCAACCTCCTATATTAGTTGGCTGAATCTACCTGTGCATTAGAACTAGCAAACCCTAATGCTGATTCAGAAGAAAAACCAACAAATTGGTGACTCTGCTGGGGAGAGAGAGAGTCAAGTAACCTGAGGGCTGGAAAATCTAGTTTCCAGTGAAGTTGTTTCAACGAAAAGGAACCATGTGGTGCTCTACTAGGGTGATGAATCCAGAAAATAAAAGTGCCTTGCTAACATTCTGTCCTCTCTGTGAGAGGTGGTGACTCTATTGAAAGAACCTATCAGTGCTACAACATATATCCAGGTATTCATCTTTGATTAAAAATGTTGAGTTTAGAAGAGCAAGCCTGGTTGTGCTCTCAAAGAAGACCATTTTTTATTGAAAGATATAAAGCCCTAGATTTCACAGGGATATATGGCTACCCAAATATTATTCCCAATAAAATTAGAAGATGTTTGCCAAAATATAGTGGATCAGATTCTGAATCGGCAAACAAACATCTACAAAGATTCTATAATTTAATAGAAGATTATGAGGTAGAGGATGAAGATGTTGTAATGAGACTCTTTGTTTAGTCATTAGAAGATGATGCTAGGATATGGTTTTTAGACCTGCCTATTTGTTCAGTTTCTTCATGGATAGGTTTAGAAGTTGCATTCCTAGGGCAGTTTGGTGAAAGGTTTGATGTGGCCTCATTGATCATACATTTTATGAATATCCAAAGGGAAGATGAGGAGCTGGTTCCAACCTTTAATCTTAGGTTTATTAAGTTGCTCAAGCAAATCCCTGAATATATGAGACCCAATAATGCATTGTGCTTGACAATTTATTTCGCTGCATTTGATGAAGAAATGAGTTATTTATTAAGAGATAAAGAACCAGCTACCCTTCACTAGGCTTTCCAATTTGCTATGGACATAGAAAACAATGAGAAATATGGAATTCTAGTAGGTTTCATGGCTGCAAGTTGTCAAAGCAGTTATCAAAGTGAATATATTTTAGCTCTCCCAGTATGTGCATTAAAAGATGATTGTGTAGAGGGAAATATATTTTAGAATAATGTGTGTAGCCATAATGTGATGCATGAAGAAAATGTTGTAGAAAATGTAAGCACATCCTATAATGATGAAGACAAAGATTGTTGTCTGCTTCTAGAAGAAAAGCCTGCAGATACAAAATACTCTTCAAATGATGAAATGAAAGATATACATGAAGTTGCATCCTGCAGTGATAGGCATATCCCAGTTATTCTTGATTATTTGTATAAGGTGGATATGCAAGGCTTCACCCTGAATATAGAAGATACTGCTTCAAGGGATAGTGAATATGTTAGTGACTGTCAGCATTCAGATGCATATATGAGCCTTTTAGATGATGAAATATATATGGATGCTGAATATGAGTGTTTCCTTGAAGATTCTGACCACCTTCACAGTGTAGAGGTTGAAAAATTTACTTTTGATTATCAATGCAGTGGTGAAGAGGAACAGGGTCACTATTTAGAGGTGGACAGATAAGTTGCAGATGTATATGCTCATACGGTCGGGGGTAATGTTGATTGCATGGGTAACTACAAATCTTTTGATGAAGGGCTGCACTCTGAGCTTTTTATGCCTTCTCTTGAGACATTTCAGGTGGACCTTAGTGACAAAACTGCTAAGCATGATGATGATGGATATCTGTATGTTCATCAAGATAAATTTGATTATGAGATGTTGCTTGTGCCTGAATATTGCATGTTCAATACATAGGTGCTCTTATTTTTTGAGGAAGGGCAAAATTCTGATGTGGATTCATTTGTCTCATATGAGTCTATCATTCTTCCAAGAAACATCAATGACTCACATGATGATGACAGTCTACTGCTGAGAATGGTAGATGCTTATGAATTTTGCTATAGACTTGTTGAAGGAGAAAGGAGCAACAACACAAATAATTGCCAAAGGGCTTGCTGCAGATAGTTAAAAGCTTTTAGGCTTCATTTGAAGAAATCAAAAGAAAATCAGGTGTTTGACAAAGGAAAATTCTAGTTTTTCCTTTTTGGTGGCCCTGGGCCACCATGTTTATTTTTTAAAAAATAATGTGTTTGGTGATGTAGATTGGTATAACCTCATGACTCTATTGCCCAATGGATAAGGATTGGTCTACATCCCAGAGATCTGTGGTTCTCACCATGCCTGCAAGAGACATGTGTCCCTAGACAGAGCCACTGTTGGTGCCTGCATGAGCAGTTAGTTTTCAAGCATATAAACATGCAGGCACCCTCCAAAAAAATCCAAAGAAGTTCTAAGTCTTTGGGCCTCCTCAACATTTTTCAACTGCGGCATCATATTTTCTTTGGAGGAGGTCATCATCATCATGTTTCCAGTCATCACCCTATTGTTTCTCGTAGAGGTCATCATCATATTTTCTGTCAGCCTAATATTTCGCTCTAGGGTGATATTTTAACATCGGGTGATCTTAGTTAAGATCATCCTGATGATGTTATTGCAAAGTTCTAAGTATGACCCGATATTCATCAGGGTCATCATATTTAAACATCGGGTGATCTTTGTTAAGATCATTCTGATGTTGTTTTATCACTTCATGTTTGTTGTTTTATCACTCTGATGATGTTGACGTCATTCTTATGTTAGGGTGATATCCGCTTTTCTGCCTGTCTGCAGCATGATATTTTCGAAGGGAGATATCCGCTTGTTGGCTTCATGCAATGTCTAGTGGGGGGTGATCATTTCAAATATCCATCATATTCATATATCACCCTGATCTTATAGTGGAGCTATAGTGCAGCATGATTTTTGTGCATTAGGGTGATATTTCTAAATATCTGGTTATCTTTCGAATATCATCCTGATGCCAACATGGTGGTGACGTCATCAAGGTCTGGGGGATCATATTTTAACATCAGTCATTTTATGGAGATCCCCCGATGTTACGAATATGACGATGATGTCATCCAGATGTGAGGAGGTGCGCGATAGGTAGATATGCTGATGACATTAGTAGGATATGACAGTGACGTCATCAGGATGTTCATCGGCCAGACATTTGGTATCGGCTAAGCAGGAGGATCTTCCTCCGATGCATCAGGTTGTGCTGGTGAGGGTGAATATCAGGTTGATATTTCACATGAAGGTGAGGGTGGTCATCAGGATGATATTCTTACATCAGGGTGATATTTTATATCAGGTGATGCAGACGGCATGATACTTTCCCGCAGGGTGATATTTTCTGCGGGGTGATATTTCACATCGGGGTGATGTGAATTATCTGGGTGAGCTTGGCAGATGATGATGCTGACGTCAGGGTGATATTTTGAGCAACAGGATATCATGTTGGAGGATGATTCAATGTTGATGGTCTTATACTAGGTGCCGTCAGGAGCAAAAGCACCGACATCATATATGCTCACGACCTAGTATATAAAGTAATGAGGAGGTTGCCACGGGGTGCATGTGGGATATTTTGTTCCTGCATGATTTTAAGTATCAGGGTGACAAATCTTGGCAGGAAATGGTTGCGATGCATAGTATTCTACATTTCCCAAGGCCGCAGGTTGGTGCGCCATTAATGGTGGTTGTTGCAAAGGTATGGGCGATGGCGTGGATGGATCTGGTACCCGATTGAAGTTGTACATCCATGGGCGGCGGCGCAAGGCTTGAGAACCTTCCCCTATCTCCTCCCCTACCTACTGCATTCAATGTGATGAGCGCCATTTTCTCGATGTACTGTATCTGGCGAATTTTGAGTTTGCCTGGTGGTTAAGGTTGAGCACCTCCTTGCTGTATAAGTAGGGCTGTGTTGCTCATTTCAAGGTTGTTGAAGGCCTGAGGCATTTTTGTGTAAATAATGAAGAATAGGGCATGATCTTGGCTGTTTTATCCCATTTTGGAGTTTATGAGTTGCAACATGAATGTATTTTGCACATATTTTTAGTTTCAGTGTTAATGTTATATGAAAAATGCTTATTGCTTGTGTCTATCTGCTTGTCTCCATTTGTTGCATGTTCTCCTTCTTCTGAATCTAGTTGCTAAGGGTTTCTCAGGTTCTGGGGTATGGTTTTCTGTATCACATGTTTGATCTCTAACTTCCATTCAAGGAGTGGGTTAAATTGTTTTAGGTTGAGCATGGGGAAGGTTGCATGTCAACAGGGATATCTGTAAGTAGAGGCAGTTAGATACCCATTCTTGGGTGATGTTTGTAAGGCAAGCATCAGTCCAACCCCTTAAAACTTGAGTGAAAGTTGCAAACCATCTGTTGTATATGTCTAGTTGACTCCTTTCCCAATGGATAGGCACCAGTCTGCTCCTGGGTCAGTAGTTATGAGCCAAAACCCCTTGTCTTACATCCAAGACATTATGTCCACCCATTTCATCACCTCCACCTATTAGTTGTAGGAGTAGGATTAGGAACCCCCTGCATACTCTCATACCCAACCAGATAATATGTCCAAGAATGTTGCCAACCTTGTGATCTGTCATGCAAATCTTGGTCCATACATGAGAGTATTCTGCCTGATGCTATCAAGCTAAATCTTCATATCATTGAGCTAGTCAAGGTTACATCTTGAGTTATAGGGATACCCCCCTTGGTGCGGCAGAACCAGAAGTGAAGGGGAGGCAGCTCACGTAACCTCCTGTATTAGTTGGCTGAACCTACCTATGCATTAGAACTGGCAAACCCTAATGCTGATTCAGAAGGAAAACCAACAACCTTCTTGACAGTGCTCGCTATCTTGAGGACACCCTAAACTTTATCATTGAGATGCCAACTAAACCTATGGTGGTTGTGTGGATGTGTTTTCTTGGTGCCTGTAGATCACATATGAATATAGGCTTAGGAGTATTTACAACAACACTACTTTTTTATTTAGATCCTAAAAATACTGCAAGACTTATGTTCTTCTCTCAAACATCTATGCAGAAGTGGGTAGCGGTGGTGAGGTTCAAATGGTAAGGAGATTGATGAAATATAGAGGAAATAAAAGGATCCTTGGATGTAGTTGGATTTAAGGCCATAAAATGGTACACACTTTTCATGTAGGAGACAGATCACATCTATAGACATAGGAGATCTATGCAAAGTTGTTGGAGAAATTGGCTTGGAAGATGAAAGCAGTAGGGTATTTTCTAGATTTAAGACATTTACTTGATGTTGTGGAAGAGGAAGAAAATAATTATTTCTCTGCAAAGTGCCATCATATTGAAAAGTTGGAAATTGCATTTGGTTTTTTAAACATGCCCCATAACCATTAGAGTTGCTAAGAATCTTTGAGTATGTGTTGATTTCCACACTGCAACAAAACTTATCTCCAAGATTGTTGCAAGAGAAATTGTTGTGAGAGATGTGAACCATTTCCATCATTTTAAACAAGGACAATTTTCTTGTGGAGATTATTGGTGAAGCTAAATGAAGCAATCTAAAAAATAGGCTTGCACTATAATAATATGCTTAATATCAGATCTCCAGTAATAATGAAGGGACATCCATCAAAGCATAACAGAAGGGGAATTTTTTTCAGATGTTGTAGTTGCAAGTGCCTTGGTAGCCATGCATGCATGTCAACTATTTCACAAGATGCCTAAAAGAAATGTGGTCTCATAGAATGCCATGATTACAGAAGCAAATGCAACTAGCAGGTGCAAAGACCAACTCCTCAACCTTTGCCAACATCCTCCCTGCCTATGCATAAATTAAGTACTATTGTATTGTGTATATAGATATATCGTTATATTGAGTATTATTGTATTGTATATAATGTACATAGATATAGAAATAATACAATAATACTCAAAATGACTATAATATATATATGTGTGTACCCATACCCGTCCCCAAACCAGTGACCTAGCATTTAATTGATTAGGCTAGATTGCACATAGGAAATTTTTATTTTCTTCTACAAGTATATATCAGCAAACCTGCATGGTTGCATGCACCTAGAACACAAGCAAAGCTTACAATGTTAGGATGTGTTCTGGAGTGCTTCTGCAAAATCCATTTTGTACATATATTGCAATCATTATATTTCATCAGATGACATCTCTTTGAGGCATTTCATTAAATAGTTCACATGCTTTGTCTATGATTCCACATTTTGCATACATGTCTACCAGAGCATGTCCAACCATAATATCTGACAAAGATCCCCTTATCATTATGCTTTGATGGATGTACATACCCTATTTGAAAGCTCCTATTTTGGCACAGGTAGGGGGGACACTGGCAAAGGCTGGGGAATTTGACTTTACAACTGCCAATTGCATCTACTTGAAAATTTCTAAAGATAACAAATCCATTTTGTGCATATCCTGTGATCATTGCAGTCCATGAGACCACACTTCTTTCAAGGATTTTGTCAAATAGTTCACGTGCCTTGTTTATGCTTCCACATCTTAGTCTCTCTCTTGTCTATGCTTCCACATTCTTCAAGAGTTATTGAGTCAACCTCATCGCCACATTGGGGAGACATCATATTGTCTCCCTTCGATATAGCCAAGTCCCTTTTATGTACACTTTGCAACTTCATGTCTATTGGCTCATTGATGAGACAAGGTTGAGGGTCCCACCGAAGTATTGGGGAGATAGACTTCAAAGTCCTGCTAAAGTAGCCACGTCACACCAATCAAGGAGTAAACACTAACCCAGGAGTAGGGCTTAAATTTGACAGTTGTATAGATGTATTTAGGCATTTGTGCTGTAAAATACAATCAAAATTTTAAAAAGACTATATCATATGAAAAGAGAGATTTTGGACAAAACTGTCAAAATTTATATAGGATTATGATGATGATGATATATATATATATATATATATATATATATTTGATTTTTATATGATTTACTTATACTAAGGCATGGACCATACTATTTGAAGGGCACCTTTGAATAGATAATTGTCATAAGAAAATTGCTTGATAATCAAGGTTGATTGTCAAATTTAAGCCCTACCTGGGAGGGGATTAATCAGCCAGTAATTTGAGTCACATTTCCAACAAAGGCAATGAAATTTGGACTTAACAAGTTAGAGGATGGATTGGGGCTATGACAAAAATTAAGAAGGCATTAAGACTCTAACCAAATTTAGGAGGTGTTGGTTAGCTAATTTAGTTATATTAATAGCTGGATTAAACACATTGCTAGTTATATTATTGGTTAACTAATTTTGTGAATGTTGTAGACAATCATTTTAATAATTATGAGTTTAAGGTTATACATTACTTAGCTATATATAAATAATGTAGCACTGAGTTTTAGGTCATATTTTCAGAGTAGTTTTCTACTTTTCTAGGAAAGACTATGCAAACGCTATGGAAATACTTAGAAAGGATCTCAAAGTATTTGAACATGTCTATGATGGTGTTTACAAAGAGCTCACATAGTTTAAAACCTTTGGAAAACATCAAGTAGTGCTTTGTTTTATATTTGTTTTTATTGCTTTTTCATGTTATCCCATTGTTTCTCTTTTTCATATTGATTCTAACATTTAAACATGAGTTGGCTCTATGTAGAGAAAATGAGAAGCTTTCTCAACATGGGGATACAACATCCACACAGAAATCTATGTTTCTGAAGCTAAGAAAGCTTATAGAAAATAACCCTCAAATTCACAATAAGCTGGAATTTCCACATCTTCAAGCTTCTAGGTTAAGACTCCTCATAAATCAAAGGTCCCACTGTTCTCCTTACTTTTCCACAGCTTCTAAGGAATTGGTTCTGAAAAAATATTACTTTTCAATAGTTGCAAGTCTCATCTTAGATTCACAGGAAACTTCCCAGATATAATGTGTTCACCGAAAATTGTCTTTAAATTAGAGTTGTCTCATCGAGCTACCTAAAGACCTAGTTGATAATAAATATGAATTAATCTAACACCTATAACCTTATTCTAGAGATGAATGATCTTTCATATTAATAGAGCAAATCTCACGTTTGTTGGACCCACATTTTCACTGGTAATCTACAAAATGTTTGAAAATGAGTCTACCAGTTTGGAGGGTACAAATTTTGAATTAAAAAACCCTTGAAGAGTTAGATATTGTGCTTTAAGTAGAGGCTGAGTCTAATTTTTTATTTTTTCTTACAACTAGCTCATAAATTTGTATGTGCCTTTTTTCCATTGTAAATTGGTAGCATCAACATTGCAAAGACCAAACTTGTAATCCTGATATCAAAACTTTGTTTGTTGATCAGACATGTACCCCTTGGTGGATCTCAAACTCATAGAAATAATTCTGTTGTTTGAGCAATTCCACAAGGGGTATCTTTTTTTCCTATTCCTACACTTTCTATAAGTGGTGTTGCTAATCAATATTTTAAAATTTTTAATATTTGCCTTGTGTCTTTTTTGTTCTATTGTTTAACTTTTAGGCATTTGTTGACGTCATGGCCTCTTTCTTGGTAATAAGCCTTTGTTCTAATTTTTTGCATCCATTTCCACATGGAGTTGATCTCTCTGGTAATAGTAGCATAGGGAATCATTTTCCAGCTTGAAATGTAGGTAAACTATTTCATAGTCCATCAAAAATGAAATTTTGATTCAATAAATTTCTTAGTCATTCTTGGATGTGTGTCATGGGGTGTTGGTTTCTTAATAAGAAAACTATTCTTTCTCAATTTCTAAATTCTAATAGGATCTCCCCTGATGTCTGGAAAGAAGTAATGAACCAAACAATGTATGTTTTCTGAAATGTTTTAATGGCTGATGACTTCAACACATTTGTTGAAAGGAACTAGAACTCTCCCTGCAAATAATACTAGAATTGATTATAAATTTGTGAATCCTAAAAATGTTAAGTGTTCCTATATTGGTCCATCTGATGAGGTATAGAATGGTATCCTTTCCATGTTTGATATATTTTTATAGTTTTTATATACGATCTTGTTTCAAAAAAAATTGTTTGTCTATTGTGCTTTTCTATTAACTGTGATAGTAGCGTTTTTGACTTATTTCAATTTGGTTTTTTAATTTGTTATTACTAACTATTTACACATTTAAGTACAGAACAAGATCTATCAAGTAGAGTGGATCAAATGGATTCAGCTCATGGGATGTTTTTTGGCTTGGTTGGTTCTCTGAGAAAGTGAAGGTTTTATGATGCAACAAACTAGGGAGGTTAAAGAAAGATCAACAGTCATCATTCCCCATGCCACTTAGGAGTTCTTTTCAATAGCAAAATAAGAGGAAGCAACAGTTAGGCATCCAATGGATTTTTGACTTTTCAAATTGTGACACATGTCACTTATCTATTTTAACAGATTGCTAAGGATTTCAAAAGGCTTGTAGGCCAAAGGGCACGCCTTCTTTCATTTTGAGTTAGTTCTTTTCACTTTTTGGCAAAGTATTGTAAACTTGGAGAAGTTTTTTTCTTGTCATTTATGTGAATTGTAACTTAGATTTTTAGTCTTGTGACTGAAAATAAGCATTGTAATACTCTATTTCTAATCATTTTTCAAGAAATATAGATATTTCAAACTTGTGCAAGTTGTAAGAACACCTTTCTTTTAATAAAATTTAGTGATTTTACCTTCTCAATGGTTATCTTATTGTGTGCAATTGATGTGTATTTTTTTATTTTATGTTTAAATCCTCAAATATCAAACTAAATATACTACCAATTGATGACTAAATATACTACCAAATTGATGACTAAATATACTACCAAATTAATAACGAAATTAATGACTAAAATTTGTTTACTCATAAATTTGATTGCAAGATAAATGACCACCAATAAACTACCAATGTTCACGTGACTAAATATACTACCAAATTGATGACTAACTATACTACCAAATTACCAAATATACTACCAAATTGATGACTGAATATACTGCCAAATTAATGACTAAATATACTACCAAATTAATGACTAAATTAATGACTAAAATTTGTTTGGTCATAAATTTGGTCACGAGATAAATGACCGAAAATAAACTACCAATGGTCACGTGACCAAACTACTGATCACATGACCAAGTTTTGGTAGTTTATTTAGTCATTTATTTTTGTTTTTCTACTAGTGGTGGTACAAGGCTAGACTAGTGGCCAAGGGCTACTCCCAGAGAGAGGGAGTTGATTTTGATGAAATTTTCTCTCCTATTTCCAAGTTAACTTCTATTAAATTTCTTTTATCCATTGCTACTGTTTGTGATTTTGAGATAGAGCAAATGGATGTTAAAACTACTTTCTTGCATGGGGATCGTAAGGAGGAGATTTATATGTGATAACCTAATGGTTTTGTTGTGAAAGGAAAAGAACACTTAGTTTGCAAGTTAAAACGATCATTGTATGGTCTAAAACAGTCACCTAGGATGTCGTATCAGAAGTTTGATGCTTTTTCATTAAAGTTAGGATTTTTTAGAAGTGAGGAGGATCATTGTGTTTATGTTAAATCTATTGATGAATAGATACTGATTATTGTCTTATATACTGATGACATGTTGTTTATGGGTAAAAACTATTAGAAATGAAGACAACAACTACCCAAATGGAAATTTGATTACAATATGTTTTTAATCTTAAAGTAGTGTAATATGAATAGAGATTGCAAATGGAAATGAAATCACCACACATGATTAAACATCGTAGAAGAATAAACCATATTGACACTAGATATAACATGGAGAAAACCATTTCAAGTAAAAAAATCCAACAAGAAAAGAGGCTCAAGTTGTATTATCTTCAAAATCTGAAATACATAATACATGCACTTCATCTGTCTCTCCAACCTTCAATCCAATAGAACCTATATACAAGAAAACTATGATGAAAAACACATACAAGGCAATGCATTTATAGAGGTATTTCACTCCCCAAACCAGGTTTCCACTTTCTCTCACCTTGAAAGCTACAACATGCAACATTAAAAGACCTCTTACAAGCTCATGCCACTTGTCAATAGTCAACCATGCAAACTTGGGCACCCATGGACAAGAATAGGCAATTACTGGGTAATAAATGTTGTCATAATATGGGTAGTTAAAGCTAAGAATAACAACTTACAATTCGTAAATATTTGTCATAAGTTGTCATATTGTCATAGAATCTCATGACAACTTACAATTGTCATAGATTCTCTTACAACCACTTACCAACTTTATGACGTGTGTCATACAAGCCAAATATAGGTGATTTCTCCAAGGTGGGGCCTATCCTCAATTACTCTTGATTTTTATAACTACCATCAATAAATGTTACTCCAAAACTTATTGATGCAGTAACTCTGTAATTACATTCCCCGATAAATAATTTTTTACCACTACTAGTGAAACTTGTACATCCCTTATGGGTGATTTACAAACAATATTAGGAATAATAATTACAAGGATTTAAAATTTTAATGGCACTTTAACCCAAACATTCTCCCACTTGACATTATAAATTGTAAATACCCATAGGAAAATATAAAACAACTAAGTACAAGAAACAAGGCCCGTGGCCTCCCTGTACCAAGTAAACTTCTCTATGATCAGAGGTTTGGTAAAAGTATCTGTAACATTCTCCTGAATTTCTACCTTCTTTAGCTCAATCTGTCCACTTACAACTATTTATTGAGCAAAGTGATACTGAATATCAACATCCTTAGTCTGACCATGCTACATAGGATTATTGGCTAAACAAATAGCACTCTGGCTATCACAACCAATCTAATGACCCTACAATAAAAACTAATACCTATACACAATCTTCTTAACCAAATTGCCTCCTTAGAGACATGGTAGCAGCTATATACTCTACTTTAGTGATGGACAAAGCAATCATGGGTTGCCTTTTGCTCATCCAATTCACTGCTCCTCCAAACAAAGTAAACACATAGCCACTAGTGGACCTCTGACTATCCAATTCACCTACCCAATCTGCATCAACAAAACCATGTATGTCTAATGTTTTTTCCACACTGTCAATACTAGAATAAACTAGACAGTAATAAGAAGTACTAGATAAATATATAAATACCCTCTTCACATAATTCCAATGTTGTCTTCTAGGGTTAGACATAAACCTGCTCAAAACTCCCACTGTTTGGGTAATATCTGGTCTAGTACAAACCATTGTATACATCAAACTTCCTACAACACTATGATGAAGGAGCATCCCAAGTTGCAGAGCAATCTTGCATCAACCAAAAACATTTGCATTCTTTCTTTTCTTTAATTTTTAGTTGAGTTCAGTCAGCTCAAGTTTCAACATTTTGTACTGCATTTTGTTGTATCTTCTTACCAGAGCTCATAGAGTAGGACTTAGCATCTACATATCATCATCTACATCATATCCAAATTTTAGGTCATTTGGACTTGTCGCTAAAAGTTATTGCTATCAGAAGATCATTAGCTTTCACAAAGCAGAGCATTTAGATAGTCAGTTGAAGGAGAAGGTTTGCAGAGCAGTTCCGTGACTTGAAGAGCCAAATGAAATGTATCACAAGGCACATATGGATTAGATATACCTTCCTTGAGGTCCACACCAAGTTTCATGCATATGTATAGCATTACCAGATGTTGTAGGACAACCTACTTGTTTCTACACGCTTCATCATTTCATTGGAGGTTGTAACCTCTTGTGGCCAACGAGGAGGATTTCATGAGCTTGGAGATGATATATATAGATCTCTAAGATGTATTAGCAACTTAGTAGTTTGATGGTATGATTTAGGTAGTTTAGAGTTATAGATTTTCTTTTCGGAAGGCACTTAAATGCCATATCTTGCATATCTATTGTAGCCTGAAAGTCAGGCCTATGAGCCCTTTGATTGTAGCCTACATGTTGCCGACATATAAGCATTCTAAATATATGATATATTGAGCATTTGAATCTTCCATTATGTTCTATATTTGTGTTATTTCTGTTGTGTTTACTCTAGCTACATGGTTTGGACAGTTCATTCTGTGAACCCTCTGACCGTGACTGCACCACACTAGCATATGGCACATTAGCCATATCCTCAAAATCATCCTTATTCTTTGAACACATGTATAATGAAAGTTTAGTACCAATGGACAAAGGAATTCTAAATGGGTTACAATCTTGCATGCTAAATTTCTGCAAAATGGTTTTCACATACTTACACTAAGATAACCAAAGCTTTTGGTTACCTCTGTCCCTTCTGATCTCCATACCCAAAATATACCTAGCTGCTCCAAGATCCTTCATATCGAATGCACCTAAAATTTGGGATTTCAATTCACTGACCATACCCTTAGTATTGCTGAAAAAAAACATGTCATCAACATACAATGCAATGATTAGTATAGAATCATCAATACAATGAATGTACACATAGTGATCCTCCTCATTTCTAACAAAACCCAATTTCAAAATAAATGAATCAAATTTCTAGTACCACATTCTATGGGACTATTTTACACCATAAATAGACCTCTTTAATCTGCAAACCCCATGTTCTTTTCATTTTACCTCAAACCCTGTAGGTTGTTGGATGTAAATTTCTTCCTCAATATCTCCATGCAAGAACATAGCCTTAACATCTATTTGTTTGACCTCAAAATCAAAAGTTTTAGAAATGGATAAGAGAAATTTAATAGAAGATAATTTAGCAACAAGAGAGAATATTTCACTGAAATCAACTCCCTCTCCTTGGGAGTATCCCTTGGCTACCAATCTAGCCTTGTACTTGTCCAATGAACCACCTACTCCAAACTTCTTTTTGAATATCCACTTGCAACCTATGGCCTTTCTTCCTTTGGGAAAATGAACAAGGTCCTAGGTGTTGCAAGAGTCTAAAGCCATCATCTCCTCTGCATGGCTAACTACCAAGACTCGCTATAATATCTACATGAATAGCTTCTCTATAGCATCTAGGCTCATCGTCAATACTTAATAAATAAAATACAGAATGGAAATCTAGTGGGCTATACCTATCAACTAGGTTTCATTGTCTGGTGGATCTCCTCGAGGGTGGAGTAAGAGACTCTTCTGGTTCTTTTGGATACTCAACTTCTTCTATAACAATAGAGTCTTCCTCATTAGAACTAATTTCACTTGAATCTTCTTCTTCTTCTTCACCCCCAATCCATCATTCTATTCTTCTGGTTGTGTATCTTCCTACTATAAATAAAAATGCACTACCTTTGACCTTTCTTTCTCTTTTGGCTATTTGGCTTCAAAAATAGCTCTAAGTTCCCTAAAAAATAACATTACTAGAGAAAATAATTTTTCTAGTTAGAGGATCCCAAATCTTATAACCTTTCTCACAATATCCAATGAAGATACATTTATGTACTTTTGGATCCAACTTAGATCACTTTTCCTTAGGCAAATGGACAAAAGCTTCACAGCCAAAAATAATTAAATGTGAAGCAAAAAGTTTCTTACCTGTCCACACTTCATAAGGTGTCGAATCATGAGCTTTACAAGGAGTTCTGTTAATCAAGTAACAAGTGGTACACATAGCCTTTGACCAAAAGCATTTCTCTAGCTTTGAATCATTCAACATACTTCTGGCTCTTTTCATGATTGTTTGCTTCATCATTTCTGCAACACCATTTTGCTGTGGTGTATACAAAGTTGTCTTTTGTCTGATTATACCTACATGCTTACAAAACTCATCAAATTCCTTAGAGAAATATTCCCCTCCATTTTCAGATCTTAATATTTTAATCTTTATCCCCAATTGGTTTTAAACAAAGACTTTAAAATCGTTAAACTTAGTGAAAACTTCAGATTTGTGTTTCATAAAATAAATCTATTTAAATCTGGCTCCATCATCAATGAAGGTGACAAAATAATGAGATTTTCTGATAGAGTCATTATCCACAAGTCTAAACACATCTAAATGAATAATCTCTAACTTCTCTTTTTCTCTATTACTTCCTAAATGAAATGATGTTTTGTTTTGTTTACAAAACACACAATTCTCATAGAAATTAAAGTGGTCATCATAATAAGAGAAACCGTCCAGCAAATCTTTATTCTTGATTTTTTTTAAAACATTATTACATATGTGACCCAATCTATAGTGCCACAACATACATGCATTTTCATAAACATCATAAATATAAGAGGAGTTACAAATTGTAGTGGCATCTAGCCTAAACAAGGTTCCCAATATTTTCCCCTTTGCTACAACAAAAATTCCTCTCACCAATTTGCAACCATTGTTATCAAATGTTGCATGTGGGTCAATGAACAGAGATGGGGGACCAAAAATTGGCCACAACCACTTTTTGGTCTCATAGGAGCTATAATATGAGCACATTATAACATGCTCACATTTTAGGTTAGTTATAAATCCAAATAAAAGATGCAAAATTGAAACCAACAGCTCATTTGCAAAATTTGGCCATAGGTTTCGCCTTTGTTAACATGAGTGTGTTATAAGAAAGGGGGAATCAACATTTTCAAATGGCAATCAGTAATTTCACCATGTCACCTCACCGATCCCACTACTGAGGACATTGTACATGAAGTGTAGAGGGTGTAGCAACTAAACAAAGTAGGGTTTGATTGTTTTTTGTGAATTTGAAAAGGATTTTTTAATTTTGCAATGTTTTGATTAGATTTTTATCTTGAATTTTCAGCCAATGAGGCACTAGAAAACCCTAATCTAGTAGAGGAGGCCCAAAACAACCCCCTCTCAAATTGAGGAGAACCCTAAAAACTCCCCACCTTCACATCCTCACTATCAAAGAGACACACAAGAATGTTGTTTAGGGTGAAATGAAGAAAACAAAAATTAACTTGAAACCCTAATTGAAACATTAAATACTCCAAATGCACGCACTAATCATAAGAGAGCCCTTTCCAATTCATTAGAGGTCATTGTTTCTCATATTGAATTGGTGACCAACCAAATCACTGAATGGAATGACTATAGGGAGAGGAGTTGGCAATACTATGCTAACAATTTTTCTTACAAAAAAGTTAAGGATAAAAAAATTATGAAATCTCAATTATGTTCACATTTTATCAATCCTAAACTGATCAAACACTAGAAGAGAGTTGCAAATGGTTCCTGATTAATTAGTGTGTGCACGATGGTATATGTTAGAAATGAAAGCACAACTACTTCAATAGAAATCTAATTCAAATATGTTTATAATCTTATACCAATGTATTATCAATGGAGATTACATCAAAGCAAAAAACCCACTATAGAGAAAATATCAAACATGAAGAATTCAATGCAATGACACAGTCTTTACATGGAGAAAACCCTTGTGGGTAAAAAAACTCCACCAGGAAAGAGGTGCAAGTTTGTATTAATCTCTAAAAGATTGTACAATACATAAACTAAACAATTCTCTCCACCAGTCTTCAATCCGACGGCATTCCTGCAGCACCTAAGTATCTAAAATCTATATTACAACAACAAATACAATGGAAAATACTTATAGAAGTGCTCTCACACCTCCCTAGGAGTTCACTTTCTCTCTCATGAGAATCTCCAACTTGTAAACATTAAATGTCATCTTACAAGCACCTTCCACTTGTCCAAAAACAACCATGTAAGGTTTGGTTCCCAAGACTAAATCTAGCCTCTTACAACATCTTATGATGCATCTTAACTATCATAGATTCCACCAAAGAGTATCTTTCCAAGATGGGAACCTTGGGCTAAATATAGCAACTTACAACTAATAAATATCTTTCATATGTGTCATAGTGTCATAGAATCTTATGACAACTTGCAACTGTCATAGATTCTTTACATGCACCCAACAAACATTATGACATTCATCATATATGTTAAAAATAGTAGATTCTCCCAAGATGGCACCTACACTCATTTACTATTGAGTTTTACAATTGCCAACCATAAATGTCACTCCTTAATTACCTTTGGTGACTTCAGAATTACCACTACCGGTGAAACTACCTCATTCCATTATGGGTAATTACAATTTACAAATAATAAATGGAATAAATATAATATTGGAATTTACAAGGTTAATGGCACCTTATTCCAACATTCTCCCACTTGACATTATACATTGTAATCAATCCATAGGAAATCAAATGAAATAATCAAGTACTAGAAACAAGGCGCATGGCCTCTTTGTACCACACGAACTTCTTTTTGCTCATAGGTTTGGTGAATGAATTTGCAACATTCTCCTACGTGTCTATCTTCTACAGCTCAATCTATCCATTTGCAACCAACTATCAAACAAAGTGATACTGAATATCAACATGCTTAGTCCAAGAATGATACATAGGATTCTTGGCCAAACAGATAACACTTTAGCTATCACAACCAATCTGAATGATCATGCAATCAAATCCAATACCTGTACATAGTCTCCTCAACCAAACTACCTCCTTAGAGACATGAGTAGCATTCATATACTCTACTTCTATGGTGGACAAAGCAATTGTGAGTAGCCTCTTACTTATCCAACTCACTGCTCCTCCAAACAGAGTAAACACATAGCCACTAGTGGACCTTCGACTATCCAAGTTGCCTACCCAATCTGAATAAACAAATCCTTGTATGTCCAAAGTTTATCACCACTACTAGTACTAGAATAAACCAAACAATGATCATGAGTACCTGCAAGATATTTAAACACCCTCTTAGCATAATTCCAATGTTGTCTACCAGGGTTAGACATAAATTTTCTCAAAACTCCCATTGCTTGGGCAATATCTGGTCTAGTGCAAACCATTTTATACATCAAAATTCCTACAACACTAGCACATGGCACATTATACATATCCTCAAAATCATCCTCATTCTTTGGACACATATCTAATGAAAGATTAGTACCACTGGGTAAAGGAATCCTAACTGAGTTACAGTCTTGCATACTAAACCTCTGCAAAATAGTATTCACATACTTACTATGTGAAAACCAAAGCTTTTTTTTACCTCTGTCCCTCCTGATCTCCATTCCTAGAATATACCTGGTAGCTCCAAGATCCTTCATATCAAATGCACCTAAAAGTTGAGCTTTCAGCTCACTGATCATACCTTTAGTATTGTTGAAAAATAACATGTCATCAACATACAAAGCAATGATCAGTATAGAATCACCAATACAATGAATGTAAACATAGTGATCCTCCTCACTCCTAACAAAACCCAATTTCAATACAAATGAATCAAACTTTCGATACCACATTCTAGGGGACTATTTCAAACCATAGATAGACATCTTCAACCTGCAAACCTAATGTTCTTTTCCTTTTACCTCAAAACCTGTAGGTTGTTGCATACAAATTTCTTCCTCAAGATCTCCTTGCAAGAATGCAGTCTTAACATCCGTTTGCTCAATCTCCCAATCAAAGGCTACATCAATGGATAAAAAAAATCTAATAGAAGTTAATTTAGCAACAACAGAGAAAATCTCACCAAAATTAACTCCCTCTCTCTGGTAGTAGCCCTTGGCTATCAATTTAGCCTTGTACTTCTTCTTGAAGACCCACTTACAACCAATGGCCTTTCTTCCTTTGGGAAAACAAACAAGATCCCAAGTGTTACAAGAGTCTAAAGCCATCATCTCCTCCTGCATGGCTAACTGCCAAGACTCACTATCATCTGCAAGAATAGCTTCTTTGTAGGATCTAGGCTCATCATCAGTACTCAATAAAGCAAATATACAATGGAAATCTAGTGGGCTATACCTGTCAACTAGATTCTGTTGTCTTGTGAATCTCTTCAAGGGTGGAGTAAGAGTCTCAACTTGTTCTTCTACATGATCATCTGTACCAACTTCTTCTGTAACAACATATTTATCTTCATTAGAACTACTTGAATCTTCTTCTTATTCTTCACCCCCAATCCATCATTCTATTCTTCATGAGGTGCATCTTGCTACTCTAAATCAAAGTGCACACTCTCTTTACCTTTTCTTCTTTTTCTTTTGGCTTCTTAGGTTAAAAAATAGCTCTAAGTTGCCTAAAAATAATATCTCTAGAATAGATAATCTTATAGGTTAGTGGATTCCAAAGCTTATAACCTTTCACATTATCACCATATCCAATGAATGTACACTTTTCAGCTTTTGGATCCAACTTAGATTGCTTTTCCTTAGGCACATGAACAAAAGCCTCACATCTAAAAACCATTAAATGTGAAACAAAAGGTTTCTTACATCTCCACACTTTATAAGTTGTTGAATCAAGAGCCTTACAAGGAGATTTGTTAATCAAGTAGTAAGCACTACACACATCCTCTGCCCAAAAATATTTATCCAACTATGCATCACTTAGCATACTTCTGGCTCTTTCCATGATTGTTCAGTTCATCCTTTCTGCAACACCATTTTGTTGTGATGTATATGGAGTTGTCTTTTACCTGATAATAACTACACGCTTGCAAAACTCATCAAATTCATTAGAGAAATATTCCCCTCCATTGTCATATCTTAATATTTTTATCTTCAATCCCAATTGGTTTTCAACTAAGACTTTAAAATCCTTAAACTTAGTGAAAACTTCAGATTGTGTTTCATAAAATAAATCTATGTAAATGTGGATACATCATCAATGAAAGTGGAAAAATAATGAGATCTTTCGATAGAGTCATTATCTATAGGTCCAAACTCATCTGTATGAATAATCTCTAACTTCTCTTTTGCTCTATTGCTTTTTAAAGGAAATAATTTTTTGTTTTGTTTACCAAACACACAATGCTCACAGAAATCAAAGTGCTCATCACAATAAGAGAAACCATCCAACAAATATTTATTCTTAATAGTTTTCAAAACATTATTACTTGTGTGGTCCAATCTATGGTGCCACAACATACAAGTGTTTTTAGAAGCCTTAGAAACATAAGAGGCATTACAAACTATAGTGGCTTCTAGCCTAAACAAGTTTCCCAATCTCTTTCCCTTCGCTACCACCAAGTTTCCTCTCACCAATCTACAACCATGTTTATCAAATGTTACATGCATTCTAAAATCATTCAACTTTGAAATTGAAATTAGATTTCTAGCTAATCCAGGAACATGCAAAACACTAGGGAGGGTTTTAATCCTCCCATCACTGAAACACAACAATACCTTGCCTTTCCCAACTATTGGATATGTAGAGTTGTCTCCAAGGTAGATATTACCTCCATCATACTCTTCATATGTGGAAAACCATTCATTATGTGGGGTCATAGGGTCATCCCACAATAATGGGTTACATTTTTTGGCCAAACTTGACATTGAAATCAACATTTTGAACTAAATCTTCACTTTCTGACACCTATAGCTGCTAAATCGTTAGAAATTTGAAGATGATGCGAATTAGTGACTTGTGATATTTTATTTTTAGATTCTAAATATATTTTTTTAGGAAAATTTTAGAGTTAAATTGTAAAAAATTTTGTGTCTCCTTTGATAACTAGTTTTTAATAGTAAACAACATTTTTTTTAAGTGATGTGTATTCTGTAGCACATAACTTTTTTTCTACAAAAGATAAAATTTTGATACTTTTGAATTTAGATTGGTAACACCAATATATAGGGTATGCATTTGGTTTCATAATATTTTGTTGAATATTTTTTTTTTAAATTAAGTTTTGAAGTCAATCAATTATAATTTAGACATAGGCATATTCTATAAAACATAACTTTTTATTTATGTATCAAAATTTAATTTTTCTTTTTTTGTTGAAACAAGGACATCAATACCTAGGGCATAGATATTTTTCATATTTTTTCCACTAATTTACTAATTTTCCATGTGTGTAGAACAGAGAACTTGATGTTCAGTGAAAAATCTACATTCACAAGAAATAAAAAATAAATATAATAATCAAATTAAATATATTTAAAATTATACATTTTGGGAAGCTTATGATAAGGGCTACATACTTTTTTTTTTTTGAAAAAAGTGGTAAAAAACCACTAAAATATATTAGTAAAAAAGAGAATACAAAATGCCAGATTCGGAAAGGCATACCGGCAGGAAAGAATCCGGCAAAGAAAACCTCCGGTTATAGCCTGATTGTGAAAAGATAAAACAAAAATCTACTAAAAAAAGAGTCGATTCAGTAACAACATCTATAGCTTAATTCAGAACAGAGTTTATACAGTATTACATACAAAACAGCTGACTAAGACGACCAATAGTCAGGACAAAAAACTATGAACTGAAAACAGAACAAAAAATGACTCAATGCCCAATCAATCTGCAATCTCAATGATCTGTAAAGCACGACCCGCTTCAGGACCGTCCAAATCTGCTTGCTGGGGAGGAGGAGGAGGCGGTGGGGGAGGGATGCAGTTTAGTAAGAAATGTAATGCATTAAAAACTTCTGTAGCCTTAGCTGCCATTTGATTCCCCAACTCCCTTCGGTGACAATGGATACAATTTTGGAAGGAAATCACACAATTATTTTGAAGCCCCATACTTACAAAGCATAAATTTCAAATAAATTCATTTGATCCCCCAAAAGGTAAATCAAAAGTAGTTGTTTATCAACATTTTGATAGGTGTAGAGGAGACTCCATTATAAGTATGGTTTAAAACTAGCAAGGCTCTATCCAAGGGGGTTTGAATATAAAGGGGTTTGATCAAACTTTCTTCAATTAAAATCCTTTAAATGGAACCTTTCAAGGCTTAAATCATTATATTTCCTAAAAATATGTGATTTCAACAAAAATTAGGATGTCCCAGAAAGTGTAACCCATTATTGTGGTAGCACCCCATATGAAATGAGCATCTTGAGTCAACCAACCAGTGATCACTAGAAACAACATTACATGTAGAAAGTGAAATATCTTCACCTACATTTGAGGACTTATCTGAAGCACTCTCCCACTATTTCTTTGGGTTTTTGCAATCCTTCACATGTCCCCTTTTATCGCAATTCCAATACTTAACTCTGTTCTTCTTCCCAGGAGTCTTAGATTGGCCTTTAGACTTGTCCTTAGCTCCTTTATGATCTACTTTCAGTCCTCTTTCTTTAGGCCTTCTCCTGACACTAAGAGCATCCCTTGAACTATCTGAACTCTTCTTCCTTAATTCCTATGATAGCAGAACTGAAACAAGTGCATCCAACTTTGGATCTGTGAGGTTAGCTGTAATAGCCAGTATGACATTCTCCCAAGATTTAGGTAAAGAACAAAGAAGTAAGAGACATTTATCTTCCTCATTAACATCAACATCTACAGATGCAAGCTGACTCAACAACAAATTAAATGAATTTAAATGCTCTGTAACTAAATCACCCTCTCTCATTTTCATGGAAAACAATTTTTGTTTTAAATAAAGTTTAGTTACCATACTCTTGGCTTGGTAGATCTCACCCAACCATTTCCACAAACTATGTGCAGTCTCTTCCTTTACAACATTCAACAAGATAGAATCTGGTAGACACAAATGGATGGTTCCCTGCATCTTTTTATCCAACATTGCCCATTCATTCATAGAGACATCATCAAGTTTCTTCTCATTTTGAATAGCCAACCACTAGTTTCTTTCTTCCAACAAATCCTCCATTTGTAGCTTCCACAACTCATACCTCATTCCATTGAACTTCTCAATGTCCAATCAAGAGGTTGAAGTAGTGGTGGATGCAGCCATAATATCAACTCAAAATCTACAAAATAAATGCAACCAAATGTCCCACTGCAGCTACATTTTCTACACTACCACCCAAGAGTCAAAGTTGTCTAGGCTTTGATACCAAATGTTAGAAATGAAAGCATAACTACTTTAATGGAAATCTGATTCAAATATGTTTAATAATCTTATACCAGTGTATTATCAATGGAGATTGCATCAAAATAGAAAACCCACTATAGAGAAAATATCAAACATGAACTCAACACAATGATAGAGTGTTTACATGGAGAAAACCCTTGCAGGTCATAAACTCCACCAATAAAGAGGCACAAGTTTGTATTAATCTATAAAAGATTATACAATACATCAACTTGTTATGTCAGAAAATGTCCCCTTGGGGGCGTTTCCCTCTTAAGGTTTAGCTCCCGGGTCCTTACAATGCATTTAGAGCATCTTGCATGATAATTGTGAATCCCGATGAGAAAACCCTGAAGTCTAGTGGAAAATAGGACCTAGGGAGTGCTATTTTGATGATCCCCAAACAAAAATGGGAGGGTTGACTTGGGCGCTTTCACACTAGTCCCATCCTATATTGGGTCAGACCTAAATTAAAATGTTGGTTTTATGACCATTACTTAGGTCCTATGCCAACATCTCAAGTTTGAATTATGAAATTCTTAGTGGGAATGTTTGTAGTTGCATATATAACCATGTTTAAGTTTTCATTTCCAAACTAGATGGACATTGTGAACTTGTGATCTTATGCTAAAGTGATTCAAGGCTTTCATTGTGTTGTAGAGCAGTATTGTGTTGTTGTTGTGCTTGTTTGTTGCAGATTTGACTCCATCTCCTCATGGCATGAAAGAGCATCTTCCTTCCATGAGACCTACACTTCAAAGGTGACATCGATTGTATTTTCAAGAATTTATCATTTGGATTTTGCCTCTATCATGTAGAGATACACACTCTCATCTAACAATGGTGTTCGGAAGACTTGAATGTCTCTCTAGGGCTTGACCGAGGCAAGCCTCTAAACACCACAACCCCCAACCACACTCCTTTGTGATTGCAAGTTATAGGTATCAAGTTTCACAAAGTGGAGTTTTAGAAGGAGGTTGTAGACAATAAGGATTCAAGATGTGTAAGAAAGAAGATAAAGTTGAACATTTTTAGACATGGGTGCTAGTGGCAATGTCCTCCAAAGTTGCAAACATAGAAATAATCTAGACAGTGATAATCAGCACCCAAAGAGTTTTTGACACCCTGAAGAACATCCGACATTGGACTAGGGCGCTAGTGGAGGTGTCCTCCGCATCTTCCGGGGTAGAAACATAAGATACAGTGAATATCAGTGTCGGGAGGAGATCCAGATTATGTACAAAAAATAGTACCTTGGACAGGGGTGGTAGTGGAGGTGTCCCTGATTGTTCCACATCCTAAACTTCAAAAAATAGTTAGATATTAATCTCTACCCTTCATCTTAATCTAAAAGGATTTGTCGCAATTCATCAATTTGCTTACTATTTTGATTACTTAGGGTTTTAAGAGTATTTGAACATTAAATTGAGATATTGCTTGATAACATCTAAGTTTTCACATCATTCCAAGTGGCAGCCCAACCTATTAGGTGAATGCTCTCTCTTAGTAGAGATTCAACTCTGTTGATATGCCCTTGAATGTTTGTAGTGAAACAAGGATTTACCCTTGAGACTAAAACCCATCTTGCCCCTCCTTTTTCCTACTAAACATTTTGGTGAACCTATGTTTTTGAATTTTTTTGCACCTTGCTGAGTGTTGTGTGATATATTTGCATTCATTCGTTTTATTGCAATTAAAAAATTACAAAAAATTGAAAAAATTAAAAAAAACTGGCATCTTAGGCTTGCATTTTGGCATAATTTAAATTAATTAGCATCTAATTTCATTCATTTTCTGTTATTTTCATTACATCTAATTTAAATTACATAAATTCATCATTTAGTATTCATTTGCATTGCATTTTCATGTTTAATTTGTCAAAAATTGCTTGAAATTGTGCATTTTTCATAGAAACCTAGTTTTGTATTAGCTAGGGTTTGTAGCTAAAATATTGTTTTAGATTTTACTACCCTTTTAAAACACTCATTATGACTTATTTCTAATTGTAGTGTTGCATCATAGTGTCCTTCTTGCAAAATTTTATGTCTAGGGTTTGAAAACCTTGCATTTTCACTAGATTTGACCTTATCGTCTCTCTAGAATTGCATTATAAGCATGTTCTAAAGGATTTTGCTGCATTATTTGACTAATATTAGAGTTATTATCTACTTCCCCTTCTCAAATTTCTTACAACACCCTTTCTATTAGGCATTTACATGGAAAATTGGTGAAAAATTGCATATTTTAGGTGTATTTTCATTAGGTTTTGACTTGTCATCACTCTAGATCTACACTATAGGCATGTTTTCAAGATATTATTGCATAATTAAACTTTTATTAGGCATATTGTTTTCTACCCCTCTTGAAATTCTTCACAACACCTTTTCTTTCACTCATTTGCATTGAAAAAACTTGAAAAATGAAGCAATTTTAGGTCATATTCATACATACTTTTGCACTTGTTTCTCACATAAGTGTTGGAAGTCTTTAAAATCTGATTTGGAATTCATTTGAAAACATTTACATGGATTCTCAATACAATAATAATGATATGCTTCCTCCTACGCCTTATTTGAAAAGAAGAGCCCTTGAACTTGAAATAACATTTACACCTCATGACAAAGAAATGGTAGATACTAAAGAGCCTCTTTACATTGCAATGAACATAATGGAAAGACCTGTGCATGGAACACTTATAGACCCTAATTGCATGACTAATGTGGTTATGGAAGAGTTCCTTCTTAAACATGATTTGGCACAAGATTATTATGAACCGTCAGATTTGAGAATTAAAACACATAATGGAGCTTTGATGAATACATTTGGGAAGATAACCTTACTGGTCTCAGTATATGATAAAATTGTGAATTAGTTATTTGATGTTATCCCCTTATCCAACCTCTTCCATGTAAAACTAGGACATCCATGGCTTAAGGTTATGAATGTCATTCCCTCAACTATTCACAAATGCCTAAAATTCCCTTTGCATGGAGAAATCTGTACTATTCACCATAATTCATATCAATCTTTGGCTAAGAACAAGAACTTCACTCTTGATTACTTCTAGCTGCAACTTGATAGAGACTTTGAGCCATGAAGAGACCAATCTTTCCTAAAATACAGATGATACAAATCAAAACAACTAGCTAGAGTGGCTAGGGTTCCTTTATAGACAAGAAGGGAAGAACAACATGCATTCGAAGATCCACTTAGAGAAAAAGGAAAATGACAAAATGACATAAGAATAAAACAACACTATTATGAGTATGATGAAATAATTGACATGATAGAAGTAGATAAGGAAAAGTTTCATAACTCACCTCATCCATGGAGAGATGGTATTTATGTTGAGGTTCCTCCCCTGTCATCCTTACAAGGATCAAGAGGTTTTCATCGACAACAAAACATTTCATCAAGACCAATGAAATTTGAACATGGTGTTTTCTCCTCTAATGTACAAACTCCTATAGAAAAACATAACAATGCCTTTGAAGAGATAAACAACAGGACAAGGAGAAATAGAAAAGCAAGAGAAGGGAGGAAGAGAAGACAAGCTTTTGCCCAACAAAATGCAACTCAATAACAAAAAACTCAACCTAACATTGAATCAAACCTAGACAAACATAACACTGAACAATTTGAAGACAAGAACAAAAGTTGGGCTATGGTACCTTACACACGTCTCTCCTTTAGCATTCAAGATTGGGAGGAGGATGATTTGATCGTTGATAACCTCTAGCATGAGCCTTTCTACAGGTAAGTATTTCTAACCCTTTACCTCAATGTTGTGTTTCCCACATGATGTGCTATGTGTTGTTTAGGCCTCCTAGGATGACCCTTGGTTCTCTTGTAAGGTCAAGGATACTGGGAGACTGCCTATGTTGTGACACTTCTTCTATTTGTATCATCATTCTTCTATATTGCCTCTCCTCCATTTTCATTGTTGTGTGTTGTGTCTGACAAACATAATGTTGCAGTTGGTGACTTGGGGGCACCCTCCTACATGATTTTCCCTACGACACTTGTTCTCCTCTCTTGATTTATTGTTTACCTTCTTCTAGTGGTTCTATCTAGCTAGTGGATGATGAAAAACATATGATATTGATATGGACCTAGTGTCCCTTTAGAGAGAAATAAAAAAATAGACCTAGTCCATACATGACGAGGAGGTTGATATATATTATCCGACGCTTGGCTAGTAGAATCACTCTATGTGATATTTTGATGTTGTCTTATCGTACTTACAAAACATAACAATAATATTGCTTCGTACACTTTGTTTGTCTTGGATCTTGCCTTGCTGAACTCTTTATGTGAATGATTACATGCATTGTTGTTTATCATGATTATATGGATGCTAACACCTTTTCTTACAAGAAATTGTGTGTTTATGGGAACATTTGGTGGTCGTAAAGTGAATGTCACCTCCTGGGGGCATGGGATTTGTGAGAGCTTGTGTTCCATTGTGTTTTTTCTCTCTACCTTAATGTGCATGATAACGGCACATGATATCAACCACCTTAAGGTGGGGGCATATATAAGGTAAGTTGTCTAATGATTTTGATACTAACAAAGCATGTTTGAAGCTCTCTGTGGAGGTGGGATGTTGTATCTCTGAGCAAGTGCACATCTTTATTTTTATCTTGCAATCATTTAAGCCCTCTGTGGAGGTGGGATATCGTGCATATCCTTTTTATTTTAAGCCTTCTATGGAGGCAAGGATGGTGTATTTCTCAAGGAGATTGCACATCCTGTCATTTTCTAAAAAGTCCTTCGAGCAGGAGGGGTAGATCTAAGACTATCCTAACCCTTAAGAATGTCTTTGGTGATTGTTTTGGTGAAGCCCAATCATCATTGTGTGCTTATAATGTGCCTGAGATGGTTGCAAACCTAGCAATAGGTTTCTTCCATCACTTGTTTGTCATGTTTTCTCCATGTCTTCCATGTGTGTGTGTATGGTGTGTTTGTTCCCAAGAATAGTTTCAAGACCGGTGGCGATGAGCTCCTCCTATGCTTTGGGATTTGTATGGCATGTTTGTTCTCAAGTGTAGTTTCAAGATTGGTGGTGATGAGCTCCTCCTACACTTTGAGATTTGTATTGCATGTCTATTGGCCCTTATGCAGTTTCAAGACTGGTCACGATGAGCTCCTCCTGCATTTGGGTTGTGTGTTTACTTTCCTTGTACTTGCATTTACATTTCATAAATGAGAAAATGAAAAAAATAAATAATCACTCCATTCACTATATTCATTGTGTTTTGTGTGTCTTCAATAATGTCTTCTCCATGTTTTGTGTGACTATAACTGTCTTCTCCATGTTTTATGTGCATGTTACTCTCTTCAATGTGTTTGGTGTGTTTTCTATGTTTGTTGACCATACTCTAATGCATGTATTGACCTTGAATTTATACATACATGAAAGTGGGGGCTAAATGTTATGTTGGAAAATGTCCCCTTGGGGGCTTTTCCCTCTTAAGGTTTAGCTCACGGGTCCTTATAATGCATTTAGAGCATCTTGCATGATAACTGTGAATCCTGATGAGAAAACCCTGAAGTCTTATAGAAAATAAGACCTGAGGGGTGCTATTTTGATGATCCCCAAATAAAAATGGGAGGGTGTCCTTGGGCGCTAGCACCCTAGTCTTGCCCTATTTTAGGTCAGCCCCAAATTTAAATTTCAGTTTTATGTCCATTATTTAGGTCCTATGCCAACATCTTAGGTTTGAATTATGAAATTCTTAGTGGGAATGTTTGTAGTTGCATATATAAGCATGTTTAGGTTTTCATTTGCAAACTAGATAGATATTTTGAACTTGTGATCTTATGCTAAAGTGATTCAAGGCTTTCATTGTGTTGTAGAGTAGTATTGTGTTGTTATTGTGCTTGTTTGTTGCGGATTTGACTCCATCTCCTCATGGCATGAAAGAGCATCTTCCTTCCATGAGACCTACACTTCAAAGGTGACTTCTATTGTGTTTTCAATCATTTATCATTTGGATTTTGCCTCTATCCCACATGAATATGCACTCTCATCTAACAACGGTGTTTGGAAGGCTTGAATGTCTCTCCGGGGCTTGACCAAGGCAAGCCTCTAAACATTACAACCCCCAACCACCCTCATTTGTGATTACAAGTTATAGGTACCAAGTTTCATCAACTGGGGTTTTAGAAGGAGGTTGTAGATGATAAGGATTCAGGATCTCAAAGAAAGAAGACAGAGTTGAACATTTTGGGACATGGGTGCTAGTGGCAGTGTCCTCTAGAGTTGCAAACATAGAAACAGTCTGGACAGTGATAATCATCATCTGAAGAGATTCTGACACCCTGAAGAACATCTGACATTAGACTAGGGTGCTAGTGGAGGTGTCCTTCGCATCTTTCAGGGTAGAAACAGAAGATACAGTGAATATCAGTGTTGGGAGGAGATCCAAATTCTATACAGAAAATAGTACCTTAGATAGGGGTGCTAATGGAGGTGTCCCCAATTGTTCCACATCCTAAACTTTGAAAAATGGGTAGATATTAATCTCTCCCCTTCATCTTGATCTGAAAGGATTTGTTATAATTCATCAATTTGCTTACTATTTTGCTTACTTAGGGTTTTAAAGTATTTGAACATTAAATTGAGATATTGCATGATAACATCTAAGTTTCTACATCATTCCAAGCGGCAACCCAACCTGTTAGGTGAATGCTCTCGCTTAGTAGAGATTCAACTTAGTTGATATGCCCTTGAATGTTTGTAGTGAAAGGAGGATTTACCCTTGAGACTAAAACCCATCTTCTCCCTCCGTTTTCCTACTAAACACAACTACACAACTCTCTCCACTAGTCTTCAATCCGACAGCGTTCCTGCAGTACCTAATTATCTAAAATTTGTATTAAAACAAGAAATATAATGGAAAATACTTATAGAAGTGCTCTCACACCTCCCTAGGCATTCACTTTCTCTCTCATGAGACTCTCCAACCTGTAAACATTAATTTCCATCTTACAAGTACCTTGCACTTGTCCAACACAACCATGCAAGGTTGGGTGCCCAACACCAAATCTAGCCTCTTACAACATCATATGACATGTCATAACCATCATAGATTCCACCAAAGAGTATCTTTCCAAGATGGGAACCATGGGCTAAACATAGCAACTTACAACTAATAAATATCTGTCATATGAGTCATAGTGTCATAGATTCTTATGACAACTTGTAGTTGTCATAGATTCTTTACATGCAGCCACCAAACATTATGACATGTGTCATATATGCTAAAAATAGTAGATTCTCCCAAGATGGCACCTACACTCATTTACTATTGAGTTTTATAATTTCCAACTGTAAATGTCACTCCTTAATTACCTTTGGTGACTTCAGAATTACCACTTCCAGTGAAACTACCTCATTCCCTTATGGGTAATTACAAATTACAAATAATAAATGGAATAATTACAATATTGGAATTTACAAGGTTAATGGCACCTTATTCCAACAGTATATCCCAAAACTTTTAGGATAGATGGTACATGGTCTTTGATGAGCATCCTTGTAAATACAATGAGGTGCCACAATATTTCTTGAGGAAACTCTATTGTGAGTTTGTCCTCAACCATATTCCTAATTACGTCAACATTCAAGAGTTCCAAGGCATAGGTGGTGGCTCTATCCAAGATAGACAAGGGGCACATTGATATGAAACCACATATCTAGATCCCTCATGAGGCCAACACATATCTCACTCTCTTTGACTTTGAAGGAGAGTGTTGAGGCAGAAACACTACATTCATTGAGTTCTCTCACCCAATCTCTAGCATAGCATGTCAATGATCTTACCCAAGTCGATGTGGGTGAGAGTAGTAGGCATCATTGGTCCCCACAACTTTACAATTCATGTGGGAATTTGTCCAATTATGGGACCCAAGACTCTCACCATTTAGGCAATCTAGATGATGCTACAAAGTGTCAGGATGTTGTGATGTAGGGGTAGCAGCTAGTAATGGACACATCCATATTGGATAGCATTTCCCTCACAAATAATGTCTTGCAAGAATCATTTGGTATTGACTCCCAGGTAATTTTTTACAAGGTTAAGATTTATTTAATATATTTGTATTTGAAATTTCAAATTAATTATATGAGTATCTATATTATAAGTCAAAATTAATGTATGCAATTGTCTACACTATGAAATTCCACAGTTAAAGTATTCATCTTGCATCTGTTAGCCATCCAATGCAGGGTTATGAGAGGAGGTTGAGTCAACAAGTATGTAATTTATCACAAGATCATAAATATAGTATATATATATCAGTGGAAATCTTATTCAGTGATAATTTGATGATGAATAGGGAACTTCACCACCGCCATCACAATTTTCTTGGTACCCTGCATATAGAAGCACTTTCACTAAGGTAAATTTTACTTCTTGTAATCATTATGCATTTAAATAATGTTATGTATCTATTTTGGTCAAATAACCTTGAACTCTATTTTTAGATGTTGAATATGGAGACTCCTCCTCATCTTCATCAATCAATGGAGGTGGGCATTGTTGTAGCTATTTTGTCTACAAATCCTTTAACTGAAGTATGAGCCAGTAACATGTAAATGTCATTTTGTATTTCTTGTTTTATCTCATGTCATTTAATGTACATAAATGATATTCATGTTTACTCAATTTTGCTTCTTCATGCTTCTCACAGGTTGTCACAACTCCAACCCATCCAGCTACTGATGAAGAGAGATAAAAAATGATCAAGAGGGATCACTAGATAGTTGTAAGTGATTTATTACACATGCCATGTTATATATTTCATTTTTTCTATATTAATGTGGATACTATTTGATTGTATTAATAGGTGGAGCTTCAAAAATCTATTTTGAGGAAGTCTAGTCGACATGAGAGAGAGGGATGAGTCACTGATTGACTCTCCATCTTCATGGACAAGAAAGGGTCATCAATTATTTGATAGCAGTTCAGAAGAAATTTTATTTTGGGACATTTTTTTGTATGCCTATATGGTTTTGTATACATAATTTTGTATTTTACCGATGTATATCTTTGTATATGCCTGTATGGCTTTGTTTCTACATGCCTATATGGATTTATATATACACTATATGTTATTTTCAAGACATTATGTATATGACATTTTACATTAAATATAATATGATGATCAATTATGGTTACAAGATGGATATTGTATCATGCTTAAAAGTTTTGATATTGTGTATGTATTCTTCAATGTTTCCATGAAATGATATTATGTTCAATTATAGTTCAATATATGTGTCAAGTATGGTTTGATTAATTCAAATATTTTGACAACATCCTTGCAAAATACATTTTGTGCATATCTTGCAATCATTGCATTCCATGAGACTGCATTTCTTTGAGGCATCATGCCAAATAGTTCACGTACCTTGTTTATGCTTCCACACTTTGCATGCATGTCTACAAGGGTAGTTGCAAATACAACATGTCACAAAATTCCTATAACCTTTATGCTTTGATGGATGTCCACACCCTATTTTCAAGATCACATTTTGGCATAGACAAGGAGGATATTGGATAAGGTTGTGGAATTTGGTTTTACACGTACCAATTACATTTTCTTGAAAGTTGCTAATGCCTTTTTGAAAAACTCCATTTTGTGCATATATTGCAATTATTGCATTCCATGAGACAACATTTCTTTGAGGCATCATGTCAAATAGTTCATGTGCCTTGTCTATACTTCCACACTTTGCATACATGTCTCCTAGGGTGGTTGCAACTACACCTCTCAAAATTCCCATATCCTTTATGCTTTGATGGATGTCCATTGTTGCAAGTATGTGCTAACTAGTGTTGTCATTGATGTCAACATGTTTATGTTGCCATTAGTGCCAACTGTATTTTCTAATATTTGTGTCTGTTGATTGGTTGAATTTTCACATGACTAAGAACACTATCTAAGTTTGTGCTCTGCATTTCCTTTGTATTGAAGATCAGAGTATGAGATTTGGATATGATTTAGAGAAGTGTTTGAAGATGCTAAATCTAGAATTTGGTGGTCTGGATCACTGTGCAAAAAAAGTTCCATTCACCAATTTGAAGACTATGCCTGGCAATATTTGTAGAGTGATAGGGAGAAAGTATTTTGCTCTACATTTCTCCGTAGTTTGGATTTTGGTCTTGCGGTTCTAGACATAAGGTCCTTATCTATCTTCATTCCAAAGGATTTGTTATTTTGTACTCCAGAAAGCAAGTTATTAATTAATAGAGTTTGACAGTGTCTATTGAGAAGCAGTCTATGATGTGTCTTCAAGTGATATTTGTTGTCTTCAAGTTAGATCTATTACGGATGGATTTGTCAGCTCCAAAGTGATTCTATGTTGTTCATGGATGTCTCTAGAATGTATTGAAGGCATGTGCTTGATTTGCAAGCTATAATGAAGTTCTTATCTAAGTGTTCTTGATGTGTCCACTAGTTTTGGTAGACCTGGTTATTTACACTTGTTGCAGAAGTGATTCATGGATTGTAGAAGCATGTCCAAGCATATAAAGATGTATTTGGTCTAAGATAAGCCATGAAGTGTTCCTCTTTCATTCATTTGCTCTACAATTTTGTTTAGGTCTAGTCCTAATTTGATTTATGTATGTATGCCGACCTTGGAGATAGTTCCAATGGTTGTAGAATGTAATGCCTACCTTGATGTACATTCCAAGGTTGATGATTGGTATAAATATATGTAATGAATTCATGCGTGAGGTAAGGTAGTGCAAAGATGTGAATATAAAGTGTGAAGTGAAAAAGGAGAGTAGAGCAGAGGAGATATATTGCGCTTCAATGGAACTGAACTTAGGCATGTTGTAGATGCTACTATATTAGTTCATGGTAGTGAGCCACCCTTGGCAGTGAGACACCCTTTGGTAGTAAGCCTCTCATTTGGGCAGTGAACCTCTTTTGTTATTTGGTATTTTTACTACATTATATTGTGAGATAACACTCACCATGGTTTTACCCTTTTTAGGGTTTTCCACATAGAAAATCTGGTGTTCATGTGTGTATGATGTTGATGTGTTTGTGTTTTGATTCTGCTATTCATGTTTAATATTCATGACAGAATAAGGAGTTAAATTAAGTGAATGTGAAAGTGATTTTGTTTAAAGAAGTTAAAGTTTTTGATACAACTGATTCACCCCCCCCTCTCAGTTGTCTTGTGGCTTTCCATAGTCCATATTGTGGGGGAGGATCACATTTGGGCATAGACAATGAGGATGCTAGCTAAGGTTGTGGAATTTGGCTTTACACCCACCAATTGCATTTCCTTCAAAGTTTCTAAGGCCTTATAAAAAAAAACATTTTGTGCATATGTTGCAATCATTGCATTCCATGAGACACCATTTCTTTGAGGCATTATGTCAAACAATTCACATGCCTTATCTATGCTTCCACACTCTGCATACATGTCTCATAGGGCAGTTGCAACTACAACATTTGATGAAATTCCCATATCCTTTATGTTGTGATGGATGTCCACACCCTGTTCCAAAGATCCCATTTGGGCATAGACAAGGAAGATGTTGGCTAAGGTTATGAAATTTGTCTTTACACTTGCCAATTGTAATTTCTTAAAAGTTTCTAAAGCCTTATCAAAGAAAAACATTTTGTACATATCTTGCAATCATTGCATTCCATGAGACAACATTTCTTTGAGACATCATGCCAAACAGTTCACGTTCCTTGTCTATGCTTCCACACTTTGCATACATGTCTCATAGGGCAGTTGCAACTACAACATCTGGTGAAATTCCCATATCCCTCATGCTTTCATGGATGTCCATACCCTATTCCGAAGATCCCATTTGGGCATGGACAAGGAGGATGCTGGCTAAGGTTGTGGAATTTGGCTTTACACTGGCCAATTTCATTTTCTTTAAAGTTTCTAAAGCCTTATCAAAAAATCCATTTTATGCATATCTTGCAATCATTGCATTCCATTAGACAACATTTCTTTGAGCCATCATCTCAAACAGTTCACGTGCCTTTTCTATGCTTCTACACTTTGCATACATGTCTCATAGGGTAGGTGCAACTATGACATCGAACAAAGCTCCAATATCCTTTATGCTTTGATAGATATCCATACCCTATTCCAAAAATCCCATTTTGGCACAGGCAAGGAGGATGCTAGCTAAGGTTGTGGCATAAAAAGAAACTATAAGGATTTTAATCATGAACCTAATAACAAGAAATGGACAAAGTATAAAGTGACAAACTCAAGCATTAATGATTTATTCATGAACCTATCCTTTAAGTTTGGCTCTTGGTTCCAATTTATTGAGTATGAAAATACTCCCTTTCTTTGCTTCTAATGTTATAAATCTAGCCATTTTACTAAAAACTACCCTACCAAAAGTCTTAGTAAAAAGTAAATTATTCTAATAATCAATCAAAACAAGTAACAAAAAGGATGTCCTTCAAGTCATGTTTGTCCTAGGGTTTGGTGAGTTTCCATTGGCAACCAAACCCTAGGTCTTAATGACACTAGATTAGATTGATTTTGGCAAGAAAACTTGATATGTATCCTTGAATTCACTCATAATTCATAAATTTATCTTACAATTACCTATGTGGACCCCATTAGTGATCTCATAATATTAGTGAAAGGTAATGGCATCCAATAGCATTGACCTACCCACCCTGATGTGTTGGCATAATTGGTTCAACCCCACAAGGTGGGAAGAAGAAAATATGCTTGTTGGCACCTTTTCACTACTCTCAAATGATGCATTTTGCAAGAATGCATACATTGTTGGCATGGTCAAATAGTCTAGATCTAACCAAAACTAAGATAGGGTACTATAGAGGGACCCAATGTCCACCTATACATCTAGACAAAATATTTGTAGGTGCCATAGATCGAGAGAAAAGGTAGGTGAAATTTTTTCAACTTTTTACTCTTTAGGCTCTTCAGAGACTCCTAGTACAACGTGGCCTGGAACAATTAGGAGACCTAGGAAACAAACCAAGGCCTCTAGTAGCATCCACCCACCCACCCTAACGTGTTGGCATAGTTGGTTTAGCCCCAGAATGTGGGAAGAAGAAAATATGCCTGTTGGGACCTTTTCACTTTTCTCAAATGACGCATTTTGCAAGAATGTATACGTTGTTGGCACGATCAAATGGTCTAGAGTTGAACAAAACTAAGATAGGGTACTGTAGAGGGATGTGATGTCTACCTGTAAGTCCAGATAGAACATTTGTAGGTGCCATAGGTTGAGAGAAAAGGTAGGCAAAAGTTTTCCAAATTTTTGCTCTTTGGGCTCATTAGAGACTCCTGGTGCAATGTAGGCTAGAATGATTAGAGACTTGGGAAATAAACTAAGGCCTCCAATAGAATCCACCCACCCATTCCAACATGCTGGCGTAGTTAGTTCAGTCCCATGAGGTGGGAAGAAGAAAATATGCCTGTTGGCACCTTTTCACTACTCTTAAATGACACATTTTGCAAGAATGCATACGTTGTTGGCATGGTCAAACAATCTAGATTTGATTAAAACTGAGAAAAGGTACTATAGAGGGACTCAACATCCACCTGTAGGTCTAGACAGAACATTCCTAGGTATCATAGATCGAGAGAAAAGGCAGGTGAAAGTTTTTCAACTCTTCGCTCTTTGGGCTCTTAAGAGACTCTTGGAGCAATGTAGCTTGGAAGGATTGGGAGACTTGGGGAATGATCTGAGGCCTCCCCTAGCGTTCACCTACCCACCCAGACATGTTGGCATAGTTAGTTTAGCCCCGCAACACAAAGAATGCAAAATATGGCTCCTAGCAAGTTTCTGTTGAACATGAATGACACTTTTTGCAATATTTTGTACATCATCTCCATAGCCAAATGGTTTGGAGATGATAAAAATTGAGAGAGGTTATTGTGGAGGGAATCTACGTACAGCTGTAGGTTTAGATGAAATAGTCATAGGTGCCATAAATTTTGAGTACCAGTCCATCATAGTTTGGCAGTGTTTTGCACTTAGGTCTTTTAAGAGGCTTTGTTGAAATGATGTAGCTCAGAAGGATCGAGAGACCTGTGAAATGATCAAGGAATCCAATAGCATTCACCTACCAACATGGATGTGTTGGCACTTTTAGTTTGTCCTACGATGCACAAAACAAAATTTATGCTCATCGACAACTTTTCATTGAACACAAATGACACATTTTGCAACTTTTAAAATATTGTCACCACGACCAAATGGAATGAACATTTCAAAAACTAAGAGAGGTTATTATGGAGGAACCCTACATGAACTTGTAAGTCTAGATGTAATCTTCCTAGGTGTCACAAATTCTAAGAAACAGTCTGTCAAAGTTTAGCAATTTTGGCACTTAGGGCTCTTAAGAGAAAGCATCGGCATAATGCAACCGAGAACAATCGTGATAGTTGAGGTGTGAAATAGGACCTTGTCTAGCATTCACTTTCCCATCCAGATGTGTTGGAATTTTTGGTTTGGCCCCATGATGCATGAAACAAAATTTATGCTCACTAACAACTTTTCATTGAACACAACTGACACTTTTTGCAACTTCTGAAATATTGTTACCACAACCAAATGAAATGAACATTTCAAAAACTAAGAGAGGTTATTGTGGAGGGACCCTACATGACCCTCTAGGTCTAGACAAAATGCCACAAATTTTGAGAAATAGTCCATCAAATTTGGCAATTTTTGGCACTTAGGGCTCTTAAGAGAAAGCATCGACATGGTGCAACCAGGAATGATTGGGATAGTTGAGGTATGAAACATGACCTTTCCTAGAATTTACCCACCCACTTGGATGTGTTGGCACTGTCAGTTTGGCTCCATGACACACAAAACAAAATTTATGCTCATCGATAATTTTTCATTGAACAGAACTGACGCTTTTTACAGCTTTTGAAATATTGTCAACACAACCATATGGAATGAACATTTCAAAAATTGAAAGAGGTTATTGTGGAGGGACCCTACATGACCCTAGAAGACATCAATAGAACTGAAATTAGAGACATGATCATACACATATATAAATATAAATCAGCTATACATATAAATGACATGAGAAAGTTAGTGTACATAATCATACACATAAAACAAGAGTATTGCACATAAGTATCTCATATTATTTCCTAATTATTTCCCTTATTGAACTTTCTTTTTAATTGATGCAGCATAGAATCAAACACAAAAACATTAATCATGAAATAAGAAACACATGACACAGTATTTTTGACGTGGAAACCCTGTTAAGGGAGAAAACCACGGGGTGATTAACCCAAAATTATTCTCTGTTAGAAGAATAGGAAATTACAAAATGGCACTTGCCAATTAGGGCTCACTGCCCGAGCACACTGCTCACAAGAGGCCCACTGCCTACAAGAAGACACACTGTCTACAAAGTGATAAGAATCACAGTCTTGAACTGATTGGAAGCATCTGCATATGCTGGAGTTCAGTTCCGGTTAGGCTCAGTACACTGATCTGCTGCACTTCATCTTTCCTCTGTTCTTTATTCTACTATCTTTCACATACCGGATCCTTTTTGCTACCTCTGCTCTGTTCTGGACTTATTCGCATATATCTTCACACCATCACACCCTTCACAACTAAATCCATCCTCTATATATATCCGCACAAGTAATTTCATCACCTTTCTAGTCGGCATCCGGAACAGTCTAGTTTCTTACAAACTTTTGTTCTGTCGGCTGAATCCTTCCTCACCAAGCAATGCGGATCAAGCATATACTTGTAGATATCATTAATCATGTCGGCCAAACATGATTCATGCCTTCACAACCTCTGTCATCAACAGTAACACATCCGGAAAGCAGTCTGATACTCTGCCAGTCAGTTCTTCCTCTGTTTTCACTGTCTCTCAGGAATCCGGTACTCAACCATTCATATCTTTTTCTTTGTCCATCACCGGAGGCTAAATCCTTGGAATATACCACTCAAGGTAGTCCTCTTGACTTCCCCAAATCCGCACTGCACCAAGACACTTCCTCTGAGAGATCCGGACCAATCTGTCGGACCTTGCCACATGCTCTGTTCTTCTTCACCGGACCACAACATTCTTTATTCTGACTTCCAGTAGAGACACATCATGACTTGCGGATATGTGGGATGACCTTTGTTGCCATCAATGACAACAACCATGAATCCATATAGTGTCTCTTGCCAACAATCTCCCCCTTTGGCATTGATGGCAACACTTAGTGAAAAATGACTAAGTGTTTACACTATGCTCCCCCTTTGCTGATGCTCTGTCTTTATATACAATTTCCGGAACTCCCCCTTAGTTGGATTCCTCATTTTTCACTGCTCCTCACTCCCCCTTTGACATCAATGGCAAAGGGTAGGGTCCGCACACCAAAATTTTCAAAAATTTTATATATATAGCCGCATATTTACATACTCACATGTACTGAAGAATGTCTGCAAAGGATGTCTGCAATTGGATCATTTCTGTAGCCCAACTTTGCTTCATTCTATCCAAAATTGAAATGTGACCACTTAACAAAAATGCAAAAGCTTCTGCCCGCTTGAGATTTGTCGGATCTTTTGTTTGGGCGGTGGTCTGAGCATCACTGATGGCCTCATGCATAGTTTCCAACTTAGGGATTATAATCCTTCTAAGTTCTCCCATCCAGTTAGTGATGTTCTTCCTTTCCTTCTCAAGATTCTTTATTTCATTCAAGACTGCAATAGTCTGACATTCTTGATTTATTATAGAGGAAGAGAGAGGATCAAAACTTTGAGATAAGCTTTGTAGCTTATCCTGTTCCTCTTTTATTTTCTTGTCAAATGCTGCTGTTGCCTTTGACCAGGATATACAAAATTTGTAGATGTCACTGCCATCCTTAAGAGCATTCTCTAAGCTCTTTATTCCAATGCTTACAATCTTCCTATCTTTAGAGATTAATTCTAATATTTCTGAAAATCTCTTATCCAAAAATTCCTTCCGGACCTTTTCTTCAGCTGATTTTTCTAGAGAATCAAAATGTGTATCAACACTGCTGACTAAGGTTTTTAGATTACCGGAAGTGGAGGCTGTCGGATCTATCTGGATTGATGGCATAATCTTTACAAGTACTCCGGAAGCAGCCTCTATCAACTCACAGTCTTCCATATGAGACTTCAGGAGCTTTTCATTTGCCTTGGCATTTGCAAATGAAGCTATCTTCATTGTTTGTACCGGAGAGAGAGAGTCAAAGTCGAATGGGCCTTTTAGAAGCTCCGGTTCATCAATCTCTAAAGTTTCTTTGCTCAAAAATTGTTGAACAGTTTGTGCAGTGTCTCTTGCCGGAGATAGATGTTTCTTTTCTTTTGCAGTCTTGGAACTGTCAACCTCTTTGTCTTTCACCACTGCTTCCTTCTCCTGTAATTGCTCTTCTTCTTTGGATCCAGAGACTGTAGGGGAAACTGGAGGAGAGATGTTTGTCTGTTCAGGGCTCACTTCTTCCGGAACAGAAGATTCCAAATCAGCAGCTGTTTCTGCACCTAAGTCCTCTACAACAGGAAGATTGAACCTTTTGAAGGCCTTCCGGAGGATCTCTTCTGTTTCTTGGGCCACTTTGTCAGTCTCACCAAGCATGAGTTGATTCATCCTGGCTTTGCTTCTGAACTCATCTTTGCAGTCCTTGAAGATAATGTTCATTGTCTTGGGATCAATTTGAGGATATAGCTAAATAGCTATCTGCTCCCGGATCTCAAGATCTTTAGCATGAGCATTATTCTTTCTTACTTCCAATTCCTTTTCTAGGCTTTTAGGAATAAGAGATATGATCTCAATGAAAGCCTTATTATATATGTTAAGATATTTGACTGTGGCTTCCTGCAGAGTCTTTTGGTCAGCCTCACTGAAGTCATCATAAGATTCAGTCATTGGTTGAAGGTTTCCATCCACCGTGACCGACTTGATTATGCTCTCTAGAGACAGAGTGGGCTTTTCAACAGATACCTCTGCCATTTCATCCTTGTCTTGGCCTGTGGAGGGCTTACCGGATCCTTTCTTCTTCTGTTTCTTTATTTCTTTTACTCCCTCATCTGACTCTGTTTCCTCTTCATCCTTTTGGCTTCCATAAGCCCTTGTGGCTTTGGTCTTGGATCTCTTACCGGATGCCTGGACTTCCGGTTTTGAACTTTTGGTTGTGGGAGGTGCAGATCTCTTTGATGATCTGGTCCGGGTGGGAGCTTCAACCGGAGCACTTTCTTTACTTTTCTCTTCTTCCTCGGCCTTCCTCCTCTTTTCCCGGCTGGCATCAAGTGCCTCCTTTGAGATGCCTAGGCCTTGAGCAATGTGCTCTACTTCTTTTCTCACCTTTCTTTTAATCTCAGGTTCCCTGAGTTCTACATGTATTTTTACACTCAGCTCCTCAAAGGTTCCAAACCTTTCTGCCTTAGGATCTTTGGGCTGACTTAGCATGTGTTGAACATGCAGCTCCACTATCTGTTCATCCACTTCATACCCCATGGGCATGATCCAGACAGTCCTTGGCTCCACTGCCTCCATTAGGCACTGATCAGTGTCAACCATAAAGCACACTGAGTCTTTGTATTTTTCAACAAGAGACTGGGGAATTCTCTCTCTTGCTTGCATCATGCTCTGAAAGTTTTTGAAGTATCCCCATAGAGCTGTATTTCTCGCTTTTGCATCCCCAAGTCCATGCAAATAGTCTCTTATCTGGACTGCAACAGGTTTGTCATTCTGCCATACCCATCCACTTGTTCCGGGTAGCTCATTCATGAAGTAGAAGAATAGACATACAATAAGAGTACCATACTTAAAGGAATTCTTCTTATCCTTCTTGATTTTCTGTATGTTTTCCATTAATTGGCTTAGCAGTAGTTCGCAGAGATCATATTCTGCATTCTTTCTTAGCATTTCATAGGCAGTGTATACTGCAGTTTCGGATACAGAATTCTCCCTGCTGGAGTGATAGATCTTGTATCCTATTATCATGGATGCATATTTGATATCCGGATCTGAAATATCTTCAATGGTCATTGCCCTCTTATCAAATTTTGATCTGGTGGCCTTAGTTACAATGTTGTTCTTGACAGATTTGAGGATAGGTATCCCTCCGGAAGAGTATAGACCAGTTACTGCTCTGATTGCCTCTTTTGTGATCTTGCAGGGTCTATCCAGCCATAGAAAGTTGTCATGCATCCTGCTCAGTACATACCGGACCCATTCATCTTCTTCAAAGCAGGGGAAATGAATAAATTGCTCAAACTGTTTCTTCTGGATATCCTTATACTCTGGTTTAAGCTCAAAAGCATTGTCTATCAGTTGCTTGTGATAGAGGTCTCTTAATTTGAATTCCCCAAATTCCTCAATGCTTGCATGTATGTAAACCCTAATGTCTTCAGTATGTAAAACTCCGTGAGGAACACTAGAGAAGGCTCCTAGTGGATCTACCTCCAATGATTTGTAGGGATGTTTCTTGAATGAGGGGCGAGGTCTATCAGAGATCTTAACTATGTTTGGAGTAGCCATTCTTCAAAGATTTGCAGTGAGGTAATGAAAAACGGAGAATACCTTATGCGCCTTCGACTTGCACGGAGTGATTAGATTGATTTCTTTATGTAATGACTTCGGCAGGAGATCCTTGGTGTGCTTGATGAATCTTGTTGCAGAGCTCCACTATTCGCTTCTTCTTGAGTGCAGAATGAGCAAATGACTTTTGAGAAATCCCTTATATTGCTCCGCGAACCCTAATATCTGTCTGCAATAAATGCTTCACCTACATTATTCCGGTTCGCCTTGTCTGGATAGATTGGAGTATCCCGGATTAGTCCTGATCTGTGAATATCATCCGGATCTTTCAATCATGAATAAATAGAGGTAACATATTACAAGAACATCCCAAACATTCTGTCCAATCCGCAGAACAAGATAGTGCACTTCCGGATATCTCCGGACCCTTTTGTAATCCTTTGTCATACCGGAGCATCTCCCTGAACAGGTCTTATTTGATCGATCACAGCTTCTCCATAACTCCATGCGGACCTCTGAAAACTTGACTGAAGCATCTCAAGACTCATATCTGCAAACCCTTTAATCCGCATCTTGTGCCACATTCGGCACCACTTGTTTGGCTGGGGGAATAGGATTTTCTTTGAGTCTCCCCCTGAGCATGAGCTCACTTTTTAATTTCTGGAAGAAATATCAGCACCAGAGTCTGGTGCTGATCCAACCTCTACATTCTCTGAACTTTTCTTCACCCAAATCTTGCTCATCTGATTCCTAACTTCATCCGCATTCATCTTTTGTTTACCCTTGTCTTGATTCTGATTATACACTGGACCTCTTTTGTCCTGATACTTATTTCTGCAGACTTTAGCATTATGACCGGACCTATTGCAGATTTGGCAAATAACATTTCTTTGCATATTTGACTGATATCCTTTTGATTTGCATTGATTAGCCATATGACCTACTCTATTGCATGTAAAGCATCTACCTTTGAATGATTTGTTTACTTGCATAATTCTGCATTCATGGGATTTGTGTCCATACCTTTTGCAGTTGAAGCACTGTCCGGAGAAGGATGAATTAATCTGATTCATTCTCATTCTGAACTGATTAGCTTTGTGACCGAAGTGGTTGCAGCTGTGGCAGTATCCATTGAAGGATGGATATCTTTGAGCATTTGGCTGTCTTACCGGAGGTCTTCTAGGCCTGCTCCTTGGATTTTCTGATCCAAGATTCTTCTGACCGGATCCGGAGCTTTCTCCTTTCTCATATCCCAAACCATACTTGTCATCTGTCCTCTTTTGACTTCCAAGAAGAACTTCAAGTTGAGCAGAACTTATCTTGAATTTCTCTTTATATTCATTTGCTGTTTGAAGGTCTCTTTTGAGAGAGGCAATTTGATCCTCAAGTTTTTCTTCATTATCTTTGGCATCTTCAAGATCAGATTCAAGATGTCTGATAATCCTGTCCATCTGGTGGCATTCTTCTGATTTTTCTTTAAGAGATTGTCTTAGATTGTCTTCAGCCTTTCTTTTTTCTTCAATCTCTTGAGTAAACTTTATAGTTCCTGATTCCATTTCATGTCTTAACATAATGACTTCTTTTGATAACTTTTCACATAACTTGGTTTGCTCAGTCAATTCTTCATTTGTATTGCTTTCTTCACTTTGTCTTGCCAACTGTTGGAGCAGCTCCTTTCTCTTTTTCATAGAGAGACTTAATTTGTCTTTTAATTCTCTCATGAATTCATCAGCCTGTTTGAGTCTTTCCTTTAATTCACTGACTTCAGAATTTGACTGTTCAAGATCCTCAAGAGCAGTCTTGAGTTGCTCCCTTAAACCATATGCATCCATTTGAAATCCCAGATCTTCCTCAAGCTGTTAGGCTCTATTTGGAGGAACTTAGCTCTGATACCAATTGTTGATAACTGAGAGGGGGGGTGAATCAGTTATCCTAATTATTTCCCTTATTGAACTTTCTTTTTAATTGATGCAGCATAGAATCAAACACAAAAACATTAATCATGAAATAAGAAACACATGACACAGTATTTTTGACGTGGAAACCCTGTTAAGGGAGAAAACCACGGGGTGATTAACCCAAAATTATTCTCTGTTAGAAGAATAGGAAATTACAAAATGGCACTTGCCAATTAGGGCTCACTGCCCGAGCACACTGCTCACAAGAGGCCCACTGCCTACAAGAAGACACACTGTCTACAAAGTGATAAGAATCACAGTCTTGAACTGATTGGAAGCATCTGCATATGCTGGAGTTCAGTTCCGGTTAGGCTCAGTACACTGATCTGCTGCACTTCATCTTTCCTCTGTTCTTTATTCTGCTATCTTTCACATACCGGATCCTTTTTGCTACCTCTGCTCTGTTCTGGACTTATTCACATATATCTTCACACCATCACACCCTTCACAACTAAATCCATCCTCTATATATATCCGCACAAGTAATTTCATCACCTTTCTAGTCGGCATCCGGAACAGTCTAGTTTCTTACAAACTTTTGTTCTGTCGGCTGAATCCTTCCTCACCAAGCAATGCGGATCAAGCATATACTTGTAGATATCATTAATCATGTCGGCCAAACATGATTCATGCCTTCACAACCTCTGTCATCAACAGTAACACATCCGGAAAGCAGTCTGATACTCTGCCAGTCAGTTCTTCCTCTGTTTTCACTGTCTCTCAGGAATCTGGTACTCAACCATTCATATCTTTTTCTTTGTCCATCACCGGAGGCTAAATCCTTGGAATATACCACTCAAGGTAGTCCTCTTGACTTCCCCAAATCCGCACTGCACCAAGACACTTCCTCTGAGAGATCTGGACCAATCTGTCGGACCTTGCCACATGCTCTGTTCTTCTTCACCGGACCACAACATTCTTTATTCTGACTTCCGGTAGAGACACATCATGACTTGCGGATATGTGGGATGACCTTTGTTGCCATCAATGACAACAACCATGAATCCATATAGTGTCTCTTGCCAACACTTGGATGTGTTGGCACTGTCAGTTTGGCTCCATGACACACAAAACAAAATTTATGCTCATCGATAATTTTTCATTGAACAGAACTGACGCTTTTTATAGCTTTTGAAATATTGTCAACACAACCATATGGAATGAACATTTCAAAAATTGAAAGAGGTTATTGTGGAGGGACCCTACATGACCCTAGAAGACATCAATAGAACTGAAATTAGAGACATGATCATACACATATATAAATATAAATCAGCTATACATATAAATGACATGAGAAAGTTAGTGTACATAATCATACACATAAAACAAGAGTATTGCACATAAGTATCTCATAAGAGGAATGATATTAGAGACATGATTGTAGAGAAGGAACAAAATTTACTTATACAAATAACCTGTATATATTTACAAATGAGCATGAAATTACAAAGTTTCTTCATTTATAATCAATCCAATGAACCATCCGGGTATGCTCTACTCTTTATTGTGTCAAGTATTGCCTCGTGGTCAAACTCACGAACCTTCCACAAGGTCTTGTTAAATTTGATGCCACAACAAGGTTAGAATAATGAATAATCTTCCTATGTGTGTCAATGTCCTTGAACAACAACACATCAGACTTCTTCATTGGGTACCTTCTAAACCATGTTCCAATAACAACCACTAATCTTGTAGGGTACTCGATGATTTTTGCATCTATAATAGGAGCATCTAATTTCTTTTTTGCCTCAATACAATGACACAAATAATAATTTGTTCCTTCTTCATTGTCTTCAGTTGCAATAACTACATAAATATGTCCTTCATTAATATATGCATTCAATTCGATGAATATAGTCAACAATACAAAAAAAAAAAAATGAAATATTGAATTTTTATTAAATTTGAATGCTGATAATACTTGGTAGAACTAGATCTGAAACATTGTGAAAGTAAACTAATGATTCAATCTTTGTGAGTGTAGTGTTGTCACTAATCGATACATGTCAATCGGGCTTAGACTTCTTGTACATAATTCATCAATCCACTCCTTTGACTCACATTCATACCAAGCTTGATATGTACATGAAGAACAAAAGCATACCATCCAATGTGTATGAATACTCCATGAACCTGCATTAGAGCTTCTAAAAGAGTGTAGCTCAGGTGATCGTATCAATGTATAACAATCCTCATATTTTGTAATGTTAGTATCACCAACCAACCAAGAAAATCTACAAACTATGGACTTACCTTCTTTACCTCAACCCATTGTAGAATTACACCATTCAACAATAGATCTCACATCTATCAACTTTGCATTGTCTTTGTACTTCAACTCTTCTCATGCTAATTCTCTTTTGATACATGCTCCTACACCATCATGTTCCCCCTTTCCATGCCTAGCCTTAGATAAATTCCACATATGTTGAATACCATTCATGCTATGCATCCTGCTCAAACAATAGAACATTACTACTATAACAATATTTTCACTATCTGTAAACTACTAAATACCCTATAACCAATACCCTCAACCCTAAACCCTATGCCTTAAAGCCTATACGCTAGAGCCTCAACCCTATACACTCAACTAGAGAGAGAGAGGGGATAGGCGGTAGAGAGGGGAGGGAGGTAGATAGGTGAGAGAGAGAGAGAGGGGGATGGGAGGGGAGTGAGAGAGAGAGGTGAGAGAGAGAGAGGCTAGGAGGTAACTTGAGGAGAGAGAGAGAGAGGGTAAGGGTGAGATGATTTTATTTCACAACAACATGACCACGTTATAATGCACTTGCATTATGTGAATGCATGCACATAATGAGATATAATGCGCTTGCGTTAATGTTTTCTTTGGTAATTTCTAAGACTTTGGCTTGGATTTTCCTTGGGCTTCCAACCTAAATGCTTGGACTGAGTTTTGAGTGTCCAAAGATGTGTTTTTGCAGATTGTAAAAAATTTTACATAATCATCAGCGTGCTCCCCATTATATTTGCACTTGTTTCAATGACAAGTCAAAAAAATACCACGATAATGTTAATCTCTTTCTTACATTTCTAACCATATAATTTTTTTCACGTTTTGAGTATGTTAAAGTTTTCATCTTTAATTTCTTTTGTTAGTGTATCCATTTTTTGTCAAAAGCTAGTGTGTGGTATTTTTTACTTTATTTCTTAACTATTCATCAAAATTTCAAATAAATTACATATTTAGAAATTAGACTCCATTCTACATGTACTAAAAAAATTTGGATTTTCAATTAGTTTTGAAAATTTTTAAGGGTGAGCATGCTCAATTTTCTATTGTGTCCACTTTGAAAATTAGTAAAAAATCAATTATACATGAAAAAATTATCAGAAAAATTAGGGATAAACTACATGGTGTTAGATAATTTCTCATTGAAGCAATATTTGAAATACTAAAAAAAGGTTAACATTTCAGGGGCACCGTGCCAGACACTATGTTATGTTTTTTTGAAATAAAAAGGACCAATTTGTGTGGCCCCCTTTTTGAACTCCTTAATCTTAACCATTTAAACAAAATTAGTTGTTTAGAAACTAGATTTAGAGCACTATGACTCTTGTCTTTATTGCATCTTCAAATTTTGAGTGTAACTATCTTCAATTTTTCATCCAACATCAGTCTTTCCTAATTTCAGAAAAAGAAAAAAAAGTGGCCACTTAAGACCCCCTTTTGGTCTCCCATCTCTATGCACTTACCCATGCATTCCAAAACCATCCAACTTCAAACTTGAAATCAGTTTTCTAGCCAATCTAGGAACATGCCAAACACCATGGAGGGTTTTAATTCTCCCATCACTGAAACATAACATTACCTTGCCTTTCCCAACTATCAGATATGTAGAGTTTCCCCCAAGGTACACTATACCTCCATTATAGGAAAACCATTCTTTATGCAGGGTTATATGATACAAGCATCCTGAATCAACCAACCAATGATTATTAGAAATAACATTGCATGGAGAAAGCGAAACATCTTCACCTACATTCAAGGACTTATCAATAGCAGAATCCTACTATTTCTTTGGGTTTCTACATTCCTTTCACACATGCCCTCTTTTTCTACAATTCCAACATGTAACTCTATTCTTCTTTCTAGGATTTTTAGAATGACCCTTAGACTTGTCTTTAGATCTCCTTTCAGTCCTCTTTCCTTGGACCTTCCCCTCACATTGAGAGCCTTAGTGTTAGCCTTAGAAGTCTTCTTCCTTATCTCCTATGCCAACAAAGTTGCAACAAGGCGATCCAAATTCAAATCTCAAGGTTAGTAGTAATAGCAAGGATAACATTCTCCCAAGATTCATGTAAAGAATAAAGTACAAGTATACATTTATCTTTCTCTTCAATTGTAACATCTATGGAATCAAGTTGACTCAAAAGTAAATTAAAATCATTCAAATGCTCTATAATGGATTCACCTTCTTTTATTTTAACTAAAAATAATTTCTGCATTAAATAAATCTTATTTACCATGCTCTTGGCTTGATAGATCTCACTCAATCTCTTCTAGATTTTGAATGTAGTCTCTTTCTTTGGGACATTCAATAGGATGAAATTTGCAAGACATACTCGAATGGTTCCCCATGCCTTCTTATCCAACCTTTCCCATTCTTTTGCACTCACATCATCGGGCTTCCTCTCTTAACAACCAACCACTATTTTCTTTCCTCAAGCAAATCCTCCATCTTTAGCTTCCATAATTCATACCCCATACCATTGAACTTCTTAATGTCCATATAAGAGATTGAGGCAACGAATTGAGCCATGAATACTACACATGATCTGTAAAACAAAACAATCAAATCTCCCACTATAGCTAAACAACCTTCACATTACCACCCAAGAATCAAAACTGGCCAGGCTATGATACTAAATGCTAGAAATAAAGACAACTACCCAAATGGAAATTTGATTACAATATGTTTTTGATCTTAAAGCAGTGTAATATGAATAGAGCTTGCAAACATAAATGAAATTGCAACACAAGAATAAACACCATAGAAGAATAAACCATATGAACACAAGATATAACATGGAGAAAACCCTTTCAAGTAAAAACTCTACCAAGAAAAGAGGCTCAAGTTGTATTATCTTCAAAATCTAAAATACATAATACATGCACTTCCTTTATCTCTCCAACCTTAAATTGGATAGAACCTGTGTACAAGAAAACTACGATGAACAACACATACAAGGCACTATATTTTGTTATGTATGAAAAATGGGATGAAGGAGACAAGCATGTAAATTAGACCAAACCCTCTTCCACAATAACATTCAAGGACAAGACCGAGCTAAAATCACAACCAAAGAGAGGTGGACTCAGCTATAGATCTTGTGCTCTTGTTTGCTATGGAAAGATTAGATTCAATGAAGCCTTTTATCAAACCCTAGGTCAACTAATGCACAAAACCCTAGATTTGTAAAGATTTTATCATAACAGGAGATGTAAAGCAAATATTTAGAAATCAATTTCAGAAGAGTGATCAGAGAGATATCAAAACTTGTACCTTAAAAGCTAGAAAGTTAGAGGACTATGCTCGAGTGGGTGCCCAAGTCTAGAAAGATGGAGTCTTCGAAAACTTAAAACTAGAGAAATGTCACAGAGATTATCTTAATGCCAAATTCAATGTTTGTTTGAGTAGGAGGACTTTGGGGCGGGCACCCAAGTCATCCACAGAGGAATATTCACAAATGCTTTTGGATCCTAAAACCCTTTCCCTTACACAACCTTCATGTACCTTAACTTCTTCAGATTTCACACCTACAACCCACACACAAGAAGAAAAGGAGTATGGAGGTTTTGGTGTTTAGGGATTTGCCTCAGTCAAATCCTAGGATAGCATTCAAGTTTACCAATACCATTTTTAGAGAGAGTGCATGCCCTAGCAGGGTAGAGGCTAAACAAAATGATGATAGAATGATTCAAATAACAATGATATCACCTCAAAGGTGAAGCCCTTAGGAGAATGAAGATCCTACAACTCATAAGGAGATGGATGATGACTCCAAATCTGCAACAACACACAATACAAACACAAATATGTAACAATAACACAATGAATGCTTTGAATGCTCTTTTCTCCAAGATCATAAGTTCATTATATCCATATTAACTTAAAATGGATTCAAAAACACACTTATATATGCTTTCCTGCTAACATTGGTGAAATTAACCAAAAGAGTTGATAAGGAGATACTCATTTAAAGGTCCTATGCCAACATGCTTTGAAATTGACCCCAACGAATTAAGGAGGACTTGGGCATGGGAGCCCAAGTCCCTAGGTACCCTTTTGGTCTGGGGTAAGGCATAAAATAGGCCCCTAGTACCCATTTGTCATGGGTTTTGGGAGATTTTGCATTGAGGTGAATATTTTCATATATAATGTTTTCATGGGGACCTAGGAGCTAAACTAGGAGGTAAAAGGTATGTGTCAACATTTTTACTCCATAAAATTTAGCCCACACTTTAATGTGTGTATGATCTTATGATTCAATACATGTATTAAATTATAGTCAAAGCATACCAAACACATCAAACACTAGAATGAAGACACATCCCAAGTTTGAAGGACCATTTCTAGCCCCCACGCTTAGACAAACATAAGAAAACACTTAACAGTCACACAAAACACAGTGAAGATAGTAAGGAAGCATGCAATACATGGAGAAGACATGAATACAGTCACACAATACATAGAGAAGACATGATTTAAACAAATATATAAATATAAATAATCCTAACTACACAAAACATAGCATGGAGGGAGCTCATTGCTACATGCCTTTAGACTACATAAAAACATGCAAAAAACATGGCATGGAGGGAGCTCATCTCTGCACACCTTTAGACCACACAAAAACACATGAGACACATAAGGAAGACACATAAAATACATGAAAAACACACAGAATACACAAGCATTGTATAGTATGTTGTAGACACACCATACATCTTATACATAGTAGAAATAGGCATTTAATATAATATTGCATTGTATGTTATCTTTTACCTCTATATACTCTGAAATCTCTCTATGATCTCAGTATATTGATATCTCCTTATACTTTTCTTATAGTGACTGCCCCTGCAAGCCTCATGAGCACAACCTCATGTGAACATTTTTGCATTGAGGAGAAAATGACCTTTTAGAGACTCCATTTCAACCTTTATGAAGTCTTCTCTTCAAGGCCTTTGACAATCATTCTATAAACTTTAAAGAAATTGTTGATGAGAGTTTTTACACACTCGCAGCTTAGTTAAAATTAACAAAAGAACCTTAGCTATCTTGAAAGATATGCAGAATTAACTAGTAATTCTCAGTCTCAAGTTTCTGGATGGTTAGTTCTCGACTGCGTGGGATAAACCAATAGTTTGTTATGAAGCTATTATATTCAAGAGGCCTTACTCAATCTAAGGATGTGCTACTAGCAAGTGTCATTCCTTATGTGTAAATATCTCAAAATATCTCTCAATTTAATGATCTTTTGCAAACATTTATAACTTTCAAGTCAAACTTTAAATGAGCTTCACAGAAATAGACTTGATATTTCAAACTTTATGAAAATCATTAAAAATCGTTAGCATTTCCATGTATTTAACATGATTTTCAACAACTTCCTTTAGGTAACTGTGTTTCAGCTAATTATTTATCAATTGTTGGAGAAAAGTTAGAAAGATTAGAGTTAGAAACAACATTTTAGATTAGATCTAAATGTTTTGCTATCCACATACTAAGAAATATAGTAAACCTGATCAATCAACACAATTAAATCCACATATGTAAAATCCTGAGCATTTTCATGAATATACATAAGAGATTGCAATATTTCAAAGAAACATACATCAAGTAAATGCCTGGATCAGAAAGCACTCTATAATAGATGCAGAATTCTGAGTTTGCCTTTATTTGAAGTATAAAGTCATACAAAATTTACAATGTAATAATGACTTATGTTGCATTGATCAAAATCACCAAAAAACTTACAAATGCTTCTAGTAGATACATAAAGGAGACAGGACATTCCACGCACTCCTTGATGCAGACACAGGTGACCTCCTCTCTAAAATCACTAAAATATTCAAAGTATTCTAAAGAAACACCTTCCCTTTGCAACAAAATTAACAACTACATCCTTAAGCTAAAAGTTTAAAATCCCTATGTACTAAAATACATGTAGTAGAGCTTCCTATATATATTTTGAAGTCTCTCCCCTGCTATGGTTACAAAATCAATCCAATGGTCCACATTCAAACCTTATAGATCAATGGTAGGAATCATTCCCCAACCGTTCCCAAAATATCTTTATGGTATCTTTCCTCAGCACAAAGGATGCCATTAGAATCTTTTCAAAATAAAAGATACCCTTGTTGACTTCTTCCCTTTGTTGACTTCTTGTTGGTGATAATACAAAAGAATCCCCGATCACATGCATATGTCTTTGTTTACAGTATCCCCTTTTTGATGCATTCTTACTCCTTTAGGTACTTTGCAAAATTGCCTATCAAACCCATAATAAAAGTGTGATCACCTTCTTGACTCTTTGCCCATGTATACTGTTGTACTTCAATTCCTTCCTTCAACCTCTTCTCTTGCTTTACTAAACCTTTCACCCTATTATGATATTTCTTGATCTTAGCATTTATCTCCATAACTAAATTAATCATTTCTGTACTTAAATGTGTTGCAGGATTCTCCAAACACAGTGAATAAATGGCTTTGAATTCTTTCATTGCCTTTGTTAAGCCATATACTGGTACTTCCTGGCATTCATGCCCAATGAGTTTTTCTATTATCTTCATATGTACCCTTACTATACTATTAGCAACCTCTTCCAAATCTCTAGTATTCATAATACAACCTTTGAGAATTCCCTCTTCAAACTTCAACTCTAACCTTTTATGTGGTAACTTGATGCAGAGGCATCCACACTATAACCTTAACATACAGCATGGATGTCCGCAACCCTTCATCATCATCATCATCATCATCATATTTTCCTTTACACTGTCAGCATCATCACATTTACTCTGCCGACCGATATCCTCCTGATGACAAGCCTTCGACCCTTTCGCATGTCAACAGCATCATCTTATTCGACTATCGGCAGCATCATCATATTTCGAAAAGGCGTGAAATATCCTCCTGCTGACTACTGTTCACTTCCTTATCGCTTTTCACCTTACGCCTTTCAACAGCATCATGATATTCGGCAAGCGCTAACATCCTCCTGATGTTCACTGTTCATCTCACCGACAACTTTGACCTTCACTATCTTCAGCATCATGATGTTCAACATCATGTTCATCAGCAGGATATGGAACATCCGGTTCCTCCCATATATCTTGATGATGACAAACCTTAACTCCTCGCACCGTCCCCTCGATGCTTACGTCACCCCGATATCCTGATGACGATTATCCTGATGATGATGACGTCACATGCAGCTCCTCAATATCCTGCTGCTCCGCAATATCCTGATGACGTATATCCTGATGATGATGACGTCATATCCTGCTGTTGGTCAAACTTAACTTTTTTCAGCCCGCGATCAACCTGATCTTCTACCTTATGCCGATACGCTCCTCCTCGGCACCTCCTGATGATGATCACCCCGACACTCATTCACTTCATGCACTCGACTGCATCATGCTCATCTTCACTTATCCAGATGATGATGCCCGAAGCGATTGCAGGATATTCACCAAATATCCTGATGATGCTGTTGTAACGAATTTTTGAACCTTAGCGAATTTTCACTTCGCCGATCCTCCTGGGATGACCCGATCCACTCTCAGGGTGATCTTCCAAACTCTATCAGCTCGACCTAGCACATACCCATGCTAGGGTTCTCAACACCTTTCAACCGCGATCCTGCACACCTGCATGCAAACAGAAAGCAAACTAAAACCTAACCTACTGTACATAACCATTCCACCGATCCGACGAATCAACCGGTGGAATGGATCAGCGAATCCATACAGCCACCAAACCAGCAAATCGATCAAATAATGGAATTCAACAGAGGACGAACACAAACACGATCACTTTATTTGATTACAAAAGATGCAAATACAATGATCAGTCTCTCTCTCTGTCTCACTCTCGCAAAGTCTGATCGATGATATATAATACCAACTGATCCTCATGCTTAAATAGATTTTCCTGCGAGTACTACTGACCCGACTCCAAGCGGCTGGGAAATCTCTCCAGGCGGCTGGGAGATCCAACCGGTCCTACAGCATGACAGTTGTTCTAACAAACTAACTAAAAATAGTAAAACATGATCAGCATGACCTTAGCATGGTCAGCATGACCTTATTACATGCATTTGGTCTTATCAGACCTTCTTGGAAACATTAACAAGACTCAAACTAACTAACTGCCTCATGAAGGCCAGCTGTCAGGTAGGTGCTCCTGCACCATACTCCCCAACAGAAAAGAACTCATGTCCCATGAGTTTAGTATGTGGAAGTCCTCCACCTTTACACTTTGCCTTTGCAATAGGCTGATCTGTTCCAGCTTTATCCTCTACTGGCTCTTGGCTGCTCCAAGACTTCTGAACTGTAACTTGCTTTCTAGTAAGTAAATCTGCATGCCTGTCAATGTAGGCTTTTCTCTCATATATCCTGGGTTTGTCAGGTTGTCTGACCAGAACCTCTGTCTGAACTGCCTCTTGAACTTCTGCAATGTTCAATCCTATCTTCCTTTCAATCTTTATAGGACAAACAATAGTCCCAACTATGACAACATCCTTGTCATTCCTCTCAACTGGTTGCTGTTTGCAAACCTGTTTCTGCACCTGCTGCTGACCTCTGTCAGTCAAAACTGTAACTTTCTTCAACCTGTTGTCCTGAACAACTCTTGTCCCTGCAGTGTCCTCAACTGCCTTTTTGCCTGCTCCTATAGGCATCTGCACAAACTCCTTCTTTCCCATTAAAATGATTTTGGCTGCTTCTTGTGCTGCAGCATCTGCCTGCAATGGCATCAACAGAATAGTCTTCCCATCTTTCTTGATGGTGTAGGTATTAGCATACCCATCATACAGTACCCTTCTATCAAATTGCCATGGTCTACCCAACAATAGGTGACAACATTCCATGGGCAAAATATCACACAAAACCCTATCCTGATATGCTCCAATATGAAAATCCACATATGCCTGTTCATAGACAAAAAGTGATTGACTATCACTCACCCAAGATGCCTTGTAAGGGTGTTGGTGTGGAATCCTTTCCAAATTTAGTTTATCCACCATTTCCTGAGATACCATGTTGTCTGTTGAACCAGTATCAATGACAACCTTACATACTTTACCTTTGCTCTTGCATATGGTCTTGAAAAGAGCTTTTCTTTGCATCATATCCTTTGATGCCTGCAAACTAATTATCCTTAGCATCAATGCTTCTCCCTCCTCAGGATATGCATAATAATCAGGCTCCTTATCCCTTTGATTAGTGTTTGAACTCTGCACACTTTGCTCTGCTTTCTCTTCTTGTACAAGTTGTACTCTCTTGTCATTTGTTCTATCATTTCTGGATGATGAACCTTTGTTTTCTAGACATTTGAAAGATGGATGACCAAACTCACCACAGGTGTAACATTTGCCTGAAAATGTAGTAGAACCTCTACCACCTCCAAATCTTCCTCTATTACCTTTCCATCCACCTCTGAAATCAGACTATCCCTGTCCTTTGCCAGTGTCTTCTTGACCCTCATTGGTTTGCTTTTGTGTAGGGGCTGGTCCTCTTCCCCTCATATTGTTTCCTCTTCCTCTCATGGACTTATCATGTCCTCTATTCATCTTTTCTTCAATCCTGATTGCCATTTGGTAACAATCTTCCACATTCTTAGGGTTAGCTAAAACTAACTCATCCTGTATGTTCAATCTCAAACCAGCCAAGTACCTAGCCACCTTTTCTACTTCATTCTCATGATGACCAGATCTCATACTCAATTTATAGAACTCCTCAGTATATGCCTTCACATCCATTTCCTTCTGCCTTAAAAATTGCAGCTTCTTAAACATCTGAATTTCATAATCCCTTGGCAAGAATTTACCTTTGATCCTTGCTACCATCTTATCCCATGAAGTGATCTTTGACTTCCCTTGTTTCCTTCTCTCAGATTGTACATAATCCCACCATACCAAAGCATGACCTCCTAACTTGGTCTTTGCAATCTTTACCTTCTGATCCTCAGCAACATCTTCACATTCAAAGTGATTATCCAGTGCAGCAATCCAATCCAGCAACTCATCTTCATTCAAACTTCCATTATACTTGGAAATATCAACCTTTACCTTAGGTTTATCACTCTGCACTGCCTTTAACAGTTTTGCAAGTCTCTGGTCTTCAGCATCCAGATCTTCAGCTACTTCTTCATACTCTTCTACAGCATCTTCATCTGCTTCAGACTCACTGTCTTCCACTTCCCTCTTTTTGTTCTTTTCCAGGGCTACAAGCCTGGCTTGAAGTGCTTCAGCAAGCTCCTTCATCTCTCATCTCTCTGGCATGTTTTTCCTTCATCTCCTGCAATTCCCTTGCAGTACCACTACCTTTTGGAGGCATTTTGTCAACCTCTCAATCAACACACAACACACAATCAACTCTACTTCTGCCCTTTTGGTGACAGAATCAACACACAACAGCCCAGACCTTTTGCTGAGCTCTGATACCACTATGATGCAGAGGCATCCACACTATAACCTTAACATACAGCATGGATGTCCGCAACCCTTCATCATCATCATCATCATCATCATATTTTCCTTTACACTGTCAGCATCATCACATTTACTCTGCTGACCGATATCCTCCTGATGACAAGCCTTCGACCCTTTCGCATGTCAACAGCATCATCTTATTCGACTATCGGTAGCATCATCATATTTCGAAAAGGTGTGAAATATCCTCCTGCTGACTACTGTTCACTTTCTTATCACTTTTCACCTTACGCATTTCAACAGCATCATGATATTCGGCAAGCGCTAACATCCTCCTGACGTTCCTGTTCATCTCACCGACAACTTCGACCTTCACTATCTTCAGCATCATGATGTTCAACATCATGTTCATCAGCAGGATATGGAACATCTGGTTCCTCCCATATATCCTGATGATTGCAAACCTTAACTCCTCGCACCGTCCCCTCGATGCTTACGTCACCCCGATATCCTGATGACGATTATCCTGATGATGATGACGTCACATGCAGCTCCTCAATATCCTGCTACTCCGCAATATCCTGATGATGTATATCCTGATGATGATGATGTCTGTTGGTCATGATGTTAGTCATTCGCAAACATAGAATAAAAGTTACACAACAACCTTTACTCATCTTGAAAGATACGATGAATTCAAAGAATTCATGATCCCAAGTCTCCGTTGATTAGGTCTTAATCTACTGACGTTACTCAGTGGTTGATGTGTGTTGCTGTTTTCCATTCAGGGGCCTTACGTGTTTCTGCACTGTTCATCATCATCATCTTCAAATATCCTGCTCTGGATGTTCGCTCTGCATAAGTCTCCAACAATTCTACCTCTGCACTGTAAATTTAGTCAAATAATGTGCATACAGGCTGATATTTGCATGATTTCTATCATTATTTATGATTCTTTGCATGATATTTTCAATACTACATGCATTTAACCAAATATGCTAAGGATCTTCAGTTACCTACGAGATTTCAGCATATTTCACTGTTTCTGCTTGTTATTTATCATGATTTGCAGTTATGGTGATGAATTAATGAAATTAAAAAAAGGAAAAGGGTTAGAGAGTGAGATTCCTAAAATTACTGGACTTAGATCACTGATTCACATACAAGCTCCCATACTTGCAATGAAAAGAAGGAAAACTAGAAATCATACTTCACCAGGACATTCCACAAATCCGCATGATCTAGTGCAAAGCTTCAAAGGAAAGTTGACAACAACATGTAATGAAATGAAAGCCCTTCCAGTTGAACACAGCATTCACCAGTACATATCCAGAAATCAACAGAAGATTACGTAAAATTTACAATCAGGATGTAATCTGGAACTTCATATTCATTCAGTATGCTCAAGAACAGGTACATTTACAGTGATCTGAAGAAAGAACCTTGACATTTCAACAATTCTATCCTCATTAGTCTCAGTAATCCGATCTCCTAACTTATTCTACAGTAATTGACTCTTTGCGCCAGATGCGCCTGTGTATTCTAATGTATTCCCCCCTCTTAAAATGACAAGCTCTGGATGTTATATAGAGCAACTGCCAGAAAACGGTTACAATGATCCAAGGATCAGGATCCTCTCATAACAAACAACGGCCCAGATGAAAAGCACATGCTTCGTCAGTTAGCAAATGTACAGCTGGCACAGAATATTCCAGCATCTTCAACTTGATTCGGTCTCCAGCTGGCGAACAGCATATTTGACAATATCCTCCTCATTTCTGGCTCATGTTGCCTCCATGCGCAACTTTGTAATGCTCAGCTTCAGCAGCATCATCATGATTTCAACGCTCAGCTTCAGCAGCATCATGACTTCAATGCTCAGCTTCAGCAGCATCATGACTTCAATATTCAGCTTCAGCAGCATCATGACTTCAATATTCAGCTTCAGCAGCATCATGACTTCAATGTTCAGCTTCAGCAGCATCATGACTTCAATGTTCAGCTTCAGCAGCATCATGATGATTTCCTGCAAGTAAACAGACAAACATTAGGTTCATCATCATCATGATAAACAACAGGAAATAAACGCTTTATTAAACATACCTCCCCATGTGCAGCCACAGGCCATCAGGCTTTACCTGTGAGAAATATGCACTAAATGCATAAACGGCATAAAAACAACCAGGTCAACCCTCGTTGACCAAAATCAGGCAGTCGGGCTTTCAAATTTCTATCGCTTCATGTTTTTGCCCATTCTCTTGTATATCTGGTTCGAAATATGATGATGATGATCTCAGATTATACAAAGAAATAATCGCCTTTCAACCATCCTTAGAATCCGGCTTTGCATCATCATCATATTTGCATCGGCGTGACTACATATGATCAGGGTGACAAATTTACCTTAGGCCGACGGCAACAGTTATACCGATGCCAAAAAATCATGATGATGACCAACTATATATCTTCAAAGTGGCCGCAGGATATCACAAAATATGATGATCCTCCTTTCCTAATGCTCTGATGAAAAGCACATCAGGATGTTCACTTCTGCATACTGGGAAAGAAAGACAACGTCATCATCATCATGATGAAGACAAATAGGAGGACTGGGAAAATGATCCTGCCGCTGAGGAATATCATGATGACGTCATCGTCATCATCGGGTTTCAATAAAATGCAAAGGGATGACGTCATCGTCATATTCGTTAAGATCAGGAGATAACTGGAATATCGGGTTCTCTCTAAGGAAGATGATCAGGTCATGAAAGCAGTATGACCCTTTTTCGGCCAAGGCAATCCGCTCGAAAGATCAGGATGATGAACATCATCATCATCATATACGCACTGGGTGATCAAAAAATATGATCCTGCCGAAAGTCCTGATAACGTCATCAGGATATCCGGGGCTTGTGTTAATCTTCGAAGATGACGCCATCGTCATCATCATATTGGCGAAATGGATCACGCCTTGGAAAATATCCTGCCGAAGGACAAAGGTGATGGTGACGTCATCGTCATCATCATATCTGCAAAAGGTTATACTCGTCAGCAGGATGATATTACGAACTGTCGGGAAAGACTAACAAGATCATGATGATCTTGTTCAACACGACTTAAGAAACGAAAATCACCCTCCGCTTCGAAAGATAAGGTGATCATCATGATCACGCAAAAGGAGGTCAGGAGGATATTAGGAAATGTCGGGTCTCGAAATATCATGATGATGTTGATCACCAAGACGGTCGTGCGCGCGATAATTATGCAGATGGCATATTTCTCTAAGTAAGGTGACGATGATCATCAGCATGATATTATCACATCGGGTGATTTTAAATATCATGATGCTCGCAATGTTGGAATATCATGATGCTGATGATGTTTCCAGGGTCGCTTGACGGGTAAAACACACTAGCATTTAAGATTGACGTCCGGATATTTCGGGACTGCATGATTTTCATCAGGTGATAGAGTAAGATCATGATGATGACCTTTGGCGACACAAAAGACCGCCCGACGGGGAGAACCTACTACGACTTAAACTTGACGTCCGGATGTTTCGACCTCAGGATATTATCGGGGGGCTTTCCAAATATCATGATGATGATGTTCATATAGCAATTATCAGGTTTGACCAAAACTTTGACTGCTCACAACTCCTTCATATGGACGAATTTTCAGGTGATGCAAAAGGCAAACCTGCATGGAATTTCAAGCTCTTTCTAACCATGAAGTCATAGAAACAAAATATGAACTTTGACAAACTAACCTCATGATGATGACCTACCTCATCCTGACCTTCATGATGATGATGCACCTGACTTATTTTTACCAAACCGCCAGAAACAGACAACACAAGCCAAAACAAAAGCTGGGTCCCTATTTTGCCAAGTCAAAATGGGGCGTGTTGTGTAACCACACAACAACTTGCCACCAAAGAAAACAACAAAATTCAAATAATTCAAGTGATGTGATCACATTCATCTATAGTGTTCTAATTCTGTCTAAGTAAATCATCATGATCTTTGAATGATAAAATTTCATTATGGTGATAAAGCTAACAAAGGATCAGGTGTGTGCAGATGATTAATTATCCTCATCTTGAAGGCAAGTTGAAAACATAAGTAACTGGTGTTAAACTACATAGTTGGAGATCATCCCTCATAGCCAACCTGGATAGAGCCTTGCTGCCAGCAGGTGTCTATAACCCCAGCAAGGTTATCTATACAATCTCCCTAAGTAGAGCCCCACTGCCAGCAGGCGTCCATAGCCCCGGTAGAGTTACTTAGATGGCCTAATTTTATTGTTTATATATTTTCCATTTATACTTATATTTGATATCATCATGTCAGCTCATTTGTACAAGGTGTAGTCACTTGCAGCTTTAGGTTGGAGATTGTATTGGTAGCAAGGGAGTCCCTTTAGATTTTTCACTTAACACCTATACTCATATCTTCAACAAACCCAAGGCTGTTAGGTGTTTCATTGTGTTTGATTCACTTTGGACAAGAAAAAGTACCCTGATGAAAAGACATCATAAACCTGATCATGAGTATTTATCAGAATGAATTACAATCTATATCTAAATCTGATCTCATCACTTGAATCCTAACAATTTAGTTATTTTCTTAGGTGATGAAGTGCATCATCCTAACTTACCAGAACAAGGTCCCAACCAAAACAACACAAAACAGAAACAACACCAAGCAAACACTGTACAAACAACTATACAAATATACAATATGATACACAAGACTGTCATGAAGTCACTCAGGCCTGGAAATAATGTTTGAGGAATTGTCCATTGACTGGCAACGGGACATCCTCACCTGTCAGGTTCTTAAGCCTATAAGTGCTGTCTCCTAAAATTTCAGAAATCTGAAAGGGACCTATCCATAGTCTATCAAACTTACCATGATCACCTTTCCTTTCATGGGACTTATCCCACATCAGGACTAAATCTGATATCCCGAAAGCTTTAATTCTGGCTCTCTTGTCAAACCAGCGTTTGACAACAGCCTGATGTTTTGCAAATTGGTCAATTGCTTGGCTTCGTTTTTCTTCCAGATGCATCAACTGAAGCAACCTGACTTCTTGTTTATTATCTATGCCTAGATAGTCTTGGGCAAACTGCAGAGTAGGAATTTTCAAGTTTACAGGGAGGATAGGATCTACCCCATATACTAGCTGGAAAGGTGAGTTTCCTAATGCAATTTTCATTCTAGTTCTGTCTACCCATAAGGCATATTTCAGAAATGAATTCCATCCCTGGGATTTTTCTCTATCAATTTCCTTATGATACTCAGTAAATTCTTATTGGTGGATTCTGCTAATCCATTTCCCTGGGGATAGTAATTGGATGAGAACTTAAGTATAATCCCATGATCAAAAGCCCAACTTGACAATTTAGTGGAAATGAAGGCAGAACCATTATCACTTACCAATGCATAAGGAGTTCCATACCTGGTGACAATGTTGCTTTCCAGAAATTTAATGACATCATCAGCAGTACAAGTTTTGCTGCTGATAGCCTCAGTCCATCTGGTACAATAATCAGTAATTGTTAGGACATACCTCTGGCCTGAAGAAGACGGAGGATTGATTGGTCCTATGAAATCCATGCCCCATTGTGCAAATGGGCGCTCCTCCATCACTGGCTGCAATGGTTGTGCAGCATACTTTTCTCTGTTGGCAGCAACCTGGCAAACATGACAACATTTAACATGATCAGCTGTGTCTTTAAAAATTGTAGGCCAGTAATATCCTGCTCTGAGGATTGCATGTGTGGTGGCCAACGCTGATCCGTGGGCAGTTCCAAACTTGTCATGTAGCTCTGTCAAAACTTTATTGGCTTCTGGTTTCTCTAAGCATCTCAGGTATATCCCTTCATAATTCTTTTTAAACAGGGCTCCTCCCTTCATCATATATTTCTGGGATCTCATCTTTAAGGCTCTTCTCTGTGAAGCCTGCATCCTCAAAGGACATCTTCCAGTGATCAGGATGTGCCTGATGTCTGAATACCATTCTTTATTGTCTTTCTCATCTATCACATACTGTTGACTGATGATGTTTGGATCAGTTTCAGATATCATCTGGCTCAGAGCCTGTCCTCTTACTAGCTTCATGGGTGTGATCTCCATGTCATATTCTTGTAGTACCGTAATCCATTTGGCCCTTTTTTCACCAGGTTCACTCTGCATAAGCAGCATCTTTACTGCTGCATCTGGTACCACAGCAATCACTTTGCTCCTCAGTATATAATGTCTGAACTTTTTTACTGCTCTGACTAATGCAAGTGCCTGTCTTTCAACATCTACATATCTCAACTCAGCATCCCTGAAAGGACAGCTCATGAAGGCAATTGGTTTCTCTTCTTTATCTTCATTTCTTTGAGTTAACACTGCTGCAGAAGTATGTTCTGAAGCAAATGAGTAGATGTAGAAATCCTTTGTATAATCTGGACTAATGAGGACAGGAGCATCCGAAATGGCCTTCTTTATATCTTCAAAAGCAGCTCTGGCTTCTGGTGTCCAGTCAATTTGTGCATCTTTTTTCAACATGGCATTCAGTGGTCTGACAATCTCAGCAAAGCCAGTGATGAACTTCCTCACAAAATTTATCTTACCAAAATAAGATTTAAGCTCCTTTTTGCTTCCTGGAAGTGGTAATTTCATAATAGATTCCACCCTGTCAGGATCAATGATAATCCCATCTTCTGTGATCAGGTGGCCTAATAACTTTCCTGTTGTGACCCCGAATATGCACTTCTTGGGATTCAAAGATATTCCATATTCTTCACACTTCTTTAGCACACTTCTGAGATCAGCAATATGATTTCCCCTTTCTTTGGAGAACACTGTCAGGTCATCCATGTAGATGACTATACATTTTCCTATTAAGCCTCTGAAGGCTATGTCCATTGCTCGCTGGAATGTAGCTCCAGCATTTATCAATCCAAACGGCATACGTCTATATGCAAATATCCCCCATTTTGTGGTGAAGGCAGTCTTTAATCTGTCAATTTTATCAACCATCACTTGGTTGTATCCTGAAAAACCGTCCAAGAAGGACATCATCTTGGCTCCATTTACCATCTGCAGAACTTCATCCAAAGAGGGCAAAGGATAGTTATCCTTTTCTGATGCTCTGTTCAGGTTCCTGAAATCCACACACAATCTGATGGCTCCATTCTTCTTCCTGACTGGTACCAGATTTGCCACCCAAGTGGAGTGCCTTACAGGAAATATTATCCGGGCATTTAACAATTTCTTGACCTCTTCAAGGATGATGGGCTCAAGCAGAGCATTGACTGGCCTCTGCTTCTGTCTGAAAGGTTTTGCATCTGGCTTGAGGGGTATAGTATGAGTTATGACAGAAGTGTCATACGTCTTCAGCTCGTCATAAGTCCATGCAATTACATGTATATAATCCTTAAGGGCTTGAGTTATTCCATCTAACTCTTCAGGTGTACAAACCTTACCCAACAAGACATTCTTCTTGTCATCAGCTTGTCCAATATTCACCTGTGAATATTGACCTCCATCTGCCTTAGGCAGATCCTTATGCTTGAGCATATTATCCAGATCAAAGGCTCTTTCTAATTCAATCATACCTTTGGGAATTGTGTTGCCAGGCAACTCTAAAATCTCATCTTCTTCCCAGACATGATCTTCCATACCATTTTCATCTATGATCTGAGCTTCAAATACATCTCTGTTTGATATGAAGTCCAGGATGTGCTGATCATCATCAAACACTTGGAGATTAGTCACATTGTCAGGTACCAAAGGTATTGACACCAATTCTACTGAAAATCTCTTCAGACCAGATATAGACAGTGGTTCCAGTGTACTGGCGGCCTGAGCAAGTGCATCTGCCCTTTGGTTCTGTTCTCTTGGCACGTGAAAGATGTTGAAGGCATCAAAGTCTTCAATCAGGTCCCACACACGATGTCTGTAATTTGACAGCTTTCTGTAGTTACAAGAGTAAATTCCTCTTACTTGTCTCACAACTAGTTCTGAATCTCCAAAGACATGCAGGATCTTCACCTTCTTCTTATGGGCAAACAACAGTCCATGAATCAGAGCTTCATACTCTGTGACATTATTAGTGTAGGGGAACTGTAATCTGTAAGCTGCTAAATGGGATTTCCCTGATGGATCAGTAAGGTCAATCCCTACTCCAGAACCTTGCTTGGATTTGGATCCATCAAACCTCAGGATCCAAGGCTTATCTTCAGCGGGACATTTATTTGAACTTTCCTTTTTCTTTGCAGCTCTGGCTGCTGCTCCGCCTGATATCCACCTTAACTTAGGTGTGTCATCTTCAAGCTTCCTCTTTCCTTTATCTGATGAGCCTGATGGCTTTTCTGTTTTCTCTTCCGTCCTAGCAGGAGGATGATGCTCAGCACATACGACTGCATGCTTCTTCAAAATGTGCAAGCACAGTGAGCAAGTGGTTTCTGAGTGAGGCGCCTGATGCAGCCTACACCAACCTTTAATTAAAACCTCCTGGGGAGATCTACACTGTTGTGTTATTTTTTTTATTTCTTTGACCAGAAATTCTTCGAACTTCGTCAGGTCACTGCCTTTATCCTCATCAGACAACTCATAATCCGGTTCCATGAAGCTATCACTACCAGGAGTGATCTTTTCCTTTCTCGCATCATTCGTCTGATTGGACACCAGGATCTCTTCTGTTTTTCGGATATGATCCTCATCAGGATCCGTCGACTCTTCTGTTCCTGCAGAAGACAAATAAAAATTAGTATCATCATCAGATGTAGCACTCACCTCAGAATATGATGATGATGCTTCACTATACGTCTGCTCCAGCATGATCATGTCCAAGCATGGTTCGCAAGTCTTTTCCGAGTGTACCTCGCCATGTAGTCTGCACCATCCGTCAATCAAAATATCATTAGCAGGCATATTTAATAATTGACAACGTTTTATCTGAGTAGATAAATGCATCTGAAAATCCCTGAAGCGATCTATTTCATTCTCATTATCAGGATCATTATTAGGTTCTACGACTGGCATATCCTCATGATAATCATCATCATGATGATGATGAACATCAAGCATCAGGACCTCTTCTATTTGGACAGTTTGCGGCCTGATGTGATAAACTCCAGGTTCTACGTTTACATACATGATCTCATTTGTTCTGTTATATTCCGTGATCATATGTTTCATCCTAGGCTCAGCATCAATCCTGATCTGATTAGGTATACCTTTCCATGGCAACCACATGTGACTGAAGTCTGTGGACATGTATCCGTTAAGCGTTTTAGACCAGTCCCGGCTAAGCAACATCCCATATGTATCAGGTATGTCAACTACCTGAATGTCAATGTAATACTGGATCCTAGGATCAGACGCTAGCTGCATGTGAATGTGAGTGAGTTCTCCTACGACACTTACTTCTGTCTTGTCCAGTTGAGTGACCTTCTTTAATGATTTAGCAGGATGCAATCCTAATGCGTTGCATATTGACAAAGGCATAACATTAGTTGAGGCTCCTGAATCAACTAAACAGTTGTGCAAATTCTTACTGAACATTCTTATGGTGAGGAGAAACGGAGGTGATTCAGTTTTGTCTCTGTACAAGGTCATGTGAGAGGTTTCAGCAGCTTGGACTGTGGCTGACACTTTGGGCTTGACAGTGCTATCTTTAGCAGTATGGTCTCTGCTATTGGATTGACTCGAAAGGTGATTATCCTCTTTAGAAGCAGGATCATCCAACGACTTCATGAATGCCCTTTTGATGGCAGGAGTTTTCAGTAACTCAGATAGGGACAGGCTGATCTTGATTTTCTTCATTTCATCAGCCAAATAGCTGACTAACTTGTCAGACTCATGAGGTGCATTTGCAACTTTTGTTACTGTGTTTTGAGGAGACAAGTACTGAGCATTCACCTTAGGGAACCCAGGGTTATTGCTAGCCTTAGGATCAGGAGGTGTGTTGAAGTTATTTGGAGGTAGAGATGATGTCAATGGACCAGCAGGTCTGTTGGCACTACTCCTCAGGTTATAATTGTGCTTACCAGGGTATTGCTGCTGGTATGCATGTACTTCCTCATGCTCTCTTGTAGGTTCATTTTCATCCTCAAAAGGGAAGACATAATTTGCTTCAAAGGTTAAGGCAGATTCTTCACAGGTCTGATTATAATCCTGATGAGGCTGATTAGTGTAGGTTTCCAGCACAAAAGCTGAGTCATATCCACAAGGAACTATTTCATTTCCTTCTGCCTGAGGTGGATTTCCAGAAGTATTAGACACTTCAGTCTGAAAAATGCTGGCAGCAATCCTAAATTGTGGACAATCTAATTCTGCATGTGCATTGGTGTTGTGAATCCTGCACCAATTGGTAAGGGCTGCTTCAGCAAGATTGACTCTAGTAGTCTGTTTGGCTTCACCAGGAGGCTGATTATCTAGGGGTGATGGTAATGAACCATTATTTGGCCTGGAGTTCCACACTCTGGGCTGCCTAGGAGGATTATTGTTATTTGCAGCATTACTGTTGAAGTTATTGTTGTATCCTCTGTCAGGGTAATTTGGTCTGTCATTGGAATAACTCCTATTCTGACCTGACTGTGAATAAAACCCTTGATTTCTCAAGTGTGTTACTTCTGTGGTGAGCTTTCTCAACTGAGCAGACATTTCTTTGATTTCCTCTTTCTCCTCTTGAGCTTTGGCCACTACATTTTCAGTCTGAGGCTGGAAAAAGGAAGATCCATGGTTATTGTGGGATAGGTCTGTACCCTGAGGTGTCTGAGTATGTGCAGGATATTGTGGCAATTGGCCATTTCCATTAGGAGGAGGCATGATACTCAATGGAGGTACTTGCAAAGGTGCAGGCATGATTGCTGGGGGCATCACTGTTCCATTTGGATATTGTGCAGGATATTGCGAAGGATAAGCTGCAGGATACTGTGCTGGATATTGCGACTGCATGCCAGGCAAAGCAGGGAATGCTATATTTGGAGTAGGAGCAGGTATCAGCTGTTGATTTACCTTGATAGCTTCTTGAAAAGCTCCTGTCAATGTGGTGATCGCAGGATGTGTTCTCCTGATGAACATGGCGGTTAACGGATCCAGGGCTGAATAATAAATACTTCTGGCAGCATCATCAGCCACCACATATGGGGTAACTAGCTTGGACAACATTTTCTGGAACCTAGCATTGAAATTTGCAATAGGTTCATGCTCCAATCTCTTAATTGTGGCAAACAGGTGGTAATTCATGGATGGATCAATAGGGACCTTGAATCTGTCAAGAAAGGCCTTCTCTAAGACAGCCCACGAACCTACAGAAGATTGACCAAGACTGATGAACCAATTATAGGCCTCTTCCCCTAAGGAAAAAGGGAATAATCTGCACACCACATCCTGATGCTCTATTCTGGCTCTGCAGCAAGCTTCTTTAAACGTCCTGATATGATCATCTGCATCCTGGTAAGGATGGTATTTTGGACAAAGCTTGTCCGGATACTTTGGTAACTCATGATACGCAGTAAAGGTCAATGGTGATTCTACTGCAAAGAACGACATTGCAACCTGAAGGGGCTGAACTGGTGGTGCAGTTGGCTAAGGTTGGACTAAAGGTATACCCTGAGGTTGAACAGGAGGTGTCACTGGTATACCTGAAGGTATTTGCAAACCAAAGGGAGTTACAGGAGGAGGTCCTGGTGAAGCTCTGGACGTACTAGACTCTGGAGTATGGTGGACGTCTACAGTCTTAGGTCTAAAACCTCTGACAGGCAATTCTTCGAAAATTTCACTATGTCTAGACCTGGTATTTATCCTGTGAGCCAGGATTTCTCGATTTGGAAGCCAATTAGCTGAAACTTTGCAAATATTGGCTGGATTCCACCGGACGAGGTGATATTTGCAGTCAACTTGCAAATCAGACTGAATATTCGCGCAATATTTGCGAAGACACTGCAAATATGACAGGATAGTGGGATATTCCGACCAATAGCACCAGATCTCACGTGTCTAAGGCTCAAATTCTCAAAGCTTGAACAAATTTATGCATCTTTGGCCAATATTTAGTGAATCTAAAGAAATCTACTGTAAAGCTTGCAATATTTATGTGAAATTTGGAAATCTTTACACAGAATGTGCAAATACAAACTTGTCGCAGCAAATATTTACGCAATTTGATGAAATTCACAAATGATCTGAAGTTACCTTACTCTGAGCGTCATCAAACCTGAAAGTACTGATGATGAACGTGATCTTCGGACTCAGGCCCTCCTTCTAGCGCCAATTTATGTTGGTCATGATGTTAGTCATTCGCAAACATAGAATAAAAGTTACACAACAACCTTTACTCATCTTGAAAGATACGATGAATTCAAAGAATTCATGATCCCAAGTCTCCGTTGATTAGGTCTTAATCTACTGACGTTACTCAGTGGTTGATGTGTGTTGCTGTTTTCCATTCAGGGGCCTTACGTGTTTCTGCACTGTTCATCATCATCATCTTCAAATATCCTGCTCTGGATGTTCGCTCTGCATAAGTCTCCAACAATTCTACCTCTGCACTGTAAATTTAGTCAAATAATGTGCATACAGGCTGATATTTGCATGATTTCTATCATTATTTATGATTCTTTGCATGATATTTTCAATACTACATGCATTTAACCAAATATGCTAAGGATCTTCAGTTACCTACGAGATTTCAACATATTTCACTGTTTCTGCTTGTTATTTATCATGATTTGCAGTTATGGTGATGAATTAATGAAATTAAAAAAAGGAAAAGGGTTAGAGAGTGAGATTCCTAAAATTACTGGACTTAGATCACTGATTCACATACAAGCTCCCATACTTGCAATGAAAAGAAGGAAAACTAGAAATCATACTTCACCAGGACATTCCACAAATCCGCATGATCTAGTGCAAAGCTTCAAAGGAAAGTTGACAACAACATGTAATGAAATGAAAGCGCTTCCAGTTGAACACAGCATTCACCAGTACATATCCAGAAATCAACAGAAGATTACGTAAAATTTACAATCAGGATGTAATCTGGAACTTCATATTCATTCAGTATGCTCAAGAACAGGTACATTTACAGTGATCTGAAGAAAGAACCTTGACATTTCAACAATTCTATCCTCATTAGTCTCAGTAATCCGATCTCCTAACTTATTCTACAGTAATTGACTCTTTGCGCCAGATGCGCCTGTGTATTCTAATGTATTCCCCCCTCTTAAAATGACAAGCTCTGGATGTTATATAGAGCAACTGCCAGAAAACGGTTACAATGATCCAAGGATCAGGATCCTCTCATAACAAACAACGGCCCAGATGAAAAGCACATGCTTCGTCAGTTAGCAAATGTACAGCTGGCACAGAATATTCCAGCATCTTCAACTTGATTCGGTCTCCAGCTGGCGAACAGCATATTTGACAATATCCTCCTCATTTCTGGCTCATGTTGCCTCCATGCGCAACTTTGTAATGCTCAGCTTCAGCAGCATCATCATGATTTCAACGCTCAGCTTCAGCAGCATCATGACTTCAATGCTCAGCTTCAGCAGCATCATGACTTCAATATTCAGCTTCAGCAGCATCATGACTTCAATATTCAGCTTCAGCAGCATCATGACTTCAATGTTCAGCTTCAGCAGCATCATGACTTCAATGTTCAGCTTCAGCAGCATCATGATGATTTCCTGCAAGTAAACAGACAAACATTAGGTTCATCATCATCATGATAAACAACAGGAAATAAACGCTTTATTAAACATACCTCCCCATGTGCAGCCACAGGCCATCAGGCTTTACCTGTGAGAAATATGCACTAAATGCATAAACGGCATAAAAACAACCAGGTCAACCCTCGTTGACCAAAATCAGGCAGTCGGGCTTTCAAATTTCTATCGCTTCATGTTTTTGCCCATTCTCTTGTATATCTGGTTCGAAATATGATGATGATGATCTCAGATTATACAAAGAAATAATCGCCTTTCAACCATCCTTAGAATCCGGCTTTGCATCATCATCATATTTGCATCGGCGTGACTACATATGATCAGGGTGACAAATTTACCTTAGGCCGACGGCAACAGTTATACCGACGCCAAAAAATCATGATGATGACCAACTATATATCTTCAAAGTGGCCGCAGGATATCACAAAATATGATGATCCTCCTTTCCTAATGCTCTGATGAAAAGCACATCAGGATGTTCACTTCTGCATACTGGGAAAGAAAGACAACGTCATCATCATCATGATGAAGACAAACAGGAGGACTGGGAAAATGATCCTGCCGCTGAGGAATATCATGATGACGTCATCGTCATCATCGGGTTTCAATAAAATGCAAAGGGATGACGTCATCGTCATATTCGTTAAGATCAGGAGATAACTGGAATATCGGGTTCTCTCTAAGGAAGATGATCAGGTCATGAAAGCAGTATGACCCTTTTTCGGCCAAGGCAATCCGCTCGAAAGATCAGGATGATGAACATCATCATCATCATATACGCACTGGGTGATCAAAAAATATGATCCTGCCGAAAGTCCTGATAACGTCATCAGGATATCCGGGGCTTGTGTTAATCTTCGAAGATGACGCCATCGTCATCATCATATTGGCGAAATGGATCACGCCTTGGAAAATATCCTGCCGAAGGACAAAGGTGATGGTGACGTCATCGTCATCATCATATCTGCAAAAGGTTATACTCGTCAGCAGGATGATATTACGAACTGTCGGGAAAGACTAACAAGATCATGATGATCTTGTTCAACACGACTTAAGAAACGAAAATCACCCTCCGCTTCGAAAGATAAGGTGATCATCATGATCACGCAAAAGGAGGTCAGGAGGATATTAGGAAATGTCGGGTCTCGAAATATCATGATGATGTTGATCACCAAGACGGTCGTGCACGCGATAATTATGCAGATGGCATATTTCTCTAAGTAAGGTGACGATGATCATCAGCATGATATTATCACATCGGGTGATTTTAAATATCATGATGCTCGCAATGTTGGAATATCATGATGCTGATGATGTTTCCAGGGTCGCTTGACGGGTAAAACACACTAGCATTTAAGATTGACGTCCGGATATTTCGGGACTGCATGATTTTCATCAGGTGATAGAGTAAGATCATGATGATGACCTTTGGCGACACAAAAGACCGCCCGACGGGGAGAACCTACTACGACTTAAACTTGACGTCCGGATGTTTCGACCTCAGGATATTATCGGGGGGCTTTCCAAATATCATGATGATGATGTTCATATAGCAATTATCAGGTTTGACCAAAACTTTGACTGCTCACAACTCCTTCATATGGACGAATTTTCGGGTGATGCAAAAGGCAAACCTGCATGGAATTTCAAGCTCTTTCTAACCATGAAGTCATAGAAACAAAATATGAACTTTGACAAACTAACCTCATGATGATGACCTACCTCATCCTGACCTTCATGATGATGATGCACCTGACTTATTTTTACCAAACCGCCAGAAACAGACAACACAAGCCAAAACAAAAGCTGGGTCCCTGTTTTGCCAAGTCAAAATGGGGCGTGTTGTGTAACCACACAACAATGTCATATCCTGCTGTTGGCCAAACTTAACTTTTTTTGGCCCGCGATCAACCTAATCTTCTACCTTATGCCGATACGCTCCTCCTCGGCACCTCCTGATGATGATCAGCCCGACACTCATTCACTTCATGCACTCAACTGCATCATGCTCATCTTCACTTATCCGGATGACGATGCCCGAAGCGACTGCAGGATATTCACCAAATATCCTGATGATGCCGTTGTAATGAATTTTTGAACCTTAGCGAATTTTCACTTCGCCGATCCTCCTGGGATGACCCGATCCACTCTCAGGGTGATCTTCCAAACTCTATCAGCTCGACCTAGCACATACCCATGCTAGGGTTCTCAACACCTTTCGACCGCGATCCTGCACACCTGCATGCAAACAGAAAGCAAACTAAAACCTAACCTACTGTACATAACCATTCCACCGATCCGACGAATCAACCGGTGGAATGGATCAGCGAATCCATACAGCCACCAAACCAACAAATCGATCAAATAATGGAATTCAACAGAGGACGAACACAAACAGGATCACTTTATTTGATTACAAAAGATGCAAATACAATGATCAGTCTCTCTCTCTGTCTCACTCTCGCAAAGTTTGATCGATGATATATAATACCAACCGATCCTCATGCTTAAATAGATTTTCCTGCGAGTACTACTGACCCGACTCCAAGCGGCTAGGAAATCTCTCCAGGCGGCTGGGAGATCCAACCGGTCCTACAGCATGACAGCTGTTCTAACAAACTAACTAAAAATAGTAAAACATGATCAGCATGACCTTAGCATTATCAGCATGACCTTATTACATGCATTTGGTCTTATCAGACCTTCTTGGAAACATTAACAAGACTCAAACTAACTAACTGCCTCATGAAGGCTAGCTGTCAGGTAGGTGCTCCTGCACCATAACTGGTTAGCCATTCGAGGAGTAATGACTCCTTCATTTATTAGCTCCTCCACTCTCTCATCCATGTCTTCAAGCTATTTTGATTCCAATCTGTACTCTTCTAATCTAGACTAACAGTGATGTATGAGAACATTACATTTGTTTTTCCCTATAAGATCAAAATCCCAACCTGCCATTGCCTGTTTTGTTACATCTTCTCCCTTTTGCATAAACTCCTTGAGCCACTTCTCAAAGATATCTTCCTTAATTCTCTTACTCTCCATCTCATTTATTTGGTCTTTAGACAAAATTACCAGTTTTGCAGGTAATTCTGGCATACTAGAACTCAGATCAAACATGCCTTGGATAAACTGCTGCAGCTGGACAATGTGTCCTTTCAAATAATCATACTTATGTTTATCCTTCCTCATCATTTCAATGGTGACATTATTATATCCTTCCATTCAACGATGTGTTTATCCCTAGGCACATATCCAAGATCCATGTTAATCACTTTATAGTCATCCATGTTCATTTCTCCTTTAGCCTTCTCCTTTTGAGGTATAGCCAACTCTAGAGTTCTTGATCCAGAAGGATTTTTCTTTATTGCTGACACAAACCTTTCTTTCCTTTTCTCCTTTCTTGGATGACCTCCCAATAAACTTTTGATATAAATAGGTACTAATTGTATTTCTGCCTTATCTTTCTGAACTTCTATACCTATCCAGGCTGGTGCTTTCATACTTATCTCTGCCTTCTTTTCTACATTTATTACCTCTTCTTGAGGTTTCTCTGCTTCTATATGCTCTTGTTGTGGTGGTTGCTGCTGTGGAGGTTGCTGATCCAAGACTGGTGGTATATTGTCCTGTTGTTGTGCCCCCTCATCTTCATCTTCTTTTTCTTTTTCTTCTTCTTCTTCTCCTAAGTTTTCTTCCTCTGATTCTTCTTCATCATTTTTTCCCATCTTTTCTCCTATATTTTCTCTTTGTTTATTATACTCAGCATCATCTTTAAAAATATTTTCTATATTTTCCTCAGGACCACTTGATATCTTTGTTGTCTCCATTATTGTTTCAATCTGCTCTTGTACATTCTCAGGCATGCTCGCTTGATCTGTCTGTGAAAGCTAATTTGTAAATTTGTCAAGCCCTTCTGCAGCCTTTTCTCCCTCCTATTTTCATTCCATGTTCTCTTTTTCCTCTACATTTTCTTCTTGATCACTTTATTCATTATAGATATTAAGAACATCTAGAACATCAATATTAAAAATATTCATTGATATTGCTTCCTCTGTTATCTCCTTAGTTTGAATTGGTACTTCTTCTGTCATGCTAATTTTCTCTGATTGTGTTGGCACCTCTATTTCCTTTGTAACTTTTTCTTGTCCTTCTTCTTTTTCTGATTCTTCTATTTATTGTGCAACAACTTGCACCTCCTCTATAATCTCTGGTGATACTAGCGTACCAAAAGGATCTATTTCCTCTAGGTCTCCCTGTACATTTACCCCTTTTGATCCTAAGCTTTGTGCCTTCCTCATATATACTTAGGTATTATGTTCCTCTATTACAATAGAGCCTTTATCTATTTCTTCTTTCTTTCCAAGTCCAACTTTGGTACTAGTTTCCACTTCCATATCCTCTTCATCACTGCTGTCATCTAGCACATTCACTATATCACTTACTTTCTTGATTTCATGGGCTTTTGACTCTTGCAGCTTCTCCTTGGTTAATTCTTGTTTAACCTTCATATAGCCTTGTTTTCCTTCTTCTGGTGTGGATTTAGTAGGCATGTCCTTTTTCTTTGTTTGTACCTATGAATCACTTATAACTTCAGCTTGTAATGGTTCCTTTCCTGCTGAAGATTCAATTACTATAGCCTTCATGACTTTTTGTCCTGTTGACGTACCATATGTTTGGGTTTGTTCTACACTGATGCCATGACTTGATGACCCTACTGCTAGAAATGTTCCCGAGGCTATTGCTACTATGATACCCAAGGCATACAGAACCATTAAAGTTACATTTTAATCCTTTTCAATAAATTTGGCTTCTACAATCTTTCTTTTCTTTTCATAAACATTGTAGTTCATCCTGATTTTCTCTTCCTCTTTCCTTGCCTTTTTTTGGGAATGTAGGCTCAACACCCTTTGCCTTGAGTTCTTCTATCCGATCCTTCAACCATGTTCTAGAGAATACAGTAATTGGTTTTGACAAAACATCCAAAGATGTTTCCTATTGTTGTGTCCAATCTAGTTCATTAATGGGAATCAGTCTTATGCTCTCATAACTATGGTGTAGCACCTTCTTATCATCTTCAATTTCTAAGTGAACATTAATTTCCCCATTGTCTTCATCTGTTCCACACTCAACCTCTGATGAGCTCTCTTTCTTACTTCCCTCTCATTTTCACAATCAAACCAATAGTCTTCAATATGTATTTGATGTTTGTATTTAGGGTCATATGCATTTGAATCTTGTGAAAAGGATCAAAGCATCTAGCCAACTCAAATTCTTCAAAACCATAATACCTCAGCTCCTGTTATGACTAACCAGCTACTTCTTCACTGTAACAAGAATACCTTCCAATAGCCCAGGGGAGCTTGATATTTCCTCTACCCCACTTCTTCTTATATATCCTGAATGCATTCAGATTCTACCTAGAGAACTCTAATACAATTAGTTTATTTGAAGGATATCAAGGCAACATGAAAGGTTTTCCTTCAAAACCTTTAGTTCTGATATATGTGAAATTAGGAAATTGTATATACCACAAGCTATGTGGACCTATAGTACTTACTGCTTCTTCAGACAACCTCCTATCCTTGTCTCCAGTTAAAACTCTCACCATATATGTGTAAAATACATCCTTTACAAGAGTAAACTTCCTCAATACATTATCCTCTTGTAAATCGGGATAGTGATCATAAACTAATTTCTGCCCTGGACCATTTCCCAGGATCCCAATTTTGTCAATCCCAGCTATGTAAGGTTGAATCTTAGTTGCACATAGAAAGACATCATTTTCTACTTTCTTAACATGGCCTGCTTCCATATGGCAGTGCTAATAGCCTTAGCCCAATGAATTTTCCCCTCTTCCTTTTTTGTTTCTCTCATAAATTGGATAATAGCGAACATCCATGGTTCACACTTTGTTGCATCCCTCAACCCTACCAATCTACTCAACATTGTAATCATCAAATGTATTTCTTCTTTGAAATCTATTCTATAGAGGTTCTTTGATACCCTCGCTATAGCCTTAGGTTTATTTTCTGTAGTGTACCAGTTGTAGAAGATTGTACTCTTGCATTCTCTTTCATTGCTATTAAAATCCTCTGTATAGTGATCTATATCTATATCTACCATTTTATCCTCGATTTCTACGCCGAATGTCCTGGCTATTCCCTTTGTAGATAAATCAGCAATGACTTGTTCTTCATGCATTACCCCTCTGGTATTTGTGTTATATCTACTTATACATTCTAAAACCATATCCTTACCTTCCATTGCTAACGGGAACCCCGCAACCCTGTATAACCCTTTCTCCCAAATGCACTTCATATCAGGACTAGTATCTTATGATGTGATTTTCTTTAAGACATCCTCTACATCATAGTAGCCCACGTTTGTATCTGTCACAATTCCACATGTGATCAGAGATGGATATCCCCTCTGCAGTGGCAATTCCTCTTTTTTTGTTTCTTTTCTTGGCTTTCTTTCCTTTTTTACCTTTACGTTTTCTTCGTCCATTGTATCCACCTTCTTTTGCTTCAAGCCATCTTGTAAGAAAACTCGTACATTTTACCTCTTCATTTTATTCTTTCTTCCTAAGGTTTTGTTGATGATTATTTTTACACATTCATAACAAAAGTTAAAATTCACAAAATGAACCTAAACTGTCTTGAAAGATATGAAGAAATCACTTAAGAGTTCTTAATCCCAAGTTTCTATATGGTCAAGTCTTGACCTTGTGGACAATTCAGTAGGTTGATGTGAAACTGTAATACTCAAGGGGCCTTACTTGATTTAAGATAATCATTGACTTACTGGACTCAAACTATGCAAATTGTTGCAAACATCAACAAAGTATTTATTCTTTTGCACAAATTCACTATTGTACTACAAAGCTTTGTATGAATTTCTATGAAAAAAACTGTCTTTCAAATTAATATGAAAATTGCCAAATATTAACACAAATTCTTCTTGCTTCTTTCAAATGTAAGAAAATTTCCTTAAGATTTATGTGTTTAAGCTAATTATTTTTAGTTGTTGGAGAAAAGTTAGAGAAACTCAAACTAAATTTCACTTCAAAATAGGATTTAAATGTTCTGTTACTCATGTCCTAAAGCATACAGTAAATTGATCAAATCAACACATTCAAATCTTCAAATGTAAAGTCTTGAACATTTTTTCATGAACATACACTAGAGATTGCAAGCTTTTAAAGAATAATACTTCAGATAACAGTAAGAGTTAGAAAACACTTTGTAATAGACGCAGAATTTTGAGTTTACTTGTATTCAAAGCACAAAGTCATATAAGATTTACAATGCAAGAATGACCTTTGTTTCATTAATCAAATTACTAAACAACTTACAGACGTTTTTATAGATACACCAAGGAGACCAAACATTCCACGTACTCCTTGATGTAGACACAGGCAACCTCCATTTCTAAACTAAAAGAAATACCTTCTCTATTCCAATACTCTGAGAAATTATAAGTGCAAGCTACAATTCTAAAATCCCTATGTAAGTAATATACAAATAGGAGAGCTTCTTATATAGAATTTGAAGCTTCATCCTGCTATGGCTACAAAACCCAATCTATGGTTAGTATGCATCTATTCTTGATCAAGGGTGTACATTTGTTCCTAACCATTTCTCAAAATATCTTTATGGTAACTTTTCTGCCTCAAAGGATGCTAGTGGAATCTTTTCAAAATAGGATTCTCCTCCTTTGACTTTTCTTTCCTGTTGACCCAGCACATAGATACCCTTTACTTCATTCTTTTATCAGTATTGTTTTCTCCCTTTTACACTTTCCTACTCGTTAAAAAATGTCTTGAAATTATTGATTACACCTTCTATAAAGGTGCGATTTCCCCTGGACTCTTTTTCCATACATATTCTTGCATTGTAACCCCTTCTTTCAATTTCTTTTCTTCTTTATTTGAACCTTCACTCTTCTTTTTATATTTCTGCATCTTGGCACTATCCTCCATCACTAAATCAATCATTTGTTTACTTAAATATGCCTCTGGATTCTCCATACATGGTGCAAAAATGGCCTTGAATTCTATTAATGCTCTTTGAAGTTCATATGCTTGTATCTCCGTGCACTCATGATCTAAGAGCCTTTCAACTATCCTTTTATGCATCCTGATCATGCTGTCAGCTTTTTCTTTTAAACCCTGAGTGGCTACGATGCACCTTTTGAGATTATCATCTTCAAATCTTAATTCCAACCTTGCCTGTGGCACTTGATTTGTCATCGAAGGAGTAATGACTCCTTCATTTATTAATTCTTCTGCTCTCTCCTTAATTTATTTCAGTTGTTCCAATTCAAAACTGCACTCTTCTTTTCTAAATTGACCATTATATATAAGTATACTACATTTATTCTTTTCTATTGCAGCTAATTCCCATCCTGTCACTACTTTTTTGATTACCTCTTCTCCTTCTTGCACGAATTCCATGAACCACTCTTCAAAAATATTGGCCTTAAGCCTCTTATCTTCCATATCTTTTATTTCATCTTTAGACACAACTACTATTTCACTAGGCAATCTAGTATTGTAGTATTGGGATCAAATATCCCCTTAATGAATTGTTGTAACTAGACAATGTGTCCTTTCAAATATTCTTGTTTATCCTTATCCTTCTTTAACATTTCTACTCTAGCTTGGTGCATATCTTCCCATTCACTTATGTGTTGCTCCCTTGTTGTATGCCCTAGGTCAAAATTGAGTATTTTATATTCATCCAATGCTATTTCTCCTTTAGCTTTCTCCTTCTATGGTATGGCCAAGTTCAGCATTCTGGATCTACCTAGAGCCCTTTGTATTGCTAACATGGTTTTGCCCTTCCTCTTTTCTTTCCTTGGCGTTGTTGCAAGTATGAGGTGAGCCAGTGTTGTCATTGATGTCAACATACTCATATTGTATTGACAAGAAGGATTGGATGAGCTGTGTGCTGAGGATATTGAGAAAATTAGCCTCAGTCAGGAACAGTGAAGAACCGTGATGAGAAGAAGGCAAATGTATTGTATAGGTTGAGAACCGGAGGATGCAGATTAAAGGGTTTGTAGATATGAGTCTTGAGATGCTTCAGTTAAGATTTCAGAGGTCCGCATGAAGATCTGAAGGAGTTGTGGCTGTCGGTGTAGAACCGGTTCCGGCAAGTATTCAGAGGTGACAGAGGATCACAAAAAGGTCCGGTGAGGTCCGGAACTGTATAATCCTAATCTGCGGATTGGAAGGAGTCTTTGGGATGTCCTTGTGATGTGCCATCTCAAGTTGTGTATGATTTGGAGGTCTGGAAGTACCTCTTGCATTATGACAGTGGCGACAGACAGTGTTCTTGAAGTTCTGGATAAGGAAGAGAAGAGATTCCAGTAAGTAAAGAAAGTGCGGATGTACCTGGTCATTCAGGTAGGCTTGTGAAGGTTCTTGGATCATGTTGAGGTTGTGTTGTTGGTCCGCATTGATAGTAGAGCCCGGAATTGAAGATTATTCTTCCGGATGAAGTTCTTGCTCTGTTTAGCCGACCGGATGAGTTGTTCATCTTGCAAATGTTCTTGTGGTGGCCGACCGGATGTGTTATTCATCTTGCGGATACTCTTATGGTTGTTTGCCGACTTAGATGTTTGTTCCTAAGTCGATGTCTTGTATAAATATTAGTTTGTGAGTTCATTTCGAAGTGTGGATTGTGTGGATGAGTGTGGCATAGCGAAGAGAAGTGCGAAAGGCAGAGCAGAGGTTTTTGGGCTTAAATGGAACTGATCCGGACATGGTAGAGATGTCATTCTCCAGTTCAAGATTGTGATTCTTATCACTCTGTAGATAGTGTGTCTCCTTGTAGGCAGTGGGCCTCTTTGTGAGCAGTGTGCTTGGGCAGTGAGCCCTAATTGGCAAGTGCCATTCTTTTCTTATTCTTCTAACAGAGAATAATCCTTGGGTTAATCACCCCGTGGTTTTTCCCTTAACCGGGTTTTCCACGTCAAAATCTTGGTGTTCAATGTGTTGATGTTTATCTGCTCTTGTGTTTATGTATTATGCTTTCATGGATGATTAATTGATATGCTGTTAACTAACAACGAAGAATCAAGTGTTTGAAAGAACAAGAAGTTTTATACAACTGATTCACCCCCCCCTCTCAGTTGTATGCCTTAAATCCAACAATTGGTATTAGAGCCAAGTTCCTTTGAAAGGAGCTTAATCGCTTGAGGAGATCCAGGATGTCGTCATACAAGAAGGATAGTCCGAAGTTTGATGGAACCAACTTCACTCTCTGGAAAGGTCGCATGAAGTGTCACTTGGAATGTATGGGAAAAGCATACTTGGCTATGGTCTCAAAACCATATGTACCTCCACAAGGTGGTCCGACAACTCTGAATGAAATCACAGATGCTGAAAATAATCTGCAGACCAAGGAAGCCCTACTAAGTGCATTGAATGATTCAGATCTCTCAAATGTTATTGACCTACCAACTGCATATGAGATCTTGACTAAACTGGAACTTCTGTATGAAGGAGATGAGTTTGTCAAAAGTGCAAGGTTGCAAAGTCTGAAAGGGAAATTTGAAAGATTGAAGATGAGAGATGATGAAAACATTACTACCTTTATGCCAAGAGTGAATGAGCTGGTATGTGGAATTAGAAATGCTGGTGGAACTCTAGATGAAAATGAGATTGTCTACAAAATCCTAAGATCCCTTCCTACTGCCTACAAAATCAAGGTTGCTGCCATTGATGAATTCAGAGCCCACACAACTGTCACAAGAGAACAACTGGCTGGCAAACTAGCTGCATTTGAAATGACCGAGTTTGGAGATGATCCTCCCAAAACTGAATCTGCTTTCAAAGCCAGTGCCTATGTGAAAGGCAAACAGAGATTTGATCCGGGAGAAAACTCATCAAGGAAGATGTCATGGTATGATCAAGCAAGAAGAGACATGGAAGAAGAAGAAGCAGAAACAGCTCAACTTGAAGCCCTCATTGCAAAGAGACTGCCAAGAGGATTCGGTAAATATGAAGGAAAACTACCCTTTAATTGTTTCAACTGCAATAAGATTGGTCATTTTGCTTCAAGATGTCCGGAAAGATCTGCAAGGTCTAATACTAACAGACAAAGGTTTCAAAAGAACTGCTATTATGTTCATGAAGAAGATGACAATGAAGGAGTAACAGATGATGAATCAGAACTAGAAAGCAAATCCAGAAATGAATGGGTGTTTATTGCCATCAAGGAAGAAGATTCAATATCCTCTGAATCTGTCAATCACAAGGTTGTGGAAAGAGCTTTGGCTGCTCAAGTGGAAGAAAAGGATGATTAGGTTATTGATAGTGGATGTTCTCACCATATGACTGGTGACAAGAATAAGTTCTTAGATTTGGAAAGGTATGAAGGAGGAATGGTAAAGTTTGGTGACAATTCTGGTGGCAGAATCAGAGGTAGGGGAACTATTTCCTTTGATGGAAAGAGCAAAACATGTAATGTACTATATGTTGAAGGATTGAAGCACAATCTTCTCAGTGTTGGTCAGTTAGTGGACAAAGGCTATGATCTCCGGTTCAAGAATGGAAAATGCAGAATCTTTACAAGCTCCGGAACTGAAATTGCATCCGGTGCTCAAACAAAAGGTAATATCTTTCATCTGGTTGGTTCAAACAAAAGTTGTCTGTTTGCTCAAGTTGATTAGAGTTGGTTATGTCATAGAAGAATGTGTCATGTGAATTTTGATAACATCATCAAGATAAGCAATATTCAGGTTGTAAGAGACCTTCCAAAATTGGTGAAACCTACAAATAGTTTGTGCAAAGAATGTCAGCTAGGTAAACAGAGCAGAGTCTCTTTCAAAAGCAAAGATCAGTCTTCTACCGGATTGTTGGAATTAGTACATACTGATCTCTGTGGTCCGACAAGAATCAAGAGTCTGCAAGGTGATAGATATTTCATGTTGTTAATTGATGATCATTCCCGGATGATGTGGGTTACCTTTCTAAAAGAAAAATCAGAAGCATTTGAGAAGTTCAAAACCTTCAAAGCTATGGTAGAGAATCAAACTGGATTGAAACTAAAGTGTCTAAGGTCTGATAGAGGTGGTGAATTTACATCTGGTGAGTTCATTGACTTTTGTGAGAAGCAGGGTATAAGGAGACAATTGTCTGCTCCTAGGACTCCACAGCAGAATGGAGTAGTTGAAAGAAAGAACCAGACCATCCAGGAAGCTGCCAAGACAATGATGTTGGAAGAAAATGTTCCTCAGATGTTTTGGAAAGAAGCTATCAGCACTGCAGTCTACACTCTCAATCGAGTTCAAATCAGAAACAACACCGGTAAGACCCCCTATGAACTCTGGTTTGGCATCACTCCTACTGTGAAATATTTTAGAGTATTTGGTAGCAAGTGTTATATTAAAAGAGATGAAGATCTAGGAAAGTTTGATGCTAGAAGTGATGAAGGAATTTTCTTGGGCTACTCCACTCAAAGCAAAGCATACCGGTGTTACAATAAGAGATTGAGGAAGATGATAGAAAGCACCAATGTGAAAGTTGATGAAGGAATTGAGAAGCCTTCAAGATTTTATGAGTTTGATGAAGATGATCAAGATGGTGTTCAGGTTCAAGGGACTCAATCCCCTCCGGTAAGTCAGAATCAACTTGATCCAGTAAATCAGGAAGAAGAAATAGGTCAGAATGAACCTGATCAAGGAGCAACAGTGCAGGATATTCCCAAAATTCCAAGGTATATAAGACTAAACCACTCTGAAGATCAGATCATAGGTGACAGAAGCAAAGGTGTGCAAACTAGAAGGAATGTTGCTCAATATCAGGATGAATGTTGTCTGATTTCAAAGATTGAACCTAAAACAGTAAATGAAGCCTACAATGATGAAAACTAGACTAAAGCAATGAAAGATGAATTAATGCAAATTGAGAAAAATTATACTTGGGATCTTGTTCCCAGACCTAGAGACAGGAATGTGATTGGAACCAAATGGGTCTTCTGGAACAAACTGAATGAAACTGGTGAAGTTATCAGAAACAAAGCTAGATTGGTCTGCAAAGGCTACTCTCAAATAGAAGGAATTGACTTTGAAGAGACCTTTGCTCCGGTGGCAAGAATTGAAGCAGTCAGATTATTTCTTGCATTTGCTGCCTTCAAAGACTTCAAGGTATATCAGATGGATGTCAAGTCTGCTTTCCTAAATGGTGATCTGGAAGAAGAAGTTTACATTGAACAACCGGATGGATTTCAATTGTCTGATAATGATGATATGGTCTGCAAGTTGAAGAAAGCATTGTATGGACTAAAGCAAGCCCCAAGAGCATGGTATGAAAGGTTGGATAAGCATCTTGTGTAGATTGGATTCAACAAAGGTACTACTGACAGTAACTTATATTTCAAAATTGTTCATGAAAACATTTTGATTGTTGAAGTGTTTGTGGATGATATCATTTTTGGAGGAAGAGATAGTATGTGCAAAACTTTTGCAAATCAGATGAAAAGTGAGTTTGAAATGTCTATGCTTGGTGAAATGAATTTCTTCTTGGGTCTACAAATTACTCAAACAAAGAAAGGAATCTTCATTTCTCAGACCAAATATGTGAAAGAATTGTTAAGGAAATATGGTATGGAAGATTCAAAACCAATGAACACTCCCATGGCAACTGGATGTAAGTTGAGCAAAGATGATGACTCCCCAAAGGCAGATCAGACAAAGTATAGATCAATGATTGGTGGATTGTTGTATCTCACTCAGACTAGACCAGATATAATGCAGGCTGTTGGTCTTGTGGCAAGATTCCAAGCTGATCCTAGAGAATCTCATGTTATGGCAATCAAAAGAATTTTTAGGTACCTGAAAGGAACAATTGAGTATGGTCTATGGTACCCTAGAGATCTGGATTTCTCTCTTCATGCTTACACAGATGCAGATTGGGCAGGAGATGTGGATGACCGGAAGAGCACTAGTGGTGGAGCATTCTTTTTGGGGAAGAGATTGGTTTCTTGGCTAAGCAAGAAACAAGATGCAATATCTCTGTCTACAACTGAAGCAGAATACATTGCAGCAGCAGGTAGTTGCACTCAAATCTTATGGATGAAGCAGATGCTAAGAGACATTAAAGTTGAATATGAGGAGCCTATCACAATTTTCTGTGATAATTCAAGTGCAATTAATATTTCTAAGAATCTGGTATTGCATTCTAAGACTAAGCACATATCTATCAAGTTTCACTTTTTGAGAGAACAAGTGAACAAGGAAGAAGTCAGATTGGAGTATGTTCCCTCAAAGGATCAGATTGCAGATATCTTTACTAAACCTCTTCCCAAGGACTCTTTTGAATATCTCTGGGAGAAGTTAGGGGTCATGGCCCCTCCAGTGATGAACTAGGATGCACTGATGTGCATCAGTCCGGTGGATATCACAGTCATATCTTGTGATCCGGATTGATGATGGGGAGCTGCAACTAAGGGGGAGCAGCTGGTATGATTCTGATGTATGAGAATTGCAAGTATGAGCCCTTTGCCATTGATGTCAAAGGGGGAGAGAAGACATGTGAAAAACAAGTGGTTGATGATCAAAGGGGGAGCAGTAAAGGAAGAGAAGACATGTGAAAAGTTGTTGTTGATAGGGGGAGCTGTGACAGAAAGGAGAAGTTCTTGTCTTGATGATTTTTCACATCATATGTTGCCATCAATGACAAAGGGGGAGATTGTTGCAAGTATGAGGTGAGCCAGTGTTGTCATTGATGTCAACATACTCATATTGCATTGACAAGAAGGATTGGATGAGCTGTGTGCTGAGGATATTGAGAAAATTAGCCTCAGTCAGGAACAGTGAAGAACCGTGATGAGAAGAAGGCAAATGTATTGTATAGGTTCAGAACCGGAGGATGCGGATTAAAGGGTTTGTAGATATGAGTCTTGAGATGCTTCAGTTAAGATTTCAGAGGTCCGCATGAAGATTTGAAGGAGTTGTGGCTGTCGGTGTAGAACCAGTTTTGGCAAGTATTCAGAGGTGACAGAGGATCACAAAAAGGTCTGGTGAGGTCCGAAATTGTATAATCCTAATCTGCGGATTGGAAGGAGTCTTTGGGATGTCCTTGTGATGTGCCATCTCAAGTTGTGTATGATTTGGAGGTCCGGAAGTACCTCTTGCATTATGACAGTGGCGACAGACAGTGTTCTTGAAGTTCCAGATAAGGAAGAGAAGAGATTCCAGTAAGTAAAGAAAGTGCGGATGTACCTGGTCATTCAGGCAGGCTTGTGAAGGTTCTTGGATCATGTTGAGGTTGTGTTGTTGGTCCGCATTGATAGTAGAGCCCAGAATTGAAGATTATTCTTCCGGATGAAGTTCTTGCTCTGTTTAGCCGACCGGATGAGTTGTTCATCCTGCGAATGTTCTTGTGGTGGCCGACCGGATGTGTTATTCATCTTGCGGATACTATTATGGTTGTTTGCCGACTTAGATGTTTGTTCCTAAGTCGATGTCTTGTATAAATATCGGTTTGTGAGTTCATTTCGAAATGTGGATTGTGTGGATGAGTGTGGCATAGCGAAGAGAAGTGCGAAAGGCAGAGCAGAGGTTTTTGGGCTTAAATGGAACTGATCTAGACATGGTAGAGATGTCATTCTCCAGTTCAAGATTGTGATTCTTATCACTCTGTAGACAGTGTGTCTCCTTGTAGGCAGTGGGCCTCTTTGTGAGCAGTGTGCTCGGGCAGTGAGCCCTAATTGGCAAGTGCCATTCTTTTCTTATTCTTCTAACAGAGAATAATCCTTGGGTTAATCACCCCGTGGTTTTTCCCTTAACCGGGTTTTCCACGTCAAAATCTTGGTGTTCAATGTGTTGATGTTTATCTGCTCTTGTGTTTATGTATTATGCTTTCATGGATGATTAATTGATATGCTGTTAACTAACAATGAAGAATCAAGTGTTTGAAAGAACAAGAAGTTTTATACAACTGATTCACCCCCCCCTCTCAGTTGTATGCCTTAAATCCAACAGGCGTTGTATCGCCTAATAGACTTTTGATGTCTATAGGTACTAATTGTACCTCCACCTTTTCTTTCCTTATTTCTGCACCTAACTAGGTCAGAGCCTCTTTTGTGCTTTCAGTAGTCTTTTCTTCAATAATTACTTCTTCTTGAGGCCTTTCTACTTCTCCCTACTCTTGTTGTTGTTGTTGTTGTTCTTGTTGCTGTTATGGAGGAGGTTGTTGTTGTGGAGCTGGTTCTTGTCCCATGGGATCATTTTGCCATTTAGATTCACCCTCATTTTCTTCTCTTCAATTTATGTATCCCCTCCACCTTCATTCTCTTCCTCTGGACCTTCTTTTGATGATTCTTTCTCTTGATCTTATTCTTTATTTTCTTGTTCTTCATTTGTCATATCTCTATCCTCCATTTGTTTTTCAGATTTATCTTCATCAATATTTTCTATGTTTTCTTTGCCTTCAGGTTTGTTTGTTGCATCCTCTGTAGTTTCACCTTCTTTTTGTACCTTTTCAAGCATGCTAACTCACTCTGTATGTGAAGGTGAACCTACCATTTTATCCACCTCTTTTGTCTCTTTTCCCTGTTCCTTTCTACTTTCTATATTCTTTTCTTCTTCACTTTGTTCTCCATACATGTTCAGAAAGTTTAATACATCTACACTAGAGGTACCAGCTCTTGTTTCTTCTTTATTTTGAGTAGATGTTTCCTTTACTGCTTCCTCAGGTGCATTCTCTTTTTCAGATTCTTCAATTTTATGTGCTACATATTGCACATCCTTTATTATTCTAGGAGAAACCTTTGTACCAAACGGATCTATTGTTCTTGATTCTTCTTGCACCTTTTCCTTTTCAGACACTGAACCTTGTTCAACTTCCATTTCAGCTTGAGTGTCTTGCTCCTCTTCTTCACTTAAATATTCACTGGATTCCTCTTCTTCCATGCCAACTTCTTTTCTTGAATCCATTTCTCTCTCTTCACTTTCATTGTTGTCATCTTCAATGTTGATAGTCTCAGTAACTTGTTTGGCTTTATGCACTTTTGAACCATGCAACATTTCTTCAGCCAATTCTATTTTTACCTTAGCATGTGCCTGTCTTTTCTCTACTGAGGTAGATGCACCAGGTATATCACTCAACTTAGCACCTACCCATTGTGCTCCTATAACTTCACTCTTTTTTGAAGTCTCCCCTTTGGCTATGCCCACTGGTATTGCTTTCTTAACCTTCTGTCCTATTATTTATTTGGAGGCATGTGCTTCTTCTGTACTAATATCATGGCTTAATGACTTTGCTTCCACAAATGTGCTAGATGATACTACTATTGTCACTCCTAATGCATAAGGATCCATTAGAGTAGTATTTTTGTCCTTCTCCATAAGTTTGTCTTCCACAATCTTTCTTTTCTTTTCATAAAAGCACTGGTGATCATCACTATGTTCCCTTACTCTCTTTTTGCCCTTCTTTGGATATGTAATGTCTACTCCTTCAGACTTAAGCTCCTCAATTCTATCTTTCAACCATGTCTTCGAAAACAAGATGACTGGTTTGGACAATGTGTCCAAAGATGTGTTGCATGGTTGTGACCAATCAGGCTCTCCAATAGGAGCAAGCCTAGCACTTTCATAACTATGGTGAAATAATTTATCATCTTCTTTAACCTCCAAGGGTACATAGATATCTCCCATGGACCTTATTTGTTCAACTGTTAATCTTTTATGAGCTCTCTTTCTTACCTCTTTATTATTCTTATAGTTTGACCAAAAAATCTTCAATATGTATTTGGTGTTTGAATTTAGAATCAATTGTATTTTGGATTCTATGAAAGGGATAACACCTTCAAGCCAACTCAAATTCCTCAAATCCATAATACCTCAACTCCTTTTCTAAATAACCAACAAACTCTTTACTTTAGCATGAGTACCTACCAATTGTCCAAGGTAACTTAAGATTTTCTCTGTTAAATTTCTTCTTGTACATCTTAAAGGAATTCAAATTCTTCCTTAAGAACTCTAGAACAATCAATTTGTTGGAAGGATACTTGGGCAGGATGAAAGGCTTTCCTTCAAATCCCTCAGTATTGATATAAGTAAAGTGTTGAAATTGATTGTACCAGGAACTATGCAGACCAATTGTATCCTCTTCATCTTTAGATAGTCTCTTATTCGGCTCTTCTCTTAAAATTCTAACCATGTATGTATAAAATACGTCATTCACAAGAGCATACTTCCTCAATGCATTCTCCTCTTGTAAATTAGGATAATGTTCATATACCAGCTTTTGATCTGGACCATTTCTTAAGTTTCCAACTCTGTCAATCCCATGTATGTAGGGTTGAACCATAGCTACACATGAATATAATACATACAAGGACAAATAGAAAGGCATCATCTTTTGCTTTCTTAACATTGCCTATTTCCATATGGCTATGCTTATAGCCTTAGCCCAGTGAATTTGTCCTTATTCCTTTTATGCTTCCCTCATGAATTGGATAACAGTGAACATCCAAGGCTCACACTTAGTGCCATCCCTCAATCCTACCAGTCTGCTTAACATTGTAATCATCAAATATATTTCTTCTTTAAATCATATTCTTTGCAAATTCTTGTGTACTCTTGCCACAACCTTGGGCTTATTTTCTACACTATACCAACTATAGAAGATCTTGCTTCTACAATCCCTTTCATTATTATTGAAATCTTCATTATACTGATCTATATCAATATCTACCATTTTCTCATGTATTTCTAGACCAAATGTTCTTGCAATCCCCTCTGTGGATAAGTCTGCAATGAGCCTATCATGGAACATTATTTTTCTGGTAGCTGGGTCATACAAGTATATGCAATCTATACATAAATCTTTAGCTTCCATAGCTAATGGGAAACCTACAGCCCTATATAATCCACTCTCCCATATACACGTCATGTCAGGTGTAGCATCATCTACTATGATCTTCTGCAAAACATCATTCGCATCATAGCTCCCTATGTTGGTGTCTGTCCCTACTCCACTTGTAATGATCAATGAAGGGTACCCTCTATGTATTGGCAACTCCTCCTCTGTTTCTTTGCATGGCTTCCTTTCTTTTCTAACTTCACATCCTGTATCCACCCTTTTCTGCTTTGGGGCCATCCTGTAAAAATGCATTTTTTAAACTTGTCGTTTTACCTTCCTACCTAGGGTTTTACTACGAATTTTCTATTTTTTTTACATTTTACCCTAACCCCCATTTGTTTTTTCCCATTTTGACTTTCACATTATTTAACCCAAACCAGCTAGTTAACACTTAAACATAGTAATTTAATGTTTGCTTACATTTCAAAATGAAATTACTAAAATTTACTTTGTATTTTAACTAATTGAACTGTAACAATGTTTAAGATAAATACCTGTATCTTTCAACAACCCAACCTTAAAACGTTGACTTAGTTTACCGTTTTTCACTCTGTTCCCGATTCTGGAATTCCATCCCACGATGAAATTTTCATTTAATTTCTTTAACCACTCTTCTTTCTGAAATTTTAATCTTAGCAATGCAAATCTGAAAGAAAAACAACTTTAAATTTACCCTACCTTGTTAAATTTTACTATTTTTGGTGTTAGATCAGCATTAATTATAGTAATTAATGGGCCTACGGCTTCAGCTTCTTATTTCAACATTTTATTTTAAACCTTCTATCTGTTAGTTTACTTTTTGCATGCATCGTGTTTTCTTGTATCTTTCTTTGTATATTGTTCTTTGTATGTCCCTTTTGCATTTTTTCAATATACAAGCTAATATGCAACGAGCTATAAACAATGCTATCCCTTTTCCTTTATATCCACATTTGTATCTTTGGTTTGTATATCGTAATGTATGTGACATAGATACAAGCGCACCTACAAACACCCATACAAGCCCTTTTTTACCTTTTATCTCTCCGGCAATGTCTTTTATTTCTTTGTATATCAGGATTGTATATCATTAACATACATTCGTCCAAACATACAAAGCCTTACCTTTATTTAATTTTTTTTTTCAAATCCATCTTGCATTTTTATTTGTATCTTTGCTTGTATATCAGCTTTTATATTGGTTTGTTGGTACAATATACAACATCGAGATACAATCTGTGGGACCCACTTTACCTTTCCACTTGTATCATCTATGAAACAACAATACTTGTGGATGCTCTTAGATACAAGCCTCCATACATATAAACTCCCTTGTATAATCATCCCGGACTCCCCATCTTCTATAAACCATATTGCATAACCCTTCGACTCCACACATGTATATAAAGTGAATGCATCTTTCAATATACATTAAGGTACGATGCATCACTTACATTAGATTTAACTCCCTTTTGACATCTGCATTGTATGTATACCAAAAGATGCAAACCCGAAACATGCAACATACAAACCACAAAACATACCTTGATGAAACTAAATTTCATATTCTCCTCGGGTCCATGACATGTATATAACGTTGTATATCACCTTGTATCTTTATTTTCTCCAAACATACAACCCGAGATACAACCCATGAACTTAACCAATTATCCATTTTAATTCTGAATCACATTGGGTCTGACTTCTATGTAAAGAATAAAACATTAACCACATGCATACAAGTATCGCAACTCATAAACCCGACCACTCCATGTGACTAATACAACAACTCCACATACAAACAACCTTGTACATACAACATACAAAACCTTCCTATAATGCATTTTACCAAAAAACACACATATCTTGCAAAATATTGAGAATTTTGAAATGGTTTAAAAAGCAACCCTTATTCATTGTTTACAAAGAATTCACCCCTATTCTACTCTGGTAATTAATGCTAATTTTTTTCAATTTTCAACAAGTTTTGTAACCTTTACCTTTTTTCCTTTTACCACCAAGAAGATGCACACACAAGCAAAAAGCCACAGCCACAACAGGGGTCCTTATTTTGCTAAGAAGTAAAATGGGGCATGTTGGGAGCATCACAACAACTAGCAACCAAACAAAACAACTAAATTAAAACCATTAAAGAAAACTAAATGAAATAAATTTATAACTTCCAACTTTCTTTCCTGTAGATCATCATTTAACTTGAGACTTAATGTATTCAATAAGGTGCATGAATCTCCCAATTGAGTTTAAGTGGGTGCATGTGATTAATAATCCTCATCTTGAAAATAAGTTGAATAAACTAGTGACTGATATTAAACTACATAGTTGATGTCATTCCCTCATAGCCAACCAGATAGAGCCTTGCTGCCAACAGGCGTCTATAGCCCCAACAAGGTTATCATTACAATTCTCCTAAGTAGAGCCCCACTACTAGCAAGCGTCTATAGCCCCGGTAGAGTTACTAAGATGGCTTAATCTAGATTTTTAGTAAAATCCATTTTATTTATTTACTTATTATTATATATTTTTATATTTTGTGTAAGATAAAGACTTTATAAGATATTACCATTGTAACTTCATGATGCAAGGTGTGATCACTTGCTGAAATTAAGCTGAGAATTATAATGGTAGCAAGGGTGACCTCTGATTTTTCACCTAACACCTACATTGGTATGTTCAACAAAAACAAGGATTTTAGGTGTGTCATTGTGAGAAACTTCCCTTGAATACTCAACCCACAGTTATTGAATACAAAATTTCACAAGCTAAACCATTTTCTACATTTATGACAGTCACGAAAAGTTATGCATAAGTTTCAAATAATTAACTTGAATATTCTAAATTTTCTATTGTTATTAGTGGTTGTTAATCTCCCCCTGTATACTTCAAAACAAAACAAATATCCCTACTAGGGAAACACAACACACAGACCGACACAACAAAACAAAACAAAAACAAAACAAGACAAAACCTAACAAAATTGTACATTATTTACACTATGATACATAACATACCAACTACCCTCACCTCAAGCCTGAAAGTAATGTTTCAAATGTTGGGCATTAACAGGTAATGGCACATCTTCTCTAGTTAAGGTCTTGAGCCTGAAGTATTATCTCCTATTATCTCTGCGACCTGTAATGAACCTAAACATAATTTGTCAAACTTTCCATGATTTCATTTCTTTTCATGTGCTTTATCCCAACACAATACTATGTCTAATATTATAAATGTTTTGACTCTTTCTCTTTTGTCAAACCATGTTTTGACCACTACTTGATGTTTGGCAAATTTTTCAATGGCTTGATCTCTCTTCTCATCCAATTATAACATTTGGATTATCCTGGCTTCTTTGTTATCATCAAAGCCTAAATACTCATTAGCAAACTTCCAGATAGGTATTCTTAAATTTACTGGAAGTATGGGATCAGTCCCATAAACTAGGTGATAAGGTGCATTGCCTAAGGCTGACTTAACCTTAGTCCTATCTACCCACATCACATATTTTAACAATGTATTCCATTCTCTGGGACTTTTTACAATTAGTTTCTTGATTATATCTAATAAAATCTTGTTTGTGGATTCAGCTAAACCATTCCCCTAAGGATAATAATTTGAAGAAAATTTTAAAACTATTCCATATTCAAATACCCATTTAGAAAATTTCAAAGAAGAAAATGTGGGGCCATTATCACATACCAGCGAATATGGAGCTCCAAACTATGTTATGATGTTTTCTTCAAGAAATTTGATAACCACCTGAGTAGTAGAGAACTTGCAACATATGCTTCAGTCCACCTTATACAATAGTCAGTCACTGTCAATATAAACCAATGTCTTGCAGATGATGGAGGATTTATAACTCCAATGAAATCTAAGCCCCATTGTGCAAATGGCCTGGACTCAATGACTGGCTGTAATGGATTATCCTAATTCCTTCCCTTGTCTGTTGTAGTTTGACAGATGTGACAACTTTGAATATGACTCTATATCTTTGAACATTGTTGGCCAATAGTATCTCGCTCTTAATATCTTATGCATAGTAGCTAAATGAGAACCATGAGCAGTTCTATACTTATCATGCAACTCTGACAATACCTTATCTGCTTCAATTTTATTTAAATATCTTAAATATATACCTTCATGATTCTTCTTGAGTAGAAGACCTCCGTGTACCATGTATCTTTGTGCTTTAATCTTTAAAGCTCTCCTTTGAGAAGACTTCATCTTACTTGGATATTTACTTGATATCAGAAATGTATTCAAATCATCATACCATCTTGATGCATCGTTAGAGTTTAATACATACTGTTGCTTTACCAAATTTGGATCTATGTTTGCTATGGTGTGTACTAATGCTTGTCCTCTAACCAACTTCATTGGAATGATCTCCATATCAAACTCTTGCAATATTGTAATCCATTTGGCCCTTTTCTCTCCAGGCTCATTTTGCATTAGCAGCATTTTTACTGCTGCATCTAGTGCTATGGCCTTAACTTGACTTTGTAGGATGTAGTATCTTAACTTTTTAACTACCCTTACTAATGCAAATTCTTATATTTCTATGTCTAGATACTTCAGTTGTGAATCTTTCAAAGGTGCACTCATGAATGCTATGGGCTTTTCTTCATTATCTTCTCCCTTTTGTGTCAAGGCAGCTGCGACTGAATGTGTAGATGCAAGAGAATATATGTAAAATGGTTTGGTATAATTTGGACTTGCTAACACATGAGCATTAGAAATGGCCTCTTTAATATCTTCAAATGAGGCCTTGGCTATTGGTGTCCATTCTATCTTTGCATCTTTTTTAAGCATGGCGTTTAGTGGTTGCACAATCTTTGCAAACTCTGTAATAAACTTCCTGACAAAGTTAATCTTACCAAAAAGGGATTTTAATTCCTTCTTATTGTTAGGTAGTTGCAATTTTCTTATTCCTTCTACTCTGTTGGGATCAATGGATATCCCATTTTTAGAAATGACATGTCCTAACAATTTTCCTTCAATTACACTGAATGAACATTTCTTTGGGTTAAGAGAAATCCCGTACCTTTCACATCTTTTAAATACCCTTCTCAAATCTTCTGCATGAGTGGATGCATCTTTAGAGTACATAGTTAAATCATCCATATAAATAACAATGCATTTACCTAATAATCCATGAAATGCAATGTCCATGGCTTGCTGAAAAGTGGCACCTGCATTAATCAAACCAAACAGCATTCTTCTATATGCATAATTACCCCATTTGCAAGTAAAAGTAGTTTTCAACCTATCTTCTTTATCAACTAAGACCTGGTTATATCCTGAAAATCCATCTAAGAAAGACATCATCTTAGCCCCATTTACTAATTACAGTACTTTATCTATTGGAGGTAAGGGATAATTATCATTTTCAGAAGCTTTGTTCAAATTTCTAAAGTCAACACATAACCTGAAGTCTCCACTTTTAGTTCTTATGGGTACCAAATTAGCTACATAGGTTGAATGTCTTATTGGGAAGATTATCCTGGCAGACAGCAACTTCTTCACTTCCTCAAAGATTAAAGGTTCCAAAATAGCATTCACAGGCCTTTGTTTCTATCTAAATGGTTTGACTTCTGGTTTCAAGGGTATTACATGAGTTATGATGGACGTATCACATGTCTTCAAATCTTCATATGTCCATGCTATTACATGTTTGTATTCTTTTAGAACATCCACAATTTCTTTTCTTAACTTCTCAGAGAAAGCCTTTCCAATCAGTACATTATGTGGACTTTGCTCTGTTCCTAGGTTATAGGGATCACATTTTCCCCCTTTAGTTTTGGGCAAATCTTTTTGTCTAACTACCCCATCAAAGTTAAAAATCTTTTCCAACTCAATTACCCCCTTAGGTAAGAAATTACTTTTCAAGTTTATTATGTCTTCTTCATCCCAAGACACATCAGACCTTTCTTGTTCATCAACAATTTGAGCTTCAAACACCTCATTACAAGTGAGAAAATCTACAATTTGTTGATCCCCTTCAAATACTTGAAAATGAGTAACATTATCTAGTATGCTCGGAACATTCACTAATTCAACAAAAAATCATTTTAGACCTGACAATGTTAAGGGTTCCAAAGTGCTAGCAGCAACTGCTAAAGCATCTGGTCTATGATTCAATTTCCTAGGGATATGTTCTATATTAAAGGAATCAAATGAATCTATTAAATCCCACACCCTATGCCTATAACAAACCATCTTCTTATAATTGCATGCATATAGCTTTCTCACTTGTCTAACCACTAACTCTGAATCTAAAAATACTTTGATCATTTTCACCTTTTTCTTGATAGCCATAACAAGTCCATAAATCAAAGCTTCATATTCTGCTACATTATTAATACAAGAAAATTGTAGCCTATATGTTGCTAAAAATGACCTACCATTAGGATCTATAAGTTCAACACTGGTGCCTGTACCTTGTTTATATTTAGACCCATCACATTTCAGTGTCCACATGCCTTCCTTATTGCTTTGACCTTTTATTTTGGCATGTCTCAGCCTTTCTGTTACCTGTACTGTAATATCTTGTTTCTTCATGGGTGATTCATTTTGACCTACTTGCATATTTATATTCTCAATTTGTAAATTAGAATGACATACACTCTTGTCCTTTTTTCCTTTCTCTAAATCTAGAATTAATACATCCATGTTATCCTAAAAATATATCTCTGGTTGCCTAAGATTAACCTTTCCTTCATGCATTTACATCCCTTTTGTGCACTTTATGTATTGATATTCTATAATGTCTCTACACATTCCACAATTCTCTTCAGAATGAGGCTTATTATGGACTCTGCACATGCTTTTATACAACTTGCACTGAACCGGAATTTTTTGTTCAATGCACCTTTCTATTTCTTGCCTAATGATCTGACCAAATTTATTTATTACATTGTCTTCCTCATCAGAAGAATTTACATCAGAGTCAATGAACACTATTATTTCTTTACTGATAGGTTTTTCTCTAAAATTTAGCATCATGATTTATTCAATTTGCACTCCCTTATTAGTGACTCTATAAACACCAGGTTCAACAAAAGCATATAATATCTCATTAGTCCTATTATATTATGTAATCATGTGTTTGATTTTGGGTTCAACTTCTATCTTGATCTGATTTGGAACACCTCTCCAAGGTAACCACATGTGTGAAAAATCAGTGGCCATATATCCATTTAACATTTTGGACCAGTCTCTACTTAATAACATCCCATAATTCACAGGTATATCCAGTATATGAATGTTAATAAACTAACTCACCCTAGGATTAGAGGCTAACTGCATTTGAATATGCATTAATTCTCCTATCACATTGAACTCTATTTTTTCTAATTGTGTAACAACCTTGGCAGATTTGGTAGGGGTCAACCCTAAAGTTTTGCATATCCCTAAAGGCATTACATTGGCCGATGCATCAGAATCTACCATGCAATTATGTATGTTCTTTCCCAACATCCTAATGGTTAACAAGAAAGGAGGGGCTTCCCTCTTATCTGCATACATGATCACATTAGTGTTGGAAGGCTATTCAGTTTTCTTAGTTTTATCTTTGCATTGTGGATCTTTACTAGGAACATTTATATCAGCAGAGACCTTGCTTATCACAAATGTATCCAAGGACTTTATGAAAGCATTTATGACCCCTAGATTCTTCAACAATTCACATAAATGTATACTAAGCTTGCCTTTTTTTATCTCTTCAGACAAGTAACTCATTAACCTCATTATTTCCGCTATCTCTATTTTTCCTGTTTGGACTTTTGATGCTATTGTCCCACCATTCACATGATGATTAGCTTTTAGTATTGCAGGGTTATTGTTGGCATGTTGATCTGGAAGAGTATTGAAATTGTTGGGAAGAGTGGAAGTAGTGAAAGGACCTCCATGCCTAGTGTTATTTCTCAAATTGTAGGTATGATTTTTGTTAGACTATTGAAAAGCTTGTACCTCCTCTATTTCATATAACACTTCATTTTCAATTTCAAAGGGAAACTAAAACACATTCAATATTAAGGCTGATTCAGGATATAGGTTCTCACAAAATTAAGGCTCATCTTCTAATAGTTGATCTTCTTCCTCCTAGTTGCAAAGGTAAAAGTCTCTAAGACTAAAGCAGTCTCAAATCTTGATGGTACTATTTCATTACCTTTGGGAATGAGAAACTCAAAGGTGGGAGCCTATACATCCACATTGAATATACTAGCCACCAGATGAAACTGAGGGCAATCTAGTTCAGCATGTGCGCTGGTATTATGAATCTTGCACCAATTTTTCAATGCCATGTTGTCCATTTGAATTCTAGTTGTTTATTTAGTTTCTTGATTATCCAAACTCTCAAATGGAGAAGCTAGAGTGTCATTATTTGGCCCTGTGTTCCATGTTCTAGGTGGCCTTGGTTGATTATGATTTCTATTGTTATTACCCCATGTCTTGTTATCTATAGCATGTCCTCTGTTTTGCATTGTTTGTCCCTAATTATGATTTTGTCTCTGATTATAATTCTAGTTTTGATTTGAACCTTGACCCTGATTATGATTTTGGTTATGGTTCTGACTGTATCCTTGACTATTTCTACCATATAAGTTTTCATTTCTTAGTTGTGTCATTTCAGTAGTCAATCTTCTCAGGTGTACAGTAATTTCTTTGATCTCTTCCCTATCCTCTTGTGCCTTTGCCACAAATGTATCCTGAGGAGGTTGAAGAATGACTAACTATTACTCTGATTGTTATTGGTACTATTACCAATATAAAGGAGTATAGTTTGGATTGGGGAAGGATTATACACAGGTGTGTATGTAGGAATTAGGTTCAATAATGGAGTATTATGCATAGGAACTCCATTCCAAGGTTGTGTTTGACTTTGCATCCCAGGGTTTCCTCCATTAAGAAATGGATTGTAAGTTGTTTGTCTCATTTCTTGGTTTACTGAGGCTGCTTCCTTATAAGCTTTGTATATAGTATCTATATCAACCTTTCTTTTGACAAACATAGCAGTTAGTGGATCAAGAGTGACATAATACATAGCTAATAACGCATTTGTAGTCACTGTGTAAGGAGCCTCTAACCGAGAATAAGCATTTTGAAACCTATCATTAAAGTTATCAATCAGCTCTCCTTCACCTTTCTTAATTGCAGCCAATTTATGATATAAGGTAGAAGGGTCAACCGATCCCCTAAACCTAGACAAAAATACATCCTCCATAAGTGCCCAAGAAGAAATATAACCATTAGGCAAGTTAACATACCAGTTAGAAGCATGCTCATTAAAGGTGTAAGGAAACAATCTACACACAACATCCTCATATTCTAACCTTTCCCTAAAGCATGCCCCCTTGAATATCCTAATATGATCTTCTAGATCCTGATGCAATTGATATTTAGGACATGTCTTTTCAGGATTTTTTGGCATCTCATGATAATCATTGAATGTTATAGGAGAATTGACATTGAAATAAGCCATTGTAGGGCCTTGTGGTGGGCTTCAACCTCTAAGAGTACCTGGATTTCTAGGTGGACTAGGACCTCTAGGAGGACTTGGACCCCTAGGAGGACTTAAACCAAGATTCAAAGATCTAAATGAAGAACTGTCAGGACTCACTATGTTATGGATGTTAAAAGGTGATCCAGGAGGCATTCCAGATGAGCCTCCTGTGTGTGATATTCTAGGATTCCAAATCAAAGGACCTTTACTCTGCCTTCTATCAAGTAATTGCATAAAGATATCCTCTAAACTAGATCTAGATCTGCTCACCCTACCACTATTATGAGAGAGTTTTACTCAAATCCTACCTTAACTATAATCAGGCCCTCCTTCTAGCATTAAAAACTATTGATGATTGTTTTTACAGATTCATAACAAAAGTTAAAATTCACAACATGAACCTAAACTATCTTGAAAGATATGAAGAAATCACTTAAGAGTTCTTAATCCCAAGTTTCTATATGGTCAGGTCTTGACCTTGTGGACAATTTAGCAGGTTGATGTGAAACTGTAATATTCAAGGGGCCTTACTTGATTTAAGATAATCATTGACTTACTGGACTCAAACTATGCAAATTGTTGCAAATATCAACAAAGTATTCATTCTTTTGCACAAATTCACTATTGTACTACAAAGCTTTGTATGAATTTCTATGAAACAAACTTTATCTTTCAAATTAATATGAAAATTGCCAAATATTAACACAAATTCTTCTTGCTTATTTCAAACGTAAGACAATTTCCTTAAGATTTATGTGTTTAACCTAATTATTTTCAGTTGTTGGAGAAAAGTTAGAGAAACTCAAACTAAGTATCACTTCAAAATAGGATTTAAATGTTCTGTTACTCATTTCCTAAAGCTTACAGTAAATTGATCAAATCAACACATTCAAATCTTCAAATGTAAAGTCCTGACCATTTTTTCATGAACATACACCAGAGATTGCAAGCTTTTAAAGAATAATACTACAGATACCAGTAAGAGTCAGAAAACACTCTATAATAGATGTAGAATTCTAAGTTTAGTTGTATTCAAAGCACAAAGTCATATAAGATTTACAATGTAAGAATGACCTTTGTTTCATTTATCAAATTACTAAACAACTTACAGACATTTTTATAGATACACCAAGGAGACCAGACATTCCATGTACTCCTTGATGTAGACACAGGCGACCTCCCTTTCTAAAGTAAAATAAATATCTTCTCTATTCCAATACTCTGACAAATTATAAGTGCAAGCTACAATTCTAAAATCCCTGTGTAAGTAATATACAAATAGCAGAGCTTCTTATATAGAATTTGAAGCTTCATCTTGCTACGGCTACAAAACCCAATCTACAGTCAATATTCATTTATTCTTGATCAAGGGTGTACATTTGTTCCTAACTATTTCTCAAAATATCTTTATGGTAACTTTTCTGCCTCAAAGGATGCTATTGAAATCTTTTCAAAATAGGATTCTCCTCCTTTGACTTTTCTTTCCTATTGAAACAACACACAGATACCCTTTACTTGATTCTTTTATCAGTATTGTTTGCTCCCTTTTACAGTTTCTTACTCCTTCAAATATGTTTTGAAATTATTAATTACACCTATAAAGGTGCGATTTCCCCTGGACTCTTTTTCCATACATATTCTTGCATTGTAACCCCTTCTTTCAATTTCTTTTCTTCTTTATTTGAACCTTCACTCTTCTTTTTATATTTCTTCATCTTGGCACTGTCCTCCATCACTGAATCAATCATTTGTTTACTTAAATATGCCTCTGGATTCTCCATACATGGTGCAAAAATGGCCTTGAATTTTGTTAATGCTCTTTGAAGTTCATATGCTGGTATCTCCATGCACTCATGATCTAAGAGCCTTTCAACTATCCTTTTATGCATCTTGATCATGTTGTCAGCTTTTTCTTCTAAACCCTGAGTGGCTACGATGCACCTTTTGAGATTATCATCTTCAAATCTTAATTCCAACCTTGCCTATGGCACTTGATTTTCCATTGAAGGAGTAATGACTCCATTTATTAATTCTTCTGCTCTCTCCTCAATTTCTTTCAATTGTTCCAATTCAAAACTACACTCTTCTTTTCTAAATTGACCATTATATATAAGTATACTGCATTTATTCTTTTCTATTGCAGCTAATTCCCGTCATGTCACTACGTTTTTAATTACCTCTTCTCCTTCTTGTATGAATACCATGAACCACTCTTCAAAAATATTGGCCTTAAGCCTCTTATCTTCCATATCTTTTATTTCATCTTTAGACACAATTGCTATTTCACTAGGCAATTCCAGTATTGTAGTATTGGGATCAAATATCCCCTTAATGAATTGTTGTGACTGGACAATGTGTCCTTTCAAATATTCTTTTTTATCCTTATCCCTCTTTAACATTTTTGCTCTAGCCTGGTGCATATCTTCCCATTCACTTATGTGTTGCTCCCTTTTTGTATGCCTTAGGTCAAAATTGAGTATTTTATATTCATCTAATGCTATTTCTCCTTTAGCTTTCTCCTTCTATGGTATGGGCAAGTTTAGTGTTCTAGATCCATCTGGACCCCTTTGTATTGCTGACATGGTTCTGGCCTTCCTCTTTTCTTTCCTTGGCATTGTATTGCCTAATAGACTTTTGATGTCTATAGGTACTAATTGTACCTCCACCTTTTCTTTCCTTATTTCTACACCTAACGAGGCCTAAGCCTCTTTTGTGCTTTCAGTAGTCTTTTCTTCATTAATTACCTCTTCTTGAGGCCTTTCTACTTCTCCTTGCTCTTGTTGTTGCTATTGTTCTTCTTGCTACTGTTGTGGAGGAGGGTACTGTTGTGGAGCTGGTTCCTGTACCATGGGATCATTTTGCCATTTAGATTCACCCTCATTTTCTTCCTCTTCAATTTATGTATCCCCTCCACCTTCATCCTCTTCCTTTGGACCTTCTTTTGATGATTCCTTCTCTTGATCTTCTTCTTTATTTTATTTTTCTTCATTTGTAATTTCTCTATCCTCCATTTATTTTTCAGATTTATCTTCATCAATATTTTCTGTGTTTTCTTTGCCCTCAGGTTTGTTTGTTGCATCCTCTGCAGTTTCATCTTCTTTTTGTACCTTCTCAAGCATGCTAACTTGCTCTCTATGTGAAGGTGAACCTACCATTGTATCCACCTCTTTTGTCACTTTTCCCTATTCCTTTCTGCTTTCTATATTCTTTTCTTCTTCACTTTGTTCTCCATACATGTTCAGAATGTTTAATACATCTACACCAGAGGTACCAGCTCCTGTTTCTTCTTTATTTTGAGCAGATGTTTCCTTTACTGCTTTCTTAGGTACATTTTCTTTTTTAGATTCTTCAATTTTATGTCCTACATCTTGCACATCCTTTATTATTTTAGGAGAAACCAATGTACCAAATGGATCTACTGTTCCTGATTCTTCTTGCACCTTTTCCTTTTCAAACACTGAACCTTGTTCAACTTCCATTGTAGCTTGAGTGTCTTGCTCCTCTTCTTTCATGCCAATTTCTTTTCTTGAATCCATTTCTCTTTCTTTACTTTCACTGCTATCATTGTCAATGTTGACAGTCTCAGTAACTTGTTTGGCTTTATGCACTTTTGACCCATGCAGCATTTCTTCAGCCAATTCTATTTTTACCTTAGCATATGCATGTCTTTTCTCTGCTGAGGTTGATGCACTAGGTATATCACTCAACTTAGCACCTACCTATTGTGCTCCTATAACTTCACTCTTTTTTGAAGTCTCCCCTTTGGCTATGCCCACTGGTATTGCTTTCTTAACCTTCTATCCTGTTATTTCTTTGGAGGCCTGTGCTTCTTCTGTACTAATATCATGGCTTAATGACTTTGCCTCCACAAACATGCCAGATGATACTGCTATTGTCACTCCTAATGCATAAGGATCCATCAGAGTAGCATTTTTGTCCTTCTCCATAATTTTGGCTTCCACAATCTTTCTTTTCTTTTCATAAAAGCACTAGAGATCATCACTATGCTCCCTTACTCTCTTTTTTCCCTTCCTTGGATATGTAATCTCTACTCCTTCAGCCTTAAGATCCTCAATTCTATCTTTCAACCATGTCTTCAAAAACAAGATGACCGGTTTGGATAATGTGTCTAAAGATCTATTCCATGGTTGTGACCAATCAGGCTCTCCAATAGGAGCAATCCTATCACTTTCATAACTATGGTGCAATAATTTATCATCTTTTTTAACCTCCTAGGGTACATAGATATCTGCCATGGACCTCATTTATTTAACTATTAATCTTTTATGAGATCTCGTTCTTACCTCTTTATCATTCTTACAGTTTGACCAAAAATCTTCAATATGTATTTGAATTTAGAATCAATTGTATTTTGGATTCTATGAAAGGGATCAAACCTTTGGGCGAACTCAAATTCCTCAAATTCATAATACCTCAACTCCTTTTCTGAATAACTAGCAACCTCTTCACTATAGCATGAGTACCTAGCAATTGCCCAAGGTAACTTAAGATTTTCTCTGTTAAACTTCTTCTTGTACATCTTAAAAGCATTCAAATTTTGCCTTGAGAACTCCAAAACAATTAATTTGTTGGAAGGATACCTGGGTAGCATGAAAGGCTTTCCTTTAAATCCCTCAGTTCTGGTATAAGTAAAGTGCTTAAATTGAATGTACGAGGAACTGTGCAGACCAATTGTATCTACTGTATCTTTAGATAGTCTCTTATCTGGCTCTTCTCTTAAAATTCTAGCCATGTATGTATAAAATACGTCATTCACTAGAGCATACTTCCTCAATGCATTCTCCTCTTGTAAATCAGGATAATGTTCATATACTAGCTTTTGAGCTGGACCATTTCCTAAGGTTCCAACTCTATCAATCCCATGTATGTAGGGTCGAACCATTGCTACACATGAATATAATACATACAAGGAAAAATAGAAAGGCTCCATCTTTTGCTTTCTTAACATTACTTGTTTCCATATGGCTATGCTTATAGCCTTAGCCCAGTGAATTTGTCCTTGTTCCTTTTTTGGTTCGCTCATGAATTGGACAACAGTGAACATCCAAGGCTCACACTTAGTGCCATCCCTCAATCCCACCAGTCTTCTTAACATTGTAATCATCAAATATATTTCTTCTTTAAAGTATATTCTTTACAGATTCTTTTGTACTCTTGCCATAGCCTTGGGCTTATTTTCTGCACTATACCAGGTATAGAAGATCTTGCTTCTACAATCCTTTTTATTGTTATTGAAATATTCATTATACTGATCTATATCAATATCTACCATTTTCTCATGTATTTCTAGACCAAATGTTCTTGCAATCCCCTTTGTGGATAAGTTTGCAATGAGCCTATCATGGAACATTATTTTTCTGGTGGCTGGGTCATACAAGTATATGTAATCTAGACATAAATCTTTAGATTCCATAGCTAATGGGAAACCTGCAGCCTTGTATAATACACTCTCCCATATACACCTCATGTCAGGTGTAGCATCGGCTGTTGTGATCTTCTACAAAACATCATTTGCATCATAGCTCCCTATGTTGGTGTCTGTCCCTACTCCACTTGTACTGATCAATGAAGGGTACCCTCTATGTATTGGCAACTCCTCCTCTGTTTCTTTGTGTAGCTTCCTTTTTTTAACTTCACCTCCTATATCCACCCTTTTCTACTTTGGGGCCATCTTGTAAAAATGCATTTTTTAAACTTGTCATTTTACCTTCCTACCTAGGATTTTACTACGAATTTTCTATTTTTTTAGATTTACCCTAACCCCTATTTGTCTTTACCCATTTTGACTTTCACATTGTTTAACCCAAACTAGCTAGTTAACACTTAAACACAATAATGTAATGTTTGCTTACATTTCAAAATAAAATTACTAAAATTTACTTTGTATTTTAACTAATTGAACTGTAACGGTGTTTAAGATAAATACCTATATTTTTCAATAGCTCAACCTTACAACGTTGACTTACTTTACCGTTTCCCACTCTATTCCCACTTCTGGAATTCCGTCCCGCGATGAAATTTTCATTTAATTTCTTTAACCACTCTTCTTTCTGCAATTTTAATCTTAGCAATTCAAATCTGAAAGAAAAACAACTTCAAATTTACCCTAACTCATTAAATTTTACTATTTTTGGTGTTAGATCGGCATTAATTACAGCAATTAATGTGCCTACGGCTTTGGCTTCTTATTTCAACATTTTATTTTAAACCTTCTATCCGTTAGTTTACTTTCTGCATACATCACGTTTTCTTGTATCTTTCTTTGTATATTGTTCTTTGTATGTCCCTTTTGCATCTTTTCAATATACAAGCCAATATGCAACAAGCTATAAACAATGCTATCTCTTTTCCTTTATATCTGCGTTTGTATATTTGGTTTGTATATCGCAATGTATGTGACATAGATACAAGCGCACCTACAAACACCAATACAAGCCCTTTTTTACATTTTATCTCTTCGGCAATGTCTTTTATTCCTTTGTCTATCGGGATTGTATATCGTTAACATACATTCGCCCAAACATACAAAGCCTTACCTTTATTTAATTTGTTTTTTGAATCTATCTTGCATCTTTTGTTTGTATCTTTGCTTGTATATCAGCTTGTATATTGGTTTGTTGGTACAATATACAACATCAAGATACAATCTATGGGACCCACTTTACCTTTCCACCTGTATCATTGATTAAACAACAATACTTGTATCTACTCTTAGATACAAGCCTCCATACGTACAAACTCCCTTGTATAATCATCCCAGACTCCCCATCTTTTATAAACCATATTGCATAACCCTTCGACTCCACACATGTATATAAAGTGAATGCATCTTTCAATATACATTAAGGTACGATGCATCACTTACATCATATTTAACTCCCTTTTGACATCCGCATTGTATGTATACCAAAAGATGCAAACCTGAAACATGCAACATACAAACCATGAAACATACCTTGATAAAACCAAATTTCATATTCTCCTCGGGTCCGTGACATGTATATAACATTGTATATCACCTTGTATCTTTATTTTCACCAAACATACAACCCAAGATACAACCCATGGACTTAACCAATTATCCATTTTAATTCCAAATCACATCAGGTCTTACTTGTATGTAAAGAATAAAACATTAACCACATGCATACAAGTACCGTGACTCATAAACCTGACCACTCCATGTGACTAATACAACATCTCCACATACAAACGACCTTGTACATACAACGTACAAAACCCTCCTATAATGCATTTTACCAGAAAACATGCATATCTTGCAAAATATTAGGAATTTTGAAATGATTCAAAAAGCAACCCTTAGTCATTATTGACAAAGAATTCACCCCTATTCTACTCTAGTACTTAATGTTAATTTTTGTCAATTTTCAACAAGGTTTCTAACCTTTACCTCTTTTCCCTTTACCACCAAGGAGACGCACACACAAGCAAAAAACCATAGCCACAACAGGGGTCCTTATTTTGCTAAGAAGTAAAATGGGGCGTGTTGGGAGCATCACAATAGGTGTTACCATGAATTTTTACATTTTCACATTTACCCTAACCATTTTGTCTTTTCCCTATTTAGATTTCATGCTATCTAGCAATAGTCAGTTAATTTCCCTATTTAGCTACAGTAATTTGCCATTCATCTGCTTCATTTTCAAATGAAATTATCTATAACTAAAATATGTTTTCTCATTAACTATATTATAACAGTGTTTTAAGGCACATACCTGTATTTGTGACCAGCTTAACTCTATAAGTGTTGACTTGATTTACCATTTTAGCTGAGTCGTTACCTTTCTAAAATTCCATTCAACTATTGACTCTTCGCTCAATCTATACAATATTCTGTTCATCTGCAATTTTAGCTCTCAAGATGCAATTATGAAAGAATAACATATTTTAATTTAACCCTAACATGTTTAAATTCCACGTCTTTCATTATTAGTTTTGCATTAAATGCGGTATTTAATGCATTTCTCAAGCTTGCCTATTTATTTCAACTTTGTATCCTGAACATTGTATCCGTTAGTTCTTGCCCTTTGCATTTCAACTTTTGTATATCCCCTTTGTATATTACTTTGTATATCCTTTTAATATACAAATTTAAACATGCAATGGCTTATAAAACAATGTTGTACTTTACTTCATGATATTTGTACTTTATTTTTGAATTTTGCAATGTATATATGATAGATACAATCTAACATACAAGTGCAGAACCAAAAAACTCACTCATTCTACTTTAATCTTCTTATCCATTTTGATAATGCCCTTTTTATCCTTTTTGTATGTTAGTTTTTGCATACATACAATCTTTCACACATACAAAAGCGCTCACATGAGTTATTTTAGACCACCTTTAAAATCACCGTCGGGTTTTTACCTTTATTCCATTTCTTTCTCTCTTTTGTTTCTTTCTTTGTATCTTTTTTGATGTATATGCAACATACATTTTATATACAAGTGCAGACTTAATGAATATTCAACTATTTTTTAATCCTTTTGTTACTTCTGGGTTTGTATCTTTGTATCTTCTATTTTGTCTATCTTTTTGTATATGACTTACATACAAAATGTGGAACCCCTTTTTATTATACATCATTATTTACTTTATCTTTGGGTCTGGCCTTTTTTGTATGTATCAACATTTAAGCCTCTTTTTGCCTATCAAAATGCTTTTATGACAATGACCGGTGGGTCCCACCAATGTTAAACTCCCTTTTAACCTCCATTTGAAACCTATCTTTTTTGTATGTATATTTAAGATACAAACGTGAATACATATAAAATGTGATGCAATGCAAAAATAAGCTTTAGACCTTTATAAACTGCATTGCATACTACTTCAGGTTCATGTATGTATATTTTCCACTTTGTATATAAAATGTGTTTACATTGAACATACAAACAAAACCATATGCAAGCACGGACTTTTCACTTTATTCACTCAACTTTTGAACATCAATCGGGTCCAGCTTGTATGCAAATGGGTAAACACTTGAAATATGCATGTAACCACCAAAATCTTGATTAAACATAATGCAATACTACAAAGATGTCATATACAAACAAATTTGTATGACATACATACAAACTTATTCACTTAATGTAAAACTGCCATATTTCACAGAATATTAGGAATTTCAAGTTGGTTCAGAAAATAACCCTTAATCATTTTTCACAAAGAATTCACTAATACCTTTAGTTTCTTTTCTTGACATTAGGCATTTTAAATTTCAACACTTTTGTAACACCTACCCTTTTTGTCTTTTACCACCAAGCAAGACCAAACACACAAGCCAAAAGCAAAACCACAACAGGGGTCCTCATTTTGCTATAGGGTAAAATGGGGCGTGTTGTGAGCATCACAACAAAAATGTTCTTACAAGACTTGTTGTGGTGCTCACAACACACCTCATTTTACTTCTTAGCAAAATGAGGACCCTTGCTGTGGTTGTGGCTCTGGTTTTACTATGTGTGGGTCTTCTTGGTGGTGAAATGGAAAAGGGAGGTTAAGGTTACAAATCTTGTTCAAAAAATGAAAAAAAATAGCATTAAGTACTAGAGCAGAATAGGGGTGAATTCTTTATCAAAAATAAATAGGGGTTGCTTTTTGAAGCATTTCAAAATTCCTAATATTCAGACAAGATATGTGTGTTTTGGTAAAATGCACTATAGGAAGGTTTGTATGTTGCATATACAAGGTCGTTTGTATGTGGAGTTGTTGTACTAGTTGCATAGATTCATCAGGTTTATGAACCATTATATTTGTATACATATTGCTAATGTTTTATTCTTTACATACAAATCGGACCCGATAGGATTCAGAGATAAAATGGATAATTGGTTAAGTCTACGGTTTGTATCTCGGGTTGTATGTTTGGGGGAAAAGAAAGATACAAGGTGATATACAGCATGATATACATATCACGGACCCGAGGAGAATCTGAAATTTGGTTTTATCAAGGTATGTTTCGCAGTTTGTATGTTGCATGCTTCAGGTTTATACTTTTTGATATACATACAACACGGAAGTCAAAGAGAATTAAAATATGATATAAGTGATGCATCATACCTTAATGTATATTGAAAGATACATTCACTTTATATACATGTGTGGAGCCAAAGAGTTGTGTAAGGTGGTTTATAAAAGATGAGGAGTCTGAGATGATTATACAAAGGAGTTTGCATGTATCAAGGCTTGTATCTAAGAGTAGATACAAGTATTGTCATGTCACTGAGATACAAGTGGGAAAGTAAAGTGGGTACCACAAATTGTATCTCGGGGTTGTATTGTATCAAAAGACAAATATACAAGCCAACATACAAGAAAGGATACAAACAAAAGATGCAAGACAGATTTGAAAAAGAAGTGAAATAAATGAAAGGCTTTGTATGTTTGGGATAATTGTATGTTAAGAATATACATCTCTGATATACAAGGAAATGAAGGACATCGCCGAGAAGATAAAAGGTAAAAAAGGGGTTTGTATGGGTTGTTTGTATGTGCACTTGTATATATGTCACATACATTGCGATATATAAGCAAAAGGATACAAACACGGATATAAAGGAAAAGGGATAACATTGTTTAGAACTAGTTGCATAAGGTCTTGTATATTGAAAAGATACAAGGGGGACATACAAAGAACAATATACAAAGAAAGATACAAGGAAGCGTGATGTATGTAGAAAATAAACTAACGGATAGAAGTTTAAAACAAAACACTGAAATAAAAAAGCTGAGGCTGTAGACGCATTAACTGCTATAATTAATGCTGAGCTAACACCCAAAAGAGTAAAATTCAATGGGTTAGGGTAAATTTAAACCTATTTTTCTTTCAGATTTGCATTGTCAAAATTAAAAATTGCAGAAGGAAGGATTGCTCCGAAAATTAAACGAGAATTTCACTGCGGGACTAAATTCTAGAAGCTAGAACGGAGTAAAAATGATAAAGTAAGTCAATGACGTAAGGTTGAGCTGTCAAAGAATACATGTATTTATCTTAAACATCATTATAGATCAGTTAATGACAATGCAAGTAAATTTTAGTAATTTCATTGTGAAATGTAAACATTCAAAAAATTACTATGTTTAATTGTTAATTAATTGGGTTGGGTTAAACAAATGTGAAAGTCAAAATGGAAAAGACAAACAAGGTTAGGGTAAAACGTAAAAAATAGAAAATTCATAGTAAAACCCTAGGTAAGAAGGTAAAACAAAAGTTAAAAAGATGCATTTTTAACAGGATGGCCCCAAAGCAGAAAAAGGTAGATACAGTGGGTGAAGTTAAAAAAGAAAGGAAGCCATGCAAAGAAATAGAAAAAGAGGAGTTTCCACTACATGGAGGGTACCCTTCATTGATCAGTACCACTGGAGTAGGGACATACACCAACATCGAGAGCTATGATGCGAATGATGCTTTGCAGAAGATCACAGCTGCTGACACTACACCTGACATGAGGTGTATATGGGAGAGTGGATTGTACAAGGCTGTGGGTTTTCCATTAGCTATGGAAGCCAGGGATTTGTGTCTAGATTGCATATACTTGTATGACCTAGTTACTAGGAAAATAATGTTCTACAATAGACTCATTGCAGACTTATCCACGGAAGGTATTGCAAGAACATTCGGTCTGGAAATAGATGATAAAATGGTGGATATTGATATAGATCAATACAATGAAGATTTCAATAATAATGAAAGGGATTGTAGAAGCAAGATCTTCTACAGTTGGTACAACGCAGAAAATAAGCCCAAATCTATGGCAAGAGTGCACAAGAATTTGCAAAGAATATACTTTAAAGAACAAATATACTTGATGATTACAATGTTAAGTAGATTAGTGGGATTGAGAGATGGCACTAAGTGTGAGCCATGGATGTTTACTGTAATCCAGTTCATGAGGGAAGAAAAAAAAGAGCAAGGACAAATTCACTGGGCTAAGGCTATAAGCACAGCCATATGGAAATAGGCGATGCTAAGGAAGCAAAAGTTGATGCCTTTCTATTTGTCTTCATACATATTATATTCATGTGCAGCAGAGATTCAACCATTCATACATGGGATAGATAGGGTTGGAACCTTAGGAAATGGTCCAGATCAGAAGCTGGTATATGAACATTACCCTGATTTATAGGAAGAGAATGCATTGAGGAAGTATGCTCTAGTAAATGATGTGTTCTATACATACATGGTTAGAATTTTAAGGGAAGAGCTTGATAAGAGGTTATCTAAAGATGCAGAGGACACAATTGGGCTGCACAGTTCTTGGTATATTCAATTTCAACATTTTACTTATATCAAAACTGAGGGATCTGAGGGAAAACCTTTCATGCTACCCAGATATCCTTCCAATAAATTGATTGTTCTGGAGTTCTCAAGGCAGAATTTGAATGCCCTTAAAATGTACAAGAGGAAGTTTAACAGAGGAAACCTTAAG